>OX335676.1:18984221-20457971 GCA_946894065.1 Acleris literana
TTTAACCCTGTGAACTATGATTTCACACTTTGTTGCGTTGGTAATTATGCGACGGTTAGGCCTCTATTCCACTATGTTTACCACCATGTCGTTATCATTGTTAGAGTTCAATAGCTCTTATTTACTAGAGTTTTTGTGGTGGTAGAACCTTATACAACAATAATTACTTACTACAATAATTATTATTCTTTGACCTACCTGGTACTTATTTATAAAGAAAAGTTAGAACTGTTTTCGAGGAACAACGTGTTTGTATTGCTTAAAGTATAACTTTAAATAGTATTGCTTTAAGCTTTTCATTATAATCTCACATCAGTTTATTTTTCAAAAACTTTCAGGTTAGGTACTTATTATTTTATCGCAACACCTTTCAGCGAACGTATCATTACGATGAATTTTTATTAGGATCCCCTTGGAACGCATAATTTTTTTATGCACATTTACCTTTCGCATATTATTTTTTTCGCATAACACTTTTTAGGCTGACATTGCAGAATTTAGTAAACGTCTATTTTATAGATTAGGTTAGGTTAGGTTAGTTTATATAATAATTAAAATAAAACCGTTCCTATTGTAAAAATCGTTTTAGGTCAAACGATTTTATGCGTAAAGATACGTTATGCGTAAAAAAAATATGCGATCCAATAGGGATCCGTTTTTTTTCATCGAAAGGCATTTCTCGCCGCATGTTTTTTTTTTGGTAGGGACAAGTCTAGGCTAACGTAACCTACGGAATTAATAGATATTTAAGATATCCTGAAAAGATCACGATTTCAGCTGAAAATAGTATTCGATAAAATAAAAGTCGATATAATGATACCCATTATACACCAGCTTAAAATAAAATGCAGGCCTAGAGAACTTTAATAATAGTTTCAACTGCAATGAAAACCAATCACTTTAAGACCTGTGCAATACATTCTAGGAACATATTAAAGCTAGATTTAGAATTTATTATAGTTAGTCGGAGCAATCGTAAAATGAACATGTAGACGCTACTCTACTCTAACGTATTGGCTTTAGCTGTTTGGCAGTAACACAATAGTTTAGAGCTGTTAAAGTCAGAAAATTTCCAACCTGGGAAATGGATGGCTATAGGACTCATACAGTATCCCTCTTATTTATAGACGCACAGTAAACCTATTTTGTTAGCATTATTTGTCTCTTACTGTCAAATTCAAATGTCATAATGAAGGATAAGTGGGGGGTTCTTGTCTAGCTGTCATTTTGAAAACATCTGTCATTTTATTCCATTTTTTGTAAATTACTTTATCGTTGATTTTGGTTCGCAAATCCAGGGCAACTTTGTGAAGTAACCTCCAACACTGACGAAGAATATGCATCAAATGTAATAACAGTGAAAAGCTGATTCTGGATGAGCAAGCGGTCAAGAACACTCCAAGCCAATCAAGCCATTGAAGTGGATGCCCGCCATCTTCAATGGTGTGCCGACTGGGACTGGAAGACGCCGACGACAACGACGATTCACCGTACAATTGCTTATATATACTTGACATTGGCAAAATTACAGAACTTGTAGACGCCATTAAAATAAATAAATAAATAAATAAGGATAAGTGTAAAGCCGGGTACTCACTAGCCAACTGTAACTGTAACTGTAGCAGTTACAGTAACAAGGTCCTAGTGGGGAATAGATTGAGTTATTATGCAATGCAGTTCAGTTTACGGCGAGCGTAAACGACAGAGCTATAGCAGTTGTATAGCTCTGTCCTATTCTCTCAGCGTTAACTGAACTGCATAGTTATGTCATAATAACCCAGGCTCGCGAGCCGCGTACACATCATGATGTTACAGTTACAGCTCGCTAGTGAGTACCCGGCTTTAATCATATGTTAAGCACACTTCAGCGCTATTGTGCGTATATGAATAAAAGGGTATCATTCTATCCCTTTTACTCGCTGGCAGTTATCCGGCTTTCACGGATCATAATATCTACGGCCTCGGTAGGTAATCCGCTTGTTTTGGGCTAGAATGCAATCCCACAATGCAATTTATAATTTTTATTAAAAAACAACCTGCCCCGGCTTCACACGGGTAGAACTAATAAGCCGAAAAAAAAATCAGATGATCCGATCGCTAGATCATCGCTAGGCTAATCTGAAGATTGCCAAATTTCATCAAAATCGGTCCAGGCATTTTGGAGTTCATTGGAAAAATACACACATACAAACTTTGATTATTTTTATATCTATTTTTTTCACTAACGACCACCACAACAAAATAATTATTTAATTTGGTGTTGTCGTTCGGAGGTTATGTGCGTACATACATTTCGGCGATTCCTTTTTATTTACCATTTTCTTAACAGCGATCGGCAATAATAGTTTTTCTATGACACACGAGTGACAAATATACTTTCAGTTGCGAGTGCAAGCGTGATAGCTATAGCCACCCGAAAGCCATAAAGAAGCTGGGAATATATAGATATAGATGTTAGAATTTCAAAGCCACGCAAACAACAAAGCATAATTCCAATTTTAAAAACTTAATGAGGCTCATAATTAAAAAAACACAGCCATCAATCTTAGTAGATAAGCTTACAAATCCTTAAAAACTGGCTTTATCTAATTTCACACGTCAAAAATGTTACCGTGGCATACATAGTTAATTAATTAGCGAATATGCATGAACCGTGCAAAATACGTTCGTCTAACAATGCATGATATTGCTAAATGTGAGATTTACACGGCCTTAGTCTTTTTAAGTTAGTTATTAGCTTAGCACAGAGTTTACACAAACCTATTAACTGTTCTTGCCGTTAGTGCTTCTTAATTCACCGTTTTTAGGGTTCTGTAGTCAAAATAGGAACCCTTATAGTTTCGCCATGTCCGTCCGTCCGTCCGTAGCCTTAACTCAGAGAGTCAGAGACTCATAGTACTAGAAAGCTGTAATTTGACATGAATATACATATTAGTCACGCCAACAAAGCGGTAAAATAAAATGATGAAAAAAAAATTTTTTTTGTGTATCTCCGCTTCACGTAATTTGGGGATGTATATTTTTTTTCTCGTCTACCGCATAGTGGGGGGGGTCGTTGGATAGGTCTTTCAAAAATATTGCGGGTTTGTCCAAACAATTTTTTGTTTAAGGGATCCGTTTATGAAATATTAATCTTTAAATCGCTAATTTTTAACCGACTTCAAAAAAAGGAGGAGGTTCTCAATTCGTCGGGTTTTTTTTTTTTTATGTATGTTCCCCGATAACTCGAAGACCACTGGACCGATTTGAAAATTTTTTTCGTTGTTCTAATGGTTATACTTTCTAGTTGGTCCCATTGTCACCACGTCAGGATCTGATGATGGGATCTTGGAGAAATCAAGAGAACTCCTCAAATATTATAGGCACACCTATAGCGATTTTGGTATTTTTCACTGTAACTCATGCATTTGCTTTTGAAAAGTACTATATGGTGAAGTGGAACTGATGATGAAGACCACAGATGGCCACCGGAACTCCTTAACGGTACCTATTTCAAGGGTGGCGATAAGATATTTCGATAAAGGTAGTTGAGCGACTATGACGAAGCACATTTAGGTTTAAATATGACTATGACATTCCCGCGGCGTTGTCTGCGGCGAGCTTGAAATGTTCTATAGTTTCTCATTAATATTTAGAAGTGGAGCTACGTAACAGCATAAATAGGATCACTAAAAAGTATAAAATAAAATAAATGTTTAAAAAAACAAAAACCCGCCTTCAAAAAGTAAAAAATAACTTCTTTAAAATGATAGGTAAATAGGTCAGTCCAACTGAAGTCGGCGTCCAACAATATTTTAACCAAAAGCAGACTTCAGTTGGACTGACCTATTTACCTACCATTTTAAAGAAGTTATTTTTTGCTTTTTGAAGGCGAGTTTTTGTTTTTTTAAACATTTATTTTATTGTTAGAGTCAAGTGTCCCCCTCCTCTACAGCCAAAACTACAAATACTAAAAATCTGTAAAATATTTTAAATGAAATCACATATAACGAATTTTAAAGGAAAACTATCACGACTAAGTAGACTTAATTAGTTCCTTTGCCACAGACGACTAAAGTGTTTATACCAACTAAAATCATGTAAGACAGCACCAAATAACCTTAAATAGAGAATTAGTTCATATTTGTTGTTTTTTGAGATACTTTTTGTGTAGTAACGGCTTCGGAACCCTACACTGAGCATGGTCCGACATGCTCTTGCCCGGTTTTAACTAACGCATTAATGCCCATAATAAGAGGGGTCACGTGTTATAAATTTAACGGTGTATCTGTGTATTTGTATATTTATCTGTGGCATAGGCCACATCCTGCGGCGGCCTGATAACCACCTCTACAAACAATCCTTGACATGGTATACTCAGGAGAAAATACACCCGGCATGCCCTCTTAACACCTGGAGGCGCTCCATGGAATAAGAGGCTGCTTCCGACGAAGTTGGGATGAGTTGGAAGTTGTTGCCCGGGATTGAGTGACATGGTGTGCCTAATAACCGCTGGTGTGATCCTGATGGGATGTATTCGGTGGATGATGATTGACCTTTTGCATTCTCTATCGCTTGTACAACGGGGAGCGCTCCGAGGAGCTGTTCGGATTAATTCCTGCCGCATTCTTCCGCCTTCGTCCTTTGCGACAAAATTTCCACCACCATCATTTAGATGGTCGGCAGTCCACAACTGTGCGTTTCACTCGGAATTTCCTGCCTCGTATAACTAAACTGTGGAATGGTCTGTCGCCTAAGGTATTTCCGGACCGCTACGACCTTCAAACCTTCAAGAAAAGAGTGTACTCTCATTTGAAAGGCCGGCAACGCACCTGTGACTCTTCTGGTGCTGCAGGTGTCTATGGGTGACGGTAATCGCTTGCCATTAGGCGATCCGTCTGCTTTTTGCCTCTTATACCACTAAAAATAAAAACCTTCCCCAAAAGCCGGGTGGCGGGTTCAAAGCGTAGTTTAGAGGCTCATGAGGTTGGAAGTATGATGGAATATGAACACTGACTTGAGATTATCACATCGATTTATTCTTTACAACTATACTAAGTAGTTAGAGACTACAAAAAACGCGCCGGCATGCGACCCTTTCACTTGAAGCAAGCTATGATCACAGGCTATGATACAATTGACAGTTGATTGACAGTGTGTTGATTTATGTTAGTGTTAGTCCCCAATAGACTGTATGATTGCTGGCGCGTGCCTGTTATTGGCGCATTTAAACTTTAATTTTCACTGTCTATATATGTACCTATTTCAATTTGTAATGTTTATGTGCTGTTAGCATGTCAAATATAATAAAGTATAAGTATAAATCAATAGACATTACTAGGCTATGGCTATAAGTTCGGCAGCAGACAAGGCTGTAAATAATGAGACGGCACGCAATGACAAAACAAATAAAAAACATGTTTTTTTTGATTACCAAATTCAATTCCCTTCTGCGAGCCTTATGTCTCTGATAAGGGATAAAAGGATTTCATCATCATCATCATCATCATCATCATCCTCGCATTTGTGGCATCGTAGCTCCCAAATGGATGGTTCGATTCGGACGCATTTTTTTTTATAGAAGTTTAGTTGAATCGTGATGGTTCCTAGGCTTTGTCAAAATCAGTTTGGCCGTTTAAGAGATTATCAGCTCTGGAAGTAAGGGTTGACATTATATTTCTATGTTATAGTTATATGGCATTCGTATAATTAAAGTAGTAAAGAAGCATTAAAGTAATCTTTATGCAATTTAAACTAGGTAAGTACTGGCTATGAGTATAATGAACTTAATGCTAAGTATTTCAGGATTTTTATAAATCAAACCTAACCTAACCTAGCCTTGTATACACATTAAAATATTTCAGAACTTCTGAAAAGTTTACAGTTTCAGCGATATAAAAAATTATGACTATCAAAAATTACGTCAACAATTACATTATGACCAATAAAATTATGGGAAACAAAAGGCTTCCGTATTTTATTGTAGGTAAATAAAAAATGACAAGGGACAATCTCACACAAATTGCATCTAGTCCCAAACTAAGCTCTAAGCTTGTACAGTCACCACACGGGATTGTTGAGCCACTTGCCACAGTTCGCATTTTGGCCGTTTAATGCAAACCTGGTTCCGTCGGTTATACTCGTGTATCCAGTATGTATTACTCGACTAAATTACGAAGAGTAGCAAGTGGCTTAACATTCCCGTGTTGTGACTGTACTATGTGTACAATAATAAACATACTTATTTATAGAGAAATACATACTTAAATACAAAGAAAACTTTCAAGACTGAGAGCCGAAAAATATATTCTCACTCTCACCTCACAAATATATTCCCTGAATGCAAAATCAAACCTTGGACCGCTAGCTTTGTAATAGTCTGTACCAATTGAATTGGCAAAGATGTAAACACAACCAAACGAACCAATTCACCATTATAAGTCGATAATCACGAGCTTTTAAAGATCAAGTGAGGTCTTAGCAATGATTTATACACCATCTTTACTTTCACATTAAGTTTAAAATTAAATAACTTTTCATTATTGGTACGTTATTTTCAATAAAAACACCCTTGTTGAATATTTGAGGTTATGTGTCAAACAGAACTAATTTGTTTACATCGTTGGCAATTTCAATTGACACAGACTATAGGCAGGCTCACCATATTCACTAGTAAAGGCTTGCTGCTTCTTTGTTAAGTGCAAGTCAAATCCACTTATAGCAAGTACTAAGTTAGCGTAATTCTACAATCTGCCATTCATTCAGGGCTTAGGCTGCGGCTCCACTGAGGCGTAGGCGAGCGGAGCGGTGAGGAGCTGTGCCAATATTAACCAATAGAATCTAAACTAAGGTGCGCAAGGAGAGCTACACGTGACCGCATGCGCCTTCTATTGCTTAATATTGGCACAGCTCCGCACCGCTCCGCTCGTCTCCGCCTCAGTGGAGCCGCAGCCTTATTCTTGACGATATAAACTATATCGTCATTGACCTGATATGGTATTGTTTCTAACTCGGCCGCCATTACTGTCAAGTAAATAAGAGCTATCAAAACGTTGACAATACGATAACAGCTCAAAGACGATATGGTTTTTACCGCCTAGACTCGGCCCTGGCTATCAGTCTTTTAAGTCTTTAAAAACAAAATATTATAGCCGTTTTCTTTAACTGAGCACGAATTGACGTGTTTTAATTACCATATTAAAAGTTCATTTATTGCTCACGATTTTAGATCCCGTCTAACTGACCTCGTATGTTTTTTTTCTGCTTAGCATAATGTATTATGTTTAATGATTTTTATCTTAGCCATGACTATTTACTTTCGCTTGCTGTCAGTTATTCAGAGCCAACACGTTTATTTGCCAAATAAATCTGACACGAAAACGTGTCACGAATCTTGTAATAGATTACGTTAAGTACTCGGACCATTTTAATGTACAGTGACCTGTGGCTTAATGTTGCCGACTTCTACGAAAGTGCGTTTTTACTACCACGCAGTTATGCTGAATATAGTAGACCAACCTTCGTTCGCGTAGAGTAAGTAATTGACCATCCCACGGAAATATACTGGCCCGCAAAACTAAGTATCACACTTTTAATACTAGCTAGTAGGACCAGTGTAGTAATGTTTTTTCTGGAAAAAGTATCAATTGCAGAAATAGGCTATTTGACTAAGTTTACAAAACCATTTTAAATGATTCTTTATGACATAACAAGCACAATACATCGATATTTCCTTGAGATTCGACTGTATTATCAATAAAAATCTATGTTAAAGTTTAAATTCTCAAAACCGCGCTAAAAACGCTGTTTCTATCATGGCGCTGGCCATATGACAAGTGGGACGTCACACGCAAGTAAACAATAAACAATCATTTGAAGAGATATGCCCTTATGATCTGTGGTTACTTGCATGTGGCGTCACCAGCAAGTAACCACAGCTGCAAACCAATTCATAGCGTTTCTGCCACAGACAAGGTTTCAAAAAATATTACAATTTCTTTCGTGTAATTTCCAAAAAAGTATACATAATTTAGTTTAAAATAAAGTGAAATATGTTGTTTTACGCTATTATCTGATAGGATGACCCCAATTTGTAGTATATTTTCAATGTTGTCAAATAGCCTATTGGAGATCTAGCAGCCTAAAATATCTCGGTATTCAATTGATCACTTTCATTCCTTGGTTAAAACCTACTGTTCTAGTCCACCAGGGCCCTGTTTTACAAAGCTACAAATTACAATTTACAGGTTACAAGTTTCCAATGACGACCAGCCATTTGAGTAGTGTTGCCAATTTAGACCTTTAGAGTAATAGTACATTGTGTTTTAAGGGTGGTAAAGACAGAATTACAAACGAGAGTCTGTTAGAAGCCCGAAGCCGAAGGCTGAGGGCTTTAATGACTCGAGCTTTGTATTTCCTTTACCACCCGTTTAACATGCAATGTTTTTCATCACAATGGCGAGGAAATGAAATAAAATCAGACAAAAGATCATATTTTTAACTTACGATTCTCACTAATAATTTTAGCCGCGTTGGCGAGGCCGGCGGAGTTGCATTACCTATCCATTTATTCTGATGACGACAATGTTTACATTGATGAATAAAACTTTATAATGTGCACAAACACACCCTTTTAATTATTATTTTGGAATCACACAGTTTATAATGAGTATTTATAAATTAGCGGCAGTCTACATCATTGTCTATGACTTACCACAGATAATGACAAACGTGTTCAGGAGTCAATAGTTTATATGCGAGATTTTTAGAAATTTGTATGCAACTGACGTTTCATCTCGAATGAAACTTCATATCGAATGGCACAAGAATTGGGGTCCTGACGTATTATGATAGTTTGAGTCCAAGTATGATATTGAAAAAAAAGCTATTACGCACGATAGGGCGTAATGGTAAAAAAAGGGCCCGCGGGTATTATTTTGGATTTACGGTCGATTTTTCTAGCATATTAGGACACTATTTACGAGCAAGTGTGATGAAAAATTATTACTTGTATTCAACTCGGTAAATCTATATTGTTATTGACGTGTTGTGGTATTGTTTTTAACTCGGCCACCATTACTGTCAAGTAAATAAGAGCTATCAAAACGTTGACAATACGATAAAACGTCAAGGGCAATATGGTTTTTGTCCAGTAGTGGCCCAGGCATGTGAATTCGTTTGCCTTCCAAAATTAAACCTATAGGTCCTTTACCAAGCGTTTCCTAAGTCTGTTCTAGGCCTTAATTCTTCGTTCGGATATGTATTTAACTAAATGTAAATGAACCAAACCGCGTGGCTCTGGTCAACAGCCAATCAAAGCTGTTTGGTCAAGCTTTGACGTATCGTGTTCTGCTCCTATTGGCTGACCAACTATGTCACGTGGTTTTTTGTTTACATTTAGTTAAATACCTATCCGAACGAAGTATAGTTGTAGTGTGAAAGGCGACGGCAATGAACGCAATATCGTCAGTGAAAATATCGCAAAGGCATGGGAAAGGGGGCAGCCAGAGACAACAAAAACTGAGCTATTGTTTTCTTGCAGAATGGCATTCGTTCGTGTGACATTGATGTTGGTGAAATACCTACTTATTGTTTAGAATATTAAGAAATTTGGTTCCGTATTCAGATGACTTATAGTCTTATTAAGGCTGTTTTTGGAATAAAAACTTTTTTTACTCCCCTGATATAATTTTATAAGTTTAAAGGCTTCTGTCTGTCTGTCTTTATTTTGGTGCCGATTTAAGGCGAGGAATACAAACCATGATGTTAAGTGGGATCTGAGACACAGGACATTAAAATTATCAAGATTGAAATCCTAAGACTGCAAGTGCATTGCCAACCTGAAGACTACGATGGAAAGCCTTTACGGTAGAAATTTTACCGGCTGTTTTACCACACTTGAACGCAATAATGCGAACACTGTTGCTTGGCGGTATGATAAGGATAAGATGTTAATTGGAGATTAGATTGGATTGGAGATGGTGATTCCTAGCTAAGATTAATAAAAATGGGAATTATTTATTCAGAAATTATGGATTTTAAAAATCGTTATTTCTTTTAAGTTATTAAATCGGACTGAACTATTAATAAATAAATTTGTGAAATAAAATAATGTACAGAGAAGCCTATAAGTAAAATTTAAAAATGTCAGCATGAACACCTATAGCGCAATAAATCTAAAAATTACTAATATTGAACATTTTCCAAACCGGTTTTAATTAATAGACTCCTCAATACAATACCATGTAAAGGCTGATTTACATTGGGTCAGCAATAGCATGCCAGTGGAAGTACATTGCGTCGTTACAATAGCTCTCGCCTCAAACGTGAAAACAAACTCGTCAATGTACTTCTACTGACCTGCTTTTTCTGACCCAATGTAAATCAGCCTTAATACTAAATCTTCTTGAAAAACAAACGGAAGGCTAAGAGGATGTGTCTAATTATCTAGACACTAAGATTTACTTTTGGTTAACTTCGGGCTCTTCCGGGCGTTTTCAAAGTAAGTAGATTAAAATCATTATGTAACTTAATGGATGGTTTTTTAAGTAGAAAGTGATTTAAAGATTGCGAAAGTTTTATTTAAATTAGATTAATTTAGTATTGTAGGCAAAATTTGAGAATTTTCGCAACATTAAGCTATGAATGCCTTTTAAAAAAAAACAATTGACAATCTCAAACAAATTGACCAAATCACGAACTTTACTAAGCTTTACGCTTATACTATGGGTACTAGACATAGACAACGCTAAACACAGGTAGGTACTTATATGAATATAGACTGGGTACCTCTGACCTTGGGGCTTTGGGACTCCTGAAACTGAACTTCTTTTGTTCTGTAGTTGTTAAAAACATGTCCAACTTAAATTTATTTTTTCATACAATTTAAATGTAATTTTCAATGTACGCGATCCAATTCTCCATTTTCTTCTAGCCCGCGTACCAAGGAAATGTTACCCACGCACCATGAGATAGTGATTAAGATTATATGGCCATGATTTAATACACTGATTTTAAAATTAGACTCTAACATCAATAAGTTATATAAACTTAAGTTTTTTTAAATGTTGCAGAATTTAAGTAGTTCTGTTTAGCGAGTAGAATCGACCGTTGCATTTAAAGCCCCATAAATACATAGAAAACATTAAACTCTAAGTTAAAAATACGCACGATCATCTCAAAAATACCTGCGAGGCTAGAAAAGATGCATAACGCTAACGTAAACGATTTTAGAAAACTGACAAAATGTATAGAATCGACATTTAAGTGCTCTACGCAACCGCGATAACGTTCTCGCAAAGGGTATCCCACATTTTTCATAATTTCATTTATACTAATTTCATTTGCCATAATGGTCACTGGCCATAACATTCATTTTTCCTAATATCACATAAGTACCATCATTTAATTTGCCATAAAGACATTTTTTCTGAAATTGTCAACCTTTCAGGTAATTTTTACATGTCATCGTATAGAGGCCAATACTGCCCTACTAAGCATAATAGCGATATCTCAGACAAAACATCTGTAGAAATTGCAACCTAGTTACAAACAGATGAGAGTTGAATCTGCTTTGGCTATTGAATTTAGTTATTGCATTTTTGCTTAGGAGGGCAGAATAGGTTAGGTTAGGTTTGTTATTACAATGCTGAATAGTTCACGGTTTCAAAAAAAAACCTTTGTGGCAAATGAATATTATGGCACATGATCGTTATGGCATATAAAATTATATCATATGAAATTATTGCATATGAAATTCGGTCAAACGATAGAGAACCCTCGCAAAGCACCCTGTCTAGGGCCACAGAAATCGTACCTAGAACCGCTAGCTCGGCAGGATCACTAACATCTATGGCCTTATGATAATATAATAGTTTACGAATACTAACCTAAATTAAATTTTCAGTTACAACTTGGAGTAGTTCACAAAATAAATAGTTACAATTTTCCTTATAAACGCAATGTCGATTTTCAAACTATTATTAAAAGCTATAATTATGTAGGTAAATGCATATTATTATGTAGTTCATAAATTTCCTTATCCAAGTAGGTATGTGACAACTCAACATAATGCAGAGCCAGTGTCCGTTTCACTGATACAAGGACACACATGTTCCGTGCTTTTTTAAAACCTAGAAACAGTAAATATTTATTTTTATATTTAAATTATTTAAAAAAAACATAAGATTTTTTTGTAGCCTGTATTATGGTCCCACAGCTGGGCAAAGGCCTCCCCTCCTTGCCGTCATTAATCCCTTTTAATTACATGCTCCCATCAGTCGTTACGGATCGCGTCCAAGTCATCCCGCGAATCTCCTCTTTGGTCTGCCTCTGCTTTAGTAACTACTCATACTAACACTTTTAATTATTAAATTAATATAAAACCCTCGGTCAAAAAGATCTGCTGACCTTTTTTATGATCATATTAATTTTGACCCTAATAAACTGGTAGCTAAACGGTAAGATGACACATTAAAATATTTTAAAAGAAAGAGTAAAGCAAACATAACTATATATAAGCCGATAAAAACGCTAAAGAAAGCTGTTTCAAGTAAAGAAACCGCATGAGAAGTGATATACATAGAAAGTAATCTTGCAACGTCAACGATAAGTGCTCTAAACAGAGAAAGGCAAGGATATGGCATGCCACACTTTCTAGTAAAAAATAGGTTACATATATGGCATGCCGTACCTACAGCATTTTATTTTCACAAGTTTTTATGCATCTTGCTTTGTCCGTTTGACTGTCATCCTGGGAAAATATATTTTTACAGCACTTACTGGCATCTTCTTAAGCTAAATTTTTTCTTACTTTAGTAATCTTCGTGACAGAGAAATAATTATGATACCTTGGAGGTGGTCTAATAATGGAATCGCAAAGGGGCAACAGGAACTCTGCTGTTCATAACAAAGACTTTTTGGTATGGTCTTAAAAAGCGCTCATTCCCATAATACCATAATTTGAAAATACCAAATTACACTTTATACCAGATTCCCAAATCACCATATTCAAAATGTTGTGTAAGTACGATATATATTATCGTTATTTAGAATCTAGGTATTTTCAAATTATGGTATTATGGGAAAGAGCGTTAAAAAGTATATTCGTCGGCAACAAAAGTTTATCTCAAAAAAATTCTTTTTGACTAAAACCGATTTATGCTTTGTAAAATATATTTTTGCCAAGTTATATATTTATTAGGTCTTGATATTAACTAACTTAAGTTCGTATATACCTCTCAAATCTATGAAAAAAATATGCTCTAAGACGCCATTATATTACATTGTTATTGGGTATATACGAATTCCAATACTCCAACCAATATCCAACAGAAACTGGTTCAAAATGAACTTGTAAGATTTGCACAAAACAGACTAACCAACTGAAAGGAAAAAATGTTACATAAACCAGGAAGTTGCGTGGGAATGTCTTTTGAAGATCTCTAAAGAAATAAAACTGAAGTGTAAATATTATTTAATTGGCCATATCGCCCATCTAACGTCCGACTTTCGAGTGTAAAGCAATTGTGCAATACGTTACGTTTCATTTGGTTTTATAGTTGCTTCAATAAAAGACTTAAAAGATAATACGACTAACATGATGTAATCCCATTAAAAAAAAACCCCGGGCAAAGGCATATCGGACCATGCTCTCCGAAGCCGTTACTACAAACACAAACGATAAGTAAGATCGATTTTTTATTTACAATTATTTGGTGCTGTCTTAGATGATTTTTGGTAGTAATAAACACTTAAGTCGTTATCTCAAGAACCAATTAAGCCTACTTAGTATAATAATTATAATTATGAGAACTAATTAAAATAAATACTTGTAACTAATAACCAATAATCTCTCAATTACGCATTTAACTACCACCTTAATTTTAGTTATTTTGTTTTGCCTTATTAAGAAAATGTTTTGACTTGTTTCGTATACTTATTTTTTTTATCTACACTTTTTTTAAATGTAATTAAGTACTACCTAGGAAAAAAAGATCAATATTCGTTACTTAACATTAGAACCAAAAATAATTATACGAGCCAATGAGATTAATTCATTTCAAATATATCAAAAGGTCAAATTAATTAATTTATTACATAATAAAAATACAGTGCGACTATTTGAAAACTCTCATTTTTTTCTCTTTATTCCATGAGAAATTAAATCTGCTCTAGGTATCACGCGTACTTTTTTGCCATTACGAGGTTATGCCACAACTTTCGCCCAAACGGGTTGAATTATCATTTACTTGGTTATGTTACCGGCGTGTAATTCTAACTAATCTCCGAGCATAACGGAAATAGAGATACTGGAAGTTACATTCACTTGTTCTGCAAAATGTTAGTAATTGTGACGTTCCACGGGTGAAGGTACCTTATGGCGGGTTTTAGTTTCGGAGATACGAAGTGTTTTATAAAATGGTACAAAAATAACTTGGTCTTTTTTGCATATTTTAAAAGTATAGAAGGCTTAAAGTTTGATTATAAATATATTTCAATGTTTGATTTATGTTATTCAGTTAAAAATATACCCAAAAACCTTTTTTAAAACGTCCTTTTTTTCAGAATGTATTTTGAAGAATATTTTCAAAAAAAAATATCTCCGTATGGCTGCGGCTCCACTGAGGCGGAGACGAGCGGAGCGGTGCGGAGCTGTGCCAATATTAACCAAAAGAAGGCGCATGCGGTCACGTGGAGCTCGCCTTGCGCACGTTAGTTTAGATTCTATTGGTTAATATTGGCACAGCTCCGCACCGCCCCGCTCGTCTCCACCTCAGTGGAGCCGCAGCCTAACTGCACAACTTAGGGAGTTGGTTGTTTTTGTTATCGATTGCTTATGAATTGTAGATTACAGGGATATTCATAACTCCATACCGACCATAAGGTACCTTTACCCATGGAACGTCACAATTAGAGGCAGAGTTAAGCTAATAAAGATACGTACTTCGATCATCTCATCCCTTCATGCTGTTAGAATTTAAAATTGTATTTGCTCTGACTACTCTTCTTCCAAATTGTATGAAAATCAAATACTCCAACATTATCGTTAAACCAACATACAAACGGTCCGATTGAGCTATCTGTTGGAATGAGGGACGTATACAACTTTATCTTTCTTTTTCTTTCTTTTTGCGTCCTTGTCAGCCTATCAGTCTGTTTCTTGCAGTTCTGCATTTTTAATCTCTTTCGCTTAATTCCTACCATTAATAAAAAAGATGACAAGATTTTTCTCAACTTTCGAATTACAAGAACAACGCAAGTTCGAAGTGAAACTATATCTTCCACACTCGATCTATTATCATGTCCATTTCTCTTATACCATATCCAGGATCATTACATCTAAGGCAACAAGAATGTTAAAATCGCTCAGCATGCCAACGATGCTCTTATTGCGTAACTAAACCATTTAACATGTTAACTATTTGCGGTACTCTCGCGCAATTAAAAACTCCGGTCAGACCTATCCATCACTATCTGTAGCTTTAATATTAAAAATAGCTTATGTGACTACTGGATATTATTTTGAATAGCCGTGGTGTTACCGATTAGAAAGGCTATCGTGCTTAATTGTCGTGTAAAGCAAATGGCAGTATATGCATAAGGACTTTATACGGGTGCCTGTCGTATCGCATAACGTTTTTTGTCCTAAAAATGTTTGGCATACTGATGAATGGCATACTACTCGTTTGTCCTAATAATTTTTGCGCTTACTCATTTAAAGTCCTAAAGCAAGTTTGTCCTAATATTGATAACTCTAAAATCTAATTACCTGAAGCATAATATTCCTAACATAAATTGTCCTAAGAATTATTTTGCCTATTATTAAATTGGCTGCAATTACAGCACCTAAACTAAACTATGGTAGGCAGGTACGACGACGAGCGAAGCGAGGAGTGTTAGTTAGAACTTTGACTTTGAAAACATTTTAGCACTATAATTAATTTTAGCACATGAAATATAAGAATATTACAATTATGCACATCAATTATTCGACAGTTGAATCTTAGCCACATCAAACGATAGGGCAAATAATATTTAGGATAAACGATAATAGGAGCAACAATTCCGGACAATCAAAAATATGCGGAACAAAGTGTATGCCATATGTTATTAGGACAAAAGACGTTATGCGACACAACGATAGGACTACTAATTGTATGCCATCCGATATAGACCCACTATATACTCTTATTGCTGCTGGAAGATGCCGCTTTTGGAGGATAGTTAAGTAGAGTTGTTCTTGAAAATGACTGAAAAGTACCTAAATTGCATCGAATAAATATCCTAAGTTCAATTTCAATAAGTACTTAATTATGATACTAAGAAAGTATAATAAGTAAACATTAACAAACTTTTATAAGTCCCTCATGAGTTTTTATGGTTACCTTACTTTACTAAACCGCTGCACCGAACCGCGGCGTTTCGGGGTAGTTTCAGGTTCGCGGCGTCCAAGTGCTGGAATGATCTCCCCCCTCCCATCCAAGGAGCGCCTAGCAAGTACACCTTTAAGCGTAAGCTTAAAGGCTATTTGTTGGCGCTCCAAAAATCATAATTTCCCAACCAGCACTTTGTCCTTAAATTATAGTTTAGTTTTCTTTGTTTTTTGTTTATTGAATTGTGCCAAATGGTCGATGCTGTATACTGGCTAAGTAGGTATATTTATTTTAAATATTATATTTCTGTAAGGTATTTTCATGTAGTTTTTGTATTTATTCTGTCACTATCTATAAGTATTTGTTTGGTAGTATGATATATTCGTTTAGCGTACCGTCCGTCTGTCACAAACGGAGCTGGCTGAAAATCAGCGCTGCAGGTGTTTAACACCTCAGCATTATGCTGAGCCAGTGTCCGATTCACTGCCGCGAAGACACACTCACTACTATTTTATTGCTGTTTTCTGTTTTTACTTTTGTTTTCTGTGTGTCTTATGTGTGTAGTGAATAAATGTATTTTTTTTTTCTTTTTCTTTCTTTCTTAAATACCTTTACAAATCTAGGAAGTTGTGTTAAATCTACATATTATACACATCAAACATGTCTAAAGCTCTAATGTAATATAACTCTACAGTATCTGGATGTTTTATAACGTACAGTCAAGGACTTTAATTGTTATGCCACTATGGAACCCTGTCATAATGACAGCGTCAAACCACATGACAGAAATTGACGCAGTGCAAAATATGAAAATTATGTAGTTATATTTTTGATCCTTATGATAAAGTTGTATAGGTTAAAAAATTATTCAAACAGAACCCGATAACGACTTAAAACTAAATTATTTCTTTTTTCTTTCTTACGTAATACTATTTTTTTGCGCGCGCTGCATCTGCACTTTATTTCTTAAAGATAAAACATAATAACACCAGAAATACTCCTATGTGCTAACATTCCAAGCTCTCTAATATACGCCAATATAATGCTTAAATCACTTAGCTGTGTAACCATCTTGCAAAACCCAATTACCCAAATGACTCTCCAAATACTAGAGCAGAGCATTAAGGCTGAGCTATCTAAACCTCTTATATAACCTTGCCGCAAATGGACTTTATTTATCACGTAACATTATCCAACAATAGCTTTATAAAACTCTAGAACAGGAAACAGTTTCCTTTATAGCTCTATTGAAAGGCTAGCAGGGTTATATGATTTTTTGCTATATATCAGATTTATAAATGGTTTATTTCAGTCACAACACGTGTTGTTGTTTTAAGTATTAAGTGGCGTGTCAGTTGTACCTACAGTGTTATTAGGTATCGCAAAAATAGGGATTATCGAATATTTTTCAATGTAAAAAGGAAGCCACAGTGTTCACATTGTCGTGTTTCTAGTCGGGATAAAACAACTGGTGAAATGATTATTGCCTTCTTCATTGTCATAAAAAAGTAGCAAAGGTGGCAAGTAATTAAAAATGTAACTAAATTTAGTTTTTTTATAAATAACCTCGTCTTCAATCAGTTTATTGGCCCATCTATTCAACTTCTACAAGGGTATGTACGAGAGAACAGAAGAACGTACATACGAGTATAAATAGGTCAAAAATGATTACTACCCTTGACCAGTCAAATAAAATAACTATTTAAATAAAAACCCCAGATATAATGGCAATCCTTTCTTTCAGACCTGATATCTCTCAAACGGCCCGACCGATTTTCATGGAACCTATCTAAGAACTATCCCGATTGAAGTACCTTATTTTACTTTTAAAAAAACCGCTTGTCCATCCGCTTGGAAGCTGTAACGCTACAAACAGACACAGATACACAGACACAGACAGATATATACACACACAGATACACGCGTTTAACTTATTAAACTCCTCTTTGTTATGGGGGTAATGAACGAACTTTCTTTAAAAAAACGCAACCAAATTGGTCCATCTGTTTGGGAGCTACGATGCCACAGACAGACACACACGATAAACATAAAAAAAACCCTCTTTCTTTGTCAAGCATTAAAACTGAATAGCTTTGTAGCGGTTTTTAAAGTGACACTTTATCAAGTGGCATAATGACCCATAACCTTGACTATTCGACTTAGAGCTCGATCGTTTGATACAGAATAACCCACTGAGGTAAATTAGTCCGGTGAGGCAACTCCATTGTACTGCGGACAATAGACGTTTCACCGCTTATCTTTGAGAATCTCGTTTCACATCACCAGCGGTTTCTAGAACCTAAACCGAAGAGGAGTATAAAACGACTGGTTATAAAGCAGTTCTTGTTACTACTGTTATACAACCTAAAGATGCATTAGGGATACTGTCGAACCGCATTATGGAATAAACTAGCGAGCGGCCTTAAAGCCTTTTGTTTGATCAGTAGTTAAACTAACTTTTCGTTAAAAACCGTAACCATTAGTAACGATTTTTAACAATTAATTAGTTTACCTACTGATCAAACAACAGGCCCTTAGAGGGATAAGTTCGCCTTTGTATTTTTTTTTTATATCATGTATTGTTTTATTTTATTTTGTATAATAAAGTTTTTATATACATGGATACTAGCATAGAGTAGCAGTGTTGGCAATGCATTTGCAGTCTTGGGATTGCGGTCTAATGATTGTATTCTTGAGATTGTAATTGTCTTTGAGTCACAGATCCCTAGCAGTATAAGGACTCAGGAGGTTCTCCACACACAGAGTCCTTGGGCACAATTCCAATGACACCCCGCACTTAAAATCCGCATTAAGCTTACAAAATTTCACAAAGAAACATACCCACATAACATACATACGCCAAAAAACATAACTCTCCTTTTGGGTAGTCAAGTAAAACTATCGTGTATTCGAACACAGTTTGGCAATTTAAACCTTATGTTAAATTGACAAGGTACAAAATTGATTAATTCCTTGTGACGTTAACTGTACGAGCCGTATTCGAACCCACGACCTTGAGAAGTACGTTGGACCAGTCACCTAGTTTGGATGCGTTCATTTTTACTCTCGCTTTAAAATACCGTAAAATTAACATGACGACGCAGTTAAGTCTAGCCAGTAACCCTGACTGCGAGCGAAGCAGTCCCTGGTTCGATTCCTAGAATTACCTATTTGTGTGATGAGTGCGAGTATTTCTTTCTGATTTTTACCCGACTGCCGAAGGAGGAGGGTAATGTGTTTATCAGCCTATATTATGTATGTTTGTTCCTTTGTGGCGCTCTAGATACTAGTTGGTTGGCAACAGTGGGGTTTTTTAAAGCTTGCTTTTTTAGTTGTTTTCAATGTATGTAATTTTGTATTTACCTCTATAAGTATACGTCCTACTATGTGAAGTAATTTACTAGCTGCGCCCGCGACTTCGTTTTGCAGCAAACTGGGGAACAGAATCAAGGTAATTTAAAGCGCATTCGTTTTTTTTTTAGAACACTATTAAATCCTAGCTAATTAAATAACCAAAAAAAATCATAGGTACAATTATAAAATAAATATAACGGATCACATTATAACCTTGTCCTTTATAACAGAAAGTTAAATTTAACCTCAATCTTTGCCCGTAAGGTCAGAATATGTATAATGTGTCGTGCTTTATACTTTAACGGTTTAAATTCCGGTATTTAATACGGGTAATTTTTTAAATATTTTTTTCGCTATTTATTGTAAAGAAAAAATTACTAACTAAGATATTTTTTTGTTATGTATTTAGGTCCATCGCCTTTAAATAATTAATAATAATAATGTCTTCAATAAATAAAATAATATATGTATTAAAACCATCGACATAATTATTCCTCCTATTTTAGTCAAATATAGCTTAAAAGTACTCTAGTTAATCTACCTTTCTATTAAAAAAACCCGCATACAAATTGGTTTATTAGTTTAGCAGCTACAATGTCGTATACGAACACACAATTTCTAAAACTTATAACACTTCTTTTTTCCCATGGGAAATTAATGTCGCTAAGGAAATCATAATTTCTATGACCCTGCAAACAATATATTTTACATTATAACCTCAAAGATATAAGATGCAACAATGGCTTCCTTGTTAAAACAATTAAAGTAATTAATCATTAACAATTAATAATTCAGAACACGTACTTCCCTCCTAAGCCAATAGGCCGTATCTAAGATAAAACTTCTGTAGCAATATCAACCTCATTACTAACGCAATAGAATTCAAACTGCTTTGGTTATTGAATTTGGAATACTGCCTATTGGCAGGTGTAATAAAAACGTAGAAGTCCGGACATTGATAGTGAAAGGGAAATGATGAATGTAATTTCATGAATGAATGGTTAGGTAACGGGGTTTGGAGTAGTCCAAGTGATATTAAAATCAATCGGATTATCAGTATAAGTACTTTATATTGATAACGGACTAGCGACCCGCCCTCGCTTCGCTTCGTTTTGTGTCAGTTTTCTGTAACGGGAGCCCTTTGTTTCCCATAATTTTATTGGTCATAATGTAATTGTTGACATAATTTTTGATAGTCATAAGTTTTTATATCGCTCGAAGTTCTAAAATATCTAACGTGTAGACAAGGCTAGGTTAGGTTAGGTTTCATTTATAAAAATCCTGAAAAAGTAACAGTTTCTTTAAAAAAACACGTTACGACTTGCGATGACTAAAAATAATTATGTCAGTCAATATAGACCCTTCTGTAACGCATGTACATAAGCCAGAACTTTTTGTAAAAAATGTCTGGCTGATGGTGAACCGCATAGAAATCCGTTGCGTGGTTTATTAGGAGTTAGCGGGTTTTTTTTATTGAATACATATTAAATAATTCACTGGTGTAACGTCCAACTTCGACCTTAGTCGAGACACGTCCGAACAGGTATTGTTTACACGCCGGTGGGTCAACCAGTGTAACTACATTAACAAGCTCGCCAATTGTCAAGAATAATATTACCATAGTATAAATATAACAGTAGTTCATCAAGCAAAGGTGTATCGCGCGGCTTGCATGTGTGCGTTCCTTGACCGTACGCGCCGCGAGGCACCACAATCAAACTCAATAGGACGTACCGAGTCGGTTCTAATCAGAGCCGTGACGTAGCCGTGTCTGAGGGCCCTGCCAAGATGCATTGCGCTAACTAGCGTTTCTATTCGTTTCGTTTGTAAACCAATCGCGTCACTGGTAGATCACGTGACTTTTCGTATCGCGTTATCTACCCGTGATGCGATTGGTTTAAAAACGAATCGAATAGAAACGCTTGTTAGCGTAATGCATCTTGGCAGGGCCCTCTGGTTGCGTGCGTAACTAGTAACGACGACGTGCATTAACGCAAAAATTTCTTCACGTAAATGTCACATAATTATAGACAACTCTAGCACCCGAGCGGTTATACTCAAGACACAATAAGGTAAAAATGGCGGATTTATTGCCCATGCATTTGATTCTCCACCAGTCAACCTGAAGGCGGAATAAAAAAAAGTTCGGTGCGAAGAAAAATAGCGTTGAAAAAAACTAATAAATATACATGTAAAATATACAAATAAACAGAGTAGGTAATAGGTAACAGAAACTCCTGAAAGGCCAGAGATGACCTACATTTCTGTTTATACTGCGGTAATACGACAGTTATCTTGTGTGGTCATGACATCACATAATTACTATTGACCCTGGGTATTCATAATTATGAGTCATGTCGCAAATAAATGATAAATACTTTACCTACTACTATATCCTTAACAGACCATTTTTTTAAGTAATAAAGTTAAGTAGTAATCTCCCGAAATATCTATATTAGAGGGATGCCACACGGATGTTGTCTGTGCATTACGTCGTCACTGCTCCGTTGTATTACATAAAATTAGCAGGGCGATTATTCTCTTAAAAAAGGCGGTCGGACGAACGAGCGAAGTTGCAGCGGCGAGTTTAAGTAGTACCGTCCGAGCGAATAAAACACATTTTAGCGCGTGCATTTTCAATTTGTCAGCATGGCTTATCGAACCTAATTGAAAATGCACGCGCTAAATGAATTTTATTCCCTCTAACGGGACTACTTAAACTAGCCGCTGCGACATTCACTCGTTCGTTCGTCCGACAGCGTTTCTGAGAGAATCACACCGCAGAGGGCCCTGCCAAGATGCATTGCGCTAACTAGCGTTTCTATTCGATTCGTTTTTAAACCAATCGCGGCACTGGTAGATGACGTGATACGAAAAGTCACGTGATCTACCAGTGATGCGATTGGTTTAAAAACGAAACGAATAGAAACGCTAGTTAGCGCAATTCATCTTGGAAGGGCTCTCTGGACATGATGTGTTGAAACACTTGCGTCGCTCTATGTTGAAATTTCAGCGTTGCGAGGACGCAACGCACCGGTAACGCTGCTTGTGTGGCATCGCTCTTAGACTAACAAAACAAAGATAATACAGGGTGGGCTCTATTCGTTGAACCATATTAAATAAGTAAGTAAGTAAACTCTTTATTGCACAAAATTAAATCGTTTTACAAAAAAAAACACTTCTATGAACCCTTTAGGGGTCCTCTTCCAGCTAACCTTGTAATGACTGGGTGAGGACAACGCACGAGGATGGCAAAAAACAAGTTAAAGCTATAAAATACGTATTGTGTTGTTTGTGTATTATTATGGCGTTAAGTATACGGCAGAATTTAATGTCAAGTTAGTAAGAGCTAATGTGGCTAAATAAATTGCGATATTGTTAAGTCAACGCCGAAATCACTACATAGTATAAAATAAAGTCGCTTCCCGCTGTCTGTCTGTCCCTATTGGATTTAGATGCAGTTTTTTTTTAATAGATAGAATGATTCACGAGGAAGGTTCATATGTATAATACGTTCTGGATTATGCACGGGTGTTACATAAAACTCACATAAACCGAAGCGAAGCGAGGGCGGGTCGCTAGTATTTATAATATTTGGCTTAATGTTTAGAAAATAAGAAACCCTCTCAATAAATTAAATATGCACTTAGAGCTTAAAATGCACTGTCGTAATTAAAACTTATACACTAAAAATCTATCACACAACTGGGCCTCTTCTGCTCGGCAAAATCATATTGCTTTTGACACGTTATCGTATTGTCAACGTTGTTGTGACAGCTCTCATTTAGTTAAAAACAAAACGATACATTCAAAAAAACATCATTTTATAGATTAAAAGAGAGTCCCTGATAAACCCAAATGATTCGATATTAAATAATCAAATTTAATTTGACTCGTTCAATATAACAGCTACCTATAAATAAATCTTAAACGATTTAATGTCTGTCGGGAAAGCTTGAAAGAGTCGTAACATAACTTTTAATTGAGATATTATGAGGCAGTTGACAACATTCAATGCCAATGGCTCGATTTAGGGTCATTTCAGAAGCAAATCTAAGAAACTGGCATTAAGTATGTCGGGGTAATTAACTATTCGTCCATGACGCCATAGTGTGTCAAGAATCTATACAAAGACTGATCGTAGGCATTGAATTCGACTGTGATAAAAATGTGAGAACAAAACACAATCGTAAAAATTCGATACGTATTATATTTTCATCCGTTACTTAACAGCTTTATCAGAATGGGATATTTTATTGTTCACGGATGTTTGAAATATATTTCCTAAGTAATTGAATAATATCCACGTGAAATATATTCCGCTATGATTCATCTAAAAGGTAAAAATAATCTTTATTAACCCTTGACACAAAAGAGGGGTGTTATAAGTTTGACCGATGGGTATGTGAGTGAAAGTATGTCTATATATGTTTCTGTCTGGGCACCTGTCTGTTCTTTAAGAACCTTAGATACATTCTCATCGGATGATCATTGCGTGCATTAATTACTGTATGTTTTGATAGTGCAATTATGGATCATTACTTTTATTTTTTCTTTTCTTTTCATTTATTTATTGTTGTCACATTATGGCGCATACATTTCAGACAGGTGTTGTTGTCTTAAACCAGTCAGCTCCACGTGGACACCCTGAAAGGGCACCGCAACATATGCTTATAAGTCTAAAATACCTAACTAACTGTAAACAATTATTTCTAAAATTACAATAAAAATAAAAATGTCATCATGCTAACAATACCTACTTAAGATACTAATGGGCTATTTATTAAAAAGATTATTACATTATAGAAATTAAATTAACACATATAAATTACGATAAAAGAAAATACAATGTCGATAAAAAAAATATATATATGTATATATATATATATATATAAGATAGAAATATGTCAAGAACCGATCCAGTAATAATTTTAAATCAAATCAATATTTCTTAGATGACATTATTACAAAAAAAATCTTATCTCTTTTATTTCATCGATCGCTATTTTTTGCTGAAACCATGATGTTTCAGGATATTTGCAACAATAATTATGTAGTTTAGGTTACGGCAGACTTCTGAATACAAAAAAAAATGCGGAAAGAAATGACTTTCCAAGAAAAAAAAAGCGTAATGATCCTTTGTTGAAATAATAGGTATTTTTTAGACGTCATAATGATTTTGATAAAATAAAATGTAACCTAATCCATCACATATCTATAATAACAAAGCGATCGAATCAGATTTTTTCAGCATAATTCATTACAAAACAAACATTGACTGCTAAAATCATAACTTTTAGCTTTTCCAGAGTCGGGTAAAAAGCGATGGTGTCGCATATTTCTTACCATTTTAAAACACCCTGTTGAGAATTAACTTTCATTTTTCCGCCTAATTGAATTTAAATTACATAAATAAAGAAAGTGATAAACTTTGAACCAGATGTTAATTATTTCACGCAAGTGCAGTGACGTAACGCTGTGAACAAAAGTAAAAGCTCTCGGATAGACGCAAGCGCACCTACTTAAAGGCATTACAGACATTACACTACAGAGTGTTCTGCCTTTCTATTGGACGGTGGATAACTAGAGCTGATTGATGAGTATTTAATTGGATGCGTATCATTTTATAAACTATTTAAAAAAATACTTTGTAAAATAAAATAGTACCTGTATTAAGATACAATCTCATACAAAATGACCTAGTCCCAAAATAAGCTCTAGGTTTTTACTATGGGTATTAGACAACGATAATATTAATAGCAAAATACATAAAAAGCGATGACTCAAGAACCTTTCGCGCATCACACAAATATTGGCCCTTACTGCCAATGGAACCCGGGACCGCTAGCTTCGTAGGCAGTATCATTACTAACTAGGCTATCCGCCTCGCTAGAGATATTAGCTATTGCTACATCAGTACCAAAAAGCAATGTAATGAATAATAAAATTTAATTGACAACGTTCAGTTCATAGTACGAATAAAATACATCACTTACTAGGAAATGCAAATATGAAGCCTATTGAAACACAAAACTGATTAAATTACTGTATTAAAATGTTCTACAGATTTATATATAAAAAAAACACCAGGGTAAAATTTTACACAAATTGACCTAGTCCCAAACTAAGCTCTATTCTCGTAATGGGTACCTACTAGACAACGATCAACATACTTATATATAAAAATATATAGAAAACCAAGAAGGTTCAGGAACAAAACCCGCGCTTATCGCACAAATATTGGTCCATACCGGGGATCAAACCCAGGACCGCTAGCTTCGTAGGCAGGGTCAATACCTAGGCTAGACGCATCATCAAATTAAATGCTTTTTTAGAAGAGGCAAGAGAAGCCTTTTAGAAAATAGTACCTATGATCTTCTCTTGAAGTTCGCTTAGTATCGGTCCGCCACTGCAATAACCTGGTTAATACCAAATCAAGATACTTATTTAATTCTGCATTCACTTTCAGACTAGCAAACCTTACTTGTAGTTTAGGGTCAAAACTTCGACTAACAAGCATACTTATTTATTCTTACAAATGTCAGGTATTTCCTGGGCGATGACCCAAGCAGACACAGCCTTATCATGCTCAGAGCCCATGGCTCAACATGGGCTTCAAATTGTATGAAGCTTTAGAATCTGGGCACCGGCCGTATTAAATTCATAGCGCATTGTACTCCTATCTCAACCCTTCCTTGGTTGCTTTAGGAATCTAATAGCTCCCGAAACTTCTCTGAAATAGACTTTGTTACAAAATGCTAAAGTTAAGTTTTCACTGGGCCTGATCATTACGGATCGTGACTGGAATATGCCCGGCAACTTTCCAAACTCGTTTATAAAATCCAAACCATTCGTAGAGAAACTAGTGTGGCTATACGTACTAGTACAGTACTTGCAACGGAACTGCAACTTTACTTTGATACAATGTTGTATGTACTCTCCAGCCTACCAGTAGGTAATAAAATATTTACGCTGATATTTTTTATTTTATTGATAGGCAATTTTATCACTATACTAAGAAGCTACATGGATCAAAATTAAATCAAGGGGAAGGTGCATGTCGTGTTGAATAAAGAGGTCAAGGAGCTGGCAGAGAGGAGAGAATATTGGAAATTACTCCATCGACAAGAGCATCATCATCATCATGTCAGCCGAAAGACATCCACTGCTGGACATAAGCCTCCCCCAAGGCTCTCTACTCAGACCGGTCTTGTGCTTTTCGCATCCACCGCGTTCCCAACTTAAGTGGCAGTGGGCGGGGCACATTGCTCGCAGGACTGATAGCCGATGGGGTCAGAAGGTTCTTGAGTGGCGTCCGCGGACCGGGAGACGAGCTGTAGGTAGGCCTCCAACAAGATGAATAATTATAATATAAATTAGAAATGTATGTATTTAAATTGTCCCTCGTTCCCGTTGTACAAACTGTTCTAGCCACAGAAACTGCTATTTCAAAGTAGATTTAGGAATGAAAATCCGATAGGTACCCTTAAATTTATTTGCTGTTCACAGAACTATCAGTGGCAACCACACGCGTTCATTTAGTCCGTAATTTGTGTTAAAGTCCCATAATACATTCGGTGTCAAGAGCCACTTTGAGTCATATTTGTATGCAAATTGAACCTAGGCACTAGTTAACGAGAGCACTTTGAGTTACCTGTTTTATAAGTAGTATTCTTATAACCCGCTCTCGCTTCACCAATTTATATGAGTTTTCTGTAAAACCCGTTTATAATCCCGAATTTATTATACAGAAAAACCTTCCTCTTGAATCACTCTATCTATTGAGAAAACTGCAATACAATCCGTTGCGTGATTTTAAAGATCTACGCGTACATACAGAGGGACAGACGGCGGGAAGCGACTTTGTTTTATACTAGGTAATAAAGATTCAGGGAACTGACAGTGGCAAGTAGATATACTTTAACCATTGTAACAATTCATGTATGGCAGTTTAAACATGACATTAAATAAACAAGGTGCTAAAGTGTATACATATTTATGAACTCGACTGTACATGAGTCCATTTAGTCTGTAATTTGTGTTAAATTCCGATAATACATTTAGCGTCACGAGTGCCACTTTGAGTCATATTCGTCGTGTTTTTTTAAAGAAACTGTAACTTTTTCAGGATTTTATATAAATCAAACCTAATCTAACCTAGCCTTGTCTACACGTTAGATATTTCAGAACTCCTGAAAAGTTTACAGTTTCAGCGATATAAAAAATTATGACAATAAAAAATTATGTCTATAATTACATTATGACCAATAAAATTATGGGAAACAAAGGGCACCCGCAAATTTAACCTAAGCACTAGTTAACGAGAGCACTTTGAGTTACATATTTTATAAGAATACTAGCGACCCGCTCTACACAAAAACCTTCCTCTTGGATCAAGCCGCAATAAAATCCTTTGCGTGATTTTAAAGATCTAATCGTACACAGAGGGACGGACGGCGGGAAGCGGCTTTGTTGAATACTATGTAATAAAAATTCAGGGAACTGTCAGTGGGCGAGCACATGCCCATTTCGTCCGTAATTTGTGTTAAAGTCCGATAGTACATTCAGCGTCAAGAGTGCCACTTTGAGTCACATTTGTATGCAAATTGAACCTAGGCACTGGTTAACGAGAGCAATTTGAATTACCCGTTAGATAAATGAGTAAGTCAATATAATAGTAGTTTATTTAAAGGTTCTGGATTAGGTATGAAAGTAAATTTACGAGGGTTGATCAATAAGTTTTTAGAATCGGTATAAAAAATGGGAGATATGTAAATCGTTATATTTTAATTGGAATATGCTCACTTTCTATATTTAGAAAACTTTATTAAAAAATATAGTAAAAAAAATTTATCTCTCTTTTTTTAACAAAATCAAAAAAAAATCAAAATCAAAATATTTATTCAGTAAATTGGCCACATACGGGCTCTTTTACACGTCGGTAATATACAGTGAATCTACTAGCGCTTCGGACAAGACCATCATTGCGGAGAAGAAGCGCCGCAAGAAACTCCAGCAGAAGGTCATTTTTTCAAACATAAAATACAATAATACTTAAAAGTAAGTTACATTACAAGGTAATAAAGCAACAAATATAAATTAGTAGAACTATCACATATAAAAAAAAAACAAATTCAAAATTAAAAACATTACAAATAAATGTAAAAATTAACAAGATTACATGTCAAATACATGAAACTAAAAATAATGACTAGGAGAACAACACGACGAGGTCTCTAGGTCAAAAGCCTAACTATACGGCAGAATAATGTTATATAACTTTCCTAGGTTATTTGATAATTGCTAAAAGCTAATATCCCAGTATTTATTTGTAGGCCTCAATAATCCTGGAAAAGGCCGAAAAAGCCACCCTAAATGTTAGTGACCGAGCTGGAAATAAAAAAGTCCACTGCGAAGATAACTTGTTTATCCTTAAAATCATAATGATAAACCAAGGTTTCATTTTCAATAACATTTTTTTTTATTAGGGCATCAGGACTTTCTCCACACCCCTCCAAATAATTACAAAACTAACTCTTATTTTTGCCGTCTTGTAAAATTGTTCATACAGATGTTTTTTCTTTAGCTATCACAGAAAAACAAATGAATATTGTTAAAAAAAAACTCAAATTTAACGTTAATTAGTGCCATGGTATAGTCCACATTAAAATAATAAGATTATGAGGATGGTTCATACCGATTCTAAAAACGTATTGATCACCCCTCGTATTTAGGTACCTGCTACATTATAATATGCTAATATTGCTGGTAAGAAGCAAAAGGTTCGTATAGCATGTCAGCACATGGTCAGCACTCAGCCCAGCGCCTCTATACTAGGCGGTAAAATCTAAATCGTGTTTGACCTGTTATGCTATTGTTTTTGACTTGGCCATTACCGTCAGGTAAATAAGAGCTATCGAAACGTTGACAATACGATAACAGGACAAACACGATATGGTTTTTACCGTGTTGAACAGAGGCCGGTGGTCCATTCAACACGGTAAAACCATCGAGTCATCGAGTCGTCGAGTGTCCTGACTTCTGGCCGAAAGGTGTCGTGTTCCGGCGGTTTCGGGGCAACCTACCGGCAGCGACCATCACGCCAATTTTGGCAAAACAGATACCCGCTGTTCTGTGACATCGGTGTTAGTTTTAAGTTTTATATTGTTATCTATGTTAGTCTATAAGGTATTTGTAACTATGGGCCTCGTTGCCTGAAATAAAATTTATTATTATTATTATTATTATTATTGTCTTTGACGTGTTATGGCATGGTTTTTAACTCGGCCGCCATTACTGTCAAGTAAATAAGAGTTAAGTATCGAAACGTTGACAGCACGATAATAGGACGAAGGCAGCCAAATCGATTTTATATCGATTAGCTAACAACCAGAAGATTCAAATAGCTTTATTTTTAATAAAACAACGTCCGCATCGGTCCATTGTTTTGGGCTATGGTACCACAGACAGACATACAGAAACACACACGTTAAACTTATAACACCCCTCTTTTTCCGTCGGGGGTTAAAAATGAAACTGATCACATAAGTTACCGACTCTCTGGATAATAATTAATAAATATTTAATATCAAGGGACGATCTCACACAAATTGACCTAGTCCCAAACTAAGCTCTAGGCTTGTACAGTCAAGGACTTTAATTGTTATGCCACTATGGAACCCTGTCATAATGACAGCGTCAAACCACATACAGAAATTACGCTTAAATGACTGATTAACGTTATGCGACAGGGTTCCATAGTGGCATAACAATTAAAGTCCTTGACTGTACTATGGGTACTAGACAACTATATAAATACTTATATAGAGAAATAAATACTTTATACATAGAAAACATCCAATACTCAGAAACAAATACTCGTGCTCATCACATAAATGTTTGCCCATACCGGGAATCGAACCCGGGACCGCTAGCTTCGTAGGCAGGGTCACTACCAACTATGGATGGTTGGGTTTAGAAAATATTGTCTACAGAACTTGTCCATGCAACAGCTTAGAGTTTTTAGTAGTAAGGCCTTGAATTTCGCTATAGGTATTGCGTATCCACGGTGTTGCAAGGATTTGCCATGTTTTTTGCATGGGAAACAGCTGGAGTACTTTAACAGCTACTACTAGAAAAATAATAGAATTATAGAATTAGTTTAGTGGTGTAGGGACTCCCTTTAACCTGCCGCCAAACGGAAGTGTTCACATTGTTATGTTCCGGTGCGTGGGTTAAGGCATCCAATGAAATGACTTGCATTCTAAGTCCTCAGGGTTGGGTGGTCTTGAGATTGTCATCGTAAGATTGGCATTGAAAATCCCTATCAGCTTTAGAGACCGTCTCAGTGATAAAAAAAGTATTGACATCTGTTGCGTCATTTTAAAAGAACCAAACGGACAAACTGACTCACAGAAATAGCTACTTTATTTTATAGTTTATAATATTTTAACAGAATTTCAACCCAACTATAACCTTTACTAACCCCATGATAACCTTTTCTTTAAATAACCCGGCATCCCTCAGGAATATCATATTCATTATAAGGAACGACATACTCAAATTTCTGATTGAGTTTATCTCCGTGCAAAAAGTTCACATCGATTCATAGTTAGCTCCTTTTTAAATGTAAAAAATATCCTTTTTGTAGAATGATATTATACCGAATTATGAAGTTATAAAATATACCCTTATCTTTATCTCAATCGCTATCGTATTTTTATCATTATTATAGATATACGTCACAGAATCACCCATGGCAACATTATTCTATGATTGTATTTTTTCTTTCCTTCTATACCTATTATTTTTGTTTATATTTTTGTGTTGTCATCTTTTTTTTTATGATGTTTTTCTCTGTTCAGTTTTTTTTCTCTGTATTCGTCGATTAAATGTTTCTATTTCTATTTCTATTTATATTTCTATACATTGCAATACAAGTAAATACGTAGTGAAAAAGAGGTCTTTCTCGTTTAAGCACGTCTGTCGTATTAAAAACTTTTTAAAGTTACTTATAATATAGACTTAAAAAAAAAAAACATTTACAAAGTACTACTATTTTCTTTGTTTGTAAGAATATCATACTACTATTTCTTCTTGGCACAATCTTCAACATGAAACCCTGATCCACTATAGAACTGGGTCTCCATTCCTCTCGTTAAAGCCATATTGCTTTGGATACGTCTTATTAATTATTATCAACGTTACGACAGCTTTTATTAACTTCACAGTAATGTAAATCAGTAATACAAAACAGTACGATATCACTGTCATTTTATAAGCAATTTGGGTTTACTCGTATCAAGTGGAATTGACCTCTTGTGTCAAATTGACAGCTTCTCGGGCCTTATTAATAAACTCATCTTGGCTGAGATGCCCGTCACACGATACGTCAACATAAACGTCAAACCATAGAACACTGTCATTTTTGACGGATCTCGAGACGAGCATAAGAGTTGAGATCAGTTTATTAATACGGCCCTTAATCACGTAACTATGACACAATCCTTTGGTGGTAGGGTTTCATTTAGCCGATTGGACATTCTGAAATACCGAAATAGACCTCGATTGATTGTTTTTATTTAGATATTTTTGACATGTATCTTTATAAACGCTATCTCTAGATATTTTTGACGTGTATATCAATCCATAGCAGCCTTTTCTATAAATAGAGTAAGAATCTCTCGGGATCGCACCATTTATTAAACTCAAGAGTCGAGTTACTGACTTCACGATATATTTGCATTGCATTTACTAGTTTTCTTTCACAACGTCTTGGGCAGTAGATAAACGTATACTCGGCCAGATATGTGGTCTGCCACTCTTATGTTGCATTACGTTTGCATGTTATAAAACAAGAAGGTCGAGTAATTCGAAGGGCCGCGTTTAAAGACACTTTCATTTCAAAGAGAACTCTGTCGGAATTTCAAAATTACTTACTTATTTAGTTGAAGTATCTACTGAGTCTAAAAGTTATACGTATGTATGTAATTGTATGCTCCTTATTTATCAAGAAAAAAATAGATCACAAACATTAAAAAAGAAACATGTACCTAGGTGAACTTATCCCTATCAAGAATAAGGGAATTTTCCTCGAAATCTAAATTAAATAAGAACTTGAACATCAGGAATTTCCCTGACATGTTTGGAATGTTGGCCCTTTGTTCAAAACAAATAAATATTTCTGTGAAACGTTTCTGCTTGAAATGTGAACAATGTGACGAATTTTGTAGAAGACTCGAAACAAGGACATGGTTTTAATCTTCTTAATGTCAACGCTGAACTAATGTGATTAACTTGGCACACTCGTAACTCCGGAGTTGCGCAAATAATCGTGACTTTGCACACTATATTAGTTTCGTTTGTAACTTCCTAGGTTCAACTTTGTGAGCTAACTCTGAACTTAGATTTGTTTGAAAACTTAAAGTACACTTTGTCAGGGAATGGAGAGGTGAACTGCAAACTGAAGTTATATTCTACTAGGTGAAACTGGATTGCTTTTGACATGTTATCGTATTTTAAACGTTATTATAGCTCTTATTTACTTGAGAGTATGATGATGATGATGATGATTGGGGACGCCCAGCCGGAACAGGCGGGCGGTCGATCGGTCTCCCGGTCCTTCCGCCCAGTTCCCCTTGGTTGAGCCGTAGGGCCCGTAAGTTACTGGTCCGGCGACGCTCCCATCCAGCATGGATCCAATCTTGTCGTTTTCCTACAAAACAAAAGTGCGTCCCGTAGTTTTATGCTTTTGACTGCTTCGTTAGATAACACGTCCTCCCCGAATGTGCGGTATCTCAGTGACGAGTACATGACACACTCGGCTAGGACATGCTGGCTTGTTTTCTCCTTGCCACAGTGTAGGCAGAGGGGATCTTGTTTGATACCTATTATCTTTAGGTGTCTGTTGAGCGGGCAGTGCCCAGTCAACACTCCAGAGGGCTCAGACAAGATGCACTACGCTAACTAACGTTTCTATTCGATTCGTTTTTAAACCAATGGCGTCACTGGAAGATGACGTGATACGAAAAGTCACGTGGTCCACCAGTGACGCGATTGGTTTAAAAACGAATCGAATAGAAACGGTAGTTAGCGTAGTGCATCTTGTCTAAGCCCTCTGTTAGTATACTGAGATTGTACTTAAGTACAAATATTTACAAGCTACCTTGTTCTGTTTTTGTTTACCTTTCCAATCATGAGCTAAGATTGTCTACACCCTCGTGTTGTTCTCCACGCCTCATTGGTCTTTGATTCTATTCTTCTAGCTATGACTCCCGTTGTGACAGTTGCCGATATCTTGAGAGTAAGGTGACCGATTTAAAAACAATACCGTAACATATCAAAAGCAATATGGTTTTAGCGAGTAGAAAAAACCTGTACTTTAATAAAAAATAACTTAACCATGCGTGTATATCTTGCGGAGTGTTCTAGAACTCGTGTGCAAATACGAGTAAGTGGCGCAGAGGTAACCGTGGGGATTAGGTCGAACGGCGGAGCTATTCTCTACCAAACACTTCATTTTTATTTTATTTAAACATACATACATACATACAATCACGCCTCTTTCTTGTAGTGGTAGGCAGAGACAACTTCCTTCAACTTGCTACGATCCAGATCAACTTCCCTCGCTTCCTCCACAATTTTAAGTCTCTTCATACACGTGCGTCGGTTTAGGGTCTCCTGACCTGGCCCTTTCTTAGTACGTCCCCGATCTGATCGTGGAACGTTCGCCTTGACCGCTCTCTTCCAACGTTCCCATTCATTTAATTTAAAATGTCTAATTAAATAGCTGAGACCAATGAGATGGACTGAAGATCTCGTTAAGATAGAGGAGAGACTAGATGAGGAAAGCTCAAGATCGAAAGACACGGTGTGCATTGGAAGAGATCTAAACTCAACATTGTTCATAGTTTGAAGAAGAGAGAGAGAGAGAGAGAGAGAAAGTAAGTCGCCACTTTTTTGCTCTGTCTAAATGTTGGAAATGGGATAATAACAATGACGAATTTCGTAGACCATTTTTGAAACAAGGATATGGTTTTAATCTCCTTAATACCAACGCTGAACTAATGTGATTAACTTGGTACGCTCGTAACTCCAGAGTTGCGCAAATAATCGTGACTTCGCATGCTGTTTTAGTTTCGTCTGTGAATTCCTATGTTTAACTTTGTGAAATGATTCTGAACTTATACTCAGAAGCTAATAAATAATATTTTACATGCAAAAGTTTGTGAGTGAGTGTGGTAATTAGAATGTTTGTTACTCCTTCACGCTAAAACAGCTGGACGGATTTTAATCAAACTTGGAGTAGAGGTAGTTTAGACCCTGAATTATTACATAGGTATACCTTTTAACCCAAATGCTGTTTCCGTATTATGTTCAACGAGGACAAAGTGGCGGGAAAACGCTATTAAATGCGAAAGTTTGTCTGTACAGTAAAAATGGCAGGTCGGATTTCAAGGAAATTTGAAATGGAGATTGCTTCTATTTTAATAAAGACATAGTAGACTATCTTTATCACAAGACAAAAACTGTGCCCATGGGATGGTTATCAAAATAGGAGGTGTGCCAAATAATAACGTGGGTACCTGTTCTACGCAAATGGAATTGCGGACCAACTACAAACTATTTCTATACCTAAAGTAAATCGTTACATACATACATACATACTTTCACGCTGGTTATACCAGAGTGGGGTAGGCAGAGCTTCAGAATGACCTACAACTTTAAAAACTAAAAAAAAAAACGTTATCACTATCATGAATCTAAGTGACGGCCTAAGTCGACGTGTTGAAAATGCAATTCGACACCTTCGATTGTTTCGAAACAGGATAACCCTGTACTAGGCTCAGCAAGGCCATTGTAGTTATATCGATATAACAGTCGAGTGTGACATTCGCTTCGGTTCGTGATATTACAGTCACATTTATGACCGGTTTAGTGAGGATCGAGACTTCATTCGACAGTCTGTGGCCCTAGTAACAAAAAACGGACAAGAGCATGTCGGACCATGCTGAGCTCCGGTTCCGTAGTCGAAAACTACAAACATGTAATCCTACTAATATTATAAATGCCAAAGTTTGTGTGTGTATGTGTGTGTGTGTGTGTGTGTGTGTGTGTGTGTTAGTTTGTTACTCCTTCACGCTGCAACCGCTGGACGGATTTGTGACGGATTTTTGAAATAAGATAGCGTATGCTTTTGATTAACACATAGGGTTCTTTATTTTATACCGGAAAATTTAAAAGTTAACGAAAAACTATAATCGAAATTCCGCGCAACATGGGATGGCGATATAACAAAACACGTGCTCATAACTTTTTCATGTTCTTGAACATATAATCAAACCAGTAGGTATCTAGGATTTTTTTTTTATTCTCTTCACGAGTAAGAGGGTTTAGTCAACTTTAGTAACTTTTCAGTACTTTGGAGGACAATTTTTTACCAACAAGTTGAGAATGGGCAGCTAAAAAAAATACGTGTCTTTTATTTTAGACTACTCTCGAACCAAAAAAAAACCAAATTGAAGCCAGACGGTTGGGTACCTTTCCTTGTAAGACTGTGTATGTACAGGATTTAGTCGCAACTCGCTCGAATGCGACTAATATTTCAATCATACAGACTTACGTCACGTTTTAGAATAGTATTTACAATTCAAAAACGTGTACTAGATTTTAACGAAATCTATCCGTAGCTCAAACCCCTAAAACACACTCACGCTTCCATAATCATAGTACTAGGAAATTTCGCTACTAAACAAAGACATGAGAGCAATGTTTCAATCGCCAAACAATTTTTCTCGATGACAAAACGTTAATATTACTTACTCGATCGAAGGGAGAAGCTTTCTAGAAACAAAAATCTAGACTACGGAAGTTATGTATCGTACATCTTGTTTACATTTCACCTAAGTGCACTTATCAAATTTTAGAACTGAATTTTAACGTTGCTCTACGAACTAAATAAATTATGTAACGTCGAGCACTTTGAAGTATCTTGAAAGTAAATATATTACTTAAAACTTTTCTCGTGAGGTTGCGAGTAATAGTGACGCTAGGTATTAGTTACTTGCAGAATAATATGTGATGGCTCTACTGTAGGTATAAACAAAGACTACAAAAATCACAAAATGTATTTAGTGATCCAAAATTAGTCCTACCGACCTTGTTCGTCGTCCGTTTGGATCGCTATCACGACATAACATGGATAAGGCAAACAAGCACACAAAACCACACGATGGTAAGTGGGATTTGAGACCCATTGACATTTGCATTCTCAAGACTACAATCTTGAGACCAATTGCGTTGCCAACCCTGAGGACTAAGAGCCGAATTTATAAACTGGTCTTGGCTGACACCCGTCGAAAGATATTCACCAAGGCTGAAATGCGCATCTCAAGATACATCAAAAAATACAGTTTCTTTAACGTAACTTGAGATGGGAGTCTCAGCAAGATGTTTTATTATTACGGAGGTCCTAAGATGAAATGCGTTAATGCTAGTAGTAGTAATTTCACAGGTTTTCTTATCACCACACCGAAACAACGATGCCAATTGCAAGATAATACAAAAAAAAACCATTTCATAAAAGGAAACCCAGTCACTAAATAAAAACACTTTATTTTGTCAGCTGTTTATTATAACACGGTTATAAAATGGCTATCGAAGTGGCATCGGGCATTCACATTAATCCTTATAATAAAACAGGTTTCTTATTATGACACCCGCGAAGTGACAAGGGTCTTTAGGTTATAAGGAGGAATTTTAATGAGACATTTTAACTGATACCGTCTAGGGATATATTTAAACTTGCATGGATGTCTTTATTAAAGTGACATATAAACGTACTCATCACTATAATTGAAGCTATATAGTATCGCTTGTTAGGAGATAAGTTCAAGTTTTATTATGTCATTGTATCTTTTCTATTTTGTAACCTTGCGATGATATGTAAGTCGAATAAACGTTTTTCTATTCTATTATATTATTATCACTTTAACTATTGGGTTGTTACAAGTTCCTCGTGTGTATCTATGTATGTGTCTATAGGTATGTTGTCTGTGTATCTTTATGTCTGTATTTAGCATCGTAACTCCCAAGTTAATGAACCGATTTTGATGCAGTTTTTATTAAAAGAAAGCTAGTTTGATTAAGATGGTTTTTAGTTAAGTTTCATGAAAATCGGTTGAGCCGTTTAGTAGATATCTTTTTTTTTTTTTATGGCGGTTTAGTGGTGATTTCGCTAATTTCAAGTGAAACAGAGTATATTTAGTAAATAAAATAAATCAAAAGTATAACTTCGTTATTTTTCAATCGGCCATCTCCCCTCCCTGACGGTTTCCAAATTCTTAATAGATATCAGATAGCAATTTCTGTAAACTTTGTTTTTGTACTTACAATGTCTACTCGTTGCCACATTCTACTTTTCTTATTTTCCCCAATCGCCCAAAGGTTAGCTGGAAGAGATTCCTTTAAGGCATAAGTTCGCATTTGTACATTTTTATTCTGTAAATATTGTATTTGAATATTGCTTTGTGCAAAAAAGTGCTTACATACACAGACATATCAACTCTCAAAGAAGCCATCACCATTTATATCGGGGGTTTTAATCTTCCGAATCTAAACTGCCTTATCCTCGAAATAAAGCACTATTCCATTGTTAAAGTGTGATTAAATCCGATTCGAATGTCGTAACTCTTAAGTGTGAGTGAAAGCGGTCAGATAGTCCTTGGCTTTACGAGATCCGGTTGTGGACAATCGGGTCGGTTTAGGTTGGATTACACTGTAACATTGCTTTGTTGTGATAAGCGGTTGTTTTGTATCGGTTATCATGAGAACATAGAACAAAGGGTTTGGATAAAACTGTGTAACATTCTTGTTATGTTGAGGTTATGGTAGAGTCTATTTATGTGTCTGCGGCATCGTAGGTTCCAAGCGAATGGACTGATTTGGAGCTCTTTGACACAATAATATTGCGTTTACTTATGTGCCAAAGGAAACTTTCCAAAATTGCGGAACATTTCACGTAGGAAAATTTCGGAAACTTCTCACAAAATTGTATGGGGATTGAAATTTTCCGTTTCTTAAATTTAAATTTCCTATATTACTAGTGAAAGTTTCCGGAAATTTCGTAGAACTTTTCCAACTTTTTGGAAACTTTCCGCAACTTGCACTTCAGTAATTGCGTTATCAGTAGAGTTAGGACTTTTGTTGGCAAACCGTGGTTCTAGAATCCATGGAGTCGCTATTTCTTATTTATTATAATACATACCACTTTGATTTTCAGTATTTTAATATTTCAAAATTCATTTATTCATTAAACCGCAAAACACTTTAAATTAATTTTGGTATGGAGGATATCTCTGCTGTGAAAGCGTTACAAAAAAGCAAATATTAGTAGGTATAAAATTACCAAACTAAAAATCTATTTAGTTCATTTAGAAATATGACCATACTGAAGGTCAAAATCAAAGTGTCATGTATTATAATAATTAGGAAAGAGCGACTCCATGGATACGATATGCCACCAAAATCCTAACCCTAGTTATCAGATTATCACCAAGTTTATGCACAGTCGACTATTTAGACTATTTTTAGCGTTATCTATGAAAAGGGACCTTATTGTCGATGGCGCTTCCGCCATTATTAAAGATGCTCCGATATAAATACAACGTCGCGTGACGCAGTGCGGCCTAAGCGCCATCGACAATAAGGTCCCTTTTCATAGATGACGCCACATTTATCCACTTTCTACCTTTTTTCAATGGAATAAGGTCCAAGTAAGGTACATAATTTAACCACGTAAGACCCCGCGTAAAAAATCTATTGCAAAGTAAAAGTAGAATTTCCTTTGTTTTTATGACTGACAATTAAAATAGAAAATTGACTTTATTGCAATCATAATAGGTTCATTTTCCTTTGGCAAATTTCGTTGCATGGTGGGTCTTAGGAGGTTGTATTAGATTTTCGCCTATTCCAATAACAGAAACTGGATTAAAACTCAGTCGCAAAATTTGAAACAAACACAGATATTAGGTGAAATTAAATAATAACTTTAAAAAAACAATTAGGGTGATTTGAATTATAATTATCTTTTAGAACATGTCGACGATAGTAAGACTAATTAATTAACGTTCATTTTACATACTTTGCAGTACCTAGAGCGATTTAAAAAAACACATCTTTTTTATTATTTAAACTTGAACATAGTTTTAATATTTACAACACAATTTTTATCGTAACACTCGATATATTCTTGTTTACGAAATATTATATCTCGTTAGACAATGGTTACTTTTTTCCGGCGAGGAAAAACGGTCAACGACCTCCAGTCAATATTTTGTTATGGCTAAATACTACTCGATATATTTATATATCTTCAAGTTTATCATGTTTAATTTAAAGCGGGCCTATTATGGTCGTGTTTATCGATGTGGATCAAACTGGTCTGTATTGACTGACAATTATTTTTAGTCATAATTTGCTTTAGGTCATAATCATCGCAAGTCATAACGTGTTTTTTTTAAAGAAACTGTTACTTTTTTAGGATTTTTATAAATCAAACCTAACCTAACCTAGCCTTGTCTACACGTTAGATATTTCAGAACTTCTGAAAAGTTTACAGTTTCAGCGATATAAAAAATTACGACTATCAAAAATTATGTCAACAATTACATTATGACCAGTAAAATTATGGGAAACAAAGGGCTCCCGGATCAAACTTCTGTCACTTTCTAACCATTGTGTAAGTGTGAGAGTGACGGAAGCTTTATCCACCGCGATAAAAGTGACGGGGGCCTAATATGGCTGCGTTTATCGCGTGACAAAAAGTGGATAAAACATCCGTCACTTTCTGACACGTATATAAATACGAGAGTGACGGATGCTTTATCCACACGCGAAACACGCAACCATACTAGGCGCGCTGATCGAAATTCCGTTATTTTGTAGTCCAGGGATAGCAATAATTACGTAACTGCCTTCCTAATGTATCGCTACAAATGATCTTACTACCTATTAAGGTATCATGACATACATATATAGATACATCATAAAAAATCTTCATTACACTATAAATCAAGAAAATCACTGATTTATGATCGTAAAGAATAACACGCTAAAGCACGAATAGGTTTTTGGCAACGTTAAGAACAATTAAATGATTTTGCAAAGTACTTAATAAAACGTATTAAAATCTGTTTGTAATTGTTGACGTCTCGAGATGAGCATCTCACTTAAGATCAGCATATTAAAATGGCTTCTCAAGCTTATAACGATAGAAGTCTTGAGAATGCAAATGTCTATAGGGCTCATATCCCACTTACCATCTGGTGACCTTTGTCCTTGTTGTTTTCTTCTTGCCATAAAAAAAAACAATCAAAAGCTAGCATGTTTATAAATTAATTTAAAATCGCCGGACAATACAACATAAATTGACTTAAGTAGTCGCATAAAACGCCTAAGACTTATACTTTTGTTACCTATTAGACAACAATATAACAAACAATTTTAACAAGTATAAAAAACATTCAAGACTCAAACAAATCTCGGACGCAACACAAAAATATTTGCCCATTCAATCTATACCAAAGGATTGTTCGATTCGTATACATAATCACTCTTAAAAAAACCTTTCTCGAATTATAAAAAGACATATCATTACCTATCATCATACAAAAAATAAGTTTAAGAAACCTCCTAAGTAGCACTTAAGTTCACAAATTTACTGGGGTACTAGTGAAAAAGGGTACAAGTCGACTTAACTCGAAATAAAAAAGGGTATATACATGAACGGATTATACTAGACTTAAACCCTTTTTCACTTGATCTTCAGAAGACTTATACCCTTTTTCACTAGGACCCCAGTCTGTCTCATTCATATCACGTGTAACAACCGCAGCGGCCACGCTTCACGCCGGCACTTGTACTGTTTCCCATACACTTGCACTTTCAACGGCACGCCAGTGTACTTCCTCAACCACACTATCATTACACTGCCATGCATCCGTAAATGCATGCTGACGGTAATTGTAATTGTCTAGCGATTTGTGGATTGCATTTACATTATATGCCGCTAGCCGCAGAATGGGAACTTCTCCTAGTCATTACTGAGCATTAAGTTGAGTATTAGAATTAGTGGCTTCAAAGTTATTGTTTCATTTCTGACCGCAAGTTCCTTGTCTTTGGGAAAGTTTTAGACTCATTTACCTGACTATACCCCATTTGTTAACCACGTGATATTGATCATATGCCAATTGAAGCAATATAGACAAATCGTAACTAATGGCTGTTTAGTTTAAAGTGCTTTTGTTTTATTTTTAATTATCAAAGTAGACCATACCTACTCGTACCTAACTATACGGAGCATAGTTTTCTTAACTATTATACTCTTTTTATAAAGCTTTTTTTTCCCCACGTCCAGTCAACCCGTAATCGGGCCGGTGCAGCAGCTGAACAGGCCCAAACACTCAAGCGCCGCAAATATTCGTCATTATTTAATAATTATGAATTTGTGGCGATTGCAGTGGAAACCTTGGTCAGCTGATATGAAAAGCTTTATTAAGGCCCTGTCCTCCCGGCTCATAGAATCATCCGGAAATCCTAGAGCTGGTGCTTACCTCTCCCAAAGGAACGGGCTAGCTATCCAGAGAGGTAATGCAGCCAGTGTCATGGGGACCATGCCGCGAGCGGACCTGCTAGAGGGGGTGTTCTTTTTATAGTGGTGATTATTATTTATATCTTTAATATTTGAGTAGCTTAGTTTAATTTTAATTTAAATACGTTTAGTTTTCGTTTTTAATTGTATTAATGTTGAATTCTGTACTAAGTTGGATGTAAATAAAGTCTTCTTTGTGTAGTAAATTAGTAAAGTATATATGAAACAATACTTAATTAAAAAAAAAATGAAAACACTCCATCGCAGTACCTCTTCCTGCCTGATTTTTCAAAAAATCTTAATATTCCACACACGATGTAAAACCTTGTAAATAAACAAAGACATAACCCTCCTTCTGATGCATTCGGGTAAAGAGAGTTCTCGTATAGCCAACTCCCACTATTCGAATAAATGACGTATGACGTAACGTTACGGAATCCAACGTGGTCATGCAAGGCCATACATTCATTAAAATTCAAACCACAACCATTGTACGTTACAAAACCACTTAAACGGAAGCCAAAACCAGATCAGCCCATGTCTTTAAAGATTTGCTTTCACTCCAATACAGGTTGTAGGCAGGAACCGATATGCGTAGAAAGCTTGGTCAGGTACTGGTAATTAGAAAACTGTTAGGATATGCTGGTGAGAGGAATCTGGCAGGATGAGTGTCGAGGCCGAAAGGTCAACTAGACTGAGCGCTTCGTAAACCGGGTACTACTAGGTACCTTGGAATTAAATTGGCCGTCATTTGCAACGATCCAACAGGAAACGATTGTGTTGTTCTGCTGTTGCCACAAAATCCTCAATTAGGTTTTGTTATAATTATTAATTGTGTTTATGTTATGAAATTTCTGTATCAAATTGTTGTAAGTGTTAATGTTACCCGTTTTCTGTTTATTTTAGGTTAGTTAAGTTAGGGTAATTATTAAACGCATTTTGTTATATATGTTTTGTGTGTGTAGTAGTGCCTCTTCACGCTTATAAGAAAATCATTCAGGCCGGCTGAAAATAATAAATTAAAATTTCTGTTCGTACAAACTTTCCAAATGCCCTTTAAATTCGATGTTCCGATAAAAAATAAAATAAATAAATAAATATCAGGGACTCAGGGGACAATGTCACACTAATTGAACTACTCCCAAACGAAGCTCTAGGCTTTTACTATGGGTACTAGCAAACGACATAAATACTTATATAGAGAAATATATACTTAAATACATAGAACAGGAACAAATATTCGCGCTCAACACAAAAATATCTGCCCTTACCGATATTTGAACCCAGGACCGCTTGCTTCGCAGGCAGGGTCACTAACAACTAGGCCAACGCGTCGTCAAATACATTGTATGTTTCTCTAAATAAGTACCCTTGAGCTTTGCCTAGTTAGTGCCCACAGCCTTAACTTAAATAGTTAAGGACTTAGTCAATTTACGTGCGATTGTCCCCCAATATTTATTTATACACAACTCAACTCGTATTGTGATGAGAATGTTCAGATATTAAGATTTTTGACTGACTATACCAATCGATAAGTATTAAATAATGATTATTGCATTGACCTTTAAATGTACAAGTTTATTCGGCAATTTATCAGATTGAAGAAAAAGATGGTAAGTGTATTAAGAGAATAAAAGAAACGTATCGTGAGTTACTATCAATAAACGTTGCTATAATGGGATGTTATGGTGTTATTCCGTACGTATTAAATACGAGTTCGAGTCGAACTGGCATTTTTAATCCCTGTTTACACTGTAAACAAACATACATACAATACACAATATAATTATCGGAATATAGGACACACATACATATTAATAATATTAAGTTTGTATGAACATAATTCGAAAGTAACTCTGTCTGTCTGTCTGTCTGTTTGTTACGCTTTCACGGCTAAGCCGCTGAACCGATTTCGATGAAATTTGGTATGGAGATAGCATAAACCCCAAGGACATAGGATACTTTGTACCTGCGATAAACGACTTCTACGGAGACGGAGTCGCGGGAAAAAGCTAGTACTTTTATGAAGTTAACGTAACTGTGTCGTTCAGCGGGCCTAGTATGGTTGCGTTTATCGCGGGACAAAATGTATATAAAGCATCTGTCACTCTTGCACTTATACGTATACGTGTCAAAAAGTGTGTCATGTTCTATTCATATATTTTTGTCACGTGATAAACGCAGCAGTATAAAAGTTATTTTTAACCGACTTCAAAAAAAGGAGGAGGTTCTCAATTCGTCTGTTTTTTTTTTTTTTTAATGTTTGTTACCTCAGAACTTTCGACTGGGTGAACCGATTTTGAAGATTCATTTTTTTATTTGAAAGCTGGTGCTTCCAGATTGGTCCCATTTTTTTCAAAATGAAGATCTGATGATGGAATCCATGAGGAATCGACGGAACTCTTCAAAATTTATAGGCACACCTATAGCGATTTTGGTATTTTTCATTGTAACTCGTGTATTTGGTCTTGGAAACCACTATTTGGTGAAGTGGAACTGATGATGAAGACCACAGATGGCCACCGGAACTCCTAAACGGTATATATTTGGAGGGTGGCGACAAGATATTTCGATTAAGATAGTTGAGCGACTATGACGAAGCATATTTAGGTTTAAATATATGACTATGACTTTGCCACGGCGTTGCTTGCGGCGAGATTGAAATGTTCTATTGTTTCTTGAGAAATGGGAGAATAACAGCATAATTATGATCACTAAAAAGTATAAAATAAAAAATAGTTTAAAAAAAACAAAAACCCGCCTTCAAAAAGCAAAAAATAACTTCTTTAAAATGGTAGGTAAATAGGTCAGTCCAACTGAAGTCGGCGTCCAACAATATTTTAACCAAAAGCAGAATGAGTTTCACGCGGAATCGCGGGCAAAATCTAACCAATAATAGATCATGGTTCGAACAAGGATGCGCAGGACCAACTTCGTAGGCACAAATCGCGCTGAAATCCTAACGCGTTGAAGAGTCAAGTTAAACTAGTTCGATTTAGCCACTCATATTTTCTGTATAAAAGACCAACACAACAAATAATCATGCGCCAGAGGCTATGGTAATAAATTCAACGCCTTGATTAAAATTAGTACCAGCCTTTCAAAACTCCATACGAAAACGACCTCAAATCGAGCCATCGGTACTGAACCTTACATAACGACAGCCAACAATTACGTAGTTAAATTTAATTACACTTTCACACTTTAAACGTGTTATAAATTAAATCGGCTTTAACTTTAAATCTCGACTTGTTAAGATCCACTTAAGGTAACATGGACTTATGAATTAAAAGGACTGTGAGGCTGAAAGTTAAACACACCGAATTTAAGTATCAAAAGAAATGACCGATATTTATTTAAACTTTAACTTCCCTTTTCCAAATTAAAATTAGTCTCATCCAGCCCCCATCACATGTTAATTAAAATTTACAACCACTTACCAAACTATATTAAATGCATAGAAGATACCAAGATCTTTAATAAAACCTTAAAACTATTTCTAATAAATAATTGCTTTTATAATTTGAAAGAATTCTTTGATGTCGCATACACATAATTATAATCCAACACGACCGCAATTAGTATAAGTAGTTTTAGAAAATAATTAGTAACTAGAAGTTATATTGTATTGTATTGTATAGCTGCTCTCTGTCTGATGTTGCTGTGCCCTTGCAGGGCGTCACATGCAAACCTCCTATTATGTTCCACCTATAAATATGTTAATGTGACATGCAATAAAATATTTTGATTTTGAAGTTTCCATACAAAATGCGGTAACGTTTCCCTCCCATTAAACCAGCTAGCCTATTGCCTAACGCACTCGCGATCGCAAACAACTTCAAAGGGGAACAAATGTTTTCATTTTGTATGCAGACTCGCCTTCGGACTGTCAAAATGAAAACGATTGCGATTGCCAGTGCGTTAGGCAAGCACAAGCACACTGGTCCGATGTTTATGATTTTTGAATATATTGTAAGGTCCATTCCCTAAAATAACAATTTTGTCATAAAATAAACCATCCGTGATGTAAAATCAGGAAAATGGTGTGCAAAATATGGTCTCTAATTGCTTTATTCAGCAGAAAACGACGATTTTAGCCAAAAGTGATGCATTTTGAGGTTATACAATTGTTTACTAAATAAAAGAAGTCAATTGGAATGGAATTTAGATGTAATGAAAAACTAGGGCTATACGTTTTAATTTCTAAAAGAAGCAAAAAAAGGAAATGTACTAACCTACTTTTTTTATAACAACTAAAATATATTCAAACATCGTGGCAATCGGACTTGATTTATTTAGCCTTTGATTTATGTAGCGCCTTACATGTATTTATATGTCCATGTAAGGTAACATGGACGTATAAATTAAGCAGAATGGGCTTTTACGTTTTGATTTGACAGGGGAGTAAATTACGTATGTTTGTTTATGGTTTTATTATTTTGCTTTTGTTTCCTTGGCTTAACTTCGTTCACTCAAAAAAATGAGAGCCAACAAAGAGAGATTTTCACTTAGTTGATATAAAATGAATACAATAGTTGAGATATTAGTTATATAAACCAAAAATGATAGTAACAAACAGCAATTTCTTTAGTGATTCAACTAATATCTTAGTTGATGTATCTAACGTCTTAGTTGGTGTATCTATCGTCTTGTTAGGCTCGTATGGGATCAAGACGCTTATGCACAACAATCACAATCTTGTTACAAGCGATCAAATATTTTTTTCAGTGTTTTTGATGTGTCAAATCGTTATTTTAGCAAAGTAAGACATAAAAATATATATCAATGGAACTCTAGGTTTTTAAACATTACACCTCCGTGAGACTCAGACATATTAAAGAAATCACAACGGCGAACATGTCAAGCGATTTTCGACATGATTTACTTATAACCCGTTATAATCTCTTTAATATACATAAAAAAACAAGCAACGATTAAAACGATATCGTTACTTAGTATATAACAAAGTCGCTTCCCGCCGTCTGTCTCTCTGTATGTACAGTCACGAACTTAAATTTGGGACCCACCTTAGGTCCAAAGTCATTCTGACATTCTACAAAAATAAGGTTGAGTTTCTTATAAGTTACAAATGATTTGGCATCTTTAATGACATTGACGACTTCAGGCCTTTTTTTCTTGAAATGGGTAACAAATTAACGATCGCGATAGTACAGTCACGAACTTAAATTTGGGACCCACCTTAGGTCCAAAGTCATTCTGACATTCTACAACAATAAGGTTGAGTCTCCTATAAGTTATAAATGATTTGGCATCTTTAATGACATTGACGACTTCAGGCCTTTTTTTCTTGAAATGGGTAACAAATTAACGATCGTGATAGTACAGTCACGAACTTAAATTTGGGACCCACCTTAGGTCCAAAGTCATTCTGACATTCTACAACAATAAGGTTGAGTCTCCTATACGTTACAAATGATTTGGCATCTCTAATGACATTGACGACTTCAGGCCTTTTTTTCTTGAAATGGGTAACAAATTAACGATCGCGATAGTACAGTCACGAACTTAAATTTGGGACCCACCTTAGGTCCAAAGTCATTCTGACATTCTACAACAATAAGGTTGAGTCTCCTATAAGTTACAAATGATTTGGCATCTCTAATGACATTGACGACTTCAGGCCTTTTTTTCTTGAAATGGGTAACAAATTAACGATCGCGATAGTACAGTCACGAACTTAAATTTGGGACCCACCTTAGGTCCAAAGTCATTCTGACATTCTACAACAATAAGGTTGAGTCTCCTATAAGTTACAAATGATTTGGCATCTCTAATGACATTGACGACTTCAGGCCTTTTTTTCTTGAAATGGGTAACAAATTAACGATCGCGATAGTACAGTCACGAACTTAAATTTGGGACCCACCTTAGGTCCAAAGTCATTCTGACATTCTACAACAATAAGGTCGAGTCTCCTATAAGTTACAAATGATTTGGCATCTTTAATGACATTGACGACTTCAGGCCTTTTTTTCTTGAAATGGGTAACAAATTAACGATCGCGATAGTACAGTCACGAACTTAAATTTGGGACCCACCTTAGGTCCAAAGTCATTCTGACATTCTACAACAATAAGGTCGAGTTTCCTATAAGTTACAAATGATTTGGCATCTTTAATGACATTGACGACTTCAGGCCTTTTTTTCTTGAAATGGGTAACAAATTAACGATCGCGATAGTACAGTCACGAACTTAAATTTGGGACCCACCTTAGGTCCAAAGTCATTCTGACATTCTACAACAATAAGGTTGAGTCTCCTATAAGTTACAAATGATTTGGCATCTCTAATGACATTGACGACTTCAAGCCTATTTTTCTTGAAATGGGTCACAAATTAACGATCGCGATAGTACAGTCACGAACTTAAATTTGGGACCCACCTTAGGTCCAAAGTCATTCTGACATTCTACAACAATAAGGTTGAGTTTCCTATAAGTTACAAATGATTTGGCATCTCTAATGACATTGACGACTTCAAGCCAATTTTTCTTGAAATTACGCAGCGGATTTTAATGCGGTTTTCATCAATAGATAGACTGCCCTCCTAAATAAAAAGGACGCATGCGTAATTTGTTAGTCAAAGTAAATTAAACCTTAATTATAATGAAATAAGGTCACTAATACATGCGTGGTTCTATGAGACATACGCCCTTTTTTCTAAGGAGGGCAGTAGAGTGATTCAAGAGGAAGGTTTTCATTTATAATAAATTCTGGTTTTTGTACTGGTGTTATAAAAAAATCACACAAACCGAGGCGAAGCAAGGCGAGGGCGGATCGCTAGTGTTCCATAGAAAAGATTTTGATCCTCTTGTCTAAAAAAAAACATAGAATAAGGCTGCCAAAATTAGACGGGTATAAATAATACATATATTTACGTATTTTTAAATAATTTGTTAAAGCCATTAGGTTTACTTCTAAAAAAACGGTATAGGTACCTAATAACTTTGGCTACTTAGGGCCAGCGCAAACCGGCGGACGGCAGGGAGTTTTCCCTATAAATTTCCGCTGCCGCAATCCGCTGCGATGCTCCTAGGTCGGTCTCAAAGCATTGAAATTTATACTTTATTTCAATTGAAATAGCATTAAATATACATTGATAAATTTAATTGCGGTCTTTACACGTAAAGTTCGGACCGCGGGAAACGCCACGAGCCATTCCACGCGCCAGTCCGAACCGTACATTATTTTGTATTTTACTATTACCTACAATTGCATTTACACGTACGGTTCGGGGCGAAGATTGGAATGGCGCGTGGCGTTTCCCGCGGTCCGAACTGTACGTGTGCAGGCCGCTTTTATCCTCTGCCGTCCCGTCTGCCGGTTTGCGCAGGCCTTTATTAACAAAGTAGCACAACATTTAGGAGACCTTGTTTCTTGCATTGTGTTTCCATACCGTTAGACGAATGCAGAAGATGAGACTTGTTACTCTAAGTACCGCCATCATATAAATTTGAGAGTAACATACCATAACCAATAACACTAATTCGTTAAATAACTGCGAAACGACTTGGAAAAGCAAGCATTTTACGGTCTGGAAAATATTAACCTTAACACTTTTAATTTCAGTAAGTACCTATTCTAAAAAATGTGTTTAATTCCAGCGGGCCTAGTAGGGCTGCGTCTGTATCACGTGTCAAATGTAAATAAAGCATCCGTCACTCTCGTACTTATTTACGTGTCAGAAGGTGACGGATGCCTTATCCATACTTTGTCACGTGATCGCAGCCATATTAGGGCCCCTGGGCCCGTGTTATGGTCGCCTATATCGCGGTGGATAAAGCATCCGTCACTCTGGCACTTACATACTGGTCAGAAAGTGACAGATGCTTTATCCACATTTATACACATCGATAAACACGATTATAGTTAATACATATTTATCGCTTTGGATGTATTGTTTTTAACTCGGCCGCCATTACTGTCAAGTAAGTAAGACCTATCGTAACTTGTAACGTTGACATTGCGATACAATTTCAAAAGTAATATGGTTTTACCGAGTACAATAGAGTCATTGATCAAGCTGAAGAAAAATGATCAACTAAAACGTTAGTAAATAAGAGCTGTCGTAACGTTGACAACGATACAATACGATAACATGCCAAAAGCAATATTGTTTTACCGAGTAAAATAAAGCTCCAGAACAACAATCCATCTATAAGTACACAAAACTCTTTGCCGTGCCTGACTGACTAATGGACAACGCAAAACCAGAAACGCTGAGCCTTAAGCCGTGTATCCATTTGAGCAGACTCGCCTCAGCTTGAGGCTGCTCGCTCTGAGGCAAAGGCTCGAGGCACGTTGCGGATCAACTCGAAGCGAGTCGCCTCAGCTTGATCCGCAATGTGCGCAGTTTAGTAGTGCGTCTCATATGCACGGCTCGTACTGAGGCTCCTTTGAGCACGGCAAAAAAAACTGACAAAATGTAGCTCGGCTCGCGGCGACGATGACGGAGAAGGTGGAGGCAGCGTCTCCACTTGCGCGGCTTCGGAGCGACGCAGCCGCTCGACCCGAGGCTGCCTCTAGTGGATACGCGACTTTAAGGACATGAAATTTGGAGGGATTGTTCCTTGCGTACCTTAGGGCACTAAGAAAGGATTTTTCGAAAATCGACCCTCATCGGGAAGAAATAGGGCTAGTATTGGGAAACTTATTCTCCGCGTACGAAGTCGCAGGCGTCAACTAGACCTCTAGCGATATATACAAATGTAAATTTACATAGCGCTTTGAAGCAGCGCCCTGTGTCCTTATTTAGTATTGAAATATATCCAAGGACGTTAACATTGATGTTGGCGTTCGAAATATTATGAAAGATAATGAATGGGAACGTGAGACTGTTTTACGGGTTCGTGTTACAATGAACTCCGTAAAAGTCCACGTCGTATTCTAATTGTAAAGGCGATTCAAAATCGTGACGTATGTTTGAAATTTACGCACAGCTTATGACAAAAAAGGACAAAAAAATATTTGGCATCATAAAGTTAAGCACGGTGTCATATAACAGCGACTTAATGGGTAACATAATAATTAGAGAAGACAGTGTTACATACAACAGAATAAGTACTGTGATGCCGAAAAAGGGGTTAGACTCAGCATTTTGCTCCAAAGGCTAGATACTCGCTAGATGGCTAAATAAAATGAAATAAAATCGGCAAGGAATAGGCATGAGAAGATAACATAGTATAGCTCCTATAATGGTAATTCATAGTATTTAATTGTACAAACAGTCTTTGACAAGTGTGACCTTTCTAGGATGGTGGATTAAATAAATCAACAACAACTAGATCAGCAAGATTATAAAAATTTATTAATTAAAAGAAAATGGTCGTGGGTTCGATTCCCGTCTAAAATTTTGCCTCCGCGGTCCGGTACTTCCCTGTTCGCAAGGTGGTGTAGGCGGGTGAAGATGAAGAGGCCGGTGTTTTAGTGTGCTCCTGGAGGCGGTGACGTCACGGGAGCATAGCGTGACGTCAATGGGATGACAGACAATTGCCGGCAGCCGTTGTCTTTCGCTACAAATGTAGCACCCTGTGAATAACGCACGGTGTCACTAGCTGGCCACGTCGCTATCGATTGAGAACACTCCGATGAAGCCAAGAGCGTAAGAAAGTAACGGCTAATAGTTGGTGTAAGTGTTTCAATCAGAACGGATTTACAAGCGGGGCAAGAGGCTATGCAATTAGGCAGTTAATAATAACGCTCAAGCAAAATTAACAACAATTAAAATTAAATAATAACTTGGCATGATTAAATTACGTTAAGGAAAGATTAGTAAAGGCTAGCGTTGCGTATAAGATTTTGTACTATAAAATCTAACACAAAGGGCTCACTTATATTTTAAATTAAATTGTTCAACACTTACCCTATTGGGGCTCGAAATAACACTAAGATATGTTCCTGATAACGTCAGAAACTAGCGTGCACTGCCACCGATATTAAATCTCCGATAATAGGCCTCAATCGTTCGTTAGCGCGTAAGATGACACGTAGTTGCACTAGTGAACGCACAACAAACGTAGGTCCGCCTTGTGAGACGTCGCGGTGAGGTGTCAGCGCCGGCGCAGGGCGCATCGAAGGTTCTCGAGCGGTCGCGCCGAGCTGCGCGCGCATCGTACAGTCGCGCCGATCAAGTGTTAAGCATTTGTAATAAATTATTTTATTTATTTTATTGTATTAGTTATTAAAATAGATTGTTTAGTTATTTAATAGATTGTAAATAATTAGTTTTTAAAATTGTTAATTGTATTAAAATAATAAGATTTGTTTGGTAAATATAATTAGGTATAATTGATTTAAAGTGTTAATTCATAAAATATAAGTAATATAATAATAATTCATAATTGTATAATAATTTATAGTTTAAAGTAAAATAATAGGATTTAAAAATTTGCTAACTAAATAGTACTAATCATGAACGTGCAACGTTACATTACCCCGCGCGCCGTAACAAGGATTTTACCTGCTTATTAATAAAAAAAGGTAAAATCCGCTCTTAAAAGTTACGTGTTCGTATTGTACCTTTCAAAATTCAAACTTTCATACATCACGCATTTAAATAAGCAAAAACAACCATTATAAGGCAGTTTACGCGACCTAGCATTTAAAAGGGTGGCCAGTCATAAAATAGGACTGATTACCCGTACAAACACTTAAAAGATTATAAGGTGTCATAAAAAAACGGCAAATGGCGAGGTAGCGCTTTAAGTTCATATTTATAAAAAAAAACTATTTATTTAGACCCATTATTTTTAAATCTTTGATGTGCCAGGTGCCCAAATCTTTCCCGGTCATGTCTGCTAAAACATAGACCAAAGGAGACTTTTTATGTGTCACACGACATTTAATAAATTTTGGCGCTAGTTTTTTGCTAAAATATTTGTCCTTATTGCTCAAGACATACGCACGTTTCATTACAATGTCGCCCACGTTGAATTCCGTGGATTTGCGACGAAGGTTGTAATGAGCCGTGTTTTTCGTGTGAGCATGCCAAAGTTTTGCTTGTACGGTTTTGAATACTTCAGAAAGACAGCCTAGGTTTTCGGCGTAAATGTCACGAGGAAGGAATAGAACTTCATCGCCGAGATCGGAATCAACATAATGTGTGCCGCAAGTAACTAATTCTCTGCCGAATGCTAAGAACGAAGGAGTGAAACCAGTCGCCTCATTCACCGAATTGTTGATGGCAAACTGCACTTTAGGGATAAAAATGTCCCATGTCCTATGGTCGTCCTCCACGAATGTCGAAAGACAAGTAACGATTGTCCTATTGTAGCGTTCGACCGTGTTCACCTGTGGCGTGTATTTTGGAGAGAAAAAAACATTTGGCACGTTATATTTTTTGAATAGGGACTCTGTAATTTTGCTGATAAATTGGCTACCATTGTCTAAAAATATGGTTTGGGGAACTCCATGAACTAAAAATAATGAATCTTCTAGAATTTTTGAAACCGAACTAGAGGTAGCAGCGCGCAAAGGAAAGACTAAACAGAATTTTGAAAAACAGCAAGTGATGACAAAAATGTAGCTGTTTTGTTTCCTAGTTATAGGCAAGGGACCCATTAGGTCAATCGATACCATCTGAAAAGGTCTGGAACATTGTTTAGGGCGTCCCATTTCACCCAAGGTTTGGTGGTTTTGCGCCTTATAAGTGAGACACTTGGAACAAGAACCAACGAATTTCACGACGTCTTGATGCATTCCTGGCCAGAAGTAGCGTAACGCAAGACGACGGTACGTTTTAAAGACGCCAAAGTGACCAGCCGTAGGCTCGGCATGATTTTCGCTGATAATCTGCTCACGCAGCTCGCTGGGTATAACCTCTTTCCATGAGAATTCGGTGGTCAATTCATGTTTATTTTTACAGAGCCTGAACAAAACGTTATTTTTGATTATAAAATTTGGAAAATTTTGTGGTTTAGTAGCACAAGAGTTAAAAATGTTCTTGTACCACGCATCTGTAGTTTTTAAATTAAAATTAGCAGAACTAATTGCGCTTACTGGAAGGGCCCTAGAAAGAGCATCCGGGATGACATTATCAACTCCACGACGATGTTTGAATTCGAGATTGAATGCCGACAAACGAACGCCCCAGCGTGCCAATCGACCGGTGGGGTTCTTAAGTGAGAGGAACCATTGTAACGCACTGTGGTCAGTATAAACAGTGAACGGCTTCCCATTTTCCAAGTAACATCTCCAGTGTTCCAAAGCTATCACTACCGCTAAGGTTTCACGCTCGGTGATGCTATAATTCCTTTCCGCCGCTGACAATGACTTGCTCATATAAGCGATGGGGTGTTCCTTACCGTCTACGGTTTGCGTCAACATAGCACCCACGCCGTAGTTGCTGGCATCGGTGTGCACCTCAAACGGCTTATCATAGTCAGGGCAGGAAAGAACCGGAGAAGAAACCAGACATTCCTTAAGATTCTGAAACGCAGCATCAGCTTCAGGAGTCCAAACAAACGGTGGGCCGCCCTTTTTGTTCGACGTTAACCTATTAAGAGGGCCTGCTATGGTGCTGAAGTTAGGGACAAACCGACGATACCAAGTAGCAGTCCCAAGAAAGCGTTTTATGTCCTTCCGACAAGAAGGTGTCGGGTAGTGCAGTATAGCCTCTACTTTCTCGGGATCGGTACGTAGTCCACAACTGTCAACAACATAGCCCAAATATTTAAGTTGACTCCGGAAAAACTGGCATTTTTCTAGGTTCACGGTAAGATTGGCTTGCCTTAATTTATGTAGCACCTGTAACAAGAGGGAGGCATGGGAATCGAAGTCGTTCGAGATAATAATTATGTCGTCCAAATACGCAAAGACTTTGAGTTCGAAATCCCGAAACAGAAGGTCTACCAATCGCTGTTGCGTGGCAGGCGCGTTGGTCAGGCCAAATGCAGTACGTTTAAAACGGAAGGTTCCTCGGCTTGGCACGTAAAAAGCAGTTTTATCTCGGTCTTCAGGTGCGATCGGTATTTGCCAAAACGCCTTGGAGAGGTCGATGCTAGATAAGTAGCGGGCGTCGCGAAGGTTATCTAGGATCTCCGAAACGTATGGCAAATTGTACGCGTCACGCTTCGTGACCGAGTTTAACTTACGACTGTCTAAACAAAATCGGGGTTGTCCATTTTTCTTGTTGACGATAAGTACTGGGGAGGACCAAGCGCTCTCGCATGGCTCGATAACGTCGAGGCCTAACATTTCATCCACCTGGTCAATTAAAATGCGTTGCTTTTCCGGGGACATGCGGTAGTAACGTTGACGAACTGGTTCTACGTCACCAGTGTCAATGCGGTGAGTGATCAACTTGGTTTCACCCAAACCTCTACATTCGGCCGAGATATCCTTAAATTGGGCAATAATATTGTCGGCTATTGCTCTTTCAGAAGTACCCAAATTATCGTAAGCTTGAATAACCGATGGTTGACTGACATCAAGACTAGCATTTATGATTGCTGTTTTAGAAAATGTGATGCTGCTGAAATGATCTGGAAATATCTTGAATTTATGCCAGAAGTCAATCCCTAAGACCAGGTCTATATTAACATCGGGCACAACGTAAGCTTTAATAATATGGAACTTGTTTTCAAAAGTTATGGGAAGATTCATGTAGCCGATACTAGTCATAGACTGGCCCCCAGCGGCAGTTACTGTAATACAGTGGTCGTTGTGAATGACTACGCCCTGATCCTTCAAATATTGATGAATATTATTACCAACAATAGTAACTGCAGAGCCAGAGTCCAATAGACCAAACAGTTTTAATGAATTAATACTAATAGGGGCATAGGGCCTAGGGTCGTTTACTGGTTTAGTTTGCAGAATTGTGTCTATTTTGTACGTGTTAAAATAAAAGTTAATAGTTTGAAGCCACTGTTTCCAATCCTCGCTATCAAACTTATTTATCTGTTGATTTAGACCACAATTCTGCACCTCTACGAGTTTTTTGAAGGACCTGCTTTTATTTTGCTACAATTTGGGCACTGAGGGGTCTTGACGCCTTCGTGACCACACACAAAGCAGATTATTTTATCTTTGTTTGCCTGACATTGGCGCAGATTGTGGGTGTTATTACGACACCTAGGACAGTAAATCGTTTTTAACTTAGATTCCTGAATAGCATGCACGTATTTTTTATTAGTATAATTAGTTTTATTATAATTTCCATTTTTATTATTATTGTTATTAATATAAGATGTGTTTTTGTCGTAATAATTGTTCTGATAATGTTTATTAAAATTTTGATTTGAATTGAAGTTTGTTTTTGTAGATGTCTGACCAACATAAGCAAATTCGGGGGCCATGGTGTCGGTTGTCCTTTTGGGAGGCTCTCTAAAACCAGCAAGACGTGCTTGGAAATTTTCATAATTACGGCATAGGGACCTCAAGGTGTCTAAGTCCTTAATTTCAGGAGCAGAAGCTAGAGTGCTCGCGTAACACGGCCTGATATTGTGGAAAATTATTTCTAGCTTTTCCTCATCGGATAATGGTTTTGACAAGCGAGAAAACATCCCAGTCATAATAGACATATAAATTGTGATGTTTTCTCCCTCACCTTGAGTCCTAGCACGTATTTCTGAACGAAGCCTGTAGTCATAATCGGCTTGATCAAAGTCCTTTCTTAATAAAAGTAGGAGTTCATCCCAACCAGACACACGATCCCGAACACCACGGTACCAATGCAAAGCATCTCCGGTGAAAATTTCTGTAGAAAAGGACAGTAGTTTTTCATGCGAAATGTTCCTAGCCTTGCTCAACTCTGTAATGCGTTGGATGAACGCACGGACACATGTTTTGCCGTCAAATTTAACCTTTGTTACTTCACCAGCCACACCGCGATCGCAAGTAACGTTGACGTTAACGGGTGGGGCTGTTGTTTGAGGATCTGAAGGAGTGGAAGGCGATAGCAAGTCAGAGCCCTGGTCTTTAACCAAATTATATTGTTCTGAAAGACCTTTAAATTCTGCTACGCAGGTTTGGAAAATCTGTTCAGTTGTACTGTCAAAAATTATTCTATTAAGTCGGTGATAAAGGTGGTTTAATAGATTTTGACCCCTTAACAATTGGTTCCGATCTAGTGGCTGGACTAAATATGACTTAACCTTGGACAGTGCATCGCTAACTCCCTTCAGATCATCGCTAGCTGACAACTGACATTCAAGAATGTCTTCCGAAGGAAAGAGAGGACCTAACTTTGATATTTGTTTTCGCAAATCTTGAACAGTAGCAGCAGGAGTGGAGCCTCTAATTAAAACCTCATATTCCAATTCGGACTTCTGTAGAGATAAGAATTTAACGGGAAAAGCCATTATAAATAAATTATTTTCGAATTGAATTATTTTAAAAATAATAAAATATGACGGGATTTTACTTAAAAAAATAACCGCAATTGGGGAAGTGTTGAACTTGCAAATTGAATAATTGTATCCGTTCTGTTACATAATTATAAGTAAAAAACAACGTTATGGTTGGCAAGCTAAAAACAATAAAAGAAAAGAAATGCGCAGCAAAAACAATTAAAAACAATCACAAAAAATAAAATGAAATAAGCGCTGTTAAAATTAAATTTGCAACTAATGTGTACTGTATATTATACCATTAATAATCACAACAAGATTAAAACAATAGTTAACACTTTTGTGACTCGACTGTACCCGTTTCTCAAACGAGTAAACCACTATATACAGTATGTTAAAATAATTAATCATGAACAGTGACAATCAAAAATAATATTTAATTTGAATAATTATTACTACCAATATCACAGGTACACCTTAGTTGCGTGCAACCAAAAATAAATAAAACGTTTCACAAAACAAAAAAAACACCACACACAAAACACCCAACTAATGCGGAAGCAAAATTTGACCATTTAACCACGTTAAAGGCGCCAGTGTGACCTTTCTAGGATGGTGGATTAAATAAATCAACAACAACTAGATCAGCAAGATTATAAAAATTTATTAATTAAAAGAAAATGGTCGTGGGTTCGATTCCCGTCTAAAATTTTGCCTCCGCGGTCCGGTACTTCCCTGTTCGCAAGGTGGTGTAGGCGGGTGAAGATGAAGAGGCCGGTGTTTTAGTGTGCTCCTGGAGGCGGTGACGTCACGGGAGCATAGCGTGACGTCAATGGGATGACAGACAATTGCCGGCAGCCGTTGTCTTTCGCTACAAATGTAGCACCCTGTGAATAACGCACGGTGTCACTAGCTGGCCACGTCGCTATCGATTGAGAACACTCCGATGAAGCCAAGAGCGTAAGAAAGTAACGGCTAATAGTTGGTGTAAGTGTTTCAATCAGAACGGATTTACAAGCGGGGCAAGAGGCTATGCAATTAGGCAGTTAATAATAACGCTCAAGCAAAATTAACAACAATTAAAATTAAATAATAACTTGGCATGATTAAATTACGTTAAGGAAAGATTAGTAAAGGCTAGCGTTGCGTATAAGATTTTGTACTATAAAATCTAACACAAAGGGCTCACTTATATTTTAAATTAAATTGTTCAACACTTACCCTATTGGGGCTCGAAATAACACTAAGATATGTTCCTGATAACGTCAGAAACTAGCGTGCACTGCCACCGATATTAAATCTCCGATAATAGGCCTCAATCGTTCGTTAGCGCGTAAGATGACACGTAGTTGCACTAGTGAACGCACAACAAACGTAGGTCCGCCTTGTGAGACGTCGCGGTGAGGTGTCAGCGCCGAGCTGCGCGCGCATCGTACAGTCGCGCCGATCAAGTGTTAAGCATTTGTAATAAATTATTTTATTTATTTTATTGTATTAGTTATTAAAATAGATTGTTTAGTTATTTAATAGATTGTAAATAATTAGTTTTTAAAATTGTTAATTGTATTAAAATAATAAGATTTGTTTGGTAAATATAATTAGGTATAATTGATTTAAAGTGTTAATTCATAAAATATAAGTAATATAATAATAATTCATAATTGTATAATAATTTATAGTTTAAAGTAAAATAATAGGATTTAAAAATTTGCTAACTAAATAGTACTAATCATGAACGTGCAACGTTACACAAGTATAATATTGATCAGCAAACACCATCACTGCTAACGATGCTATAATAATTATAATAGGACTGTGTGGTAATAACCATGGCAACGCTCAATAAAGAAAATTTTCACGCTTCGGTTACGTTATAGGTGGTATTCTGATACTGTTAACGATATCAATATTAGCGTAGTACACGAGTAGGAAAATATATTTATTTATTGCTCTATAAAGTTAGACAAATATGGTTTAATAATACATTTGTAACTTCCTCTATTACCAACATAGTGAGAAGTAAAACAACATTATGTACACCCATTAAAGTTGATATAAATATGCGAAGTCATGAATCCGTTGTTATAAAAGAAAACCTGCCCATAATCCGTATTACACAATGCGTTACGAGATCTGTGATGACATACAGATTTACCTCTCGATCAATAATACATTTACATATGTATAGTTTAGCATTAACGTAATTTTAAAGGCGTGAAGTTGGAAAAACAACTTCAACGTAATCAAAATAAAGTTTAGTTTTCTTATTTTTGTTTGGGTGACTTATGGTTTTGGAAATGAGGATGCTTTTGCGATTTATAGTAGTGTGTCAAGGTTGAACGATGCCAGATGAATCAGATACGCTATGAATTTAAATGACATTTGATAGATCGTTGATAAAGTCGTTACGAATAGGATTTGGTATGAATTTGAATTCTGCAATATGTTAAATGTCATGTTTAAATGTAGATAAGGGTCAGATCTGGAGATCGTTGCATGAACCATGAACAGAACCATATCTCACTGGGCCTCTATTCTATGACGTTGACCAATATTGTTTTTGACGTGTCATTTTATTGTTTTTAACTCGGCCGCCATTGCTGTCAAGTTAATAAGAGCTATCGTAACGTTGACAATACGATAACAGGTCGAAAGCGATATTGTTTGTCGTCGCGTCGTAGAAAAGAGGCCCAGTTTAATAGCAACTAAGAAAAATTATGGTGAGCTTGCATTTCTCTGAGAGTAAACAAGTAAAAATGTAAAGATAAAAGAGATTTATTCAGTAAGTAGGCCGCACGGGCTCTTTTACATGTCAAGAATCTACCAGCGCTTCCCTGCTTCTGAGAAGAAACGCCGCAAGAAACTCAGCAGTCAGTCATTTTTTAAACACTTTATTGCACAAAAAAAACAATGAAGAAATAAGTGTTAAGGGTCAATCTCACTCACATTGACCTAGTCCCTTATTAAGACTTGTACTATAAGTACTAGATAAAGATAAAAATACTATGATAAAGAAAATAAATAATTAAATACGTCTAAAAATGTAAAAAACAAATGAATGTTCACCATTAATCATTGTAACATTTCTTTAGTTCCATATTGTTTCTATCTTACTCGTATCTATTATCAATTACTGTTGGCAGAAAAGGTATACCGATACCAAAGCCTTCGTCAATTTTAAAAATTCAGCACGACCTCATAGCATGAAGCTACTTAATTATACAGCACCGGAGTGGTTCATAAATTCAAGGAAGGGAACCGCTGAGCTCACGCACATTCCCACCAAAACGTGAAATGAATAAGTTACAAACGGCTTTATTTTCGATGAAGTTTTCGCTACGAAGTCTGGGCATGTATTTAACATTGTGAAACAAACAAGCGATCATTTTTAAGATATAGCTTCTGCCTGCGAGTTCGTCCGCATGGATTTCGATTGTCGTTATTCCCACGGGCGCTTTTAAATTTTCCGAGATCAAGGTAGCCTATGTGGTAATACAGTGTATAAGCTATCTCCATTTTAAATTTAATCCAAATCCGTCCGGCCGTTGCAGCGTGAAGGAGAGAAGGATCAAATAAACACGCAAACTTTCGCATTTATAATATTAGTAGGATATAGTAGGATCACTTTTAAATAAATAACCCCTCCCCCTGTAATGGTTACCCTTTCTTTCAGGCCTAATATCTCTGAAACATCCCAACCGTTTTTCATGTAACCTAGCCTAAATCGCCCATGCCGTTAGGAAGCTATGTTGCCACAGACAAACACAAATACAAATCATTTTCATCACCATAACCACCATCACCATCATCATCATCATCATCATCATCATCATCATCATCATCATCATCCACTTCACAAACAATTCTAAAGTTTCCCTTCTCATTGTTACAGGAAGAAAACGTAGCCCTCAGACTGATAAAACAAACGAATATAGAAGAAACAGAAAGCAGTCCCTCACCAGATGAACCTTACACCAGCACCGGGCGGTACTTCGATGAAGGGGGGTACGTGAAGGGTGGAACCGGATCGAGGGACTCAGACCCTTACGTGAGGAACCGGTTCAATCAAGCTGCGTCTGATGCTCTGCCAAGTAACAGGGTTGTTCCAGATACTAGGAATGCCATGTAAGTACCAATTCTTGAGTAGCTGGTCTTTATGGGGGGGTGGTGATTAGATTGTATGTTTAGACCGGTGCACCTGACTTTCCATAGTCTCTGCCTACCCCATTGGAAGACAGGCGTGAAGGTGTGTATGTATGTATGATTACTTCCCATCAGGTAACCCCTCTCTAAAAAATAAATAAAAATAAAGATCGGTTCCTAGCATTTCTGATAGTACCGTAAAATCGGGTTACTTTAGCCCTAGGGGGTAACATTGCCCACCCTTAAAACTATAACTATTTTAGTGGTAGTCATCATAAATTGGTTCAAGAATTTTTGAACTCCATAAGTAGCTTAGGTCTGATGTAACATTTAATAGAATAATTAAATTTTAAAGATGGTTTTTGGGTTGGGCAATGTTACCCCCTAGGGCTAAAGTAACCCGAGTTTACGGTAACGACAGATCATAGACTAAACAATGACTAATCATGTTCCAGGCTGTGAAATTGACTGCAGTTTACTAATGTTTTACCAAATCAACATTTTGGCAAACTAGGTATATTATTCTACGAACGTTCATTTTGTAATAGTTAATGTACTTCCCGCCGCATTATTTTACAGTTTTTTGTCGTCAAAAGTCTAACTTTACCTAACTTATTTAATAAGCCTATGTAATATGTAATGGTTCAGGAACACCTACTTTTTTGCGAAATGAAAGTTTGTAGGTAAAATTATACGTTTGTCAAACGTACTCTTGGTCAAAGATAGGACCCTATTGACAGCACTAAAGCAGTAAAATGTCTCTGTTAGTTTCACTACCTGGAATTTGGTAGCTTTAGGCCAAACCTAGGCCCGTATCATTGTGGATAAAGCATCCGTCACACCGTACTTACATACTGGATAGGTAGTGACAGAGGTTTTATCCACGTTTATCCCGTGTGGGAGCAGTAACACAAAGATCTCAAGCCAGACTTGGCTCCATTTTTTTTAAATATTCCTTGTTATAAGGTTAAAATGTACCTAAAAACACAATATCTACAATATAAGGAAAGATGTCAGTGTCATAGGGACTATGCCGCGAGCGGACCTGCTAGAGGGGGTGTTCTTTTTATAGTGGTGATTATTATTTATCTGTAATATTTGAGTAGCTTAGTTTAATTTAAATTTAAATACGTTTAGTCCTAATTTTTAATTGTTTTAATGTTGAATTCTGTAAATATTATGTACTTTGGTCAAATTATTAAAACATAATTGTATGCAGGAAAGATTATAATTTTTGCACTACTATTCGAATTCGCAATTTTGTTTTCAAACAAATAAGGCATTGTATTGGGTGACTTGGCACCCATCGCGTTGTAGGCAATTTTTCCTGGAAAGCTTGGCAGGTGCCCAAGAGTTGCGATATGGTTTCACAGTGTGCTTACAAATCGTGACGATGCGACGTTGCTATAGCTCAACTTCCGGGGATATCCAACCTTATTATTTGCTTCTTTGTTAGCTGAATTTTGGCTATACTTTAACAACTGGATAAGGGAGTTCAATGTCAGATAGTATTTATAACTTGTTATTCAAAGGTTGCAATAGAAAAAGAGTTATCTAAGAAATCCAAGGACGCATTTGCTTAACAATGGGACACAATAAAAGGGTATATAATTATACTAATATAAAGAGGTAACATTTTGTTTGTTCATTTGTTTAAGGGGTAATATTAGGAACTACAAAATCGATTCAAAATATCATTTTACTGAAAGGAAGTTACATTATCCCAGATTAATAAAGGCTGAATGAATGAATGTGGAAGAAGCGAAAGAGATTTGTCAGGATCGTAGCAGGTGGAAAGAAGTGGTCTCTGCCGACCCTTCTGGGAAACAGGCGTGATTTAATGTATGTATGTATGTAATAAAGGCTATATTTTATTTCGTTGGAGCAAGGGAAAATAATTGCTTGTATAATTATAATGAGATGTATTAGATATATAAATAATGCGGTTCCAAAAATTACTTAAAAAAAAATATGTTTAACTCTTCAACCGATCGACGAGATTTGATGCAGAAAAAAAAATTAACTAAACTTCTACGCAGACAGAGTCACATAAAAAAGCTAGCTAGATCTCCCACAAACAAGCCTATCGTTACTACTTTAGAAAAAACTCGTATCTGATATTTCGAGATGTATGAGTTTGAACTCAATTCTAAGTTTAAGTTTAAAATCGTACGTCACGAAATATGAGATACGATGTTTTTCTCAAAGCAATGACGCTATGCAAATGCGCTAGTACTTGATCTGCTGCCAAGCTTCCTAGTCTGAGTGCGTATGTTAGACTAGGCTAGGCTAGGCATCTAGCCACGACCGTAGATTATAAGGCATGTGACCTCTGACCGCTGTATCGATGGGGCGGCAAACATTATAGACCCTATAGTGCTTTATGTGCAACATGCAATATGCAATCTACACTTATATTTACGAGTGAACCATCATTATCGACTTTCACTTCATTGATTGTATTATTTTATCGAATTTCTGCTGAAACCATGTCGTTCGACTTGTCAATGCCAAAAAAAACTCATGCGGCATGAAATGCCGATGAAATGAAAATTTTGCGTAATGACACGTTCGTTAAAGGTATTTCGATAAAATTTATACTGTTAAGCCGATGGGATAACGCGTCTCATTTTCAATCGTGGATTTTACACAGACCCTATACTATACCAGTTGCCGTTATTAATATCGAGCAAAAAACAGCAAATAAATCACGTTTGTTGTGTGGGAGCCTCACTTAAATATTAATTTTATTCTGCTTTTAGTATTTGTTGTTATAGCGGCAACAGAAATACATACACATAGACTCACGCCTCAATTCCCAGAGTAGGGTAGGCAGAGCTACAGAATTACCAACATTTCTAAAATCTTGTTGTAAATTCTGTAATCACATTTTGCACAAACAGGCTAATACATATATAACACAATCAAGCTAACATAATATAATTATCATGTGTGAAAATTTCAACTGTCCAGCTATCACGGTTCATGAGATACAGCCTGGTGACAGACAGACAGACGAACAGTGGAGTTATTAATAGGGTTCCGTTTTTACCCTCTGGGTACGGAACCCTAAAAAGCACGGCTATCACCTGGCCCTGTAGGCGATTTCCTAAATACCTATTACTCCAAGATTGCAGTAAATGTTTGTCTTAACGACCACTTTCAAGGCTATGTTTCTTTACTTAACTATAGTTTACATGTTTTTAAAAGCTATTGCCACATTTAGAATTCATCTTTTTTACCTCAACATAATTATTTTTGCCGTTAATGATTTTTTTTAAGTATTTGTAACATTTTAAGTGAAAGAAGTCCAAGGTAAAAGTCAAAGTTCAACTAAATATTTCGACAATGTTAATGGGGCAAAAGTGTAGCAACACACGTTCATGTTTGGGCTACAATTCGGGGTCCTAATGAAAAAGGGCTTAAGTCAATTTTGCTCATATTACAATATACCCTTTTTCACTTGAACTTCAGAAGACTGAACCCCCTTTTCACTAGGTCTAGAATTATTGATTCGAAAGAATTTACATAGAATTGCTGTAATAAAAAATAACTTCTTTAAAATGGTAGGTAAATAGGTCAGTCCAACTGAAGTCTGCTTTTGGTTAAAATATTGTTGGATGCCGACTTCAGTTGGACTGACCTATTTACCTACCATTTTAAAGAAGTTATTTTTTGGTTTTTGAAGGCGTGTTTTTTTTTTTTAATTATTTTATACTTTTTAGTGATCATAATTATGCTGTTATTCTCCCAATTCTCAATTAATAAGAAACAATAGAACATTTCAATCTCGCCGCAAGCAACGCCGTGGGAAAGTCATAGTCATATATTTAAACCTAAATATGCTTCGTCATAGTCGCTCAACTATCTTAATCGAAATATCTTGTCGCCACCCTCGAAATATATACCGTTTAGGAGTTCCGGTGGCCATCTGTGGTCTTCATCATCAGTTCCACTTCACCAAATAGTGCTTTCCAAGACCAAATACACGAGTTACAATGAAAAATAACAAAATCGCTATAGGTGCACCTATAAATTTTGAAGAGTTCCGTCGATTCCTCATGGATTCCACCATCAGATCTTCATTTTGATAAAAATGGGACCAATCGGGAAGTACCAGCTTTCAAATAAAAAAAGAATCATCAAAATCGGTTCACCCAGTCGAAAGTTCTGAGGTAACGAACATTAAAAATAAAAAAAATACAGATGAATTGAGAACCTCCTCCTTTTTTTGAAGTCGGTTAAAAATAAAGATGGATTATGGTTCAAGGGGAGATTAGATTTGTGTAAAGTCTGTTCCTATTCGTTCCGTCACTCTTATAAACAAATCAATTTCCCATTATAACTCCATATTCGCGTACTTTTGAAGGTCGAGCCTAGTCATATTATTCATTTTATCAATGTCTTCATGTCCATTTTAAGGTAGTAATCTCTATATAATATTGTATTTTTTGATGAAAAGCACGTTCGCTGAAAACACCGTTACACTGACAGAGTCTTGTCATAAAGTTTTTTTTTTCGAACTATTTCTGACATTCAAAATGTAGTGAGATTTTATAGATTATGATTGATAAGTCATGTTTTCGTCCCCGTCGCACCCAGCATAATAACACGATGATGATGATAAATATATATTCAATTTTTTTAATAAACTAATTAGAGGTAACATTATTCTCATTACTATTTCATCCTCTATCTAAAGACAATTACAGTTAGGTACGAGTATACTTGTTATTATTATGTCATTGGCAGTGTGAATAGGAACAGACTTTGCAACACCTCGGATAGTATAGTAACGATGTGTAACATTTGTAATTGTAATGTAACATACAATTTTTCGGATTATTTCGAATATACTTAAAACTAAAAAATACTTATTTTTTTATGCCGTGTGGTTGCCGGCTTAGAATTGTGGCACTCCATGTCTTCCCATGAAAGTCGTAAGAGGTGACTCAGGGAATAAAGGCTTGTAATATTGTTAGGCGATGGGCTTGCAACCTGTCACTAATACACTGGTAAACATCTTGCCTGTTTGTGCAAAATGTGGTTACAGAATTAACAACAAGTTTTTAGAGTTGTTAGTAATTCTGTAGCTCTGCCTACCCCATTCTGGGAATGAAGGCGTGAGTGAATATATGTATGTGTATACTTAAAACAAGTTTTTCGAGATTCAATATCACAATGAATATTTTATTTTAATTAGATAATGGATCAACAAATTATTATGATCCGTAAGTTGCACAGCGCTTAATAATATTAAGGGGATTTAAATGAAAAACCCGGCTATGTGCGAGTCAGACTCGCAAACGAAGCGTTCCGTACTACGCCGCAATAAACACTATTCTTGCATGTGGATTCCCCTCTATTTTTTTTAATAGCGGCTATTGTAATGGCTCTGTAAAAATTTCAATTGTCTAACTGTTACCGTTCATGAGATAAAACCCTATGACAAACAGACAGACAGGCTTAGTAATAGTCCGGTTAGCACCCCTTGGGTACGGAAACCTAATAAAAATGAAATGCTGGTCGTTTGTAAGCGCATCATAATGGCTTCACATTGAGTCACTAATCGCCGCCACTAAACGCTACCACTAGTGGTTCATTCAAACCACTACCTATTGCCACCAGTGGCACCCACTGCGGCTAGAGTATATTGTTAATGCGGTCGTGCGTGCGCGAGAGTGGAACGACAAAACGCGACAACACTAGTATCGAGCGCGTACGACTCCTACAGCTTGTGGCTTAGAGGGCCCTGCCAAGATGCATTACGCTAACTAGCGTTTCTATTCGATTCGTTTTTAAGGCAATCGCGTCACTGGTAGATGACGTGATACGAAAAGTCACGTGGTCTACCAGTGACGCGATTGGTTTAAAAATGAATCGAATAGAAACGTTAGTTAGCGTAGTGCATCTTTGCAGGGCCATCAGACGTGGCCACTCAAACGCTCGGTTTGCGCCAAGCTATACTACCGTCTTACAAAAGAAGGCAGCTAACTGCATAGTAATGGTTTAAGCATTTTAAATTTTATATAGTTACTAATAGAGTATAGAATGCTTTGACTACTACATTGCAGTTAGCCGCCTTCTTTGGTAGGACGGCAGCATAGGTAGGTACAAAATGTATGAAAAAACTCATCCGCAGCCTATGGCGGCCACGAGTGCTTTCGCTGTGGTCACCGCTAGATGCCTAATATTTGCGGCAGCTCTAAGGGACATGACTAGTTTTTAAGTTTAATTAAGGTTTTAGGACATATTTGGAAACAAAAGACGTCTGTCTGGTCACCTAGTACTTAAACTATAACTATGAAAGCTTATACATATAGGTATTTTTTATTTTCCTCAGGTGCCGGCTTAAAAAATACGATCAAGACCTTCCCCAAACGAGTATCATCATCACATTCCACAACGAAGCCCGCTCCACACTCCTGCGCACAATCGTCAGGTAAATGTAACATTTACATGTAACATTTTTATTTTACATTCGTATTTTTAATCCCCAGCAATAAAAGAGGGGTGTTATAACTTTAAAGCGTGTATTTGTGTATCTGAGTATCTATGTGGGTATATCTGAGTGTCTGTGTATCTTTGTCTCTGTCTGTGGCATCGTAACTCCTAAACGGATGGATCGATTTCGACGTGTTTTGTTTTTTTGGGAAGCTGGTTTAATCGGGATGGTTCTTAGCTAGGTTTCATGAAAATTAGTTAAGTTAAGCCGCTTAAGAGATATTAGCTCTCAAAGAAGGGATTGCCCTTATATCGAGGTTTATCTTTGAAATAAATTATGTGAAATTATTTTATAGGTATCTTGTTTTCTCGTTTAGCTCATCGATAGCTTATAAAGCTATATGAGAAAGCAATATATACGAATAAGTACTAGTAACCCTTGATTAAGTATGTATATAAAATTCACCAAATAAATTTATTTCAATCTTTACATCCTTATGGCAAAATGCATCTAGCATGCGTCTGGACTAGTCTAGAACCACTAATAATCCGATAAAATATAATTTCGTGTAACTTAACTAACGTCTGTACTCGTTTCACCATACGATGGTTCCCAAAGGAACAGTAATAAACAAAAGGCGAAAGCTTCGCTGTTTTATCCATTAGAGAACGATTCACTAGGCCAACAGTCAACGGAATGTTTCTATCAATTGAGCAGACACAAACATTCTAATTCAATGATTGTGTTACAGCGTCCTGAATCGGAGTCCGGAACATCTCATCAAGGAAATCATACTGGTCGATGACTTTAGTGACAACCGTGAGTACAAAATACTTTTCATATCTCATACTCTAAAATTAGGTCATTGTTTTTCAAAGAAGCGGGATGAAAGTGGGAAGAAAAGTAATTTGAAAAAATAACTATGTCTATGCAGTAGCAGAAACCTATAGGTATAACCTCTCTGTAGTGAGATCATTAAAAAAAACTTAGTAATACTAACTTTCTTCAGGTCAAGGATTTTGTGTGGGACATTTTGACCTTATTCAGTTCGTGTGTGTGGACCATTTGTTATCATGTGGGTACTGAATTTTTTGTCAATACTGAGTCTTACTTTTATAAATTTTATTAGTTAGTTATCAAGTTTCCTCATAGTTGAAAAGATGAAAAGTAGCGTGTTTAACTGTTGTGAAATTAACAATAAAAGGTCTGTTGAAACATTAGCAATTAATATGTCAGTCGGTACATTAAGTACCTATTAAAATAATAATACATGTAATAAAATTATAATCATTCTAATTTTTAATTTTTGGGATTTCGATCAATTTGGAATTTTGACTCTTCCGAATTCGTAGTACCTATACCCGTGGTAAATACCTTCCAACTGACAACTACTACAATACCTACAAATAGACCTTATTCTCAGTGGCATAGAGACGTGTAGACAACTGACATCGACTGTACTAAATTGTTTCGATCAATGTGCATGCATTGTTCATCACGACCACACATGCATGACAATCGCAGCTTTTCATCTGTAAAAAGACACAAATACATAAACGTCGAGTTAAGCAATTTCGACCTTCCTCTAATTATAATAAAGTCACATACTCTAAAGTGGACTGAAGTATTTAAGTCTCTTTAAAGGTTCAGATTGAGTTGCGCAAGATTCCAATCCTGTACTATCTAGATCTAGACATACCTCGACCTAATTTTAGGCGTTCACTATTATGCTATTGAATTGAAACCGTCAGTAAAGTTTGTATTTTTTGGTAAATAGTTTTGTGTTTTTTTATCATGAGTCAGCATTTATCTATAAAAAGTTCTCCTTGTTCTTGTTCTGTTGTCCTTTACTCTTAACTGGAAGGGGTGCGCCAAAGTTCATATAAAATTGCAAATTAGATTATTGGAACTCCGAAAATGTATCTCATATAATTTTACATCATAATGATCGCTCTTCATAATCTTCATAATATTTTTTAATACTAATGATCGGAACTTATAATCATCTGAACTTATAACGCCAATATTCATGGAACCGTACACTTTTCAGAATTTCTTAAATATCTTACGTGTAGATAAATTTAGGTTAGGTTAGGTTAGATTTATAACAATCTAAAAAAAGTAAGTTTTTGAAAAAAATGCATTATGAGTTGCGACGATTATGACTTAAAAAAGTATGAACAAAAAAGTATAAGCAAACATTTTCGAAGAAATGATGAGTATAGACACAAATCGTTATTTGTATAAAAAATCTAAAGACCAATTTTATATGAGCCAATATGGACCCAACTGGAAAAGATCCTGTACGGGATAAGCTCGCCTATGTACACATACTATACCAATGCAAATATGTTTTGCAATTGTTTATGTGCAATAGAGAGTTTACATACATACATACACGTGGTGATTTTAAATTGGTTATACATTATCTATGTTTTACACACATCTTCCCTAAACTAAACCCCTCTCGTACTCAAGCTGCTAATTTACTTAAAAGTTTATTTGTAAATTTACCCATTTTATTTTGGGTTAATAGTGTTACCCTACCACTATGTTTAAAACTTTAAATTAGATTGATAACATCGAATGACAGGTAGAGTCTGAGCAGCGAGTCGTGACACGAGCATTTTTTTCTAATTCTTCACATGGCAACAATTTTACATATGAAAAAAGCTGTCACATTGTGCGTACCAATCCAGTTATTATGCATTTCCTGTTACCAGCTAGTGATATTTAAAATTTGCTGCCATTCTTTTTTGTCACCACTCACTGGTCAGACTATGACAGTTCGGTATTAAATGTAGGGTAACCACACGTTAGGATTTAAATTATAACTTTTATTAAAAAAAATACGATAGTTGAAAGCTAATTTAAACAACTGAGTTAATCTAATGAGTCTAATGACACCGATTTAAGTTACCGTCTTTCCTGTGGACATACCCAAAGTTAACGTTTTTAAGACCTAATTTTCAGGCCGAACCCACATCCGTATACAAACGGCGTCAGGTCTACTTTAGTCCTATTAAATAAAAACATAACTTATAGGTATGCATACAAGCCTTTAAAGCGGGCTACATACCATCAGTTTTAACTGCACAGTCGAACTGTTCAGTTAAAACGTATGTGTGTAGGCACTGCGAACTGTGCAGTTAAACTGACGATCTAAGAAATATCTGATCGAAATTTCATTAGATAAAACTGTACAGTTGAGACTTTGCAGTTAAAACTGATGGTATGTAGCCCGCTTAACTTTTGAGCCACAACTTTTGTTTTTTCGAGTGTGTATGTCCCCAATATACTGTTCGTCATTAACTGAGCCATAATCAAATGTTTTGTATTACCCTTTAAAGTCACCCTACCGTTTTTACCAAGCTGTAATCGTTCTAATATCTCCTTTTTTACTCCAGCGGAAGACGGAGCAGCACTTCGCGCAATCCGCAAAGTGCATGTACTCAGGAACTCCAGACGCGAGGGTCTGATGCGCTCACGAGTCCGCGGGGCTGACGCCGCCGCTGCACCGGTGCTGACGTTCCTCGACTCCCACGTTGAGTGCAACGTCAACTGGCTGGAGCCACTCTTGCAGCGGGTTAAGGAGGTACGTGGAATGACATGTAGCTGATGTAATTTAAAATTCGAAGGTCGAAGCTACGTTAGCTCCATCCCTGTCTTTAGTCATTCGAGACTAAATAGAGAGAACGGGTTATTGGGGGGGGGGGGGGGGGGGGTTTGGGATGGGCCTTGTGAGCCGCTTCAACCATTGCTGATCTTTTGTGGCAGCCCTTTGTTTAGAAGGCACCGCAAAGGCCCATTGCGTCCAAGAATTTCCAGATACTGTGGGCAGTGAGGAGTTGTATCTCTTGTGGGTCCATGATATGTCTCAGATAGATACTTCTGTTGTGCATTAGTGGTCCGTATGAGCTGAGGATGTGCGTTGTTTCCTCTGTCTCCTGACAGAACCTGCATGTCGCAAGCTAACCAGCGGGCCGGATCCGTATTGTGAGCGGCCTGAATACTCCCGGGAGTTCTTGTTGGAGCCCGCACTAAGCTGGCCTGCTGGTGAGGGTCTTAGTCTAATTCGCAAGCCGAGCGGTCTTCGCCATCAAAGGCGTGAAGAGAGAATCGATGGGTTTTTAGTGGATATTCCTTCCGTTTTCGCTTGGTGAGTCCTACATAACTACCTTGGGTCCCTTCGGACCCAGATGGTATGCGTAATTGATTTCTCTAGCTTAAAAAACCGGGCAAGACACTTCGGGCACGGAACCCTAAAAACTTTTTAACTCTGCCATTAAGGTTATCAGATTAAAAATTTAAAAATCCGGAGAAAAGGCGTGATTTCAATTGACAAATCCAGAGATTTTGTTGGAGTTTGAGAATTTCCTCTCAGACGTAATTAACAAATTTAAAAAGTCTTTACCAAAGTTGGTTAGTTCAATTATTTTGTCTTTTAGGAAGATTATTTTTACTTTTTATTAAAGATATCTTTAAAATATACTGTATTTAATTGAAAATACTAAAAATCCCGAGATTTCCAAGATTTAGCAAAATCCGGTCGCAATCCTGAGAAGAGTCCAAAAATCTTGAAATCTCAGGATAAATCCTGAGATATGGTAACCCTATCTGCAATGTATACTGAATAGTCATCTGTCATTATTGTAAAGGCGGTGAAATATGGGTAGGGACTAGGGAGGGAAAGAGAGGGGGTGGCCTGAGTGCTAGTTTCTCTTTTTTATGCCATAAAAAAACTGGACAATTTTTTTTTTAAACTTTCGCAGTTACTTCCACTTTGATTTCTAGGCCACTTTGGACTAAGACAAAGTGACATAGAGAACAAAAACGTTAGAGTCTTCCTTAGACGACGCACTAGCCTAGTTGGTAGTGACCGTGCCTACGAAGCTAGCGGTCCTGGGTTCAAATCCCGGTACGGGCAAATATTTGTGTGCTGAGCACGAGTATTTGTTTCTGAGTCTTGGATGTTTTCTATGTATTTAAGTATTTTCTCAAAAATGCCATGAAATATTGGTGTTATGTTCCTTATAATAGGCGGCCCAGTATGACGTTTCAGGTGCGGCTAGGACAAGAGGTCGTTAATGGAATTTCATACTAATCGTGCAGGCCTAGGCCGGCAAAGTCCTCTTTTTTAATTTCCATTCCACATAAATTTGTGGCACAGGCATCATGACATTCTGCCACTATGCGTATTAAAAAAAACAATAAACGTTTTATATTTATTTTAGTGTAAACATGGCGGCTGTGTTTATGAACAGGCTAGATAGCTGTTTTTTTTTTATATACTAAGCCGTGCATCCAACCAAAGCGTTTGCATGATTATCTAAAGTACTAGGAGAACAAAGGTAATTAGGGGTGCGTACCGCAACTTAGATCGCAGGCGGTGCGTTGCGGGCAACGGTGGGCGGGCGGCGCACCCCACGCAGCGCGGGTGACTGAGCACTGTAGGTTACTTTAAATGTTTATGCACTCCTAGTAATTTGACTTTGTAATTTTTGTTTTAATTTTTTAATGAATTATTATTATGTTTGATGTTTGAGAAAAGCACTGTACAAACCTCGGCGGGAAATATGGGTTGCCCGCCTCAGACCTATGCGGCCTCGCTTTGCTCGGCCGTCTATATGTCTTCGGCCGGCAACCCCTTTTGTCCCGGCCTCTGTAGTAATGTACTATTAATACTATGTATTTATATCATTGTCTAGTACCCATAGTACAAGCCTAGAGCTTAGTTTGGGAGTAGGTCAATTTGTGTGAGATCGTGCCTTGATATTTATTTATTAATTAATTTAAGTATGATTTGGTTTACAACGTCACATTGACAAAATGGTATTCCTTTGGTTGATATAACAACTTTTCAGCTATTTTCGGTTTAGAATATTTAACCTTTTGTCTAACAACACTTTTCATATTTTTTATTTAATTGAATGATTTGTTGATCGAACCACGTTAAGTCTAATAGACTTTTCGCACCATTTTTGTACCTATAGTCTAATATTCTTATACCTAACGATTAAGTTACCTAACTGTCGTTTAGTATAACTTATATTTAATCTAAATGATTATACTGATCATTTGATCGAAGTTCATTTAGCCTAATTGACGTTCTGCAATATTATTATTTAGTCTAGTATTCGTATATCTAACGATCATGTCGTCAAATTAAATGCAGATAAATAAGAGTGATCCCTTTTTCATAGACATTCGATATTCTTGGAATCGAATATTTTGTTTTTAAGTTAGTTTCTTCGATCCATAGTCTAATATTTTTTTATTTCATGGGTTATATATAAACCGATATTTTATTTCAACTATCATGCAAGTTAGGTCGAATACTATTTAAAAACCGAATTCAGGGCACCCCAAATCTACGTGGTCTTGTCTACCCTACCCCTAGAGTGTTTTTGCAAAATGCGGAGCCAGAAGCTCTGTTCTGGCGAGAGCGCACTGATTTTAATATCTGCCAAGTTGATTCATTTTTAGATTGAATTAGGTATATACTTATGTGAAAAAAATGTAAATAAAATGTGTCTATACCGAATGAATGATGAATTATGGTTTTTAATCTACCTACTAATAAAGAAATAATTACAGTGTAATGCGACTGAATGAACGAGGTTTGGATTTATTATAACTATGCCGTACAACTAGTGGACAACTTTAACGAGTAGGGTTATACTGTAATCGGTATTGTTGCGCAACTATACAACTAGATGGCGTTAATTACTGCTTACAAATATTTGCTGCAAGTAAAAAAAAACTATTTATTATAACCTCGTGCCACCTAAGAAAAAAAAGGCAAGATCAGCCAAACGCCCAATATGCAATATATTGGCTAAATATTTTTATGTCGAAACTGTCCCTAAACGTAACACATTTTTTTTTAATGAACATATGTCATTTGTTACTGTATGTACATCGTATCCACGGGCTCAGCTAATAATTGTATTTCTTGTATCTGGGCCGGACCGCCGTGTGCTACCTACTTTGTGTAACATACGGTAACTACATACATTGAGCCTCACGAGGGTGATGATTCTTTTTTAAATTCCACTGAATAATCAAATATAAAATATTGCCTAATAGTCAATAATAGGCGATATGAGTATCGGAGCATTATTTATACTGATATTATGCACTATGAATAAAAAACAAAACAAAATTATATCAAATGAATGATTATTTAAAAAATATTATTTGGTCAAATGATTATTAGGCAATAAGAGTATTATACAAACTGATATTATGCACTTCAAAAATTATACAAACCGAAATTATATAGTTTGAGGGTTTATGAAAAATAATATTATATTAAACGATTATAAGGCGAAGTGAATGTTTATGACAAGTGATTTTAGACAAACTGAAATTATGCCAATGGCAAATAGATAAAACGTTGTTATACCAATCATTAGACAACCTGACAAAGTTCATAGTGGCCTAGAGATCAAATTAGTTGACTGTACGTCTAGCTTTTTAAACTCCGATTTATAAAGAGGGATGTTATAAGCTTATAAGCTTAACGTTTATGTTTGTATATCTGTGTATCTTTAAGCGGTTCCCTCTATGTGGCATAATATTTATTGTCCGAAACTAATTTAGCATAATAACTTGGCATAATCGGTTTTCGCCGAATGGTAATGTGGCAGAAACCTTATTTGGCATAATTTGTAACATCCAGGAAATGAGTTAGTCCGAAATTAAGTTCGCATACTATTATTATGAACGATTATTTTTACGCATAATTTTGATTAGCATTATTTTATTCGGCATGTTATCGATTGTCCGGAATTAACTTGGTATACTTACATTAACTGCTACCAGAAAAGTAGGTTAGGTTAGGTTAGAACTGCGACCATACCAAAAACGACCTGATACCAGGAAAGTAGGGTAGGTTTACCGATTGATTGAAACTTACTTGACATTCTTACTGCTGCCAGAAAAGTAGGTTAGGTTAGAACTGCCACCATAAAAAAAACGACCTGATACCAGAAAAGTAGGGTAGGTTTATCGATTGAACGAAACTTACTGGACATACTTACTGCTACCAGTAAAGTAGGTTAGGTTAGGTTAGAAATGTGACCTTATCAAAAACTAACTGCTACGTTCGTTTTTGACGTTCGTCGATAACTCAGTCATATAATGTTATGACAAAACATATTTCTGCAACGATAGTTTTCGGCAAAACTATTTTATGCTCATTTAATTTATGCGTAAACATGATTAGGAGCATGAAAAATATAACCGAATAATATTCGGACTAACGTAATTCTGCGTAATCAAATTATGCGAATGTAGATTCCGTAATAACAGTTTATGCGTAAAGCCTAATATAGCTGTATAGATTATGCCACAAAGAATTATTACTTACAAAATTATGCCACAACAGGGTGAACCATACATACATACATACATACAATGCAAGTTAAATAAAAGCTTGTAAAAATAAGGGAGGTCTTGATTATTTGTTACTGAAGAGGACACACATTTGTAAATAATTATTTCTCATCTTGCCAAAGCCATATAATGGAAGAAGAATTTTAAATTTCAAACATCATGACAGTCTAATTTACTTTCACTGTCAATTATCGTTTGTCGTCGAAAATTAAATTTATGTTTCGTGTAAAATTGTAAAATAAACCAATTTATTCAAAATATCCAGCAGATTCCAAGCCATCGATAATGGCTTTTCAACCGTTGGCCATTCGCAATACTGTGGTAATCGCTTCCGTGAAGTCGCTCACGAAGACTTCTTTCATAATAAAGGCAGTTAAGACTCTGAATCCCAACCTTCTGAAGACAGTCATGCCCTTCATCAAAAATCCTTTCCTGGAAATGAGCAACGTCTGGATTAAGAATTTCCAAACTTCAATGGGACGTGTACCAAAGGCCGTTGGGATTCGAAGAAAATTGATGAATAAATCACTCCCACACCCCCAAACAAGACCATCCTCGGAGGCCAGAATGTTGGAAAAAGCCAAGGCGAGCCTGAGAAAGAGGGGTCTGATGAAGGAAATTGATTATCCGAAGAACCATTTTAGTATTAGACACATGGTGTTTAGAGAACAATAGATTTGATTCGAAATTTCTTATTGTAGTGGTGGATAGAACTGTTTTTTTTATATACTTTTTTAAATGGCATTTTAATTTATTTAGACTCTTGATTTCAAACCTTTATTCCCACCCAATTCAACTGGCTGTGAATCAACGGAGCACCGTTGACGCGGAGCTCTTATTTCCAGGTGCTGTGGCCCTTGGGGCTTGCTGAAACATTAACAGTAACTCAGTAACATAACTTAAACCTACCACTTAGTATTGAATCAAAACCTGCTTGTGTGTCAGAATTTTATTCTAAAATTTTCATATTGTTTGTACTTCTGTTCAAACAGTTTGTTCGGACTACTGGGACGGATTCTCTGTGTTGTTTACTTTTAGTTTATTTATTTATCAATCTAAGGTTGAGACTTGTTACTGTCATAATATTATTGCAAGGGAAAATCGAACTTATCGTATCATGACGTGCGAATGAACTTCAACCGTAGGGTGGTGGACCACATGTTTGGCCGACTGTACACTTTAAACTTATGACACCACTCTTTCTGTCGGGGGTTAAAAACGCTGCATAATACATGAACCTGAAGGTCCATCTGGCACCGCATCAAATACTTTTTGCCATGCTGCAATAGGGGTGTCCTGGGTAAAAAAATAGGTAATTCTAATTAGTCCGTCAGTAACATTATCAAAAAATATTGAACACTTTTTTTTTTTGCTTTATCTGGTAACTCTAGGAACGAAGGCGTGCGTTTAATGCTGGGTTCTGACCAACGTTACGAGGTGTAATGTAACATGTTACACAGCGAGCATTCATGCAGACAGTACGTAATTGCTCGCTGGTTTCGCTGTAATACTACGTACCGACTGCATGAATGCTCGCTGTGTAACATGTTACATTTCACCTCGTAACGTTGGTCAGTACCCAGCTTTAAACGCACGCCTTCGTTCCTAGAGTTCCCAGATAAAGCAAAAAAAACGTGTTCAATATTTTTTGATATTGTATTGTTACTGACGGACTAATTAGAATTACCTATTTTTTTACCCAGGACACCCCTATTGCAGCATGGCAAAAAGTATTTGATGCGGTGCCAGATGGACCTTCAGGTTCATTATCGTAACAACAATACATTATTTCTATTTTTAGTCTAGCATGTGATGCTACTAAAGAGGATAATCACTTGTCCCAAATACTTATTTCACGTTTCAAAAGCCGTTTAAATAAAAAAAAATTTCAAAATTCAAACGTCATGATATTTCTGTACTGATTTTAGCTGTCAATTCATTTACGAGTTCTTGTTTGATATTAATTCATGTTTGATCTCAAAATTAAACCAAATTATCCTAAATTACCCAGCGGATCTCAAGTTATCGGCAATGGCTTTGCAATCTACAACCGTTCGCAAATCTAAAATAATCGGTACACTGAAGTCGCTTTTAAAAATTTCATTCGTAACAAATGCAGTGAAGAAGCTAAAACCTAACTTTCAGCAGACTCTCATACGATCCTTCATCAAAAATCCTTTATCCCTGCCAATGAGGAGTATTTGGATAAAGAATTTCCAGACTTCAATGCCTCTGCGCTTTCCAGCGGGCTGTTCTGCGTTTCACCACATCACCAAAAATACGATGAAAGCTATTCCAAGCAATGAAATAAAGAAGAATTTGAATACCGTCTCAGGAGGTACTCACGCTTTAGATTTGTCTGGAACTGCTGTCTATTTGGTTTTGAAGGATGAACGTACAATAAAGGATCCTGATACGCCAAAAACAGAAACTACCGGCCCAGGAAAAAGGACCCTTGAAGAAAGAATGGAAGAAGCCAAGGATAGCCTGAGGAAGAGAGGTTTGATGAAGGACATTGAAATGCCGAAGGATTATGTAAAACACACTGTGTTCGAAGAGCAATAGATTTGGTCCAAACATTTGGCGCGGCTATATTCCTATCCGTGGAGATATCCTGGCAGGGATAGGTGGAACATGGGAACAATTCCTTTGTATTTTTTAAAATGTTTTTTTTAATATACTTTTGTAAATGGTATTTTAATTTATTTAGACTTGATATTGTCAACGCCATTGACGGATATGTCCGTCATGCTTACCAGTGAAAAATGGAACTAAGTGTCTTAAGAGGCAAGGTAGATATTCCTCTGGTTTTAAGAGGATTGTGAACCGACGCTTAAATCGCGTAGCTGCCAAAGTGTTCCCATACAAATTTAGCTCTGGGCTATAACGTTTTTCACCCCCTAAATCAAATCCGATTTTTTAGATTTTTTGAATATATTATAGTTCTTGGAAATGAAAACGTACAGACCTAGTTTTTCATAATATCTACAACATATTAAAAAATAGAAAAAATCGGATTAGTTTTAAGGGAAGAAAAACGTTATCATATTTTGGATATAAATTTTTAGCATCACAATCCTCTTACGCTATCATTAGCGTGTGAGTGACGTCTTTTTGTATTTGATATAGCGTTGAAAATGCCTCCGCTAAGTCGCGAGGGCGCATGGAGTGAGTGCGCGCATCGAAAAATAGTATGATAATCCGTCGCACGCGTCTGCGGGAGTTAGCGCTGCTCATACTATTTTTCGGTAGGCGAGCAACTCGCTCCGTGCACCCGCGCGATTTAGCGAAGGCCTTACATACAGACGATGGAACTGAGACGTGGGTGCTAATGATGGTCTTCATGAGAAAGCTTTAGGTCACTAAAAGGGCAATGGAGAGGCTCGAAATTTGTTTTGCGCGATCGAATCAGCAATGAGGAGAAACAAAATCAACGATATAAAAGAATTGTTAGTCTTAAGTAAGTGGCAGTAGGCGGGGCAGATCACTCGCAGAACAGATGGCCGATGGAGTTGAAAACTTAGTGGCGTCCGCATACCGAAAGACGCACCGTGGGTAGGCCTCTAACAAAGTGGACTAAGTTTGCAGGAAACCGATGGATGCAAGCGACGCAGGATGGGCAGTTGTGGCAAACCTTGGGAGAGGCTTATGTCTAGCGGTGGACGTATTTTGACTGAAATTGTGGACTTCATTCCGGACCCAAGGCATCCCTGGAGGACGCCCTTGGTGGTGCCACGCCAACGATTTCTATTTCCAAATGTAACAGAGTCAACGGAGCTGGTACTTTGGGTGTTTAGGCCCTTCGGGCCCTCTGAAGACGTAACCTAAACCTACCTCATATTTATGATACTTGGGGTGTCGTTCAGGGGTGCCTTATGGGTCCGGTACTATAAAGTAGGCCGTATGGGTAGACACCGGTTCTCTAGAACGTTTCTGGTGCGTACTATAGGAATTTGAAATGAGCTTCCTGCTGAGACTTTCCCAATGCGCTACAATATGGGGCTTTTTAAAAAGGGTATCATTAAATTTCTTCGAGACCGGCAACGCATTGATTGATACGTCCGGCGTTGCAAGTGTCCATAGGCGGCGGTGACCACTTCCCATCATGTGGGCTGTCTGTCTGTTTGCCGTCGATGGTAATTAAAAAAAATCTAGAGATTATAGTAAGATTTTTACCTAACCTTTTACAAGTCTTATCAATGAAAACAATTATCAATTAATGTGCTATGGTAATAAACTTTTAATTTCAACCCAACGACCTTTGCCTAATAAAAAATAACGTAATTCTAGTAATTGTCACATTAACTTCAAGCGCCGGGGACCGAGCGCGAGTCCTGTAGAAAATGATTTTGTGTAAAGGTGAGATTTAGGTCTATATTTTTGGGTCTATATTCAAAATCCTACGTCATTTGTCGTAATCAGACATAAGAATACAGGGGGCAAAATTTTATTACAGGTAGGGAGTTCCTATATCGATAAACTGAATTATGGATCCTTGTTCTATATACTAGTGTTGTTTGTAAAAATATTTTTTGCTAAAAGTGTAAAAATTCAACAAAATAATAACATAATTCTTTTTTTATTTTTTTCAAAAAGATTTTTGAGATTTACTCGTCAATTCCCCCTAAATTCCTATTTCTGGTCGTAATGCATCGTTAGTCCCAATTTTCATTTATCCCTAAACATTTTCGCCTGAGATGTGATTCTCTCGCTTTGGCTATTTTATAGTACCTACTTATCGTTAACATTACGATAGCCCTTATTTACTTGACAGTCATAACGGCCGAGCTAAAAACAATACGATAGCATATCAATGGCAAGGCAATATGCTTTTATCCAACAGAATGGGGCTCTGATCTCAAAGTGACTTATCGCGTGTCATAACATAATAGTACATTACTACAGAAGCCGGGACAAAATGGGTTGCCGGCCGAAAACATATAGACGGCCGAGCAAAGCGAGGCCGGATACGTCTGAGGCGGGCAACCCTATATTTCCCGCCGAGGTATGTATAGTATAGTGCTTTTCTCAAACATCAAACATAATAATAATTCATAAAAAAATTTAAAACAAACATTACAAAGTCAAATTACTAGGAGTGCATAAACATTAAAAGTAACCTACAGTGCTAAGTCATCCACGCTGTGTCGTGTGCGCCCACCCGCCGCCGGTGCCCCGCAGCGCACCGCCTGCGATCTAAGTTGCGCTACGCACCCCTAATTACCTTTGTTCTCCTGGTACTTTAAATAAACATGCAAACGCTTTGGTTGGATGCACGGCTTAGTATATTAAAAAAAGCAGCTATCTAGCCTGTTCATAAACACAGCCGCCATGTTTACACTAAAATAAAAAAAAAATCGTCTATTGTTTTTTTTAATACGCATCGTGGTAGAATGTCATGATGCCTGTGCCACAAATTTATGTGGAATGGAAATTAAAAAAGAGGGCTTTGTCGGTCTAGGCCTGCACGATTTGTATGAAATTCTATTAACGACCTGTTGTCTTAGCTACACCTGAAACGGCATACTTCGCGGCCTATTATAAGGAACATAACATCAATATTTCATTCATGTTTAAGAAAATGTTTTTTCTCAAAAATGTCTGGAAATGTTGACATTACTATCTTTTTATTTATTACTCGCAAGCTCGTCCGTTTAAAACAATACTCGGCCCGCAATTGCCTACTTCCATGCCTAGGCAATAATGTACTATTAAAGGTCCTCTGTTTTTTGTAAACATTTTTATGACGTCTTAGAATGCCAATTATTCTCTTGTAAGAGTCTTTTAGGTATTCCAAGCGTGCGTGCGCTAGTTTATGGAAGACGATTTCCATTTTAAGGCTTGTTTGTAAGCAATGTAGTTTCGATTTCGATTTCTCTTGTTCCGGTTGAATTCCAATTCCAAAGTTCAGGATATTAACTAACGCGACGTTCAACGTCTGACGTCACGCTTTGTTCAACTATGTCACCTCAATTTATGTACCGGGATATCAGAAAGTTCACCCATCTAATCTGATCATTATCAACGATTTGCTACAGTAATTTAAAGTGGTTATTAACATTTTGTGAATTGTTCATTTCGCAACACTTATATTTAAAAGATTTCACTCGTAAACATTATTCGATGAGAACATATTTTTTTTATCTACTTATTGTTATTTTAACAAAGAATTGGAGTAGTGATGGAACCAGTAATGGACAAGGCTCCAATAATGGACACTTGATTATTATTTTACAGAAGATAAGGGTTATTCATTTGTTTTGCAACAATCAATTTAGGACTGCATAAAATTTGAATTAAGAGTGAAGTGTCCATTACTGTTGCCTGTCACGTACTTTCAATCATTTTTCTTCTAAGTGTCGATTGATAAAAACCCGTATCTCGGTCTTGTTTCTTGCTTTCAGAATCCCTTAAACGGCTAATATCTCTTAAACGGCCCAATCTGTTTTCATAAAACCTGGGTGACTAAGAACCATCACAATTCCCGATTGAACTAGCTTTCTTTCAAAAAAAACGATCCATTTGTTTGTGAGCTACGAAGCCAAAAACAGACACACAAATAACCATACACACATATACACATGCACTCGTTAAACACTCCTCTTTTTATTGTCAGTGGTTAAAAATCCCATGAATATTGTCCTATTTTAATATATCTGAAAACATTCCAACAGTTTTTTATCAATTCTAGCTAAGAAAAGAAAACAAATTAATCAAATTTTACCTTAAAAATATCAATTTTATTGCTAACTTCAAACAGACACGACAAGTTAAGTTGATAGTTAAAAAACACATATTAATTCCTTTATAAGCATTTTATAAGAGTGCTTTCATTACACCTTGTTACATAACTCCATTAAGCCTTTGAAGTCGTATAAGTGGGTGGTCAATGTTGTCTTTATTAACGGGTATCATGAGGTCAGGTTAAGTGAGGTCGTGAGGCCTCAATCACTGTCGTTACAACTATTGAAGTGCTTTTAACACTTCCGCTGATGATTTTAGTGAAAAAAGCTCGTGTTACTTACGAGGTTGTTCAGAATTATTATTAATTCTAACTAAGCGTTAATTCCGTCTCATTTCCATACGAGCAATATTCAATATTCCATAATAGTCTTATAACAATACACATACTTAATATTATAAAGAGCAAAGATTTGTACAGTCTGTGACCACTTAGAAGGCGCTTTGGGTTTGTATTTCTCTTTCACTCGCTCCTAATAAGAGCGTATAAGAGCTAGTGAGAGACAAGTAGAAACTCGAAGAGCCCTTCTAAGATCTATCACTCTGTATTTTTGTATGTTTGTAACGAATAATCTCAAAAACTATTGGACTGAATTCAAAAATTATTTCCCCGTTAGAATGCTACATTATCCTTGAGTAACATAGGCTATGTTTTATTTCGCTGCGCGGACGGAGTCGCGGGCAATAGCTAGTAATATAAATGCGAAATTTTGAATGTTTGTTACTCAATCGCTGCAGAACGGCTGAACGGATTAACGATTAGTAAGATTAAAACACCGATCTCAATTAACACGGAACTAACCTTTCGCAAATATTTCGCCATTTTGCAATTTACCAAAATGGCGGCGCGATCGCCATAGTTCCCCCATTATACTACAAACACAAAACGATACCAATTACTGTCCGGTGATGCAACCCTAATGCAAGCGCGTACGCAACGTACGTGATGACCAAAACCGCATAATCTAGACTTAAGTGGCCTATAGTGCGGTTTACTCGGACTTAGTACTTGTGCTTAGTACTAAACTAAGTGATTGTCGCTCAGTTTTATTTGATGGTCAAACGTATTAAAAACTGAAATGAAGAAATCTGTGCGTTGAGTTATAAAATAAATTGACAATTATCAAAACTTTTTTAGTAACAAGTAAATATTTTGGAATACATTGCAAAATGATTCACTTTTATGCAGTAACTTGCAACTAACATACCTGTTTTTTTATCGAAGTCAGAAGTGAACTTGAGTTCTTTTTCATCCTATCATAAAGGTAATCTTCGGTGCCTAGTCTCCAGATTTGTTTCAATATCTTATAAAACGACAAGTGCTTAGTTGGATTTTACACACGAAGTTTATTTGGGATCTTTGTAGTATTTAACCACCAACGCAAAACAGCCCAATAAGTTTAGCGTGTTTATCTCTATGTGTACCTATCTGCGTATGGATGGTTTTTAAAAGAAAATGACGAAAAAAGAGTGGACAATTTTAGAGTACCTAATTAACTCTGAAAGTACGGGTTGTACGCCAGTATATTGAGGGTTTTTATGTATTTCATAGTAATATCAATACGTTTTTTTACTAACTTGTTTTTGTCAATTACAAACACACAGTACTTTCCTCTGCTGCAAGTACAATTGCAAGTGACAGCTGCTAACCTCGTGTAAATAAGGCTTATAAACTGATTTCTAACGACCAATTTGAACCTAATTTGCTAGATTTTAAAGCTGATGCCCAATCAGAATCAATGTGTGTGGAATGGAGAGCTGTTTATTTATTTTCACCGTAATGGCGGTCTATAAATGTGTTATTACTACCGAATGCGGTTACCTAACGAATGAACATAATTGTTTCATGTCGACATGCTTTTTTATCCGACTGCCAGAGAGGTAATGATTTTTTGACCTGCACGCCTTTGTGTAACTCACTCGCAATCGCGATCGGCTTCAAAAGAAAACAATTGGTTTCATTTTGTATGCAGACAAGCCTTCGATTTTCAAAATGAAAACGATTGCGATTGCGGGTGTGTTACGCAAAAGGCCTGTTGTATGTTTCTTTGTATGTATATCTACAATTGAATGCACATTAAGTCATATACGAGTAATACAGACTTTATTATGAGTAGCAAGAAGGCGTACCTGTAGATATTTTTGGCGTCCTGGGAGCGTAAGTAGGTATAATATATTTATATCTTTGTCTGTATGTATGTATGTTCGAACATAATGCTTCTTTGTTTCCTCTTAGAGGGTGATCCGATTTCGACGAACTAGGTTTTGTTAGATACAAATCTAGAGCTAATTTTGGAACTAGGTTTATACAGGGTGTTAGGTAATGAGTGGATAATCCTTGAATTATGGATAGAGGGCACTTAGGACGTTATGATTCTTTTTCAAATTTTATTTTTTCTCAATATTCTTGAATACTTATGTTATCAGATAGGTATCACCATTAATGTGAGACTACAATAGATTTTCTTTAAAAAAATCACAAACTTAATTTTTGCGTTTTCAATCGTACATTGATCGAACTTTCAGCTCCCATGGTGAAAAAAAATACACTACCGTCTAGTTGCCCATAAGCTTAAAAACATGCCAATTTATTGACAATTTAAAAATAGTAATTTTGAATTTAAAATCAAAATGGCAAAAAAATAAAAAAAATACACGCCCACCCACACTTTTCTTGATTTACTTTTTGTATCCCGGGCGTAGAATTTAAAACTTTTTATTGCAAAAATGACATTACTGGCCACTAATTTAAATGCCATTTATTCCAAATTTAAAGAATATGCCGACTGCTTTTTGTTTTATTTTTTCGAATCCGATTTTGAATTTTGCTATTATTGTGTTATGAATGGTGAATTGTATGTTTAGATTGTTGTGTTGTTTTTTTTTGTTTAATCATTATTCGAACACAATACATTGTAATTGTTTATGCGTAATGAAAAGTTTATATACATACATACATAATGCAGGTCCACCTGTATGAAAGTTTCATATTATATGTTACTATATTACTACAAGGAACTAGGTCAATTTATTACGTACGGTCGTTCCCTGATGTTTATTTATTATTATGCCTTGTAAACTATGACAAGATTTATATATAACTAGTTGGGAACAACCAGGACTCAGGGGAAATTAACGTCCTCCAACTTATAAGGGCAAGTCAAGAACTCAGTGAGATATTAAATTAAATAAATATCAGGGGACGATCTTGTACTTTACTTAGTTTCAAATAAAGATCATAGGCTTAAGCCCATCCTAATCTAACCTACGTAATAATTTTGCAAGATTTCTACAAAATAACATGACTTCAGCAAAAAAAAAAATATTTGTCGACTACGAGTAAAAGAGTTTAGCCGTAATCAGCTCGGTGATACGACGTTACTAAGCGATTCAATAAGGTGCAAAATACACCTTAGCTAACGTCAGTAAGGTGCATTTTGCAACTTAATGAATTTGTTACTTACCGACGTGATCCTAAGTTGCACTTTCCGGAAAGTCCTTGATTGTCTCCAGATCCATGAATGAGATCATGTTGTGAGAAAGAACTGGTTGTTTGTGAATCGGTCACTTAATGAGGATTCTGTAACAAACATTTTTCAGAACTGATCATAATTGTTTTCGTCATGCGTTGTTTGTCTGTCTGAAAAGTAACACGGGCTAGTACAGTCTATATTATTCCAGTTATGGCTTTTGACGTAGAGACCTCGTAGTGTTGTTCTCCTAGTCATTATTTTTAGTTTCATGTATTTGACATGTAATCTTTTTAATTTTTACATTTATTTGTAATGTTTTTAATTTTGAATTTGTATTTTTTTTATATGTGATAGTTCTAATAATTTAAATTTGTGGCTTTACTACCTTGTAATGTAACTTACTTTGAAGTATTATTGTATTTTATGTTTGAAAAAATGACCTTCTGCTGGAGTTTCTTGCGGCGCTTCTTCTCCGCAATGATGGTCTTGTCCGAAGCGCTAGTAGATTCACTGTATATTACCGACGTGTAAAAGAGCCCGTAGGTATGTGGCCAATTTACTGAATAAATATATTTTTTTTTTGATATTGGTTTTGGGTTTTGGTATTGGTAGTCTAGGTTTTAAATTATGAAGTGCGAATTTAATTGTTCCTTTTTTAATAAGGGTGCAGTCCCAGATATATTTTTTAATAGACAAGTTAAGGAATTATTTTTATTTGTTATTAATGGTTCATATTTTTCCTTTTTATTATAATAATTGAACAAACTTATATCGCTTTAAGTTCAAAATAAATGTCAAAAACGATAATCAGAACAAGTCATTGAAAAAAAACACAATTTAATAATTGTGACAATTAAATGCGGGTCAGTAACTCAATTTCTGGAACCTAGATTATATAAACACATTGAGCATAATACATTCCACAAAAGTGAGCTACATTAAAATACTTAGGTAAAAAAACCTAGAGGTACGGAACTCCAAGACAAGATTAATCTCCAGCAACCAAACAATCAAGATATGACATCAGAATAACATCAGAATCCTCGAAAAACTAAAGTAGCGTTTTATTTCGAGGGTCTCATCTCAGATAACGTACAGTCTTATAAGTATATGTATATCTGTACACTTTGGAACCTTGTCGCCTTGATGCCTTTGACAGATTAGTGTAGCAGTTCAAACATAACTTTAAAGTGACAACTTAAACTCACCTTATAATCATTTGTCCGTCGAGTGTGAAAGTGAGTTGCTTAAAACAACAATTTAATGAAAATTAAATTATTAAAAATAAACAAAAAACCCGACTACAATACAAAAATAACTGAAAAGCGAAAATATTCAAGTTTAATTTAAATTGTTATAAATACCAATAAGTACATGCTCTTAAAATTTTCTATAGATTATAGAGCTTGTTTTTCGCTTTTCAGTTATTTTTTTATTGCAGTCGGGTTTTTTGTTTATTTTTAAATAATTTAATTTATTTAACTCTTTTTAGTTTTTATTAATAAAATAGTGGTTTAATTAATTATTACTAAGCAATATATGAGCTCTGGAGCTAAAATTTTCAAATGTCGCGAAGCTACAAGTGACAAATTAAAAGTGAAACTCTCTTTCTAGCGAAAGGAGTTTATTACTTAACATTAACGTTTTTTTTTTACTTTTCTATCAAAATAGTAGCATAAAAGTATTATAATGCATATATATTTGGAATGGGCTATTTAATAGCTTTCATTTGATACCCATATTGTTATAATAATAAAATAAAAAAAATCCCCCTCCATATTTTTTTCCGCGGACGCCATATTGAAATATTATATACCCTATGTCACTTCGGCAATTAAGACGAATCGAATGACACCTCGTATGTTAAAATCCGTCAAGCCGTTTAGGCTGCAGAGCGTGCCCAGAAATAGACATACATACATACATACATACATACATACATACATACATACATACATACATACATACGCTCGAAAAACATAACGTCTGACGCAGTCGGGTAAAAAATAAAGGCGAATTTATGTCTTTATAGGATCTCTTCCAGCTAACCTTGGAATAACTGGGTGAGGACAACGCGTGAGATTGGCAAAAATCAAGTGAAACTCAAAAAAAACTGCGTAATTACTTAATAACTACATAAACTTAAATAAAAATAAAAATATATAGATACAATATATACACCATCTTATATAATAACTACATAAAGTAGTATATAAATACAAAAATAATACAGATACATATATAATACACCAACTGTATTATAAAATGTATGAACAGTAATAAAATGTAATCATTTACCCACGAATATTTCAATACTCGTATTCCCAAATTAAGCCCCTCCACACCGCTTGCGTGACGTGCACGTGCACGTGCGCGTTCGCTTTCCACTGCGTTGTATAGTATGAATTCTCATTACGACATGTTACTATACAACACAATGGAAAGCGAACGCGCACGTGCACGTGCACGTCACGCATCCGGTATGGCTCGGCCTTAAACGTAGAACATTGCCAAAAGTACTTGAAGATCCTCTTGAAGATAGTTTTATTTCCTTGGACGTGATTAACTTGCTACATAACAAAGCTAGTTTTTGTGCGAGTAAGTTTCGCTAGCATTACCCCAGAGCTCATCAATCAAATGTTTTTGCTGCGATTTGCCGGAACTAGTGGCCATAGCCAAGTCTCACGGAGGACAGAAACAAATAGAGATACGGTCAGCCAAGAAAATGCTACCAGTTTTGACAAAAGTTTCTGTGAGATCTAATTATCGGGTGTGTAATGTTTAGTATAAAAACAAATGGTCTAATTTTTATTTTACATAACACGAATTGCATAATTTTGATCTATATAATAAACCAACGATATAATAATCATGATTTATAAAACGAAATGCATAATTTCAAAAACTCTAAAGTTCATAAATTAAAAAATAAATATTTCTAACGGCTTTCATTACTATTAATGTGGTCACAGTTCTAACCTAACCTAACCTAGTTAGAAGAAATTCACAAAAAATGCATGATAACGTGGTTTATAATAGTTATAATAAATGAGTGTTATGTTATTTGATCGTATGCCTGATGAAATTATACAATTGGTTTTTATGCTAAACGTTCATTATGCTTTTCGTGGTTAGTTAAACGAAATTATACAAAACGTTTTTAGACTAACTGAAACGCACCCCTAATTATCGCTAAGGTTGACACTTGTCACTGTCATAATATTATTGCAAGGGGAAATCGAACTTGTTGTACGGTCACGAGCGTTAATTTGGGACCCATTTCTAGAAAAATATGCTTGAAGACGTTAATGTCATTAGAGATGTCAAGTCATTTGTTACTTTTAGGAAACTCAACCTTATTGTTGTAGAATGTCAGATTGACTTTGGACCTAAGGTGGGTACCAAATTTAATCTCGTGACTGTATCATGACGAGCAAATTAACTTCAACTGTAGGGTGGTAGACCACATTTTTGCCCGACTGTACATTTCGTCAACAGGCAAAATTAACGTAATGAGCTATTGTAAGAGTTTAGTATGAGTTTAGGTTTTTTTTTTAACTCTACAATAGCTATTTAGATAGTTAAAAACCCCGATATAGTGGTGACCCCCTCTACATATCTTTTAAACGGCTTAACCGATTTAAATAAAACCTAACTAAGAACCAATGATTGCTTTTAAATAAAAAAAAAACTGCAACCAAATTGGTTCACCTGTTTAAGCGCTACCTACGGTACCACAGACAGACACACACACACACAAAAAATACTAATAACATATTTTGCGTCGGGGGTTAAAAAAGTGGGGTGTTATATGGTTTAACGTGTGTATACGTGTACGTTTGTATACCGTGCCGCGTACAAATTAGTCTATTCGTTTGGGAGCTAAGATGCCACAGACAGATACACAGAGAAACATACACAGATACACAGGTTAAACTCATGATACCCCTCTTTTTACGGGTTAAAACGTGAATGCAAATATGGACTTTTATTTCAGACTCTCCACTTATTTCTTTACACCGTGGTTTAACGAGATAGTAATGGTTGTATTCTTTAACGATGCTATCATGTAATATACCATTATACATTGATTTTTAGATTCATGGATACTGTTTGAAATCAAAGATCAGACTATTCTGGTTAGGACTAACAGCCAAGGTCAACCAGCATAATTGAACTTTGCTTTCTAACAATTGCTACGCTATAAAAGGTCTAAATTAAATAAATAAATAAATTATTAAGAGCTAATATAATAAGGTCTAGAATATGTGTACAGTCAAGGACTTTAATTGTTATGCCACTATGGAACCCTGTCATAATGACAGCGTCAAACCACATGACAGAAATTACGCTTAAATTAATGATTAACGTTATGCGACAGGGTTCCATAGTGGCATAACAATTAAAGTACTTGACTGTATTAGAATAAGGCATAAATATATTTTTGCCCGAAACAGGAATTAACTTAGACCTATTTTTACAATGTGACCAAACATAAAAAAGCATCCAAATTAGTGTCAGCTGTTTAATAAGTTATGGTTTTTTCGAAAAGTCATGCGTCATTTTGTTATTGGTTTAAGATTTTAGAACCAAACAAGGAACAACGTCGTAAATTTTTTATTGTCAAGGAAAAAAAAGTCAATGGTACTAATTAGATAAAATTAGTTTCTTAAAATGGTATTTTATTGATTATCGATAAAAACACGAGGTATTTTTTCTGTCTATGCTAATTGAACTCGTGCTCACTAGCTTCGTAAATACATATATGTATGTACGTAAACACTTCATTGTACAAACAAAACAGATAACAATAATAAAATACACAAAAATATAACAGGGATGTACAAAGGCGACCTTATTCCTTTATCGGATCTCTTCCAGTAAATAACTACCACCGTCAACATACCAAGAATCGTGAATAGTTATTCAAACTCGAGTGCCTGAGGGCTCAGACGAGATGCACTACGCTAACGTTTCTATTCGTTTCGTTTTTAACCAATCGCGTTACTGAGGGCTCAGACAAGATGCACTACGCTAACTAACGTTTCTATTCGATTCGTTTTTAAACCAATCGAGTAACTGGTAGACCACGTGACTTTTCGTATCACGTCATCTTCCAGTGACGCGATTGGTTTAAAAACGAATCGAATAGAAACGTTAGTTAGCGTAGTGCATCTTGTCTGAGCCCTCTGGTAGATCACGTGACTTTTCGTATCACGTCATCTTCCAGTGACGCGATTGGTTTAAAAACGAATCGAATAGAAACGTTTGTTAGCGTAGTGCATCTTGTCTGAGCCCTCTGGTATAGAATAAGTTGTTAGAAGTTTCACAAGAGATTTAGTACGAAAGTCTTACGTATACTCGTACATCAGCCCGAGCAAACATGGCCTAATCCCCGAGCGAGAGGGACTGAGTTATTAACCGTAATAAAGTTTAGGCTGCGTCCATACTTATAGACATACCGTCCGTTCGTCAAACGATATTGACCTGTTAAATTATTTATTTATTCATGTATTTAACCTTTATTGCACAAAAAAAGTACAAATGGCGGACGTAATGCCGGGCAGTAATGGCATTCTCTACCAGTCAATTAAATAATCATACAGACACTAACAAAAGTGGTGCACAGAAAAAGAAAGAAAACAAAGCAAAGATCATATTTACAAAATGAAAATACTACACGCAAAAAAAAAAAAATTATGTACCATTTTGCAAAACATTTTATCAACATTGTACATTTTTAGTTATTTTTTCTAGGAAGCTTAGTAGCTGAAAAAAAAACAAAAAGACCTTTTAACCCCTCTCTTGCCGAAAACACGTGGACCTAGGCTGGGGATTTTTAGTATGATTGTTATAACAAAACCACCGTTAAAACCAAAAACAATAACCCAGACTACACGATACATTACTATGTCGTATAGTGTCGAAAAAATCAGTGAGTCTACGTTAAGTACACCTTAGAAGATGTTGCCACCGGTACCATACATTCTTATACTGATTTATTTATAATATCAAATACATGTCAAGTTATTATTTAACTAGCTTCTGCCCGCGACTTCAACCCCGTGGAATAGTTACTTTGGACTAACGCTAACTTTAACCCGCGACTTTGTTCACGTAGAAGGTTGAAACATTCATCATTGGTGCTCCGCTCCTATTGGTCTTAGCGTGTAAATAGCCTTCCTCGATAAATGGGCTATCTAACACTGAAAGTTTTTTTCAAATCGGACCAGTAGGTCCTAAGGTTAGCGCGTTCAAGCAAACAAACAAACTCTTCAGTTTTATAATATTAGTATAGATATAAATACTAGAGAACGCCGCGCCCGCGACTTCGTACGGGTAGAATTAGTTACCCACTACTCCCCATATTGGGGATGAATCCAAAACTTACTCTTAGTGCACCCCTAGGGTCCGGTTGCGCGTTGATCAATCAGTCAGTCATTTTCATCATTATTAACCGACTTCAAAAAAGGAGGAGGTTATACGTTCCACTGTATGTTTTTTTTTTATGTATGTTCACCGATAACTCCATCAATTGTCGACCGATTTCAAATATATTTTTTTGGTTTGATAGAATATACATTCGAGGTGGTCCCATTGTCACCAAATCTGAATCTGATGAGAGGATCCGTGATGAATTGAGGGAACTCCTCAAATATTGTAGGCAAACATATAGCGATTTTAGTATTTTTAGTAACAAGTCCAGCATTTGCATTCAGAAAGTATCATTTGGTGAAGTGGAACTGATGATGAAGACCACTATGGCCACCGGAACTCCTTAACGGTACCGATTTCAAGGGTGGCGATAAGATATCTCGATTAAGATAGTTGAGCGACTACAACGAAGAATGTTTACTTGTTAACCGACTTCAAAAAAGGAGGTTATTGAAATATGACTATGACTTTCCCGCGGCGTTGCTTGCGGTGCGCTTGAAATAACTTAAAGTTTCATTTCAACTAAGAAGTGGGATTATGATCACGAAAAAGTATAAAATAAAATAAATGTTTTAAAAAACAAAAAACCGAACCGCAGGTTTTTTACCAAACAGAAAACCGCCTTCAAAAACGCAAAAAATAACTTCTTTAAAATTGTAGGCACCTAATAGGTTAGTCCAACTGATGTCGGCTTTTTGTTGAAAATGTTGTGGTCGCCGACTTCAGTTGGACTAACCTATTAGGTGCCTACAATTTTAAAGAAGTTATTTTTTGCGTTTTTGAAGGCGGTTTTCTGTTTGGTAAAAAACCTACGGTTCGGACTGGCGCGTGGAATGGCGCGTGGCGTTTCCCGCGGTCCAAACTGTGCCGTGTAAAGGCCGCTATTGTAACGCTCGGCTCAACGTCCACACCATTCGAATATTCACGCGAATGCTCTCAGTGAGGACGCTCTTTTTTTAAGGTGATTTCTGAACAATTTCTGAGCGATATATTTTTAACTTTATTATTGTCGGTGACTGTACAAGTTCTACTTGTTATTCGAACGTTATTTAGATCTTGCACCTCGAGTTGCCCAAGACTCGATGGAAGACGAGACGTTGTGTAAGACGAACACCCTTCACTACGGTTGCTACGTCCATCCTAGACAGATCAGATGATGTCATTCTATATAATCCTACTTATTTTATATGATAATTATTAATACCCGCGACAAAAAAATTGGGCGTCATAATTTACACGTGTATCTTTTCATCTGTACACTGCATAATTCCGATATTTCTTAATTCCGAACGCAATTTTTAGCTGTCGCTTATAAACCAAACCTAACGTAACCTACGTATGACAGTTAAATTATGCATTTAATCTAAAATAGCTCAAGCGTAACATAGCTTTAGGAATAATGAAAATTCGGACAAATGAATATTATGACAAAAGTCATTCGGAATTTTAAGGTGTTCCCGTGTGTCATATGGTGTCATTGAGCTCCAAAATCAATGGGCCGATTTGGATACGGGATCGGAATGGTTTTGAGGTAGATTTCATGAAAATTGGTTAGGCCGTTTAAGAGACATATCGCGGGCTTCATTCTGAAGGGGCGTACATGCAAAAATCCGAAAAATCTTTTTTGTCCTATTCTATTCGATTCCGGTATTAGTAATATACCTTCTCTAATTTTATGATAATTTTGCGACCTATATTGTTCGTTAAAATTATGAACAACTTTAAGGCGTTTGGTTAGTTTGGAATAGAAAAAACGCTGTCAAACCAAAAAGACGTACAGCAGCCGTAAAAGCATTTCTTTAGCAGAGTTATGCATTATCGACGGTATCGCCGAGCCAAAAAGGCATAGTGACATAATTACAGGTTTCTAAAATAATCAATGTAAAATCATTAACTTACCGTAAACCAGGAAGTCACATGCAAATTTATAGCTCAATCGGTAAATACATATACAAAAAAGTTATTAAGTTTTTTGTCTCTCCTAAAAAGTAAGGGTTTTGCGGATACGCCCCTTTAGAATGAAGCCCGCGATATTATTCAGCTCACAAAGAAACGATTACCGTTGTTGTTGTTTAGGAGGCATGTTTTTTTTGCTGATGCTTTTATTTTACTTGCCTTGTAGTTGTAGTGCAATGGGCTGAAATTCAGAATACATTATGTAAACCCGATGACATTGCCATAATTATGGTATCTGGTATCCGCGTGATCGCTCTCTGTCTGATAGGTCCCTAAGAGCTAATGATGAAGTAGAAAGTTAGCGACAGGATCTCTGCCGCCATACTTAACGTAGACCCGCCGTGTTGGGAGTGTTGGTACTCGTTAGTTTGGTATGAATAAGCCAATGCAAAAAAACTAGTCGGCAAAAAAAGCTTGTCCAAAAAATTTTTTTTAAGATTGTCATGTTTTTTTTTGATGAAAGTTATTATGACAGTAATAAGCTTGTCGAGACCGATCTTAGGAATAAAAACTTGGTAGGTCTAATTACGGTACAGCGGAGATCCTATTGCCATTTTCCGATCCTATAATTAGATCACATTGACACTATACTGTGATTTTTTTTATCGAGTTTTTTTTTTTGTCTTTCCAATGAAACAATGCGTTCTTAATGGAGCTGGTTAAAACCATATTAGTGCGATACAGGTCGATTCACAAGAGCTGGCACGAATGGATTGAATGAGTGAACGAAAGTATACAATAGTATACATTAAGACTATTGTATATGTCACTGGCTGATTCTGTGATAAGTTATGGATTGTCTAGTTATGGAAGAACTTTCAAAACATATTTAACAGATATTTATAACTTACAATTAAGATTACTTAAAACAATTGTTCCTCTTAAGATTAAATACAAATATAGGAACGACTATGATAACCTATTTAACCACTGCAGGGTGATGTCTATATTCGATAAAGCTGACCTAGCAATCGTAACAGAGTATAATAATAAGTTAACTCATTTAATCAAAAAGCAAAGACCGGAAAACCTACGGGAACTATCATATATTACAACATATCAAATACCCAGAAGTAACAACGAATACGGTAAAAGAGTGTGGACGCGTGCATTGCCCGGCATCTTAAATAGGTTTCCATGTCAACTAATAAGTGAACTCGAAAATGCAACATGTAAACGGGTAAAGATTAAACTGAAACGATATTTACTTAATAAAAAAAGAAAAATATAATGTTATAATGTTAATAAACTATTCTCAACAAAACGTAGAACTCATGTATACTCATAACTGATAAAATCTTTGATTAATTTAAGATTACAAGTTAAGATAAATTAATAATGTATTTGTTTTTTGTGTAAGAAATAAACAGATGATTTTTTTTTTTTACAAGTGTGTAAAATAATAACAGGTTTTCAGTTTGAAATTCGAACATCGGTTCAAAAGACGGCTCACACAGTGATAGGTGACATTACTTTTGTTCATTCCATTCGTGCCAGCTTTAGTGAATCGACCTGTACACTTTTAAAATGACGATTAAAAACTAAAAGATTCGAAAGATCGATTAGTTCGATTCGATAATACGATACTTCGGAATTCTGTATTCTCTTCACTGCGTAATCTTCGTAAACTTCTTTAAAATGGTAGGTAAATAGGTCAGTCCAACTGAAGTCTGCTTTTGGTTAAAATATTGTTGGACGCCGACTTCAGTTGGACTGACCTATTTACCTACCATTTTAAAGAAGATCCCATCATCAGATCCTGACATGGTGACAATGGGACCAACTAGAAAGTATAATCATTCGAACAACGAAAACATTTTTCAAATCGGTCCAGTGGTCTTCGAGTAATCGGGGAACATACATAAAAAAAAAAAACCCGTCGAATTGAGAACCTCCTCCTTTTTTTGAAGTCGGTTAAAAAGAGCTCAAGTTAACCCAGTTCGATAGACCGAATCGCCTTTGCCGCGTAAAATAATTACCGCAATTGCAATAAATGATAAAGGAAACGATTTGGCTTTTTAATGGCGGTGTGGTTGCATTTTTTTATTGCATCGATTACACGTCATTCATTCCTTTATCGTCGTAATCAGATTTTTACGGATGTCGTGAGATTTTTAATGATTTTAGCTGCACGTTTTATAATTAGTTTAAAAAATATGTTCCTGCAAGCCGTTTTTACGGTTCCAGGGTTCCGTTGTCAACAAGGAACCCTTATAGCTTCGCCATTTCTGTCTGTCCGTTTGTCCGACTGTCCGCGGTTTAACTCAGAGAGTCTTAGTTAGTACGGCTACGAGCGTTAATTTGTGACCCATTTCAAGAAAAATATGCTTGAAGCCGTCAATGTCATTAGAGATGTCAACTCATTTCTAACTTTTAGGAAACTCAACTTTATTGTTGTAGAATGTCAGATTGATTGACTTTGGACCTAAGGTTGGTACCAAATGTAATCTCGTGACTATACTACAAAGCTGGTTTGGCATAACTTATTATATTGTAAAATAAAATCTTGAATCAAATGTTTTTCGGCGTCCTACAATATTTTTAACCAAAAGCCGAAGTCCTTCAGTTGGACTGACCTATTGCCGATTGAAAAGCAGTTATTTTTTGCGTTTTTGAAGGCGTTTCATTGTTTTATTTGTCTTTTGGTGCGTCACCTATGATTTATTGTATCACAGATCCAAAATAGAAACTAGTTATTGGAATTTTAGTTATTAATGTGAAGCTATTTTAAGAAGCGACCACACCGAATCAACATCACAAATAGTAATTAAAGCGTTTTCTTATACGTAACTACACCGGCCATATTCATGCTTCAAAGAATTTGCCCTTACCAGGAATCAAACCTGGTATTCCTTCATAGAAAAGGTCACTTTCATCGAATGTAACGATTTGGCATTGAATTTGACATAAACAACACTTTTGCAATAAGAAATACCTAAGTAACACGGCTAAGATAATCATTAAAGATTAAACACTTCCAGTACTTAAATATTACACTATGCAACACTATTGGAATTTAGTCCTTAACTTAAAACTATATTATGGCTTTAATTAAACTCTTTATATTTTGACTTGTCACATTTATTAATAAGACTAGCAGTTTGTTCGATGTCACCATTTCGTAATCTCCTAAGAATATGTCGTATGATATACAACTCCCGTCGCCATTTACGTTCTTATTCACAACTGAAGAGACTTGAATTTCCTTTGACTTATGAACTGAAAATGCTCCATTTATCGTAAGCAGTATGTTATTCTTTTAAATCGTCCAAAATAAAGACACGGCTTATCAGGTAATTATGTATGCGTTGACAGATCAACCAGTATATCTTTGTCGACAGTCAATTGTTTAATACATCGGAGCAGTACGTTCAGACCCACCGACTCACCTGACGTGTTTAAAATACATACAACTTGCTATTTTCTGGCATGGAACGTATTAAAGATACAATGTCATCGTGTTCCGGTTTAGACCGTGACATTCACATCTTATGCATACGTATGACCTTGGGTTAAGCAGCCGTTAAGTTTTGAAAGCTTGCCTTGCTACGTGTTGTTATGAGATAAATTAGTTTAGATAAATAATTAATTATTTTTAAATACAATACAATACAATTACTCTGGGTTGAACACCGTATAAAATTAAAGCAAAAAACAATATACATGTTGTGTTATGTAGGTTGTAAGTCAGGAATTATTTTTGTGATATTAATTTGTCTAAATGAAATTCAGCAAATGGATTACTATAGTACATTACTGCACAGACCGGGAAATAGGCCGTTGCGGGACAAGTAGAATTAGTGTGGCAGAGACGCAGTCGAGGTCGCGCTATATACGAGTCCAGCAACCGCCCTTCCCGGTCGAGGCTTGCACGAGTATAGTGCTTTTCTCCAACAATGTGAGGAAATTTAACACGATTGTTATTAATATTTAACACAATCCCAACATTCCCTTGAATAAAAAAGAACAGAAACGTACGATTTAGTATGACACTGAAATAAAGCATTAAATAAAATCACAAATTTTAACGTAATAAATTCAATTTGAATAAAATATAGTTTAAGTTTAAACTATAAAAATTTATTACGCGTTTATGTTATTTCGGTTTTTTTTTTTATGAAAGCAATTTCTATTTTAAAAAAGTCAAACTATTATACACTTTTAAATACGTTGTAAACGCTGTTTGAAAAGGCGTAACATTTTAGTCTGTGACATTTAAAAAGTAAAATATGGAAGGAAGAATTTTGATTGCACGAGTGTTTGGCTGTTTGGAGATAGTTATCCTAGTCCAAACATGGTTTAAAAAAGTAAAACACCAGGTACGTAATGAAATTTCATACATTTTCGCGGCCGCTGCGGTTGGTAAATAATGACTTTGTTTTTTTAATTTTGCCTGGGCCTGGAACTCGGAACTTCGCGGGCTGATTTTACAACAGTAAGGTTAACATTTCCGAGCATGTGGGAAAAAAATCTATTTTTGAGTAAGTGACTTTATAGTTTAATAATTACAAATAAAAACGAAAAATGAAAATATCACGGAAAAAAATCACACAAATTGACCTAGTCCCAAACTAAGCTAAGGCTTGTACTATGGGTACTGGACAACGATAAATATACTTATATAGAGAAATAAAGAATTAAACACAAAGAAAACATGCAAGACTCAGAAACAAATACTAGTGCTCATCACAAAAATATTTGTCCATACAGGGAACCGTACAACTTTTTGTAAAGAAAGGAATTGTAAGAAAATCTATACAAGCATCTTTTTTTCCAGGGCCTGTACTATGGTCGCCTATATCGCGGTGGATAAAGCTTCCGTCACTCTCGCACTTACATACTGGTCAGAAAGTGACAGATGTTTTATACACGCTTATCTACGTCGATAAACAGGACCATAATCGCCCGCTGGATACCTTTTAAAAAAGTTTTTTTTGACAATTTACTATTAAGTTTTCCGACGATATGTTTCTCAATATAACATTACTTATTATCAGTATATCATTTTCAACGTCTATATATCTTTCATTGACATGCTTAGTATCGAAACCTTTCTACAAGGGATCATAAATATATAATGTTTATGGGTAACTTGCGAAATCGGCCCTGGGATGAACTAGCGGAGTAAATTATGCATGTTGATGTGAAATGTGTAATACGAGTGCTAAATACATGATTCTTGCATGTTTCTACTAGGTTAAGATGAATAATTAATTGAAGTAAGGTGGGGCACGTGCCTCTACGAGGTAAGTCCGTCTAACCAACAATATGTCTTAAAAATATATGGTTTGTCGCACTTACCCCGTTGACGCTCTTCCCCCACCTGATGGGGTTAGTGCGTCTACGGGGCAAGTCCGTCTAACCAACAATATCTCTTAAAAAATATATGGTTTGTCGCATTTACCCTGTTGACGCTCTTCTCCCACCTGATGGGGTAAGTGCGTCTACGCGGCAAGTCCGTCTAACCAACAATATCTCTTTAAGAGGCCACCTATGGTGCCGCGCCCCCACAAGAATAAAAACTGGGATTTCGTTTCTGAAACTCGAAAAAGCCGAACATAGTCTATAGTGGCCTAGGACTCAAATTGGTTGACTACACGAAACCTTTTAGTCTCATAGCTCATAGCTATCAATTAATGAAGTCTAAAAACTTCAAGTGAATTGGGCCAAGGTTTAACCAAGTCGTGCGACTCAAAAACGTGTGCCGGTCGTCATAAACAAATTGTACATGTATTGGCTAGCTAGTAATTTAGTATTGATTATATCTAACATGTTATTAAAATAATGACTAAGTTAATTAATTTTGTAATAAATGATTGATGTGTGATGGCACAATATGTCACAATGTTAAAGTTGACATTGTGTGTATCTTCACAGTGTTGGTCACAATACCTGCTAGAATTTTGAATATAAATTGAAAAATATATTTTTAAATATTATTATATTCGAAAAACGCATCAGCTATAATATAATAAATAAAGTACCTAAATAAAAACAGATTTTTCAAATCCCGTACAATAATTAAGTATGTATGTATGTAAACTCTTTTTTGTACAAATACAGAAATTCAAATACAATATTTACAGAAAAGGAATGTACAAAGGCGCACTTATCCTTTGAAGGGATTTCTTCCAGCTAACCTTTGGGTGAATGAGGAAAATAAGAAACGTTGGATATGGCAACGAGTAGACACAAGTACAAAAACAAAGTTTACAGGAATTGCGTGAACTAATTATTATTTTTAGAATAATTAATAACAGAGACATATATAAAAATAATAATAATAAGTATCAAAATAATCAAATATACAAACGTACATACATACACATATATAATACAAAAATATAATATACATAAATAAATATATACTCGTATTTATATATTATAATGAAACAAAGGACAGTACACAATTATAAGGAGTCAAGCCAGTATGTCCTCAATTTAATTGTAAAGATGCGACCGACTGCGATTTCCTAATATCAGATGGCAGCCGGTTCCACAGTCTTACAGAGTGCACCGAGAAGGATTTGGAGTAGATTTTAGACGTTAAGCATTCATCATCATCATCATCATGTCAGCCGAAAGACGTCCACTGCTGGACATAGGCCTCCCCAAGGCTCTCCACTCAGACCGGTCTTGTGCTTTTCGCATCCACCGCGTTCCCGCGATCTTTACAAGGTCGTCACTCCATCTTGTTGGAGGCCTACCTACAGTTCGTCTCCCGGTCTGCGGACGCCACTAAAGAACCTTCTGACCCCATCGCTGACGTTAAGCATTATTAGATGATAATTATCTACAAAATAAAGTCATCATTTCTCTTCTTATTCTCTAAATTCATCTGAGAAATAGTGTTATGTTAAAACACACCCAGAAATGCGTTCGATTCAAATAACTGATGACGATTATTTTTCGGATCGTTTATTTGGAATTCAATCATGTGTAAATCAAGTTATAATTATACAGGGTGACAGGAAATTCGCCGTATTCCTTGAAAGGGGTTATTCTACAGCTCATTTGTAATGATTTAAGTCCAGTCAACCAGGGGTCAAAACTCATTGGTTTTCGAGTTATTCACGTTTTTAGATTATTTTTTTAAATACCCGCTTTTCGACCTTAAACTAGTAATTTTGTAAAAACTTCGTCATTTAGAAATAAAAAAAAGCATTAGTCGAATAGCCAATGAACCACAGATTACCTGTAATTTGTACGCGAAGTGTCATACTTTTTTTTTTAATTATGCTTTAAAATGTTACAAAATTTGGTAAATAATTACTTGAACTTCTTACTTCAAATCCTTTTATTTTCAAAATTTGGCATTTTTTTTAATTTTTCGTAATCTGTGGTTCATTGGCTATTCGACTAATGCTTTTTTTTATTTCTAAATGACGAAGTTTTTACAAAATTACTAGTTTAAGGTCGAAAAGCGGGTATTTAAAAAAAAAAACTAAAAACGTGAATAACTCGAAAACCAATGAGTTTTGACCCCTGGTTGACTGGACTTAAATAATTACAAATGAGCTGTAGAATAACCCCTTTCAAGGAATACGGTGAATTTCCTGTCACCCTGTATACGACGTTAAATACTGTACGACGTTCTGCTAAAATACCCAATTATTGAAAACAAAACAGAAACCGGTACAAAATCAAAATACGATAATTTCATGGATAATTCCGTATCGAAATCAGATAGACTTGAATATCTTTTTATTCGGCCATTCTCATTAATCGGTCACTTTATCGCGCTGCATCTAAATGGAGATTCGTAGTCCTCTGGGTGCTATTCTTTATCGCAAAAGAACAAGTCGATGTCAAATTCATTTGCAACCTTTACCACGAATGGCTGAGAAAACTGGATAACTTACGTACACTATATCATAATAAAATAACGAAGAATTAAAGCAATTAAGTTCCTACTCAAGAATTTCTAACCAGAATAGTTAAGTCACCACTAGTGTTGCCAGACATGCCGATTTATGCGGGACGTCCCGATTTTCAGAGGGCTAGGGACACGTCAATTAAATTTAATGGACAAAAAATTCACTTCATTAGGTTTGCGGATGATATTGCAGCATTTGCTGAAACCAACAGTCAACTACAAGACCTAGTTGTAAAAATGGAGGAAAATTTCAATCAGTTTGGACTTAAAATTAATAGCAGTAAAACTAAAACTCTTATAACATCTAAACATGCAAAAAAACATAACCCAATCATTCTTAACAATAGTACAATAGAACAAGTAAACAAATTTAAATATTTAGGAAGTTTAATTACCAATGACTCCAGATGCACCGCAGACATCATTCAAAGGATAGCCATGGCTAAAAAAGCCTTCAATAACAAGAAGCATCTATTAAGAACTAAAATATCAAAAAAGGCTAAAAAACGCTTAATTAAAATCTACATCTGGAGCATTGCGTTGTACGGTAGCGAGACTTGGACACTAACACAGAGAGATAGAGAAAGGTTGGAAGCGTTTGAGATGTGGTGTTGGCGAAGGATGGAAAAAATTAGCTGGACGGAAAAGAAAACCAACGAAGAAGTTTTGAAGATGGTGAACGAGAAAAGACATATTTTAAAAACTATAGAATGTAGAAGAGGAAAGATGATGGGCCACTTGATGCGGCACGATAGTTTCTTTTTGAACATTTTGGAGGGTAAAGTCGAAGGAAAAAGAGGAAGAGGAAGACCTAGGCTCACATACTTTAACCAAATAAGACGGAAGGCGAATGTCGTGTCGTATCAGGAGGTGAAAAGGCTGGCACAGGATAGAGAAAAGTGGCAATTACTCCACCGACAAGAGCCTGGCTCTTAAATTTAATGATGATGATGAGGGACACGTCCCGATTTACCCTTGATCGGGACGCCAATTGTCCCGAGTTTATCACATTCCTAGAGTGATCATGAATAAGATAACATCTGCGGTCAAAAACGTTACGTCACATTGGTGGTTATAAGACGGTTGTAAGTCGCGCGATTTTTCAACTGTATGATTTGTACTGTCCCGATTTAAAAACCCAGGTCCCGATTTTTTACTAGCCCTATTTTCGTAGGACTTGACCTGGCAACACTAGTCACCACCAAAACAGACCAAAACAGGAAAGGTTACCAATCAGTGTAGGTGTCTGTCGGGCACCTATTATTATTTTTATAGAGGTAGGAACTCCTTTTAAAGAACGTACGAGTACCTATCACAACGCAGAATTTTCATTTTATATTAACATTGCATTTCGCTGAGGCAGTGTTCGATTCACTGCCGCAAGGACATACATTCCGTGTTGATCCCATTGCCTTCATTCTTTTAAGATTTGCATGGGATCCCTTTGACTGCCATACATTTATTGTCTCGATTATTAAAAGTCAGACTTTCGTACCCATATTATTTATGTTCATAACTATCGGAAGTCATACAAATTTTAGGTTATAACGCTTTATAATTCGAACTTTGTTTATTCATAATGTAAAAGATTATAATCTACAAAAGTAATAACCTAAAACCCTATAACATTCAATAGTACATTGTTGTAGAGGTTAGAAAGTTAGCAAAAGACGGACGAGTTGGTTCGAGGGCCGACGCGTAGCGGAGGCCCTCGAAAGTACGAGTCCATCTATTGCACTTTCGGCCGAGGCTTAACATAGTGCTTTTCACGACTACTGGGAGGAAATAAAAATCAATTACTACTCGTACTAAAAAAACTACGCTCTCCCGCCAATTTTTACTTTTATTTTTTAACGATATCGTTCTTATTGGCCAGTCATTCAAAGGCGTTTTTAAACTGACGACTCTGACCATGCCAGAACTATATTTCAGATAATTAAAAACAGATATACATAGCTGTATGGAATCTGATTCCTTTGCCTATCCGTGAAGGGATAAATATTTTTAAAAAATAAAACGACTTCTCATTGGCCAATTTAATTTCATATGCAGCACAAGTCGTGTTCTGATTGGTCGAATCAGTGATAAGCGGACCGATGTGATTGGTCGACTTGCTCAATGGAACAGACCAACTATGTTTTAGTTGTCCAGTTTCAATTCATAGAAGGCCTGCTTATTCAAAGTACAACTATTGAATCATAGAATAGAATCATAGAATCATTTATTGCTATCAAGTTCATTACAATTATAAGGAGGTTAGTAAGTGGTTAGTAGTAGGTACTTGATACCCTGTCAGGGCACTGCAATGTCTTATTAACTAGATTATTTTAGAAATTAAAAGTTGAAAGTTTCAATTTATACAATAAAGTCATGTTTAAATGTTCGAAAAATAACATATTTGAAATTAACAGATGCAATATAGTTAGGAATGTTGCATTAAATCTATCAATCAAATTACAATTAATTAAGAAAATAAACAATAATAAATTACGTACTAATTAAAAATAAATAAAACTATTAAAACTATTATTAAAACTATTATTATTTTTTATTTTTACTGTTTAATCGTTTAAGAATTCGTCAATTTTGTAGTAGCTTTTCTTCACTAGATATGACTTTAATTTATTAAGGTAGGTTTGGTCTTTGGTTTCTGTTTTTATATGTTCCGGGATTTTGTTATAAACATTTATAAGTCTATAGTGGGGGCTTCTTTTAAACATAACAAGGTTAGGCTTGGGCGCGACCAGTTGGTGTTGATGGCGCGTGCTCCGTGCATATGCCTCCTTCCTACATTTAAAGAAGTGCCTGTGTTTCCGCACAAACATAGCTGCCTCCAATATGTAAATGGAGGGCAGCGTTAAAATGTTGTGTTGTATGAAGTGTGGCCTACAGCTATCTCTTTTCCGAATGTTTGCCAAAATACGTACACATTTTTTTTTGTAATATGAACAAGAACAGACCATCTTTCGCCACATTACCGACCAGTAGCGTGAAAAGGTATATTTATAATCAGTCAGAAATATTTTAGGACATATATTTATAGTATCATTTATTTTTATTCATACCTTCATTATGGTTTTTATATTCTATGCATATGTCTATAATTGAAATAATTAAAATGTAACACTTAGTGGAAGCGGATGGAGGTAGGGGGGGGCGGAGCCCCCGCCTAATAAAAAAAACCCTGCAATAGACGATAAATTTAGATCAATAGGTTAGGTTTGGTTAGGTTAGTATTGCGTCAAGGCCGAAGGCCTTAACCACCCAGAAATAGGAGCTCCGCGAAGCGGAGCTCCGTTGACCCTGTCACAATATACATGTCTATTGTAAGTTGTACTTTTATGACTAACAAGTTTTGACCTAAAAACATTTATTACAAGTGCTATTATTACCTTTGACATTATGAACTTTAATTATTATAACATAAATTGCTATGACTATGAATTTTATGACTTCCAACAAATATCACCCGCAACAATTGACATTCCGATTTATACTCTTCAATATTATGACTTTTTACATTATGACTAATAATAAGTATAATGTAAAACGTTTTGGACAACAATAATCGAAACTTTAACTTTATGGCAGTCAATAGAGACCCTATTTGCATATTTGTGTCTTATGGTTAGTAAATAATAATGTCTTTGTTCTTCTTCTTCACTTAACACATCAAGTTATTCGTATTTATAGCACAACTAGCTTCTGCCAGCGACTTCGTCCACATAGATTTCATATTTTTGCTATCCACGGGAACCGTTCATTTTCCCCGGATTAACGCATTCACTGCCACCGACGCATATATGCGTCACCGTGACTTCCAACCAGTGCCGTCAACGCATATGTGCGTTCTTACAGTAGGCAAGCTCCGTATAAAACAAAAGATGTGGCACCTGGCGAAGTTTGAAAAACAGTACTGGCAGTGAATGCGTTAAAGTAGCATATGTTACTGTAGCATACTAATGGTGAAATAATTTTTGAAATCGAGAATTTGAGTTTATTCGTTACAAACATACAAAAATACGAAAATACAAGTCTTTCCTCTTTATAATATTATTGTAGATTGTGGTTAATTGGATTTTCTTTACTACAAGGCAAATACCATTGTTAAACATATTGCCGACGTTTTGAAAAAATCATCTTTAATCTATGTCTTCAGGTGTCGAAGTAGCTTGGTTCTCCGATGAATTTGTATGCGATAAAGAATACCCCAGCTAACATGTTTGACCTCAGGTCAAGCCGCTCGTTAAAGACATCCCGGCGGTCCCGGCTCGTTGCGGCAGGATAGAACAAGGCGTTCCCAAGGCCTTTTTATATTGGGATCCGTTTACGATCCTTTGCTGATGTGGTTGGGAGACTTCTTTTAGTGGGATACTTAAACGCATATATTTTATCTATGCACAGTCCTAGCATTTAGCTATTAAATAGGAAAGTAAAAACTCCCGAAATAATTGAAATCCTACTTTTAGTATAACTGTAAGATGGCCCATACCGATTTTCATAAAACCTTTGTAAAAACCACGATAGTTAAACTAGAGTCTATTATAAACACGTCTGGATCGGTTCATACATTATGTAGCTAAATACAGACAGACACATAGATACACAGACACACATATACAAAAAAACACAGACGCACATCCCCGCAATTCTTCTGCAGCTTTAGGACTAAGGAGGTTCTAATATAGCTTTCTAGAGGACTAGAATCAGGTTCCTGCTATACCCTTATTTCTTCCCGTTGGGGGTCGATTTTCGGAATATGCTTTCTTAGCGCACCTCTAGACCTCATAGGGAACCTACGTGCCAAATTTGGAATCTCTAGACTCAGCGGTTTCGGCTGTGCGTTGATATGACAGTCAGTCATACAGTTTCTTCTTTTATACTATACTAGAGGACGCCCGCGACTTCGTAGAATTAGTTTACCGCTACTCCCCCTATTTCTCCCCGTTGGGGGTCGATTTTCGGAAAATCCTTTCTTAGTACTCACTTACATCATGAAAGGAACCCTTGTACCAAATTTCAAGTTTCTACGTACAGTAGTTTCGGCTGTGCGTTGATATCTAAGTCAGTCAGTCAGTTTTGCCTTTTATATTATGTAGATATATAGATTTAGATGACTGATGACACTCCGCGTACTAGAATCGGTCAAGGCACTTAGTCTACAGTAATAAAGAAACGTAATACATATATTCACCCATAAAACATTAGCCGCCTTTTTGGGTAGTCAGGTGAAAACGACGCTGACACATGTCCAAAATAACTTCCCCTCTTATCTTTTAACTTACCGCTAAGCAGTATTCGCATTTTTGGGTTCTGGTATAGGGATAAGACAACCTGTGAAATTACTACCATATAGTCATTATATCCTAGTCCTCAGGGTAAGCAACGTAATGGCGGTCTTTAGATTGTAGCCTTGGAGAATGCAAATGTGGGTCACAGATCCCACTTACCAACAGATGGTCTGTTTGCTCGTTTGCCTTCTCCATTCCATAAAAAAACTCGTCAATTAATATCGCATAACTAGATCGTTATGTTGCGTATAGTCAAGTCTCCTTGAAGGAATCCAGTTCGTCAAGCGGTTCTAATTTGACTATCATTCAAATGAGGGTGTTTAGTCATCATATTACCAGGAGTTCAGAGCCTGTAAGGGTCTGCTCCAAACTGGCTGGCCTTACGGGTCAAACAGAAGTTAATTGAAATTGAAAATATACCAAGTGAACCTATATTTACTGATGGAACATATTAATCTTTCCAGGATCCAACGCGAGTGGTGTGTCCTGTCATTGATGTCATCAGCATGGACACATTCCAGTACATTGGTGCTTCAGCCGACCTTCGAGGTGGTTTCGACTGGACATTGGTCTTTAAGGTACACTTTATGTTATCAACCAAAATTGGGTTGTAGATCTACACTTAAAGGAGCGTCCTCACTGAGAGCATTCGCGTGTAATGTGCATTCGGCGCGAACATCGAGTGGTGTTTAAGCTTTGTAACGCTCGGCTCAATGTCCACACCACTCGAATATTCACGCGAATGCTTTCAGTGAGGATGCACCTTAAGAGAAACTTAATATCTTGCCTGTAAATCTGTCGATGACCATACACTGTTTGACCTGCAGCTTAGATTTGAAAGAAATTTGAAATTGAGATAGCTTATACCCTGAATTAACATAGACTACTTTCATCCCGGAAATTTAAAGTCCCCAAAGGAGTTACGATAATCGAAATCTACACGGCTGAAGTCGCGGGCATATCTATGCCATATACTCGTAAAAGGCTACCAAGAATGATAATGATGCCGTAACGTAAAAAGGCCGCTGAGCGACGGTGAAGGGGATGTGTTTGCGCATGGGTACAGGCGCCAACCAATAGCATGCGCGCATCAGTTGTGTATTCGCCTGTGCCGCCCCCTTCATACCACCAATTTCGTCCATAAATGCGCGATTGTTTACGTACATCGCTAGCGGCCAATTTTACGTGACGGGATCTATAAGGATATTCTTTCCACAGTGGGAATACCTTACGCACGCGGAGCGCACCTCCCGCCTCAGTGATCCCACGCAAGTGATCCGAACGCCCATGATCGCGGGTGGACTGTTCAGCATTGACCGCAAGTACTTCATCAAGCTGGGCAAATATGACATGAGGATGGACGTGTGGGGAGGGGAGAACTTGGAGATATCCTTCAGGTAAGTTGACTAATAGTATATTCGTACAATGGAATTGCGCATGCGTTGACTTTCATTTATGGTAAGGAGAGCACTCTCTCTAAACGGGCTCGAACAGGGCTTAAAACTGGTATTGATATACCGGTTTATTCCGGTTAAAACCGGTTTAACTTAGTTTTCAAATTAAATTATGAATGTTGAGCAGTTCTTTATAAAACCAATATAGTTTTTGTTTCCTATTAAGTCTCGTTTTAAAGGCATTTTTGCCGAATGAGTTTTTTTTTGCAGTCACAAGTCTAACCTAACCTATACGTAATTATTATTTAAGGGCTGATTTTTCGATCTCCAGGTAACACGATCTGTCAGGTAAATTGTAGCTCTATCCTTATCTTTCTTATGACAAAGAAAAGGACAGAACTACAGTTTACCTGACAGATCGTGTTATCTGGAGATTGAAAAATCAGCCCTAAGTTATCCTGAAAACATCATGGGCCAGCAGAAAATAGCACTCGACGAAATGAAATTCGATAAAATGATACAATCGATGAAGTGAAATCCGATGAAATTCGTTACCTTTTTTGTACCTAGCTACTTACCCATATTGCAACAATTTCCCAAATACTTCCAGAGTATGGCAGTGCGGCGGTTCCTTGGAAATAGTTCCGTGTTCTCGGGTAGGACACGTGTTCCGGAAAAGGCATCCATACACGTTCCCGGGCGGATCCGGGGCCGTGTTTGCGAGGAATACCCGCCGCGCCGCAGAGGTGTGGATGGATAACTACACGCAGCTGTATTACAAATCTCAGCCGATGGCGATGCAAATCGATTACGGAGAGTAAGTTGAGATCTTAAAAAATCCGGTTCCGTACCGGTTCATGATTATTTTTAGTCATAATCTGTTTTAAGTCATAATTATCGCAAGTCATAACGTGTTTTTCAGAAACTGTTATTTTTTTTGGATTTTTATTAATCAAACCTAACCTAACGTAGCCTATCTACATGGAAGATATTTAAAAAACCCTGAAAAGTCCACGGTTTCAAAGGATTGCACGGAAAGAAAAAAATTGGAACAGCAGAAGTCGGTCAAAATTGAAAAAATACTTATTTTTTTATGAATTGTTATTAGTTTATTTAATATAAATTAATTATTAGTAAATTTAATCAACTTCTGCTGTTGTAATTTTTTATATGAAACTGATTCGATATGCATAAAAAACATGCGTTGACAGTTTAATTCATTTTTACGGACAACTCACTCTTGCCAAAAAAAATTACTATGCCAAAAATGTTTTAATAAATAATGACCTAATGTTTTCTAAGACAGCTTCCCTTTATCTCTTATGTTTTCGGATTTCCCGAAAATGTCCCAGTTAAAAAAATCTCACACTCTAATCGGTTCTATTTTCAGCATTTCAGAACGAGTGGCCCTTCGTAAGAGTTTGCATTGCAAGCCTTTCCGGTGGTACCTGGAGAATGTATACCCTGAGCTCCGCGTTCCACCGTTGAATGAGGGCTACCGCCCCATCCGCCAGGGCTCCAAATGTCTCGACACGATGGGGCATCTTATAGATGGTAGTGTAGGTAAGACGGTTTGATTCATAAGCAGGGTTCCGATTTCCGAGTTTTTAATAGCACGGTAAGACTAGAGCCAGATATGGAGTCGACATTAAAATTATAATTAAAATTAATACTTATACTCAATTATTGATTGCATTCTATTCTTTATTATTTAATTATTAATATAAATAAAATACACTGGTAAACATCTTAGCCTGATTGTGCAAAATGTGGTTACAGAATTATCAAGAGTTGTTGGTAATTCTGTAGCTCTGCCTACCCGACTCTGGGAATGAAGACGTGAGTTTATGTATGTATGTATGTGTGTATGAATATATATAAAAAGGCATTGTTTGAAGAGTTTAATTGTATCGCCAGATTAATAAAGTGCTTCATGTTTGATAAAAGTAATACTATCATAACCATATCATGTATATTAAGCATATAGGAATAACATGTTTTTTTTGTTAATGATTTGAATACACTGTGGAATGTCATAGATGATTGAGTATGAGTATGACGGGAGTTATAATTTTAATGTCGACTCCATATCTCGCTTTAGTCTTACCGTGCTATTAAAACTCCGTATGTGTTTTTCTTCAGGGTTTGTACAGTCACGAGATTAAATTTGGTACCCACCTTAGGTCCAAAGTCAATCTGACATTCTACAACAATAAGGTTAAGTTTCCTAAAAGTTACAAATGACTTGAAATCTCTAATGACATAGACGACTTCAAGCATATTTTTCTTGAAATGGGTCCGAAATTAACACTCGTGACCGTACTATAATCATTACTTCATTCATTACCAAATTTGACGTTTGTATGTTTTTCTGTTTTTTCGATAAAACAAAAATATAAACCCTGACCGATCCCCTTTGGTATTTCACTTTCAGTTTTTTCTATTTGTAAGTAAATCCGCCGTAATAACAGATATTTACGGAACCCTAAAAATGACAATAATTTATGAACACACATACTTACCCAATGCTCTTTCTTTCAGGAATGTATCCCTGTCACGATACAGGGGGCAACCAAGAATGGGTTTTCGAAAACGGTCTACTACGACACCACAATATGTGCCTGTCTCTAAAGAAAAATGATGAATTAAAAGCGGTGTTGGCTATATGTAGCCCATCCAACCCAGCACAAAATTGGATAATTAGGAACAATCATATTGCCCACAAAACAATCGACGACGCCTGCCTGGACACGGCCGGACCAGTTCTATATCTAGATAAATGTATGTCAGACCGTCCCTCCCAGGAATTTACGTTTTAAATGTGTAAATCTTGGAAATACGTATATTTCCCTGGAAATACGACCTTTACTGTCCTTATAAGCCAAAAGGCAGTATCTCAAACAAAACTCCTGTAGCAATATGAGCCTCAATACTAACAGAAGAGAATTCAAAACTGCTTTGGTAATAGAATTTGACATACTGCTTATTGGCTCAGGCCTATTTTACTCAGTTTTAAACCATTTCGCTACCGTATTGCTACCGTTACGATAGCTTTTATTAACTTGACAGATAACGGCCGCAAATAGCAATATGGATTTGATACCAAGATGACTTAAAATTCAGTGGAATAGGCCAACGATAGATAAACTGAGGAAAATAACGAATCTTAGTAAAGAATATCGGTAAAACGTTATCACCTTGTCTTTTCGTGAAAAGGTGTTATAAAACTTCTATGAAGCCAGTTGTTTAGAAGGACTACAGAGGTACTCGTAAGCAAACAAGATAGGACTTAGTCCTGGGAATCAAATAGTTAGGTTTGGTACATTGAGGACGTATAACATTGTAATACCTACTAAATTCCAAGCAGTAAACGGTCACACCAGGCTAGTAATGTGATAGTAGTTTACGTGACGGTTGCGCAATGACAGGCATTACAACATGAGTATGATTTATGAAACGAGCCGCAAGGCGAGTTTCATAATAGATCAAACGAGTGCTGTAATGCCAATTACGCAGAGTCGCGTACAATACTTTATCTACACACATATTATAAGTACTCTAAGATGGGTTCAGAAACCGAAAGGCAAATGACCAGCATTATATTACCTGTGGTAGTAGGTGACAGCGATGACAGCTGTAACGTAATTTCATTACGTTATCGAATATTGTAAGGTAATAAGATCCAAATTTGGAACATATTCAAAAATTTACAGCAGTCATCGTTGTCACCTACTACCACAGGTAATGCTGGTCATTGCCTACGGGTTTTGAACGCATAATAGAGGACATTATGATATGTGTGTGATAAAATAATTTATTTACAGCCGTCTATTTTGTTTGGAACATTCTCTCCATAATTCAACAGACCAATGCTCAAATGTTGCCAGTTCATCAATTGCAATGTCGACATTTTTTCATTACCGTCTATTAAATCTGGCAAAAAAAGGCTGTCAAAATAGATAATCGAATTATTGATTCTGTCATAGAGAATATACGACTTCTGGTGAAATGTCTGATGTAAGAAAGGATCGTGTACAGTGGCTCAAAAATATGTTTTAAGCTACACAGTATCTAATTAAGATGTGTACAATTCTGTCTTTTTCATGACCTAGCTAGAACATGATTCCTACTAGGGCATGCGGTACCGGTACCTTTTCTAAAATCGGGACTGGCTATTCCGCTACTGACCTGGAACCGAGAATTTCCAGTACTTCGGTACTTTACTTTATTGCTTTTCACGAAAAAAAGTTGTGATAATAGATAATTTTTGTTTTTTTTTACATTTTTAAGCACTCACGCGTAAGTATATCAATTGTGTATGTGCAGTAGTTTTTAAAGAAGCACCTATTATCACCCTAATTGAATATGAAAACATCATTGATTAATTTTTACATGTTACACAGATTAATAAGACAGAAATTAGTTAATTCATTTCAAAAATCGATTTCCGTAGACTGGAAGAGCCGTGAAACCAGGATTTTTACGCTAGAATCGGTTCTGAAACTCTTAAAAAGTCCCGGGAATTCTCGGTGGGCACTCTAAGTACAGTCAAGGACTTTAATTGTTATGCCACTATGGAACCCTGTCATAGTGACAGCGTCAAATCACATGACAGAAATTACGCTTAAATGAATGATTAACATTTATGCGACAGGGTTCCGTAGTGGCTTAGCAATTAAAGTCCTTGACTGTACCATCACATACTGCCCTGTGCTCTAATTGCTATTTATGATGCGGGTTAAACCACTCGGTATCATTAACTAATTAAATATAAATATAGGGAACATGCCGTTTTCGTCGAAAAACAATTTGTCCAAGTGGATCATTTTCTCAAATTTTATGTTCCCAAAAAGCTACATGTATTATTTTTCTTTTATATCCGGCATACCGAAACCTCTCGTTACGTCTACAAAAGGTTAGTCTTGTGCCTATATAAAATAAATAAACTGCGAAAAGAAAAAACTCATGCGCAATTAAAACTTTGGGACATGATGTATTCGGCCAAAAGCATTTCGTCCAAACGAAATAGACCCATAAGTCATACATTACCGCCGTACTCAGAGACATTTTGTAATACCTCGTTCCTTTTTCAAACTTCTGTATGAAAAACCGTCACTTAAGAACTTAAAGTCTTAAACGTCATTAACCAGTGGCCAGTGTTGCATCCTGTGGAGCGACGGTGGTCCAGAAAAATATTTGAATTTGGAACCAGAGTGGTTATTATTTATACGACATGACGTTCCACGGGTTAACTGACTCTGAGTGCCGTTAATGTTTAAATATACAGGATGGTCACCTATTCATTTCCCTCGTCTATCGTGACAATATCGACATAGAGGTGGAGCTAACATAAAGCGAGGCTTAGACTAGCAATAAAAATTGCAGAAGTTGACTGCTGTCTTACTCTAACATTTAAGTTAGAAAAAGACATCAAAATTTTGCTTCTTTCTCTAGAACTGAAGTTAAAGTAAGACAAAAATAAATTTCTGCAATTTTTGCTAGTCTATTTCGCGTTTAACTTTGAACTTCGAATTTCAGTTTGCGAAACTCTAGAGATGTAGTACAACCAGAGTATGAATATAGTACTTGGCTGTCTATCGCTGTCCGCTCTCTGGCATTTGTCTGTACATTTGTTATGCCAGAAAAAATTGAAAGTGATAAGTAGCCGAGTACTATTAATTTAATACTTTGGTTGTACTTTAAGTTCTACTATTATACAAGACTCATAATTTTATTAATAATGTCAAGTTTTAATGGCATCTCATCGATTTTAATAATTGTTTTTTTAAGGTTGAAATCCTTTCTCTTATTATATATTACTAAATTACTATAACTGTATTATATTTTCATTAATTTAATATTTTTTTCTTATTAGACTTTAAATCACTTCCCATAAATAGGAAAAAAAAAAAAAATGATTTGTTAACCTTAAAATATCTCGAAATTTAACTGATTTTTATATTTTTAGTTGAATCCAGTATTTTTTAGATATCTGATGAGAGTGAAGTATCCAGAACTCGTGTTTCACATAATAAATACTAATGTCAAATGAGTATGATTTTTGTTTGACGTAATAAAATTTATCCGAAACAACCTTTTCTTAAGTCTAAGTGAATATCACAAATAAAAAATCCGGTTTTTTTTTCATTTATTTTACATAGGTATCTGATATACCTTAGCTGTAGGAATTTATTTGACCATTATGTATTTTTTTCCTTTTGGGTAATTTATGTATGTTTTATGTATTTAGTCTATTTTTAGAATATTTTTTAACATTCCAAAAATCCCTCTTTATTTGATTGGGTTCTTTGATTATTATAAGTTTTAAATTTTATGCGTTATTTGTACGGACGGAAAAAAATATTTTTAAGTATGATTTTTGTGTATTTTTGATTGTGTACGGAATTAGTTAAGAAGTTACTTATTGACCTAATTATGAACATTATAACGAATAAGACTTGATAAAATGTCTTATGAAGTTATCCGACAATTTTGAGTGCAACTGAGTGTGTACTCTAATTAGTAGTTACCAGAAAATTGTAAATATGTAATTAATGGAAGTGCCGGGAAAGTGGAATGTGTATATTAATATAGTATTTTGTATAATTAACATCATATTATAGATGTTAAGCTTTATCACGTAGAGCTATAAAGTTTAATTTAAGATGAAAAAAAATCATGTATCGTTTAATGGTGGCACTTCACTTAGCTGTTATTGGTTAAATACTTTCGTTGCATCTCTTTCATTCGGTATGCCAAATTTAAGAACAGAATTTGGCAAATAATGACTATTGAAGTGCCTTCATTTAGAATTATTTTTTATTAAACGTGGCCTAAACATGATAGCGATTTAAAAACTAAAGGAGGGATAATCACCAAGGATCGGAAAAACGCCCGTCATTTTGAAAACATAACCCTGTTCCGTACAGGAGAGACTTCCTTCTGATGTTCATTAAAAATATTTTTAGGTATTTTACATTTATTATACCATTATGTATATGTATTCAGCAACAATATTACTAATGAATAAAACCATAATGGTTATGGGAAAAAAACACGTTCAACAATCAAAAATAATGTTTTTTTTTTTAATTTTCGCATGTTAATCCATAACGACGTGAATTTAGGACCTATTTATGAGTCGAAAAAGTTTGTTCACAGTTTACGGAGGACATTGGGGCAATCGTTGACATTGGTTTACTGTTTGTATGTGTGTTTGTGTTTTCTAATTAACATTTCGGTGTCATTCATTAATAAAATTATCGCTAAGTACATATAAATTATTGTATAATAAATCTATAAAATACCTAATAATATTTTTAATTAATATCAAGGAAGTCTCTGCTATACGGAACAGGGTTATGTTTTCAAAATGACGGTCGTTTTTCCGATCCTTGATAATCACAAAAAAAAGTCCATTTGAGCAATATTTGAAATATTTCTACTCTTAATACTCTTTAATTGTAAGGATTATTTTGTAAGTTATTGTCTATGGTATTGATTACTGATAGAACCTTTTGATTTATATTTATTTAGTTTTTTTATGTAAATTTTCACTCATATTTTTTTTTAATAACAAATTTATTTACCTCTGCTTCTTTTAAATTTAAAACTATTTAGATCAAGTAGTTCTCAAACAATTAAACTTTTAACATTTAGCAATTAGGTTGTTTTTTTAAGCAATGCAGTTTCAGTTGAGTAGGTAGTACAAAAGTACGAGTAGATCCATCGTTCTTAAGTCATTCGCTATACACATTAACTAGTGTTATTTTTATATGACTTATATAAAAATAACACTAGTTAATATGTACAGCGAATGACGCCTGCGTTTTGCCTGAGCGTTGTCTGCAACCTTTGAATACTGTGATCGTTGGCGTTTAAATAACAAAAAATAAGATGCTGTTTTTTTTTATTAATTAAAGAACCTACAGAAACAAGTAAGTAATAAAATTCAATATGTTGAACCCTCAAGAAGGATATAATTCTCAAGCTAAATCTCTTTACACTAACTTAAGAGAAACATATTAAATGTTTTAATATGTTGGTTTTAAGCATTTTATTTTCCATTTTTAACCTTTTAACCATTAAAATCTTTTTGCCATACGTGACCAGTGTGGCCTTACATATAGTTGCAATTATAACGATTAAGTTTATAAGACTATAGCAACATGAGCTGGGCAAAAATTGTGAATGGCGGGTAAAAGGTTAAAAAAGGATTATGTAGCATCGAAGTCAATTTGTTTAGATTTTAAAAAGCTCTATGTCTAGACACCAACATAACTACTAAATTTACCTTGCTTACTCTTTGAGCTGTAAACCCAGGCCCAGCAAGGTTGAAGCTAAAAAAACTTATTCCCCAGTTAATATTTTTAACTGATATTAAAAAGAGAAGTTACAAAACAATAGAAATTAGTTACCATTTTGTTATTGGCTGTTAAGTGTTAAAAGGTTAAATAAAAACTTACTGTAATTTCACTGCCGATTGTAGATATTTTTACACCGCTTTTAACTCTCACTTCTACACCTTGCCACTTACATTACATAATTATGTGCATTAAATACTATAATGTGATAAAGGGAATGTATTGTAATGTAATGACAATTAGTATAAATAATTACAAATGTAAATGAATAAAAACTCAATCACTTTTCACGGTGGTTGTACTTATAAAAGACGAATAGGCACGGATTTTTTGTAAGAAAATTTTATCATTTTTATGTTTTATTTTCTTCTAGATTTATTTTTTTAACTTTTTTTTTGGAAAACTAGAAATAGATTATTAAAAATGTCTCAACATTAGTTTTAATAACTGATAATATTCAGTATTTCTCGTGAATGAGGTCATGCCAGTGACAAGTATCTCAAAGTTTGTTTGTAAAATATATTTGTAAAAGTATTATGTGTATAAATGTACAGTCGACTACAAAAAGATGTATCAATTTTTGAACCTTGATGCAATAAAATAAGGTGACTAAGTAGATACATGTCTTTGTAGTCCACTGTACCTATATAACTCAGTTAAGGGCACTACAGACAAACAGATTACCTGCAATCCTAAGACTGTCAGAACGCCTGACAATCTGACATTTGTAAAGAAATAAACGACACCTTAGAAAACTTTTAGTCTGTGTTTTAAGTCTGCACTGACCGTTCAGTGGTACCATAATTGTATTTTCTAATAAACTAAAAGTATTGTCTTGAAATCGAAGCGTGGATTTTTGTTACATAAATGAATACACAATGTATAGCATATATGACAAAGTTTAATAACCTTTAACCTTTATGTAATCAACTTAACGGAAAAAGGTGACCACTTTTGTCATTAAGTACAAGTAGTACAAGTGTATATTGTACATTGTGTATTTATTTTTACAACAACAACTCTTCAATTTAAAGACAATAGTTTATTAGAAAACACAATAACAATACTGAGGGCGCCACGGGACGCTCAGTTCACTTCAGTCTTATTAGACGACGTTTTTAATGTTAGTCTGTGATGCCCTTAATGAATAGAAATATTTTGTATGTAAAATTGTGTATATTCAGGAACGAAAGTAGATTACATTGTAATACGTACCATTTTCATCAACTTTTTTCACTGACTCCATCTTTTTAAAGGTAATTATACTTAAATGATATTTTTGTGGGATAAGTATTAACAAGAATAATGTTAGAGCATGTGAGGTATATTAAAAGCACCTAAAGCACAAAGTAGGACATCCGAATAAAGTTTTTTTTTATTTAAGTATTTTATGAAATGTTAAAAAAGCGGCAAACATGCCCTAGTCAAACTTTGTTAAAATTATTTTAATTGACGAGATTTATTCAAAGTGTGATTTTATTTTAGTGAGAGTTTTTTTATTTGGGTAAATAAAAAACGTATGACGAATTCAGTGTTTCTTTCTTGTATAAAAATACCTAAGTCTAAACCTAAATAACCTTAAATCCAATTATAAATATAACAAATATTACAACACACATCACTGGCTTATCTAAAAAACTACTTAGAGTTGTTTCTTTAAACGGGGGTATTTTTCTATCAAAACTTTACACAGGTTTTTTGGGCGCCTGCCATTTTGGCCGAAATATGTTTGCCAAAATATGTCGTTTCCCAACCGATTAATTTGCCAAAACATATTGTTTCCTGTAACTGTAACTTTTTATAAAGTTGAAGCATTTACGGTTACAGAAAACAAAGCGGGTTGGCAAATGAAACGTTTGGGAAATGTTACAATTTGGCAAACATATTTCGCCGAAACAAAGGTAACACGGGTTTTTTCTTTTCAATCATAACTTTAAGAAAATCACTGGTGCACTTTGGAGGTCGTTTGATATGTCTATAGTCTGGCTCCCTTGAGTAGTTAAAAAAAATGTCTAGTCTTTAATACATATTTGGGTCAATCAACTTTTCGTTGCACCTCGTTGCCATGGTGACGTCTCTTGGGTCACTTCTTAAAACTCTGATTTCGAAGGATATTAGTCCACTAAAAATCAGTTTTTTTGGCAATTACACACCCATTCTTTTATGGGTTTTCTCCTGAGTGTGTTAGAAGTAACATATTATAAAAAAAAATCTATGAAACTCTATCACTGTTTTCCCCTGGCTTACGGGACAGAATAACAGCAACAAAAAGTTGATCTAACCATTTAATAAATATGGTGGTACAAACTAAGTGGTCCCAAACTAAGCTCTAGACTTGTACTACGGGTTCTGGACAGTGATAAACATACTAACAAATATAAAAATAGAGAAAAAAAATAACCACGTTATAAAAAACATTCAAGACTCATCACGTAAATAATTGCCCTAACCAGAATTTGTAATTAACTGTAAACTTTTAATTGATCATATTCAATCAGTGTGACTGACATATTTTTTGGCGCACATAAAATTACTGCTAAGCATATAAAAAAAGCCCAAAATAACATACCTTTACTTTCAGATCTGATGTCTCTTAAGCAGAAAAACGGATTTTTATTAAAGCTGAGTAAAAACCAACGCAGTTAAACTAGCTTCCTATATTAAAAACATAAAATAAAAAATCAATTCATCCGTTTCGGAGCTACGATGCCATATACAGATACACAGATACATACGTTAACTTTAAACCACCCTCTATTTGCGTCAGGAGTTAAAAAAATACAGTCAAAATTGCTCAAGCATTTACAACTCTAATTACAAGAACGGATTAACTATTACAGTTTAAAGAAAAATCACCTCTTATGTCCGAATACGGCAAGATTGTTTTCTATTTTTTAAATCAAAATAAGTATTCCCGCTTTCACACTCTCTGGCATAACAAGTATGCTGACAGATGCCAGTGAGAGTGTGATAGCGATAGACAGCCGAGTACTATACTGTGGCTTTACTGTACTTGGTTGTCTGCTTGTGTGTTTATTGGCTAAGCTTAATTATTGAAAATAAAAACAATATTAAGGCATAACTAATATAAGTCTATCTATGATCACAATCAGTAACAATTCTTAAATATAAATTAAAAAGTAAACTAACTAGGTAACAAAAACTTAGGTAATTCAAGTAACTAGGTAAAATAATAAGTCTGGTAACTACAGTTCAAGTGTTTACAATATTCTCACAAATAGCCTGTTTCAAAATCAAAGATAAAAGTTAGTTAAGGTCTAATAGCATTTAGTACAGTAAATCCAAAGTATTAACAGTACTCTGCTATCTATATTGCTTTCACACCCTCTCTGACATAAAGCGAGGTTTACACTGGCAATAAAAATTTAATGCTAACTTTCTAGTTACATAAAGACAGCAAAATTGTGCTTCTTGCTCTGGATCTGAAGTTAAAGTAAGATGGCAATCAACTTCTGGATTTTTTTATGCTATTCTATTTCGCGCTAGGAGCGAAAATGGCAACGTGATCCAATTTTTACCCAAAATCATCACGTCAGTCGTCGTCAAAATCGTCAGTAATTTACCAGTTCTCAGGTCTGCCCGGTATTTGCATTCCATAGTGTTAACAGATCTCCACTCTCAATACGGCGAAATGCTCATTTTCGACTTGATAAACCTGCCTATAACCTTGATAGCTCTGAAGGCATAGTTTGGCGCCAACCTCTGCCGAAGAAGGTAGTAGCCAGCCAGGTGCATGCCAACCAGCATGAGCACCAGTGCTCCCCAGTCCACCCAGAACGATACATCCGCCATACCCATTAGCTTCACGAAATACCTGGAAAGAAGTGGAACTGTTAGTACATACTCGTACATAACCTTTAAGCCTGTTTCCCAATGGGGTAGGCAAAGACTATGAAACGTCAGGTGCACCGGTCTATACATACAACTTTCGCTTCCTGTACAGTCACGAACTTAAATTTGGGACCCACCTTAGGTCCAAAGTCATTCTGACATTCTACAACAATAAGGTTGAGTCTCCTATAAGTTACAAATGATTTGGCATCTCGAATGACATTGACGACTTCAAGCCTATTTTTCCTATAGTACATTCATCAACCTCTCCATGCACTTAAGTCGGTTTCGGGTGCTTTTGATTTGGCCCTTATTCAGTACATCTTGAATAGTATTATGATCACTGTATGCGCGTCTAGCGCGTCCCCTATCGACATCTCCACTCATTCTCGCTCGCAATACCTCTTTCGTAACTCTTCTTTCATTCAACCTTTCTAAATGACCAAACCATCGTATATTCTTTTCGATTGTGTTTCAGGCATGTTTGAGGTTATATTTTCTTTTGCGTCAAATTGGCCGTTTCTGATCGGTGGGGCTATAGATTAGATTAGGTTTAGAAAATATTTATGTACCTATTTGAAAAGAGCAAAATACAACTTTTTAACGCAACGCAAAAATTCACGTATCACGTTTGGTTATTCGCAGTTAGGTCAAGTTAGAAATATAGGCGCCGATCCCCAGCTCCAATTAACCAACACACACTCGTAAGGCCCACCGCACTATAAACACCCAGTTTTTGTCAGTGGGACTTTGAATCTATCATCAAGACAATAAAGTTCATTTACGTTTGTTCGAAAATGCCATTTTCAGTTTATGAAGAAAGGAAAATAAACTTTATTCCAATTGCAACACCATTCAAATTAAATTGCCTTGATAATGTACATCCTATTGTACACTGGGTCTTACGAGATTAATGGCTGATTTACATTGTTCCAGTAAAAGCATGTCAGTAGAAGTACATTGCGTCGTTACGACAGCTCTCGCCTCAAATGTGAAAACCAACTCGTCAATGTACTTCTACAGGCATGCTTTTGCTGGACCAATGTAAATCAGCCATAATTCATTTCAACTCACGCGACATTCTTAAACTCGCAATAATCCACATGGTCAGGACAGACGAGATCGTCTCTTGGTGGCCCGTATATGGCTGCCACAAGACCCTCGATCCCGTATCTGAGGAAGGAACAGGCGCGAGCTATCCTCCAGATAAGGGGAGCCGGCAAGTCGCCGTAGCCGATCCCGTATACCGCTAACAGCATCAGAGGTACGCTGAGGGCTGGACCCAGGAACACTGCATTCTGTATGAAAAAAGTCACACTCAAATAATGCGAGCAAACCAAGACTCTTTTTCTCTTAGTTGACAAAAATGACTACAATCATTATGATATTAGTTATATCAACCAAAGCGGATAGTAACAACAGCAAGTTCTTTAGTTACTCAACTAACATCTTAGTTGATGTACCTACCTAACGTCTTGTCAGGCTCGTATGGAATTAAGACGCTTATGCACAACAATCACGTGTTAATAGAAGTGACCAATTTTTTTTTTCAGTACACTATTCAGATGATAATGTTACAGACATCGCCGGTAACCCTACCTACACACGCAAGTATTAATTGCTGTTGACATGTTATCGTAATGTCCACGTCATGATAACTCTTACTTAGTTGACAGTAATTATGTCCAGGTTAAAAACAATACGATAACATGTCAAAAGCAACATTGTTTTACCGAGTAAAATAGAGGCCCTGATTCTACATTTGTCAGCTCCCACCGTGGATAGATTTGATGCTTCGTCTTAAAAATGACAACGCGATGTAAACCTAATTGGCATTATCTATGTAAAGGGTCCTTATTGTCGATGGCGCTTACGCCGCACTGCGTCACGCGACTATTTATATCGGAGCATCTTTAATAATGACTGAAGCGCCATAGACAATATTATTATGGTCCCTTTACATAGATAACGTCACTTGTATTCACGGTTTTAATATTGGGAACGGACATAAATAGACTTTGGGGAAAGCTTACGCCCAGCAGCAGACGTCCTTCGGCCGATATGATGATGATGATATTTTACCATTCTGTTCAACTCTATCTTACTCCTTTACCGTTGGGAGCCTTTTGTTTCCCATAATTTGATTGGTTATAATGTAATTGTTGACATAACTTTTGATAGTCATAATTTTTTATATCGCTGAAACTGTAAACTTTTCAGAAGTTCTGAAATATCTAACGTGTAGACAAGGCTAGGTTAGGTTAGTTTTGATTTATAAAAATCCTGAAAAGTGACAGTTTCTTTAAAAAACACTTTATGACTTGCGATGATTATGACCTAAAGCACATTATGACTAAAAATAATTATGTCAGTCAATATAGACCCTTTACCGTTATAATATGACTGTAATGATATTGTAGAAAGTATGGTAGCTTGTCACTTGACAGAAAGAGCTACTCCTGCTTCTGCAGTTTTATCAGGACCTCTATTCTAATCTCATCTTGCTTCTCCATAGTAGCCGTATAGTTGACGATTTATTTGCACTTTTTCGCTTGACAGTAAGAGTCGACAAACTAGAATAGAGCCCATATCCTTATGACAACGGGGTAGTGAAAAAGGGTATAAGTCTTCCGAAGGTCATGAGAAAAAGGGTTTAAGTCTAGTATACTCCGTTCATGTATATACCCTTTTTTATTACGAGTTAAGTCGACTTGTACCCTTTTCACTAGTACCCCAGTCCTGACAATACTAAGGCCTTATTATAAACTGCCAAAATTGAAAAGTTCCACGCAGTGTGAGACAGAGAATATGATTCTTATAGCTATATCTTTTTTAGATGAACTTGGCAACTTTTTCAAGAGCTCGTAAAACGATGTGATGTTCAACTTACAACAACATTCAACGTTGAAGATATCACAGTCCCCATAGACTCTGAGATGAGAGCCACCGTAATACAGATGGTTGTGAACATCAATATCCTGGAGGCTTCCATTGGCTGCGAGGTCAAAGGATACGTGATACAGAGGTACAGTAGACTGAAAGCGATGGTTGCAGGAGTTCTGGATACCACCAGCGCTGCATAGTAGGGCTTCAGGCCGTACCAACGGTTGAAGTATTCCCGCTTTATTAGTTGGACTTCTGTTGGAACTGGAAGGTAAAATAGTATCATTGGTAGGTACCTATAGGTAAATCAAGAAAGGATCCGTGGTAGGTATAATCTGTGGCTTAGTTTCAAGAGTCTTCGTCAGTTTAAAATTGATTAGCCTAAGGCATCCGTCACCTTCTGACACGTAAATATGTACGAGAGTGACGGATGCTTTATCCACATTTAACACGCGATATAGACGCAGCTATATTAGGCCCGCTGACCACTTTAAAATATGATAGACCAATTGATGTAAATGTTACGTACCGAATTCTAAGTTAATTGGTTTATTGATGGACTAACTTTTATCTGAAACTTCACTTCATTCGTTTTATTTTTAGCAGACTAATTACATCACTTTTCCGTAATCAAATTATTACTTGCAAAAAGTACGCCTCGATCCGTTCTTGCTTAATTTTTAGAGAAAACTTAAACATATGTTTTGTGACGACCACCAACCGTCTATTTGCACAGTTTACTTACACACAAATACCAACGGCCCTAGACAAGATGCATTGTGAGAACGTTATGATTATCGAAAATGTATAGGATTGAGGTAAGCTGCCAGACGGTCGCGTCGAGCACGTGTCAATTTCATAAAATTACTCAGTTTTCGAAAATCGTTTACGTTAGCGATAAGCATCTTGTCTAGTCTAGTGTCTCCTGTCATCCTGATATACATTTCTGCTTATAAAATATACTTACAAGCCAAAAGCACAGGCATCATGGGAATGTAGAACATGGCAATGATGCAGGCATAGCAGAAGCCGAAGTTGAAGATGGTCTTCGAGGCGTCGTAGCCCATCCGATTGAAGAGGGTCCCGATGAGGAACCCGAGGAACAGGTGGAGCCCGACTCGGAGTTGAAGGTAACCCTGGAAAGAAATATCAAAATCTATTGTGCACCTGCAGGTGAAAATGCAGCTGTTATAACCTGCCAAGTTCTTGTCAGTGAAAGAGATGGTTTTAGTGGTGGGAGGACCTTGCGCATGGTCCGTCCGGATCGCTACCACCATCTTTTTCATTAACCCACCGCCAAGCAGTAGTGTTTCCATCTTAGTCATCAGGGTTGGCAACGCATTTGAAGAATTAGGATTGCAGTTTTAAGTTTGTAGTCTTGAGATTTCAAATGTCTATGGGTCTCAGATCCCACTTACCATCAGGTGGCCTGAGTGGTCGCGTGCCTTCTTCTTGCCATAAAAAAAAGATGGAGCTTGAGAAGTTATTTATCCACCGCCTGCAAATTGTTTTAATAATTCGCACCTTCAGAACAATAGTGACCTAATTCAAAATTTTAGCTTTCAAACTTCAAGTCATAAATATATTATTACTTGTCCGGTCTTGCCCATGCAAGTGAACGTCATTTTCAGTAGGTATCTTATTAGATTTAGTTTTTTTTTTCATAATATAATTTACAGTTACATTGCAAACGTTTCAGTTTAGTTTCAGACCCGCCCTCGCTTCGATTCGGTTTATGTGAATTTTCTGTAACACCCGTACATAAACCAGAACTTATTATACATAAAAAAAATTCGTGAAAAATTATCTAACTAATGGTGAAATCCGCATGGAAATCCGTTCAGTAGTTTATGAGATTATCGCGAACATATAGACAGATGCAGCGGAGGACTTTTGTTTTTATGCAGCTATTTCCTCTCAATAACGTAAGTTTAATTAGCAGACTACCATAAGGATAATCTATAACCTGTTAAGATATTATTTACTTTCAACTACACCTCTATGTCTTTGTTCTTGATGATGTTTGTCCATAACATATTGGCACGTTACATCTCCATATTGACCGTTGCACATAAATCAATATTGCAATTCTGCCCTTCCTTCAAAAACAGCACATATTATTATGCAATTTTACAACGAAGCATAAGTTACCCTTTATACGTAAAGTTACATACGCATTATAATGCATTATATCACATACGTCTCTTTTACTAGATGCTAAATTAATTATACTTGAAGCATATGTTTTTCTAAGACCCTGTTAACCTCTGACTAGGTTCATATTATATGTCATCAATCATATAAACAGATCCCTGAAAGGTAATTTGTCAGAAAAACATTACATAGAGCAAGTTCAAAAGATCAACCTCATATTATTATGAAATGAAACCTGCATAAAAAGGTAATTGATTTTTGTTACCTCTGCTCAAGACATTAACCACTTAGCGCATTATCATATTTGTATATCCCCAGCTCTTTGGGATCTGTATCTGTATGTATATGTTTCTATTGTGATTTCTGTCGAAGGGTCAGATCTGACCGGTTCTCTATTGGATGGCATAAAATTAGTTGTAATAATATTGTTACGCATAATTGCTTTTAGCCGAAATAGCGATGTGCATAATCATCTTTACGCATATATTTTTACGCATAAAATTAAAAAGCATAAATACAAAAAGCATAATCGTCATGAAGACTAACGTCAAATAGCATAAATACAAAAAGTCATAATAATAAATTGGCATCATTACAAAATGCGTCACAGTATTGTCCTAAAAAATAGTCATGTACAAATGGCACATAGCAATACAATTGCTATAGCGAAATTCGTAGACGTAGAAAAGGTTAGTTTTGGTTTTGTGGTTATATATATTTAGGAACTAAGGCGAGGTCGATGGAGATCCGCTTCGCGGACCTCCTATTCTGCGTTGCTTGGGCGCTTCGCGCATGGTTATCATACTAAACTAACCCAACCTAATGTTCCTAACGTGACCTAATTTAACCTTACCTAATATGTAACAATGAAACTGTATTTTATTCATTTAGAAAACTGAAATTATGGTTAATGTCAAATATAACAAATAATTATTAGCCCAAACAATAATATGCATAATGTGCATTAGTCTAATACAAATTAGTCCAACTGAAATTATTCTAATAGCGTTATATGCCAAAAAAGTATTAGGCCAAAGTATTATTATGCGACAGTACTATTATGCCAATACAAATTATGCCAAATCAATTATGCGAAACAATAATAGTCTAAAACAAATTATGCGATCCAAGGGGATCCCGATCTGACCATCTCTTCTTTGGCGTAACACTCTTACCATATCCGTGCAAAATCTAGCCGAATCGTATCATGTTTGTTAAAACACACTACACTACATTATAACATTTAATTCAGAAATTGGGTCTATTATTAAGTTTTTAAAACAGACCAAGCTGTCTTAGAAGTTTCTTTAAATTTTAAGTAAAATTTACTGTGAGTCAAATAAGCTAAGTTAAGAGGGATACCACCTAAGCGTTGCCTGTGCATTGAGTCGTCGCCGCTGCGTTGTTCTACATATAAATTAGAACGACATGCCACATGATGCGTTGAAACACTTGCGTCGCTTTACGTTGAAATCACAGCGTTGCGACAACGCAACGCACCGGCAACGATCGTATGGCATCGCTCTTAGTTGAATCTTTATTATGTATTGTTCTTAGGCTATTCGTGTGCCTATTGTTTATTATTTTAGATAAAACTAAACTTTGAGAGCTAGGTATTTAATCGTTGTTAAGAATAGAAGTTATTAAAAATAAGTGATAATAAGTAATATACCTATAGGTACCTATCATTAGCAATTTTACCAAAATTACAGGAGGTAAAATAAAAACACAAGCAGTAAAGAGAACGGAGGCTCTTTATCCTACTAATATTATATTTGTGTGTGTGTGTGTGTGTGTGTGTGTATGTGTGTGTGTATCCACGTATCTGTGTTAATTTATTACTCCTTCACGATGCAACGGCTGGACGGATTTGGATGAAATTTGAAATGGAGGTAGCTTAGGTATACCCCGGATTAACAAACAGGCTACTTTTCATACTGAAAATTTTCAAAGTTCCCGAGGGAATAACGATAATCGAAATAAACGCGGCTGAAGTCGCGGGCAGTAGCTAGTAGTCAACATATCTTTAAAAAACTAAAGATAAATTTGAGAAGACCATTGTTATTCTTACCCGATTCCTGACACTCTGCAACAGCATCCTCCTCAACAGTATATTGAACTGTTGACACGATGTAGTCCCGTACTTATAGCTATGTTCCTCCACGCCTCCAGCATTCAGCTGTTCGATATCCTGTTCCTCCTGGACCCGGTTTCCTGGATCTTCGATGGCGAAGTCCCGCCACCGATGGTTCCTGCCGTTCTCTACCGCTGAGACCATTCGGTCTGCGTGGGGTCCGTATTCTCCGCTTGATACTTCAATCACTGAAAGGTAAGAAAAACCTTGAGCAAACCTGAAGATATGTGGTGGTTAGTGTTGGTGGTAATGCAGGGTCCGTCCATATTGCTGCCACTATTTCGTTCACGTGGCGGCAGCCAAGGGGTATTTGCATTGGTTTGCTCTGGTGTGGCAGAAAGACGACCCTTAAATTGACTAGCATAGATTCTTTTTTCTTAGTTATCTGGGCGCATAGTTGGTGATGCATGTGCATTCTAGAGTTCTTAATCTTGAGATTACAAAATGTAGATGCAGCTTAGACCATGGTCAGTGCACTAATTTTCCTTCTCCAAACCATATAAAAATTAGACTTTCTATCAATGGATAAGTATGACTCCTGTCCACAGACCTGCCTTCTTACTCCTTCTACTATTGCAAAAGCTTCCTGAATAGGTGAGTTAATAAGATACCTATTTTATTATTGTATATCATGTATACTTCAACTAACTATATTATTCGGCGTTTTGTTTTTTGGTTTTTCTTACGGCGCATTAACTTTTCCCATTCTGCATGAAATTGTTGATTGATAGTTTGAGAAAGCAATTTGCGCATTAAATCTGTACTAATTTTTGTGCAAAAAAGGCTTAATAGATTAATAAATGACTGATGTGGTTTTCGAGATCCAATCCAGTAAAACAAAGCAAACCTAACATTACCTAGTCTCTTTCCCAAAAAATAAAACCCGACTATTTGTGCATGTTCAAATACTAAAGCAAAAACCTTACATTCGTACACTTACCAAAATCAGCAGGATTGTAAGTCGTGGGGCAGATCAGATTCAGTTCCTTAAGGAAAGGCACGACGCCGGCAGATGTGCCTTGATAGGCACATCTTCCTCCAGCCACGACGAATACATGGTCAAACTCAGCGAATAGCCGAGCTGAGGGGGTGTGAAGAGAGCAGACTACTGTACGGCCGCCACGCGCCACTCTCTTGAGGAGTGAGACACATGTTGATGATGCCACATCATCTAGACCACTGAAAAAAGAATGTAAATTAATCATTGACGAAGTCGCTAAAAAAATTTCTTTTTGCGGGTAGATGCGCGCCATTATACGAGCAGCAAGGGCCTATACTCCATCTGTTAATGTACTGAACTAAATGAAAACAAAAAGTCACGTGATTTAGTTCGCCAGCCAATAGAAGATAAGGACTGATACGTCAAAACTCCATAATGTAGTGAGACAGCGCCACCTGTGTCCTGTCTGAGCGAAAAAGAAACCGCCAACCGCGAGAGAGAGAAAGAAAGAGACGCGCGCCCGCGCGACCAACCGTCTCCCCCGCCATACTCCCGCCAGTTGGGTAGGAGTCCGCCGTCCCGCACGTAGGTGCATTGATTTTGGTTCCTGCGGCCGGCGGTACCCAAGTTGGATTCGCCCTGAAGCTGAGCCCTGACTGCACTCTACCTTAATCCTACAAAAGGAACCGACGCAAGCAGTGGTCGTGGTCGTCGGTGCATGCGAGCGGAGGAACGACGCGACGCGTACAGTGGTCGTGGTCGTCGGCGCATGCGAGCAAAGGAACGACGCGTGCAGTGGTCGTGGTCGTCGGTGCATGTGAGTGGAGGGACGAGGGACCGCCACCAGCAGAGGTGGTGGTCGTCGAACGCTCTCGGTCTGACGCGCGTGCCGTGCTACTGGTTTGTCGAGTGCTCTAGATTGTATCGCGTGTGATATTTATTGCTTCTGTCGTGTTATCCGTCGATTATATGCCTAGTGTTTCAGGTGGTGTTTTACTGCATGCATTGCATTCCTAATACCCCTAATGGCACAAACGAACCCCCCTGATAGTTCTGTAAAGGCCCTTTCCCTTTGCTTGTGGGAAAGATGGAGACGCTTACAATAAATCCAATTTGATTGGCTGTTTTACAGAGCCACAGTGGTGGTTTCACAGTGGTTTGGTTTGTTTACATTTACCTGTTGTTGCACAAATTAATACACAATGTATAGCGTACATAACAAAGTTTACCTTCGTGTAGTCAACTTAACAAAAAAAGGAGGCCACCTTTTTCGTTAAGTTACTCATAGGTCAATTGTTATTAAATTATGTCATATACCCTTTACATTTTGTATTCATAATGTACTTACTACAAAAAAAAACTTTGATTTCGAGACAGTATTTCAGTTTGTTAGAATACACAATAATAGTAATGAGGGCGCCACTGGGCGCTCGGTGCAGTCTTGACCCCCGAACGCAAAGAGGGGGAGGAGTGGAGGAGTGGAGTGGGAGGGGGGTATTAAGTTTTACGCGTGTGTATGGGTATCCCGACTTTTAACCAAAAGTACGTTTGACAAACTATATCGTTTTACAAACTTTCATTTCGCAAAAATGTGTTTGTGCTTAAACCGTAACATATACTAGATTAGTTGCATAGGCTTATTAAATAAGTTAGGTTAAGTTAGACTTTTGACCAGAAAAAAAAATAAAATAGTCCGGCGGGAAGTAGGTACCTGTTTGCGAAATGAAAGTTTGTAAAATGATATAGTTTGCCAAATGATGATTTGGTAAAACATTAGTGAACCGTGTCGTATTAGTGAACATCGTAGCTCACAAACTGATGGACCAATTCGGATGCGGTTTTTTATATTACTTTAACTTCATCGCGGTAGTTTTTAGCTGTTTGATGAAAGTCAAATAGGCCGTTTAAGAGTAATTAGGTCTGAAAGTAGTGGGCGCTATTACATCAAAGGAATGTATCTATTTAATTGTTATATTTAGTTCTTATGGTGTTTTATTTTCAGCCCCGTGGTGCAACACGTGAGATACTTTACCAGAATAATTACTTCAGTCACTACAGTAATTAAAATGAGGTAAAACTGTCGTAATATGGGTGACTTGATAAAATTTAATGCATCATTTTTATTTTTACATCAAAACGCAAGATTACAATAATTATGTACTTCCTTCGTTATTGCTATGACGTAAGTAAATAAAATTAATTTTATTGACAGAATAATTAGCTACATATTGTTTAAGTTTCATGGTGCCATACAAATATTTGAATGACATCAGCGTCTAAAAGCAAAAGAAGCTTTAAAATAATATTTTATTATAAATATGATACCACGTTCGTATCAACTGATCAATGTGAAACATGATAGGTACAGACATGTTTTAATTACTTAATATCCTGGAAAATTTGAAATTTCCCAAGACTATACTGACAAATGGCTAGTAATTTATATCTTGTTTACCGACGTATCATTCTATTCGCAATGGGTAACATAATGATGACAATTCTGCCGTCCTAAGCAAAAATGTAATAACTAAATACATTAGCCAAAGCAGATTCAACTCTCTTCTTTTTGTAACTAGGTTGCAATTTCTACAGATGTTTTGTCTGAGATATCGCCATTATGCTTAGTAGGGCAGAATTAGACTAGTATAGAGGCATTCTTAGTCATAAGGGTAGCCAACATATTTATAATTTTAAGATCATAAGTGTCTATGCAAAATTCAAAATTCAAAATACAAAAAAAATATACACTAAATTGGCCACATGAGGGCTCTATTACACGTCGGTAATATGGATTGAATCTACTAACGCTATGGCCTTAAATGGAGTAACCTGTGCGTTTGCCTTCTTCAGTTCTATATAGACAATATCTTGGAACATTCTCCACATGTAACCTAAAGGTAAGTTGACTACTGGCGGTACCAAAAGACAATTCAAACTACCTTACCTTACTTCCCCGTATCTCCATTTGGTCCCCACACGCATGTCATAATCAGGTCAGTTACAAGAGTCAATAAATAAGATCTTACGTGGTAGGTTCATCCAAGAAGACCACAGGAGGGTTGTTGAGCATCTCAAGCGCAATGGCGAGCCGCTTGCGCTCCCCGCCCGACAGCCGCTCTGATACCGTGTCGCGCGCCTTGCTCAGGCGCAAAAGTTGGATTATCTCTTCCACCTGGAGATGTGGAGGTTGGAGACTTAGCTCTATTGCCACTTACTTCTCTGGTATTCATGATACATGAACGCACCATATGATAGACGGGACACAAGCTTAAAATGCTAGGTAAATGGGCAGGATTGTTAGGAAAGTAGACAAGGGAAGGACCAGCTTAGACTAGCCAATGCAAAACCTTAAAAGGGTATCAAGCCTTCTTGAAGGAAACCAGTTAACGCTGGTCTTAATCGGCAATCATTCAGATGAGGGTGTTCAGTCACTCAAGGAGTTCAGAACTTTTAAGGGTCTTTACTCCAAGTGGAATGGCTTGACGGTCAAGAAGAAATAGATGTAATTAAAAGCACTATTGGAAGAGGATCTGCCAAACTGCCCGTTTGATGGTCTTAATGATCAGGATAGGTCATCGGAGTGAGATAAGCGTAGAAGCGTAGAACTTTTTGTAAAATAGGGAAGGTATCTTCGTCCATTTTCTATTGGGAAGCGCTATACGGAAAGAGTTACACTGTTGAGAACAGCACTGCCACTTGGTGGACGGATGTTATATAAAAGATAAACTGGACTCAAAATGCCATAACTGCTTACTAAGTTAAATCATTATACGCTAATTTCATCGAGGTTGGCAGCTTTGGCAAACGCTTGGGCTATTCAAGAATTATCAGCTCTAAGGACAAGGATCGGAATAATGCCTAGCGTTTTTAATTTTCACAGTTATACTTACAACAACGCCTTTTTTCTGCCTGCTCAAGTCTGTCCCAAGTTTCAGGTCAGCTGCAATGACCATGGCCTCCTGTACGGTGATCAGCGGCTGCAGCAAGTCTTCCTGCATGATGTACCGGGATAGTTTTCGGAACTGCCGCAAGTTGCGTGGCTCTCCGTTTGTGTATATCTGCCCACTGGAGCCTATGACCCTGCGGGGTAAATGTTTTTATGAGTGTTGATTGACTAGATATATAAAATAATGTCGAATGTTGACTCCTCATGAAGGGCGTTTTAATATATATTTATGTTGGAAGTTCCAATAGTTGGCGAATTTTGATGATAAAATCCAAGCAAAATAAACGAAACTCCTCAAAAAAATATCGCAAATATACATAATGGTATTTATGGATTTGTGCATTTACCAGGAATTTAAAATAAACCTGGATATATTCAGCAATATATATGTATGTATGTACATCGTTATCTTTGTTATTGTTACTCACTAAACACTTTCATGGCTGGAGTTAATGGTGAAAGCCCTAATCGTAACAAAGCAAATTGTCAAACACTTCTAACAATTTGTCATCTTTTGATTTTGAATTTGGATCGGAGGGGCTATTGCCTAACGCACTCGCAATAGCAATCGTTTTCAGTTTGATATTCGAAGGTGAGTCTGCATACAAAATGAAAAAAAAAACCACTTTGAAGCCGATTGCGATTGCGAGTGCGTTAGGCAATAGCGACGCGGGGTTCACGTTTGGTTGACTATACCTCATGACGTACCTACCTATATTCAAAGATATTTTTTATGATTGTATAGTTGATCAAAATGATCCTTTACCACTTTTTGTCCCTGTACGATGTTCAGGTCTAAAACATGGTACCTAAGTTAAAAAACGAATTTCTTGACCACTATACTCAACCTGCCAGGTCCCGGCTAACAAGAGCACTATTTTGAAATTAACGTTTTCCCTTCCTTTTCATAATGATTGTGGCCGCTGGTGCTCGATCGGAGGGGCTATTGCCTACATACTCGCAATCGCAATCGTTTTCATTTTGAAAATCGAAGGCATTGTCTGCATACAAAATGAAAACAATTGTTCCGCATTGAACCCGATTGCGATTGCGAGTGCGTTAGACAATAGCGATGCAGGTAGGGTAACATATAGTGCCTTCATCAAGAAACACCTGTTATTCTGACAACAGGACCAGTATACTTGAACCTTTACTTTCAATAATTCATGACGAGTCCCCTGGTCTACATAAAATGGTTGAAGTGTTGAAGAGAATTTATAAGACAGGAAGGTCAAGATAGCATGGTTACTTGACTAGAGATATAAACGTACCTGTATCCAGCCAGTATGTTTAGAAGGGTGCTCTTGCCAGCCCCAGAAGGTCCGAGGATGGCAGTAAGCTGCCCTGATCGGAACTCGCCATTGATGCTGCGAAGAATGAGCTTGGAACCTGAGAACAATGTACTTGGATCAGATTAAATGTAATTATTGGGAATGTTGTTCCAAATATATATATTTTTTGGTCATATCGCCGTAAAATTCAACAAAAGAGATTCCTTAATAATTACTCTATGTCTAGTGATTATTAGGGACAATTTGCTCCACTGACTCGATCCACCAGTGGAGCGAACATCTGTTCACTGTGATCCACCGGTGGTTTGGGTGGATCCTGTGTCACTTGCAACTCTTTTAGGATCCACCGTCTGTTCCACCAGTGGATCGAACAACACTCAGGAGTTCAGAAAAATCCACCTTTGAAACCCTGACTGGATTTTTTGATATTATTGTCTATTACTAGATTAAAATATTTAAGCCTATGTCACTTCCATAACCAAGACGAATCTAACGACATCTCATTATATTAAAATCCATCAAGCCGTTCCAGCCGAGGCTGCAGAGTTTTCTAATGAAATAGATATATGTACTATCGCGATCGTTAATTTGTGACCCATTTCAAGAAAAATAGGCTTGAAGTCGTCAATGTCATTAGAGATGCCAAATCATTTGTAACTTATAGGAGACTCAACCTTATTGTTGTAGAATTTCAGAATGACTTTGGACCTAAGGGGGGTCCCAAATTAAAGTTCGTGACTGTACATAGATACACTCGAAAAACACAACTCTCCTTCTGATGCGAGTAAAAAACAGGCCTAGGAAGACTGTTCCCAAAGTGAAATTTTTGACAGAAACGTAAGGGCGGAACCCTCGTTGCTCGAGTCTGATACGCACTTGACCGGTTTTCTAATGAGAACAAGAGTAATTTTAAAAGCTGCGGCTATCCACCGATTGTGGATAGGTTACGCATTGGTCACGATCTATGTCAAATATAATTCTAAGATCGCAAATTGCTGTAATTATTGAAAGAACTCAAGTAAACCGGAGTCAAGGTGCTGTTATTACCTATTTGAACCGCACAATATGTACAATTCGTATTATTATGGGTACAATTTCGCAATAGAACGGTTTGTTATACTAAAACAAATTTTATAATAACTTTTAAATAGATAAATATGCCTTAATGAAGTAAAGTTACCTTACATTACATTAACATATTTTTCAGCGGTTTATTCGCTTAATGATAGGTACTTTTACTCGTTCGACGATCGCATGGCTTTCAGTTGTACCTAAGTAACTAATAACTATATGAAAAGCAAGCTTTAAAAACCCGACTGCATTTTTATACTGTCGTCGATATATTTACATATGTGAATAATTGTCATTATGCCATTGTTGTTATTGCAATTTTAACAGTTTATGTATCCTATGTCACCCGGGATGACGTAAGGATTCTAACGATACCTCACACATCTAAATCGGTCAAGGGATTTAGAAATTATAGTGAAATGAAGAAACTCACATACCTACATACATACATACATACAAACATGAACCCTGAAAACATTACACTCCTTTTTTAGGGCAGTCGTATAAAAAACATCGACATTATGGCGACCCTTTTTTTCAAAGCTGATATATGTCTTAAACAGCTTAATAGATTTTCATAAAACCTAGCTAAGAACCACCCCGCTTAAACAAGATTTATTTAAAAAAAAACAGCGTCCAAATCGGTCCATCCGTCTGTGAGGTACAATATACACAGACACACACATACACATATACACAGATACCAACGTTAAACTCATAACATCCCTCTTTTTTGTGAGGGTTTAATAAACAAACTCTTAAACTTCGCATTTTAGGAAAGCAGTTGCTCGAAATTTAAGGAATTAAAGTTAAAATATAGCCTAGAGACCAGAACTAATGAATTTTAAACAGGCTAATTGATTCCAATAAACCTTGCTAAGAATTATCTCTATTAGTTTTTAAAGAAATAAAATGCATGTATTATTTGAATAGCAAAATGTCTCCCAAACTATCGCACTTTGCATAATTGCGTCAAGTTTCTCTATAGAATAAGTACTAGTGCCATATTTTCTTATTCTGCGGGTTTCTGCCAACAAATTATTGATTTAACCAGAAAAAAGCAGAAAACGGTTCTATAATGAGTTAATAAATAGTAGATTGTACAACAAGTGCATAAAACGCACCATTTTAGGCGAGACGTTTGAGGATGGATATAAGGTCGAGTGTTAAATGGGTTTTATGGACGAGTTGTACACTCTAATTTTCACTTCGATTGCGAGGAAATGAAACAGGAACATGTAAATTATTGTAACACAAATATTGACAATGACAAAATAAGTATGGTTCCCAGCCAATTAACTTTTATTTTCCTTTTTTTCATTGGGTACGTGACATTTGACTTAGATCGCTGCATAACGCTCAGTTGCAAAAACATTTTGTTTTTTATATCTATGATAACTTATTGTCATGCTTTAAATATATTGATTTACTCAAATATAATAATAATAATAAATGCGACAAAATAAAAATTATAAGTTTATTTCATCAAGTTTTATTGTGTACTTTGGCTGTTGGTATCCTTGCCTTGCTCTTAGAATACTAACGAAACGAAATAAAATAAAGAGGTTATTCTATGAAGTTAAAGTTGTTCGTGTGGCTGTCGGACCGATTGCCTTGGCCTTCGACGAAGATTTTACTTTATGCACTAGAGCATAAAAAACGAATTTATGTCGCCTACGCACGACATAAAGACGGACTTTTAGAGCATGAGAAGTGAAAAAGTTATTAATATTCAGAAATGGCATATTTTGTACTGTCTGACTCACACTCATCAAAACCTAAGGGTTTAAGTTGCCAAACTTTTCTGTCTGACCGCCCACCTACCAAGACACATTTTTATCAACGCCCCCCTACCAAATAAACATTTGGAAATAAAAAGGTACCTACCTTTTTACTATCAGAAAAATGGTACAAGGACTAACATTAGATATTATTAGGACTTAAAAATTATCTATCTTCCTAGGCTTGATATGGCTAGGAGTCAAATAATACCATAGACTGCCGTGAAAGTACTAAAATACATTAATTGCAAAATAGATTGTATCTCAATGGAATTTCGGTTAAATTAATAACGATTTTCCGATCCGTACTCTATTTTTTTAAAATGATATTCATTATATTTCATCAATACGGGTAGCGCCCCCCTGAATAGCTTCAGCCACCCCCTATTTTTTTCTGAGGACCTTAACGCCCTCCCGGATATCTTCAGTGCCAACTGGCAAGCAGGAGAGACCACTTTGGGAACCTATGTATGAGGTAGAACTTTAAAGTTTGGCATCGAGATACTATCTTACAGCTCAAATAAAGGATAAAATCCGAAAACTACATTTTCTCTTTGGATTGGTAGGAAAATAGTCATGGACAAAACGTTTCCCAACGCTGCTGCAGGTATAGCAATTCTAGGCACGATCAGACCATGAAAAATGCCATTTTCCATGCTTTGACAAAGCACGTACTTAACAACGGTATCAGGTAACATATAATGTCGTTTAAAGAGGCCAAGGGCCGGTGGTTATTCTGTAATAATTTGGTGAACCAGTTTATTTTGATCCCCATAGTGATTTTATAATTTGTCAAGGAAGTTCAAGGTATTTTAGCTTCGATTTTTTCACCGCTCCTTTAAATGTAATAAAATAAGATAGCATATAATGAAGACCATTTTGTTAATTGTGGTAAATAGTTCCAAGCATAGCCTGAAAATAAATACAAACAAACAAATAAATAAACACAGCTTTACCTCTTACAATATTAATACAGAGGCACACCACCGCTCTAAGAGTCACCGTCACAATTATATTATAATTATATTAATTAAATAATGATTAATGATCTATCACATTCGTACCTTACCGTCAGAGCGACTATCACAGCTTGTAATTTTATTTTTAATACGTGGAATTAATAAACGTGTAATAAATATAATATAATATTTATTTAATATAATAATTACAATTATAGACTAACAGTTAGAACCAAGGCGCTTACGATGTTATAGAATTACGATTATAGAAAATAACAAAAGTAATGAATTTTACAATACAATTCGCACATGACAATCAATACCGTCTTAACTCGAAATGTGACGGTGTTGAAAAATTTATTCTAATTTCAAACTAGTACAAATAGTTATGCATTACAATTTATTTTTGAGTTAATACGGTATTGAATGTCATGTGCGAATTGTTGCCAGTTGCCTGCAAGCACATCGACATCTTGGATCTGCGAAACTATGAGGGGCATCTGCGCGCGAGTGTTAGGTGCGTTGACGGCGCGTTGCGTGCGCGACTGTTAGGTTTTGTTGCTGACTCTCCTTTATTTATTTGGCTTCAAAAAGGAGGAGGTTCCATGTTCGGATGTGTGTATGTTTTTATTAAAGTATGTTCACCGATGTCTCCGTCAATACGAGTAGTGGATCGACGTTTTTTTTCATAGTTACTATCTGCTTATCGAGACCAAACTAATGATCATGATGCCGTCTTCCTAATCAATTAACAAATAAGTTGTTAAATACTAAATAATGTTCATAAATATGTGTACACTTTAGTACCTTGTCTATTTAATCTTAAGTTTCAACTGCCATATATGAATTGTGACAGCGATTAAAGTGACAAAGTACTAAAGTGTATACATATTTATCAACTCAACTGAACTCGTACTCTTAATTTCATTCCATTCCAAAAATAGGAACTGGTTTAAAATTAACTTACAAGATTTGGACTAGTCATACAAACCAACCAACAGGCGGTTCAGTCTTCGATTTAGAATGTTAATCGTTACTAGGCCAAAAGCCGTATAAATCCTGCCAAGTTCCAGTCACTTAAAGAGGTAGAGCGGAAGGAGTCATATATGCCTGAAACACAGTTGCATTTCATAACTCACCCATCTCACCATAGAGAATTAACTAGCATTGCACCCATGAAATCGAAATCGACGAAGAAAATGATAGCAATTTTCGAAAACTGACAAATTGTATAGGGTTATCGTAATCTTACAATCTATCGCGTCAGTCGCTTATGTCAACTCCAGAGGCCCTAGCCAAGATGCAAACGCTACTAACGTTTTTCTTTTCTATCACTCAAAATGTATGGGATGACATTCTCGTGCATTGCGATAAAAGAAAATCGTTAGTGGCCTTTGCTAGGGATAGACTAGGGCCCCACGCAGGGCTCGAATACCGGTTAAATTTTCAAAGCGTTATTATCTACTTGACGCCAAACCTTTTCATTTCGGTTCCATTGCATGAATCGGTTTTTATAACCGGTATAAAGATCTTTTCATATTAACCGGTTTCAAGCTCAAAAAACCGGTTAATGCATACGCATACCGCGCGCGTCTTCACATCACAAGTCAAAAAAACAAGTTGCAACAAACGGTTGATTAAGGTTAAAATAAGGTTCTCAAAACGTTCGCGTTCCCTAAACCAAAAAAAGCGTTAAAAACCGGTATTTTTTAAACCCGTTCCGGGCCCTGTCCCCGGGGCGCCTAGTCAAGATGCACATCGCTAAGTTAGAGATTTAACAAAATCGACAATTGACGTAAGCTGATGATAAATCGCATCGCTGCTTATATTAGCTTCATACATTTTGATTCGATAGAAAATAGATACGTTAGCAGCGTTTTTATCGCAAGCTTCTAAAATCGCTAATATAAACTTTATGCATCTTAAACTGTTAAAGAATAACCACGCTGTGGATAAACTTACCGTAATACGCTACGTAACTGAGAATTGGTGTAACATAACATCACCAAAGTAATTGATGCGTACAATACTGCCCTAGCCCAAAAGGTGTTATATCAAATTCAATAGCCAAAGCATATTCAACCCTTTCACCTTAGTCATAAGGTTGCATTTGCTACGGGATTTTTTTCTGAGATACCGCCATTTGTCTTAGCAAGGCAGCAGGTCCGACACTTCTTTGGGTAAGTAATTAACACATTACGTTGTTAATTTTTCTTTAACCATTTAAACTGACAGGTGGTCAAGCATAAAGAACTTTAAAAAGTAGATTGTCCACTTTTTTGTTAATTTACCTTAAAGTAAGATTTATATGATGTCAGCGACTTCATCCGCATAGAACTTGTTTATTGCTTAACTTTTAAACTCAACGCAGTTCATAAACCGCCTCAAACCGGCGCGGCGAGTTAAGTAGTCCCGTCAAAGCGTACAAAACACATTTCTGTGAACGGAGGAGGCGGGCGTTCCCATACTAAATAGCGTGCCAAACAAAAAGCGTGGCGGAGGCGTTTTTAACCGACTTCAAAAAAGAAGGAGGTTATACGTTCCACTGTATGTATTTTTTTTTATGTATGTTCACCGATTACTCCGTCAATTGTGGACAGATTTTAATAATTTTTTTTTATTTTGATAGAGTATGCTTCCGAGGTGGTCCCATTGTCACCAAATCTGAAACTGATACCCTCGTATCAGTGAGGAATTGTGGGAACTCCTCAAATATTGTAGACAAACATATAGCGATTTTAGTATTTTTCAAACAAAAAAGCGCCTTCAAAAACGCAAAAAATAACTTCTTTTAAAATTGTAGGTACTACCTAATAGGTTATTCCAACTGTTGTCGGCGACCACAATATTTTCAACAAAAAAGCTGACATCAATTGGACTAACCTATTAGGACCTACCTACAATTCTAAAAGAAGTTATTTTCTGCGTTTTTGAAAGCGTTTTTTTTTGTTTTTTAAATCATTTTTTTTTAACTCGGCTTCAAAGATATGCTTACATTTTTGCACCCTATTTCAATGGAATAAGGTGCAAAAATGTAAACATATCTTTGACTTCGACCGTACAGGAACGCACCACAACCGCCTCCTCAGTGCGTTTACGCAAATTGTAAATGTTAATAGTATCTACCAGTTAAACTAACCGTAAACAGTTAGCTTAACTACGTAGTTGATTGATTAATAGGCAAAACAATGGTTAAATTTCCGCAACGGAACGATGATACTTAGGCGCAATTTGCATAGTTGCGAAATCTTAGCAATCTTACACTAGCACAGTGGATATGAATAAAAAAAAGATGGACAAAATACCAAAGCGGAACTTAAGGGCAGATTTTTAAAGGAAACTATAAAAAAATAATAGTAAATATTGACCTAGTCCCAAACTAAGCTCTAGGCTTCTCGTATAAGTAATAGGAAACGATAAACATACTATTATACATATAGAGAAATAAATACGCAGAAAAAAATACTCGCGCTTATCACACCAATAATTACCATGACCAGGAATCGAACCAGCTAATTCATTATAATATTAAGAGGATTGTGAAGCTAAAAATTTCCATACAAAATGCGAAAATGTTTTTTTCCCCTTGAACCTCGTCCGATTTTTACGATTTTTGTATATGTTGTAGATATCATGAAAAACTATGCCTGTACGTATTCCTTTCCAAGAAAATATTTCTTAGAATGAAACAAATTGAAAAAAAAAACAGAAACGTACAGACCTAGTTCTTTATAATAACTACAACATATTCAAAAATCGTGCAAATCAGACTTGATTTAGGGGGTGAATTTGTATAAATGTGCTAAATTTGTATGGTTTTTTTTTGACAGCTACGTGATTTTAGCGGCGCTTCACAATCCTCTTAATGAAGTACGTATATTGTTTATCCATTAATTACTACAAAAATACACCACCCCGAACCCGACGTACGCGCATGAAGAGATTGATGAATGTCGAGGAAGCGAAAGTTGTATGTTTAGACCGGGGCACCTATGTCGCCGGGGGGCCATAGTCTCTGCCTACCCCATTGGGAGACAGGCGTGAAGGTATGTATGTAAAATCAAGGGGCTTTATTCTACTTGGTAAAAGTATATTGCTTTTGACATGTTATTGTATCAACACGTTATGATAGCTATTAAGGTCCGACCAAGATCTCGGTTTCGGTCTCGGCAAATCTCGGCCAAAAATCGTGCCGAGAGCTCGGTCTCGGTCTCGGCCCACAACATCAACGGCCGAGATTAAAAAAGCGGTCTCGGTCGGACCTTAATAGCTATTTACTTGACATTAATGGCATTATTTGTCAGGATCGTAGCAGGTGGAAAGAAGTGGTCTCTGCTTACCCCTCTGGGAAACAGGCGTGATTTAATGTATGTATGTAATGGGGGCTAAGTTAAAAACGACGATAATATAATCAAAAGTAATATTTTTACAGGGTATTGAGCCCCAGTCGATTCAAGTTCACAAAACAGTGGAAAAACTTAATTGACCGTATTTTTTCCACATTTTCCTGCATTTATTAGCATCGGACGATTATCATAAACACAATAGTGCCACAGGTCAACTACATTCATTAAACCATTCGCTGTTTACACTTTATTCTAACTCTGTTCAATAAACTTCAGTTTGAAGTATAAACCGGCCAAGTTGTAGTCGAAAAACCGGGACTTCCGCCATATTTAAATGAAATATTAGAAATCTATTATAGTACAGTCTTGTTGCGTTTTGATGTCATTATCTTTTATAATTAAACAGTAGACTATGAGCTGGGTATTTTATTATAACCAGCTCATAGTCTACTTTAGCGGTTAGCCGGTAGATCCCTTAAAGAGATAACTTTGCCTTTGTAATGGCACCAGTTTTTGACAGTTTAAGCTGACATGCACCAATTCAAAGATCATACGGTCATAAATTGAGTGCTACAAAATAAATGAATAACCCTTATCTTCTGTAAAATAAGAATCAAGTGTCGATCGTGGGTCCTTGTCGATTACTGGTTCCATTACGTTACATGATTTTATAGCTATTTTATTGTTTTTGTTTTTCATTTGTACAATAAAGTGTTACACGGATGCACTTTAATTAAACCAACTTTATATTTTTCTAAAACAGCAACAACGTATATTATCAGGGTCTATATTGACTCCCATAACATTAATCTTTCGATTTGTTTTATCCATACCGTTGTTTTTCATAATCGTTGCTCGTCATTTTGTCTTTGGTCATAATTTCAATAGTCATAATTTCCTTAACCCCTTTTTCATTAGTCATAACTATCGAATGCCATACCGTTATTGGTCATAACATTCAATGTGCTGTTTGTATTGAATGGTAGAATTTCAAAAGGAATATTATTATTTTAAATAACGCTTACAAGATTGAAAATTATTTATCCGAAAATTTTTGTGCACTACTAAGGCGCACTATTGACCAATTAGTATTTCTATTTCTAATTAAAATTTAACGGAGTCGACGGAGCTCCGCTCTCGCGGAGCTCCTTTTTCTGGGTGGTTTGGCCCTTCGGGCCTGCTGAGTAACTAACATAACCTAAACCTACCTCATATTTATGATACTAGTTTTGGTCAGTAGTTCGGTTTAGTAGTGCCTTGGGGCAGTCGTCTTTCCACCGATAAGATAAGCTATATTCCCCTCCTTCCCCACGGCACTACTAAGCAGGGGTCACAGTTCTAACTTAACCTAACCTAACCTACTTTTCAGACAGCCGGGGGTTTTTTGTAAGCCGGTGTTTTATGTTTATGTACGACATGTATTCTTTCTGAATTTTAAAATTAGTTCTTTAAAACATTAGGGAATATGAATAAAAATAATAAATAGTAAATATAAAAATATGACCTACGATATTTATGAAAAATAAACGGTATGCCTTTTGATAGTATGCTGATCAATTTTATGACTTTTGTCTTGTATGATATGTAACATTATAGTACTTTATCATTATATCTATTTCGCGTTATACCTAACAACGATTATGACTATTGATTATTATGACTAAAAATAATATGGATACCAATTTCTGACTTTCGAAAATCGAAACAATAAAATTATGGGAGTCGAAGGGCTCCCATATGGCTCAGGATGACTTCGGCCATAGTTCCATCTCGTCACCTTCTTAAGTCGTTCTTATTCGCATATGGTCTACTGTTTCGATTCGCCAACATTCCTATATCGTCTCTTCCCTATCTCGTCCGCTTTCTCACGTGGGCCACTGTACCAACTCGTTTACATTCGTAATTAGACTACAGTGCCAATTCGTCAACATCCCTTATTAGTCTACAATGGCAACTCGTCAACATTCTTATTTAGACCACAGTGCCAACTCGTCAACTATATAGTCAAAATATTGAACACCCAGACTCGAGTACAAATATGCGGACGAGTTGACACTGAGGCCAATACAGGAATGCGGACGAGTTGGCACTGCTGACCAAGGAGTACTGAGGTCGATAAAAGAAAGTGGACGAGTTGGCACTGTGGTCAAAATAGGAATATAGACAAAATGGGGTATTGACGATATCAGAAAGTGGGCGAGTTAGGAAGGTGACGATTTCGGAATTACATGCTGAGGACATGGCATTGTGGACGAGTTAAAAAGGTGACGAAATAGGACTGTGGACAAAGTCGCCCTGAGCCATAACAATGTTTGATACGCCCGCTTTAGACTAGTGATCTGAATGACGTCATTTTGTTTCTTATAGCGTTTTGCTAGCACTAACTGTGAAGATTTGTTTATTAATTTAACCATGTAAAAAATGAAAAAAAAAACTATGTTAGCGTTTTTTCTCTGAACACTTTTAAACAAGTTCCTGTTCTCAATTATTCGAGAATAGATGGAAGTTTGTGCCTTTGGTACGATTCTATAGTCAAGAGCAGTGAAAACGGGCCACCTTGTATAGAATTTCCATAGAAAAGTGACCCGTTTTCATTGCACTTGAGTGTAGTTAATGGATATAAATGCATCTTAAACTCAACAAATCTGCAACTAAGTGTCATTCTATAATTACAATTCTAGGAACGCACTTCAATTCACAAGAAAACACGCCCAGGGCCCTATTCTGTCGCCTCACGTATAACATTAACATAAATGCCAGCAAACAATGCGCAAGATTCGCAAATAGCTTTTATGTAGCACTATTTTAACACATTTGACGTTTACCTATAACGGGCTGTGGGTCGATTTTTGAGATTCGAGCGTTCGAAAATTAAAATTAAATTATTATTTGGGGCAAGAGATGATTGATACGGTCAATAATTTTTAATGGTTGAGCAAGCATATAACCCTGTCATTATAACAGCGTCGCGTTACGAGAAAGAAACTACGTCAAAATTAATCTTCGCCTTTCTGCGATAGGGTTCTATAACTATTATAAAGTTGTTGACTGTACTTCTCATGTATTTTTTACGCTTGCTATTAAATTGTCAAGGTAGTCTTTAATGGAGTTTTTATTTTATTTTAGGAATCCTATGGGTTCAAATCGATTAGGTCCAATTAAAATCTTGATTAGGTACAAAACAAGGAAGGAAAACTATAATTATGTTCATATCCTTCGTCGATCAGAGGAAGTCATCCATTGCTAATTAAAGTGATCTTAATTAATTAAACCACTTGTAAACACTATACTATAATTAACTTTTAATAATCGCTTTCCTATATCATTACAGGTTTTCGAAACAAGTTTATTACGTGCGTTATAAAGCTGTATTATAATTTACTATTACTACATCACTTGGGCTCTGTCCTACTCGGAAAAAACATATTGCTAGGTAACAGGATAAGATGGTGTTAGCGATCTGGATAAGCTTCTACCACCAGCAACATAGCTAAGGCTAAATTGAAGTTTTTTTTTTCGACCTCGCACGCACATGGGCCTCTATTTTAGGCAGTAAAAACCATTATCGTCTTTGACCTGCCAACTATTTCACCACGCTGACAATGACAGGTGACAGGTGACATTTCAGTGTACATGGCGTGGCTTATATGAATCCCAGTGATGTGAAAACGTGTTAACTCTGCAATGTATAGAGAATTGTCGCCTGTCACCTGTCATTGTCAGGATGGTGAAATAGGGGCCTGTTATCGTATTGTCAACGTTACGAAGCTCTTATTTACTTGACAGTAATGGCGGCCGAGTTAGAAACAATACAATAAGCGGTCAAAGACGATATGGTTTTAACCGCCTGGAATAGAGGCCATGATTGGGAAGTTGCATCTCTGAGAACAATAGTAGGGGATCCGAATAGGAGACGACCTTCACCTAGCTGTTTATTCGATAAAAAGTATTTTATATCAATTTAATATGCTCAGTACTATATTTATAAAAGGTTGACTGGAAAATTTCAGTCGTCCTTATATTATTTAAAAAAAAACTGAAAATGAACTTTTTTTTTAAATTGCTGTTGCTTGTTTAATAGACCAATTACATACTAATTGAAAGTATGAAGGCTATAGAATATGCAAACGTTAGGTTGACCATTTTTTCCCATCTAAACTATTGGGTAGGTAGGTATGTCGGTACTAATAATTTGCACTAAACCTAACGTTTGCATATTCTATAGGCTTCATACTTTCGATTAGTATGTATTTGGTCTATTAGACGAGCAATAGCAATTCTAAAAAAAGTTCATTTTCCGTTTTTCTTTTTTAATCATATAAGGACTGGACTGAAATTTTCCAGTCAACCTATTATAAATATGTATATTTTATATTCAATTTGATATAAAATACTTTTTATCGAATATACAGCTAGGTGAAGGTCGTCTCTTATTCTGATCTTAGACCACAATAAACAATTGCTAGTTGTCTTCAGATAACAATCTCAAGAGTGCATTTTCTTGCACGACATCGCATTTCCTTCTCCACCGCCTTTAATATGGGGCATGGAGTTCAGTGACCGTTGCGAGACGTATCGGTTATGGTGACGCGTCCTTGGCAAGAAATGTAGAGGTGTATTCTATACAGGCTTGCTTATCAACTGAACTGAAGAGGTAGTGGTGTATTTAACAGGGACCGGTCCGGTAACCGTTTCAAGGGGTTTTTGAAAGGGTTTAACCCTTTGTAACACTTTCAAAACCCTTTCAAAACCCCTTGAAGGGGTCACCGGACCGGACCGTTGGTATTTAATTGTTGGGTTGCGTGCAGCATGAATGGCCCGGCTCGACCAGGGTAGTACCACCCTCCCATAGAACACCGACGTGAAGTAGCAGTACCTCTGCTGCGTTTCGTCTGTCATGTGAGAGTGCTGTTGGCCCTCTCCCCCTTTCCCCCTCCCCGTTTCTCTTCCCCTAACTTTTCTCAAAGGCCGGCAGCGCACCTGCGGTTCCTCTGGTGTTGCGGGTGTTTAGGGTCGCGATGATCGCTTACCATTAGGTAACTCGCTTGATCGTCTGCCTTTTTTTTTTGTGTGTAAGGTAAACGTCTGTATCTGTATATCTGTGTGACTATGTGTGACACCGTAGCTCCCAAACAGCTGTAGATTTGGATGCCATTTTAAAAGAAAGCTAGTTTAATCGGAACAGTCAGCATGAAAAGTAGATAAACAGAGTAACATGCTCAAAATGATCTAGACCCGACGTATTCTCTTGACATAGTGCAGATTTTTTGACCTCGTCTTGCGTAGCTACTTCTGCCGCTGACTGTACTTGGCTAGGTAACATGAGAGTACACATGATTTTACAATAATTTTTTTAGCTTAACCTAACCTACGTAATTAATGATATCCTGAAAACATCATGGTTCTAGAAAAAAAATGCGTTCCGTGAAATGAAATTCGATGAAATGATATCATCAATGAAGTGAAATTCGATAAAATGGGTTACCATCATGAAAATCGGGTGGACCTTAAGATATCAGCTTTTAAACTAGAAGTCGTCGTCATATCGGGGGTTATTATGTATTTATACGAGTAGGGTGACGGAACCAGTAATGGACAAGTACCAACAATGGACACTTGATTCTTATTTTACAGAAGATAAGGGTTATTCATTCGTTTTGCAACAATCAATTTAGGACCGTATGAAATTTGAATTAAGAGTGAAGTGTCCATTACTGGTGCCTGTCAGATAAAATTTATTCTAATTATTTATTTCCCTGATAGTGTCCCTCTGAAAATCAGGGTAGCGGCCTGGTACGGCATAATGCTAACAGGAGCCCTTTTTATGTTTAACGGTATATCTGTGTATCCGCGTGTATCTATGTGTATGTCTGTGGCATCATAGCTTCGAAATGGATGGAGCGATTCGGACGCGATTCGAAAAGAAGCTTGTTAAATCGGGTGATCGTTAACCGGTTTCATGAAACTCGGTTCCGTACCTGGAGGAAGTCCAATGGGACCCTAGTGATAGACCTCCGCTGTCCGTCCGTCCGAACTTTAAAGAGCTGTATCTTTTGAACCGTAATAGATAGCGGATTGTTTTTTTTTCAAAATATTTATTATCACGGCAAATTTACGAACAAATAAAATAAAAAATGAGACATAATGAAGTGGGTCCCCATACAAGGAATGTTTTTTTTAACGTATTTTTATTTTTGTTGTACCTATCGTCAAAACGGTAACACACAAGAGTCAAATTTCGTATGAATACGAATATATTACAAACCCTGTAGAAATACAACAAATGCTAAAAAATGGTCGAGTGAGTTGGGTTCGCGCTGATTTGATTTGAAATCGAATTCTAATTGGAATATAGTAATTACCTATTGTGCGGCGGTTCGGAACACTCGGTGCACGTTTTTTATCTATTTAATAGTTGTGCAAAGACTAAGTGGTATAGCGCGAGCCAGGGTCATGTTAACCTATTTCGATCGAGTTCACCTTTGCTGAGTTAGAATAACATTACAGAAAGTGAGTTCCTTGCGCCACAACCGGCGTTCGTAATGCACACTGCACAGATGCATTCCGCACTGCAGCGGGAAATTCGTCCCTCTACTGCATTATAAACCTTTTATATATAATTTTTCATTTAAAAACCATTTCATGAAATATGCCAAAATGTGGAAAACATTTAAGAAGGTATAACAACCACTCAGTCTTATAAAACCATAAAAAAACTAAAATCAAAGTGAGTGAATTGTATAAATTTATATATACAGGGTGCCCCTGGATAAAGTTGACAAACGAATAGGGATGATAGAGCAGCTAAAAAGCTATCGATTTAACCTCTATGTATGTCAGCGATTGTTACTAGTTTCGGAGATATTGATCATTTTAATCTGTATTTTTGTAATTTTCCCTTATGTCCATGTCACAAAAATACATTAATTTCATGTTTTATTTCATTCGTTTTTCAGTGGTATCTTACATAATTAGAATCATTACGAATCAGCAAAGTTTTTAAACCTATTTGCCAGTTTTCTTTTGTAATTTTTTAAGTTGTCACCAAAAAAACTGTTTTAAATGATCGATATCCCCAAAACTGGCAAAAATAGCTGAAAACACAAAGGGTTAAATTAATAGCTGTTTAGCTGCTCTATCATCCCTATTCGTTTGTCAACTTTATCCAGGGACACACTGGTATGTTGGGGTAAGATCGGATCGGGTTAAGACCGGATAATTTCAAATTACTACTAAACTAACAAAGGTTTTCGATTCCTGGCAACACACCTGCCTACGTTATCTTGTTGCGCTCCGCAGCCTGCAGCGCCAGGGATCGAAAACCTTTGTTAGTTTAGTAGTAACTTGAATTATCCGGTCTTGACCCGATCCGATGTTACCCCAACATACCATGTATATAAAAATAAACCCCTATTTCTCCTGGTCACGCTATAATGCGTTCACCTTCCACGAGTCCTCGCCTTGCTTTACAATCTCTGTTTAAATCACTCTTACCTGCCTCTTGATCTGGTGAAGACTGTGGTAGTGCCCATTATCAAGAATAGAACAGGGGATGTCTCAGACAAGTCAAACTATAGGCCCATCTCCTTGGCCACTATTTTCGCTAAAGTGCTTGACAGTGTGCTCAACTCCTATTTGAGGAAGCATGTTCAGTTACATGATGCCCAATTTGGGTTTGTGCCCGGCCTGTCAACTGAAGCTGCGATCCTTAGTCTGAAGCACACTGTCAGGTACTACACGGATAGAGAAACGCCCATCTATGCCTGCTTTATGGATCTTTCAAAGGCCTTTGACACGGTCTGCTATGACATCCTCTGGAAGAAGTTGAAGGATACTGGGTTGCCGCCGGAGCTTATCTCACTGTTAAGAAACTGGTACCTGAATCAAGAAAATAGAGTGAAGTGGGCAGGCGAGTACTCGGCTCCGTGCAGGTTGGATTGCGGGGTGAGACAGGGGGGGTTGAGCTCGCCCCTGCTTTTCAATCTGTATATGAATGCGTTGATTGGGGAGCTAGGCACCATGCATGTAGGGTGTTTTGTTGACGGTGTGTGCGTCAATAATCTCAGTTATGCAGACGACATGGTGCTGCTGGCTCCCTCAGTCACCGCATTGCGACAGCTGCTGGCTACATGTGAGGCGTATGCGGTGTCTCACGGGTTGTCTTATAATGTTCAGAAAACTGAGTAAGTATATGATTTTTAAGGCGGGAACCAAGAGTCCTTTCTTCTTTCCTCCTATCACACTCAATGGTGTTCACCTTAGAAAAGTGCATCAATTCAAATATCTTGGTCATCTATTGACCGAGAACTTGAAAGATGATGCTGATATGGAGAGGGAGCGCAGAGCATTGTCAGTTAGGGCGAACATGCTGGCGCGCAGATTTAGACGATGTACGGATTCAGTAAAAATTACGCTTTTTAAGGCTTTTTGCACATCTCTGTACTCGTCGAGTCTGTGGGTCAGGTATACTCAAAAGGCTTACAATGCTCTGCGCGTCCAGTACAATAACGCCTTTAGGGTGCTATTGCGGCTGCCGCGGTACTGCAGCGCCTCTTCCATGTTTGTGGAGGCACGCACAGACAGTTTCGATGCTCTGTGGCGCAAGAAAACTGCCTCATTAGTAGACAGGGTGCGTGGCAGCGGGAATGGCATCTTAAAGATGATTGCCAATAAATTTGATTGTCCTCTGATGTGGAAACTTACACAGAGGACAAAATCACTGTTATTTATTAATTACTAACATTTAGGCTAAGAATTACTAATAAAACTGTGGACCTATCATGTTGTCTGAATAAATAAATTATTATTATTATTATTATAACTTGATAACGGCTGAACCGATTTCCAGATTTTTTTTGTTGTGTTCGTTATTATCAGGATAAGGTTTATATGTAAGACAAAAATCCAACGGGAAGGTCCGAAATTTGCAGCGGGGCGAAGCCTCTGTCGAGCCGCTAGTAAGTAAATAAATATCTAGGGTACAGTCCACACAAAATTACTTAGTTCCAAACTATAAGAGGCTTTTACTATGGATACTAGGCAACGATAAACATAGTTATATAGAGAAATACAACGTGTCGTAGGGTACAAGTACCGGTTTTGGCCATCTTTGCACTGTATTTGGCCTTTTTAAATTTTAACTAATATGTAAAGCATTATGAAATTACAAATTATTTAATCTTCCGTCTTAACTATTTATGACTATTATTTATTTCAACCTTAACTGGCCAAAAAAGGTACAGTGGCCACAAACGGTACTTTTACCCTATTATAACGTAATAAACGTTAAGGTAAATGAACAAATAACCGGACAAACTAGTATTTAATTTTCTTTATACTGCTTGCTCATGTCACAGTGCTAACCAAAACAGTTAAGATTTAAAGAAAAATAACAATGTAAGTGTTAATTACTTACCTATAGAATAAATATAATATACTATTCAACATTGAATAAGAAAAATATCTGGTAACACAATTCACACTTGAATCTTTATAAAATATCTAACTTAATTTTTTCGCTTTATTTTTAAAATAATTGTATTTGATACTCGTTTTTATTAATTTAATAGTTAATATTTTTTTCTAGCCTATTTTAACATGTACCTATATTAAACTGCAGCAATTTCAAAACGCAACTAAAACATAATAAATAAAATAAATATAAATCCATCAATTTTACTGCATGGTCTTGGTGACGTCAAATAAAATAGAAATAACATGATTAATATATATATTTACGTTATATTCTAGCTAATCTAGCTCCGTATACAATTCTTAATTACCACCTGTCACAAAAACATATTAACTCGGACAATAAAATGATTGAGCATGTTAAAACCTGTCATTATAAATGTCAAACTGCCGCACTCAGAGACGTCAATTAAATTTAATGCTTGTTTAGTGACGTGTTGTCGTATTCTATTGCTATAGCAAAGGTAAAAGCAGCAACTTTAATCAAGCATTAAATTTAATTGACGTCTCTGAGTGCGGCAGATAGACTACTTAAATCGATTTGTAATCGATAAGGAAATAGGTATTCATGAATTTTTCACAGCTTCAATAAGAGCTGATTCATTTAACAAACAGTTGAGAAAATATTTGAATAGCTATAAAAATAAATAAGATATAAGCTAACAAAGATTTTTTTCCATCTCTTTCTAACTAACATGGAGTTTACATGGCCGACCTGTTACATGACGTCACAGTGCATATCGGATCTCTCTGTCTAATCGCTGTCTAATTAGCAGTTTAAAATGCTTGTATCGTCCGTATTTCTTAATCTATTTTAATTTTAATTTCACTGGTGATATTTTGTATGGTATTTTCATATTTTGCTGAGAAATGCTATTAAAAAAATGCATGTACGTTCCCTATTTCTACCTATGTTCAGTAGGCTTAGACAAGTCAGAGACAGTCTTGGGACTGCAATCTTGAGAATGCCACTCGCAAGGGAATCAATACCCTACCTACATCCCGCTGACCTAAAATCATGCAATTTGTCAAGACGCAATATCTAATAGCACAAAAAAAGAGTGAGATTTTCGATTTATTTCCTCTTTAAGCGGAAAAAAACTTCAAAACTCGTTTCTCCTGATATAGGAACTATTTACATACCTAAAAGTTTCCGCGGAACCCTCGTTGTGCGAATCCGACACGCAGCTGGCTCGTTTTTATTGCCTTTTTATGCATACAGTTTGACACACTCGACTACCTTGTCACCATAATGTTATTGGCCAGTTTCCGCGCTCAAGTTACATTACTTCAAAACTTAGTTTGTTTTTAGTAAATATTTACATTATTTTAGATAATAGTGGATTGTTAGAAACTGTTTCAAGTAACTTCTGAGAGATGCGGGGAATAATCGCACACAAATTAATAATGAGGTCAAGGGGGGGTAATATATCAGTGGGGTAATTATGTTAAGTCGCTTTAACTGCCGTTCTAAAAGTCCTATCGAAGAGTGAAGTAAGTAAAGTAAAAAAAAAAATACTTGTTAATAGATGTAACTTTTCGGTACGAACATTAAAGGGCGCTGCATACATAACGTGATTTTACTCGGACGGAACGGGACGGGGATATTAGCGGCCTGCACACATACAGTTCGGACTGCGGGAAACGCCACGCGCCATTCCAATCTTCGCTCCGAACCGTACGTGTAAATGCAACTGTAGCAGTAAAATAGTAAAAACATAGGGTTTGGACTGGCGCGTGGAATGGCGCGTGGCGTTTCCCGCGGTCCGAACTGTAACGTGTAAAGGCCGCTAATTATGTCATAGAAAATGTATCTGAACGTACATACGCAACGATTACACGGACGGGACGGGAAAACCAACAATGTATGCAACCACGTCTCGTCCCCGTCCCTACCACGTCCTGATCACGTTACGTACGCAGCGCCCTTAAAAAGGGAGATAAAGCCACTCGACGTAATTGCCCCACTGACGTAATAGCCCCGCTATACATACGAATGGCCGCTCACAAATGACAACACTTTTATCCAAACCCCTTTTGCTCCGGGCGAAAACGTTTCTCACCCCCTAAATCAAGTCCGATTTCCACGATTTTTGAATATGTTGTAGTTATTATAAAGAACTATGTACGTTTCTGATTTTTGTTTTTAAAATTTATTTCATTCTAAGAAATATTTTGTTGGAATGGAAAACGAACAGACATGATTTTTCATGATATCTACAACATAAGTATTCAAAAATCGTAAAAATCGGACGAAGTTTAAGGGGAGAGAAACGTTATCGCATTTTGTATGGAAATTGTTAGCTTCCAAATAGGGAATACGCATGTTTTTTTTTACAGCTTCAATCAAAGCTGATTCATGTTACAAACAGGTGAGAAAAAAATAATTTTGAATAGCTATAAAAATAACCAAGATATAAGCCAACAAAGATTTGTTTCCATCTCTTTCTAGCAAAACGGAATTTTACGTGGAGTTTATATGGCCGTACTGCACAATCACGTCACCGGTGCACTTCGGATCTCTCTGTCTAATTAGCAGTTTAAAATGCTTGTGTCATCCGTATTTCTTGACCGATTTTAATTTTAATTTCACTTTTGGTGATCTCTTTTACGGTATTTTCATATTTTGTTGAGAAATGCGATTTAAAAAATTCATGCCTATTCCCTATTCAATATTTCGGACAAATAGTCGCAATGACCACAATATTTGCTCTTTCCGGGATCGAACCCGGGACCATACCATCGTAGGCAGGGTCACTACAAACTAAACTAACTGCATCGTCACTTGAGGTATCATTATCATTATACACTACACGTGTAAACTTAATACGTTATGTGTTTAAGTGTAGTTAAGGCAATAAAAACGAAGGTCAAATCATTATTATAATTACAACTCGTTTCAGGTGACATTTATATATTTTTCCGTTGTTGTTCGTCGTGCGATCTTCGTTTAGGGCAGTGATCCCCAAAGTGGTCTATATCGACCCCCAGGGGTTGACGACGACCTGCAAGGGGTCCATGTGAGCGGAAAAAATAAATGGGGGTCCACGATAGTGGATCCCATGTAAACAGGCCATGACTTTAATTTCGGCTTTCCATTGATGGAATAATCCATATTCACACACTGATAGTAAGCGCCTACTTACTGACGTAATACTTATAAATATATAAATATACACATATCTATCTATATAAATGATTCTTGAATTTTTCATTTTGTAAAAAATATTTTTCCGCGCTAAATTTTAATTGAATCCTTTTTCAATTTTTAGCCGACTAGAACTCCAACGTTAGGTACCTATCCATGCAAAAATCCCGGAGATTTCTTGCTTAGTTTCTAGTTTTTACGTGACAACGTAAATTAATATTTACCTAACTAATGGTAGGGGTATGGGGTCCATCTAAAAACGAAAAAATTGCCAAATGGTCTACGAGCCAAAAAAGTTTGGGGAGCTCTGGTTTAGGGCATTAATTTATGAGATGAGCGCGAATATAATGGAACCTGGTACCTTGTGGTCACTTGTCAACAACTAAAGCAACTAGGCCGCCAAACGCCAAAGCTCTATTTTGTTCTAATTAGTCGAACTATTTGTAAATAGATAACTCCTAAAACAATTTCGACCCTACTGTCACAGCTTATAACTCTTAAACGACTTGACCGATTTTCATAAAATGTAGCTTAAAATCATCTCAGTAAAACTAGCTTTCTATTAAAAAAACCGTCCAAATCAGTCAATCAGTTTGGGAGCTACGATGCCACATACACAGATACACGTGTTAAACATTAAGGTACATAACTCCCGTCTACTTACGTTGTTAATGATGAAGTGAAGAAATATTTATTTATTTTAATAATAGAAGTCATTTCTAGCAATTTGTAACAAAGTAACATTGAAGTACCTCGGTACCGAGAATTGTTTACACTTATTTATCATTATATTTATCCTTAGACTATTGTTCTAAGAGTGTAAACTTTTTCTATGACATAATGATGTTATTTTAATAATAAACTCTGTTATATAATGGTTTTAATAGTTTTTACATGTGTCATCTTGTTTTTTTTTCATTTACTGTATAAAAAAGGATTTTGATAAGTTGAGAACCTGTTATTCACCACCAACATCAACAAAAAAACCACCACCACCGACAAGAAAAGAGTGGCGTTACAAGTTTAAAATGTGAATATTTGTGTATTTCTGTGTCTGTGGATCTGTGTGTCTGTGACATCATATCTACCACACGAATCGACCAATGCGGAGACAGTTTTTTCAAATGATAGCTATTTTAATCCGGGTGGTACTTAGCTAGGTTTTATAAAAATCAGTTCAGCCGTTTAAAAGATATCAGCTGTGAAAGAAGAGGTCATCATTATATTGGAGTTTTTTAACTTTTAAGTAGGTATTATTTTCCTTTTTTAGGGTTCCGTAGTCAAACTAGGAAACCTTATTGTTTCGCCATGTCCGTCCGTCTGTCCGCCCGCAGCCTAGCTCAGAGACTCTTAGTACTAGAAAGCTGTAATTTGGCATGAATATACATAATAGTCACGTTAACAAAGTGGTAAACGAAAAACTAAAAATTTTTTTTTTTTTGTCTGCCTCCCCTACACGTATCGTGGTGTTTTTTCATAATGCGGGTTTGTAAAACAATTTTTTGATTGAGGGATCCGTTTATGAAATATTAAGCTTTAAAGCGCTAATTTTTGTTAGAGTCAAGTGTCCCCCTCCTCTACAGCCAAAACTACAAATACTAAAAATCTGAAAAATATCTTAAATGAAGGCACATATAATTAAATCGAAAGGAAAACTGTCACGACTAAGTAGACTTTTTTGTTCCTGAGATACATGCGACCAAAGTGTTTATACCTACAAAAATCATCTGACAGCACCAAATAACTTTAAATAGAGAATATACTCGTAGTTCATATTTGTTGTTTTATGCTATGAGATAGTTTTTGTGTAGTAACGGCTTCGGAACCCTACACTGAGCATGGTCAGACATGCTCTTGCCCGGTTTTTTTCCTTCTAATACCGTAAAACGGGGTGAGTAGGAGAATAAGACTGAAATTATTTCCAATAGACGTAACGTTATTGTCCATTTAATAATTGATCTTGTTTGTAACAAGTTATGACTTATTTTTGGTTGTGTAAACTCACCCCGTTTTACGGTATCATCATTAAGTATTCGTAAAAAAATCTTTGATCAAAAAAGTTCAAGTTTGCATGATCCATGGTGCATAGTGGAATGCATCAAGTGCAGTGGGGTATAGCACGGAACTCTCGCGTGAGCGTCTTTCACTATCCAGGCCGAGGCACGTGCGCTGTGCGGAGTAGTGATGGGAAAATGCATTAATTATCGATACCAATTTAACTGCCAAATTATAATTAACTAGCTGCCTGGTTGCTGGTTGATTTAACGAACTTGAATTTAGCCTATATTAGTCAGGAATAAATTTTTGTTTCATATTAATGTTTTTTTTAACTGAATCGTAGTCCCAGAGATTACCCGAACAAAGCATATTTAATTGGAACGGTTTACAAAAAATATTGCAAAAATATCGCACATGACATTCGATACCGTATAAACTCAAAAATAAATTGTAATGCATAACTATTTGTACTAGTTTTAAATTAGAATAATTTTTCAACACTGTCGCATTTTGAGTTAAGACGGTTATTCTTACTGAAGAATGTCAGTAGGTACGCCAAATCGCTTAAAACTTTGTAGCAGTAAAGTTTATAAATAAACAAACATACTACTTTTTATTTTATTCAAAAAGACTCAGTAGTTTTGATTCTATGAACGTTTAAAATTTGGGTCAATAATATTAAAGCGCGCGGGGGCCATCTTGCTGGGGTGACGTCATCGCTTAACAGCGGTACGCGCCCTTATATGAAAAAGTAAGTTTACAGGGCTATAACTTTTTAACCGTTATAAGTAGCCAGTTGAATTTTTCACAGAATACGTGTTATTATAAAATCTATCGTTTAAAATTGTACAATGAACAATAAATCAAATCCCAAGAGGGGTCCCCATACAAGAAACATGATAATAAATCATTTTTTTTTGCATTTTTATAAGGATTGTATTTTTATAATGGCTTCTTATTTTGATGCTATTTTGAGCTTAAATTGTAGTCTAATTTTTGTAGTTTACGACTAGTTTTCGAGTACAAGCGTAGTCTATAACAGGATGGGTGACCGCCTAAAACATCGTGTTGATAAAATCAGTTTTGTCACATATTTGTAGCAGTTTTACTTGAGATAGCTATTTAGTCGGAATCTATGAAAATAAGACTACAATTTAAGCTTAAAATAGCATGATTTATTTTCATGTTTCTTGTATGGGGACCCCTCTTGGGATTTGATTTATTGTTCATTGTATAATTTTAAACGATAGATTTTATAATAACACGTACTCTGTGAAAAATTAAACTGGCTACTTATAACGGTTAAAAAGTTATAGCCCTGTAAACTTACTTTTTCATATAAGGGCGCGTACCGCTGCTAAGCGATGACGTCATCATTCGTGAGGGCTAGCCGCTGGGATTCGAGCGCCACATACGAAGTTTAAAATTTAATATCTCGAAAACTATTTGACGTATCGAAATGATTTTTTTACAGCTATTTTTAGTTTTTAATGAATAATACGGTAAGCCAAAAATCTAAACTGGCTGTCATTCTCTATTATAGCACCTACTTGTGGCACTACTACGGCGAATTCACCTTTGAACAAACATTTATTTAACTTAGCTAATAACATCAAAAATTTACTTAACTCTAGTTAGTAATATTAAAGTTCTTAATCTCACAAAGTCAATGTTATAAAAAATCTAGTTTTCCCTGAATTCAAGTATGCACTGCAATCATGCAAATTGTAAGGTTGCAGTTCACTCCCAAGGGTACTAACATTGACACAGATTGCTCCAACAATTATGATATATTGACTAATTACCGGTATCTGGGGCAAGTCTCAACCTATACCACGCTCGGCTGCATCGCTGTATAAGGATTACGCCACTTAAATCCATTTTCCAAGCAATTTGTGAATATAATAGCCATCTCGTGTATTGATTTAACAGTTAGGTTTTGATTTATTCTACTCAATATTTCATTAAGTATTGTTAGTTTACGAGTAATATTTTCAATAAATGTTTTACGAACGGAAAAGAATGATGCCATTTATTAAAAAAATAGGTAATTTAATAAAAATATCACTTTTTGGGTAAACAGTACAACTATAGAAATTCAATCAGATAGTATAATTACACATGCACACAGTGAATTATGTCATATTTCAGTATTCATTTGTACAACAATTAACCACTAATTAATTTCAAGACAATACTATAGTTTATTAGAAAACACAATAACAGTAATGAGGGCGCCACTGGAGCTCGTGCAGTTTTAAAAATGGGACACAGTAGACACGTCACTGCGTAAACGTTGCTTTATTAGCGTATTTTAAATATTTATTTCGATTTAGTCGATCCTTTATTTTTACGGTATTTATCGTTAACTTTCCTTCATTTCGCCACATCACTAGTTGGCACGTGATTGCTTTCCTGTGATTTACCAATAGTGTACCGGCTCTGGCAACACCTAGGGAGCTAGACAGCTCGCTAACGAGATATACATATATAGTTATTGCGAGAGAAAATGGAACGAAATGTGCTAGTTAGGCTGGTGAGAACTTTTTAAACTGGCCCTTTCTGTTAACCACATATCTAATAGGATCACTTTATAGAATTCGTACTATACTACATTGTTGTATCAAGCTTTTAAGTATGTTTGTTTTTGAACACAACATGTACGTATTATTTGGCTTCGACGATGGTGCGCCCTTGCCACACTGCCGAGTTTGTGATTGAAAATGTTTTTGATGTTTTGTATGTTTTTCATAATAAAATGATATTTTTATATGTACCTGTATAAACTACCACTCCATTCATGCTGTCATTGTAAATGGCTGATATATACAGGCTGTTGCATTTGATGACGATTAAATTAAAATTAAGTTTTATGATTTTTTTGTGTTTAAAAAAAAACTATTTTACAATATTTCTAAGCACCTTTATTATTTGTCGAGATATGAGGGCCCTGGTTTTTGTTTAAATTGCCTAACAAAGAAACTAGTACGTAATATAAAATTATAACCGTCATATTATCTGGGGCTGTGGTTTGCGTACTTTCGTAGTATCTTATTGGCCGCAAAACGCTAAACCACCGAAACATGACACAAGATATTCAGCCAGAATTACTCCACCAATAATATCTATCCATACTAATATTATTAACGCGAAAGTAACTGTCTGTTTGTTACGCTTTTGCAGCTAAACGGCTGAACCGATTTTAATGAAATTTTGTATTGAGATAGCTTGAACACAGGGTGTTTTAGTATGTATGTTAACACTTTATTGTAGACACAAAAAAAGATAACAATTATAAAATATATAAAAATATAGCAGGGATGTATAAAACTATAGAGGCGAATTTATTCCTTTAAGGTGTGTCTTCCAGTTAACTTTTGAGCGATAGAGAAAAAGATAATGACTACGAATAGCCAAATAAGAACTAAATTAAAAGACCTTTTTATCCCGGAATATAGGACGGTGCCCGAGGGAATAGCGATAATCGACTTCTACGTGAACTGAGTCATATAAGATACTGAGTTGTATAGGCATATAAGACCGCGTCAGATATTTTTGACACGAAACGTGACTAATATTATAAACTGTACAAAAAACCTTATATCTTTAATTTGTGTAGGGAAAACGCATGGGTTTTTTAAATCGCATTTCTCAACAAAATATGAAAATACCGTAAAAGAGATCACCAAAAGTGGAATTGAAATTAAAATCGGCCAAGAAATATGGATGATACAAGCATTTTAAACTGCCGATTAGACAGCAATTAGACAGAGAGATCCGATGTGCACTGCGACGTCATGTAACAGGTCGGCCATACACAGGGTGTAACATTTAAATCGGTCAATATGGGAAAGTTTGAAACCAACAACGATAGTACTGAGGGTTGACACTTTATTTCTAAATACTTGTGGATTGACACATTATTGCGTAACCGTGTCCTCTATAAAGGTTTAAAAGATAGTCTCAAGATTGGAACAACGGACAGACGGAGAGCATAGGCTTAGTAATAATCCCGATGGCACCATTTGGGGAGCTAACTAACAAAAAAGACAACTTCTTTTTTTTTCTAATTCGGAAACCGTACGATAAATAAAATAAATAAATATATCAAGGGACGATCCCACACAAATTGACCTAGTCCCAAACTAAGCTCTAGGCTTGTACTATGAGTACTAGACAACGATATAAATACTTATATAGAGAAATATATACTTAAATACATAGAAAACATCCTAGATTCAGAAACAAATATTCGTGCTCATCACACAAATATCTGCCCTTACCGGGATTTGAACCCAGGACCGCTAGCTTCGTAGGCAGGGTCACTACCAACTAGGCCAGCGTGTCGTCAAACGATTTCGTTAAGAAATGTACGAAGCCAGAATATTCAAAATTAAACTTGATTATTTCTACATGAACGTAGATTGGTGAGGTACCTATATTTCCCAAAATTATTTTAAATAACTATAGATTATAAAATCCTATTTTTTTTTTAGTTATAAAAAATGTTTATTCAGCTTAACTCAACTTAACTTAAAGTATACACAATTACACGACGCAATCAAATTATTTATGACTGTTAAAAATATATACAATAAAATATACCTAAAACTAACTTAAAACTACACTAATCTGGGCATCGTTCCCAAAATGCTGGCAAAATAAAATCCTAATCGTTTGACAGCTCAATAAAAGCATACCTAGTCATCCTTTTTTTAAGGTTGTCAAAGTCAATCAATCTACCCACCTGTCAAAAAAAAAACAAAACCTTCAGAGTTTGTGCCTAAAAACACATCCTACTTATAAAGAGAAATACTTTAAAACACAGAAATAACCAAGCCTGAATTAATTGAACTCTGTGAATATATGAAAATAACATGTCTAGTCGTTTTAGTGACTTTTTAAATACCGCGGTTTTAAAGTTAGGAACCATGTAAATTGCTGACGCGCGAAATTAAAAAAAAAAGATTCGAAGGTAGGAGTAGGTATTATTTCGATTCGAAAATTACATACATAACATACATAATTTCACGCCTTCGTTCCCAGAATGGGGTAGGCAGAGCTACAGAATTACAAACATCTCTAAAAACTTGTTGATAATTCTATAACCACAATTTGCGCAATTAGGCTAAGATGTTTACCAGCGTATTAGTGACAGGTTGCAAGCCCATCGCCTAACAGTACTACAAGCCTTTATTCCCTTAGTCGTCTCTTACGACATCCGCGGGAAGACATGGAGTGGCACTATTCTAACTCGGCAACCACACGAGGCAAAATTGAAATCGAAATATTACTTCTGTGCCTTACGGAACTCACGAATGGATGGAAACTTTTGATAAATTTACATTTATTCTAGCTTCCCGGATTTTGGTAATAAGAATTTAGGGCAGTTGCATACAGTAACAATAATGATAACCTAGTTGATTATCGCAGTGCAACCAAACCGTCGTCATCTTGACCGCTGACCCTAATATTTGATAAAAAAGATGAGGGATTTGTTGAGAGAATCACAACCCAGGATTGATCAGCGACTGACGCCTATCTCACCTGATGGAACATGATGATGTTGTTTTGTTTTCAATGACACACATGAAATTTACTTAAATTATAGAGAGCTGGCAGTTTCCTCGCTCATCGCATAAAGTTTAACCATCCAACGAGGAAATGCTGCCAGCATATTCGGAACAATGCCGCTGGGCCCTTTTTTAGTACCTACCTAACAGGTTTTCAGTTTTAAAATAGAATTAAGTAAGTTGTAAAAATGTAATTTTAGTTTTGTAACTGTTTATTTCATGTTATAATTACACGTTATTTTATTAATTAATTTTGTTAATGAATGTTCACATTGAAGTCTTCAAACAAATAATTTTGAAATAGGCGAAAACATGTGTAAAAAAACGCCCAAATATACATTGAACCATCAAAAAATTTTGTTTCTGAATAAAAAAAATACTCACTTCGTCCGGTTTGCACAGTATAGGTAAGGTCTTGAAAGCTCAGGTTAATCGGCGGCCGCTGCGGCAGATGAGACAGATGCGCCCGCCCCAGTGTCCTGTTCACTCCTACCTCCATGGTGTACGTCTATACTCGTGGCCCATGTGAAGACACGCTTGGAACAGCTGAAAAGAAAGGTATCATTGATAACATTAAAAAAATACATATTTGCTGCTGCGAATCCTACTTTCGGCCCATCCGATTTGCATCAAACCTGGCTTTAAGCAGATCTTTAAATAGAGCTTTTTAACCGACTTCAAAAAAAGGAGGAGGTTCTCAATTCGTCGGGTTTTTTTTTATGTATGTTCCCCGATTACTCGAAGACCACTGGACCGATTTGAAAAAGTTTTTCGTTGTTCGAATGGTTATACTTTCTAGTTGGTCCCATTGTCACCACGTCAGGATCTGATGATGGGATCTTGGAGAAATCAAGAGAACTCCTCAAATATTATAGGCACACCTATAGCGATTTTGGTATTTTTCACTGTAACTCATGCATTTGCTTTTGAAAAGTACTATATGGTGAAGTGGAACTGATGATGAAGACGACAGATGGCCATCGGAACTCCTTAACGGTACCTATTTCAAGGGTGGCGATAAGATATTTCGATAAAGGTAGTTGAGCGACTATGACGAAGCACATTTAGGTTTAAATATGACTATGACATTCCCGCGGCGTTGTCTGCGGCGAGCTTGAAATGTTCTATAGTTTCTCATTAATATTTAGAAGTGGAGCTACGTAACAGCATAAATAGGATCACTAAAAAGTATAAAATAAAATAAATGTTTAAAAAAACAAAAACCCGCCTTCAAAACGCAAAAAATAACTTCTTTAAAATGGTAGGTAAATAGGTCAGTCCAACTGAAGTCGGCGTCCAACAATATTTTAACCATTCTCATTCATTCAGACTTCAGTTGGACTGACCTATTTACCTACCATTTTAAAGAAGTTATTTTTTGCTTTTTGAAGGCGGGTTTTTTTACGGTAACGCTATAATATAATTATATCGCTATTCTCGCACTATAACGTTGTAAAACTCGGAGCCATGGAGTTTTCATCGTAACTATATCGTTATTCTATTAGTAGACATGTTTTCTATAATGATTAGTGATATTATAATGTTATCAGTCACCGCTTTTACAGTACTTTATTTCGCCGGTTTGTACAATACCGCAGTTGCCATCATTGAGGCCCACCTAATATGCTTTTCACTTCTCATGCTCTTAAAATGTTCTCCTTATTAACTTCTAGGGATTCAAGGTTTTTTTTTATTTACTTTGTAAACCCCTAAACAGCCAATCACGGTGTTTGTGAATGGAGGATTATCGCCATGTTCAGTGATTGTGTATGGACCATTTTTTGGGCCGAGGAAATAACCTCAAAATGACAACTGTGCATAAATATAAAAAAAAACTATTTAATTTTGTGAAACACGATTAATGATCACGAATATGAATCTATTTAAATATATTAAGGATAAATTAATTTTATTAGGCATGGTCCAAATAGTTTTCAAGTTTGTATCTGTTGGCTAAATATGCAAGCATTTGTGTCACTTTGTAAAGTGTCACTTTACAAAAAACTAACAACCGCGAAAGAAATTTGTCAGAAACTTTGTAACATATTTTTTCAATATTGCAATTTGGTATAGAACGTCGTTTTTTTTCCTCGCATGCAAAGTGAAAAGTAGAGTGCTTATCGGGAGACTAAACAACCATAATGACACTCGAACTATAGCCACTCTCGCTCGCTCTCTCGCTCGCGTGGCTAAACATCTCGTATTATTATGGCTTGTTTTAATCTCTTGTTGAACAATTTATTATTCTTGTTCGTGTTTCTGATTTAGTATAACGTTTTGAAAACATATCGATATATTTATATAAAAATAATCAGACTAACATACAGCGTTAATATAACGATATTTTTCGTAACGTTATAAGGTATAGTTATCAACCAGTGGTACGCGCATTGAAAACAGACCACTGGTACACAGACAGAAATATAAAAACAGGCATCAAACTTATAACACCGCTATTTTTTGACCATTTGTTTTTTTTCTGAAAAATTATTTTAATCTCAAACGTTCACCTATAACCACTATAACTTTTTTCAATAGATACAGGGTGTAAGAAAATACAGAGTTAACACGAGGCAGTATTTTTTTAGCGAGGCAGTATCTTTTAAGTCTCCGATAATTATTAAGTCGTACGCCTTGACCATGATTCCAGACTTGGCAGATCAGGTTATTAAAAGCAGACCGACTGCCATCTAACCTTTTTTTTTAAATTATTATACGGCAAAAATATTAATACTTTTGAAAACTTGTTTGTACAAGTATCGCAGCCAGCCTTGTAACAAAAAAATAAGACCAATTGGATCATATTATGGGACAAATTTTAAGATTGTACAAAACGACGCCCCCGGACAATAAGTCGGCAATCGCAAAAAGTAAATTTTACAGGAAAAAATATTTACTGATTTTGTTCAATATCTTTACAACCAGAGGGAATACTAAAGACATTGATATATCAAACGAAAGCTATTTTTATAAAGAATATAATTTATACAACTATACTTTATAATACGCATTCAGTATTAAGCAATGAGAGAAAATGCATTTTACAGATAATGAGTTAAAATTTATTCCCAGTAATAGTGACTTACTGGATTATTGTGGTAAATATTATAAAAGTGTTGATTTGTAACTGCATAACATGGACATTTATAACAATATTTTTTGTTTGAAGGGCTAAACGTAATATGTCATTACTAAGGTTTTTATAGTAATTTAAACGCAGGCAAAATAACGGCATTGTATGATAGCTTTGTTGTTCTCGGGAATGTAAAACCAACATATTCAAGTAAACGTGCAATACTGAATGACATCGAAATAATAAAATAACATAGTGTAAAAGAAAACTATCATAAGTACTAAGTATAATAAGATTTAATAATTAAAATAATCGAAAATAATAATAATTATTATTATTAGCCTTTATTTGCTGTAATTATAATTATTTACATGTCATTATCACTATTAAAGTTATGATTAGTCAATTTTATGTTATGCTTGTCATTAATAAAGGATATAAATTGTTAGTTATTCTCTCTTTTTTCATTCTTTCTGGAACTTGTCATATATGAATATTTGTCTTTCCTTCCCTTTTTTCTTTAGTTAGCGCGCCCCTTGGATGAAGGCCTCCTCCAGTCTTCTCCATTCTTTCCTGTCTCTTGTCCTACTCCATGCTCGTCCTATTAATGCGTCTAAATTATTGCTTCATCGCAATTTGGGTCTTCCTTTGGATCTCTTGCCATCTCTGGGGACCAGTCTGTTACTTTTTTTGACCAGAGAGTGGATATGACCAGCCCATTTCCATTTAAGTTTGCGTATTTTAACTGTTACATCTCGCACCCTAATTTGATTTCTAATATGGATATTTCTTATTTTATATATTCGTTTCTTATGTAATATGCTCCTATCCATATTATGTTGACATATCTACCTCAAGTTTAAGTTCATTTTTCTTTGTTAGGGCCCAGGTTGTGCTTTTCATAATTTCTTTTAAGGCCCAATATTTATTACAGGATTTTTTTATTATTCTTTATATTATTTTGGACATATCTTCCTGCAAACATATTAATTCCCCTAGGTATATTTAGTCTCCTATGTAATCTTTTGTGAAATTTCTGACATTTATAGACGGTTTGTTGCTGTTCGTTAGTATTTTAGTTTTTGATACATTCATGGTTAACCCCAGTTTCCTACTCTCTGTTGCCAGATTGTTAAGCATTACTTCAAGGGTATTTGGATCTTCTGCAAATAAAAACACTATCATCGGCAAATTTTAAGTTGATCATCGATTCACTTTCAATTTTTATACCTTTTCCATTCCAGTTTATGTTGCAGAACATGCTTTCCAATGCAGCATTAAACAATTATGGGGAAAGAAAGCCCTGTTTTACTCCTCTTGTAAGTGTAAATTCTCTCCCTTCTTTTTCCAGCTTGATTTTGGCTGCGTTGGTGTTAATATATCGCCTTGATGATACGGTTTTTTTTTTTCCCGTGTTCCCCGTACTAGTAAAGCTTGATGTATGCCATTGTGTTCTAAGCTTTCAAACGCCTTGGTATAGTCAATAAAGGCTATGTATATTTTCTTCCCGTATTCATTATATTTCTCTATAATTTGGTTGAGTGTGTGTATAATATTATGATCTATGGTTGAGAAGCCGTGTCGAAAGCCAGCTTATTCTATGGATTGACTAGAATCCAGGGATTTTTCTATCCTTTTTAAAAATTATCTTCGAGAATACTTTGAAAATGTTTGATGTTAAGCTAATAGGTCTGTAGTTGTTTATGCTACCTATGTCTCCCTTTTTATGCAGAAGTGAAATAACTGCAATATGGAAGTGGAACCCTCTGTAAAGGAGACAGATATTTATTTATACCTGGATAGCTGAGACACTGGGTAAGTCCCTGCAGTTATCCAGGTTTCACTCTATCGGTCTGTCTCATTTACAGAGGGTTCCAGGTGAGAATAGATGTTATTTCAGTTAGACAAGCGCGATTATTAAATTAAATAACATATTTTTAAATATTTTATAGTTATAATTTTTAACAATAATCAAAAAAGGTAGGTACATAATAAACAAAAATAATCAAGTAGGTACGTTTCTTATAAACAGTTCAAAAATGCATACAGAATGCGTCAATCAAAAAAATCTGTCATAATAGTTTTGGTCATACTGCTTCGCGTCTAGTTTTTTTTACTAAATTTACTTCCAAAGTTATTTCGTCATCATCTTCATTTTCCAATGAAAACGAGAAGACATGAACAACTTCTTCGCGTGTCTTTCCACTTTCATATAAGGATATTAACTTTAGTTTTTATCATTACAAGCCTTCGTTTCTGCATTTTTCAAATAAATATCCGTACGATAGCAAAACTAAACTGAAACTGGAGGTCATTTAGGCACAATTAACTAAGTGCGGAATTTGGGGGTCAACTAAGGATTAATAAACAAAACTGAAATTTATCTGCAAAAATGTCCAAGTTAAACAGGTACCTAATAAATTGACATTATCTCAGTTACAGAGGTCTACCTATAAATTAAAAGAAAACATTGTAGCAAAGTATTCTTTAAAATATAGTCTCAGTAAAAGAGGTAAAATTCTCTCACCGTCTCAATTCAGTGCTAGAGTGTCAGGACCTCAACATGAGTTCCAGCTATGGAGGTTTCTCATTTATCCTGTTCCCACTTAACCAAGTTGTACTGTATCTGGATATCTGAGACACTGGGTAAGTAGAATACCTCTTTAAGTGAGACAAATTTGCAGGTCCTAGTTATCCAGATTTCACCATTTGTAGCCATAGTTTCAGCATATTTTAAAACTTTGCATTTTGTCGGTTCCATAGCACCTAATAATTAATTTATTTACACGTTTTGGTAGGTAACACACTGAATAGATTCACAGGTAAGAAACTATGTTTTATTTTGTCACTGACACGTAAACACAAACACAATTTTTTTTAACCAGACGCACCATTCAATAATTACACGTCACTTTCGGTCAATAGAAATTTGCAACTGTTTATAAATGTAAACAAACATTACGCGTTGCCGGTGCGAGAACAGACACGTGAAGGGGCGCGGCATGTATCTATTACTTTCTAATGTTTAATCAAAGACAGAGAACAACGTACCTTATGATGGCTGAGCGGCAAAAAGACAGACGATATATTGGGTTCGTGACATGATCTGATTTGGTATTAAATAGTACACGCAAGTAACTGTTACGAATATTTACGAACGAATTATTTCCCTCTAAAACTTTGTTATTAGCTATTGCCGTGTTAAGTTTATTAAATTAAATACGGTATTATCGTTTACCAAAAACTTCATAAAAATATTAACGCCAATAAACCGGTTATCGCATCGTACCAAATATCAAAATAATAAACATATTTGTATTGATCTGTAGCGACACATTTCTCGTAACATTTTGAATTTGCAGTTTCCCTACAATAAACACGTCATTCTTAATATCTTCTTTAATTGCATTAAAAAAAATCTGAAAAAAATATATATAATGTATTCTGACCCGCTGATTCCGAATTTTGCATAACAATAAAATGTCCATAATATCACATTGCCGACTTATTGTTCGGGGGCGTCGAAAATATTATTACTAAATTGCATTGGGTAACTAATTAATTAACAGCGATTATTTTTGTCACGTAGACATATTAGATGTATAAGAATTTTAAGGTCGAATTTATTTTAGAAGATTAATGCTTTTTTAATAATTACAATTTCAACAACAGCCTTGAGCTTCTTTTGATATGCAATCGTTTATGCACTTCGTAAAACATTAAAAAGGTTAAGCAAGTATATTTTTCATCATTATTTAAGCAATTGCAATATATTTTGAGAATGTGCATCGTGGAGGTTTATTATTAAATTGTTAGTATATCTACAGGGGGATTCGATCATGTTCTGTTCCGAACAGGCACTTGAACGATTGGTCAGACTTTATCATAAAAAGAGACCTTAGTCGGGTAGTGCGAGTTTGTGTCGGCTCTTGTTGGAGGATTTCATAATGTTAATTTTTAGCACCATATTACTAAGACTCCACTGTCTATCCGTCTGTCCGTCTGTCACCAGGCTGTATCGCATGAAATGTGATAGCAAGAAAGTTGAAATTTGCACAGATGATGTATTTCTATTACCGCTATAATAACAAATACTATAATATAGAATAAATTAAATATTTAAGGGGGGCTCCTATACAACAAATGTGTTTTTTTTGCTCGATATTAATAACGGCAACAGGTAGACGATTGAAATATTTACAGAATATTTAATTGTATATTCACTTAAAAAATTACTTACTTAAAAATGTAATTTTAAACACATAATTAGTCTCAATTTTTTTTTAGTATACGTAATTTGAATTGGTATTAAAATATTTTTAACGGTTTATTATACAAATTAGCATGTCAAGTAATGACCGTAACCATGGTAATAAAAATGCTATAATAATTGTTATAGAACTGTTATTACCATGGCAACGCTCATTATAGAATAGTTTTCACGTTTGGTTACGCTATATGTGGTATTGTGGTACCATTAACGATATCAATATCAGCGGTTTATAGTATGCGAGTAAAAAAAAAAACAGTTGCATATTAACCTGTAAAAATTAACTCCTTGTGATGTGACTCAGTGTGTCTTTTGAACGTTTACTTCTCGTCTATCGACTTCCTATATACATATTTTATCGATACATTATAGAATACAATATATTAAAGAAGTTTAAAAGTAGAGGTAAACAACGGGCGGTCTTTTCGCTAAAGAGCGATGTCTTTCAGATAACTTTTGAGTACTTGAAAATATGAAATAGAGATTTGCAATGAAAACTTATCGATAGCAATTCTTGTTTCAATTTCTATCGAAAAATGTTCAAAACAATTTTTATTTTATTTAAAACAATAAAATATTATTTTAATGAATAATTTCCGAAATTTGGCATTTAAAGGTTATCTCGAAGAGATCGCTCATTCGCGATAAGACTGGCAGTTGTTTACTTCTACTCGTAATCATATTTTAAATATTGTATTCTGTTTTTATCGATGTACACATTGTACATCGGAAGTCAATAGACGAGAAGTCCCTATGACAGCTCAAAAGTGCTACGAAAATTCCGGACTCTGGCGATTATTAAAGAAATCCATGGGAGTGTCTATAAATAACTAGATATTGGCGAAATACCCCTTAACAGGGGGCCTAATATGATCGCGTTTATCGTGTGTCAACGTGTGGATAAAACACCCGTCAATTTCTAACACGTATATGGGTCGTTTTCAAAATAATAAACATAGTTAAAGAAAATAAAGAAAGAAATAAAGAAAAATGTTTATTCAGACATCTTACAAAATGACAAAACAAGTACTAAACAAAAAATACAAAGAACATATGAACACATGAAATGGTCCCAGCTCAGCGTGTTGCCAGTAGTAACACCAGCGCTGGTCTTCCGCAGGGACCATTTGGTGACCTCACGGCAGGCCACACACAACAAAAAAAAAACAAGTCGTCAAAAAAAAAACTTACAACAATAAACTATTACTAAAAAACAAATTACAGTGTATATTGGAGCATGTAGCCAATACTAAACTAATAATAATATAACTAACCAATAAAAAAAACATTTATACATTTAACCATTAATCCAAAATTATTATAAACAACCAAAAGAGAAAACGAAAAGAAAAATAGTTAATAATACAAAAGGAACAAACAAACCAAAAAAAAATGGAATTAAAAATTGTAAAATCTACACAACTACATACATACATAATCTCACGCCTTCGTTCCCAGAGTGGGGTAGGCAGAGCTACAGAATTACAAACATCTCTAAAAACTTGTTGATAATTCTATAACCACAACACAACTATTAAAAAGCATAAAGTGAGTTAAATTAAAGTTGGCTTTAATTAAATTAAAACAAAACGTTGTCTCACACTGGCTCAAATTTGTGACCACCCTTTTTTGCCTCATTTTGAAATACTGAAAAAATAAATGATTTTTTTTCTACCCCGAAAATTTAATTAAAATTAAGGATAAATTATCTCAAATTTAATTTCTGGAAAAAAAATTGGTTTTTTTTTGTTTTTTTTTTGTTTTCTATAAAACAAATCTAAACTCCGTGGGAGACCACAGGTTAATTGATTTCTTTGTGTAACGAAAGTTACCCATATAATTTGTACGAATAACTTTCGTTACACAAAGGATGCGATCGTGATTTTGTTTTCAATAAGCCCTTAATTTATGAACAATATTTTTGAAAACGACCCGTATAAGTACAAGAGTGACGGATGCTTTATCCACATTTTGTCACGCGATAAACGCAACCATACTACAGCAGCGACATCGAGTGATGGCACTTTTGATAGCTGACAAATAGTGTTGTGAATCACTCCATTTTATTATCGTAAAAAATTCAGTCAAGTGCGAGAAGTATATTTTTAAAAAGTTTAGTTTAGTTTAGTTTTTTAATAACGCACAAAATAACTATATGAAAAGCAAGCTTTAAAAACCCGACTGCATTTTTTATACTTTCGTTGATATACCTACATATGTTAATAATTGTCATTTGGCCATTGGTGTTATTTCAATTTTAACAGTTTAGGTATCCTATGACACTCTCGCTGCGAAGATGAATCCAATGATACGTCATTTGTCAAAATCGTCCAAGTCGTTTTTGCTGTAGCGGGAAACATAGAACTGGACATTCATGACGGTGGTAAACATAACCCTCCTTTTGGGCTCCGCCGCAGTCGGGTAAAAAGGCCACACTCCATGATTAAATAAAGTATTTATTTTAATGTATTTTAATCCGATTCATTTAAATCATTATTACTAGATGGGTAATTTTCATAATAATTTGAATATGGAGACGTTTTATTGTATGCCAATAGAGTTTGTAGATCAAACTCTCAAAATAAACTGTGTGGCTAGAAGAAGACGACGTTGTCAGAAAATTTAAATATTAAGTCAAATATACAAAATGTGAAATTATTGATACGTGAATAAATAATAATAAAACCACGTTAACTCAGAGCTAGTACGCGAGTTTGCCAGCGGCGGTGACGTGAAAGTGCAGTGACTTCATTGTCATACCTACGTTGTTGTACCAGTCAGCGATCCTTTGTTATCATCCCGCGAATTGATTTTTTGTGATGTTTTTTGTTAGTTATGATTAAAACGATGAACGCTAGAGTGCGAGCAAATAAAAACAACCTCAAGATGAAGCTAGTTACGAAATATGTTTCGGTAAATTACAGCCCCAGCAGTACATCACTATTCCGGTACCTGCAACGATGAAGTTTGACAATCTGTTCCTTTATACTTGCCGTCAATATTTAGGGAACTTCATGAGCGAGCAAATGTCAAAAGTGCTATCACTCGATGCCGCTACTTTAGGCGCGCGGAATGAAAGCCATTAATTAAAATTAGAATAGAACTTATTCTTGGGTTTAAGGATAAACTTAAAATCTGTACCCCATTCACTGATTTTACGCCGAATAAATAATTCTTCAATGATCACAAACCAAGGTTAGTTTATGTTAGTATTTAGTCATTCGAACCACTCATTATGCAAGGTCTAACTAATTAACATTGATCTGTTTATCTCACAGAATAAGAACATATAGCATAGAAACCGGACTATAAGACGTACTTTGCGTCAGCTATCTTTCTCTACTTTTTAGATTACGTCACAAGGTTTTACACAGGGACTTCTTTGACCTTCCTATAGGAAGGATTTGTCTTTCCTTGTCTATACGTCCAAAAACTATAGGTGCTTATAGGTCCAAATCACGCCTTACTTGTGACGATTTACCAAATAACGAAAGAACAGCTATAGATTCATCTCTTTCCAACTCACTATGAAAACCATAAGTAAAAAGAAGTGAACCATAATGTATTTTCTGCTTATTTAATACGGTTTCTTTGCCTTTAGTCTTTATTCTGTGGTTTATCTATTCGGCCTGCTAGGCTCTTAAACCACTTGCTCTTCAAATCTTTAATTCGGCAACGAATTAGTATTAGCAGTCTCTCAAAGCATTATTATTGCATGTATCCTATGCAAGGTCTTTCTGGATCGCTATCACCATCTTATCCTTTAACCTACCGCCAAGTATTCGCATTGTTGTGTTCCGGTGTGGGGATAAGACAATCGGTGAAATTACTAGCACTGGCCATCTTAGTCTTTAGGTTTGGCACCGCATTTGCCGTCTTAGGATTGTAGTCTTGAGAATGCAAATGTCTATGGATCACAGATCCGACTTACCATCAGGTGGTGTGCTCGTTTGCTTACACTTACACACATAGTATATATAAAAAACCGGGCAAGAGCATCTCGGACCAGTTTTTTCCATTTTGGCTACGGAACCCTAAAAAGTAGTTCGTCTCCAGCCCCTTAGGAGTTTCCATTACCTATTACTGCTCGGGTGCTAGGGTTGTGTTCGATAAAGACTATTTGTATTGTATTGTAGGTATACTCAAAATATATAGTAAATATATTCCCTAAAGCTAATTTTCCAGATAAGCAAGTATAGCATGACCACACTTAAAATGTATAAGATCAGTAGTTCCCAAACTTTATTCGACCTCGGACCATTTTTATTGTTTTGTTGTTAGCAGGGAAGCACGAATCAATAAGTTCCAAATACGAAGTATCATAGCAAAAAACGGAACAGCGAATTTTAGTTTTTTTTTATGGCATGTGTAAGGCAAACGAGAACACATACCACCTGACTTGTCATTCTCTTAAATCGACTCTCTGTCGATCGTGTGAGCGACGTCATGCAAATTGAATTGATTGCAATCTTACGACAATCTCAAGACTGTGTGGCCAACCCTGAGGACTTAGGTGGAGTGCTTATCATTTCTCCGGTTGTTTTACCCTTGCATCGCAACACAGCAACTCTTTATGAAATTCAGATACAAACGCGACAAATAACATAAAATGCAGTAAAATATAAAGACGTTTATCTTTAATTCAACGATGAAAGTTATAAGGTACTATGCTCGGTATAGCAAATTTCTTTCAAAATATCTCTAATCCATTTACTAGAACGTTTTTAAATGGATAGTTTTGCTTGGACCTTGGCTTTCAAGATCTACCTGTGGGCCATAGACCACAGATTGAGAACCACTGCTCTAGATAATCAACATGATGCAAGCGAACCATGATTAATAACAGCTGTTAGGAAATGATGAAAATCCATTGCGTATCGTGCGCGACTCTCAATCCACTTTATGGCGTAAAATGTCGTAAAAGTAAATATAATGTTTACGAATATCAAAATCCGATGTGCACATAAAACCGGCCAGGTTCCAGTCAGTGATATAGATAGAGCTATAGGAATCATATATCTCTGTCCCTTTTGGCCTCATGGCAAATTGAAGAGTTCTAGAAGGTTCACTAATGTTTTACCAAATCATCATTTGACAAGCTATATCATTTTAAAAACTTTCAATTCGCAAAGACGTACTTCCCGCCTAGTATTTTTTGTGTATGTGGTCGTTAATCAAACCTAACCTAACTTATTTACGAGTAATAAGCCTATGTAACCTAAGTAACATGTATAGGTTACACAATTACATTTTAGCGAAATGAAAGTTTGTGAAATGTTTGATATTTATTTCGTGAGACTATGGGTCATAGATCCCTTTTACTACCAGGTGGGCAATGACCTCTTTTGCCTTCTCTATAACTACCTTAAAAAAAACCTAGCCAACATAACTCAAGACTGTGAATATCCCTATCCAGTACCCTTACCATGACTTACAAATAACGTACTCGCTAGCGAGTCGAAGTTCTGTCCCTCGCAGACCTCGCAAATATTCTTATAGAGTGCGAGGGACAGAGCATTTACTTTGTCGAAACGCCTTTCAAGTAACGTATCAAAACGCAGAATTGTCATTTCTCCCCTCATTTTTTAACTTATTTGGTAGGCATAAGTCTAATCTAACCTAACCTACGTAATTAATATTTAAGATATCCTGTAATCATCATGGCTCCACCAGAAAATTGCGTTCGATGAAATGAAATTCGATGAAATGATACAATCGATGAAGTGGAATTCGATGAAATGATAACCCCCTATCCACGTCGAATATTACCCTACAGCCCAATACTGCCCTTTAGTTAGAAAACTCGGTTTTACTGCGACATATTTCTGAGGAAAAAACTAAACTTAAAAACAATTCTACTAACGCAAGGTCGCACATCTAGTTGTAAATTTAAAGTGGCCTTCTTGTATATTATATAAGCTATAAACTGGTTTCACGACACTGAACTAGAAATCGGTCAAGTTCGAACATACAGACTAGATGTTATTGTTTTTTTAACACATTTAAACATCAAACTGTGTCATCATTATAATTGACTTTACGATGTGGGGACTACCGGCCATACTCCGAGCCTGGGCTGTGATTCTCTCAAAAACGCGGTCGGACGAACTAACGAGTGAATGTCGCAGCGGCTAGTTTAAGTAGTCCCGTCAGAGCGAACAAAACACATTTTAGCGCGTGCATTCTCAATTTGGCCGCGTTTTTCAGAGAATCACACCCCCGTTAATGACGATTAGGTCGTTCCTGAGTGACGATTTTCATACACATTTTTTTTAATGGCATCTAGACGGTTATCAGGCACGGTTCCGTATCAGAACGCCTAAATGCAATCAAAACACTGCAAATTTGTTGCCATCCGAGGAGATGGAATGCCTCTATGCTAGTAATTTCGCAGTGGACATTCGTATGTTTGCATGTTCGTTCCAGGGGTGTGATTCTCTCAAAAACGCGGTCGGACGAGTGAACGAGTGAATGTCGCAGCGGCGAGTTTAAGTAGTGCCGTAAGAGCGAACAAAACACATTTTAGCGCGTGCATTCTCAATAGACAGCCTTACACGTTCGATCTTATCGACAAAAGTCATGCTGCCAAATTGAAAATGCACGCGCTAAAATTTGTTTTCTTCACTCTGACGGGACTAAATAAACTCGCCGCTGGGACATTTACGAGTAAATGTCCCAGCGGCGAGTTTATTTATTTCGTACCCAGCCAGCGCAGCACATGTTGTCCGCGACATGTTTGTCGCTCGGTTCTCCCTTTCTATCTAGTCTATAACTATAGAGACGCGCTGAGCGACAAACGAGAAAATAAAACTTGTGCTACCCGTACGGGATAACTTGAGTATCGTTGATCCGATCTTTATAAAAATTTGGTAGAAGAATAGTCGAGGCCAATACGATTTTAAAGTATAATTTTAATAATATGCGCATGATGCTTGCGCAGGTCCCGTCCGGATTGCTACCACTATCTTATCCATTACTACAGCCTAGCAACAGTGTTCGTATTGCTGTGTTCCGGTGTGGGGATAAGACAACCGGCGAAATTAATAGCGTAGAGGCATTACATCGTGACGGCTCTATTCAAGGCAAACTACTAATTAGTTTTAATAATGTGAACTGTGAGAAAAGGAAGCTAGGTATTCCAAAGAGACCGGTCTCCGTGAAATAGTAGTATATACAATTGGTACAGTCAAAAACACTAACATCTATTAGGCCAAGTATATGTAAACATAGACCTAATCATCAATGGCAAAGAGGCGTTGAGATATATTTGACGCCTTGTGAAGGTTCTACACTGAAAAAAATAATTGGTCGCCTGTAACAAGATTGTGATTGTTGTGCATAAGCGTCTTGATCCCATACGAGCCTAACAAGACGATAGATACATCAACTAAGACGTTAGATACATCAAATAAGACGTTAGATACATCAACTATGATGTTAGTTGAATCACTAAAGAAATTGCTGTCGTTAACTATCAGCTTTGGTTGATATAACTAATATCTTAACTATTGTAATCATTTTTTGTCAACTAAGTGAAAATCTCTCTTTGTTGGTTCTCATTTTTTTAAGTGTATGTATGTATGACTTTGGCGTGGGGATTCAATATTTCAGTGAACTACATTTTAATCATAAATTCACACTATGTATTCTGACGATCAGCATTCGAAAACTATTAATTACTTAGTCTACGTGCGTGTTGTTAACGCTTACAATCGCATGCAATTCGCAATTTAACGTTACATTACTATAATGATTTAAACCTTTAGTTTTGCTTTCATAAATTAACACCAATGTTATAGTTACGTTAAACTGTGCGTGAAACCTTTCAGTTTTGCCCTTGATGTTCCTTTGGATACAAAGACAAAGTAAAAATAACTAAATGCAAAGCAAGCTTTAATAACTTTAACAAAAAGCAAGCTTTCAAAACCCGACAGTTGCTAACCAACTTTAAATCGTTATAAATCCTAAATGATCATTCAAAATGAAAAATTATGAAAGAAACCTAAAGATGATTTTTAAATCCCTATTCAATGATACCCCACTTGTCATTCGTGGTCGACTTTTTTATTTGTGCCCAATATGGCGTCTGGTTGCCGCCATATTGAATTTTGATTACTGTCATATCTTCAGTGACACTCACCAGATTAAGACAAATCGATTGACATACGAATCATCAAAATCGGACAACGGCTTTAGTTTTTATAATGACACAAAGGAACAAACATACATATATAGGCTGTGAAACATATTACCCTCCTCCTTCGGCAGTCGGGTAAAAACACGTCTGCTTTTTATATTGTGGTCGATATAACTATGTTAATAATTGTCATTTTGCCTTTGTTGTTATTACAATTTTAACAGTTTAGTTATCCTATGCCACCAGGTATAAAGAAAAGAATTCTAACGATACCACACAAATCTAAATCGGCTAAGGCGTTTAGAAGTTATGGCGGAATAAAGAATCGTACATACATACATAAATGAATCCTGAAAACATTATACTCTTTTTTTTGAGCAGTCGTGTAATAAGGTAATAACCTCTTTTTAGAGTCTAGCTTTTGTTTACCGACTGCCTTTTTTGCCACAGTCTTCAGAACCCTTACCATGAGTTACAATTACCGCACTCGGTAGTGAGTCGAATGCTCTGTCCCTCGCACTCTATAAGAATACTTGCGAGGTCTGCGAGGGACAGAGCTTCGACTCGCTAGCGTGAACGTTAATTGTAACTCATGGTAAGGGTACAGCTGCTTATCACCAATATAACCTATCTAAACTTGGTGAGTCTATTATGTACAGTCACGAACTTTAATTTGGGACCCCCCTTAGGTCCAAAGTCATTCTGCAATCTACAACAATAAGGTTGAGTCTCCTATAAGTTACAAATGATTTGGCATCCCTAAGCAGAGGTCGGAATAGGTAGTGCTTATTAACCTAAACTTGACTCACGTTCATTCATGCGTGAGTGAGATGGGGATACGTTATTGAATGAAGATGCAACAAGTTTAGGTTAATAAGCACTACCTATTCCGACCTCTGCTAATGACATTGACGACTTCAAGCCTATTTTTCTTGAAATGGGTCACAAATTAACGATTGCGATAGTACAGCGGAAATCACGTCGCCCTCCGACTCCATCATTAGATCAGCTGTAACCATAATATTGCATTGTTAGAGTTTACATATAAATTGAAATCTTCAGCTCATTCCAATAATAAAAACTGGTTCCAACAATAAAAAAATACGAGTAGGTACTTAAAAAGGGTCCGTACCCTATTAACATGTCTACGCTGCTGTCCGTCCCGTCCGGCATAACTTTAAAGAGCTGTGTCTTTTGAACCGTAATATATTGCGGTTTTTTTTTTAGAATATATTTATTAGTTATTAAAGCGGATTTACGAACAATCCAAAAAAAGTGAAATAATAGGTTTTTTTTTGTTTAACTTTCTTTTATTTTTGTTGTATCGTAAAAACATCAAATTTGGTATGATTACAGTTTAAACCCTGAAGAAAAATCAAAAATAGTTATAAATAAACAATTCGAAATCGAATTATAATGATACTTACTGTGTGGTGGTACGGAACCCTCGGTTCTGCGAATGCGACCCGCACTTGACTGTTTTTATTTTATTATTTATTAAAACACATTGTTTTTTAGTTATAACTGCTAACAATGATTCATTCACATTTGGTTACAAATGGTCCATGTGTTGGCTTATCTAAAAGAATGTGTGTCAATACTGATAAAAAAAAACTCATGTACTTAGTACTTAGAGATATGGACAAAATATGGCGTCACTTACTTTTAAACGATTTTACAGTTTTAACACATAAAAAACTCTCTATTACATTCGTGTTCATTTTTTATGACATATCTAATAGACTAAATTTGATATTTATTTAAAAAAATGTTTTTCTAATCCCAGTACAGATGACTTATGCCCTTTTTAGTTTGTCCACATACAACTGTTTTCAAAGTATACATTTTATAATCTAATCAATCTATTATCAAATTTATCAATAACACAAATGGTAAAGGACTTCTATATCTATGTATATATAGGTCGACTATAAATAAATTTAACCTCGTAAGGCCCACGTCAAATTTCGTTAGTTCGAAAAAGAATCTTATGTCAGTCAACTAAAGTCAAAAGTCACTTTGACAGATGTCCTCAATTTAGGACATCGGGCCTTACGAGGATAAGAGCACTATCTCACAGTCACACAAAATTACCTAGTCCCAAACTAAGCTCTAGGTTTGTACTATGGGTACCACTTAGGTACCAGACAACGATTACTAGATGCACTTGCCGTCCCCGGGCAAGTCTAAATGGAGCGAAGCGGTTTGCTAATATAACATACTACAACAAACAACCTTACGTCAAACGTGACAGCTGTCAATCGTAAGCTATGCTACATGTCTGCTACAGATTTCTCATCATGTTTGTAACTAAAGCTAAAGATGAAGCTACAAAAAGGTTACGAGCGAAGAGCACCGCTTAAAATCGAAGTTTGGGCACTTTTCCCATTTTTCCCATTGAAAGTCCATGGGAACAGATTTTCGGTGATTATTCCTCCGTGGTATGTCCGATTTTCAATGTTATTTTTTCTAAACCATCTATGGCTAGATGTCGTGTTACGGGCTAAGTTTGATCCTGATATCTCTAATAGGTTGGGAGGAGTATGAGGACAAACGAAACTCCCAATCGGGGAAGAATGGGAATAAATACTTATGTAGAGAAATAATTATTAAAATACATAGAAAACATCCAAGACTCAGAAACAAATGTTCGCGCTCATCACAGAAATATTTGCCCATACCGGGAATCGAACCTGGGGCCGCTAGCTTCGTAGGCAGGGTCACTACCAACTAGGCCAACGCGTCCTCAAAACTATACATAAGTAAAGTGTCATAGCTTCTCAAGTCTCAGGCAGTGAAAGGAAGCGATAGATTATCAATTCAAAAAATTCGCGAAATCGCCTTTCACATCTTAGTCCTCTTCTTCACATATTACTTATTAGCGGCCTGCACACGAAAAGTTCGGACCGCGGGAAACGCCACGCGCCATTCCAATCTTCGCTCCGAACCGTACGTGTAAATGCAACTGTAATAGTAAAATAGTATAAAATGTACGGTTCGGACTGGCGCGTGGAATGGCGCGTGGCGTATCCCGCTATTAGCGGCCTTTACACGACTCAGTTTGGACTGCGCATCTGCACGGGTAGCACAAGTTGTATTTTCTCGCTTGTCGCTCAGTGTGTCTCTATCGTTACATACTAGATAGAAAGGGAGATCCGAGCGACAAACAAGTCGCGGACAACATGTGCTAGCCGTGCTGGGACTGCGTTCCGAACCGCAGATCAAACCATCGGTCTGTCCAATGGTTTCGACCGCGCATCAAACTGACAAGACTTTATTACGACCAAATAATTATTAATTAATAATTATTATTTATTACACGTACAGTTCTTAACGAAGATTGGAACGGCGCGTGGCGATTCCCGCGTTCCAAACTTTACGTGTAAAGGCCGCTATTGAATCGTCCTTGTGGTGCCTACTAACAACGAAACTATCAACTAACTATCAAAATCAAAAAAGGTTGGGAACCACTGATCTATCGTATGGTAACCCATACTTTTATCGAATTTCACTTCATCGATTGTATCATTTCATCGAATTTAATTTTATCGAACGCTGTTTTCTGCTGAAACCATGATGTTTTTAGGATATTTTAAACAACAATTATAGCCTACGTAGTTATTGTTTAAAATGGGTTAGATTAGACTTGTGACAACCAAAAAATAAACAAATGCCTTTCGATCAATGATATAATATAATAAGAGGTAGTTATGTTACCTATACGGTATTCCGCGTGTAAAAATGGCCCGGCTTACGCAAACATAATCAGTAAATTTTGCAATTACACACTAATTCATAAATGACAAGTGAAAGCAGGATGGTATGCTAATTTCCGGGAGCGAAACAGAGACGAGTGTATGTTGCTCTGCAGACTAGTTCATGGTTCTGTTGACGGCGCAAGACTAAGTAAAGGTGTACCAATTGACTTGGTTTTAGGGTGCCACTATCGAAGTGCATATGACATATATACCTCTTTTTACTGTATTATATCATTGCTTTCGATGAAATGAAAATTCTGTGTAATGATACGTTCGATGATTTACAAGTCTCCATCTCGTACACTGCCAGAAACTCGGCAACAGACAAGTAAAAGACAACAATTCCACAGAGACTTTGTAATTAGGCTATTAACCTGGTCTGTGACCCGCTAGCGTGACATCATTGAATTAATTTAATTCAAGTTCTAGAAAAAGTATTTTAACTCCAAAATGAAAAAAGAGCGGAGTTATAAATAGCTGTGTATTTGTGTACCTGTGTGTCTGTGTCGTCATTTTATCGGGAGTTTTTTTTTTATAGTAATTTTGTTCCTATCTTTTTATGGCACTTAACACCCGACAATGAGCGGGAAGCGAGTACAGACAGCGATTAACTAATATATGTGTCTCTTTAGGGTCTAAATATATCGTTTGGTCTAAAATTGTTTGGCCTATTTTTGTTTCGCCATATATTTTTTTGCCTACCAACGTTTCGTCTAATGATTTAAATGTCGAAAATTGTTTGATCGAAATTGTTTTGCATAATATTGTTTGGTCGAAAAATTGTTTACATTAACTTTTTTTAGTCAAATGATTTTTTGGTATAACGTTGACCGTGAGGTGAAGTCGAAGGAGCTCCGCTTCGCGGAGCCCCTATTCCGCGTAGTTGTGGTGCTTCGCGCCTTAACACAATTCTAACCTAACCTAACCTATAGATTAGTTGAGACCTAGGTGTTTTATACTGGGGGGGGGGGGGGCTTCGACCAAACAATATTATGGATTTAGCCGTTTAGTAATTAAAATTTTAGACAAAACAATTTTAGACCAAAAGTGCTTAAGAACAAAAAATATGTATGCAAAAAAATCTTTATGCTAAAAAAGAAGTATGTCATTCAATATCGTAGCCAAACATTTTCGACCAAAAAATTTTAGCAAATAAAATTTTAAGTCAGTAGATGGGCACTCATCTCTTTTATTGACACGGGATCTATGTATATCTTTTGTCCGTTTCTTGAGCGAGAAAAGCGATACCCAATCGTATCCTCGCCGGCAGTGGGACCCAATGCCTATATCCCTAGAAGGTCAACATCTTAAACTGCGTCTTAAACCTTCAGTTAAGACTTAAACCTGTTGGGTTACTTCGAAACACAAAAACACGAAAATTCGGACATTTCTCTGTTTAAGGCACAAGGCTAAGTACACTCGGCCAAATATGTAGTCTGCCCTAAAGTTGAATTCTATTTCGATCGATGAGATGCGTCTGTCAGTAATCATTATGAAGGTCAGTGCGACATTTACGATTTATTCGCATTATATACACTTTCGCAGAAAGTCGACGGAGCTCCTATTTTTGGGTAGTTAAGCCCTCCGGGCCAACTGAATAACTAATATAACCTAAACCTACCTCATATTTATAATACTAAGGGGTGCCTTGGGTCCGGAATTGAAATTATTCATTAGTATAAAAACGCCCGTGTGGTTGCCGAGTTAGAATAGTGCCACTCCATGTCTTCCCGTGGATGTCGTAAGAGGCGACTAAGGGAATAAAGGCTTGTAGTACTGTTAGGCGATGCGCTTGCAACCTGTCACTAATACGCTGGTAAACATCTTAGCCTAATTGTGCAAGTTGTGGTTATAGAATTATCAACAAGTTTTTAGAGATGTTTGTAATTCTGTAGCTCTGCCTACCCCTCTGGGAACGAAGGCGTGAGATTATGTATGTATAAAAACTGCGAAAGTGTATAAAATGCGAATAAACGACATTTAAAACCACCAACGCAAAGAGAGGGTTAAAAGTGTATCCTGAGTATCTGACTACCTGTCTGTGGCATCGTAACTCCCAAACGGATGGAATGATTCGAAAATAAAAGTTAGTTTATTAGGGGTGGTACCTACTGAGCAATTTCGTTGGCCTGTTTATGAGTTATCATTATCAGCTCTGAACGGGTCGCTGTTAATGAATCGAGGGTCTTTTATGTATCAGTTTAATTAATTTATTCATCAATGTAATATTTCAATACAAATTGCATTGCATGTCAAAAAATGCGATCATTAAATTGAGATCGTCGGTCGGTCTATCGGACGGTCGGTCGGTCGGTCGGTCGGGCGATCGGTCGGTCGGTCGGTCGGTCGGTCGGTCGGTCGGTCGGTCGGTCGAAACTGTATTCAATTCTGTCCGCGTAGAAGGCGTTTATCGCTATTCCCTTAGGAACTATCCAATTTTACGGGATATAAAGTACCCTAATGTCCTTTCCCGAGGACCAAGCTATCTCGATACCAAGTTTCAATGAAATCGTTTAAGTTGAAAAACATAAAAACAAAGTGACTTTCGCATTTATAATATTAAAACGGATATTCGGAGGTTAAATATCATTAAAAACCACCAAGATTGCGATAATAAGAATCGGTCAAGCGCACTGAGGGTTTCGTACAGTCGACGTCATAAGTATATTTACGCTTTAGTACCTTGTGTATGTAACGTCATGTTTTAACTGCCATATGAAATTGTCATAGCGGATAAAGTGACAAGGTACTAAATTGTAAACATATTTTTGACGTCGACTGTACCATCACATATTAACGCCATAATAATTGTAAACAATACGATATAAGCTATAGTAATTACGAGACTGGTTAAAACACCTCCAGCCGGCAAAGTTAAGCAACAAGAGTGGACGAAAACAGGATGGGTGACCGCCAAAATAATGGAGTTGTTTAAAAACAAAACGTAATTATAGCAGCTTTACGGATAATTGGTGCTTACCGTTTAATTATGTTAAACAAGCGACCCACCTCGCTTCGCTTCGGTTTATGTGAGTTTTTTGTAAAACCCGTACAAAATCCAGAATATTATACCTACACTAGAGGACGCCCGCGACTTCGTACGCGTAGAATTAGTTTCCCGCTACTTCCCCTATTTCTTCCCGATGGGGGTTGAATTTCTAAAAATCCTTTCTTAGTGCTCACTTACATCATGAAAGGAACCCCTGTACCAAATTTCAAGTTTCTAGGTACAATAGTTTCGGCTGTGCGTTGATATCTAAGTCAGTCAGTCAGTTTTGCCTTATATATATACCTACATATAAAGCTTCCGTGAAATAAGAAACGAGTATGTAAGAGGAAGTTTGAGAATAGCGCCAGTGGTAGAAAAAATGGAAGGTTAGGTTGTCATGGTAATGTCCATGTCATGAGGTGGGAGCAAAGTCATGTCACGAGAAGAGTTTTGAATATGAATGTGGAGGGTTATAAAGCAAGAGGAAGACCAAAAAAGAGAGGGATGAATTGTGTGAGGAGTGATATGAGAAAGAAGGGAGTGAACGCCTGAGATGGCGGCTAACAGGGATGTGTGGAAGGAAAAAACATGCTGCGTTGACCCCAGATGATTGGGATAGGGGCAAGGAGATGATGATGATGATGATGATGATGATGATCAGAGGTCGGAATAGGTAGTGCTTATTAACCTAAACTAGTCTCATGTTCATTCATGCGTGAGTGAGATGGGAATACGTTATTGGATGAAGATGCAACAAGTTTAGGTTAATAAGCACTACCTATTCCGACCTCTGATGATGATATAAAGCTTCCGTGAAATATTATTTAACTTATGGTGAAAACCACATCCAAATCTAATGCGTGGTTTAGAAGGAGTTAGCTGATAAACGCCGCCTGTTAACTCGCTATGTAAACAATCTTTTTTTTTTGTAAATTCTTTTGTTGGTGTATGTGGTGTTCAATAGTGCCTTAAATTGTATTGTATACAGACAGACAGATTCGGAAAGAGACTTTGGTTATATATGTTCATCATATTGCAGAGATTTCGATAGATAATAACTAGGGATCGAGCAAAATCCATTGAAATGACGTATGACAAGCAGTTAGGGTTGGCGATGGTTCTTATGAACTAAAATATTAGGTACTAAAATACAATTAAATATATTTTTTACTGATGAAATTGAACACAATCTGAAACTCAGTTTACTGGGTGATATATTTTTTTATTATATTAACAACTTCAAATCAAATAATTCCCAAATTTAGACTTGGGATAGTAAGTAATAGTTTACGCAAGTGCAATGGCGAGACAATGCAAATAATACAATCAGATTGACAATCATTACAATGTAAGGCTCGTCAATCTATAGACAATGTACTTATCAATCCTAATAAGTTTTAGTTTAGCATTATACATAAACCATGAACACTGATAGGGGCGATTTATTACCATAATGATAACAAGTGCTTTCATAGACCCTACTTTTCGTTGTACATAAGTTTTAGCCACGTTCTCACTATACTATTTTTATTTCCAAAACCGTAAAGTGCTCCGTTTTCTAACTTGAAACTTGAAAAGGGACCTAAATAAGCTTATATTTGGAATTATCCTAATTCATAAAACGTTATTTTGTAATAACTATAAAGTGAGTAACGCAGTGGACGTTGATGTCCCCGCCTTTTCTATGGAAAAAGTGCAATTTACCACCGAGTTACCGAGATTCTTCAACGATAATTGAGTAATTTAAGAGATGTTTTTTTGAAAACCGTTGAACTTAAACATTCTAAGTTCATGTTATTTATTTATACGCGGATTCATAATTTGGTATACTTTTTATCGGACGATAACAAAAATGTACACTGAAAAGTAGAATGGCCCAGGTATAAACACATTCCTCCATACATATTTAATTTATTCGATTATATAATAAGTGACAACCCTAGCACTTCAATGAATTTTGCTCGCATTTTGCGATCCCTGGACTAATAACATATAAATATATAACAGCATCCGCTATTCTGATCGCACGCTCGCTAAGATATTAGACTAAGTGTATTAGACCTTGTACCTTATTTTCATTTGCCTACTGCTAATTATCGTCCTTCAATCCTACTTCTAAATATAAACTAGATTGGCTCCGGTTTACCGAAATCCTAGTAATATTAGAAATGCGCAAGTTTGTTAGTTTGTTACTCTTTGATGCTGGATCGGCTGGACGGATTTGGATAACATTTGGAACAGAGATAGCTTATATAGATTCGATATAGATAACGATAATCGGAATTTACGAGAAGGAAGTCGCGGGGAGAACCTAGTGAAATATAGCCTACTAGTTGTTGCCCGGGACTCCGTCCGCGGAGACGCCGGTTACCGCTATTCCCTCGGGACTATTCAATTAGCTTAGTTGGTAGTGACCCTACCTTCGAAGCTAGCGGTCCCGGGTTCAAGTCCCGGTAAGAGCATATATTTGTATGATAAGCGCCAGTGCCTATTTGTTCCTGAGTCTCATCTTTTCTATGTAGGTATTTCGCTACACATAATTAGGTTTATCGTTGTCTATTACCCATAGTTTAAGAGGCCACCTATGGTGCCACGCCCCCACAAGAATAAAAAGGGGTGGCTTTACGAGGGGTGGCTGAAAAGTAATCTACCTAAGTATGAAGTAAAAGACTGACATGGCTAGTTTTTTTTTTTTTTTCAATATAGTCTCCTGCAAGAGAAATGCACTTATTGAATTTGTCATAAAGTGACATTAGACCGTTAAAATAATATTCTTTTGTTTTCTCGTCAAAATGATCATTTACGGCGGACTTCATGTCTTCATCAGTCGAGAATCGTCGCCCTCTTAGATCTTTTTTTAACAGCCTGAATAAAAAGTAGTCGCAGGGGGCTAGATCTGGACTACAAGGTGGATGATCCAGCTGATTGAAGCCATTTGCACTCATAGCTGCCTTCACTACTCGAGCGGTGTGCACTGGGGCGTTGTCGTGCAATATTAGAACTCCTTTGCCCAGTTTGCCTCGTCGTTTCTCTTTTATTTTTTCCCGGAGCTGAATTAACAAGTTAGCATAGTAATTAGCATTCATTGTAGTATTTTTGGGTAAATAGTCTATCAACAAAATTCCATCGACATCCCAAAAAATTGTGGCCATGAGTTTGCCTGCTGATGGACGGACTTTAAACTTGCGAGGAGGCTTCTCTCCCTTAAATATCCATTGCATAGATTCCTGTTTGCTTTCAGGATCCCATTGGCGAATCCATGTTTCGTCACAAGTCACTATTTTAGAAATAGTTTCTTCCTCCATACCTTTGCTCATTTCTAAAAATGCCTTACAACACTGGACACGTCGATCCTTATCAAATGGAGTCAGCATTCTGGGCACCCAACGAGCACTGACCTTTGACATTCCCAAATACTCATGAATAATTTGGTGCACCCTTTCTTTACTAATGCCAATGTCTCTTGCAATCTCCCACTGTTTTATACGTCGGTCTTCCATAATAAGTTTTTTGATACTGGCCACGTTTTCATCAGTAACCGCGGAAACCGGCCTTCCACTGCGATGATCGTCTTCAAGGCTCTCGCGGCCATTTTTTAATTGCTTCGACCAAAACTTTACAATGAATTCGGAAGGACAAGAGTCACCAAACACCGCTAACATGCGTTGTCTGATTTGCGATGGAGTATTACCCTCCTTAGTGAGGAATTTAATAACCGCACGTTGCTCAATTTTAACCATTTTACTTTTTTCTTCCGACATGTTCACTGCTCAGAGCTACCAATTCGAATCGAAGCGTAATAAACAAAAGAATGACGGCAATTTTAAAAAAGAATAAATAGCCAATACGATACCATAGTGGCCAGTAACATTTTTTTATTATATATAGACAAAAGAGATTACTTTTCAGCCACCCCTCGTATGTTCTTCCGCGCGAAGAATGTTAGATGGAGATAGTTCGCTCGCGCCTTGACGGCAGCGTTACATTCGAGTAATTGCTGTTTACTTTAAAACCACAACATTTATCGAAAAAATGGTTTACCAGGATTAAGAAGTTACATATCCTCAACTATTGAATTGAAAATCATCGTTAAAGATTATAGGGTTTCGAAGATTCAACCAAAAACATGCAAAAAAGGTGTCATGTTTGAAAAATAAAAGTATCGAGGATTTTGTTTCTAATCGTGTTTTCACGTTTGCCAGTCAAAAGCAAATATGACCGAGTTTAATATATCCAAAGAACAGATACAAAGGCGTTATGGTTATTGAGATCCAGATCGCGGAACACTCCAGACTTTAGCATAGGTGGCCTCTTAAGCCTAGAGCTCAGAGCGGCCCTAGACAAGATGCATGAAGAACTTTACTAGATTGGCGTAAGCTGCCGGACGGTTGCGTAGAGCGCTTAGGTCAATTACATACATTTTGACAGTTTTCGAAAATTGTTTACGTTAGCGTTATGCATCTTGTTTAGATAATGAATATAACCGGTTTTAACCGGTTATTTTTATACGAAAATGGTTAATAATCGGTTAAATTGCATTCCCTAATCTTGTCTAGCCTCGCTGGTCAATCTGTGTGATATTTTCCACAGATATTAAAAAAAACTCGTTCTCGTTTTACGCTTCGTTTGACATGCGCCCTTACACGCACGCTAGATTTCGCGCTTCAATAAGCCGAACGCGCGTATACGTGTTCATGCCAGAGTTGAATTAGTGCGTCGGTTTTCATGGCTCGGGCGTGATGAGCGTGTGGCAAATTTACGCGTTTACGAGCGAAAAATCGCTGGTCTGAAACCGATCTTACAGTCTGGAAAATTTTAAAGCTTTCACTGGCTTAAAAAAAAAACAATTTCTATAAGACTGATTAATTTAATGTTACTGAATCTCGCTATTAGTTCAGTCACCTTTATTTAAAACATTGCAAAAAAAACTGATAATGCTTAATTCATCACGGCTTTTCCTGTTCTATTTCCTTCCTTAAAGCAAGATTATGAAAAAACAATAAAGCATAAGCATTGCATTATGAGGAAATACTGCTTGTATTTGTACGGCCGGCCTTAGTGCTTTGTCACATTAACGTTACGTTTGAACTGCTGCGCTAGTCTGTCAATGGCGTTAATTCGACAAGGTGCCAAAGTGTGCAGCCACTTATAAGGCCAAATAGGTACCTTCCTTTCATTGTATTTACTTAGGTAACCCATCATTTTATGCCAAGAGTTTGTTTATCGGTACTGGACGACAATAAAATTACTTATAAAGAGAAATACATACTTAAATACATACCCCCTTACTAATAAACGTTGGTATAGCTATACAATGTTTTGTCCTTGTGTGTCCAAATGTCACAATGACAGATAAGGACAAAACATTGTATAGCTATACCACCGTTACTCAACGTTTAAATATTAGTAAGGGGGTTAGAAAACATCCATGACTGAAGAACAAATGTTCACGCTCATCTATGTCTTTACCGGGATTTGAACCCAGGACCGATAGATTCGTAGGCAGGGTCACTTCACTACCAACTAGGCCAACGTTACGGTCGTCGTAGTCAACATACTTGAATACATAGACAACATTCAAGTATCAAGAACAAAACCTCGCGCGCATCACACAAATTATTGCCCATGCTGGAAATTAAATCGAAATATTAATAAACATGATAATCTAAGCTATTTTCATAAATTTCATCTTAATCCGTCCAACCGTTTTGCAGCGTGAAGAAGTAACAAACTTACACACAAACTTTTGCATTCATAATTATTAGTTATTCTTGTCGTATGTCATATTACGCAAAAAAAAGTATTATTTTAAAGTAAAAAAATGCTGTGTTAATTCCTCGTGCTTTATTTCCTAAAACTACTATGTATAGACGACCAAGAAACTGCTTTACCACTTCTCGACTCTATTTGTATGACGTTAAGGTCCAAAAGTGGTAAAAGACTTTCTTGGTCGAGTATACGTAATAACGCAGTGATCGGAATAGGTAGAGTATATTTACCTAAAGTTTGAAAAAGGACATAATATAGAGTGGTTACAACCGGGTGAAATATTAATTTATTTTTATTGATTTCCAGATTTCCTGTATTTTTAATACTAAATATACGTAATGTTTACTTACGGTGTGGGATATTTTATGTTATTTTGTGATAAAAGGAGCCTGTAACTTAATTCTTTTAAGTATCTAATTAATAGGTGAAGTATATTTACCTAAACTTTGTAGAATAGAGACATAAACTGGAGATTTATTTGCGACTACATTTACTAGTATCAGAAAATACCAGAAATCCGGAATTCAATAATAATAAATACTCAGTTGTAACCACTCTCTGTTATGTCCTTTTGCGAACTTTAGGTAAATATACTCTACCTATTCCGATTACTGGAATAAGATTCCTATTGTTATGGTAATACACGTCATTGGCTTTGAAGGTGATCAAGTTATTCATCCCATTGTTTTTGTCCGCCAGTGTATTACTAATGGGAAAGTACCCAGGACCGCTAGATTCGTAGGCAGGGTCACTACCTACTAGGCCAACGGTCGTCGTAGACAACATACTTGAATACATGGAAAACATTCAAGTATCAAGAACAAAACCTTGCGCGCATCATAAAAATACTTGCCCATATAGAAATTGAATCAAAAGATTAAAAAACATGTTAATCCAGGTTATACGCTATCTCCATTTCAAATTTCAGTATAAAAAATGCAGTGTTAATTCCTTGTGCTTTATTTCCTGAAACATATGTAATTAGATTCCTATTGTTATAAAATACGTCATTAGCTTTGAAGGCGATCAAGTTATTCAACCCATTGTTTTTGTCAGCCAGTGTATTAGGTACTACCTAAAGCAGAAGTAAGTTTGTCTGTACGTTTTTACTATCACGGTTTAAATACGACGACGATAACGCAACTAGCCTAGTAGGTCCCAGGTTCGATTCTCGGTCAGGGCAAATATTTGTGTGATGAACGCTAGTAAGTATGTTTCTGAGTCTCGCGTGTCTTCTATCTATATACATACATACACACATACAATCACGCCTCTTTTCCGTAGGGGTAGGCAGAGACCACTTCCTTCATCTTGCTACGATCCAGACAAACTTCCCTCGCTTCCTCCACACTCATAAGTTTAATCTTTTTTTTATTAAAACCCGATAAGTGTGATTTGGACTCGCGCACCGAGGGTTTCGATATTTGACTTAATTTCAATTTACAAATTCTATTTTTTTTTAAAAGGGTCTTGCCAGACGTGCAGACAGACAGATTAGATAGACCGACGGACGCACTACCAAGTGATCGTACAAGGGTTATTTTTTTTTAATGTACGGAACCCTAAAAATGTCAGTTTATGGGACTTGTCGTTTACTTTTATTATCAGTTTATTTATACGGCTTTTTGTCAAAATACTCTCATCACACAAATGTTTGCCCTCGGGAATCGATCCCGGGACTGGTAGCTTCGTAAACAGGGTCACTACCTGCTAGGGTTACCGCATAATAAAAAAGCTCTAAAAGCCAGGCACGTCATTTGTATATTTTGTAAGTAGTTTTTTCAATTAACATCTCTCATTTCTTAAAATACGTAAAATTTTCCAGTTCCACATAATTATGTCAGTACTGATGACGTAAGATGACACTTTGTAAACATTGAAGAAGACATTACTTCCGCCAGACTTCCGCCATTTTTTTGTTTTTGTATTTCCGGCATCAATCTGTCAAGGCAATATTGACACTTCATGGGCATGTTTTAGAAAATGCTAACTTCTTTGACGATGCTGTTGCCTAGTTGTTAGGTGTAGTGATTAAGTATCTAGCCCGTTTTCGATTCCCGGTGTAGGCAAATGTTTGTGTTATGAGCGCGAGTCACTTTTCTCAATCTCTCAAGGGTTAGCTGGAAGAGATTCCGTAAAGGGATAAGTTCGCCTTAGTATTATTTTTTTATCTTCATTTTATTGTTTTTTTTTGGTACAATAAAGTGTTAGCATAGGTACAGTCAGCTGCAGAGTAATGTAACCCCCTTTGCTAGGAAACTTGTATGCAGGGGGGTATACTTATCTCTGCAGCTGACTGTACATAGATTTATAATATTACTGAGGTATTTTCTATGTTTGTAAGTTTCTTTTTTTTCAACATAAATGGGTCAATCAACTTTTCGTTGCAACTCGTTGCCATGGTGACGTATCTTGGGTCACTTCTTAAAACTATGATTTCGAAAGATATTAGTCCACGAAAAATCTGTTTTTTTGGCAATTACACACCCATTATTTTATGGGTTTTCTCCTGAGTGTGTTAGAAGTAACATATTTTAAAAAAAAATCTATGAAACTGTATCACTGTTTTCCTCTAGCTTACGGGACAGAATAACAGCAACAAAAAGCTGATCCACCCAAATATGTTTATCGTTTAGTAAGGTAAGTGTCCCAGTGGTCGACGCTTTTAGATAGAAAATCACATGTTTTGTAAAAAAAAAGCTTAAATACTAGTTATATTGACTACTTAAAGGTTTTATGACATGAACGGGTTTGTGTTTAATATTTTAGACCACATAAAAAAAGGTATTCCATATTGCTTTAATAAAATATTTAAGTTTTTCTCAACCTCTAAAATTGTACCAGTGAATAACAGCTAAATTCTCAAATTTCCCAATAATTGACTATGACAAAATGACGTCTAAGTACCAGTATTTGACATAGCGTTTTAGTTAGCTTCATAACTCTTCAACTGTTTAATAATGTCTATACCTAGTTAATACCGAAAAAAAAAACAAGTTTCACAAACAAAATGTTTTTATTTGCAAGTACAATCTCAAATTACAAAAAATAATTAAATAATACTTAAGAGTGCGAATTAAAAAGTAATTATTATATACTGTGTGTCCCAGGATAAAGAGTACATCGAAAGTCCAGAGGTAGAGCACCTTAAGGTGCATCCGAATCACCCCCATGTATGTTCAGCGATTTTTTACTTTGCAAAATATCTGTAACCAATGTATGACATTAGTAATGGCCTAGTGTTTGATACCTTAATAAACGACTGTCAAATATTGGGTTTTTCATTAAAACATTATTTGAGTAGTGTTCGACACCCATGTCAAACATTACTCAAACACTAAATAGAAACTTGATATTAACAGAGTACTACACCACTATGCTCTCAAACCTTACCATGCGGTTGAAATTACGTTTAAAAAAATATTAATTTTAGCGAGTGTATGACATGGGGTGTCATTCACTACTAAACGTTAAAATTCTGTGCCAATGTTTGACATGCCACAAAACAATTTAATTAATGGGATACACTATTTTAAAGTACACAAAATATATAGTTCATACTGTTATCTAATAGTTACATAATAATAATAGTCTAATAATAACAAAATCCAATAATTCAGTAACTAAGTTCACTTGAATCACTTGATCTCTTAACCAAATTCGTAGTAACATCGACGCACGACCGACGCGGATCACCTGTTAGAACATACTGTCACCAAATTGCAAAATTATGAGTGATCAATTTTTTTTTTTAAACGTAATTGATAGATGCCTTTTGTAGATATACATTGAAAACGGTTTTTGAGTTATTTGAATGTTACTTTTCTTATTCTTTCAAATTAACTGCGAAACTGTCATACATTGAGACATTGTCATCCACTGGGACAATTACTGTACCCATAATACAAGTCCAGAGCTTAGTTACAGTTTAGTTTAATTTTGTGAGATCATCCCGTGATATCAGAAAACATTCAAGGCCCAGGAAGAAATACTCGAGCTCGTCACACAAATTTTACCCTAGCCAGGACTCGAACCTGAGATCACTAGGTTTGTAGTTCACCCGCGTCGCAAGTAATAAGTTTATTTATATACATTCAACACAGTATTTTAGATTATAACTCCACGAACAAACTGCAAGGAGTTACTCAACTCTATTTGCATAATCACTTCCTCTCAATCTAACCGGGTAATAGCATGAAACTCAATACTGCCGACTAGCAAAAAAGCATTAGGGCATATGAAGATCATATTCTTACTGCCTTTTTCTTCTGGACGGTAAAATAGTGCTTACAATCAGCAACAAAAGTATCCACATACGCGGTAAAAACGGGCAAAAATCGACTTTATGCTCATATACTTAAGAGCGAGTATGATATTGATCACACGTCCTTTAACATACGCCGCCAACTGTTACAGTCCCTAATTGGGAGCATACGCTTTAGCCCTTCCCGCCATCTTGGTAATTGAGTTCATTGACCCCTTTATAACCTCTTAACCTTGACCGAAAGGAAGCGCGTTCCGTACCGAGGACTCCATAACAAGTCGCGTTTGTATGCAAATTGAGGAATCCGGTATTGAATTATTTTCAAGTGTTAAATGAAAGTGAAACTTGGTTTGTGATACGTTGTACGTTGATAAAACTAGTTCAAATGAAGTCCGTTTTTATTTTGACGCTTGGATTCTAAATAACCACCGACAAATAAAGAGGGGGTGAGTTAGAGTAGTTACTTAATTTTAACGTGTGTAAGTATATATGCATCTGTGTGTCTGTCCGTGACATTGTATCTCCCAAACGGATGTACCGATTTGGACGCGGTTTTTATTTACACGACTGCCCAAAAAATGGATTGTAATATTTTCAGGGTTCATGTATGTACGGTTCCTTATTCCACCATAACTTCTAAACGCCTGAGCCGATTTATATTTGTTGGTATCGTTAGAATCCTTATGTCATCCCGGGTGACATAGGATACATAAACTGTTAACATTGAATTTACAACAATGGCAAAATGTCAATTATTAAAATAGGTATAGGTAGTGATAGGTTCTTGTCTGTCTGTCCAACTGAAGTCTGCTTTTGGTTAAAATATTGTTGGACGCCGACTTCAGTTGGACTGACCTATTTACCTACCATTTTAAAGAAGTTATTTTTTGCTTTTTGAAGGCGGGTTTTTGTTTTTTTAAACTTTTTTTTAATTTTATACTTTTTAGTGATCATAAATATGCTGTTATTCTCCCATTTCTCAAGAAACAATAGAACATTTCAATCTCGCCGCAAGCAACGCCGTGGGACAGTCATAGTCATATATTTAAACCTAAATATGCTTCGTCATAGTCGCTCAACTATCTTAATCGAAATATCTTGTCGCCACCCTCGAAATATATACCGCTTAGGAGTTCCTGTGGCCATCTGTGGTCTTCATCATCAGTTCCACTTCACCAAATAGTGCTTTCCAAGACCAAATACACGATTTACAATGAAAAATATCAAAATCGCTATAGGCGTGCCTATAAATTTTGAAGAGTTCCGTCGATTCCTGATGGATTCCACCATCAGATCTTCATTTTGAAAAAAATGGGACCAATCTGGAAGCACCAGCTTTCAAATAAAAAAAGAATCTTCAAAATCGGTTCACCCAGTCGAAAGCTCTGAGGTAACAAACATTAAAAAAAAATAAAAAAAATACAGACGAATTGAGAACCTCCTCTTTTTTTTGAAATCGGTTAAAAATAGGTATAGGTATTAATAGGTTCTTGTGTATGTGTTGTTAGTATATAAGTAGTGATGATTAAAAATTGTAATTAACATAATAGGTGATTTGGTATGCATTGTAAGCCTATTATTATATAATAAATAAATAAATAGATACGACGACGCGATAGCCTAGTTGGTAGTGACCCTGCTTACGAAGCTAGCGGTCCGGGGGTCGATTCCCGGTATAGGCAAATATTTGTGTGATGAGCACGAGTATTTGTTTCTGAGTCTTGGATCTTTTCTATATATTTAGGTATATATTTCTCTATATAAGTATATACATACATCGTTGTCTAGTACCCATAGTACAAGCCTAGAGCTTAGTTTGGGACTAGGTCAATTGGTGTGAGATCGTCCCCTGATAATTTTTTCATTTATTTATTTAGATATATTGACAACACTATAAAAAAATTAAATCTTGCTTTTCATTTAGTTATTAATAACAGCTAATTTAATCGAGTTGGTTCTTAGCTAGATTTCATTAAAATCGGTTGAGCCATTTACGAGATATCAACTCTGAAAGAAGAGGTTGCCATTATATTGAGTTTTTACCCGACTGCGTCATAAATAAATAAATATATACAAAGGAATGTCACACCAATGGACCTCGTCCCAAACTAAGCTCTAGGCTTGTACTATGGGTACTAGACAACGATATAAATACTTATATAGATAAATATATACTTAAATACATAGAAAACATCCATGACTCAGAAACAAATATTCGCGCTCATCACACAAATATCCGCCCTTACCGGGATTTGAACCCAGGACCGCTAGCTTCTTAGGCAGTCACTACCAACTAGGCCAGCGCGTCGTCCACATATACACACGGAAAACAACCCTCCTTGGGTTATGTGTAACGAGTGTAGCAGTGTCTCTTTTTAAAAAAAAATTGTTAGTAAATTCGCCGCAATAACAAATATTATGAAAAAAAACCCGCTCTCACAGTTCAAAAGATACATCTCTTTGAAGTTAGGAAAGACAGACAGACGGACGACGGGCTTATTATGTAAACTCTTTATTGCACAAAAAAAATCAATTACAAGTAAGTACGTACAGTCAAGGACTTTAATTGTTATGCCACGATGGAACCCTGTCGCATAACGTTAATCATTCATTTAAGGGTAATTTCTGTCATGTGGTTTGACGCTGTCATTATGACAGGGTTCCATAGTGGCATAACAATTAACACACTGACTAACACACTGGCAGGACTGACGGCCGATGGGGTCAGAAGGTTCTTGAGTGGCGTCCGCGGACCGGGAGACGAGCTGTAGGTAGGCCTCCAACAAGATGGAGTGACGACCTTGTAAAGATCGCGGGAACGCGGTAGATGCGAAAAGCACAAGACCGGTCTAAGTGGAGAGCCTTGGGGGAGGCCTATGTCCAGCAGTGGACGTCTTTCGGCTGACATGATGATGATGATGATGATAACAATTAAAGTCCTTGACTGTACATAAACTTAGTACAATAGCGAACTTATCCCTTTAAGGGATCTCTTCCAGTTAACCTGACTATGAATATGGAAACTGTACGAGGATAGGCAAAATTACAATAAGTGCACGAAAAGTAAATAAACCAATAATTCTACACCTAAAAACCATAAACTATACCAATAACTATACACAAATAAATAATATAATAATAATAATAATATAATAATATAATAGTAATAGGATCTCGTTGGATGCCCTTCGGTTACGGAACCTTAAAAACAAAGCAAACTAGAACTAACTCGAAGGACCACAATGAGCCATTGAGGAGTTCCTACAGCCACCTTCCGGTTCCATCATCATATGAGCTGATATGATGATGGAACCGGAAGGTGGCTGTAGGAACTTCTAAGAAGTATAGATTGGTCTGTGAGATAATTTGCCTTCTTGCCATGAAAAACCATCGAGCTGGATGGTTTTTCATGGCAAGAAGGCAAATTATCTCACAGACCAATCTATACTAATATTTTAAAACTGAAGAGTTTGTTTGCTTGAACGCGCTAATCTCAGGAACTACGGGTCCGATTTGGAAAAATTCTTTCAGTGTTAGACTTATCGAGGAAGGCTATAGGCTATGTCATCACGCTAAGACCAATAGGAGCGGAGCACCAATGAAGAATGTTTCAACCTTCTACGTTAAAAAAGTCGCGGGTTAAAGTTAGCGATAGCCCAAAGTAACTATTCCACGGGGAAGAAGTCGCGGGCAGAAGCTAGTTAATAATAAGTAAATTCTGTGACTCATGGACATTTTTAATCTTAAGACTGCAATCTAAGGACTTCCAATGCGTTGCCAACCCGGTCTGAGTCATTTCAACGGTTGTATTATCATCGATTCTGCGCGGTTTGGACAAAATGTTTCATTTTCCATAATTCTTTTTTTTTGAGTCATTAATCTTCTTCAAGACGGGCAACGCATTGGTGACGTCTCTGGCGTTGCAAATGTCCATAGGCGGCGGTGACCACTTCCCATCAGATGGCAATGGTTTTCTATGGCAGTATGAAGGCAAACGAGCACACATGCCACCTGATGGCAGTGGCTTAGCTAGGGGGCCCACCCGATTAGGGGTGACACCCGACCCGACCGTGGACATCAGTAGTGAATGCCATCTATAACAATTCATAAAAACTGTGGCAGATTGCATAACCGCTACCAACAAAATAATGTAATGGAATTGGTGACACCTACAATATCCGCACCGGGTGCCACTCATGCTAGCTACGCCACTTCCTGATGGTAAGTGGGATCTGTGACCCATAGACATTTGCATTCTCAAGACTGCAATCTTATGACCCAAAATACGTTACCAATCCTGAGGACTAAGGTGAAAATCCTCTATGCTAGTAATTTCATCGGTTGTCGTATCCCCACAACAGTACGAACACTGGTGCTTGGCGGCAGGTAAATGCAGAGGGACCCGGACGGACCCTGCACAAGGACCTGCCACCACCTTTTTTTCTTGCCAAAACATAATTTCGCGTTGCGGATGTTTTTTGTAGTCACATTTCTAACCTAACCTAACCGACGCAATAAAAGGTTTTGGTATTCCGGAACAAAAATAACAAGAGACAAATTTAAATTTGCCAAAGCAGGCTCCCCTTATCACCGGAACTCAACAAAGCGAACACTGCCGCTTAGCAATAGGTTAATTAGATAAGAGGGTGATAGCAATCCGGACGGACCCTGCACAAGATCGTATCGCCACTAAACTCAGACCAACCCTTAAAGTACCTTGTCACTTTAATCGTAATGCCAATTCAAATATGGCAGTTTAAACATGACATTAAATAGACAAGGTACTAAAGTCTATACATATTTATGAACTCGACTGTACCATTTTATCGTACAGTCGGTTTATAAGTAACTAAACATTTTAGTACCATGTCGCTTTAACGCCTTTGGCAGATTAGTACAGCAGTTCAAACATGACGTTGTAATGACAAGGCACTAAACTGAGCAGCTACTTACAAAACCGACCGTAACGCCTCCAAAATTAAGTTTATTATTAAGCGACCCGCCCTCGCTTCGCTTCGGTTTATGTGAGTTTTCTGTTACCCGCACATAATCCAAATTATACATAAAAACCTTGAATCACTCTATCTATAGCTGAAAACTGCATCAAAATCCGTTGAGTAGTTTAAAAGATCTAAGCGAGCAGACAGCGGGAGCGACTTTGTTTTATACTGTGTAAAGATAAAGATTTATTGCCATCGACGGACAAACATACAGACGGCCCACCTGATGGGAAGTGGGCACCGCTGCCTATGAACATTTGCAACGCCGGAGGCGTCACCAATGCGTTGCCGGTCTCGAAGAAATTTAATGATACCCATTTTAAAAAGCCCCATATTGAAGTTTTGACTACGGCTATTTATTTATTATGATGAACATTAATTAGTATACTTTAATTGATATGGTCAAGGTCTAAGTTATCCGGGTTATTTTTTACGTGTTTATTTTTATATCATCTTTAAGGTTACAGTTTCTTATCACATAATATCGCCTGTAAATAAAACTGTTTCGGATAGCATGTGTTTATAAGTTTTTAGGTCATAAGATGACAGACATTCAACCAGTATCCCTTGGGAACGCTAAATCTTTGTACGCATATTTATCTTTTCACATAATTTTTTTCGCATAACACCCTGACATTACAGAATTTTATAAACGTCTATTTTGTAGATTAGGTTAGGTTAGATTAGGTCAGTTTTTTATAATAATTAAAATAAAACCGTTTCTAATTTAAAACCGTTTTTAACCGACTTCAAAAAAAGGAGAAGGTTCTCAATTCGTCGGCATATTTTTTTTTTTTTATGTATGATCCCCGATTACTCGAAGACCACTGGACCGATTTGAAAAATTTTTTCGTTGTTCGAATGGGTATACTTTCTAGTTGGTCCCATTGTCACCACGTCAGGATCTGATGATGGGATCATGGAGAAATCAAGAGAACTCCTCAAATATTATAGGCACACCTATAGCGATTTTGGTATTTTTCACTGTAACTCATGCATTTGCTTTTGAAAAGTACTATATGGTGAAGTGGAACTGATGATGAAGACCACAGATGGCCACCGGAACTCCTTAACGGTACCTATTTCAAGGGTGGCGATAAGATATTTCGATAAAGGAAATTGAGCGACTATGACGAAGCACATTTAGTTTTAAATATGACTATGACATTCCCGCGGCGTTGTCTGCGGCGAGCTTGAAATGTTCTATAGTTTCTTATAAAATAAAATAAATGTTTAAAAAAACAAAAAACCGCCTTCAAAAAGCAAAAAATAACTTCTTTAAAATGGTAGGTAAATAGGTCAGTCGAACTGAAGTCTGCTTTTGGTTAAAATATTGTTGGACGCCGACTTCAGTTCGACTGACCTATTTACCTACCATTTTAAAGAAGTTATTTTTTGCTTTTTGAAGGCGGTTTTTTGTTTTTTTAAACATTTATTTTATAGGTCAAACGATTTTACGCGTGAAGATACATTATGCGTAAAAAAAATACGTAAGATATCTCTTATTTACTTGACAGTAATGGCGGCTGAGTTAACAGGTCATAATAAATAATTGCTCTGATCAAAGTAATAAATAAGTAATTGCTTATTCCATTAATATTTACTTATTCTTACCGGGAATCGCTCCCAGAGCCGCTAGGTGCATTCAGAGCACAAATATATTTATTTTAATTTACAATACCATCTAAAATTTTTTATTTTGGTCGTTATTTTTATTTAAGTCGTTAGTTTTATTTTTAAAGCATAGAAACTTTAAGATCTATCCGGCTACTAACATGTTACGAAAGCCACACATAAACACGCACGACGTATTTCTAAAAGCTCAATAATACGAACGTTCCTACCGAAATAACTTTTAGTCCGATTCAATACAAATAACACCTACTTATTTAATTTATACTATCTCAATTAAACCGCATTTAAAAACAATATTTAATCTTTACCTATTCAGGTCTCATACAGCAAAATCCACAACGAAACTTACACTTTTAACTGAACGATTAAACTGCGCGCGCGTCGATCGCGTGCTAGAGCGCGGTAGCGACTAGATGCGCGTGAGTTCAGTTTACACCCAAGCGTGAACAGCTGTTTGGGATGGACGTCGACCAATAAGGCAAAGTAGGGACTAGAGGACGCGATTTCGTACGCTTAGAACTGAGATAATTCATGTTGAATTTTAGAATATACTGTAGTTTTATGGATTGAAAAATAACAGAAAATGAAAAACACCGGTCAAGTGCGAATCGGACTCGCGCTCCGAGGGTCCCGAGCAGTAGGTATTATTTTATTATATTCCAATTTGATCTCGATTTCGAATTTACTCTTGTTTTTTTTTCAGGGTTTGTAATATAATCATACCGACGCTTGTATTATTTAGCGTTTTTACGACACAAAGAAATAAAAATAGTACGTTAAAAAAAACGTGTCATGTATGGGGACCACGTTTACTATAAACTATAACATAATTTTCTTAAAAAAATGTCAGTAAACTCACCGTATTTAACATACATTCAAAACAAAGCACAGGTTTGTAAGGTCAGCTTTAGTAGCTGCACACTGTAGTACTTTGTCACTTTAATCTTATCTTTCAACTGCTGCACTAATCTTAAAGTTTATTAATCAAAAAATCTGAAAAAACCAGGCGTATAGATAATTACTTATATTTTATGGGAAAAACAAAATGACGTGTTCATTATTTAGAGTTTTTGAGAAATAACAAAAACACTGAAAATCTGTCTTGAAATTTAGGCAAGTCAAAAAATATATAACCTTATTGCATAGAAAATAAACTTCATAACAAAATGAGTATTTTCTTTTGCGGTTACCAAGCGTATTATCTTAAATACGGAACCCTCGGTGCGGGACTCCAACTCGCACTTGGCCGGTTTTTCCTTCCACACATCTCTATTAGCCGTCATCTCAGCGTTAACTTCCTTCTTTCTCATATCACTCTTCACACAATCCATCCATCTCTTTTTACCCGCCTGCTGAAGGAGGAGGGTAGTGTGTTTCATAGCCTATATATGTATGTTTGTTCCTTTGTGTCACTATAAAAACTAAACCCGTTGTCCGATTTTGATGATTCTTATGTCAATCGATTTGTCTTAATCTGGTGAGTGTCACTGAAGATATGACAGGTAATCAAGATTCAATATGGCGGCAACCAGACGCCATATTGTGTAAATTAAAGAAAAAAAAGTCGACCAAGTATAACAAGTGGGGTATCATTGAATAGGGATTTAAAAATCATCTTTAGCTTTCTTTCGTCATTTTTCATTTTGAATGATCATTTATGATTTATAACGATTTAAAGTTGGTTAGCAACAGTCGGGTTTTAAAAGCTTGCTTTTTGTTAAAGTTTTTAGCTCTTCCTCTTGCTTTATAATCCTCCTCAATCATACGGACTACTCTTCAAAGGAAGTATAATAATCGGCGTGATTCTTATCTATGTTTCTATTTAGGAGATATGAGGTATCACTATAGAAGGGGGTCATCATTATATCGGGGGCTTCTATCTATTAAGTAGATAGATAGATAGAAAATAACAGCTGATTATTCTTAATACACAGAACAATGTGAAAAGCAATGGTTATCAATGTTATTAAACTATTTTAAGATATACAGGACCGCAAAGTTTTTCTACAATTAAGTACGAAAGGAGTAAAAAGGGAGGCGGCTATTTGCAATATGTTTGAAGCATTCTAAACACTATACAGTTATTCATAAGGTTGTATAACTATACAATGGACCCGATTCTACGTGCACGTCGCTTAAATAGCCTAAAACTAAATTGTATAATTTTTAGACATAGTTTAGACGGCAGATTTAACAAGTGCTATTCCAGAATGTCAATACAATATTATTATTATTATTTATTTATTTTAATGGCGTCTACAAGTTATGTAATTTTGCAAATGTCAAGTATATATAAGCAATTGTACGGTGAATCGTCGTTGTCGTCGGCGTCTTCCAGTCCCAGTCGGCACACCATTGAAGATGGCGGGCATCCACTTCAATGGCTTATTGGCTTGGAGTGTTCTTGACCGCTTGCTCATTCAGAATCAACTTTTCACTGATATTTTATTTGATGCATATTCTTCGTCAGTGTTGGAGGTTACTTCACAAAGTTGCCCTAGATTTGCGAACCAAAATCAACGATAAAGTAATTTACAAAAAATGAAATAAATAGACAGATGTTTTTAAAATGACAGCTAGACAAGAACCCCCGTCAATACAATATTGAATGGACCGCCTAAAATAAGAAGCGTCAGATTCAAATAAACGCTGTAATTTGATTATGACAGCTGCTCGTAGAATAGCAAAGTCTTTTACGTAACACCTGGCCATAATGTGAGTTTTATCGCACGCTGCGCGCACGGTAAAACTCGCATTGTGGCCAGGTGAAGACGTAAAATTGTGTAGGTACTCATCACGGGCAGTAAAAAAGAAAGCCCTCTATCGCATATTTACAACCCTCGCCTACGGCTCGGGTCTCAAATACCTGCGATTTCAGACTTTCTTTCTTTTACAGCCCTTGTTAAGTAATGTACTATTAGCGACACCTAAATAAAATTAGGAAGTTTAGAGGCTACTGTAGAATCGGGTCCAATATGATTGCTAATAACAGATAGCTGGTTTCTTTCGTATAGGGGCAGTAATGTTTATGACTGCTTTATTCTCGAATGTCAAATGCTAAAAACGCTTAAATCACGAAACAAGAAAATAAAACACATTCCAGACAACTCAATTAGTTATATTTCATCTAGGCCTATGTCCAAATAAACTTGCACGATCTTAGACCTCATGGCTATACTAACCTTCAATCACGATAACGCAATTAACACGGGTAGGGTAAAACGGTGTTTTAAATGTCGAACCAATTGGAACACACCTGATTTTCAACAGAGTTTAAAAAAGGAGGAGGTTATCAATGTGTGTATTTTTTAATTAATTACCCTTAGGTACTCTTATTATTAACAAGATGTATTCCGCCAATGTCGAGTTTTACATAATCATCGTGTCCTTATCAAATAAATACGAGTACAACATGACTACGGAAATTTTACAACTATTTTGAGCAAAAGGCTAACGTAATAACTTCGCATTATAATATTTTTTAGTAATGCTTTAATTATTTAGAATTTTTCGTAACTTATTTTTATACCAATCTTGATAATATGACGCCATTTGAATTTTAATTAATTGATAACTTAGTTTGAAATATGATAATTCAAAAACCTGAACCATATTACTAGATTTTCATAAAAATATTTCACTATAAGGGTATTTCTCAGAGCGTTTGAAACGCTGTCACAACTAGTGATGGGCAGCTTGTAAGTTACAAAAGTGAAACTTTCATTTAAATTTCATGTAAGTTACTGGAAGTTTCAAATGGAAAATTTCTGTTAGGTTTCTGTAGTTTTCAGGTGTAAATTATCTGTTTGTGAGTAATTTTATACTCCCCGATAAACAACAACATTCTTATTAATTATCACAGCCACCACTTTAACATAATTCCTTTAATTACTCTGTTTATGGTGTTTTCTATTAAGACAAAGATAACACAATATACCTACTTTTAACATATACAAAACATTTTAAACAATACCTTTAGGCATTAAGTCCGCCATTTGTACTTTTTTTAGTGCAATAAAAGGTTAAATAAATAAATACAAAAAAAAACAAGGCACTTCTTAACTTGGTCTTGAACTTCCGTCCTTCGTACATCAACTGGGAAGTTGGGAACAGACTAGCGATGGGCAATTTCTGAAACATTTCACATATTACCTTAACTGTGACATATTACATACAACTTTTGAAAATTACAAAATTGACAAGAAACGTTTCTGGCAGTAATGTTACGGAATAAACTACACTTAAATTTCATGTCACGTGTCCGCTACTTCTGACGTTAGTAGAACGGTTTATGATTATAAAATTCGAGACTATATGTCAGTGGCCGCTTGGCCTAGGGGTGTCTGTTCTAGCGATGGGCAGCTTGTAAGTTACAAAAGTGAAACTTTCATTTAAATTTCATGTAAGTTACTGGAAGTTTCAAATGAAAAATTTCTGTTAGGTTTCTGTAGTTTTCAGGTGTAAATTATCTGTTTGTGAGTAATTTTATACTCCCCGATAAACAACAACATTCTTATTCCTCCCGAGAAATACCCATAAACTCTACAAAGCCTTAACTTATCACTACTAGCTTCTGCCTGCGACTTCTGATCTGATATATTATCATTATCATCCATATCAGCCGAAAGACGTCCACTGCTGGACATAGGCGGGTGAGGACCAAAAAGTTGGACCATAGTTAAGCGCAGTTAACCATACAAACAACGATGGCGGAAAAAGTTCCGTTGTGTGACGAAAAGTGTCCTTACAATTTTATGGCTAATTTTCGTCGCACAACGGAAAAGTTTCATAGAAAATTCAACTGCGTGAGTTAGCATGCCCAACTTTTTGGACCTTACCCAGGCCTTCCCAAGGATCTCCACGATGGCCGGTTTTGTTCTACTCGCATCCATCCGCTTCCCGCGATCCTCACCAGCTCATAGAAAGAGTAGTTTCTCAACAAATGGGTCTCAAAATGAATATGGAGAAGACAAAGCTTATGCCAAATCATCGATAGATGTTGCACCCACTCCTTTAAAGTTGGAAACTCTACGCTCGAACTACTTGGTCATTATGTACCCAGGAGAAATAATCCAGCTAGGTAGGTCCAACTTCGAGAAAGAGGTCGATCGCTTGGTCTCAAATCCAACTCGGCTGGGTAGAGTTTGGTAAGCTACGGAGCATATTCTCGTCCCAGTTACCTCAGTATCTAAAGTCAAGTCTTTGAATTTTGTATGAAGACGACTTGAACCCGTTTTCATCCCAGAATATGAGACAGTTGTCGAGGGAATAGCGATAAACTACTTATAGGCAGACGAAGTTGCGGGCCAGCTATAACTAAAAACTAAATTCATGTTCGAATAACCAGACTAAAACTTCACTTAAGTATACTTCCATAATAAAAAGTCAGTCGGGTTCTAGCCAAATCATAGTCTAAGGTCACTCACGCCTGACCTAACAAGCAATGACCTTTGAATATGAAATATAATTATTATGATTAAGTAGGTACCCAACCAGCAAAAATGTTTGAATAATTTTGGCGTTATGCAACCATATAGTCGAATAAAAGACATAAAACTATTCATTGTAACAACATTGCTATGTCGGAACATGTACTGTACCACTATTACACATAATTAAGAAAAATCATGACATTTAAATAGTACATTTGCAGAACTTATTTTGTTCATAAGAAGTCATTTAATTGACATCTACATGATCTACTCCCCGAAATTGTAGTGTAACTGTGCCCAAACCCCTCAAATAAACGTGAACTCTACTGTTATACGACTGACTATACGCTATAATACATTGTGTATTAAGCGTGGTAAAGACAGAATTACAAACGAGAGTCTGTTAGAAGCCCGAAGCCGTAACATACAATGTTTTTCATCACAATTGCGAGGAAATGAGAGAAAATCAGACAAAAGATCATATTTTTAACTTACGATTGTCACTAATAATTTTAGCCGCGTTGGTGATGTCCGGCGGAGTCGCATTATCCATTTCCAACATGTTTTTTATTGATATATTAATTTTAATAAGTGCACAAAGACACCCTTTTAATTATTATTTTGGAATCAAACATTTTATAATCAATATTTATTTATAAATTAGCGGCAGACTACATCATTGTCTATGACTTACCACAGATAATGTCAAACGTGTTCAGGAGTCCGATTCTAGTGACAGTCGAGATCAATAGTTTATATGCGAGATTTTTAGAAAATTGTATGAAACTAACATTTAATCTCGAATGAAACTTCATATCGAATAGCACAAGAATTGGGGTCCTGGCGTATTATAATAGTTCTATTAGACTACGCCATTACTACGATATTCTAACAGACTCTCGTTTGTAATGCTGTCTTTACCACCCTTAATACACAATGTACAGTCAACAGCATAAATAAGTGATCATTTATGTACCTTGTCGCTTTCAATCGTTTCACAATTTTGTATGACATTTCAAACACGACGTTAAAGTGGCAAGGTACATAAATGATCACTTAATTATGCTGTTGACTGTACTATTAAAAAAAGCTATTACGCACGATAGGGCGCAATGGTAAAAAAAAGGCCCACGGATATTATTTTGGATTTACGGTCGATTTTTCTAGCATATTAAACCACTATTTACGAGCAATTGTGATGAAAATACTAATATGATCGCCGCAGAAACTTCGCCGTAGCTGCTTATACGATCTGTTTTCGCTAGTTGGTACGCTTTTAACATGTATGATTTAACACTAAAGAACATATTAAAGGACAATTATCATCTATTCTGTCTGCGACATCGTAGATGACTAAGGTACAAATTCAATGTGATTTTTTAGAAGCCTTGATTAGTCGAGGTTATTCTTACCTAGGTTGAAATCCGGTATGGTCTTTTAAAAATTATCGGCTCTGAAACTTAATACCGCAAATAACTTCGGATATTTTTACCTATAAATGTTAGATTTCAGTTTATTATGTTGAAAGAAAACAGGAAACAAAGATTTTCTTTATTTGCAATACCGGATAAAAAAAATGAGTAAAAAATTAATACCCCCCCCCCCCCCCCCTGTTCTTGTATCTCCCTTTCGTTTTCATTTTCAATATTAGTCGGATAAACCGAAGCGAAGCGATAGCGAATCGATGGTACGCTAGCGCTACCTTCTATGGCCCTGAGGGCCCTGCCAAGATGCATTGCGCTAACTAGCGTTTCTATTCGTTTCGTTTTTAAACCAATCGCGTCACTGGTAGACTTTTCGTATCACGTCATCTACCAGTCAAGCGATTGATTTAAAAATGAATCGAATAGAAACGCCAGTTAGCGTAAGGCACCTCGGCAGGGCCCTCCGGGGTATGATTCTCTCACCAACGACGAACGGACGGATGAACGAGTGAATATCCAAGCGGCGAGTTTAAGTAGTCCCGTCAGAGCGAACAAAACACATTTAAGCGCGTGTATTCAATTTGGCAGTATGGCTTCTTGAACGTATAAGGCTGCCTTATTGAGAATGCACGCGCTAAAATGTGTTTTGTTCACTCGGACGGGTCTACCTAAACACGCCGCTGCGTTTTTTCTCGTTCGTTCAACCGACCGCCGCTTTTAAGAGAATAATACCCCAGCTAATACCTAATGCCTAATGCTAATGCCTCGGCCACTTCCACCAGCTTCCGTTACCCAAACTCTAAACATGTACCTTGTCTAATTAAAAATAACAGTTACATCTTAATCGTTAGAGTGAGTTTACAGCGTCTAGGTAAGCTATAAATACCACCAGATGACCGTTAAAAAAACAAAGTGAGCGCGTTAGCCTTCTGAAAAAATCTAGATTGTACTCGTTTAATCTACATTCGTAACTACTTTTACCTGCGAGTTCGCCCGCAAAAAACGCCGTTCTCTTGTATGAACAAAGGCAAGTTGGTATGTTTTTTTTTTCAGCGACCACGTATGATTTCCTTATAATGGTTTACATGACCTCTAAATACACATGAGTATATAATAGTAGATTGTTCAAGAAGGGACTAAAACAAGCCATAATGACAGGAGATGTTTAGCCACGCGAGCGAGCGAGTGAGCGAGGGTGGGTATATTTCGAGTGTCATTAATTGTTGTTTAGCCTCTCGTTAAACTTTGAATATGAGGAAAAAAACGACGTTCTATACAAAATTACAATATTTATTAAAAAAAAGTTTCTTACAAATTCGTCCCACGGTATGTTTTTTTGTGTAAAGTGATGCTTTAAATGCTTGCATAATTAGCCAACAGATTCAAACTTGAAAACTATTTTAATACTAATTGGACCATGCATAATAAAATAAATTCATCCTTTATAGAATTAAATAGATTCATAGGTATTCGTAATCGTTAATCGTGTTTCACGAAATTAAATCGTTTTTTTTATATTTTTGCACAGTTGTCATTTTGAGGTTATTTCATCGCTCTAAAAATTGTCTATACTGATAATAATAATCACTGAAAATAGCGAATCCTCCATTCACCAACAACGTGTTTGGTTGTTTAGGGGTTTCTAAAGTTAATTAAAAAAAAATACTTTATCCCTAGAGATAAGCAGCTTTAGTCCCGATTTTAAGAGCATGAGAAGTGAAAAATTTAATGCGTTAAATATAAGCGAAGCGGATATATGGTCAATAGGTTAAAGCCAACGGTGCCAACGGTGCCCGTCCGTCTATCCATCTGGCAGTAGGCAGTATCTCAGGAACCGTGATAGCTAGACACTTTTTTTTTTACAATCACAAATAACTACGACATTACACTCCTTTTTCGGCAGTCGTGTAAACATTATAAGGTTCAAAAAATTGTTTCATGGTGTGTATTAACATTTTTAATAAATTACCTGACTCATTTAAAATAATGGAAAAGCATATATTTAGTAAATCAGTTAAATCTTGGTTGCTAAACAAATGTTATTATAATTTAAAAGATTTCATGGAGCATCGTACTTGTGTAAGAATTAAACTCGGATTCATACCTTTTTTTTTTCCTTAATTAATGGCTTTCACTCCCTGTGTTTAACAAGGTGTATTTCGCCAGTATCGAGTTTTAGACAATCACCATGGACTTATTAGAGAAACAAGTTCATGGATATCACACGCGAGGACAATTGTTCGGTTAAAGAGATTTACTCTGGTGGACTAAACAGAAGCACATGGGGTTAGCTCCACGCGCTTCTGTCAAGTCCCGGATTCATAATTAGATTCCATCAAATGTCACTGTCACAATAACATATGTCATTGTCAGTATGACGGTCCAGATGCCACCAACCATTTCTTAATAATAAAAAATATAATTATTTTACTGCAGGTGAAAAACTTAACGAAAGTCTTTGTAGTGGTGTAGAGAATTAAGGAAATTAACATCCAAATTCAAATATAGTCTCCATTTTCTGTACACAGACACTAGGGGTTTCGTTATAAGTTTGTCGCCTATACTACTTTGATTCTTATGTATCGCTGTAAACATTTATATTCATATATTCCTAAATTCTACGTAAAAAGGATCCTAATTGTTTCGCTGTAATTAGTGAGATGATTTAACGTCCCTCCTTCAGTTTGGATGCTACAGTCAAGATAATATAATACGCCTTAAAAATAGCCAACACAACTAGGTAGGGGGTTTTTTTTTTTTCAAATTTACGTATTTTAGGTATAATAATATTAATAATTAATAATATACGCACATCTTCAAACGATAATATTATTGTATCAAAACGGATACCAAATGATATCGAGACCTGAAGTTTTACCATTGCAATAAGAATACTTCTACCACAAAATTGCTTCAATTAAATATTTATTTATACAACAGGTTTTTATATAAGCATTTTTATTTAGACAAAGCATTTAATGTTATTCCTAAAATTACTAAGTAATTAATTACTTACGTGCATTCTTTCGTAAAGAGTAAATTTACTAATGTTGGAATTTCATTTCAATGGCAACACCGTTGTAGACTCGATGGAATATTATCTAATCCGAGTTTACATACATACGGGCTTGCCTGGGGACTGCCCCACGGCACTACTAAACCGCACTACTGACCAAAACTAGTATCATAAATATGAGGTAGGTTTAGGTTATGTTAGTTGTTCAGCAGGCCCGAAGGGCCAAACCACCCAGAAAAAGGAGCTCCGCGATAGCGGAGCTCCGTCGACTCCGTCAAATTTTAATTAGAAATAGAAATCATTGGTCAGTAGTGCGGCTTAGTAGTGCCGTGGGGAAGGAGGGACATTCCTCAGGAGGATTCTAATGGTGAAATATTTTTTCAAATCGGTCCAGTAGTTTCAGAGCCTGTTCAATGCAAACAAACAAACAAACAAACAAACAAATCTTTCCTCTTTATAATATTAGCGTAGATTGCATGCCGCAAGACGGCTGACTGTGACGTACTTTTGATAGTATTGATTGTAAAACCACACCACTGTAATTACTGACATTCAAGCAATAAACGATTTCATTTAATTTCATTCAAAAGTGATCCATACAAACATGTTTTTTTCCGCGTGGTACGGAACCCATCGTGTGTCCCACTCGCACTTGGCCGAGTTTTCATCTTTTATTCGCAATTTTAGATGATCAACTTAAATTGAATAGCACAGTGATGAACCGAGCATTGAATTGGCTCGGCTGTTAGCTTGATCGTGCTATTGTCGTCGAGACGTTGGCTTCAGCGAATTTAAAAAACCTGTCACGTGAGAGTGGAGCTCGCGCACCGAGGGTCCCGTATCGCCGCACAGTAGGTATTATTAATTATTATTCAGATTTTAATTAGATTTTTTTATTTTTTCGTATTCGTTGTTTATTCTTCAGGGTTTGTTTATAAGTTTCACCGTTTTTACATAACAATAATAAAAATACGTTGAAAACAAAACGTTCAGATATGGGGATCTCTTTTATTATTTAAATAGGAAATAGAAAATAGAAATAGAAACATTTATTGAACCGAGAAAAACCGAGAACCGAGAAAAACATCATAAAAAAGGATGGCAACACAGAAATCAAAAAACTCACCCACAACACGTACTTCACTTCAATTTCATTTTCTTTTTTTTTTGTATCTAAATCCGCCTTAATTTTTATTTTAAATTTTAATATGTTTTTAATTGAAATATTTGGTAAATATTCTGAAAAAAAATCAACCCACTATCTATTACGGTTTTAAAGATTTTAGCGCTTTTGAACAATTATATGTAGAAAGGATGATAATTCTGCCCTTGTACGGAGAAAAGGCACAGGCATACTATATGAATTGTATTGCACTTTCTAGTTGGTACCCTGCCTACGCAGCTAGCGCTCCCTGGTTCGATTCCCGGTATTGGAAAATATGTGTGTGATGAACGCTAGTATTTGATTCTGATTCTTGGATATGTTCTATGTATTTCTCTATATAGGTATGTTTATCGTTGCCTAGTACCCATATAGTAGGGGATCCAAATAGGAGACGACCTTCACCGGGCTGTTTATTCGATAAAAAGTTATGGCGAATAGGTTGACTGAAATAATTCAGTCCAGTCCTTATATGACTAAAAAAAACGGAATATGAACGTTTTTTTTTAAATTTGCTATTGCTTGTTAAATAGACCAATACATACTAATCGGAAGCATGAAGCCTATAGAATATGTAAACGTTAGGTTGCCTATTTTTTCCCGTCATAACTATTGGGTAGGTAGGTAAGTGGGTACTAATAATTTGCACTAAACCTAACGTTTGCATATTCTATAGGCTTCATGCTTTCGATTAGTATGTACCTCTAATTGGTCTATTTAACAAGCAATAGCAATTCAAAAAAAAGGTCATTTTCAGTTTTTTTGTTTTAGTCATATAAGGCCTGGACTGAAAATTTTCAGTCAACCTATTCGCCATAAATACATACATACATACATTAAATCACGCCTGTTTCCCAGAGGGGTAGGCAGAGACCACTTTCCACCTGCTACGATCCTGACAAAGCTCTTTCGCTTCTTCCACATTCATACATCGAGTCATGCATGCACGTCGGTTTCGGGTACTTAAGATCCGGCCCTTTTCCAGTATTTCTCCGATTTGATTCGAAAAAGTACGCCTAGGGCGGCCCCTTCCGACCCTCCCACTCAGTCAACCTATTCGCCATAAATTACTTAGCATATTAAATTTGATATAAAATACTTTTTATGGAATAAACAGCCCGCTGAAGGTCGCATCCTATCCGGATTAGGGAATGCAAATAACAGGTTATATCCGGTTTTAACCGGTTATTTTCATACAAAAACGTCTAATAACCGGTTAAATTACATTCCTTAATTCGGATCTTACACCAATAGTACAAGCCTAGAGCTTAGTTTGGGACTAGGGCAATTGTGGGAATGTCCCCTGATATTTATTTACTTATTTATTATTCTCGATCCTTAGAATAAATCACCTACAGTCGAGTTCATAAATATATGGACACTTTAGTACCTTGTCTATTTAATATCATGTTTAAACTGCCATACATGAATTGTCACAGCGATTAACGTGACAAAGTACTAAAGTGTATAAAAAATTATGAACTCGACTGTACCAGTATCATGTGCGATTTAATACAATAACCACAATACAATGAAATACGAGATGGAATTTCATACCACACCCATGTCGAAATCTAATCCAAAATTACCAGATACCAGAGTACAATAGCGTTACACATCGTACTGAGATAGATAAGTCCTTAAAATAATACATCTATCATTACTCGTAATCAAACAAACGACCTTATTTTGAATATGATAGAGTCCAGTTTCGTTAACGGTTGAAGTGATTTGTGCCCTTCTGGTTGTTGTCTAATTTGTTTGCGCAACCGTCGCCCGCGCCGCCGAATTCAATGATTAGCATCGGTATTGTAATTATGGCTAAGGATACAGATTATAGTGGTGTGTTGTATCATTGTGTGTACATTACATACAATTACAGGATACATAAAATAGACGCATAGAAAAGTATGTTTTTTAATAGATAAAAATGTCGGCAAAAAGTAAAAAAAAATAAGTTACGGCTTCTTTACTTTAAATCCTACTAATATTATAAATGCGAAAGTTTGTGTGTGTTAGTTTGTCAATCCTTCACGCTGCAACGGCTGAACGGATTTGGATGAAATTTGGAATGGACATAGCCTATACCCTAGATTAACACATAGGCTACTTTTCACCCTGAAATCAAACAATTCTCGAGAGAATAACCATGATCGAAATCTACGCGGACAAAGTCTTCAACTTCAATACGGATTAACCCCTTGTACCTATGCTTAGGGCACGGATCCGTACCCAAAATGTGGATATCTTTTTGTATTTTTTTTAAATTAATTTTATGGACTATATCGTAATCAGAAGAGACTAGAACTTGGTACTTTTTTGACCTCCCGCATACGAGTTAAGCCGCGCGCAGAAACTTGTAGTAGTTGTCTTGAGTTATGTCTTGACTTTTTTATGGCAGAAGGCACACGAGTACTCAGGCCACCTGATGGTAAGTGAGGCCCATAGACATTTGAATTCTCGAGACTTCAATCTCAAGACTGCAAACTTAATGGAATGCCTCTACGCTAGTAATTCCACCTATATGGTTTTCACTCTATTTGGTTTGTGTCATTAAAATCCAGTATTTTAATAATTCCGAATGCAATAATGACGACGCGGTGGCCTACTTGGTAGTGACCCTGCCTGCAAAGCTTGCGGTCCTAGGTTCGAATCCCGGTAAGGGCAGATATTTGTGTGATGAACTCGAATATTTGTTCGTGAATCATGGAGGTTTTCTATGTATAAGTGTGTATTTCTCTATATAAGTATTTACATCGTTGTCTAGTACCCATAGTTCAAACCTAGAGCTTAGTTTGGGACTAGGTCAATTGGTGTGACATTGTCCCCTGATATTTATTTATTATAATTTGATAAAAGACTTTATTTTTGACATCGTTTAAAATCAAACCTAAGCTACGTATAGCAATTAAATTATGTATTCAATCTAAAATAGCACATAGTAGGGTTTGTGATAATTTTCATGTAAATAAAACTTAAGGGTTTTTTAATATGGTATGGAGAAGACAAACGAACACACAAGCCACTGAATAACAAGGGTAAATAATTGTAGGTAGACATCACAGGACGGCAAACCTAAGACGCAATGACAAGACTTTAAATGTGTTGCCAAGTCAAAACTCAAATTAACACCTAATGCGGATTCTCTAAAAATCCCATACCTACTTGTACTGCAAAATACTTAACACTGCAATTTGAATGCGTTTAGCATGTGGCGAAATCAAACGATTAAAGCGAATTTGCAGTATCCTGTTAAATAAGGATAACCTTATTTTGACCCCTATATTTCTAGCAACTGTTAGAAATTGGAGGTCAAGCGTGCTGGTCCACCAAAGCTGCTTTAATCTAGGTATAAGACCTTATTCCAGTTTGGTCGAATGCAACCTAAGTACTTTTTAATGTTTAAACACCTATATGTTAATATAGGACAGCAATGTGTACGGTCACGAACGAACGTAAATTTAGGACCAATTTAAAAAAAAATGTGTTTGATGCTGAAGTTGTTGATGTCATCAGAGATGCCAAGTCATTAGTAACTTATAGGAAACTCTACCCTATTGTTGTAGAATGTCAGATTGACTTTGGAACTAAGGTCATTTTAAGTCTTTGACTGTACTTACGTATAAATAAGTATGTCTTTTAACGTTGGCGTTGTTTAGGTAGTAGGGAACTAGGTCTGTACGTTTTTCTTTTCAAGAAAATATTTCAAAAAATTAAAAGATAAAAAAACGGAAACGTACAGCGCTAGTTTTTCATAATGTCTACAACATAAACTAGTCTACAAGATATTCAAAAATCGTAAAAATCTTTTTTTTTTTAGGGGATGAGAAACGTTATCGCCCAAAGCTAAATTTGTATCGAAAAATTAGCCTTCTCCGCTATTTAAGCGTCTCTTCACAATCCTCTTCCTCGTAAAGCCCAACGTCCTAAATTTAGGACATTTGTCAAAGTGACTTTTGACTTTAGTTGACCGACACAAGATTCTTTTTCGAACTAACGAAATTTGTCGTGGGCCGTACGAGGTTAAAAGATATCGTCCCTTTACTTTCTCAACCTCGTATCTGATCGAATAGTTAGATAGGAAAATAATCTTTATTCTCTAGGAAACATGAGTGATTTTCCTATCTAACTATTCGATCAGATACGAGGTTGAGAAAGTAAAGGGACGATATAACATTTACGTAGTTACCAATATCCTGCAAAGGTTGATGTTGTAAACTTAATAGCCATGCGCGAGCCAATGTAGCTCATTGGCTATGTCATTATTGTCTTGTGACATCACCGAGCGAGTCTGACAAGACAGGGTTCACTTTATCCCCTAGGGCGTTAATCTTACGTGCAGTTTATTCAATGTTTTGAAACGCCTTTGATGCTATAGAGGTTTGCATTTCACCTGGCTCCCTAAAAAGGAGGTAGAAATGATTTTTACCTTGATGTACAGTCACAAGCAATAATATAAATATGATCCAACATTGTTAAAACACTACACACACAACAACACTAAAATAAAATACGATGACAAAAAACCTGTCATTTATGGGGGCCCTTAAGTATTTTACTTTCTTTATTATTATTTTTTGTAAATCCGGCGTAATAAAAAATACTCAGAAAAAAACCCGCTATCTATTGCGGTTCAAAAGATACAGCTCTTAAAAGTTAGGACGGACGGACGGACAGCGGAGGCGTATTAATAGGGTTCCGTTGAACCATAAAAAAGGATTCAGACGCACTGATAAACTTCTTCTTCTTTTGAAGTCGGTTAAAAATAGTTGTCAACCAATAGTAGGAGATCCGAATAGGAGACGATTTGCACCGGCCTGTTTATTCGATAATAGTACATTACTTAACAAGGGCTGTAAAAGAAAGAAAGCCCGAAATCGCAGGTATTTGAGACCCGAGCCGTAGGCGAGGGTTGTAAATATGCGATAGAGGGCTTTCTTTTTTACTGCCCGTGATGAGTACACAATTTTACGTCTTCACCTGGCCACAATGCGAGTTTTACCGTGCGCGCCGATTATGGCCAGGTGTTACGTAAAAAGTATTTTATACCAAATGGCGAATGTAGGCTGAAAAATTTCAGTCCAGTACATATTTAAAAAAAAAAAACTTTGTTTTAAAAAAATGCGTTAGATTGTTTAATAGACAAATTACATACCAATCGAAAGTATAAGCCTATAGAATATGCAAACGTTAGGTTGACTATTTTATTCCCGTCAAACTATTGGGTAGGCAGGTATAAACAGGTCAGTCGGTAATAATAATTTTCACCAAACCTAACGTTTGCATATTCTATAGTCTTCATACTTTCGATTAGTATGTAATTTGTCTATTAAACAAGTATTTGCAATTTTAAAAAAAAGTTCTTTTTTTAATTTTTTTTAATGATATAAGTACTGGACTGACATTTTTCAGCTTACCTATTCGCCACATATTATTTAGCGTATTAAATTTGATATAAAATACTTTTCATCGAATAAACAGCCCGGTGCAAATCGTCTCCTATTCGGATCTTAGACCACAAGTGTAGACAGGCCAAAGAAGCACAGTCGACTCTCCAAGGCACTTCTCTGACTTGGCAAATTTCGACTAAGGTCGGTAACTAGTATTCTAACTGGGCATGGGCCATTTAACAAACATCTTTTTTAATTTAGGTGTTACAGACAGTCCTCTGTGCCGTGCGTGTAAGGAGACAGCAGAGACAGCCGCCCACGTAGTGCTGCGTTGCACCGAGGTGGCGCTGTACAGGGCTAAACACCTCAGTTCGCTGAGGTGTCTCCCCGAGGCAATCACCGACATTAATAAAGGTTTGGTGGGCTTGACTGAACAGATGTGGTTATCCCACCCACACGCGAAATAGGCGCTAGACGTCGAGTTGCGGAAACTAGCCCGCTTATAAAATACAAAAATACAAAAAATAGTTGTCAACCGGATCAACGCTCGGTCTATTAGGTACTATTAGGTACCCACTTATTACAGCAAACAAAGCCACTACGTCACTGATAATAACTGTTACTCGAGATAAATATAATTGGTTAGTTTAATCTATGTCGTAAACGATTCTCGTAACAATTATCAAACTCATTAATTATAATTCTACCCATTAATTAATTAACTATTGTTAAGTTACTTACTTTGAGAGGAAACTAGAGATGTTATGTTACGGAGCTGCGGAGGTTGGATTCCGATTGCGAAAAGTTGCAGCTCCGAGGCCCTAGTCAAGATGCAAACGCTACTTATAACGTTTTTCTTTTCTATCACTCAATATGTATGGGATGACAGTTAACCACGTGTTTCTTTTTATGGTATAAGAGGCAAACGAGCAGACGCATCGCCTGATGGTAAGCGATTACCGTCACCCACAGACACCTGCAGCACCAGAGGAGTAGCAGGTTTATCGCAACGAACGAGAATGTCATTTTAAAAATCCGCCTAAGGAACTATTTGTTAAAGAAATGTTTCTATTATGTAGACGAGTTTGTTAAGTAGTATTTAAAATCAAACATCAATTATTTTATTTTATTCGTGTGCATGCTGTAAAAGGGCTTTTTCACTAAAAAGTGTAAATTAAGGAACTTTAACTTTGTCAGTTTTGTGACGAAAACTAGCCATACATGGCAGCCGTCAATGTATAGCTGTTTTTCGTCACAAAACTGACAAAGTTAAAGTTCATTAATTTCAATCCTTAATTGGGTACACTTTTTAGTGAAAACGCCCAAAAATGTGATTTTAATTTTAACTCTAATATTTCCGACACAAAATGTATTTGTTAATAATGGAATAAATGAATGAAGGAATCATCTCACGCGTTTTGAGTGATAGAAAAGAAAAACGTTAGTATCGTTTGCATCTTGGCTAGGTCCTCAGGGCCTCTGTTCGATTTACTGTCATTAGGTACAAATGGAAAATTGTTCACGTGAAATAGCCATTCTGAAGTTGGGTCAAAAGTAATAGTATCCAAAGTGAATTTAGTCAAAATTCAATTGTGCTGAAAAGTATTTATAACCAAATTCATTTTCTTTGTAAATTAATTCAGTCCCAATTAAATTTTGTCTATTATAAATTATGAGCAAAATGAAATACGCACAAGTGAATATAGTCTAATATGAATTAAGATCATATAAATATAATAGAAATTGTACATATTTCAGGTAGGACGTATTTACAATTGGTCACATGTCATTTCTGAGTGTACGTACAAATAGACATAATATATTTTACGACCAATATCATATTGGACAATTTTACCATGGGAAATGATTCAATTTTAGACGTTGTTCAGGACGGACGATATTCCTTTTTGTTGTATTTTAAATGGTATTTTTTCTGAACTGACGTATAATTTCAAGTGGAGGATTTTCTATTTGTACCTAATGACCAGTGATCGGAATAGGTAGAGCTAATTTGCCTAAACTTGACGCATATTCATTCATGCGTGAGAGAGATGGGAATACATTATTGAATGAACATGCATCATGTTTAGGCAAATTAGCTCACCTATTTCCGATCACTGCTAATGACAGTAAATCCTCTAGTCTAGGCGGTAAAAAATGTCGTCTTTGACGTGTTATGTAATTTTTTTTAACTCGGCCGCCATTACAATCTAGTATACAAGAGCTATCGTCGTGGGACATCAAAACTGATGAAAACGTTTTGAGAATTCTAAAAGTTTTCATTTTTGCTGTGCCTGTGTGGATAGATAAAGTTCATTGTGAGCTATTTAAAAAAAAAAAAGTTTTACGGCGGTGCTTTAGGTATTAAGTAATATTGCGTATTACGTAATGTATAAATAATTGAAAGTTTAAAATGTTTATTGAATCCTAATTAGAACTATCTTCACGTCATGTTGTAAACGTTTTAGAATGATGATGTATGTGGACACTACGGAAATCACGAAATTTATTCATACATTAAGGAGTAAGAAATACTTGAAAGGAGTAATTTTTTGGTTTTCATAGTTCCACATTATTTATATTATCATTAAAGAAAAAACATTCTGACGTTAAAATAGTTCTGAATTAATATTTTAAACTATAATGTGTTATGTAACGTATAAAACAGTTATCTGCCCACACAGCCTGTTTATCTGTTCCACCTTCCCGAACACATGGTTGAGGGAGGCGATGGCTGAGATACGCGTCATATTCGTGAACGGGTGCTGTTTGTGGGGTCCGGTCTGTTCACGTCTGCAATGACTTGTTGCTCAGTTAATTATTCTAGTTATGACTTTTGTCGTAGAGACCTCGTCGTATTGTTCTCCTAGTCATTATTTTTAGTTTAATTTATTTGACTTCACATGTGTAAAGTTTTTATTTGTGCTGTACCGTTTTATTTATGTGTAATGTAACTTACTTTTAAGTTTTATTGTATTGTATATTTGACAAAATTACCATCTGCTGGAGTTTTTTGCGGCGCTTATGTCCCGAAAATGATGGTCTTGTCCGAAGCGCTAGTAGATTCACTCTATATTACCGACGTGTTAAAGAGCCCGCACGTGGCCAATTTATTGAATAAATATTTTGATTTGATTTGATTTGACAGCAAAAATTTAAAGTTTTAGTATTCTCATAAGTATTTTTTCTCTGGCTACGCGACTAAACAGGTCCTGATCAAATAATACGGTTTTTACCGCCTACAAGGAAGTCGGAAGTTAGGTATACTTGCTCAATAAGTACTCATTATTTTATTGCAATCATAATGTAGATACATTATGGGATAAGGATGGAAATATACATAGGTACATGTTTCATTATGAATCCTCTTGGGCACAGCGAAAGTATTTAGAGAGAGATACATAGTCACCCGACTTATCCTATGAATAGACTCAATAATTTTTGAATGGGGTCCATATTGGTTCACCTAATTATTTTGACTCATAACGATTTGTAAGTCCTAATCATCGCAACTCCTAACGTATCTTTTTCAGCAACAGTTACTTTTTCAGGATTTTTGTAAATCAAACCTAACCTAACCTAGTCGTATCTACACATTGAATATTTCAGAACTTCTGAAAAGTTTACGGTTCAAGCGGTATAAAAAAATCATTTTCGGAGTTCCGATAATAGGAGTTGCAATTTTAGTTGAACTTTGGCGCTCCCATATATAATCGGAGGTCGACTTGCAGCGGTGACCGCGACCACCGTCTACGCGTGTGAAACATCTAGGAAAAATCGATTGTTTATATTTTAAATGCATAGGTAGGTGTATTTTTTTTACTGAAATTAAAGCTGCCGAATTTTATATCAGACTCAGAATTAATTTTTTTATCAGACTTGCCCTTAACACACATATCTCACTTCTGCCTCCGCCTCCGACTTCGTCTTCGACTCTGAGTCCGGTTCAGCCTTCGAAAATCAAATTTTAAAACTCCGATTCCGATTTCGGTTCCGATAAAACCAACTCGTAACATCCCAGGATGAACCACTACACTGCCCTGCTCCAATACGCAGTATGTCAGATAAAACTCCTGTAGCAATATCAACCTTATTACTAACAGAAGAGAATTAAAACTGCTTTGATTACTAAATTTGGGATACTGCTTCTTAGATTAGTAGGGCAGTACATACACGTGTAGTGAATCATACGACATCGTATAAAGCAATGCTGAACTTTTTTGGCAGTTAAAACATGACGTTAAATAGACAAGGTACTAAAGCGTAAACATGGAGTATATAATGTGGTATAACACGTAGTCCAATAATGCATAATTTCCGAGATTAAATTATGCATTATTGGACTACGTGTTATACCACATTACAACCTAAAGCATTATTTACTAAGAAAGATTCATGTTGTAAGTTGTAAGTAGCAATATCATCAACGTACAACATAAATTAATTTAATCAATTTCTTAGTAAATAATACTTTAAGTTAAGGTGACAGAGTTCAAATTAAATTAACTGTGGAATTGTTTTTTAAATAATAAAAATCTCGGAAATTATGCCAAATTGGACTACATGTTATACCACATTATATGTATACTCCAAATAGGGTCTAGAATCGATGGTTAAAATCTTTCGGGTACGTCCCGAGCACGGTGTATACATAAACGTACTAACGTACTTACCTACTTATACCTATAATATACCTACTTATATACATAGAAACTACCCGAGACTTTGAAACAAATACTCACCCTCATCAAACTAACATTTTCCCTGTCCGGGAATCGAACCCGGGACCGCTAGCTAGGCTAGTAGCCTAGTCACTTTCTCACTTACATACTTGTTAGAAAGTGATAGCAATTATTCCACTGCGATAAACGCACCTCCAATACTTCCTTCTATAGAAAAAAGGGCGCATGTCTCATAAAACCGCGTAAGAAATATAATAAATATTTCTTAAGCTCGTTGGTTAAGTTTGCTTTGACCATCAAATTGCGCATGCGGCATTTTTGTTTAGAATGGCAGAATAGCTGGCCTATTGCCTAACGCACTCGCAATCGCAATGGACTTCAAAGCGGAACAATTGTTTTCATTTTGTATACAGACTCGCCTTCGGAGTGTCAAAATGAAAACAATTGCGATTGCGAGTGCGTTAGGCAATAGACCTGCAGGTTCGTAATGCAGGCCGTTACGTTGTTGCGCGTAGAAGTATAATGCTGGTATAGGTACAGGCTTAATTGACATGCGCAACTCAATGAGGTTAGAAGACACACGTTTCCGCTGAGGCGGGAACGAACATTGGTAAGTATTACCTACGGCTGAGTTCGTCGACATTTAAGAAGACACAATAAATTAATATAAAGTGTTAACATACATACATACATAAATCCTTCATCCTTTTAAAATAATAATAATAATAATAATACTCGCTAGATGGCTGGATCAAGGGCCACATACAGAAGGCAGTACTCCTCGACACGGCACGTATTGTGAGGAGGTTCCTCTCTCTGCAGCCCTAACCACCGGTAGCTTGAGCCCTGCCCCGCTGCCGGCGGCACTCGTAGGTTAGGTTTTTTATAATGTCTATTTTTTTGTATTAGTATTGTTATTTTACTTTTATATGTGAATATTTGTTATAAAAAACCTAATGTACAGAAAATTAAATAAATATCTAAAATAATAATAATAAAATGACTTATTATCATATAAAAAAAATACATGGCATTCATTACACATTTTGAACAGGATGTGAAACACTCTAAGGTATATAAGTAAATTAATAAGAGATATTAATTGTTCTGTGACGACAGGCTCAGGTCTCAGCTGGGGAATGCAAATTAACCGGTTATTAACCGTGTTTGTATGAAAATAACCGGTTAAAATCGGTTAAAACCGGTTATTTGCATTCCCTAGTCTCAGCATATGCTGCGAGCTGGGTCAGCTGCACAGCGCTGGTATTCAGCCTGCACCTAGCTCTCGGCTACATTTCTGCAAGTTGCAAGGGAACATTACGCTACGCTGTACCTACCTATAGCTAATAAAGAGTGTACAAATATAACATTATTAGACGTGACTGTACCTGTCTATATTCATCAACAATATGGTCGGTCAAATCGTGCAGCAGAGCATTCTGCGGGTGAGGGTTTCTATTTATCATTCACTTTGTTGTTTCTCTAATAAAACTCTTCGAAAGCTAATTTTGAAGGTTGGTAGCGACATATGAGTACGTAGGGGGGGTGGCAAATCGTTCCAGATTTTCGATGCTCGATAGCGAAACCTTCCTCGGAAACCCATGGATCTATGCTTAAGATGCCTTCATCATTCCAACAGACCCGGAAATAAGCCCTTCTATTAAACTATTGACACTATGACTATTTTCTAAATCGAAAAAACAAGCGTGTTAACTCCCATAACGGTACAAGTTGGAAAAAAGTACAGTGGGCCTTGTAAATAATAAAATAAATATATATCAAGGGATAATCTCAAACAAATTGAACTAGTCAACAGCATAAATCAGTGATGTACCTTGTCGCTTTCAATCGTTTCACAATTTTGTATGACATTTCAAACACGACGTTAAAGTGACAAGGTAAGTACATAAATGATCACTTATTTATGCTGTAGACTGTACTTGACAACGATTAAAATACTTTTTTTTTTTATGGCAAGGAGAAGGCAATAAATACATACATACAAACGTCCACGATTACGGAACAAATACTAGCGCTAATCACACAAATATTTACCCATAAATGGAATCGAACCCGAGACCGCTAGCTTCATAGGCAGGGTCTCTACCAACTAGGCTAAACACCTTCGTCGAAATATAAGTGGCTGCACACTGTAGTACTCTGTCACTTTAACGTCACATTTGAACTACTGCACCAATCTGACACAGGCGACAAACTGACAAGGTACAAAGGTGTGGGAGCTACGTATAAGACTGACCATACATCAACAAGACTGACGTTAATTTACCAAATCATTGTCCTAGTCATAGCTAATTAGTATCTGCGTATTCATAAAGCATAATGGAGGAGTTAGATCGCTTCAGCCTTGCGTTTTCTTACGTGTGTGAGAGCATGTACACGGCGCGGAAAGTAAGGGATTTCCTGACGAGGTGGTTAGCAGGCCGAGCAACAGCGAGGCCTGCTAAAACACGAGTCAGGAAATCCTCGTTTCCGCCGAAGCATACATAATGCTTTTCTCAAACATTGCGAGGAAATGATACAAATACATGCTTATAAGTATTTTTAATATCCTGTGACACATTCGGTTTTTTTTTTTTTTAAACTACTAACTAGTATTAACGAGCCGGCACCGCAGAGCCCCGCCGCCGCTCCACACTGCACCCAACCACAAGTTGGGTGTACGGGATTTTTTTCATGGTTTTTCGATTTTATACGCAATAGAGAGCACTTTAAAAAACAATATGGACATGGACAGAAAGTGTTTTCATACGTTTATTATACTCCTAGGAAGAAAATGAGGCACTTCGCGTCTTTGGTTTTCAAAAGAAAGGCCATCCTTTCCGAGCATGTTTGAGAAAAATGATTCCTTGACCACTTTGGACTATGTCAAAGTGACGTAACCAATTAAAACGTAAGACACTTCTTATGATTTTATTTACAGTGTCTGTATGACATAGTCGAAAGTGGTCTAGGAATCAATTTCCTTGACTGTTCACTCGCGGTATGACAAGGTTCGTCACTTTACGACTCTATTTCAATGTTGTTAAGGTCCAAAATTGACAAACCTTTTCATACGGAAACATTTAATCACACAAGCACGGTGTGCGTCAAATTTTAACCCCCAACAAAAAAGAGGGGTGTTATAAGTTAGCGTTTGTATCTGTGTATCTGTGGCATCATAGCTCCCAAACGGACAGACTGATTTGAAAGCGGGATCCTCTACAGGCCCACCATACAACGAAATTTGTTAATGGAATATGAGCCTAATGTGGATATCATAGAGTAAATTTTCTTATTCCATTGTTAGTCATAAAATAAAGGAAAATCTATTTTATTTCCTTTGCAATGGATCTTTATTCAAATGGCTGTATTATGTAATTTTTTTTGTACGTAGGTCTTGATCAGGTGAAAGATATTTTAATCGGGATGGTTCATAGACCAAAAGCATTCGGCGAACGTTATCATTATAGAAAATATATAAAATTAATAATTCACCTATCAAAAATTGTTTACATTAGAAGAATAGAATAGAATAGAATAGAAATTATTCATTCAACGCACGCAGAAGAAAAACAATAGAAGAATATAAAGTAAAACAAGACATTACGAACAGGATCCTTGCTAGCATTGTGCCGCTGATTTTCAGAGTAACTGTGTCTTAAAACTATTATTAATTAAACAAAAACGGGTAACATTCAAATTCTAGCGACAATTGAATACATAAGATGAAATAAATTCAATTTAAATACACACTTGAAAATTGAAGAAATAATAATCGCAACTATATTTTCTGTCAACTAAATTTAGATGATATTATATTAGTCACCATATTAATCAAAACACTATTTAAGAATGAATCATGTTATGCGTTAAGCATCTTAGCTAAGGCCCCAGTACGTGCTAATTATCTGAATCGGAGTTTGTGTAAAACATTGCCGCTTTGCTTTCTTACTTAAAATACAAAATTCTATAAAACGTTCCGGCTGTCTTTGTCGGAACTCCATTAATTATCTTCCCTACATTTTGGTAATTAGCGTACGTAATCGACCGACGTTGACGAATTGAGACGTTTCACGGTCATAACGGTCATCTGACGTGTTATAAACAATGATTAATTAGCCGATTGATTTGAAGATAACAAAAAATATAAAAGGCAACCATCACAATAGTTGCCAGTCTACAAAATGCGGCTAACGTACGTGTTCACAATTTTGTTGTTCAATTTCACTACGGCTAAAATACTGTACCAAAATTATTCAAAGCATGCAACAGCAGCAGAATGTGTTACGGGTATTATTAAACGATACTTCGAATATAAAGTTACCACGTTTGTTAACTTTGGCGCTAGAGATATTAATGTTTTAAAACATTTGCACGGAATAAATTCAGTTATAAACAAAGGATCTTTCACAAAAATGCGCATGTACAACTCTAGATATCTCATTTACACAAGCAACACAGAGGACTTTGCAGCAAAATTCCGAAGACTTCAGACTGAGCCCACGTGGATGCCATTCTCATTATTCGTAATCGTCGTGAAAAATCTTGACGTCGATAAACTTGGCGTAGTTTTCCAGGAATTACTAAGAGTTCATGTCAACAACGCAATCGTTATCGACTTTATCACAACTCAAACGTATACTTACAACCCTTTCGAAAACAATGGGTGCGGAAAGCACTTCGACAGAGTTATTCGACTGGGAAAATGCTTAGCTGACATGCCCACGGATTTTTTCCCTATTAAAATAAACCTAAAAGACTGTGTTATCGAAGTAGCAGCAACGCACTGGCCTCCTTACACCATAAATCCTTCAAAAAGCGAAGTCAATGCCACGGGAATCGACGAGAATCTTTTGTCGCTCATAGCTGAAGTTGAACATGTAAAATTTAAAATAACTTACGTTGACGATCTTGCTGATCAAGTATCTACGATCAACGAAAACATGGTAGCGTCAGGACCTTTGGGATGGCTGCAGAAAAACAAGTATGATATAGTGATGGGTTCTAACGTGCTGACAGTAGATCGAGGCGTCGCGTTTACTGCACTTCACGCGCACACTGCATATGACGACGAATTTAGGGTCATAGTGCGTCGAGCAGGTCCAGTGCCGCAATGGACAATGATATACAGAGAATTCACACCTTCAGTATGGCTGCTTCTCTTCTTTACCATAATTACAGTCGCCACGTTGTTCATACTCACAAAAATAACTCCAGACAAAACATTAATTTTCCTCAATTTGTTTGACAATATGTTGCAGCACGAATGCAAAATAAAAAGAAGTCGCAAAAACAAGGTTATTCTGTCATTCTGGATTATTTTTGCTTGTCTCATAGCGGTTCATTACGTGACTAGTCTGGTCGGTTTAACCGCAAAACCTGTTTACAAATACCAGGTCCAAACATTCGAAGACTTACAGAAGTATAACTTTCGGCCGTGCATTAGCGATGCCATATGGGATTTTATGAAATCAGTATCAGCTTTAGATGCCCTGGGTTTAAAATACACTGATTATCGTGATCCTAATTGCAAGAAGATGAATCAAAGTCTGAAAACTGTAAGCCAATCGCAAGATATGTTTACAGTTGTTCCTTACAGTTTATACTACACTAATAGATACAGATATAAAAATGGCATCAATGAACTGTATTCAAGTCGAAACCCTGTAAGCAAGATTATATATGCTATTTTCATGTACAAAGGATTCCCGATATATGAGAAGCTAAATAAAATCACTCTACAAATGAAAGCGTCCGGCTTAGCCCTTAAGGCATGGAATGATTTCGAGCACAAACAATTGCTCCGGTACAAGATATTACCAGAAGAAGATAAGCCGATTTTCATCTTACCAATGTGTATCCTGTATTTCGGATGGGTCGTCAGTTTCCTGTGTTTCATGTTGGAAATAATGATTAACAAACGTAAATCGACGCAAATGAATGTAGTTTCTTAAAGCAAAGGATCTTAAAATGATGTCATCAGTAGAGTGATCGCTTCTTCGGCATTTCTTGACCTCTTCGTACCTATAACAAACACTATGTCTGGTTCTATTTTTCTACTTCTAGGTCAGTAGTGTTTTAACTGACGATTGATAATTGCTTTAACTTTACTTACGGTTTGAATTTAGGGAATGGTCGATAGTATTTCTGAAGTTTTAGTAGTAGACAATTTAGAAAGCTTTGCCGTAAGAAAAGCTGTAATCTTAGAGATAAGGCAAGTCGCACCTAGGCAAAACGTTTATTGTTCATACACTTAATTAAAAATAATTTTACACAAAAAAAAAACCGCTTTCCAAATTTTTATTGTTTAGAAAAAAGGTCACATCTACAAATTATTTGTAAAAGCGAACTCTACATTCTGCTGTTAAGAAGAACGTTAGAGAAAGAGTTTTCCTTCTCCTTTCCTTTTTTTTCAGTATTTTTTACCAACATCTATATAATTATTTTTATCTATATATTTATTAAGAAACTGTGGATTACATTGATACCCTATAATAAAATTGATCCCAACTTGGACTTTCAGATTTTAACACTACGAAATATTTATAAACATAAACAAACAAAATATATAATATAAACAAATTTTCAGGCTTTGTTAACTTTCTAACAAAATTTTAATTGCCAGCAATGTAAAGCACAGTCGACGGATACTTTGATTATTATGATTTGCCCCCGTACCACGACAAGCCTTGTACTAAGCAGAAGCGATACTGATAACGATGAACACGCAGCACATACACTACATTAAAAATTGACAGTATCTAAGAAAATTAATTGTGAAGTTATTTTTAATTATTTTTTAATTGATAATACTTGCAAACAATTGCTAAAGCAACATATTATCGGCAGTTTTAATAAATGCCCGCTTGCCGGTAACACACTGTATACTAATATAATACAAAGGCGAGGTTACTTTTATTTAATAAATTATTTTCAATATCAAAAACACTTTTAACTTGATTGGGGTATCCCAATTGTACAGTTGTATGGTAGCTAAAGCATTTTTCCGCACAACAATTTTCTTTTGAAGCGTCGTTCAATACATTTTGCTTTCCACTAACGAGAGTGATATGAGATGTTGCTTGAAATAATAACCCCGAACCAAACCAATCAAAGCAAGTCGGTTGAACTATTTTCGCCTTACACTTAATTCTTTAATTGCTTCGGTTTATTTAGGTATGGTATCAAGGTAAAAGCAAATATTCTTTCCAATAAACCGCAATGTGCAATAATGGGGGTTTCAAAATCAGTCCTTTCCTTATTTTATGGTGAGGAGATATTTTATAATTTACCTACTACTGACATTCGTTCGCGAGCATCGTAAACCAGCAACGAATGTTCTTTATCTCACGTTGGGTTTAGATCAAGCGAACGAACAAGAATTCTATAGCATTATCTCTTAAGTTTTCTTTGTAAAAATAAAGACAAAACATGTTCTAGAGCATTCGCTCGTTTGGTCTAAACCCACCGTCACGAATTCTAATTATCGCATCCCGAGATATTTACTTTCATCCGAGTTAAACATTCTTCTTTTCCTTTCGACTGAGACGAAAGCAAGCAAAAATATTCTATGAACTGTCACGAATTTACTATTTTTATTCTTGGCATACAAAAATGCCGGTATAATTTTATTCTTGACTGTATTTAAAAATGAATTTAAAAAGTCAAGTGTTTCATGCCCGCATAGGATCACAACTCGCCTTTCAATTTGTTCACAAATTATTTGAACATACACAAGGTACGGTCACGGACGTTAATTTGCTACCCATTTCAAAGAAAATCTGCTTGAAGATGTCATTGTCATTAGAGATGAAACTCAACCTTATTGTTGTAGAATGTCAGATTGACTTTGGAACTAAGGTGGATCACAAATTAAATTCCTTGACTGTACCTATAGTATCCGCAGGGCGGTAAGGACAAGTCGTAGTGATTTTTTACACTACGACTTTTATACGTTCCTGTTGTCTTTTTCGGAATTCCATCAATTATCTAATCTACATTTTGGTAATTACCGTTCGTAATTGGCTGACGTTGACGAATTGAGACGTTTCACGATCATAATGGTCATCTGACGTGTTATAAACAATGATTGATTAGCCGATTGATTTGAAGATAACAAAACATATAAAAGGCAACCATCACAACGGTTGCCAGTCTACAAAATGCGGCTATCGAACGTGTTTACAATTTTGCTGTTTAATTTCACTGCGGCTAAAATACTGTTCCAAAATTATTCAAATCATGCAACGGCGGAATGTGTTACGGGTATTATTAAACGATACTTCGAACGTAAAATTACCACGTTTGTTAACTTTGGCGCTAGAGATATTAATGTTTTAAAACATTTGCACGAAATAAATTCAGTTATAAACAAAGGATCTTTCACAAAGATGCGCGCGTATAACTCTAGATATCTCATTTACACACAGAACATCGAGGACCTTGCAGCAAAATTCCGAAGACTTCTGACTGAGCCCACGTGGATGCCACTCGCGTTATTCGTAATCGTCGTGAAAAATCTTGAAGTCGATAAACTTGGCGTAGTTTTCCAGGAATTACTAAGAGTTCATGTCAACAACGCAATCGTTATCGACTTTATCACAATTCAAACGTATACTTACAACCCTTTCGAAAACAATGGCTGCGGAAAGCACTTCGACAGAGTTATTCGACTGGGAAAATGCTTAGCTGACATGCCGACGGATTTTTTCCCTATTAAAATAAACCTAAAAGGCTGTGTTATTAGAGTGGCAGCAACCCACTGGCCTCCTTACACCATAAATCCTTCAAAAAGCATAGTCAACGCCACGGGAATCGACGAGAATCTTTTATCGCTCATAGCTAAAGCCGAACACATAAAATTTAAAATAACTTACGGTGACGATCTTGCTGATCAAGTTTCTACGATCAACGAAGACATGGTGGCGTCAGGACCTTTGGGATGGCTTCAGAAAAACAAGTATGATATAGTGATGGGTTCAAACGTGCTGACAGTAGATCGAAGCATCGCGTTTACTACACTTCACGCACACACTGCATATGACGACGAATTTAGGGTCATAGTGCGTCGAGCAGGTCCAGTGCCGCAATGGACAATGTTATACAGAGAATTCACACCTTCAGTATGGCTGCTTCTCTTCTTTACCATAATTACAGTCGCCACGTTGTTCATACTCACAAAAATAACTCCAGACAAAACATTAATTTTCCTCAATTTGTTTGACAATATGTTGCAACACGAATGCAAAATAAAAAGAAGTCGCAAAAACGAGGTTATTCTGTCATTCTGGATTGTTTTTGCTTGTCTCATAGCGGTTCATTACGTGACTAGTCTGGTTGGCTTAACCGCAAAACCTGTTTACAAATACCAGGTCCAAACATTCGAAGACTTACAGAAGTATAACTTTCGGCCGTGCATTAGCGATGCCATATGGGATTTTATGAAATCAGTATCAGCTTTAGATGCCCTGGGTTTAAAATACACTGATTATCGTGATCCTAATTGCAAGAAGATGAATCAAAGTCTGAAAACTGTAAGCCAATCGCAAGATATGTTTACAGTTGTTCCTTACTCTTTATACCACTCTGATAGATACAGATATAAATATGGCACCAATGATATTTATTCAAGTCGAAACGCTGTAAGCAAGATTATATATGCTATTTTCATTTACCAAGGATTCCCGTTATATGACAAGCTAAATAAAATAACTCTACAAATGCGAGCGTCCGGCTTAACCCTTAAGGCATGGAATGATTACGAGTACAAGCTATTTCTCCTGTACAAGATATTACCACAAGACGACAAGCCAATCTTCATCTTACCAATGTTTATTCTGTATTTCGGATGGGTCGTCAGTTTCCTGTGTTTCATGTTAGAAATTGTGAGTAACAAACGTAAATCGACGCAGATTAACCCTTCGTCTTTGTCTGTTTAGGATCCTGACTAGTGTAGTTTGTTAAAATAAAATAAATGATCTTCATCAGTAGTGATCGCCTCTTTGGAATTTCTTGACCCCTTTCTATAACAAACACTATGTCTGGATTTGGTTTTTCTACTTGTAGGTCTGTAGTCTTTTTAACCGACTTCAAAAAAAGGATGAGGTTCTCAATTCCCCAATTACTCCAAGACCGCTGGACCGATTTGAAAAATATTTTTTTTGTTTGAAAGGGTATGCTTTCTAGTTGGTCCCATTGTCAACACATCAAGATCTGATGGTGGGATCGTGGAGAAATCGAGGGAACTCCTCAAATATTTTAGGCACACCCATGATTTGGGTATTTTTCATAGTAACTCATGTATTTGCCCTTGGAAAGCATTATATGGTGAAGTAGAACTGACGATGAAGACCACATCAGGCCACCGGAACTCCTTAAAGGTATCTTTTTTAATATATCTCGATTAAGGTAGTTGAGCAACTATGACGACACACATTGAGGTTTAAATATATGACTATGACTTTCCCGCGGCGTTGCTTGCGGCGAGCTTGAAATGTTCCATAGTTTCTCATTAATTGAGAAGTGGGACTACATAACAGTTAATGGAGATGGTAAGCTAGGGTTGATTCTTAGCAAGGATTAAAAAAAAAATTTGTTAATGTCGGATTTTTATTCGCACAGAAAAAAATTAAACAAAGGTGCGTCACTGTCAAAATGACATTTCAGGGGATCACAAAGTTTGGGCCAGCAAGAATTATAATATTAAGTTATCATTTCGTTCGTTCCGTGATATAAAAATAAATTTTACAAATAATTGAAATCAAAATCGCACAAATGAGTCACTGGAAAGCCTTTACGACGGGAGCACGAATTGTGAAGGGAAGCGAGTGAAGTGACGTCTCACATCAATCAAGAGGCCCTCAACTTGTTGACACAGGTGTATCGAGTCAAAGATACCAGTGCAATAAATGAATTATGGAAACAAAAACAGTTTTCTCGTTTTAAATTAAAATAAACCAACAAAGAATTTATAATATCAAAATAAAGTTTGATATCAACGAATTAAATTCTTCAATCTTAATAATAATATACAAAATAATAGTTAATAGTTTTTTTATAGAAAGTCGATTTCTTATAAATTTGGAAAGTCTGAAATCCTGAAAATCTGAAAAAAATATGGAATTGACACATGCGGCCGTACTGTTGCGTAGTGCTTACGTTAACAGTACATTTTCTTTCATATCGGCCGTCGATAACGTTCGAAGAAAACAAGTCTAACCCCATCAGGAAATGGAAAAATACAGGTCATTTAGAAACATTATAATACGTATTAAAAATAAAAATTTACTTCATAAACCATTTATTAAAAATATACAAAACATTTTACATTTATATAACCATAACTAACTAACCAAAATACAGGACCGTCGAATTAACTACACAGTACAACTATGCTAAGTACAATATCTACCATGTTCCCTGCGTATAATATAAAGTCCATTTCTGTTAATAATAAATATTTCTTAAATCATTTATATACCTACGAATAGTTGTATAAGTGGTCATGTCTATTTATTTTTATATTGATACCCTATTACATTATAATATTTTAAAGATGAATTCATTAATTAAGGCATGTATAAAATAGGTTATTTTAATTATAATTTCTACTGATAAAAACTTCGCCTACTGCTGTAAAAATAATAATTGATAATTATTATCCGTGTTTTCCTATGTTTAATAAAGAATAATTGTATTATATGTGCACTAGGGCATCGCTTTTTTTTAGAGCCACTTATAAAACTACTGTTACGACCGATTTTCATTTTCAATCTGTCTTGTTTTTTATTCTCAATCAATTGACCTCTTGTCCGAATGTATTGAGATAGATCAATTCACAGCTTCTCACTGACGATTGAGGATTGCTCTTTACCAACATGTTGAATTTAAGGAATGGTCGATCGTATTTTTGAAGTTATAGTTGTAGACAAGTTAGAATGCTTTGCTTTAAGAAAAACTGTCATCTTTGACAAGGCAAGTCGTACCTAGGCAAGACACAGTATTTATTGTTCGTACACTTAATAATTAAACCTAATTGTACATAATTACGATTACTTAATATTTATTGTTTAGAAAAAAGGCCACATCAGCATATTATCTGTTAAGGCAAACACGACTCTGCGTCTAAAAAATAACAGTAAGAATTTTTCGATGAGCCTTTTTATCTATATTTTAATTAAGAAACTGTCGATTATATTGATATAAGTTGAAAAATCGTTTAACAATAAAAAAATTGATCCCAACTTGGACTTTCAGATCTTATATAAATAACACTACGAAATATTTGGGTTGTTCAAAAATCCACAAATATACCTTGTAAGGCAACTAGGTTTTTAATATTTTCTGTTACATGAAAAATAAAAAAAATAAACATACAGTACACGAGCGAACGAAAGACTCAGCAGTCAGTGGCGCCACTATCTACGTAAAAGCGTACCGTAAAACGGGGTGAGTAGGGACACAACCTAAAATGAAGCATATGTTACTAATAATAAGACTGAAATTATTTCCAATAGACGTAACGTTATTGTCCATTTCATAATTGTTCTTATTTGTAACAAGTTATGACTTATTTTAGGTTGTGTTCCTACTTACCCTGTTTTGAGGTATTTTTCATTTGCTCGCTAACCATGTTGTCAAACGAAATCAATTCATTTTGGCTTCACATCGTATCACAAACTATCACAATTCAAACTGATTCTACCAAGGCACTTTTCTTAATGATTTCAAAATAAAATATTAAATAAAATTTGTCATGGTATATAAAACATTCAAACAAAGTATATAATTATATTGAGCAATAGAGGGTTAAAGTAAGCTATTTTCCCCCACTTGGTATAAATCTAATGCAAACAACATTGTTTTTGTCCTTCGTTTCCTACTTCCAATAACTATAAAGTCTGACCTTGAAATTAATAGACTACACTGACAATGTAGATGCTCAATTATTTTCCAGAATCACAAGAAAAATGGCCAAAAGTGGCTAAATTTATACCATTATTTGTTGATTTAAATTAGAACAACAAGCCGATCACGTTAAAGTCGTCTCTGACAAAATGACTATGAAGGATTTTTAGCGGAATAATATTTGTTTTCACGTGATATCAGACATCTGTCAGTGTAGTTTCCATACTAGAACATACTATTTGAAAAAACTGTAAATTCTTCTATATTTGGCAGACGAAACATCCTTAAGGTCAGGTGGGGCAAATGCATCTACAGGGCAAGTGCGAAAAAGCATATATTTTTGGGGGAAATTGTTGGTCCGACGCACTTTCCCCGTAGACGCACTTGCCCCACCTAACCTGATACCATAAAAACGTCTATGGTTTTTAATTCGTCTCGGCTCATAAATTGGTAACATTACACTTAATTCATTAACTGCTTCTCTTTATTTAGGTATGTAAAAAGAAATATTCTAGCCAAGAAAACCCAGAATGCAAAAAGGGGTTTCAAAATCAGTCGGTCCTTTCCTTACTTATAATATAATCAAGAGTAAAAATTTAAAATTCACTATAAGACGTCTCTATCAAGAGCATTCGTTCGCGAGAGTTCGTAAACCAGCAACGAATGTTCGCTAGCGTTACATTCCTTTGTATCCACATTCCACACACAAAGATTCGATGACGAATTCCACACGCGAAAGCTCTTGGTGGAGTCGCTTTAAACAGTCAAGAATCAACGACGCACCCTCAGAAAATAATCTAAAACTTACATACTTATCTTAAGATAGCTTATCTGGTGGACTTCAGTTTCCAACGTAGGAAGAGGAAGGCAGATATGCGGAGGAAGAGGAATATAGCGCAGAGGGCGGCGATGTCCAGGGTTATGTCTGCGTTTAGCATGTCCAACTCTTCTAGAGTCGTTTTGGGGTTTTTGAAGTGGCAGTACGGCTGGAACAATAATGCAGTGTTAATATAAGATTAAAAAACAGGCTTATACGAGTCGGACTCACACTGGAAGGGGTTTGTATAACGCTGAAAAAACACGCTTTTTCGTGTGGAGTCCCATCTTAATCGGTCTTCGGTCGGTTTGTTAGATCATTTTCACAAAAGCATTTTTTCATAGTAGCGAATTTTCACATCACGTTCTTTCGTGATCGCAAATTTCATTATTCATCTTTCTTCATGTAGCGATTTTTCATAAAGCGTTTTATATTGTTCGCGTTTATTTTCTTCGCATATTTTAGCAGAGCTCCGTCGACTCTGTCAAATTAGGTTGTGAAAAAATGCGACAAATCAAATAATCTACTGGTAAAATATACGAAGAAAATGAACGCTAACATTAATAATAAAAATAATCTAACAAATCCTTCGGCCCTTGAGGTCAGTAGCAATTATTGAATGTATGAGCGAAACAGAGCGAACGAGTATAGAGCGCACGGCATGGTGCTGTAAGTGTGAGTAAGACGCATAACTGTGAATTGTTACCAGGGTTAATTCCGCTTTCTTTATAGATCGAAACGGTTACACGTTTTCAGATCTCAAAATTTGCTCCGGAGCTAAAGGACCTAAAGGAACTAAAAGACCGAACTAGTTCCTTTGACCGAATGACCGAGATCGGAGCGGGCACAGCTCTACACCTAGGAATGATTTCACTTATGTATTACTCACCTCATGACACTGCAAGTTGGGTCTATCGAAGGAGTACGTCGCGAGCGCAGTGCCCTCGAACCCGTATCGTATGTATGATAGATACGTTATCCATCGTAAGTAGACTGGGATAGCGTTGAATGAGACGAAGAAGCCACTGAATAGAAGGAAGGGGACGGACATGACTGGAGCGAGGAACACGCCGTTCTGAAATTAAATATAGATTAGTTAAATTAATGTCAGTCATAAAATCAAAGGCTTTAACTCCTTCATGAAGGATATTTTTTGTGGGTTAATATTGCATGCTTACTTCTTTTTTATTATTAGATACCTAGTATAAAGCAAAGTCTCTTTCTGCGTCTGTATATCGGCTAACTCCTCCTAAACAGCGCAACAGATTTTGATGCGGTTTTCACCAGAAGTTAGATAATTTTTCACGGAAGTTTTTAATGTATAATAAATTCTGGTTTATGTCCGGATGTTATACATACAGCTTACTAGGGTTGAAATTATTTTTATGAGACGTTGTATATGCGTGAATATAATGAGTGTGTCTGTGAGCACGTGCGTGTGTATTTATACTCGTTGAGTTACCTGAACATTCATAGCAGCGCCGACGACTAAACCAACACTCTGCGCCACAAAGGAAATGAGAAGGCACGACGTGAGGAACAGAGAGAAGCGATCCCACGACAAAGGCTGTGACGTCAGCAGATATACTATTACCACGTAGATCACGCAGAATATCGCCTGGGGACAAAAGTTACATTATAAAAAAAACAAATCAAAATTTCTAAGGGCATATTTGAAACTGTATTGTTTTTACTAGCTTTTGTCCGCGACTTGGTCCGCGTAGATTTAGATTATCATTTTTCTTTAACGCTCCTGTTATAGTAATTATTGAAATATTTTTCGTACTTTTACATATTTATATTGTTGTAAAAATAGTTTTTGACAAGTATACACTGACATTGTTCATGCGCGTAACCATGGTAATAACACTGCTATAATAATTATTATATAATTCTTATTACCATGGCAACGTTCATTATAGAATTGTATTCATGCTTCGGTTACGCTATCAGTTGTCTTCTGTTACCGTTAACGATATAAATATTAGCGGTTTATAGATACGCTAGTATAAAAATATGTTTTACGTAACACCTGGCCATAATGTGAGTTTTATCGCACGCTGCGCGCACGGTAAAACTCGCATTGTGGCCAGGTGAAGACGTAAAATTGTGTACTAATCACGGGCAGTAAAAAAGAAAGCCCTCTATCGCATATTTACAACCCTCGCCTACGGCTCGGGTCTCAAATACCTGCGATTTCGGGCTTTCTTTCTTTTACAGCCCTTGTTAAGTAATGTACTATTACATGAACTTACCTGGAATGGTATATCGGAGACGGTGATAGCGAGATAGTATGAACGTAGCGAGTACCAACGGTTGAAATGTTCTTTCACGAGCACAGGCATCTCCAGTGGAACTGAAAATAAGCAAAAAGGTACATAAATAAATGGTTACATGATTAAACATGATTACGACATCTAATCTGACAGATAGTGTTATGTATGTATGTATGTATGTAAACTCTTTATTGTACAAAACAAAAACAATACAATGAAGATAAAATAAAAAATCAAAATGTACAAAGGCGAACTTATCCCTTTAAGGGATCTCTTCCAGCTAACCCTTGAGAGATTGAGAGAAGTGAAGGTTGTGCATCAAGTAGGCAAGTGTACAACTTAATTTAGGAAAAGAGCATAAAAATTAAACCGACCAATAAAACCTAACTATAAAAAATAAATACATTCAAATATCTACATAAATAGATATAGAAATATACTATATTTATCTGGAGATTGAAAAAATATTTCTCAATTTCTAGGGTTACATACATACATAAACTCACGCCTTTGTTCCCAGGGTGGGGTAGGTAGAGCTACGGAATTACACACCACACACAACAACAGCTGATTAAGACTTAACCGTCTGTTCAATTGGTTGGTGAAATCGGCCCTAAGATGTTTACCAGCGCTTATTAGTGTCAGGTTGCAAGCCTATCGCCTAACAGTACCTCAAGCATTTATTCTCTTACTTGCCTCTTACGACATCCACGACAAGACATGGAGTGTCACTATTCTAACGCAGCAACCATACGGGTTAATCTTTGAAAAATTAATACTACCTATAAAATCTTAAGCCCCTAAATCTCAATCTCAATCGTGAATTGTCTGCAAAAACTTAAAAAAAGAACAGGTGTAAACGGTACTCACAGCTAAGAATCGTGATGGTCATAGAAGTGTACATGAGGAACAGCATGTTGAAGAACAGGAAGCCAAGGTTGGAGAGCACTTTGGAGCCGTCGTCGCCGATGTCGTAGTATAACGCGCCGATCAGAAGCCCCACCAACACGTGGGCGAACAGACGTAGGTACATCAGCGTCTGTACAGGGAAATTAATAATTAATAACTTCTAAATAAGGTCCTACTTTTATGTTCAGTTAAATGATAACCACTATTGTCTAATCTAAAAACAATGATACCACATAAAAGCTGATAGTGATGCATTCCATTCACAAAGTGGAACGATGAACGAACTAAAATGGTCCCTACCATAACACTTCTTGAAAAATAGATTGACTGATGACGAAAGTTTTGTAGCATCGAATTAATTTTATATAAGTACCACGACGTAGCTTATGCTAATATCTTGGACAATAAATATTTTACTAGTTCCTGCCCGCGACTTAAAAACTATCCTATGTCCTATTCCAGGGCCTAACCTATATGTGTGCCAAGTTTTGAAGCGTGATTGAGTAACAAACGTCCAAACTTTCTTATTTATAATATTAGTAAGAAGTAAGATGCTTAATCAATCACATTCTCAAATGTACTGTTTTCAATCAACCCCGACATCCCGCCTCACTACTTAAGCGATCGACCAACACATTACAACGACTACTCACACTATTTATTTTTCACCTTAAAACCAAGAAATTCAATATGTGTATATCTGTCCTTGTACCTGCCTGAATGTTGGCAAGTCCTAAAATTGTATAATACTCCTAGACCAAAACGTATAAAATCACTACTTACCCAATCACGCCGACTGAATAGTAATGTCCTTTTCAGCACCACCCAGAACTGTGTGAGCTCTGACGTTGCGTATCGCTTCGGAGACGCTTCCCCTCCTAACAAGGCCACTTCAGTATTGTCTTGCTTCTCTGTGTCGATTTGGACTACGAGAGGCTCGCCTGAAAAAAAAGAGATACGTGTTTAGCTAGAGGCTTAATTGCGGTGTTACGAAGGGCGGATTGACGTCACCAGTCTTGTTTAACTCTAGAGGACGCCCGCGACTTCGTACGCGTAGAATTAGTTCCCCGCTACTCCCCCTATTTCTTCCCGTTGGGGGTCGATTTTCGGAAAATCCTTTCTTAGTGCTCACTTACATCTTGAAAGGTACCCCTGTATCAAATTTCAAGTTTCTAGGTACAGTAGTTTCGGCTATGCGGTGATATATATACTGCCCTCCTAAGCAAAAATGCAACAACTAAATTGAATAGCCAAAGAAGATTCAACTCGGTTCGGTTTGTAACTAGGTTGCACTTTCTACTGGTGATTTGTCTGAGATATCGCCATTAAGCTTAGTAGGGCAGTATAAGTGAGTCAGGTTTGCCTTTTATAACCCGACTGCCGAAGGAGGAGGGTAATGTGTTTCACAGCCTATATAATGTATGTTTGTTCCTTTGTGGCACTATAAAAACTAAACCCGTTGTCCGATTTTGATGATTCTTAAGTCAATCGATTTGTCTTAATCTGGTGAGTGTCACAGAAGTTATGACAGTAATCAAAATTCAATATGGCGGCCACCAGACTCCATATTGTGCAAATAAAATAAAAAAGTCGACCAAGTATGACAAGTGGGGTATCATTGAATAGGGATTTAAAAATCATTTTTATGTTTCTTTCATCATTTTTCATTTTGAATGATCATTTAGGATTTATAACGATTTAAAGTTGGTTAGCAACAGTCGGGTTTTGCAAGCTTGCTTTTTCTTGTTTAACATTCACGTCAACGACCTCATACGGGAGCTCAGCACAGCCGCAGTAGGGTGCCACATCGCGGGAGAGCGCACCAACAACTTAGCCTAGTTGGTAGTGACCCTGCCTACGAAGCTAGCGGTCCCGGGTTAAATTCCCGGTATGGGCAAATATTTGTGTGATGCGCGCGAGTGTTTGTTCCTGAGTCTTGGATGTTTTATATGTATTTAAATATGTATTTCTGTATATGAGTATGTTTATCGTTGTCTAATACCCATAGTACCAGCCTAGCTTAGTTTGGGACTAGGACAATTTGTGCGAGATTCTCCCATGGTATTTATCAATTTTAATTATAATTATAATAACTAAAGAGTCCATGGTCCAAGAATCCATGGAGTCGCTATTTCCTATTTATTATAATACATAGGTATCACTTTGATTTTGACCTTCAGTATATTAATATTTCAAAATTCATTTTATCATTAAACCGCTAAACCAATTTAAATGAATTTTGGTATGGGGAATATCTCTGCTGTAAAAGCGTTACAAACAAGCAAATATTAGTATTAAATAACCGAACTACAAATGTATTTAGTTCATCTTGAAATATGACCATACTGAAGGTCAAAATCAAAGTGTCATGTACTATGATAATTAGGGAATAGCGACTCCATGGATTCTAGAACCACTATATGCCAGCAAAATCCTAACCCTAATCATAACGTTGACAATACGATAACAAATCAAAGGCAATCAAGTGTAGCCCGAGTAGAACACTGCCCAAGTTATTAAAATTTATCCTTGAACTTTTTAAGAGCATAGAGGACAAACATACAAACACTGTTTTTTATACACAGATAGATAATAGATAACGTCGATCACGCCAAGAGCGAAACTAGGAAAAACACTGACACACAAACAAACAGGAAGTATCATGATCTGCAGCCGAAACCTTTGGCCTTTGCTATCGGTAATTATAAATGCGTTTGTAAGATAACAAAAGTACTCATTATGGGAGTAACCCTATCTACAAAGTAGCGGCTTTGGGTTCGATCTCTGGCAAGGGTAAAAAATTTAGCGATGAACAGAAGTATTTGAGTTTCTATTTTTTCATGGCATAGGGAAGATATATCGCACATGACAATCAATACCGTCTTAACTCGAAATGTGACACTGTTGAAAAATTTAATGAGCATACCGGCCACATGTAAGTGGGATCTGAGACCCACAGACAATTCTATTCTCAAGACTACAATCTTAAGACTAAAGTACCAAAAGTGCCAATGCGTTGCCAACCCTGACCACTAATTAAGAGGCATTTCTGTACGTTGTTACTAAGGCCCTGTTTACACTTTGTTAAGTGCAAGTGTGAAGTTCATACATTTCGCTGTCAAGTGGCACGTAGCAAATGTATGCACTTAATGAAATGTAAACAGAGCGTAACTTCACCTGTTGTCTTATCTCCACACCAGAATACAACAATGCGAAAACTGCTGGCTAAAGTTATGAAGGTGGTAGCGATCCGGACATATCGTGTACAGTCACGAACTTAAATTTGGGACCCACCTTAGCTCCTAAGTCATTCTGACATTCTACAACAATAAGGTTGAGTCTCCTATAAGTTACAAATGATTTGGCATCTCTAATGACATTGACGACTTCAAGCCTATTTTTCTTGAAATGGGTCACAAATTAACGATCGCGATAGTACATGGTCCTACCATAACTATAGTAGCGCTACGCCATGAAAAAACATATAGAAGAAAAACTCACCTTTTCCTTTAGAGATCTCATTAGCAGCGTACTGTAGTATCCCGTTTTGCAGATTTCCCGTACCATTGGCGCCATTGGACCCGTTCGCTTTTTCTTCTTTGAATTTCTCTTGGACCTGGGACAAGTCATTCTTATTCCGTTCAGTGTTTAAAGACTCTTGCATGTCGTTTTTGTTGTTCAAGTCCGGCAGTTTTACTTCGGGGAAAGGTTGGCCGTTCCTGGAAAAAAAAAAGACTTGGGTCAATAACAGTGTATTATTAGTCACAGCATTAGAAATAAAACGATTCAAAAGATTCCAGGGATTTTTTGATACTGCCTCAACAATTCCACTAGTTCCTGTTCTCGGCTGTTTTGTGTCGTTCTTCACTTAACTTTTTTGCCAAAGCATGAGCAGGACAAAATATAGCGACATATTTATAAAGTTTAACAACATTAATTACGTTGGTTATCTTGGACTTGTTCCACGTCAGCTCTCGCAGGAGACTGAGGTGGTTGAGAGTCCGTCATACCCCCCCAATAAGGCTACCCTAGCCGGGGGGGACGATGCGAGACGACATTTACTCTCCGTCAAAAAAAAGTTTGGACTTGTTACCAAAGAAAATTAACTCATGCGGCGAGAAATGCCTTTCGATGAACGAAAATTCTGCGAAAAGATACGTTCGTTGATTAAATAATAGTTATCCGATCCAAAGAGATATTTAAAAAATCTACAGAGGTCGAGATCATTTTTGTTATAATTTGAAGGTTACTAAGCCAGTTTAACCAGTTATAACCAGATGTTTTCGCATGTTTAGTTTCCGATATCACGTTAACTTCCCGGTGTAAATAACTAAATAGGTACAGTCAAGATCGTCAACGTCTGAACATTCGTTATTACTTTGCAAAAAACTTGTATGTGACATATCGAGATGTATGAGTTTGAACTTAATTCTCATAAAATTTAAGTTTAAAATCGTACGTGAAGAAATATGTGATTAGGAGGTTTTTTTCAAAGCAATGACGATTTGGTGATATTTCGAACTTTTTTCATCATCGACCCTGAAAAGATTAGGTATTAACGGAATATTTGAGGTTTTATTTAATAAAGACATAAATAAATAAACTATCGATTTGTTGATGTCGATGATGAGCGGTGTTCTCTCCCTAAAACCGCCCAAAAAATTCAGAGCCCTAAGTACGATTTTTATTTTCAGACCACATTATTTCTAATGCAAAATCATTAATAAAATAACTCTAACATCCATTAGCAATAAGGTCTATATTCAAACTAAAAGGTTGACGATCTTGACTGCACTTGCAAAGCTGCTGACCTTATTCCAATAACTCATTATTTTGCTCTTGACACTGAATAAAGGTCAATTATACCTTAAACGGACTAAAAACGCGTTTCATTAGCATTTCGCTTATTATATTTAGCTACTATATTTTCAATAAAGTTGTTAAAAACTTTGCAGTTATAATAACACGTTTAGGTCGAATAATGTTTTTCGAATTAAAAAAAAAACAGAAAAAAAAAAAATTATAATCGGTCAAGAAATACGGGTTGATACAAGCATTTTAAACTGCTAATTAGACCGAGAGATCCGAAGTGCACTGGTGACGTCATCGTGCAGTTCGGCCATATAAACTCCACGTAAAATTCTGTTTTGCTAGAAAGCGCTCATTCCCGAAATATCAGTATTTTAAAATACAAAACTACTCTTTCTACCAGGTTCTCAAAAAACCAGATTCTAATTATTGGGTGAAGATAATAAACAATACTGTAATTTGAATGTTTAGTTTTGGGATTATGATATATTGAGAACATGGTATTTTAAAATACTGGTATTTCGGGAATGAGCGCTAGAAAGACATAGGAACAAATCTTTGTTGGCTTATCTTGGTTATTTTTATAGCTATTCAAAAAAATTGTTTTCTCAACTGTTTGTTACATGAATCAGCTTTTATTGAAGCTGGAAAAAAAACATGAATATTCCCTATTGGTTTAAGCTTTGTTAAAAAACATGGAAATGCACGGAACACTTTTCTTATTTTATATAGAAAGACCGCTTAAATGTCATTGCGTTGGGTTTTGTTTTTCTTTTAAAACAAGTTTTTTTTATTCGTTAAGACGTTCGAAAATAAACACGCGGACGCTTGTCGAGTGTCCTTGGACGCAACAGTTAAATTATAGCGAAAGTTTTAAACGGCGACATCACGAATATGCAAGGCTTAGTATGGAGATGCAAGAACTGTCAAGCAAACAGAGACATTTAAAAACAAATTGACATAATCCGAATCCTATTCCAAATCCTTTTCGGCTTATGGAATCGGCTACCGGCCGGCATTAGGTAAATCACAATCAGTAGATTCCTTAAAAGGCAAATTAAAGAAGTTCTGGCTTGACACTAGGTGGTAAATGTAGTAAATATGCTATTATATTTCAAGTTGATATTTGAGTGTATTTTATTATAAATCGGTTAATTTAACTTTCATGTTCATCTCCTAAATAAAGCGCACGCGCATGTGAGCACTCAGGCCACCTTTAATTTATTTCTGTCCATCTTTAACTTCTCTGCATTGTAAGGTTGCCTGGAAGAGATCTCTATTTAGCGACCGCCTGTTGACTCACTCTGCATCATTTTTTGTATTTATTTTCCATGCTGTATTGTATGTGGTGTTGTGACATTACTATCTACATAATGAGACGCGAAGTACATAGTTTACTGACAGTTCTCAAATTAAAAAAAAAAACATTGCGTGCTCGCCACACAAGCCTGCAATGTTGCATACAAATTCCTTTACTATCTAGCTTGTAACTTTTTTAAAAGTGAAAAAGCCCATAATCATTTGATGGCACAAGTCTTATACATCCAAATTTTATTCGAAACATAACTTTTTTATCTGTATCTGGAATAGCTTATGTTTTTTTTTAAAACAAAGCTTGCGTTTCTCCTTGTCATAAACAAAAAGGCGGTAAAGAGTGATGGTTTTTTCACATGAAGTTTCTGTTTGTATGCAATTTAAAAAATGAGTTCAAGCGATGAAGATTTTACTCCAACACAATTTTTTTCTGGCGAGTTTTGAGAAAAGCACTATATTTGCCTCAGCAGGAACAGCAATTGCGGGCTTCGTATTTTTACCAACCAAACCAATACTCGGCCCGCACTTTCCTACTTCCATGCCTAGGCAATAATGTACTACTGTATTGTATTGTAATGTATTGTATGCACAGATCTGCCATCCCTGAAAGTCCTTACACTTGTCTATAATGCGCACTAAGTAACATGAACCTGCGCTAAAGTCGATTTTTACATGTCACAGGTTTGCGGTAAACGGCGCGGTGTAAGGGGAGCGCGCGTTACCATAGCGACCGCATTGTCACCTGCGCGGTAACCGCCATATTGGCTCATGTTACGTGGTGTATTATATATTACCTAATATCGTGTTTCCCGTTGTCGATGGCTCGCACCAGCTTGCCTGTGTTGTCTCCATATTCTCCACAAGACACTTCAATGATGAACGACGCCGGGTTGTGGTACGATGGGCACTGCAGGCTGAGACTGCCTAGCCATTGCACTGTAATGAAAAAAAACCGGTCAAAACATATTTTTTGGGACAAACTTTTGTTGCCGGCTGTAGTTTTTTTTTTGCAATGTCATTATCAGCTTATCAAGACCAATGGAATGAGTCCTAACACGGTGGGTTTACGATAAGTATAGCGGTGGTCCCGTCGCCACCTTCCGACTCCATCACCAGACCAGCTCGATGGTGTCATATTATTGTCTTGTCATCGAATTTTCGTAGATGTTTGCTCAAGTAAGTTGTGGAGAAAGAGCATAAGATAGCAAAACACGATTTCTCGAAATAAGAAGTTGCTTCGTTAAATCAAAACTTCTCCAGAAATATAAAGACAAATGCCACGTTACATTCATAGCACACTGCTTTCAAAATATCTCGCGAATCATCTGTGGTCCATGGAACCACTGCCTTAAAGAGTACACCTGGAGAAAGGCAAAAATGTGTGAACGCTGGCCTAGAAACCAATAACAATAAGTACTATATCATCGGATATCCTTTTTAATTCTACGACGATTTTGTATAGCGGGAAACCTCAAATAAGTGTGAGGTTTTTTTTTAATCTGGTACATCGGGATGCCTACATAGACGACTTTAGCATAATTACTATGAAATACCGCCGTCTTTGCATGGCGATAACTTGTTTCACACAAAAATTTCGAACTACCTGCCATAGTAATAGTTTTACAACTTAGACCTATCCGGTGACATACCGCTTGTCCCTATTGTTCAATAGGCCAATTTGCCCACCCTCCTTTGTATGAGAGAATCGTTAATGAATGAGCTGATAACTGATAAATATATACAATGATAAACATACCCAATTTCCCTGTGCTTCCCTGATACACGCACTGCCCATCAGCCAACGTGTACAAATGATCGAACATCTCGAACAATCTCGCCGAAGGCTGATGTATAGTGCATATGATCGTCCTTCCACCACTGGCGAGATTCTTCAACAACGATATGCACTGGAAACAAGATGAACTGTCGAGACCTGATGTAGGCTCGTCGAAGAACATAATGGGGGGATTGTTGACAAGTTCTAAAGCGATGGAGAGACGCTTCTTCTGGCCACCAGATAGGTTGGAAGTCATGGTTTTGTGGTGTTCAGCGAGACCGAGGGTTTCGAGGATTTCTTGGATCTGAAACGAAGCATAATATAGTTAATGATAAATACCGCTTGCTTTAACGCATTTCGTGAGGGGTCCCATTGAAATCATTAGGTATTATAATTATTATGAAAGATGCAGAGAAACAACACGACACAGTCTAGTCGCCTTTGTAACTTTATAAAATATCGCGATTTGAAAGTTGGAAACCATGTAATGTTGTACGTAATTTTCGTGTAGATTTTATTATAGCGAAAAAATAAAAGTTATAGGTATTTATTAAGATGTAGCTGAGTCGTAAGTAATAAGATAAGATAAGATAAGATAAGATAATCATTTATTGTCAAAACTGTGTACATAATATTATAATAAGATGTCATGCATTACAATAGTTCCAACAGTTTATCCATTTCGGACGTACAATATTAATAGTTTAAGTTTAGTTTAGTTTAGTTTAGTTTAGTAGTTTGTTGTTTCAGAGTAACTTGACATGTTCTTCAGTACAGTCGAGTGTACACTTTCATACATGAATTGTCACAGCGATTAACGTGACAAAGCACTGAAGTGTACACATACTTATGAACTCGACTGCACAAACTGCAGTTGTTGTTTTATTTTTGGAAATGAGCTATTTGTATTTGTTGTTTTTTAATGTTTTGTATTAAAGCGTATTTTGTAATTTACTTATGTTCCAAGATAGTAAACGATTATTAGGCGCTATCGAACGAATTTGCCGAGCTATAGTTCAATAATTAAACAAACAATGCGACGTTGCCACCATCTTTTCTAAGACGGCTCTAAAACATTGATCAACAAAACTTGCGGATATTAGAAAAAGCTGGTTTGAAATTTATTAGTTAACAAAACATCCGAAATATAATACTTATTCATTAGTTAATTACTATGCCACCTGTTAATCCAAGGACATCAAGTTATCCTCTTATAAATTAATATTATTTTTATTGTTGTTTCCGATAGATATACGAGTACGTCATCTTACTAATACTTTAAAATCGAAAGTTTGGATGGATGTATGTTTGTTACTTAATCACGCCAGACCGGCTGAACGAATATGAATGAAATTTGGCACAGATATAGGTTATTAGTATGGAATAGCACATAGGCTAAAGATTTTTTTTTTATACCGGAAAAATGAATAGTTCCCAAGGAAATAGCGATAACGCGGACGGAGTCGCGAGCAGAAGCTAGTGAATGTATAACTCATGAATAAATTATTTTAATGTTAACCGCATAAATATAAACCGAGGAAAATGTACAGATTTCTTCTGTATATGATAATAATACCTATGGTTCATCAGGTATTTTAACCACAATTTTAAAAGTTATAGGTTATAGGTATTTGGTATTTCCATATTGAGAAATTGTCTGTACAACATAGGGACAAACATACACAAAAACCACCAGGGGCTCTATTCTACACGGTAAAACGATCTTGCTTTTATCATGTTATCGTATTGTCAACGTTATGATAACTCTTATTTACTTGACAGTAATAGCACTTTTTCACTTTTAAAAAACCTCTACATGGTTCCTAACCTTCAAATCACGATATGACAAGACGTCATATTGTTTCCGTGTACAGTCAAAATCATAAATATAACATTGCCAAGGCGTCAATAATACACGCTCTACACGCCCCTATGCCATTGATAATAACGCCCATGTATATATATATTTGGCAGGATGACCGTATATTAATGGTTTTGACTCTACCCTTCCTTTAGTGTCTGTCAAAATATATACTCACCACTTCATCTTTATCAGCTTTAGTGGTAGCTGATGGCAACTTCAACGCCGTTGCCACCGACATGGCCTCTTCAACGGTCAGATTCCCATGCAGCTGATTATCCTGCATGATGTAGCATGATAACTTGCGGAAGCTTGAGAGGTTTCGCTCCATACCGTTGACTGTGATGCTGCCTTCCATTCCTGAGGTCCTGGTACAAAGAGAAGAGATTTTTAGTACGATGGTACTCATTATTACATCTAGGTGTACAGAAAAACTAATGCATTCAGAACTGGTAACTCTTGAACGACCCAACCCATTTATCATACTTAAAAAAAAAACATTCATCTTACTTATCTCAAAGTCACTGGACTTTCAATGAAAATGGTTTTCTGTCGTTTCAAAATCTCTTTAAATTTTGAGAACCAAGAACTAAGATGATTCTATTCCATGCTACTCACTATTTAGCTTTATTATTTCGGAAAGTTGGTCCAATACAATACAATTTCATGTAAATAATTATACGCTATATTTATTGAATATTATATTGTACAATGTACATATTGTACAGTACCTAGTTCTAGCTTTTTAATTAGGTTTGGCGATAATATATTTGAATTCAAAATTCAAAATATGTATTCAATAAATTGCCCAAATGAGGGCTCTTATACATTTCGGTAATGTGGAGTGAATCTCCTAGCGCTTCGTACAAGACCATCATTTTGATCAATTTGTCGATAGCTAAATCTGTAGGCATTTTTTTTTAAACATGTATTTTGTGAGAAACAAAAACAATTATTATGCAACGCCCTTGATTCTTTAAGTATCTCAAGGCGTCTCGTCATGAACTGCAATTATGTATTACCCGATAACTGCTGTCTTTTGCATTGACATTGTATTGTGTTGCTGTTTAATTATTACTGGCTAAATAAACGGTAAAAACACTTTTACTCTACTCTATTGTATTTCGTAAAACCATATTGCTTTTGACATGTATTATTATTAATTCGGTCGCCAATACAATATGGTTTTGCCGAGTACAACATAGCCCCAAACTAGTTATAAGACTCTACCTCTACCAACAAAACGATCTCCAGACTAGGAAAGATTCTTTGAAATGAGAGGTCAAGGTATGCTGGTGAAATATATCTCAAACTATGTGGAATACATATTAAGTATTAGGTATTAAGATTGTGAAGCTAAAAGTTTTCATAAAAAATGCGATAACGTATGTCACCCCGTAAATATACATATATCGATATATATCGTGGTTGGATCACAATGGTGCTACGTAATAAGATGCTTGCCTTAAACAAGATTTTGTACACCTAAACGGCTCAGCATGGTTGTAAAACATATAAACCTTTGTCATCTACCTCTTACCTATGTTGACGAAATAAATGAAATTTGAATTTGAATTTAAATCAAGTTCGATTTTGACGATTTTGTAATAAGTTTTAGACCTTATGAAAAACTAGGTCTGTACATTACGCCCACCTTCTGAATAGCGTTCGGCTGGCTATCGCTATCACGCTTGCACTCTTAATTGACTGTATATTTCTCACTCATGTGTCATAGAAAAACTAAGATTGCCGATTGCTATGTGATAGTAGTTTATGTGGCTGGTGCGTAATAAGATCACACGAGTGTTTTAATGCCTAATTATGTATAGCCGCATACATAACTTTATCTACATGCATATCATAAGTTTTCTATAATATGTTCAGATATGGCCTGTATTTTTATTAAGTTAGTGTTACTGTTAACTTGTTTGTAGTACCAAAGCTTAAATAAAAATAATAATAAAAAACCAACTTTATTTACAATGTAGGTACAGGTGAGGCTTGCATTTTCAAGTTAGTTGTACAGGATTACCGATACTTTAATGTTAAGGTACCGACACTTTAATGTAAACATTACGATGCACTACACTTTAATGTAAACGTTAAGATGCAACCACAGATACAGGTTTCTTAATATAGGCGATTTGCTTACCGCTTCTGAACATATTATAGGGAAGTTATGATATGGATGTAGACAAAAAAATGTAGTACTGTACATTTTTCTTTTAAAGAACAAACGAGAAGAAAATAACGGGAACGTACACCTAGTTTTCCATAATTATAACAACATTAAAAATCTTGAAAATCGGACTTGACGTAATCGCCCGGAGCCAAATTTGTATGGACAAAAATTGGAAGAGCTGTAGCTCTACGTGATTTAAGCGTCGATTCACAATCCTCTTAAGCTGAGTTTACACTGAATAGAACTTGGCAGGTTGACAGCTAACAATAGATCAGGTGGGTAACACGAGAGCGGGGCGCGCGGTTCACACATTCCTGCGGTAAACCAAACATGAGTAACGTGAAGTCACCAGTGTACAGTTTTCCCATCGCACTCATAATAACAGCTGCGGTCATATAATAACTAGAGACCAGCCGCGATTTCGTCTATAATTAGTCTCTCGCTACGCTCCCTATTTTAGCTCATAGGGGATGAATTTCCAAAAACCCCTTCTTAGTGCACCCGTGGGGGCTCTATATCGTTTGCCATACTTATTTTTAGTCATAATGTGTTTTTACTTTTTGGTCATACTTATCGCAAGTCATAACGTTTTTTTAAGAAACTGTTACTCTTCCAGGATTTTTATAAATCAAACCTAACCTAGCCTTATCTACATGTTAGACATTTAATAAATTCTGAAAAGTTCTCGGTTCCAACGATATAAAAATTGTGACCTACATACACTCACGCGTTCATTCCCAGGGTGGGGTAGGCAGAGCTAGATGATAACCAACAACTCTAAAAACTTGTTGTTAATTATGTAACCACATTTTGCACAAACAGGCAAAATTGAGAAAAATACGCGAAACAACAACGCCCTACCTTTAATAGCGAAATCTCAGAAAAAACACCTGTAAAAATTGCAACCCAGTTACAAACAGAACAGAGTTGAATCTGCTTTGGCTATTGAATTTAGATATTGCATTTTTGCTTAGGAGGGCAGATTTAGGCTCCATCCCCTGGGAAATCCAAGGAATATTCTCTCCAAATTTCAAGTCTAGGTCCAGCGGTTTCGGCGTTGCTTGGACATCCATCCGACAGCCAGTCAATTTCTTCATAATAGATCATTTTAACTTTTAGTCGTTCCTTATCCTCGTAAGGCCCGCGTCAAATTTCGTTAGTTCGAAAAAGAATCTTATGTCAGTCAACTAAAGTCAAAAGTCACTTTGACAGATGTCCTTAATTTAGGACATCGGGCCTCACGAGGATATTCATTATGTTTTAATCTTGCCTAGTTAGAAGTGACTCTGCCTACGAAGCTAACGGTCCCGGGTTCGATTATTTGTTCCTGAATCTTAGATGTTTTCTATGTATTTAAGTCTTCTCTTTTCTATACATATAAATGCTTACCTACAAGTATGTTAAGTTACTGCTTCCCTGTCGTGTTACATTAAAATCATGACTCAATGGTTTTATTTTAGTGGAATCGTTAACAAAACAGTTTCGAATTATGTCAACTGTATGACTAAATCTCAGCATATATAATGAAGATAAAATAATAACATTACCCAATGGATGTGGTTAACTAACAACTTAATAAATAATAGTGGGAACACCGGTAAAACTCACGAACTATCTATAAAGGTCACAGCACACATATCAACTCGGAAAGGGATCGTCACCCTATCAACTCGAGCCGTTCAGTATCATTTGTATGAAACTCCCTACTGCAACGCACACTTATCGGCATCGGAACGGCAACGCCTCACCTCGGCACGAGCTAGCAGTCGTCCACTGAAAAATGTATCGTATTAACACAGGTCAAAGTTCCCTTTTCAATGTTTCACTTTGAGTTGATCCGGTGACGATCCCTTTCCGAGTTGATATGTGTGCTGTGACCTTAAGTCGGGAATTATTAATTACAATAAAATAAATGTTTAAAAAAACAAAAACCCGCCTTCAAAAAGCAAAACATAACTTCTTTAAAATGGTAGGTAAATAGGTCAGTCCATCTGAAGTCTGCTTTTGGTTAAAATATTGTTGGACGCCGACTTCAGTTGGACTGACCTATTTACCTACCATTTTAAAGAAGTTATTTTTTGCTTTTTGAAGGCGGGTTTTTGTTTTTTTAAACATTTATTTTATTTTATACTTTTTAGTGATCCTATTTATGCTGTTACGTAGCTCCACTTCTAAATATTAATAAGAAACTATAGAACATTTCAAGCTCGCCGCAGACAACGCCGCGGGAATGTCATAGTCATATTTAAACCTAAATGTGCTTCATCATAGTCGCTCAACTTCCTTTATCGAAATATCTTATCGCCACCCTTGAAATAGGTACCGTTAAGGAGTTCCGGTGGCCATCTGTGGTCTTCATTATCAGTTCCACTTCACCATATAGTACTTTTCAAAAGCAAATGCATGAGTCACAGTGAAAAATACCAAAATCGCTATAGGTGTGCTTATAATATTTGAGGAGTTCTCTTGATTTCTCCATGATCCCATCATCAGATCCTGACGTGGCGAAAATGGGACCAACTAGAAAGTATACCCATTCGAACAACGAAAAAATTTTTCAAATCGGTCCAGTGGTCTTCGAGTAATCGGGGAACATACAAAAAAAAAAACCCGACGAATTGAGAACCTCCTCCTTTTTTTGAAGTCGGTTAAAAAGAAAAAATCTAAGGCTCATCATGCGAGAAATTTGCGCTAAGGGGGGGCGACATAGGGCCGCTAGATTCGTAGACAATCGCTTTGCAATCTTTTTAACTTTATGCTTATGCTTGTATCGTCCGTATTTCTTGGCAGATTTTAATTTTTGATTTCACTATTGGTGATCTCTTTTACGGTATTTTCATATTTTGTTTAGAAATGCGATATAAAAAATTCATGCATATTCCCTATAGGTACTACACGTACAAAGTCGCGGGCGTCCTCTAGTCATTATTTCTAACCCCCTTTAAATTTTCCACGTGTCATTAGTCGTATTACGTCAGGACACGTACCTATATTTTATCGAAACATGTTTCAACGAACGTACACGCAGAATTTTCATTTCATCGAAAGGCATTTTTCTCGCTGCATGAGTATTTTTTTTGATCGTAAGTCTTACCTAACCTAACCTATGAAATGAATCTTTAAGATATCCTGAAAATATGATGGTTTTAGCAGAAAATAGCGTTCGATGAAATTAAATTCTATGAAATGATACAATCGATGAAGTGAAATTCGATAAAATGATGGGTCACCCGCAGAGACCTGTACAGTCAAGGACACCAGTATGTATACATTACAAACACAAAAATATGTACACAGACCTTATTGCTATGGGTATAAGGTCTATGTGTACTATTTTTTACCTTTGACTGTATAACACAGCTTATTTACGTATTACGTCAAACTGCTAAACAATTCCTTGACTATACAATTATAATAGCAACTAAAGCGATGGATGTATGTTTTAATGATGATCGTTGCAACTGACCGTGTGACCTGGTTCAGTACGAGCCACTTGATAACGACAGATCCGGTTTACCCATTACTATAATTAAGAAGTTACTTATGAGTATTATAATAATAATATACTAACGACCCGAGCTCGCTTCGCTTCGGTTTTTGTGACTTTTCTGTAACACCCATACAAAAATCGGAATTTATTATTAGGCTTTGGACTTTTGGGTGCATACCGCGGTTCAAGAATCCATGGAGTCGTCATATGTTAAAATAAATTATTCGAACTCAAAGTACATATTTAAGACAAAAATATACACAAAAAACACGCTACTGTTAGTAAACAAAATAAAATAAAATAAATACTTTAAATGAGAAAAACAAAAATGTCAATTTTCTAATATTACTCGTAACTTTTAAGTGTCTGAGGTACTGGCTTTTGGAATAAGTGTGTCACATAATCATCATCAATAATAATTTCGTGTTCATCATTGACATGGTAGTAACAATGGATCGTTATTATTTTTTCTTTATTTCGCGGGGTTAAACGAGTTCTAGATTGATCAAAAACTCTTTTGTGTGTTGAGTTACGATTATTGACATTGACATCGAAAAAAAAAAACATATGACGACTCCATGGAGTCTAGAACCACGGTATGCACCCAAAAGTTCCAAGCCTATTTATTATACATAAAAACCTTCCGTGAAAAATTATTGGGCCTCGTCCGGACTCCGTTTGGCTTACAACGGTGTCTCTTCAAGAGGTTTTCTTGCGGTGGAAACACTTGAAGTCACCGTTGTAACCTAAATCGAGTGCGTACGGTGCTCGTTAGGCTCCCAGTGACATAAGAACTTGGTTAAGAACCATTCAATTAAGCGGTATTTTTCGAACCGTTCCTAAGCCCTCCTCATGCGTCTTCTCGAGGCCATAATAAAACTATTCGTCTACAGCGTGACAATGGCTGTATACAAAACTGTTTGATATTCCAATTGATTAAATCATTTTGTTTACTAAATCAAATCAAGCAAAGTGAACTTCAACAAAAAACCTATCAACAGTACAGTAATACCACAAATATAAGTTACGTCGGCATTCTTCGTTCACGCAGACAAGTCCGACTAATGCCGAAGATAAACGAACACAAACATCAATTCAATACTGACCTTGTTGTGTTACGCGTAAGGTAGAATATGAAATGACGTCTAAACTCCAATGACAACTGACGTGCCGTTAAATAAACGCAATGGCTGCCAAACATTTGACCAATAGCCGTCGCAGATTTTACCCGCGCAAACGTCCTGCCTTCTAATTGGGTTAAACGTTTTCGTGCCTTCCAAAAAAATGCTTACTGCGCAGGTACATCGCTGTAACTTATATTTGTGGTACTACTGTACCATGAGTTATAATTACCGTACTCGCTAGCAAGTGTAATGCTCTGTTCCTCGCAGACCTCGCAGTGTTCTTGTTGAGTGCGAGGGACAGAGCATTCGACGGTAATTGTAACTCGTGTTAAGGGTACAGGTGATCTAATGTGTACTATGACAACGGCAATCGTGAGACTCATTTGACATTTAAATGAACAAGTTGCAATACCTAATGTATTTAAAAATTAAACAATATACCTATTAGCTTTTAACTTGGACCGTTTTCACAAGTCCTTTATTAATGTTATTTGTATGTATGTGTGTATTTTGAACTAGCTCCATTAATGGAATGGACTGAAATAGCCGATGACAATGCAATATTATGGTATCTAAGAGTTGATCTGATGATGGAGTCAGTAGCTCGCGACAGGATCTCCGCGTTGGGACTCGTTAGTTTGGTGTTAATAAGCAGAAATGTAATGATAATGAGGATTCATAAAAATATTACAGTCGACCACAAAAGCTTGTTTCAATTTTATTTTGTTATGGAAACCTCTAAGCTAATTAGGTGTTCTCTCTAAAAGCCGACATTTCAAATAAAGATAAAAATACTCGTACGGTTAACTACAGTCTAGATCTGGAGCATCGCGTTATGCGGTAGCGAGACTTGCACACGAAAACAAAAAATTGGAAGCGTTTGAGACGTGGTGTTGGCAAAGAATGGAAAGAATTATCTGGACAGAAAAGAAAACCAACGTTTTGAAGATGGTAAACGAGAGAAGATATATTTTAGAAACTATAGAATGTAGAAGGGGAAAGATGATAGGTTCCTTTTTGCACATTTTTGGGCAAAGTTAAGGAAAAAAGAGGAAGGGGAAGACCTGGGCTTACTTACTTCGGCCAAATAAGAAGAAAGGAAGAAGGCTAATGTCGAGTCGTATCAGGGGGTGAAAAAGCTGGCAGAGAACAGAGAAAAGCGGCAATTACTCCACCGACAAGAGCCTAGCTCTTGAGTTAAATGATGATGATGATAATGATGATGATGATGATGATGATGATGATGATGATGATGATGATGATGATGATGATGATGATGATGATGATGATGATGATGATGATGATGATGATGATGATGATGATGATGATGATGATGATGATGATGATGATGATCGAGTTCGGTCGAGTAGGTACAAACAAAAATTATAATTTACGCGATCAGTTTATTAAAATGTTTGGTAGAGGTTAATAGTTGTGTGATTCGAGTATAGCTATATGTTTTCTATAGATATAACTCCGTATTTTTTTATAGTTAACGACAAGCCTAGAGCTTGGTTTAGGACTAATTCAATTGATGTCAGATAGTCCCGTTTGTATTTACTAGAACTTTTCAATAGTGAGTCGTATTATAATATATTCCCATTTCAAAAAGTTTACCGCAGCCACCATCAAACCATACAATTTAACATCATTTAAAATTGGTTCAATTATTTACTTGACGTCCTCTTAAGAATAATTACAGCTGCGTGATACAATGTTTTTGTCGAGTAGCTAGTTAAGTGTAAACAAGGTCTTAAGTCCAACATATAATTGCACCTAGACCAGTTACATCTATCGTCATCGTTCAAAAGGTCAACAGATACTATGACTGTTATCGTGTTTCACGTAACACTTGACGAGTTATATTGATAAACACGTGAGTTTCAGTATGCTTCTATTACTAGTGTATAATTAATGAGATATATTTAGTAATCACCATGGGGCCTAACATGGTTGCGTTTATCGCGTGACAAAAGGATAAAACATTCGTGACTTTTTGACAGGTAAGTGGGTGAATCAACTTTTAAGGTACTCCTTTTCTTTTGCGGTATTAAAACTTTCCCGGTGACTTATGAGTAATAATTATGTATGAATATTCAAATCAGACCACCAAATTTACAGACCTTACACGTTAAACATCTCAAATATTTATTAATCTTCGAAAAGACCTGGTAACTCAGGGGAAAAGGCACATTTTCTATACAAAACCTAGGGACAACATCGTCCCCTGCGTTACCATCTATATTATTATTTAAATCTGTACTATTTTAAATAAAATCATTTCAAATGTTAGCCTATTTCTCTGATTTAATAAGTGCATAAGCCATCATTGGGAAATCTATAGTTTTTCTAAAAACATAATTTGTAAAACATGACGAAAAATGGGGAGTACCTTAAAAGTTGATTCACCCAAATACGAGAGTGACGGATGCTTTATCCACATTTTGTCACGCGATAAACGCTACCATACTAGGCCCGCTGGTCCCCAAGCGTACATATATTTTTTTTCGTCACAAGTCTAACCTAACCTACGTATTTAAAGTTAAAGGTATCCTGAACACAACATGGTCTTAGCAGAAAATAGCGTTCTCGCCTTCGTACCTTTTGTTTCTGTTTCGTTTTTACTTTGTTATTTTAGTTTTTGCAGTAAAGAGTTTACATACATACAAACATCACATCAAATATGAAAAAGCTAGAGCATAGTTCGACTATTACCAAAATTTCCATTACCCCATGTTTACGCGATTATCGCATTTCTTAACATTCAACGACCTACATACCTTACAGTTACGTAAGCATTTAGTACACAATGACTGATGACGTTGTGATAGCGTTTTGCGAGTGACATGCCGTAAAAAGACGACATAAACGACTTAAGGACGGTTCCAATTGAATGAACCACGTTGAAGTAATGAACGAAATTCAAGTTGTACTAAAGTAACAGTGTGGCACCAGCGGCAGATCTGTATTTTACGCGGTAAAACCATATCGTTTTTAACTCGGCCGCCATTACTGTCGAATAAATAAAGAGCTATCGTAACGTTGAAAATACGATAATATGTCAAAAGCAATATAGTTTTACCAAGTAGAATAAAACCCCCGTACGAGTATTAGGGTGAATATCCACCACTGTACGGGTAGCACAAGTTGTATTTTCTCGCTTGTCGCTCAGTGCGTCTCTATCGTTACTGACTAGATAGAAAGGGCAATCCGAGCGACAACCAAGTCGCGGGCAACTTGTGCTAGCAGTGCTGTGCGAGGTAGCTGATGGGGGCGCGAGAAAAAAACTACCAATAGGAGTTTGTTGTGAGTTTGTTTGAGTTTCAATGCTTAATTTTTCTAGCCTCGCTCAGCGTAATTCCCTATTTGTGGCTTTTTCTTCACACATCGCTTCGCTACGCTACCTAGCACAGCTCTGGTGGATACTCTCCCTTAGGCTGCCTAGAGGCAGCGGAACGGTGAGCGAGGGAAAGATCCACTAATAGGAATACTATATTTTCCTAACCTCGCTCAGCGCAGCTCTGGTAATGGTGGATTTTTACTCGCTCTCCGCTTCCCTGCCTCACTCCGCTCGAGTGGACAGGCAGCCTTACAGGCATCTTTATCGCGTTAGATAGATGTGGATAATGCATCTGTCTCTCTCAATGTTACATATTGGTCAGAAGGAGACCGATGTTTTATCCACATCGATAAACACGGTCACGGACGTCACGAGCTTACGGCCAGGGTGACAGATGCTTGCGATAAATGCCGAAGATCTATCGATTTGACCATAGTATCTTGAGCGATTTTCTACAACTCTAAACTTCCTACGAAAATGTAAACTTCTAGTGACTATTATTGTAATTGTTATTGTAATAAATTTATTTAATAACAGCTCTGCCCATAATAACAATAAAAGATCATTATCAGCTGTCATTATCTGTCCATGGATATGGTATCTGTCATCAAATAATTTACATATACATATGAAGCGGATGAAAAACACGATGACCGAAATAATTTAATTTATACTCCATGTCGATCTTATCGAGGCTTATGATAGTATTATTCTAGCCTGCTAAGACAAAAGGCGGTATCCCAGATCAAACTCCTATAGCAAATGCAACCTAATTACTAACAGAAGAGGATTGAATCTGCTTTGACGAATTAATTTGAGATACTGCCTCTTGGCTTATGAGGGTAGTACCTATTTGTGTCATTCAAACGCGTATTGAGAGTACATAGTCCAGTGGGAAGAAAGGCCGAGCCACACCGGTTACGTGACGTGCACGTGCACGTGCGCGTTCGATTTCCACTGTGTTGTATAGTGACATGTCTTAATGAGAATTCATACTACGTGCACGTGCACGTCACGCAAGCGGTGTGGCTGGGCCTGAAGTGTGTAGTGTTTATACTACTATACTAGCGCGAGTCACATCTATCAGCACCGATTCTATAGATTTTGTCTTTAGAAAATAGCTGTTTTGTATGAGATGCTTTCAAATGCAAAAGGAGAATTGATGCCTACGCATCCTGTCCTGATGCAAAGTAAATATTTTATACTGACAAAATGCGAATCGATGCTGATAGATGTGACTCCATCCTAAATATCGTCGGTGAAAGTGCAAAACCGCGTAAGTAACATTTTTAATAAGGAGCATAATGCACCTTTTTAATAACATAGTAAGGTTTATTTTGCTCTATCATAAATTTGTTAGTTACGCGGTTTAGCAGTATCACCGACGATATGGTTGTTACTTCATAAAAAAAACGCACTCAGCGTGTTTCTTTTCATAGGAATCGTGCTTATACACGTGTAATATGTAGTATGAGTACTAATGAGTAATAAGTACGAGTATACTCAAGAATATGGTTTAAAAACAAAGTATAAGCGGAAATACTGTGACCTGAATAAAATTAAATTTACATTATTTTTATTTAACTTATTACCTCTGTTTCTTAATTAACAAAAAATATGGTAAATGGAATCCGAGACCCATAGATATTTGCAATTTCAAGACTGCAAATTGCTTAATTGTGTTATAAGTTATTCTCTAGGTCTAAACTGGCAACACTGCTCAAATGGCTGGTCGTCATTGGTCGGGGTTGTGTCAAATGGAAACTTGTAACCTGTAAATCGTAATTTGTAGCTTTATAAAACAGGCCTCGCCGTTAAACAATTCGCAGATACCGAAGAGAGCAATCGCTAAAGACTTAAACCACTTATTGTAGCGGTTGCAATTCGCTAACCTAGCGGTACATCCGTACCGCCACTGCTTATTTAGGTCTATTAGACACAGGCCAAGACATTCACGAAATCTTTACAAAATGCTCTTTTGCTTCTCAACAGGGGTGTTATTCTCTTAATAACAAAAAGCAAGCTTTCAAAACCCGACTGTTGCTAACCAACTTTAAATCGTTATAAATCCTAAATGATCAATCAAAATTAAAAATGATGGAAGAAACCTAAAGATGATTTTTAAATCCCTATTCAATGATACCCCACTTGTCATACTTCGTCGACTTATTTTTTTTTTAATTTGCACAATATGGCGTCTGGTTGCCGCCATATTGAATTTTGATTACTGTCATATCTTCAGTGACACTCAACAGATTAAGATAAATCGATTGACATAAGAATCATCAAAATCGGACAACGAGTTTAGTTTTTATAGTGCCACAAAGGAACAAACATACATATATAGGCTGTGAAACACATTACCCTCCTCCTTCGGCAGTCGGGTAAAAACGGCGGTCGGTCGGACGAATGTGTTTTGTTCGCTCGGACGGGACTGCTTAAACTCGCCGCTGCGATTTCGCTCGTTCTTCCGACCGACCGCCGTTTTTGGGAAAATCACACCCCAGCACGGCTAGCACATATTGTTCGCGACTTGTTTTGTCGCTCGGATCTCCCTTTTGTATCTAGTGTGTAACGATGGAGACGCACTGAGCAACATGCGAGAAAATACAACTTGTGCTACCCGTGCAACAAGAACATAGTAAATACTCAGTGCGTCTTTTTTGTTGAGAACTACACTGCCCTGCTTAGAAAAAAGGGCGTACGTCTCATAGAACCGCGTATTTATTAGTGACCTTATTTCTTAACAGTGGGGGTTAAATTTGCTTTGGCTATGAAATTGCGTATACGTCTTTTTTATTTAGAAGGGCAGTACATATTCTAGCTATTATATTACCCGGTGGCTTGGAACTCTTTATGATGTGACATGACACTTGATACTAGAAGGACGCTTTACACTTGGATCACACCTTGTAGCCGTTGACGCAATTCGCTAATCTAGCACGGGTGTACCGTCACCGCTGATTAAGCAAATCTAACGAAAGACTACTCTTGGTCCGTCCGGATCGCTATATAAGATAAGACAACTGGAGTGTTATTCTCTTAAGGCTGCGGCTCCACTGAAGCGGAGATGAGCGGAGTGGAGCGGAGCTGTGCCAATATTAAGGGTGCGGCTCCACTGAGGCGGAGACGAGCGGAGCTGTGCCAATATTAACCAATAGAAGACGCATGCGGTGACGTCAAGCGCGCCTTGCGCACGTTAGTTTAGACGCCGGTTAGCGTAGTGCATCTTGGCAGGGCCACTCCCTTACCATGAGTCATAATTACCGTACTCGCTAGCGAGTCGAATGCTCTGTCCCTCGCACTCCATAAGAATACTGCAAGGTCTGCGAGAGAAAGAGCATTCGAGTCGCTAGCGAGTACTTGTTACTCATGGTAAGGGTAATGATCTATGTTATTGTATTGTCAACGATACAATAGGTCTTGTTTACTTGGTAATGGCGGCCGAGTTAAAGACAATACGATGACATTTCAAATGCAATATGTGACGTTATCTATGTAAAGGGACCTTATGGCGGATGGCGCTTGCGCCGCACTGCGTCTCACGCGACGTTGTATTTATATCGGAGCATCTTTAATAATGGCGGAAGCGCCATCCGCCATAAGGTTTACATAGATAATGCCACATATGGTTTTACCCAGTAGAATAGAGACCCAGGTGGTGTGTGCTCGTTTGCCTTTTCCATAACGTTAATAACTATGTAATGAACAAAACCCCGGATATTATTGTGACGCCATCTTTCAGAGTTGATATCTTCTAACTTTCATGAAACATTAACCCAAAAAATTACTTAAAAAAAAACTTTCATCCAAATCGATGATACAACAGATAGATACACAGAACACACATTCTGCCTCATACCAAATGTGTCTAACTGCATAGTATAGTGATAAGAATAAATACTATTAGAAGGGCATCTTTGGCGTCGTTGTATGGATTTGACAGCAAAGCCGTCAAATAATTACCTACAGCGCCCCACGCCCCGCCTTACCCCTCTCTCGCCTGTCGCAAAATTAGGGTTGTCACAAGTATATAATCGAGCCCGCAACCTCGTTCGCGTAGAACTAGTTTATTTACCTGTAAAACTACATGATAAAATAAAATATACTTAATAAAACTAAAATGTCCGTTAAATTTCAAATCCGTAAGACTTTCCAATAGTTTCACTGACGTAAGAGTGTGACAGCGGATGACAGCGGCACAAGTTTGCGCTAACTAGTCTATGTAAAAATTAAAGTACTTTTAATACAATTAAATAAAATATAAAGTTGTAAGAAAAAACGCAAAGCCAATAAAACTAATTTATATATGTAGGGACGTATTTGTGCATGTTATTAATTAATTTAGCAACTCCTTCATTTATAACGTAACCACTGAAATACTATCTTAGACTTACTTAATTACGGTTAATATTGGATAAAACATAAAGTACATAGGTAAATAATGTATTTATTTAATTCTTTAATTCGTGGTCAAAACCAACAATTTCGTACGGTAAAACCACAGTTTGCGTAGACAGTGGCGCCTTAGAGAGCTTCATTTGAAATATTGTTGCACGTTTACTGCATGCGCCGATTCCGGGTGGCAACCCGCTAGTGTTTGCTGCGATAAGTAGTCCTGGACTGTTGACAGGCCACGCGAGAGCGCGCGTGGTGGGGATGAAGTTACCCTTCTAATAGTATTTATTCTTATGGTATAGTATAACCCCCTTACTAATAAACGTTGAGTAACGGTGGTATAGCTATACAATGTTTTGTCCTTATCTGTCATTGTGACATTTGAATTTGACAGATAAAGACAAAACACTGTATAGCTATACCACCGTTACCCAACGTTTATTAGTAAGGGGGTAAGTATTTTAGATTAAATGTGGTTACCAATAGAGTATATAATGGTTCGACTACTATATTGCAGTTAGCAGCTTTCTTTAATAGGGCGGCAGATAAACACACGTTAAATTTATAGGGTTAGGATTTTGGTGGCATATCGTGATTCTAGAATCCATGGAGTCGCTATTTCCTAATTATTATAATACATGACACTTTTAATTTGGCCTTCAGTATTGTCATATTTCAAAATGAACTAAATACATATTCATACCTCCATACTATAAATTCATTTAAATTAGTTTAGAAGTTTGATAAATAAATAAATCTTGAAATACTAAAATACTGAAGGTCATTATCAAAATGGTATGCATTATAATAAATAAGAAATAGCGACTCCATGGATTCTAGAACCACGATTTGCCACCAAAAGTCCTCACTACTTAAAACATTCCTCTTTTTTTTGTAAGGGGTATAAAATGAATTCGCTTTACACTTAAACCACACACAGTAACGGTTGACGCAATACCGCCACCACTTATTGAGGCCTATTAGAGACTACGCCGAGTCATTGACGAAATCTTTAGGAAATCTAACGGAAGACACTACTCTCTTCCCACGCATGTATAAGAATGAGATGGGCAATTGTATTGAAAAATTTATTGGCGAAGTGGCGACCCGCCCTCGCTTCCCTTCGGTTTATGTGAGTTTTCTGCAACTTCCGTACATAAACCAGAATGTATTATACATATAAACCTTCCTCTTGAATCACTCTATCTATTGCTGAAAACTGCATTAAAATCCGTTCAGTAGTTTAAAAGATCTAAGCGAACAGACAGCGGGAGCGACTTTGTTTCATACTATGTAAAGAACTAAGATGGATGATGCCTTATCATAAATCTATAAAACTCTCTCAGTGTCATTCGTCAAGGTCCGCAGCAGTATCTCAACAGATAAATATCAGTATTGACGTCATCTTGCATGACTACTGTTGCATTCATAGAAACAACTATACGATATAACGGGACACGATATTTCTGTAACTGTTTGAGCAATTTTTGTTAAGATTGGCTTTCTATGTCTTTGAAGCATTGACACAACTAAAGTCATTGAACAGTTTATCGGTCAACGATTGTAGGTAATAAGTAGAGTTAGTTTTGGTGGCAAATCGTTGTTCTAGAATCCATGGAGTCGCTATTTCCTATTTATTATAATACATGACACTTTGATTTTGACCTTCAGTATCTTTATTATTATTATTTATTGAAAGGTACACTTACAGCAAGTACAGAAAGCATTCACATCATAGTAACAGGTTAAGGTATTATGTCTAGTGTACAAGCCAATTACAAGTATACACAGCATTTCCAGATAACTTAGCGGACTAAATAAAAACAATAGATTACACTAAACATCAGTTCGTAATAAACAGGCTAAGATCTTAAAAAATATGTCCCAATGCACCTTATTCCAGCGTAATAACAACTTCGTAACATATTTAGGGGATTCTTTCAATACATATTTTTGCACTTGACTAGTAAAGGCTGCAGAATTAGTAATAGAAAATCGTCTCGAGCTCTTTTATTTAACAGATACACACTGTGGGATTTTAGATCACTTTTCGACTTCGTGAAAAACGGTTAAACTCGTACAATAGCAAGCAAAGTTTACTTAAAATGGACTCATCGGCTACTGAACTAACATAGCAAATGAAACCTTTTTTACAACTGCATAGGGTTCAATTTGTTTTAGGTATAAATAAACATGTGGCCTATTGACTTAGGATGGAATCACTTCAGGTTGGACAATGGACTTTGAGTTCTAAACATGAATAATCCGAACACTGATAAGGATGGCACAATAACATTTAATATAAAATATGGACGAACAATTCACAAAGGATCTTTATGATTTGGACCATTTTCTATAATCTCTAAACCAAAATATTGACAGTTTGACAAAAAACAACGCACAAATCGTTTGTTAGGAGTTTACCTAAAAAGCAATTCTTCCATGAGGAGATTTTTCAAATCACACTTTACATGAGCAGAAAAAAATCTGAATATCTTTTTCACTATAAGCGATTTTCCGTTGTTGCAAACACAAAAACTATCTCAAAAAACAAGTATGAACAAATGTTCTGTTTAATGATAATTGGTGCTGTCTTAGATGATTTTTAGTAAGTATAAACACCTTTGTCGCCTGTATTGGGACTTGTTTATCGCTCGGATCTCCCTTTCTTTCTAGTCTGTAACGATAGAGACGCACTGAGCGACAAGCGAGAAATACAACTTGTGCTACCCGTGCAGGAACCAATCAAGTCTACTTAGTCGTGATAGTTTTCTTTTTAACCGACTTCAAAAAAAGGAGGAGGTTCTCAATTCATCTGTATTTTTTTTTTAAATTCGGCGCTTTTAGCGTAGTTGTCAAAAAAAATCCATACAAATTTAGTTTCCAGCGATAACGTTTCTCACTCGCTAAGTCAAGTCCCATACAGGATTTATGTTGTAGTTATTACGAAAGACTAGGTTTGTACGGTCGGTCAAGAAACTGGTCTACCAGTTTTGACAAAAGTTTCATTGAGGTCTAATTATCGCTAAGGTTGAGACTTGTCACTGTCATAATAGGGTGCGCCAAAGTTCATATAAAATTGCAACTCCGATTATTGGAACTCCGAAAATTTTTCTCATACCTACCATTTTACATCATAATGATCACTCTTCATACTCGTCATAATATTTTTTAATACTAATGATCGGAACTTATACTCATCTGAACTTATAACGCCAATATTCATGGAACCGTACACTTTTCAGAATTTCTTAAATATCTTACGTGTAGATAAAATTAGGTTAGGTTAGGTTAGATTTATAACAATCCTCAAAAAGTAACAGTTTCTTAAAAAATGCATTATGAGTTGCGATGATTATGAGTTAAAAAAGTATGAACAAAAAAGTATAAGCGTTATTTGTATAAAAAATCTAAAGACCAATTTTATATGAGTCAATATGGACCCGTCATAATATGATTGCAAGGGAAAATCGAACTTGTTGTATCATGACGTGCAAATGAACTTCAACCGTAGGGTGGTAGACCACATGTTTGGCCGACTGTACGGTTCCGTTTTCTTTTTATTATATGTTTGTTTCCAAGAAATATTTTCTTGGAAAGGGCAACGTACAGACCAATTTTTTCATAATATCTACAACATATTCGAAAATCGTGTAATCGGTCTAGGTTTAAGGAAAGAGAAACCTTATCACATTTTGTATGGAAATGTTTAGGTTCACATAGAGATTCACATCCCTGTACAGTATAACTCGATATTTCGTCATTGCTTTGAAAAAACCTCGTATCTCAAGATTCGTGACGAACGATTTTAAACTTAAACGTGAAGAGAATCAAGTTCAAACTCATACATCTCGAAATATCAGATACGAGTTTTTCCTAAAGAAGCAACGATTTGACAGACCATGAAGATCAGAGTCGACAGAAAACGTGTTATGGTATAGTTAGTTACTTTAATCACGATTGTTTAGTGCCTGACACAAAGACGGTAAATGATAGATGATATAGATCTTTATAATATTATTGTTACTACGGCCGGTGTTGCTGTCCGTAGTCTGCAACACCGATCAATCAGAGGCCAGAAGGTTTGATATTTAACAAATAGAATTCCTTCTTCCTGCAGCAGTTATGTCTAGACAAATTGCCAGCTATATAGGATATTTTATTTATTTATTTACAACTAGCAACCCGCCCTGGCTTCGCTTCGGTTTATTATACATAACCTTCTACTGATGAGCCAAAGGAAACTTTCCAAAATTGCGGAACATTTCATGTAGAAAAACTTCGGAAACTTCTCACAATTTTGTATGTGGATTGAAACGTACCGTTTCTTAAATTAAAATTTCCTATATTTCCAGTGAAAGTTTCCGGAAATTTCTTAGAACTTTTCCAACTTTTTGGAAACTTTCCGCAACTTGCACATCAGTATAACCTTCCTCTTGAATCACTCTATCGTAAGCATAAGCGTAAATACAGAGGGACAGGTGGCGGAAGTGACTTCGTTTTATACTATGTAATAATCAAGGATCGGAAAAACGCCCGTCATTTTGAAAACATAACCCTGTTCCGTACATCAGAGACTTCCTTCTGAGGTTAATTAAAAATATTATTAGGTATTTTACATTTATTATACCATTATTCATATGTATTCAGCAACAATATTAATAAAACCATAATAGTTATGGGAAAAAAACACTTTCGCCAATCAAAAAGAATGTCTTTTTTTTAAATTTTCGCCTGTTTTTCCATAACGACGTGAATTTAGGACCTATTTATGAGTCGAAAAAGTTTGTTCACAGTTTACGGAGGACATTGGGGCAATCGTTGACATTGGTTTACTGTTTGTATGCGTGTTTGTGTTTTCTAATTAACATTTCGGTGTCATTCATTAATAAAATTGTCGCTAAGTACATATAAAATATTGTATAATAAATCTATAAAATACCTAATAATATTTTTAATTAATATCAAGGAAGTCTCTGCTATACGGAACAGGGTTATGTTTTCAAAATGACGGTCGTTTTGCCGATCCTTGGTAATAATCTAAAATATTTTAGAGGTGTTGATCATAACCTGATCATGTCAGCCCCGTTAGACTGCTCTTCTTTGACATATATTATATGAACAAACTATATTTATTTTAAATATCTTAAATTGACGCTGCGAAGTGCGTCTAATGTTGGTTTGGATTTGGACGCAGTGTTTTTTACTTAAATGCAGGTATTCTAGCGGTGGTTCTTAGCTAAATTTCATGAAAATTGGTTGGGCCGCTAAAGAGAAAAGCTCTGAAAGAAGGGGGTCACCATAATATCGGGGGTTTTTACCTATCTAAGGCCGGCATTACACCTGTAAGCTATTGCTGTAAGTTTTGAGACGCAACTATGGGTAAGAGTGAGTTGCAAATATCTGCATCTCTCTCTTGCATATAGCTTTGTTTCAAAACTTACAGTAATAACTTACAGGTGTAAAGCCGGACAAATAGTTATTGACTTAGAAGTTTACAACACTTACTTGTATCCGGTAAGAATGTTGAGCAGCGTGGACTTTCCGGCACCGGACGGCCCCATAATGGCCGTGAGCTCGCCGGACCGTAGCCGGCCGGACACCGACTTGAGAATCGTCTTGACATCTGCAACAAACAATTTAAAAAATCTTAAGAACCGATACTAGGTTTGACCACACCAAAGAGAGGGCCAAAAATATGAACAGTCATTTTTTTTAGGCGTTTCGTTCTCAAAGGGGACAAGGTTACTATTCCTAAGAAATTGTCCATAAAACATAGTTTTGTATGTACTTATACAGGGTGTCCCAAAACTCAACGTTAACTTGCCTGGGGCTGATAGAGCAGCTAAAAAGCTATCGAGTTAACCCCCATGTATGTTCAGCGATTTTTAGTTTCGGAGATATTGATAATTTTAGTCAGATTTTTTGTAATTTGTTTCCCTTATGTCCATGTCACGAAAAATCATTAATTTCATAAGTTTTTCAGTGGTATCTTACATTATTAGAATCATTACGAATCAGCGTAGTTTTTAAGTAATAACATAAAGTTTATTTCTCCATACTAGGTATTCCGGTGTTTGTTTTTTACTATGTATGGAAAAAACAACTTTATGCGATTATTAAGACAGTTGATAAAAAAATAATGGGCAAATAGGTTTGAAAACTTCGCTGATTCGTAATGATTCTAATTATGTATGATACCACTGAAAAACTTATAAAATAAAACATTAAATTAATGATTTTTCGTGACATAGACATAAGGGAAAATTACAAAAATTCAGATTAAAATGATCAATATCTCCGAAACTAGTAAAAATCGCTGTACATACATAGGGGTTAAATCAATAGCTTTTTAGCTGCTCTATCAACCCTCTCAGTTTTAGCGTTAGTTTTAGGGACACCCTATAGAATATTGTGCAGTATAAACTGACACTCACTAAGTAAGCGAGTCCATACTTAGTGCGTGTCAGTTTATAATGGACAAAATTCAATACACGAGGTTAAGTCACAGAACCGTCGATTTCTTCAATATCTACAAAATCGTAATATACCTTTTCTTGACAAATACATATACTTTAAAGGATTTTGTATTATAGTACCTTTTAATATGTTGTCTATTAAAACCTGATTACGGCAACTACATGGCAGGTTAGTATGAAACTAGTTTGGTGAGATATTAAAAGAACCGAGGCGTAAGGCGTAACAGTTATGTAACAAACGCAGGTTTCTGGTTAGTTCCTTGATAAGAAAACATACAGTGAAAGACTTAAAATTCTGGGGTCCTAGATAAAAAGGGTATAGTCTTCTGAAGATCAAGTGAAAAAGGGTGAAAGTCTATACTCCGTTTGTTTAGGTACTTGAAAAATGTAAACAATGCCACGCGGTTGTTAAAGAGCCAATCAAAACTAAATTGTCGCACTTTGACGTATCAATGTTCTGCTTCTGTTGGCTGATGAACTATAGCACGTGGTTGTATTGTTTACGCTTCTTTAAGTACCTAAACAAACGGGGTATAGTATACTCCGTTTCACTCAACCCTACTCAACCCTATTGTTGTAGAATGTCAGATTGTCTTTGGACCGATTTGTAAGATGTATTTTCTGATATTTTTATTTTCTTGTATAAATAAATCCGACCGCCTTCTTTTCCTATAGACAAATTTCCGAACGCCTTCTTTCCCTAAAGAAATATTTTCTGATATATTTATTTTCTTGTATAAAAATTTCCGAACGCATTCATTCTTTCCCTATAGACGTATTTTCTGATATTTTTATTTTCTTGTATAACATTTTCCGAACGTCAATCAATCAATCAATCAATCATTTATTTTACATAAAACATGGTATATACATACAGGTCTTAGGTTAGTAATTAAGTACCACATGTTTGGCCGCCAGGGCAGCACGTAAAGTTTTACAAAATAATTCATAATTTTAATGATTAAATTTCAAATAAAGTGTACAGGATAAATAATAATTAAAAAACAAAGTGTATAATAGCATGTCAATCTAAGTCTAAATATATATAGAGGGGAGCTTCGAAGACATTTCTATGTACCCACACTACATTTTTATAACCAAATTTTAGTGTTATAATTATTTTCTTTTATAAAAAAATCCGAACATCTTCTTTCCCTATATACATAGTTACTGTTAGCTTGTTAGGTCATTTCCAAAGATATTTATTTTAATCGCCGAAATTACAAGTAAGTAGATTATTTTCATTTGGTCTCATTCCAAAAAATATATTTTAAAGAGTCGACGGAGCTCCGCGTATTTTTGGGCCTAAGGACCTGATATAAAATCGAACCTAACCTAACCTACCTACGTATTACGATGTAATTACTATTGGGAAAAAATCGCTACTATGACAAAAATGTCTTCTGTGAAAATGACCTACCAACATAAATATATAACACTTAATATGTCTATAGGGAAAGATGGCGATCGGAATTTTTTATACAATAAAATAAAAATATCAGAAAATACATCTAACAAACCGACTTAACTCGTATAAATAAGGGTATATATTTATTACGAGTTAAGTCGTCTTATACCCTTTTTCACTAGGACCCCAGAATCTGTCCCACCTAAGGTTCAAAGTCAATCCGACATTCTACAACAATAGAGTTGAGTTTCCTATAAATTACAAATGACTTGTTGCATGTTTTCATACTAGAGGCGTTTCCAAAGCGTGGCGGAGGCGTTTTTTGTAAGGGAACCGTCGCCGCATCGCGCCGCCTCGGCCCTTAGTGCGTTGGCAGCTTAAAGAACAAATATAACTGTACTTCTTTGTTTGCAGTAAAACGTATTCCTTTGTGACGGCTTTGTGTTATTATTATTACTGTTATTAGTCATCATGCAATGTACAAAAACTCCAACATCGCTGTCTAATCTAAAAATAAAATAACCACGTTTACCTATACGTCAAAAGTGACAGAACAATGATTTTAAATAACAACAAGATGACAACCGATTATTTCCATCCTACATATTTTTTTTATGTAAATGTGATAAAAACTAAAAAGACAAACTCAGGAATTAATTTACAAAAAATGTCTGGTGCCTCCATTAATAGAATTTTAACCCAAAACACCAAATATCGAGACATTAGAGATAGAGATCAGTACCTCCGGGTGCGTGCGCGTAGACGTGACGTGCGCGTGCACTTTCCACTGTGTTGTATAGTGACATGTCGTATGAGAATTCATACTATACACCGCAGTGGAAAGCGAACGCGCACGTCACGTCTACGCGCACGCATCCGGTGTGGCTGGGCCTTTAAATAGGCCGCTATTCTGCCCTACTAATCCAATACGCAGTATGTCAGATAAAACTCGTGTAGCAATATCAACCTTATTACTAACAGAAGAGAATTAAAACTGCTTTGGTTATTAAATTTGGGATACTGTTTATTAGCTTAGTAGGGCAGTATTACTGTCAAGTAAATAAAAGCTATCGTAACGTTGACGATACGATAACATGTCAAAAGCAATATTGTTTTACAGAGTCGAATAGAGGTTCGACTTTGACGTTCGGCTCATTCCCGATGGTTATATACAGATGGAAAAAACGAACGCCACAATATGGACGGCAACTACCATAAATATTGGAAAAAGCAAATTCTACGCAAAGGAGACTTACTTTTATTTTCTAATTCATTCAATACTGCATGGATTTTTGGAAATTCGTCTGCCTTAACCGGGAATCGAACTGGTCGAATATGACAAAAAAATAAAGAAGGGTTTTTTTAGGTTTTTATTTAATTTAAAGGTGTATGTGTTGTAGGCATAAATGATCACTATCATTGACTCTTTCGATCTGTATAAAACAAGACTTTATTGTTTTGTCACATTCAAACAGTTCGATTCCCGGTTAATAAAGAGGATTTTGTTTCAAAAATCCAATAACGCAGTATTTTTTGTTTTTAAAATTAAAAGTAAGTTTTCTTTGCGTAGAACTAGTAGCTAATATTTAATTTAGTTTTTTCCACCCTGTATAATATAATATCACGCTATATAGGGTAAAACAACTAGTAACTGGCCTCTGATATAGCAGTTACTGGCACCTAGTGATTGTTGAATTATAGTCTCTATTACCTTATGTTAAAGGTCATGGGGCCAATAATCGGTAGGCGGCCAACAATAGGTCAGTTCACCCTAGATACTTGTACAAATATGCAATTGTAATTTTTACTCCGAATTCAATCTCATGTACACAATATTTATATACATACATAATCTCACGCCTTTGTTCCCAGAGTGGGGTAGGCAGAGCTACAGAATTACAAACATCTCTAAAAACTTGTTGATAATTCTATAACCACAATTTGCGCAATTAGGCTAAGATGTTTACCAGCGTATTAGTGACAGGTTGCAAGCCCATCGCCTAACAGTACTACAAGCCTTTATTCCCTTAGTCGTCTCTTACGACATCCACGGGAAGACATGGAGTGGCACTATTCTAACTCGGCAACCACACGAGGAATATTAATATATTTTTTAATGTGAAAATAAACACTTTACAAGAGATTCAAATACTTAGTACTTTGCCAACCTTAGCGCTTAGTGACCTGGAAAAATAGTACATCTGCGTAATAACTTTCTCTCACAAAGAGTCACAAAATATGAAATCGTTCATTTTCTCTTCAAGTATAACGGTCTTTTGTGTATTGTGCCTTTAACCCATCAACTGCTGCTACAAAAAATATTAACTTAAAGCAAGACTGGTCCAAGCCCAGTCATCAGACTGGGCTTGGAAATAGGAGCTCCGCAAAAGCGAAGCTCTGTCGACTTCGGTAAGGTCTGCTAAAATGGCCAGGTGAACAAATACTACGGGCAATAACTCCCAAAATTTAGTTTTATACATATTTAACATTCTTTGTTGCCTTTTTGAACGAATGAAGATATTTTGAAGATGGTGAATGAGAAATTATGTATAATAGATACCGTAGAATATAGAAGAGGAAAAAACTGTTTATTTATGAACATCCTGAAGGTTTTTATTATTTTTGCTGTGTTGCATTTGGTCAAATAAGACAAAATGCTAATGCCGTATCATATATCAGAGGATAAAAAGGTTAGCAGAGAATTTTAAAGCGGCAATAAAGTATTTGTTTTTTATATTTCTTACTCTGCAATCAGTCTCATGACTATGATCAGATGTTTTGGGAGAAAAGGAGATTTATGGCAAGATAGGGTCAGTGCCGTAACTTCCCTTATCAGGCTAGCACAACGGCTCTTTTGAGTCTTTTGGCATGGTCTGGTCCAAGTAGGTCCAGGTCAGGGGATTTGGGTGGTTAGATAGGCGTACAAAAAATAGAAAATAAAGATGATTACATTTTATTTTAACGCAAATGATGCTTGAATAATATACACTTCATAGTTTAGATATAAATAAATATTCAATAAATAAAAACCCTCGATATAATGGCGATCAATTTTTCAGCGTTGATAATTTCTAAACGGCCCATCCGATTTTCACGAAACCTAGCTAAGAACCATTCCGATTAAACCAGCTTTTTTTTTAACAAAAACCCGTGCGTTTCGGTCCATCCGTTTAGGAGCTACGATGCCAGACTGACACACAGATACACACGTTAAACTTATAGGACCACTCTTTTTTTGTCGGAGTGAAAAAATAACAACTAGCATTTAAGTACGTACTTACATCTAGAGAGGAAACGACCGCACTTACTAAATTTGGCGTTTGAGTCCGGATATTCAATAAAAATACATCGGCTTTGGCCTGTGTCACTACGAATAGGTCAACTCATTCAGTACTATAAACTCCATATTGTGTCTGTTTATAATGTAAATCCTGAAGACTGGCAGTCTGGCACTGTGTACAATTAACTCTGAGTGCAAATCTGGAGACCAGGTGAAAAAGGGTATAAGTCGACTTAACTCGGTCCACGTAAACGGAGTATACATAGACTTAAACCCCTTTTCACTTGATCTTCATGAGACTTATACCCTTATTCACTAGGAACCCAGAATTAAGGATTCTCAATTTTTTTTTTTAAATTAATAGTCAAGATTAGTTTGAAAATATAAATAAATATCAGGGGACAATCTCACATAAATTGACCTAGTCCCAAACTAAGCTCTAAGCTTGTACTATGGGTACTAGACAACGATAAACTTACTTATATATGGAAACATACTTAAATACATAGCCTCGTAAGGCCCAGAGTGCAATTGAATGTACATAATCAAGGCAATTTAATTTGAGCTGTGTTGCAATCAGAATAAGGTTTATTTTCCTATCTTCATAAACTGAAAATGGCATTTTCGAACAAACGTAATTGAACTTTATTACCTTAATGGTAGATTCAAAGTCCCACTTCCAAATAACTCCCTGTTTGTAGTATGGAGGGCCTTACGAGGATGGAAAACATCCTAGACTGAGAAACAAATACTGGCGCCTTTCACATAAATATCTGCCCTTGCCGGTATTTGAACCCGGGACCACTAGCTTCGTAGGCAGGGTCACTACCAACTAGGTAGGCTATGTTTTTCACTTGAACCTCGGTAGACTTATGTCCTTCTTTACTAGAGCTCTTTCTGAAAACACTAGAGAAGCTGGTAGACAGGCACATAAGAGACGGACCTCTAAGGCGGCGGCATCCATTTCATAAAATGCAATGCGCGTATCAACCGGGTAAATCCACAGATACTGCGATTCATTTTGTAGTGAATAAAGCTGAAAATGCACTTGAGAACAAAGAGATCTGTCTTGCGGCATTTCTCGATGTGGAGGGAGCATTTGATAGGACTACGTTCGAAGCCATTAGCACATCGGCTGCTAGGCACGGCATTTTACCAACCATATGTAAGTGGGTAGGCAACATGTTAAACAGTAGGCTAATAAAGTCAAGTCTTTTGGGCGACGTTGTATACGCCACAACGACAAAAGGATGTCCCCAGGGGGGGGTTCTCTCACCAACCCTGTGGAGTCTGGTGGTAAACTCTCTCCTTGAGGAACTCAACACTGGCCCACTACACACTGTTGGGTATGCAGATGATCTTGTGATACTTATCAACGGGAAGTTTCCGGGAACAGTATCGGAAATCATGGAAAAAGCTTTGGAAAAGGTGGAAAGCTGGTGCATTAGACATCAACTATCCATCAATCCGAGCAAAACTGTAGTAATTCCATTTACTAGGAAACGGGACCTCAAACATATCAAACAGCTTAAGCTGTTTGGCGAGGCACTAAAATTGTCAGGTGAGGTAAAATATCTAGGTATCATATAGATAAAGAGCTCACTTGGAAAAAACACGTAGACAACGCGATAACAAAAGCACTGAGAGTGTTTGGAATGTGCAGATTAGCGTATGGCAAGACATGGGGCCTTAGCCCTAAAGTACTGAAGTGGATCTATACCATGATGGTAAGGCCCATCATTATGTACGGCTGCTTGGCCTGGTGGCCAAGAACAACACTAAGGACATGCAAGGACTCTCTAACTAAGGTGCAGAGGGTGGCCTGCATGGCTATGACAGGAGCGTTCAGAACGACACCGACTGCGGCAATGGAGGTGCACATCGCCATTCAGTCTGAGGCGTGCAAGTCACTACAGAGGCTGAAAGAGACTGGCCTGTGGAACGACGCCGCGCCTAGAACCAGACACACTAAAATGGCACATAATGTAGTTCTAGAAAGAATACTGACGATAAAATGCAACCCAAGTATGTATTCCGGAGGAATTTCAATGTCCACATTCCGACAAGGGATGAATGGAAGGATGGGTTGCACCTAGCAGAGGAAGACAACGCGATATAGTACACGGATGGTTCAAAAATGAGCTGCGGTACGGGGGCGGGTATTTATGCCACAGACTATAACAATAGTATAAGTATGGGTAACTACGCAACGGTCTTCCAGGCGGAGAAGTATGCGATAATTGCCTGCACGCAGGAGAATATTGGTAGGCCTCCACAGGAGAGAACTATCTGTATTCTAAGCGACAGCCAAGCGGCACTTAAGGCGCTGACAGCGCCAAAAGTAGACTCGCAACTAGTCTACAATCGAATCCAAGCCTTAAACAGACTTGGTAGGCACAACAAAGTGAAACTGATGTGGATTCCAGGAGATGAGGGCTTTCCCGGTAATGAAGCCGTGGACGAACTGGCAAGGGAAGGGTCCAAGGGCGTATATGTTGGACCTGAACCATTTGTGGCACCCTCACTGGGCACCATAAAAACAGCCCTGAACAATAACACCCTAGAACACCACCAAAAAGAGTGGAAAACTACGGTAGGCTTAGTGCATGCAAAGCTCTTCATAGAAAGAGTGGACCAGTGCTGGACCAAAAAACTTTGGGAACTCAGCAGAAGACAACTCCGATATATTATCGGAGTGTTTACCGGGCACTTTGGGCTTAAAAACCTCCTAGCAAAGATGGGCCTATAACAACACAGATTGTAGATTGTGCGGCGAAGAGGAGGAAACAATGAAACACTTACTGTGCGAATGTGATGCCCTCGCCGGAGTAAGAATGAAAGTCCTCGGTTGTGGCTACCCAGAACCGAACGACTTCAAGGCACTGCCATTGCACTCCACTATCCGCTTTTGGGAAGGGGTGGAGGCTGCATTGGACTAATTGCTAAAAGAGGGGTAATTACACAAAAGATCCCATAGGGTCGAAGTGTATCCGTAAGGACCCCACCTACAAGATAAGATAAGATACTAGAGCTACACAGTAGGTAAGGAGTAAACCAAACCGTTGCGAAGTAGTTCTTTTCTACAACAGTTTGTTCATTTACAACACAGAATCGGCAAGCAACCTTGTGCTAGAAATGGAAATATTTCGAAGGCAAACATATCACGAAGTGTAAAGTCAACATCGTAAAACGAAAGTAAAACTCTTAGTAAAAAGCAAACTACTGAATACCCAGTCACGATGTAAATAGTATCGGAGAGTAGTCGCTTTATAAAACATAAAAAGTTTTCAATTTGTGACGGTCTATGGTGTCATGTAGTCACTAAAATGTACCTATTGTTAGGTACCACTGTAGAACTCTGTCGCAATAACATCTAAATCACTTAAACTTTAGTAATATTATGTCGTTTAAGACTTCAGCTCCTTGCGAAAGGGTACTATACTGCTGTCCAAAACTAAAAGTCAGTATAAGCAAATGGATGTTGTGCCGTTCTACGTTTATTTGGACGACAGTACGTTGGTATTGACCCTGCCTACAAAGCTAGCGGTGCCCAGTTCATTTACCAGTAAGGCCATATAGTAGTGTGATGAACACTAACACATTTGTTCATGAGTTGTGGATGTTTTCTATTAATTTAAGTATGTATTCATCTATACATATCTTCTATATATATAAAAGGCAAACCTCACTGACTGACTTAGATATCAACGCACAGCCGAAACTACTGTACCTAGAAACTTGAAATTTGGTACAGGCGTTCCTTTCATGATGTAAGTGAGCACTAAGAAAGGATTTTCCGAAAATCGACCCTCAACGGGAAGAAAGAGGGGGAGTAGCGGGAAACTAATTGTACGCGTACGAAGTCCCGGGCGTCCTCTAGTACATAAATATAATGTTGTCTAGTGCAAAACTAGAGCGGCAAGAGGAATATACTCGTAGTTCATTCGCGTTACGGTTACGAATGCACAACGTCCTCTGTTCATGCGGATCACTAATGCGCAACAGAAGTATCTACCTAGGGCGACATATCATGAGCCCACAAGAGATACAACTCCTCACTGCCCAAAGCATCTGGAAAATCCTGGACGCAACGGGCCTTTGCGGTGAGCTCTAAACAAAGGGCTGCCACAAAAGATCAGCAATGGTCGAAGTGGCACACAAGGCCCATCTCAACCAATCATCAGTGCAGCTGCAGGGTAAATGTGTAGGTATTCAACGTAGAGTTAAATTCAAACAGAAGATGAAGTTTAAAGGATAAAACTAAACTTAATTTTGAGCGAACTTTGGTTACGGGGCGTGGCTAGGCTGGCGGACAGCGATCATTCGCTACATTCTTAACGTGAAACGTGAACGGACTATAGGTCAATTTGTAAGAGACCGTCTTCTGATATTTATTTAAGCGTAAACATTTCCTAATTTTGCGTTTGATATAAAAGAAGCCAAAAATAGACTAAGCATACAGCAGCCTCAACAGGCTTTCTCCCATCTCAAACACGACAAAGCAAAAGAGAAAGGCGACAAACATCTAGCCGAGTCGACCAACAAAACACTATTCGTTTATGCTCAAGTACTACTCTAATCTTACTTAACGAGGTTTTATGTCAAAAATCTTAGATATCCACTCTTACAATCGACGTATGAAATTATGCTACCCGTATCCCTTTTTCCCGAGTGCGTTGTATCTATAGAATGGTAGCTTATCGATGTTTCAAAAAACTTTTGCCCGCTGTTTCGTTTGTCCAAAGTTTTCTTTTGTCCGAAAATCATTTTTCTCTGAACCCATTAACTTTTCAAAATATTTTACCAGTAGGCTAGATTAGGTTAGTTTTATAACAATCCAGGAAAGTTAAACGGTTTCAGAGAAAAATGATTTTTAGAGAAATTAAAATTTCGGCAAACGAAACAGCGGACAAAAGTTTTCCGAACGTAAGATAGGGTAACCATCCACTTTTTCACCTTAGTCGAATGTACATTGCAGTAACCGTCCAATATTAATTTGAGTAACAGGGCGCGCCTGTAAATCGAAAACATAATAGAAAACCGGTCAAGTGCGAGTCGGACTCGCGCACCAAGGGTTCCGTACAGTAGGTATTATTAAATTCCAATTTGAATTCGTTGGGGTCAATAAAAAATAAAGTGCAACAGGATATACCCCCACAATCACAAAGAACGCAAATCTAAGTGCATATGAACCGTACAATGTAATTTCAACACTGTTTACGAAATTGATTAACACTAATCCTACCCAAGATAAGAACATGTGTGGCTTATCAGAGAGCATGCCTGTTACAGAACAACGTCCAAGGTGAGTGGTAAATAAGTGATACTGACGGTCAACCCAAATGGACTGAATCGCATTGTTATAATTGAAATAGTATTTTTACCCGACTGCCGAAGGAGGAGGGTAATGTGTTTCACAGCCTATATATGTATGTTTGTTCCTTTATGGCACTATAAAAACTAAACCCGTTGTCAGATTTTGATGATTCTTATGTCAATCGATTTGTCTTAATCTGGTGAGTGTCACTGAAGATATGACAGTAATCAAAATTCAATATGGCGGCAACAAGACGCCATATTGTGCAAATTAAAAAAAAAGTCGACCAAGTATGACAAGTGGGGTATCATTAAATAAGGATTTAAAAATCATCTTTAGGTTTCTTTCATCATTTTTCATGTTGAATGATCATTTAGGATTTATAACGATTTAAAGTTGGTTAGCAACAGTCGGGTTTTGAAAGCTTGCTTTTTGTTAAAGTTATTAACCTTACTGTTGTAAAAACAGCCTGCGAAGTTCCGAGTTCCAGGCTCAGGCAAAAAAAACGATTTTACTAAGGTGGGGAAAAAATGCGAACGGGAATTCTGCTACCAATAAAATTTGATTCCAAAATATATAAGCCATACACAAAAAAATGCCACTGGGAAATATGGGAATAGAACAAGTAATACAGTCGAGTTCATACATAAATATGTATACAGTTTAATACCTTATAGGTATGGCAGTCTAAACATGACGTTAAATAGACAGACAAGGTACTATAGTGTACACGTGTACTCGTATGTAGTGGGTTTCACTTCTCTTTTACTCGCTCTCATAATGCTCTTAATGTCTTTCTTTTATCATAGTCGTGACATTTTCTAAAAAACTCACCTGTTATTATAGGTAGTAAATAAGAGCTATCAAAACGTTGACGATACGATAACAGGTCAAAAACGATATTGTTTTTACCGTGTTGAATAGAGACCCAGCAAGCTTGTACATACTCGATGCTGTAATGGCATTTTTTTTATCTGTGATTCGTTCTACAACTGAAATTATGATTAGGTACTTGATTAGATATGATACAGCATTCGACTATCAAAACTTGTCAGAAAATAGTTTGTAATACATGAGAGATTTTAACTTAAAAACTACTTGCTTATATAGTGGCTGGCCAGTGTTGCCACTTGCCACTTGAGAATATTGTAAAAGTACAAAATTCAAAATATTTATACCACATGATTGCCACATAAGGGCTCTTTTACACGTCGATAATATAGAGATCATTGCGGAGTAGACCCGCCGTAAGAAACTCCAGCAGAAAGTCGCAAGGTAATCTAATAATGTAATAAATATTACTAAAACTAGGGCAAAATAGAATCATTATTACAAATGTAAGGTGAATAACTATATGAAAAGCAAGCTTTTAAAACCCGACTGCATTTTTTATACTGTCGTCGATATACCTACATATGTTAATAATTGTGATTTGGCCATTGTTGTTGTTTCAATTTTAACAGTTTAGGTATCCTATGACACTCTCGCTGCGAAGACGAACCCAATGATACCTCATTTGTCAAAATCGTCCAAGCCGTTTTTGCTGTAGCGGGGAACATAGAACTGGACATACATGACGGTGAAAAACATAACCCTCCTTTTGAGCTCCGCCGCAGTCGGGTAATAACATTAAATTGAAAATAATGACCAGGGGAACATGACGAGGTCTCTACGTCAAAAGCCATAACTATAATAATTGAGTAAAAAATATGTCCTCGCAAACGTGTACAGTCCACAGACAGCACCCGTTCACGAGTGTGACGCGTATCTTATAGCCATCGCGTCGCCTCCCTCAACCATGTGTTCTGGAAAGTGGCGACTGGAGTCGGTTTACGTTTCACCTCAATGTCTTTTTTGCCAAGCTAAGTTGGATCTCAAGATTGTGAGCGTTGCCAACCCTAAACCTAAAACTAAAGGTCTTATTATTAAACAGCACGATGCGATGTCGAGTAAGACACAAGTCTCAAGATGCATCAGTGATGACAGTTTTTTGTGTCGTTTTATCGTTTACTGTGACGTTTCTTGAACTCTTGAGATGGGTATCTTACTGAAGACACTGCTCAAGATCAGTTAATTTATAACTCGCCAAAAGACGTCCTGATTTTTTTCGAGAAACTTTTATCTTTATCTTAAAAATAGTCAATTCTTTTCAGCCGTTTTCCGTTTTTTGTGGTAATAAACACCACACAGACACAACACCAGATAGATAGTCGGTGTCAATTGAAATGGGCAAAAATGAAAACAAATTCGTACTTACTACAGTTTGACACATAACCTCTAATTTCCACCAAGCGTGTTTTTATTTAAAAAACGTATATTTAATAGTTATTTAATATTAAACTTAAGACGACAGTAATGATCAAGTGTATAAATCATTAAAAGGACTGAAATTGATCTTCAAAAGTACGTAATACCTAGTTTTGTTCCTGATGATTAGACCCCGGATTTTGGTCGCAATGACGTCACAATATGGTAGTTTGGGGAGTAAATGGAACGGTGTTAATTAATACGAAAAACTAACGGTTTTTAACCGAATAAATTCTAATAAAGAGTTTTATTAGAATTCAGGCATTAGGCATTCACGATAAAAAATATCTAGTCAATTGATCAACATTATCTTTCGGTATATTACTTCAAACCATACATTTGTACATTATTCGGCCATTTTTCGGCCGCTCACTTTTTGTTCGTTAAAAGCCAGTTTAACGTACAAATGTATGGTTTGAAGTAATATACCAAAATATAATATTGATCAAATCTTTATTAGAATTTATTCGGTTAAAAACCGTTAGTTTTTCGTATTAAATAACACCGTTCCATTTACTCCCCACACTACCCTATTGTGACGTCATTGCGACAAAAATCCGGGGTCAACTGATGATTCTTAAATGGAATACATCTAGGCTAGTCATTTATCCGCACGTTTTTAACTAATAGACCGCTAGTAGCAACCTAGCAACCATTACAAATAATTATGCATTCATATAATCACCGGGGCCGTGACGTTAATCTCTTGTTTTCTACATTCATCAGTCTCATTACACAAACAGGGCCTTGCGGAGTTAACTGCGAAGGTTAACAAGCCACGTGATTAAAATTACTACTAGTTATTTGCTATATTTATTTTTAGAGATTGCTATTTAGCGGAAAGACCGCCTGTTTTATACCTCTATATAATAATTATTATTATTCAGATATTTATTTGATTTTCTGTTAATTAGGTTTTTTATAATAAATATTAAATATAAATGTAAAATAACAATACTAATACAAAAAATAAACATTTTAAAAAACCTAACCTACGAGTGCCGCCGGCAGCGGGGCAGGGCTCAAGCTACCGGTTAGGGCTGCAGAGAGAGGAACCTCCTCACAATACGTGCCGTGTCGAGGAGTACTGCCTTCTGTATCTGGCCCTTGATCCAGCCATCTAGCGAGTCTCTTGAGGTGTTGGTCGAGACTCTTCGCTATAAGACCGTTTGCCGAAATTATTTATTATTGTTACGTTGTTATTTGTATTGTATAGATAGTTAGTAAAGCCAACTGATGGCAAGATTTGAGGTTCATAAAGATTTGCAATTTTAAAATTGACTACCCTGCATGACGACTAAGGGCGCGGGGCGCGTACACATAGAACGTCCGTTTTTACAGGATCCGTTTTAACGGATCTTTTTACCTTGTAATCTTCTTTTTTACTGGATCCAGAATACTGTTTTGGGTATGAACTCGCTCAAACAACTACATACGCCATCAAATAACGGACCTGTAAAACGGATCGCTATGTGTACGCGCCCTAAGATAGAATGTATACCATACGATTGGTAAAAAGTAAAATCTCTATATTTGGCAAGGCAGCTATTCTAAAAGTGTGGCTGGTATTCAGTGGTGATAGGACCCTGTGCAAGGTTCATCCGGATCGCTACCACCAGCATCCTTTAACCTACCGCCAAGCAGTAGTTCGCAATGTTGTGTTCCTATGCGGGGAATACTAGCAGAGGCATTTTTTTTTATTTATTTATATGGCCTGTGTGCTCGTTCGCCTTCCCCATGCCATAAAAAAGCGAACCCTGGGACTTCCACAGTTACATCTAAAGAACCAAGCACTTCAAACTATCTTACCATATAGTTGCCATATAACAAACAACAGACACTTATAACAGTCAGTGTACAGTGTACACTATAAGCATTTGTTTTGTTTTTTATTCAAGTAGTAATAAAACAAAGTTCTGCTTTTTTTGGGGTGCCGTAAAAAAAAAATACATAAGGATTCCGACGATATTTTATAAGGGTTCCGACGCAAAAGTTTGAGAAGCGCTGGTCTAAGAGTCTAGTGTTTAAACTATGCTTGTAAAATACGCAGCACGCTCAACCGATCACGTCCGCCGGTTGCGTAGGCTCATGAGTTTCCTCGGCCATTACACATTCTCTGCCATCAAATAGCTTTTATAGCTAATTTAGATTCACCGAGGAGTCGAAGGCACTTAAGTTCAAACAGCTGGCGTAGCTGGTCAGCAAAGAGATGTGTATTAACAGAAAGGGCCAGTTTAAAAAGTTTTTACCATACATCTGTGTTCTTAACCAGCTGGCCTATAGGGACGTGTTTATCGATGTGGATAAACGTGGATAAGACATCTGTCACTATCTGACCAGTAAATAAGTGCGACAGTGACTGATGCTTTATACACCGCGATATAGGAGACCATAACACGGGACCAGTAGTATATATAGCGTCTATATCGCGTGTCAAATTTGGATAAAGCATCCGTCACTCTCGTACTTATTTACGTGTCAGAAGGTGACGGATGCCTTATCCAAACTTTGTTACACGATAAACGCAGCCATATTAGGCCCTGGGGGCCTAATATGGCCGCGTTTATTGCTGTGGATAAAACTACCGTCACTTTCTGACAAATATGTCATTGTAAGTGCGAGAGTGACGGACGCTTTATCCATCGCGATAAACGCGACCAAAATAAGCCCGCTGCAGACCGATTATGTGGATAAGACATCTGTCACTTTCTGAGCTGCATGTAAGTGCGAGTGAGAGATGCTTTATTTATCCACTGCGACAAATGGGACCCTGGTAGATAAGTGAGAAGTCAAATGAATATACCACGGTAAAACCCTACGGCAATGTTTTTTTTTTCCTTTCAGACCGAACTTAGCATCAAGTCAAACATGATATTGAATCTTATTGAATCTTCCTTATTGACATATAATGGGACTCGTATTGCATTGTTTATAAGGTTTAAATTAATTTCACGATCGTATGTGCTATAAGGGTGACAAGAAGGCAAACGGGCACACAGACCACCTGCCCCTTTTTCACCATCTTGACAATGATATGTATGTGACAGGTGACAATTCGGCATAAATTGCAAAGTCAATACGCTGATACATTACTGGGTTTCATATAAGCTGTGCCATGTACACTGAAATGTCACCTGTCACATGTCATTGTCAGGATGGTGAAATCGCTCATTCCCGAAATACCAGTATTTCAAAATACCAAACCACTCTTTGTACCCGGTTCTCATAAGACCAGATTCGAATTATTCTGTGAAGATAATAAACGATACCCTAATTTGCATGTTTAGTTTTGGTATTCCGATATATTGAGAATCGGGTATTTTAAAATACTGGTATTTCGGGAATGAGCGGGTGAAATGGGGGGCTGATGGTAAGTAGGATTGACTTATATGCCCTTACTAGCTTTTGCCCGCGACTCCGTCCGCGTAGAAATCGTTTATCGCTGCTCCCTCGGGAACTGTCAAATTTTCAGGGGTAAAAAATATCTTATGTCCTATTCCAGGACCTAACCTATATGTGTGCCAAGTTTCATCCCGATCCGTTCAGTGGTTGAAGCGAGATTGAGTAACAAACATACAAACTTTTTAAATATTAGTAAGAAGATTAATAAACGTGGAGTAACCGTGGCGTAGCTAAACCAGGCTTTGTCCTTATCTGTCACTGTGACATTTGAATTCGACAGATAAGGACAAAGCATGGCTTAGCTACTTCGTTACTCCATGTTTATTAAAAAGGGCCATAAGCATTTGAATTCTCAAGACGGAAATCCTAAGACTGCAAAAGCGTTGCCAACCCTGAGGACTGGGACCGAATGCTTCATTGCTAGTCATTTCACCGATTGTCTTATCCTCAAACCGGAACACAACAATATCAATTTCATACACGAGATAAAAAATACTTAAAGGCCTTTCTCTGCTAGATACTGTTATCTGAAAATGGATAAATCAGCCATTAAGTAGTTTTATCGCCCTACATATCGTCCCTTTACTTTCTCAACCCCGTATCTGATCGAATAGTTTACACAGGAAAAGCACTCATGTTCTCTATAGAATAAAGAATACTTTCCTATCTAACTATTCGATCAGAAACGAGGTTGAGAAAGTAAACGGTCGATATTGATCATTAGGCAGGATCGTTTCTTTTAATTCACTATTTGGAAAATAATGACGGCAATTATAATTTGATCCCCCTACCGATAGACATTATGAAGACTTAAGTACCTAATACCTTGGTTATTAAAATAGCTGTAAATCGTAATAATCAACTCGAAGACAAAACCTTTTGAGAAAAAAACGAACTATTAAATAGATCAAAAAACCCCGGATTATAGCGACCCCTACTTTCAGAGCTAATATCTCTTAAACGGCTGAACTGATTTTCATAAAACCTAGCTGAGAACCGTCCTGATTAAACCGTGTTGATTGATTTTAATGTATTTAAATAAAATGACATGACTGTAATACCTATTGAAGTAATTTATTTTAGATTTTTTAACTTTTTATTTTTATTTTTGATTAAGTATTTAATTTACCTACTAATATAGCCTAAGAACAACTTTAATGTAACTAACAAACTATGGAATTTATATTCTGAAATAAATATTATTATTATTATTAAACTAGCTTTAATTTCAATAAAGCCGTGTCCAAATCGCTTTACACGTTTGGGAGCTACACAGACACACAGACACACAAGTATAACACCCGTCATTTTACGTGGGGGGTATAAAATAGCTTTTTCACAACACTGCTCGGAAATATGGCCATAGATGGTCTTGTTTGGGGTCACAAAACGTCACTTATAGGACGGACCAAGAATGTTTTTGTCGGCGTGTTTGCTGATTGGTCGAGAACATTGTTGTCCAACTTTAAGAACCAATGAAAATCAATCAATAAATCTTTGTGTCATAGCTCCTTAAAATGAAAAATTGAAATCGACCAATCAGAACACACCATTTTGTGTCGTAAAATATTAGGTGTATTTTTGCTAAAAGATACACATACTAAAACTATGTCACTGCTTTTTTTTAAAATGTAATTCATACTTGGCCCCTAATCTCGAACCACTAGAGATGAAATTACATGGGGGATATGGCGAAACAAATACAATTTTATATGGAGTTGACATCTTCATCTCGCATGTTAGTTTATTAATCTCGAGTGCCACGAGAATAGGGGTCCAGATTAAAAAAAAAGTTATCTATGGTAAAATTGGCGGTGATGTCACATTAACATGAATTAAAATTTGAGTTTTGAATATGAATTTTTATTTTATTTCCTCTCAGTAGTTGTGAAAAGCACTATGTCTGCCTCGGTAGAAAGTGCAATTTATGGACTCGTACACTAGAGGGCCTCAACTAGGTTTCGGCCCTCTATATGACTCGTCCAAAAATCGCGTACTTTCTATCCTCTGCAACAATGTACTATATATTGTAGTAATAAATAAATAACAAACAAATCCTAAGACAAAAGCTGTTCCACAAAACAGATAGGTACAGAAGTAAATCACATGTATGTACTTCACTTTTCATACCTACGCTCGGCGATCGCTTTAAGGTTGTCAACTATGGCTTTAGATGCACAAAACACTATCGTGGTAGTAGCACTCGTGTTTAGTTGTAACTAAACAATAAACCTACCTACTATTACAATACAAAAAGTTTACAGAGCAGAAACGTACAAAATTTTACGTTTGTCAATGTTCACTATGGAAATTCCCTAATAACTTCTAAAGGATTACCCTAGTTACACAATTTCCATTGCCCCATCCGTTTTAGACCTAATTTTGTTCCATAATTGCACAAAAAAGTTCACAGACGCGTGTCTCAAGCGGATGGCACTCGCGCTCGCACTGGTCCCAACCGGTCCGAGATATCGTGTCCGTGAGCAGTGTCTATGTGTGCGTTGCTCGAGCGCAATTTGTATGTAGATTGACTTCTGTACCTATCTATTTTGTGGCTGTTGTGAGAAAAACACTTGATATAATCATGTGTGCTTTCTATAGCAACAACACATTTGCTTCGCTTATCAGGCATTCCCTTGCAAATTGCATTTCGTCCCTTTACTTTGTCAACCTCATATCTGGTCGAATAGATAGGAAAAGCACTCATGTGTCGTAAAGAATAAAGACTACTTTCCTATCGAACTAATCGATCAGATACGAGGTTGAGAAAGTAAAGGGACGATTTTTTATTATCAGTGATATGATAACGTTGTTTCTCAACTGTATGCATATTATACGTGAGGAAAAAAAAGGATAAAACAATTACTAAGCAAAGGTTGTCAAAAATAATAAGCAAAAATTTACAAACTTTTTTGGTGAAAAGCACTACCAGGCAAAGATTGTCAAACTGCTTCTAATATTGTTTGCAACCAAAATATTATGTCTAATAATTTATTTGGCTTTGCAAATAAAGATCCATATAAATCTAATAGCTTATAGTTTTAGATAGACACGATGAAAAAAACCCCTGTTACGGTGCGGCTCCACTGAGGCGGAGACGAGCGGAACGGAGCGGAGTTGTGCCAATATCAACCAATAAAAGACGCATGCGGTCACGTCAAGCGCGCCTTCTAACGTGCGCACGTTAGTTTAGATTCTATTGGTTAATATTGGCACAGTTCCGCTCCGCTCCGCTCGTCTCCGCCTCGTGGAGCCGCACCCTTACGCGGCTATCTATTATCGGCTTCATGTTTTTAAGTGCACTCACCTTAAAAATATTGTGTTATAATTATAATATAAGTAACTCACCTAAAGGGTGAGTACTATTAAATTGTCGCCAACATTTCCCGTATTTTTTTTTCGGCCACGCAACCTTTTTCATTAAACTTATAATATTTCAAATTTAGAACGTATTTGCATGTCTTACTGTTTAAAAGAACATTCAGTTGTTTTTATCAGTCAAGATGTCGTCAAACGAAAAAAGCGTTCGTGAATTAATTTTGCGAGAATTTTCAATAAATCCCAATATGTCCACTTTGGATCTTGCGAAATCGTGCAATACAAGTCGGAGAACAGTGCAAAGGACCCTAAAAAAACTAAAACAAGGTGGAAATATTGAAAGAAAGCAGCGAGAGGGCCATCCTACAAGGAAACGGAACAAAAAATTGGATTTAAAAGTGTGTAAGCTGTTTGATCAGAATCCGGCAATCTCTTCTCGAGATGTGTCCAAAAAAGTTGGTACTTGTCAAAGAAATGTACAAAAAATAAAAATAAAGTATGGTATTTCTACTTACAAGAAGCAAAAAGCCCCCAAAAGAACTGTAGAACAGTATAATCGAGCAATTAGACGGTCTAGATTTCTGTACACCTTGTTAGTTCAAAAAACAGGTTGCTTAATTATTGATGACGAAACGTATGTGAAAGCTGATTTCAAATCAATACCTGGAAACCAGTACTTTTCTTCTCGCAACGTCTCGGGTCTACATGAATCAGAAAAAGTGATTCCAGTAGAGAAATTCGCCAAGCAGTTCCTCGTGTGGCAAGCGATATGCCAGTGCGGCATGAGAAGTTCGCCTTTTGTAACCACTGGCACAATAAACACGGATATTTATATTTCCGAATGCTTAAAAAAACGGTTATTACCACTTGTAAAAAAACATACTTTTTCTACATTGTTTTGGCCAGATTTGGCAAGTTGTCACTATTCGTCGCGAGCTTTGGATTGGTATAATCAGAATTCTGTCGATGTAGTGCCGAAGAATATGAATCCGCCAAATTGCCCAGAACTACGGCCGATTGAAAAATACTGGGCTAATATTAAAACAAAGTTGCGGAAAACATGCCAACCGGCCACATCATTGCCCGATTTTAAAAGAAAGTGGATGAAATGTACAAAACTGATCACTAATGAATCCGTGCAAAATTCTATGAGTCGCGTGAAGAGTAAAGTCCGCGAATTCTCTCGTCGTGCTCTGGAGAAACCTTAATTGTGTTAGCTGATCTATTTTACGTCTTGAACTTTCTTATAATAAAAAAAAAAGAGTTATTATAACATTATTTCATTTTGTAAACGTTAATTCAAAAGGCGACAATTTAATAGTACTCACCCTTTATGTCTGTATTTGAAGGAAAGAAATGAGAAAGAAGGGAGTGAACGTTGAGATGACGGCTAACAGTGATGTGTGGAAGGAAATACATGGCGCCGACCCCGGATGACTGGGATAGGGCAAGGAGATGATGATGATGATGATGATGATGACCTATGTCTGTATTTATGTTTGTTTGTCTACCTGTGACTGCGTAGCACTCGAGATATTACGGGACTACACACTTTAAATATAATACATTACAGTAAATCATCGCATTATAGGATCGTAGACATTTTGGAAACACGGACATTATATTTGACGACGCGCTGGCCTAGTTGGTAGTGACTCTGCCTACGAAGCTAGTGGTCCTGGGTTCAAATCCCGGTAACGACAGATATTTGTGTGATGAGCGCGAATATTTGTTCCTGAGTCATGGATGTTTTCTATGTATTTAAGTATATATTTCTCTCTATAAGTATTCATATCGTTGTCTAGTATTCATAGTACAAGCCTTAAGCTTAGTTTGGGACTAGGTCAATTGGTGTGACATTGTCCCCTGATATTTTTTATTTTATTAATTTTATATCGGGTAATGTTTAACGAAACATACATCAGCTATAATATAACTTATCCATGTTGCTGTAATCAATTTACACATAAAATCAGCTACGCAATCAATTTCAAAGTTTCCCAATACGATATTATATTACATTTGTATTTGCTGAGCAATTTTGTTATTTTACTGAAGCAGTAAGCGTGATATCATCGCAATCGTAGACTATTTGCTGAATAATTTTTTTATGCGTAGAAACCTAACCTTAATTATTAAAGCTAGTTTCAATATCAATTGATATCTAATAACGATTAGCTAATTAGGTACCTATATTTATCTATTTATTTATTAAGCACATCAACAGCACAATACAGAAAGTATAAAACCTATAACACCAAATAGCAAACAAAGCCAATTATAGATATTCTCCATTAGGCAGCAATTAAAATACGGTGTCGTTGCGTAAACAAAAGACGGGGTTATTGTAACAACATGGCGCCGTTTTTGACGCACCGTAATATACGCACCGTTAAGCAGCGGTGCTTAAAATACGGCGATGGTGCGTTTCCGTACCATCGCCGTATTTTAATCAGCGGTGTGTGGAGCATGCGTCAAAAACGGTACTGATACGACGCGTCACTGCGATTCCGTACCGTCACCGTATTTTAAGCAGCGGTTTGGTCGCAGCTTAAAATGTGTTTTGTGCGCTCTGAGGGGACTACTTAAACTTGCCGGTGTGGCGCGTTCACTCGTTCACTCGTTCGAGAATAACCCTCCTGTATCTTTATTGACGAGTCCAAAGAAAGTGGCTTAGTGAAATCTAGTAGTCGAATCATTCTATACTCTATTGGTAACCAAATTAAATTTAAAATGCTTATACTATTACTATGTAGTTAGCCGCCTTCTTTGTTATTACGGCAGATAAGTTGATGTTAGTTTCAAAATATCATGTTTATTTTAAGTTTTCCTTCAACTTGGTTCCTGACATCGTATTGTTTCTTTAATCACTAGGAGATTTATTGTCATTAATTTAATTAAATTTTATCAGTAATTAGCGTTTCGCTAGTCACTATTACAATAATTAATTAAGTGACAATTATAACTATTATGTTTACATTTAACCATCCGAAGTAAGTTTACAATAACTCCTTTACATTTCAGGCTGTTAGGTTGTGGAACTCTCTTCCTTTGGAACTGAGACAGGCTAAATCACTTCCTATTTTTAAGAATCTTTTAAAAGAACACCTTTTGTCACTTATTTAGTTTTTTTTTCTCCTTACCTTTTATTTTGTATTTATGTATTTCTTATTTACGTACCTATATGTATTTATTTAAGGGATATTTATATGTATTTTTAAATTGTTTCATTCAGTTTGCACAGCCTGCCTATTTCTATTGTTTATATTTAACCATATCTTCTTTTTAAGGTTGTCTGGAAGGGATCGCTATTTAGCGATAAGACCGCCTGTTGACTCACTATGTAATCTATATTTTAATTTCTTGTATATTCGTTACTTGGTTGGTGTATGTGGTGTTTCAATAAAGTGTTTTGTATTGTATTGTACGAGCAAATAGGTGTAGACGGCGAAGTCTGTATAGGTACTAAAATACGCACATCAAAAATGACATAAATATTTTGACATTTTGCAAAGTAGGTATCGCAGAATTTGCCATTTTGGATTTGACATGTATGTAGCTAATGAAATACTTATGTATGTGTTACAAAAATACCCTAATAAAGAAATTACAAAAATAATGTCAACTCTAGTAAGCTGTCATCTTTCTTAGTCACAGAATTTGTATGAGTGAGATGACAGCTTACTATACTCTGATTATTCTAAGATCATGGCTGTGACAGCTCATATGAACACTTATTACACTTATTTCTTTAACTTTACATAAATACTACACCGGTACAAACCTAGCGACGCCGTTAAGGAATTTAAATAATTAATCGCCTATTTTTTTTTAAATTGCTTGAGTGATATAAATTAAGAAATACGGCTGTCACAGACATCATCATAAAATAATCAGAGTATAGGGTTTAAAATAACTTTTTTTGTTGGATTTTTGTTAGAAGTTGTATACAAGAGGATTGCCGCGAATTTTCTGCTTTTTCCACCATTTCTTCTCAATAGGGCTTAAATTTCAAAATACTCTTTCGTATATTTCTTTACACTATTACAGAATACCTAAAATTTAAATTTAACGAACAAGAACATACCACCTGATGGTAAGTAGGATCTGAGACCCATAGACATTTGCATTCTCAACTAAAATCTCAAGACTGCAATCCTAAGACTGGAATACCTCTATGACAGATTGCCGTAATACCGAAGAAGGCGGCTAACTTAAATGTAGTAAGTATTCGAAGCATTCTATACTCTATTCGTAACCATATAAAATTTAAAATGCTTATACTATTGCTAGAAAGTAAGTCACCTTTTTACCCGACTGCCGAAGGAGGAGGGTAATGTGTTTCACAGCCTATATATGTATGTTTGTTCCTTTATGGCACTATAAAAACTAAACCCGCTGTCCGATTTTGATGATTCTTATGTGAATCGATTTGCCTTAATCGAGTGTCACTAAAGATATGACAGTAATCAAAATTCAATATGGCGGCAACGAGACGCCATATTGTGCAAATTTAAAAAAAAAGTCTACCAAGTATGACAAGTGGGGTATCATTGAATAGGGATTTAAAAATCATCTTTAGGTTTCATTCATAATTTTTCATTTTGAATGATCATTTAGGATTTATAACGATTTAAAGTTGGTTAGCAACAGTCGGGATTTGAAAGCTTGCTTTTTGTTATTTGGTATAACGGCATAGTAATGCACGTTGCGATGTTGTATAAGTAGGAACATAGATGTTATTTATTTAATAAAGCTATTTTACATTCAAGGTAATTCTATAACTGTTTATTTTTTGTAATTTCCGCGTGTGAATTATTTGGCCTTCGTTTGAAACGTGTAGTGTTTGCTAGAGATTAACTGAACGAATGATGATTTTAGAACATATCACATGTTTGTGTTAATAAGTACGATAATTCGTTGACCGTTGTTACCTCAAGGACCTTCAAATTTAATCGGGATGGTTCTTAACTAAGCTTCATAAAAATCATTAATCACAATAGGGATGTGTCCTGGGCAAACAAAAAATTCTAATTAGTCCATCAGTAAGATTATCTATAAATATTGAACAATTGACAAATATAACGCGCATCAAAGCTCGGGAGTGGGGGCTCGTGACGTCACAACGTGGTATAAAGTGTGCCACGGCGTGACGTCACGCGAAACTGCAACGCACTTTAACTTCGTCATTTTTTGTTTAATTGACAAAAGAAATACGTGTTCAATATTTTTTGATAATGTAAATGACGGACTAATTCGTTTTTTTTAGGACACTAGCCTATTGCCACTATATTAATTAAAAAGTTAATATCTAAATAAGCTCTAAATAGCTCAGAGGGCTATGGAGAGGGCTATGCTAGGGGTTTCTCTGCGTGATAGAATGATATCCGCAGTAGAACTAAGGTTACCGACATAGCCCGAAGAATAGCCAAACTTAAGTGGCAGTGGGCGGGGCACATTGCTCGCAGGACTGATGGCCGATGGGGTCAGAAGGTTCTTGAGTGGCGTCCGCGGACCGGGAGACGAGCTGTAGGTAGGCCTCCAACAAGATGGAGTGACGACCTTGTAAAGATCGCGGGAACGCGGTGGATGCGAAAAGCACAAGACCGGTCTGAGTGGAGAGCCTTGGGGGAGGCCTATGTCCAGCAGTGGACGTCTTTCGGCTGACATGATGATGATGATGATCTAAATAAAGAATCATTTTATTTATTTTATTTTTTATTTTATATCCGGGGATAAAAAGACTTCGAACACCGATTCGCTTCCCTATACTTTTTTGCATGATTCTCTTTTATGGTCTTACACTAACCTTCAAGCCATCCGTTTATGCAAGTCAATTTAATTACTACAAGTTTTCCTGCTTCGACTGCAATTGTCGCTAAATACTCCTATACCCCTGGTACTAATTACTACCCTATTAGCTGCAAGTACTTGTTAGTAACATCCGCAAGTGAATTCTACCGTAATGCATTTTGAATCTAATGCGGTTGCCAATAGAGTATAGAATGCTTTACCTATTACATTGCAGTTAGCCACCTTCTTTGGTGTTATAGCAGCATTGCGCTTGGATTTTTTAATTGCATGTTGAGTTCTTACAAGCCATTTTTTAAATCTGGCATTGTCATTGATCCTACCTTACAATTATGCCGGTTAAAGAAGGTTGCTATGCGTCGAAATAGGTTTTATAACGCGCCCTCATTGGTCGATAGCCCGCACAAAGAATTTCGTACATTGACCCGCCAATACTCGCCATTACTTGTTTCTGTCACGCACAATTCCGTCGCACTCGCACAGGGACATTGACTGCCAGCATCATGGATTGTAAACCTTTTCCCTATAGTAATACGGCACCCAACAGTAAAGGTCAATGTACTAAATTCTTTGTCTTCGACGCCCGCGCGTAGAACACAAGGAATTGCGCGTAGCAATCCATTGAAGAGTTGGTTTTACAATATTGAGCCTGAAGTTATTACAGCAATGCAATGTAATAAGGCATGCGAGCTTATATTTAAAAAAAAAACAAGCTGTGTGTTCAAAATAGGCGATCGAAGTCAACTGCAACTACAAACATTGGCGAATGATACCTAGACGATCGAAGCCAAATTACACTGCAAAATACGCGATCGAGGCGAAATGCGAGTAAAAATATTAGCCAATAACAAAATAGACGATCGAGACAGAAAATGAAAATACAATACGCGATTGTGATGAAATAGGAATAGATGAATCGCTACAAGGAAATAATGGTTTTGAGGTAAAGTACTAACAAGAATAAATATTGCGGTTGCTACCTTAGTAATAAATATCAAAGGACAATCTCACACAAATTGACCTAGTCCCAAACTAAGCTCTAGACTTGTACAGTCAGCAGCAGAAGAAGCAACGCAACGGAAGAGGTCAAACTGATCTGCACTCGACTCTAATTGTGAAGAGAATACGTCGTATATAGATCATTTTGAGCATGTTAACGCATTCACTGCCAGGGGGCGTGGCCTAGGAATAAACTTGTATGACAGTGAACGCATATATGCGTCGGTGGCAGTGAATGATTTAATCTGCTTAGCTACTTGTTATGGTGACTGTACTATGGGTACTAGACAAAGATAAACATCATTAGGTATACAGATAAATACATACCTACTTAAATATATACAAAACATCATAGTCAGAAAAAATATTCGCGCTCATCACACAAATATTTGCCCATACCGGGAATCGAACCCGGGACCGCTAGCTTCGTAGGCAGTCACTGCCAAATAGGCTAACGTGTCGTCAGAATAGTGCACTGGTAAACTGAACAATGTCACGTTATCTTATGCACGAAACCCTCGGTGCGCGAGACCAACTTGTTCCGTTTTTATTACCTTTGTCACAAGAACAACTACGTACATTACTTAGGTACCTCCGAGGAATAAATACTATAGTCAAAACAGGAAATCGACAAAAGGCCAGGCTTTTGAACTTTAAACTGTCACTGGACGGACATGCAATTAAATTAATCTACAAGGTCTATAGATAAACTATAAATACCTTCACGATTCCACAGAGAACGTTCAGAAATACATTTTCATGTAGTTTGTATTTACACTAAAAATGTTTCCTAATATTTATACAGAAAAACCTTCCGTGAAAAAATAACTAACTGTACCGTGATATGGATCTGTCGAACGAAGGGTCGGACGTATAAGGCTGCCTAATTGAGAATACACGCGCTAAAATGTGTTTTGTTCACTCTGAAGGGACTACTTAAACTCGCCGCTTGGACCTTCACTCGGTCGTTCGCTCACTCGACCTTGTTGAGATAATTACACCCCAGGGGGCCGATTTTTGACTTTCGAGCGCTCGAAAGTTTGGTTCAAAAGTGAGCAAAATCGGTGAAACCGTATTTTTGAAATTACGAGCGATAGAAAATTTAAAGACGAGTGGTCCACGTCCATTCGTTTTCAATTCTACCGCTCGTGTTTCAAAAACCGGTTTCACTGATTTAATCAGTTTCGAGTAAAACTTTCGAGCGCTCGAGATTCAAAAATCAGCCCCCAAATGGTGAAAACTGGCATCACCGATAGCAGTAAACAGACTGACAAAAAACGGTTTTTTTTTTCATTATGTACTGAGAAACAAATAAATAAACAAGTTTCTGGTAATGGCTAAAAAGCTTAAACGCCACATAGTCTTTTTTCCGTCACAGCAAGTGCTAGACTTAAGAAATCAAATTCAATATCTTTTTCCTCAGTAAATAATAATAATAATAATAAAATATTTTATTTTATTTGTAATTTTAGAAATAATTGTTTACAGTTAGTTAGGTATTTTAGACTTATAAGCATATGTTCTGGTGTCCATGTGGAGCTGACTACTTTAAGACAACAACACCTGTCTGAAATGTCGTTGCATAAATACAAAAGGGACACAAATCAAAATGTGTTCGTGTTGCATTTAAATTTGGAATGCTATATACTTTAAGTTCTAAATCAAACTGTATCTGTTTTTGTTTTGTGGCGCTTTTGTATTTAAGCAGCGATGTATGCGCCATAAAGTGACAACAATAAATAAATGAAATGAAATTAATACTTTTTGCTCTTTAAACTTGATGTTTATTAGAAAACCTTTTCCTGTTGCCAATTGCCCAAAAACCCAGTTTATAATGTATATTAAAAAAAACAACAGACCATAGTTAAACGATGAATAATTTCATCACGGATACGCGATTAGTATTAATGTATTACAAACCAGATAGCAACAATCTAATCAAATTTTACAAGCAATGTCACAACCGTATTTTATCGACATTAATTTCTTGAACTAATTATCTGTAATCCCTTAGAATTTGTAAATGGCATTACTATTAATCTATCCTTGGCATGTATAAGTACGCATTAAAATCTTACTCATATTATTAAAAAAACAGGGGTTGTTCTTTTGATGCCGATGACGTCAAAATGACGAAATTTTACACTCAGGGTGCTCTGCTTTAATTTCGCAGGTATTTTGGTATGTATTAAGAGGTACAAATAAAAAAAAACGGTAAAATGATTAGAGTTAAATGCAGCTTTATCGCAATCAAAATACGGATCTCGGCAGCATCACGTTTTTACTTCTACGCTGACGGAGTCGCCGGTAGCAGCTAGTATAAAATATAACTAACTAGCGTTTGCCAGCGACTTCGCGTAGATTTAAATTTTCGTTATTTCATCGGAAACTTTAAATTTTTTCGCGACGAAAAGTAGCCTATGTGTTAATCCAGGGTATAAGCTATCTCCATTTCAAATTTCATCCAAATCCGTCCAGAGTTGCAGCGTGAAGGAGTAACACACTAACACAGAAGTTTTCGTATTTATGCCAGGTACCTAATAGTAGGATAAAACTTTACATTATTAACAGAGATTGTATCGTAATTACTTGTGGTTAAAGTTCACTGAGAATAGTGAGAATTCCTCAAAACAAGGAAGTTTACGACAGTACTTTTATGGCGATGTTTCTGCAAACTAGACACGTACTTAAAACAAACCTGTTTTGTAACTACAAAAGATTTAACTCGTAGACTTTATTATTCTTCACACATTATAAATTAAAGTCCTGTCGCGTCTGTCAGAAGATATGTACCTATGTTCGCGATGTACAGTCGGCCAGAAATGTGGTCTACCACCCTACGGCTGAACTTCATTTGCACGTTATAATACAACAAGTTCGATTTTCCCTTGCAATAATATTATGACAGTGACAAGTGTCAACCTTAGCGATAATTAGATCTCACAGAAACTTTTGTCAAAACTGGTAGACCACTTTCTTGGCCACTGTACTCTGAAAGTAGTGGATGGATTTTCATAAGATTCTCACCATACAAGTTGCGAAGCTCATGCTTTTTTTAACAATTAAAAAATATTTAACCTTTGAACCTTTAAATAAAGCTCTGTTCGTGAATTCCATCGTAATATCGCGCTATTAGGTATTTAATTCAAACTAACACATATTTCACGGAACTGAAAGAAATATTATCTTATTTTAATAAAAAACCTACCGATCAAAAGGTCTTGAATGTCAATGAACAATAATAATGACTATTTAATTTATCCGACATTTTTAAACGTTAACCAAGATGGAGATATCCGTCAACAGTCTTCGACTGTTGGCAAGAGCTCGCGAGGAGAATACAAATTACTAAAGATCCACTACTTAATGATTCAAACAGAAATAAATCTTTGTACGCAAATATTTCAAACGCAAGGAATTTAACTGCAGAACTTGCACCTTGTATGAGTGATTTTTAACCTTTTAACCACATTTGTCTAAATTACAAAACACGAAAAGTCAAATCAAAAATGGCTCTCTAAAGAACGGTGCATAGAGCGAGGTCATACGAGCAGGCTCATTCGACCGGTAAAGCTACCTAATTGAGAATGCACGCGCGCCCTTCAAAGTTATTTACGCTCTGACGGGACAACTTAAACTATCCGGTTAATAATTGGTGCGACGAGTTCAAGAGCGAGTTGTTGAAGAGAATCAACTACATACATACATAATCTCACGCCTTCGTTCCCAGAGTGGGGTAGGCAGAGCTACAGAATTACAAACATCTCTAAAAGCTTGTTGATAATTCTATAACCATTTATAGCGCATTTTGTCGGGTTGTAATTAAGACATACCAGCAAACCTTACATGTTTTAGCAAGATAGTGTGTGCTTTCATCAAAAACGTATGTAAAGCAAAGCATACTACATAGACTTGTGTCATTTTGTTTGGGTGGCGACTGCCCGTTTGTTATTGAATATTTGTGTATGTAATGTTTTTTTTATGGCAAAGAGAAGACAAACAAGCGCACAGAAGAGCTAGCACAAGTTGCCCGCGACTTGTTTGTCGCTCGGATCTCCCTTTCTATCTAGTCAGTAACGATAGAGACGAGCGAGAAAATACCACTTGTTCTACCCGTGCAGGTCACATGATGGAAAGTGGGATCTGAGACGAATTTACATTCTCAAGACTACAATCTTAAGACTGCAAATGCGTAGCCGACCTTGAGGACTAAGATGGAATGCCTCTATGCTAGTAATTTCAGCGGTTGTCTAATCCCCAAACCGGAACACAACAATGCGAATAAGTGAGGATGGTGATAGTGAGTAGCGACCCAGACGGGCCCTACTCAAGATCCTACTCCTGCGACCACTATTATCACTTACATCACGAATGTCACTTATTTCTATACGCTTACACACTCGCGTACAAATGCAAGCTCAAAGCGATTCACCAACGATTCCACGGCGAGACGAAAATCAAGTTGCCTAATGACTACGGTATTAAGGCTAGACAAATCATCAAAATAATGACCTCGTTAGTGCTATCGGGCATTCTAATTATGATTAAGATACTTTGTAGCGATTTTAGAGCCACATAGTTGCACGTAGGCAGCCATTACGGAGCATTATCGTGTGCCAACAAGTTTGGTGTTAATAGAATAGAATAACATACATATATGTAGATATGGAATTGTCGTGATGATATACCTCATTGTGTAAGTCTGTTAGTGATCCACATGAAAACTCGTGGATGCGTGTATTTTGGACAATGACGCAGTTATGTAAATAAACAATAAAAGTGACGAAGAAACATACGCAAAGTTTCATAAACTTTCATAATCACTAACGTCTCATTACGACACCTGTCACTTTCTAATTTGGTAAGGTATAAACTTAAGGCAGCATTAAATTAAACGTTTGTAACACTGAGGAAAATTAAGCTACTTATGTATTGTTGACAGTTCTCAAATTATAAAAATATTAGTCACTCTAAAGAAAACCAGAGATATCCTTTACGTTGTCGGAAATGAATGTATTGTATTGCATTGTAATTTGACATTGATAAAAGCTGTACTGTTGAAAAAATACTTCCAGTGTATGCAGGATTTCTCGACATCTCAGGTCAAGACCACAAGTTAACCGTGTAACTTTCAAGTAGGCTCCATACTTGAGCACGATTTTGTAGAAGTTACAAGAGGAACTTAAGAATTCAACCAACACTCAAAAACACATTTGTCTAGATATGCCAAGTCTTTATCATTTCTTCAAAACAGCTATTGCGTGCCACAGAGTGCAATGAACCCACAAAGAAAAAAATCCGAGGCAAATGCGTTTTTAAAAGTCATTCGGGCATCATCATGCCACTACCAGTTATTAAGGCCAACATGACTATTTATACAGCCCATGAGTTTCTGCAAGAACCAAGGTAAACTTTAATTATTAGTTTCATTTAAATAACGTGACGTCAAACGTTAAAATTCATAGGTTTAAAGAAATCATTTGACTTTTAATTGATATACATTTAACACATCAATCAACCGTCGATCGATAAGTACTAACTAAGGAAAACATCATTAGTGACAGTAACTTGCTGGTCTAGGTTTTGTTAATACAGTTGTAACTTAACAAAGGACCGGAAATAATAAGATAGATAGAAAGACCAAACACTAGTTCCAAATCAAGCCAAAAATTAACTTTCCAAACTTTGGACAATGCGTCTAAGACAACACCAAAAAATTCAATACTCACTGCTCTTCCTTCCCTCCTGAACTTTGTACGTCAGATCTTCAAAAGCCAAATCCACTGGAGGTCTCTTCGGTAGGTGAGTGAGGGTCTTATGCTGTGGTGGAGTGATGGTCACCTTCAAACTTCCCTTCCTGTCAGAGATAATTGGTACAGTTTCCATGGGGCCAGCTATCTCCTTGTCCACTTTCATTTTGACACACTATAGTTAGTAACTACAACTTTAACGCATGCCTATTGCCTACGTGACAAAGGCAATTTTTTTTCCGTAATGATCTGATCCCGAGAGACGTGCGGCCTCTACCGCGACCGAGCACCGACTGAATGAGTGTCACTGACGGACAAAGCGATGTGACGTAGACTTGATTATACGAGTTATGAACTTTGCGCTTTGTTTGTTCAAAATAAATAAACATGTCAAAAACAATGTCCTCTTTTATAATGTTATCGTTAATTAACAAAATACGTTTTTGCTATTTTGCTCGAGGTTGGATGCAATTTTTTACGTCGAGAAATAACTCATTAGTTAAGTACCTTATTTATTATTGAATGAGACCTAAACTAGTACTATACATAACAAGTGCTTCATATTTTTAATTTAATAACCAAAGCAGTTTTACATCTCTTCTGTTAGTAATAAGGTTGATATTTCTACAGGAGTTTTATCGGAGATACGGCGTATTGGATTAGCAGGGCAGAGTACCTACTCATGAATTTAAACAAACTCCCTTTTGTGATTTATTTTTGCAACTTGTATTTTTTTTTGTACACCCAATACAAACAGCGTTTCTTTTAACTAGTTCAAATTGTGTTTGATTTTGTAAAAAATATGTACAGTTATTTTGGGATTTTTAGTTAAAATAAAAGTTATTTGTATTAAGGATTATACGCGAAAAATTTAAGTTAATGACCTCTTGCATGTAGTATAGGTGAAATACTTGTAGTTGTAACACATCTGTATAGACCGTCAAACGTTCTATATTTGAAATTTGACATAATTTCCATACAAGTTTTGTACACAAAACTACACGCAAGAGGTAATTTACTTAAGTTTTTCACCTATAGGTGAATATTATAAATATTATAAATGCGAAAGTTTTTAAAGTGTGTGTGACGGATGGACAAATGATCCTGCCAATTGGGCCATCCTTTTATCCAAAATAAAATAAATCAGGGTAGTTCTACTAGCGTTCCAACCGCTATCACTTTCCTGGTCGCATTATTCACCATTTCCCTGTAGGATCGGATTACCATTTTGAGTTGTTTTGAAGAATGCCTGGACTCCTAGAAAATAACCGAAAATGGTAATCCGAACCTACAGGGAAATGGTTAATAATGCGACCACGAAAGTGATAGCGGTTGAAACGCTAGTAGAACTACCCATCACTGTTCCTATGGGATAATCAACGCAGAATCTAGTTGTTCATAATAGAAACGAAACAGTTATTTTTTATTACATGAACTTCTTGAGATAAAGGTCAATCAACTTTTATTTTGTTAATACAATGTTCAAGTGTCTTATTCTTGTTGGTTAAACAATATTTTTAATAAAATTTAAGTTGAATTAAAGATAACATCAAATCAACTTTTTATTGTACTAACCTCAATTTTTGAATGATTGTGATAAGTCATAACAGAGCCATATCATACATACATGGCCGTCCAAATCATTAGAGATCATACAACGGCATAAATAAATGACGCGATGCGATGTTAAGTTGAATCTAACGGCGGCATATCGTTTGTCAAAATCGGGTCATACGTTCAGCTTCTACAAGAGTACAAATACTCACACATACATTCAAATTCCTCAAATATGGTCAGATTAACTGGAAGATATCCCTTAAAGGAATAACTTCGCAATTCTACAATTAATCTTGTTTATGTACATATATACTAGTAATTACATACATAAATACTTACAGATCAAAACATTACCCTTCTTCCGGCGCAGTCGGGTAATAATTGCCTAGTTAAAAAAGAGATAAGGCCGCATTAAAATACCGATCTTGGCTGAGATGTGTCCCAAGATACGCCAAAGTAAACGTCAACTCATAGAAAACTGCTATTTCTGATGAATCTTGAGATGAACATCTCAGCTAAAATTGGTTTATTAATATGGCCCTATGTCATTGTCGCCAAAGTAAAGATTAGTGTCAATCGTCAGTAGGTTCAGATAAAATAGGTTAGACATACAGGGTGTCCCAGAAACCGACGTCACCCGCCTAGGGCTGATTCTTCTTCATCATCGTTTTCACTCTTGATAGAGCAACTAAAACGCTATCAACTTAAACCCTATGTAAATTCAGCGAATTTACTAGTTTCGGAGAGATTGATCATCTTAATTTTAATTTTTGTAATTTTCCATATGTCCATGTCACGAAAAATCATTAATTTCTTGTTTTGTTTTTAAGTTTTTCAGTGGTATCTTACACAATTAAAATCATTACGAATCAGCGAAATTTTTAAACCTACTTGCCCGTTTTTTTTTACATTTTTGTTTTGATTAATCACATAAAGTTTGTTCCTCCATACTAGGTGTCCCAATGTTTGCTTTTCACTTTTCACTTACATACACAATGACCCATTTTTTTTTTATACATTGTCATTTTGATTATTTGAATTTGAGCACCACTAATCAAATATACAGGGTGTATATATACGATAATATATAAATATAATAATTAATTTTTAAACATTATTTTGTTATCAATAAGTAGTGCTATCAATAAGTAATCCTTAATTCTCTATTCCTTTATAATTATGAATCATAATACAGTAAATTTAATTTACGAAAAGGTACATCTTTCTTTACGGTTGAAGCATCCAAATATTTGTTTTAATTTCACAATTTGATTTAATAATAAGTGTTTACACAAAAACCATATTAAATACTTGTAGTTGCAGTTTAATAATAATTAATGATATTATTATTAAACAGCTGACACACTGTGGTGACTACAGTTTTTGTGATATGGTTAAAATCCACTTTATTTTAATTGGTATCATTTGGTTTTAATGCAATTATTTTGTATGCCTTTAGTTTTACTTACATGTAGTGCAAAACAAGCACAGCTTAAGTTTCAGATTTGCACCAAACCTTTACTGAAGAAGGCTTTAATTTAATTAACTTTTATCTGTTAGAAAAAAAGTACTAGAATGTTATTAATCCACGGAACATGCTGATGTGGATTCATAACATTAACATTATATTTTGTTTATGTGTTTTCTAAAATAGAAGTAAGGTCAACGCTAGTCCAACAAAGGGTTAAAAAGGACATTTAACAATTTTAAAGGAATAAGATGTTCTTAAACTACTTTTGCACCATTTTATAGAAATTGGACCCGATTCTACTAAAAATTAGACAATTTAGTTTTAGGCTATTTAAGCGATGTGCACGTAGAATCGGGTCCATTAATGTACTTAAAACTACTATAACCCTTCGATTGGCAAGCAGCCGTATAACAGCTGCTGTCAAAAAACAATACTTTATGACATTAACTCAAAATTCAAATTTAAACTAATTATAGTTTTCTTGCCGCTTGAAGGGATATTAGGCACTTATTTTTCAAAATGTACATCATTGATAAAAAATTAATGACGCATTTACACTTCAGTCGGAATAACGCTGTCAGTCAAACTAGAGTATTGTACTTGGTGGTCTATCGCTGTTCAAATTGAAATAATTTATTTGTCACACTCTCTCAGGCATCTGTAGGATTGGCTATGTCAGCGTTTAAACGATAGACAGCCGAGTTCTATTAATACTTTAGATTTACTGTACTGCCCTCGTACGAAGAAAAGGTAAAAGGGCAATTTATTCATAGAAGCAAATTAAACTCTCAAGGGTTATAATAAGGTTAGAAGTGCAATACAATTCATATAGTAGATGTGCCTTTTTTCCGTACGAGGGCAGTGTATAACTACAGAGTTAAAATGATGTGATCTGTTCTCTTAGAGCTATAACTACAGGGTTTACGGAACAATGAGTTCGCTATGTTAAAATAACGTAATAACTTTATTACGTTATACTTTAACGATATGTATAAAGATGGAGAAAGCTTTCGATTCTGTAAACCGGAATTTAATATACCGAATCATAATCTAAATACTACACTTTAACCTTTACCACGTAGTAAACTTCCAGTAGGCAGTCACTGGGGACAGGGGAATATTTCGCAATACAGCAGAAACGCAAATTCTTTATCTAAACATCATAAAAGAGGTCAAGCGAAACAGATACGAAGAGATGCATTAACAAATCGAATTGCGTATTAAAAACTCACCCCAAATTGTTTAGTATGAAGACGTTATCCATTATTTCTACCTCATATGGTTAATTTAGTTCAAACAGTCAGCAAACGGTTAATTAACAAAGTTATTACAACACTTTCCAATAACAAAGTTGTACACACCACGCAAAAACAAAATTCATTTGACAGTTCTTTGACAGTTGTAGTTTAGTGTTGCTACAATATTAGCAGCTGTTAATAGAAGAGAATTAAATTAATTCAAATATAATATAGTTGAATTAATTTCATGCTAAATTGTGCCGCTTATTTTAATGTAAGAAGTTACATTTGTTTCAACGGGCATAGCTCGTCATTTTGAAACTATTAAGTTGCATTACAAATAGGATTGTTTACGATTTAACGTAAGCGTTCTTATGTCAAGATACTTAAGATTGCCACGTAAATATTTAAAGTTACAATAGTAGATTTGTGTTCAAATCATTTAAATAAGTGAACTTTCAAGTACTAGTAAGGATTCTTTATTCAGATTTTGATTTGATAACTGGATGTATTTTCTGTATATACTAACCGCCTTACTAATAAACGTTGAGTAACGGTGGTATAGCTTTACAATGTTTTGTCCTTATCTGTCATTGTGACATTTGAATTTGAAAGATAAAGACAAAACATTGTATAACTATACCACCGTTACTCAACGTTTATTAGTAAGGCGGTTAGTATATACAGAAAATACATCCAGTTATCAAATCAAAATCTGAATAAAGAATCCTTACTAGTACTTGAAAGTTCACTTATTTAAATGATTTGAACACAAATCTACTATTGTAACTTTAAATATTTACGTGGCAATCTTAAGTATCTTGACATAAGAACGCTTACGTTAAATCGTAAACAATCCTATTTGTAATGCAACTTAATAGTTTCAAAATGACGAGCTATGCCCGTTGAAACAAATGTAACTTCTTACATTAAAATAAGCGGCACAATTTAGCATGAAATTAATTCAACTATATTATATTTGAATTAATTTAATTCTCTTCTATTAACAGCTGCTAATATTGTAGCAACACTAAACTACAACTGTCAAAGAACTGTCAAATGAATTTTGTTTTTGCGTGGTGTGTACAACTTTGTTATTGGAAAGTGTTGTAATAACTTTGTTAATTAACCGTTTGCTGACTGTTTGAACTAAATTAACCATATGAGGTAGAAATAATGGATAACGTCTTCATACTAAACAATTTGGGGTGAGTTTTTAATACGCAATTCGATTTGTTAATGCATCTCTTCGTATCTGTTTCGCTTGACCTCTTTTATGATGTTTAGATAAAGAATTTGCGTTTCTGCTGTATTGCGAAATATTCCCCTGTCCCCAGTGACTGCCTACTGGAAGTTTACTACGTGGTAAAGGTTAAAGTGTAGTATTTAGATTATGATTCGGTATATTAAATTCCGGTTTACAGAATCGAAAGCTTTCTCCATCTTTATACATATCGTTAAAGTATAACGTAATAAAGTTATTACGTTATTTTAACATAGCGAACTCATTGTTCCGTAAACCCTGTAGTTATAGCTCTAAGAGAACAGATCACATCATTTTAACTCTGTAGTTATACACTGCCCTCGTACGGAAAAAAGGCACATCTACTATATGAATTGTGTTGCACTTCTAACCTTATTATAACCCTTGAGAGTTTAATTTGCTTCTATGAATAAATTGCCCTTTTACCTTTTCTTCGTACGAGGGCAGTACAGTAAATCTAAAGTATTAATAGAACTCGGCTGTCTATCGTTTAAACGCTGACATAGCCAATCCTACAGATGCCTGAGAGAGTGTGACAAATAAATTATTTCAATTTGAACAGCGATAGACCACCAAGTACAATACTCTAGTTTGACTGACAGCGTTATTCCGACTGAAGTGTAAATGCGTCATTAATTTTTTATCAATGATGTACATTTCGAAAAATAAGTGCCTAATATCCCTTCAAGCGGCAAGAAAACTATAATTAGTTTAAATTTGAATTTTGAGTTAATGTCATAAAGTATTGTTTTTTGACAGCAGCTGTTATACGGCTGCTTGCCAATCGAAGGGTTATAGTAGTTTTAAGTACATTAATGGACCCGATTCTACGTGCACATCGCTTAAATAGCCTAAAACTAAATTGTCTAATTTTTAGTAGAATCGGGTCCAATTTCTATAAAATGGTGCAAAAGTAGTTTAAGAACATCTTATTCCTTTAAAATTGTTAAATGTCCTTTTTAACCCTTTGTTGGACTAGCGTTGACCTTACTCCTATTTTAGAAAACACAAACAAAATATAATGTTAATGTTATGAATCCAAATCAGCATGTTCCGTGGATTAATAACATTATAGTACTTTTTTTCTTAAATCTAACATTTTATGAAGGCTTTAGTAACAGATAAAAGTAAATTAAGTTAAAGCCTTCTTCAGTAAAGGTTTGGTGCAAATCTGAAACTTAAGCTGTGCTTGTTTTGCACTACATGTAAGTAAAACTAAAGGCATACAAAATAATTGCATTAAAACCAAATGATACCAATTATTAAAGTGGATTTTAACCATATCACAAAAACTGTAGTCACCACAGTATGTCAGCTCTTTAATAATAATATCATTAATTATTATTAAACTGCAACTGTAAGTAGTAAACACTTATTATTAAATCATATTGTGAAATTAAAACAAATATTTGGATGCTTCAACCGTAAAGAAAGATGTACCTTTTCGTAAATTAAATTTACTGTATTATGATTCATAATTATAAAGGAATAGAGAATTAAGGATTACTTATTGATAGCACTACTTATTGATAACAAAATAATGTTTAAAAATTAATTATTATATTTATATATTATCGTATATATACACCCTGTATATTTGATTAGTGGTGCTCAAATTCAAATGATCAAAATGACAATGTATAAAAAAAAACTGGGTCATTGTGTATGTAAGTGAAAAGTGAAAAGCAAACATTGGGACACCTAGTATGGAGGAACAAACTTTATGTGATTAATCAAAACAAAAATGTAAAAAAAAACGGGCAAGTAGGTTTAAAAATTTCGCTGATTCGTAATGATTTTAATTGTGTAAGATACCACTGAAAAACTTAAAAACAAAACAAGAAATTAATGATTTTTCGTGACATGGACATATGGAAAATTACAAAAATTAAAATTAAGATGATCAATCTCTCCGAAACTAGTAAATTCGCTGAATTTACATAGGGTTTAAGTTGATAGCGTTTTAGTTGCTCTATCAAGAGTGAAAACGATGATGAAGAAGAATCAGCCCTAGGCGGGTGACGTCGGTTTCTGGGACACCCTGTATGTCTAACCTATTTTATCTGAACCTACTGACGATTGACACTAATCTTTACTTTGGCGACAATGACATAGGGCCATATTAATAAACCAATTTTAGCTGAGATGTTCATCTCAAGATTCATCAGAAATAGCAGTTTTCTATGAGTTGACGTTTACTTTGGCGTATCTTGGGACACATCTCAGCCAAGATCGGTATTTTAATGCGGCCTTATCTCTTTTTTAACTAGGCAATTATTACCCGACTGCGCCGGAAGAAGGGTAATGTTTTGATCTGTAAGTATTTATGTATGTAATTACTAGTATATATGTACATAAACAAGATTAATTGTAGAATTGCGAAGTTATTCCTTTAAGGGATATCTTCCAGTTAATCTGACCATATTTGAGGAATTTGAATGTATGTGTGAGTATTTGTACTCTTGTAGAAGCTGAACGTATGACCCGATTTTGACAAACGATATGCCGCCGTTAGATTCAACTTAACATCGCATCGCGTCATTTATTTATGCCGTTGTATGATCTCTAATGATTTGGACGGCCATGTATGTATGATATGGCTCTGTTATGACTTATCACAATCATTCAAAAATTGAGGTTAGTACAATAAAAAGTTGTTTTGATGTTATCTTTAATTCAACTTAAATTTTATTAAAAATATTGTTTAACCAACAAGAATAAGACACTTGAACATTGTATTAACAAAATAAAAGTTGATTGACCTTTATCTCAAGAAGTTCATGTAATAAAAAATAACTGTTTCGTTTCTATTATGAACAACTAGATTCTGCGTTGATTATCCCATAGGAACAGTGATGGGTAGTTCTGTACACACCACGCAAAAACAAAATTCATTTGACAGTTCTTTGACAGTTGTAGTTTAGTGTTGCTACAATATTAGCAGCTGTTAATAGAAGAGAATTAAATTAATTCAAATATAATATAGTTGAATTAATTTCATGCTAAATTGTGCCGCTTATTTTAATGTAAGAAGTTACATTTGTTTCAACGGGCATAGCTCGTCATTTTGAAACTATTAAGTTGCATTACAAATAGGATTGTTTACGATTTAACGTAAGCGTTCTTATGTCAAGATACTTAAGATTGCCACGTAAATATTTAAAGTTACAATAGTAGATTTGTGTTCAAATCATTTAAATAAGTGAACTTTCAAGTACTAGTAAGGATTCTTTATTCAGATTTTGATTTGATAACTGGATGTATTTTCTGTATATACTAACCGCCTTACTAATAAACGTTGAGTAACGGTGGTATAGTTATACAATGTTTTGTCTTTATCTTTCAAATTCAAATGTCACAATGTCAGATAAGGACAAAACATTGTAAAGCTATACCACCGTTACTCAACGTTTATTAGAAAGGGGGTAAGACAAAAATAAGCACTGGAAAAAGCTATGAGTCCCGCTGGCAGAACTTTTTATTGATTAAGATGTTTGTACACGTACGCGTAACCAAAAATTAGCAATTGGACGCGAGTGTAACTACATTAAGTATATAACATTATCTGACGTGTCAACATGTTTTAAAATATTGTTAAACTAAATGCTAATTAAACCTCCCTTATTTTTCAAAAAATAATGTTCAAGTTTTTCTTCTATTTGTTCTAAGTACTTTTAGCGTGATAACGCCAAAATTACTTAGAGCAATAAAAAAAACAGAACATCACGAAACATAAAGCCTTGTTTATTCTTGTTAACAAACTATGACTTTTAACTAAATAATGTATTTACTCTTCATTTATTCATATCATACCTTAGTACCATGGCGAAACATGGCGAGGGTCTTCATGTACCTACCTAACTTGAACTTGTCAGGCTATAAGTATTGAAGAAGGATGAAGGATTTGACAAGAAGAATAATGAATATGAATGCAAATAGGTAGAAGCAATGGTATAGGAAAACAGACGAAGGTGAAGTTGGATTGTGTGAAAATTATATTACTTCTGTGTTTAAAAGTTTTTAGTTCCGTTCAGAGTTAATAGAGGAGGGTAACAGAAGAAAACATCGTGCTTAAAGTCCGACCAGCGAGTGGTGACACAAAATATTTTCTCAAATTCTTTACATGGCAAAAAATTTACCTGTGTAACAACCCCTGTGTTCCCAGGGGCAGTAAAATAAGTCTTTATTGTAATATTCCGTCATGTTCAGTGATACGTTCTGAGGCCAGTTTCATGAAGCTACAAGTTACAAATTAAAAGCGGAAGTCTCTTTCTAACTCCTTTCGCTAGAAAGAGACTTCCTACTTGTAATTTGTAAATTGCAGCTTCGTGAAACGAGCCTCTGGCAGTGTTAGGACCAGAGATACCAATCCGCTCTTTAAAACTGAAAAAAATACAAGAGACCTTAATTAGAGCTGTTTTACAATTAAGGTACCTATATTGTCTCGAAGGCAATGCTTCTCCTCCCCTCTTAATGGAATTCTATCTCGCTCCAACGGTTTGCCATAAATACCTGCGGCGCTTATAATTCCTTTTTATTTGTTCACAGAATAAAATGTGGGACCATAGTCCATAACGCGCATGAGTAGCTTGATGGACGGTTGACGTTTAAGACTGTGCCGAGCGTACGCTGGATGTACAGTGGCGCCCTCATTACTATTATTGTGTTTTCTAATAACCTAAAGTATTTCGAAATCGCACGGTGCTTAACTTTAACTTACAACTTTAACTTAATATTAAAATTGTAATATTTATATTTTTGTGAATACATACATACATACTTATAGGATATATCACCAGAGGTCGGAATAGGTAGTGCTTATTAACCTAAACTTGTTGCATCTTCATTCTATAACGTATTCCCATCTCACTCGCGCATGAATGAACATGAGTCAAGTTTAGGTTAATAAGCACTACCTATTCCGACCTCTGTATATCACATAGTTTAATAACAATCGACCTTCGAGTTATCAACTTAATGGAAAAAAGTGGCCACCTTTTCCCGTTAAGCTGACTACTCAAAGGGTAATAAATTGTTATTAAAGTTTGTTACGTATCTCATAAATTGTGTTTTTACTTGCTCTACAAAAAAGCATCGTTCGATTGCTTCAACTTTTCTCGCATTGCAACGCATTGGTGTAAAGCATAAAAGTACCTAGTCTTTTAAAATGCCTACGCTTAGATTTGTTGTGTTATTTGTGTTAAACAAGTCTTATGCCGGCACCACACTTCGCTATTCGCTATTCGTTATTCGGCTTATGCGCCTACATTCGACGAAGTGTGGAGGGTTTATTCGTCTATGTTTGCTTTATTCGCACGCATAACGCATAAGCGCTATAGCAAATATTTTGACAAATACGGCGCAGCCACATAACGAATAGCGAATAGCGAAGTGTGGTGCCGGCATTACAAATTCTACTCTTGCCGGACATACGTGGTACTTGGTAGTATTAGTAGTAAATAAAACAAGCGTCTGGCAACATAATCTGGGTTGGTAAATAAAAATACCATATGTGGAACGTAACGTAAAATAAGAATAAATTACGTCAAACAAAATTTAATGATGTGAGAATGCGAGGCACTGAAGTTCATTACCGTAGAGAACAATGAAGTAATAGATAAGTCGCTAAAGATACCTACAACATGGAAAGCGTAACGGTAAGTCAAAGTCCAGAAAAAGAAAAAATCGGTTCTTTGTTTTGACATAATTAAATTACAACTTATTGTTGCAGAATTTCTCGGTTTCGCTTATAAAAGGATTTATTGATAGCTTGAGAGGGGTGACTGTGCTTTTATATTTGGATAAGGAGATCAACGAGCGGGCTCTGAGTCGGTCGCCCCTCAAAGATGCGGATAGTAAACAGAAGCAGAAGGGTCCCAAAGTGCAACAGTAAGTTTAACTTTGTAATAAGTATTTTTTTAATTCCAAGGAAACTAAGCTATCAGATTCCGCGCCACAAAATCTTCTTAACGTACTTTTTTTTAGTGAATTTAAGTTCGCTTCGGTTTATGTAAGTTTTTTGTAGCACCCGTACTTAACTCAGAATTTATTATACATATAAACCTTCCTCTTTAATCACTATCTATTTCTGAAAACTGCAATAAAATCCGTTGCATAGTTTAATCTAAAGCATACAGACAGCAGGAGCGAATTTGTTTTATATTATGTAAATATGTTCAGTCTTAATTTTATATTTCTCTAAAGAAAGCTGATGTTATTTCTAAATTTCGAAATTCCCTTCTAAATAATTTAATGGCTGTAATGTTAATTTAATTTTTTTCCAAGAACAAAACACAATGTTTCTATTTATCTAACTAAGCAGTTGGAGTGATATAATAATTTGAGAGTTTTAAAAAAGGATGAATTGGTCGGTTAGTGGTGGAACATCTGCAAATGAACGTAGCAGGGTTTAATCCCAGACAAAGGCAAACATAAAATACACATATAATAATGATGAATGGGATCTTAACGAAGATGTTTTGCTTTATAGTTTTATACTTTCTATTGTTCTATATGTCATTGATGTTTGAATAAAATATTACGCTTAAAAGTTAAATACTATTCATTCATTTTATAAAATAAACCAGTATGTTGGAAACTAGGCATTATCAATTTTAAAGAGATTATTCCTAGCTGTTGCCTGTGATTCTGCCTGCTTAAAAGTCACTTAGCACTATTGCCTTTCTCTATTGTTCATGGGATTAATGTAGTAGTTTTACGATATTGTACCCTTTGTGACTCATACTGCCTACACAAGCACCAACATAGCGGATGTTAACTTTGGGAACCCCAAATAATAATGATTGGCATAGTAATGTGTTAGTCATTATCTTCTGAAGGAAATCCTGAATGTTTTTTTTTACAGTAGATTCATTTACCTTTTATCCTTTATAAGTGTAATGTACTGTAATGATCTTATGTACTCTGTTTGCTATATTGTGTAGGGAAATGTAAACAAATAAATACACCTTACAAGTTCATAAGCTAATAGAAGCGCAAGACTAATTCGTCAAAGCAGGGTATGAAATCGTCAAGTTAATTACACTTCTTACTTTGGATAATTATTAGATAACTGGCTTCTGCCAATGACTTCGTCCACATACATTTTAACTATAGATAATTTCTCCAGGATGTAAAGTAGCCTATGTGTTAATCTGGTGTATATGCTATCTCAATTACAAATTTCATCCGAATCTGTCTAGCAGTTGCAGCATGTAGGAGTAACAAACAAACACACAAGCTATTATTATTTATGACCTGTGCGTTCAATACAACAACGCGTTCAGGGTGCTGTTGCGTCTGCCGCGCTACTGTAGCGGTACGTTTCCACCGAATCGGTCGTCGCCCGAACATACTTCAGCCGACGACGACTCCCTAACATACTTCGGCCGACCACGGATTAGGTGGACGCCTACCGCAGCGCGTCGGGGATGGTCGTGGAGGCGCGCACCGATTGCTTCTTCACCACTCTGCGCATGCGATGCACGCCACTGCTGAGCAGAGTGCGCGCCAGCCGCAACAGCGTCCTGGTCATGATCGCCAACCGCCTGGATTGTTCGTACATGAATCACTGCATCAGTCTTCATGTTCGGACCCAGACGACTCGTAAACGTAAAAAAAAAAATATTTAATGTATCACTAATATAGATGTAATGCTAATGTCATGAACCAAATGAATAAATAAATTATTTCAATTTAAATTAAGTTGGATAGGATAAAAACCATTTACAAAGTAATTGAATTCTTCTTTTATACCCGGCCTATAAGTACCAAAGAACAGTGGTGGTTTAAGAGAGAAGTAGTTTAGTTTGTTTACATTTATTTCATCACCTAAACAATCATAGTATAGCATTGACTTTTTTCAGGGAATCAAAAGTACTTACAAGGGTATTGCAATCTTGCATACTCAACGGTTTTATATTCCTACTAAGTATACTAGTATTTGAATATGTGCTCCTGCCCTCGGTGAAGTACTTAGTGACCGTTGTGTTTGGTCACAATCCCGGTGTTGCCCATAATGTTTGGGGGTGGATGCAGCCATTCCTCTCAATGACTTTCAGGATGATATGGGTGCTGCCGTTGTTTTTGTTGAGCAAGCTAGTCAACAGTTTGTGGTTTCAGGTGAGTTTTTTTAAAGATGTTATTGTATAAAAAAAAATGGAGTCTTAATTGTTGATTAAGTGATTTTGATAGCTAGATGTTTGCAGGTTCGATTCCTGATGAATGAACATGGTTTTATCATTATTCACTGTACTAAATCTTGGGGTTTGGTTGATTCTATGAATATGTTTTGAGCCACAGCTATGATAAATATGATATTACTTGTCAGTAATGCGTTTTGGCTGTATTTCACTTTTTTATATTATCAATACTATCCATCTGCAAAAAAAAACAGTCATATTCTATCTACATCTAACAATATAATCCTCTATTGTCAGTAACAAGCTATCTATATTTTTCTGACCCCAAAAAATTGTTAACATTCGTAGCAGTCCAGAGGCCATTTAGAACTTTCATATATGTAGTGAAAGGGACAAAGTTATAGCAGTCATAGTGCAATGAAATTTATATTTGCAATATATAATTGATAAATAAATAAACTATACTAAAGTAAACTATAACACTGTCCTTCACTGCCTGGTACTTGGCAGGTTGTCAAAGTTTACCCTATGTTTTATTTTGTAGGATATAGCAGACTCTGCGTACAGACACCGGCGTGGGCGCCCTCAGTTCATGTCTAGCGTCAGTAAAATAATTGCTGACTCATTGTTCAGTTTGTTGGTGCAAGCCTTATTTTTAGTACAGGTGAGATCATTGACAAAGTTATTATATGTTTTAATGTTTATTCGGGCAACCATTGGTATATAGTTCTTAATTATATAACAAATCAGTAAAATTACTAACAATAAAAAAAACTATGCGTGAAAAACTTAAGTAAATGACCTCTTGCATGTAGTTGTGTACAAAACTAGTATGGAATTTACGTAAAATTTCAAATATAGAAGGTCGAACGGTCTATACAGATGTGTTACAACTACATGCAAGAGGTCATTAACTTAAGTTATTCACCTATACATCTTTGGTACGTCTATCCTATACTGTTTAAATCCTGAATAGTAATTAACTTATTTTTAAACCTGCTTTGACAGATAAGTTTTACTGACGGATAAATCCGTCATTTGCGTGAGATTGAATCTTGTGTCTTTGAATCGTATTTTTTGGATATTGGCTTGAATCAACATTCACTGACGTTTGAGCAGTTGATTAAGTAACTTTTTCAACGCCACGGCAAGACAACGATTGCTAAATAGTACTCTGAAGACTGAAGCTATTTTTACGCTGTGACGGATAAATCCGTCATCCGTATACTCTGTGTCAACTGAAATTGCCAAAGATGTAAACAAATAAGCACTGTTTGAGTTGTTTGACACATAACCTTAAATATTCATCAAGCGTGTTGTTATTTAGAATAACGAATATTGAATAGTTATTTAATCTTAAACTTAATGTGAAAGTAAAGATCAAGTGTAGGTAAGTATACATGATTGCTAAGTCCTAACTTGATCTTTAAAAACATGTGATTAGTGAGTAATAATGGTAAATTGGTTCGTTTGGATGTGTTTACATTTTTGCCAATTGAAATTGGCACAGACTATAGTGAACCTGTGGTGCGGATATATCCGTTAATGGCATTAAAAATGTTCACAATTATTTTCCGTAATACCATTCAACTCTAACATTGTTTCATAATGGTTTTGTCCCTTACAGAGTATGCTAGTTAGTATGCTGCCCATAACATACATAGGAGAACTACTCTGCCTAGTTCACATGTGTCTACTGTACTCCTTGTACTCTTTTGAGTACAAATGGTTCAACATGGGCTGGGAACTGCACAAAAGGCTGACTTTTATTGAGACAAATTGGCCTTATTTCCTCGGGTTTGGGCTACCTTTGGCTGTGCTGACTCAGATACCACAGTCTTATATAATAAGGTAGGCATTTTTATTTTTAGAATAATTTCTTAAGTTAGTGTTTCTTACTGACTATTTAAATCTGTCATAAAACAAAAACTAATTTCCCGAACATATTATAAAGTAAACGAATATATAATGGATAGGGATGTTTGGCAGTGAGTCGTGCATCCTGCATGAGTAATCTACGCTAAAATCTACCTATGCTAAAAAAGGCACCTACTGTGCAGAAATACTGTGATGTTGTAAATTTATGTATGATGTACACTTTAATTATATCTTGCCGAGTTTCTTACGCCAGTTCTTCTCGAGGCAAAGGTTTTATTTTTCGAACCGATGGTAATTCTTTTTAACAATCATAGGTGCATTATATTATGCCTAAATTGAGGAATAAAGAACTTTGACTTTGACTCTAATGTAAGCTATTTAATCAAATCTATGTAGTCAACAAAAATAATGTATTTTCTAACATTCTCTCAAACATTTGACACGTCCCTGTAAGCGTTGGAGATACTTTTGAGCGAAATGTTGGCCAAGATATTATCATTACATTGCTGGTAATAAACAATTTTTATGATTTTAATTTGGTCATCGCATACACGTTACAACTCGTGGTTAACAATGTAAGGTAGACTTTAGAATCTTATCATCCTGATAATGAGTCAGTCATAACTTTCAAACAAATAAATACATTTTGGTATTTATTATAATATTATGTATGGGGGATTTGGAAGTAAATATATACGTATTCCTTTGTTATTCAACTATATTGATCTTTAATTGAGCTAGCTTCGATCAGTTGTGCCGAACAAAAGAAATGAGTCATGACACTCATTAGCATGTTTGTACAACTGTGCATCCTTGAACTGCTCAAGTTAGCATGATTAGGATGTATAAGATGAATTTAGACTGTTTTATTTGGCGCACAGTTCGCTTAGTTCCGTGTGCATAGCTTTGAAGACTGCTGTTTGACCGAAATATTTTTGGTCGAATGTATTATTTGATTTATTTCTTAAAAAGATATTTGTACTAAAATAAACCGTGATACCAAATACGTTTATTGCATCGGGTAGGTTAGCCTTGTGACTAAAAAAAAAAACTCCGACGGCAAGTAGCTTTTGGTATATGACATTTTAGGAAATTATACATCAGAGACCCGTATAGTTTGGCAAAAGAGAGTGTAGGGTTGGCGAAGTGTTATTTAGATATTAAAGGGTCAGAGAGTTGGGTTACTTTAATGACTGAAAAAAAATACAGATTCCCTAGAGATAACGTGTACAGTTGTTTATGCCATGCGGTTTTCAAACTTGCTTGGCATTAATGTAAAAATTACAACTATCTTCCCGCCTTTATGAGTTAAGCTTCAATTAAAATTTGAATAGTAACAAATGTTACAATAAAGTACATTACACAATTGTTATCAAAAAGTTATCTGGAACATTTAAGAAATCGTTGCTAAGGCGCTTAAAATATCGACTGCTGATAACGCAATGATAACTCTTATATATAAATAGTCTGGTGAATCGTTTTGATAAGAAACTCGCAAATAAAAGCTGCAGCTAGTATCTCTATCGAGATATCGTACATACATAATTGTGTCAAGTTTGGTGATTCGTAAAATAAATTGAAATGTACTTAATAAAAAATCAAATCTTTATTAAAACAGGTTTCATTACTTGAAGTGCCTGCCAAGCTCCGAACTAGGCTGGGCCTGTATCTGCCACCAGCCCCATATTTCACGATCATGACAATGATAGGTGACAGGTGACAATTCATTATTCATTGCAAAGTTAAGAAGCTTTCACATCAGTGGAATTCATATCAGCTGCGCCATGTACACTGAAATGTCACCTGTCACCTGTCACTGTCGGGATGGTGAATTAGGTGACCTGATACCCATAGACATATGTTTTATCAAGCTACAATCTTAACAACTGCAATCCTAAGACCAATCCATGCGTTGCCAATGCTGAGGACTGATATGGAATGCCTCTAGGCTAGTAGACTTATCTCCAAAGCGGAACGCAACAATGCGAACACTGCTTCTTGGCGTTAGGTTAAAGGATAATGGTGGTAGCGATCCAAACTGACCCTGCACGAGGTCCTACCACCATTAAAACCAGAAACCGGAGTAGCAGTTTTTTACTCGCTAGAGCAATACGCCGAGCCATGAGTGCCATGACCTTTTTGTACTGTTGCGACCAGCTGCGACGCACACATGCGATTGAGACATTCTTAGTTTGTAAGTTCGTTTGTTGTCATTGTTACTTTTTCACTTATGACAATTGTACGTGTGTGTGTGGTTGAAGCATCAAATAAAAGTTTTATCTATCTTATAAGCAGAGATCGGATAAATCAATTCATTTAATTTAATTATTATAATTAACATCTTTGGAGTCATGTCCACATTATTACGAGTAATGACGCCTATTTGTCCGATCTCTGCTTATAAGTAACTAGGCTACCACAGCTATTTAACTTTCGTTTATTTTTTAATTTCAGTGGCTGTGTGTTTTCCATCTTCTTTCCGGTGTTCATATTGAGCGGCAACGAAGCGACACCTGTTATTGGAAGGTATAAACTCTGCTCAATATATCGTTACTACTTTGGAAAAACCTCATATCTGATATTTCGAGATGTATGAGTTTGAACTTAAACGACGTTTAAGTTATAATCCTACGTCACGAAATATGAGATACGATGTTTCTTCAAAGCAATGCCGATATGTCATATCATCATTATCCATTAACTATTACAAAATCATATTCTTACTATTTATTTTATTTCAGTGTTTGTCGCATTAAATTATATCTTTCTTTATTTCCAGCGAATACCCACTTCGTCTATTCTCGCCAGTGGTGGCGATATCCAACGGAATGTTCCGTTTCGTCCGACAAAGTGCAGAAGCCGTCACACAACGGAGTAGGTGATCCTTAACCTTTTAACCTATCCACTGCTAAGCGCCTGATACCGTGCAAAACACTGTAAAGATAACAACGACGAAAAGTCGTGTTATGGTGTAAAGACGCACGGATGTTGTGATATATGAGAGTAGCTTTTGACAGTGCACTGTTTTTAAATGTTACATGTTATAATTATCCCCCTAAGGCTGCTGCTTAGTGTAGGATATTTCACACACGCCTAGTCAAAGTTAAACTAACGACGTACACGCATAATTATCGTGTTGGCTTTGATAGGTTATGGTTGATTGTTCACTGTTTTAACCTTTTAAATGCCGTGACGGATATATCCGCGTCACAGGTTCACCACAAACGACGGATCAATCCGTCTTGACAAGCTTACTGCCGTTTGTACTCATTATAGTAGCGCTGTTATAAAATGCCCGGTTTGACATATAACTCAAACACATTATTTTGTACTGAGATGACAGCTGTCAAAAAAGGCCTAAAACGGCGCGACTGTAGTATGATATTGACGATCCTTTATTATTTGATGGCGTTAGAAAGACAAAAATATACTAAAACGGGAAGCCTTGGCAGTCATAAGGCATACGCTGCTTAAGATTTTAAGCTGTTAGTTAAAACTTAGCGGCTTTGATAGGATATTATAGTGTAGTGAAAATGGTACAACTTCTATACAATTTATTTGGGGCTTGTATCTTTTTTATATTAGTATCTTATGAGTGAAAGAAACAAGGGATTGGGTGCCAAGTAATGGCCAAAATTGTAATTGTTTCAGTGATCTAGATATATGAATTTATAGGCATTACAGGGTTAAGTTTCATGTCGCATCAATGAAAAAGTATAGTTGGACATGGTTGCAACTTTGTTATGTATATGTATTTCTAAATCCTGTGTTTACCGTATACACAGGAAATTACCATGTCTTTCTTTACTTTTGGGCTTTAATAAGAATAATATGCAACACCAATTATGCTGTAATTTTTCTTTTCTTTGACTAATTTAAGGCAATAAACCGCTCTCGTTGATTATATTATATAATCCATGTCAGGAATTATGTGCAAAAATACCTCTCAAAATTCAGCATAAGCAAAGAGAGCAGTCTATTAGAACATTACTACTAAATTCCTCGAACTCAAGTTCCTTACTGTAATTTCGGTATTGTAAGCCAATGAAAACATTAAATTGTTAGATATCGGTAAAATACGCGTTGCGTATCATTAGAGTTGACAAGTGCTTTATGGCCAGTGACGGATTCTCGCTAAATATTTACCAACAACGACGGATTAATCCGTCACTTTTTCAATTGGCATGAAATTGTAAGCATTGGTAATTTAATGTACATTCCATAAATGCACCACATAAGGGTCACAAACTCTTCCTTAGATTAAATTTTAACATTATCAAACTGTTCTAGAAGGTTTAAGATTGTGTTACCTTATGTGGTCCATTCATGTAGCATGTGGACCTCAAATATAAGGGGCGCACAGTAAACATGCTTAATATGGAGTAAAGCTCTGTAGCGATGTTTACACGTTGATTGTAAAATTGTGGAATCATGTAGCTGTAACCCTGTAATAAATGCGATTAATAGTCTATCTTTATTGTGATGTTCGAAATGATAATCGAACAGGAAAATTGTTGACCGTGTCTCGCATACTTTACTTTTACAGTTCACGGCTTGTCTTTTAATATGGATAATATTCTGACTATGTTGACGACTGTGGCATTTCAAACTGTTGACCATTTTGACGCCAATGACGGATTTATCCGTCGTTTATAGCGTAAAAAGACAGTAAACTTCGATATGAAACAATTAAATAATTAGTTACCTGATATTGGAGTATTAGAGACTTCTGAATTTATTATGGCGTTGAAAGGGCAGTTTCTTATAACCAACAGGCCACGTCGTAGTCTTAATATTTATTGCCAGACGTCAAACTATGTAAAACTTAACCTCGCCCGTTAGCACAATGCTATTTGTCTACCCCGACTTGATAACGTTGCGTGTCGAAATCTAGTCAACCGTCGACATTTGATGTCAATTCACCCTTACATAATGCATTATATGTGCAAATAAACGCATGACCAAGGACGCGGAATCATGTTGTCTTATGAATTCTTAATAGAGATGAAGAAAATTGAAGTTCAAACATGCCTCAAACACATATTTTGTATTGAGTTGACAGCTGTCAAAATGGGGCGTTATACAGCGGCGGGAGTATAGCTGCATGCAAAATAAAGTTTCAATAACTCTTGTCAAGGTTGATTCATATAAAAAGGGGTGGGGAAATCAATTCTGCCTTGCACTCGCATACGTGTGTGAAGATCAATCTCACGTAAGCCGTGGCGTGTGTGCGTCACTTTTGCTCTGAATCGTTGTGTTGGTTTTACCACACTACACGCGAAGTAAGCATCACTCGAGCTATTTACCTATACTTTATAAATATGTATGTTGATCTGCTTCTATACACGTTTCCATATAATTTAGATAAAACATGGTCCTATTCGACTGTTGTATGGTGCGATACATATTATATTAACGTTTTTGTTGTTAAATCGCGTAATAATTAAGTTTTAATTATAGTTTTTATATATTGTGATCATTCTCATTTAGATTTTATGCCTTAAATTGTGAATGTTGATTTTATACATGACATAACTTATTAAACTGGGACCGACTGAAAAAAATGTTTTTTTTTCGACGTACTTTATAGGGTGACGGCACCCAATGATGGATACTTTTAGCTCACAGGCACCAGTAATGGACACTTCTCTCTTAATTCAGATTTCATACGGTCCTAAATTGATTGTTGCAAAACAAATGAATAACCCTTATCTTCTGTAAAATAAGAATCGACTGTCCATTATTGGTGCCTTGTCCATTACTGGTTCCATCACCCTACTCCTGACGTTGATTTTGAAGTGTATTGTGACTGGCCTCTTACTCATGATCAGTCAGTTCATTCATCAGTTGCCATAAAAAAAGATAAATGAAACTGCAATATTCTTTACGACATATATCATGAGCAGAGATCGGAATAGGTAGAGCTAATTTGCCTAAACTTGATGCATGTTCATTCAATAATGTATTCCCATCTCTCTCACGCATGAATGAATACGCGTCAAGTTTAGGCAAATTAGCTCTATCTATTCCGATCTCTGATCATGAGTCCTCTATTATGCGTTCAAAACCCGTAGGCAATGACCAGCATTACCTGTGGTAGTAGGTGACAGCGATGACGGCTGTTAATTTTGGAAGATGTTCCAAATTTGGATCTCATTACCTTACAATATTCGATAACGTAATGAAATTACGTTACAGCTGTCATATCTGTCACCTACTACCACAGGTAATGCTGGTATGCAAAAGGTAAGGTAATGCTGGTCATTTGCCTTTCGCCTTTGAACCCATCTTAGAGTACTTATAATATGTGTGCAGATAATAGTAGTTTACGTGACGGTTGCGTAATGCTAATTACGCAGAGTCTCGTACAATACTTTATCTGCACACATATATTGCAAAGTATTCTAAGATGGGTTCAGAAGCCAAAAGGCAAATGACCAGCATTACCTTACCTGTGGTGACATGGATGACAGTTGTAACGTAATTTTGAAATTACGTTATCGAATATTGTAAGGTAATGAGATCCAAATTTGGAACATCTTCCAAAATTAACAGCTGTCATCGCTATCACCTACTACCACAGGTAATGCTGGTCATTGCCTACGGGTTTTGAACGCATAATAGAGGACTTATGATATGAGTGTAGATAAAGTATTGTACGCGATTGCGTAATGGGAATTAAACAACCGTCACGTAAACTACTATAAGTAGCACCCTCATTTAGCAGCAGGTTAGAAATTGGATAATATTACCACATCGATAACACAGCATCATTAAAGGGTAATACTTAATAATACTCAATCATTCGCGTACAAAATACCAGTTGTTGTTAATGATTGTAGAATTTTGCCTTTAGTACCTTAAAATAAAGTTCACGGGACTAATGGACAGTAGGGTACCAACAAGTCTTCTCCATATTTAAAATTAGAATATCAACTTAATCGTGCATGTTTATTTAGTTCTTTTTTTAAGTTTTTTCCATATTGTAACCCAGCCAACACCGTAGGTGTGAGTGAAGGTGACTGGTGAAATATATTTAATACCAATATACTTCGGCCACAAAGGCCGCATTTCATCAAATTGGAATAAGGTCTTTTACGTAGATTAAACGCCGAATTTGTATAGACTAATCTCGGAGTAAGTCTTATTCCAAGTTTGGTGAAATGCGGCCTAAATGTTTGTTATTAATTTCGTCATCAGTTTTCGCTTACAAAATGAACCGCCTTGTGGCTCCACGTTGTTGGTCCTAAAAGATGTGAGGTAAGTTTGAAATAAAAGACACAAATATCACATTAAACGATATAATTATGTAACTTTAGCAACATCACAGTAAAGTTAATAGTTCGAATATTGTTGGTAAACTGTAATAATATTTGGGATATACTTTGAATCGCTGTACCTAACATTTCTGATATCTATACGAAATATTGATTATGTTTATTCATGCTACTTATCAGCTAATATACATCTTATAAAGCTAGTAAACCATCTGAAATAAATCATTAAGATTAATTTGACAATTTGAAAACAATAAGGAATTAATTATACATGCAGCTAAAACACTATAAGAAAAATATCGCTTCCGTGCAGTTGTCTACTTAAATTTGTCAGATGTATTGGAATGACGATCGTCAAAGCTTGGCAACATACATTCACGAGAGCCACGTTATTAAGACAAGGATTCTTAAACAAGGCATATCTTATTGTGATTTAGTTCTAAGCAAAGGGGCAAGAAACTCGCTTTTTTTTATTCAGATAAGTTTTTATATAACACTAAACTACGACTCATTTCGTAAATATCTTGGTTAGTACTGTCTGTTATAACGATTATATTATAATTACTACAGAACCACTCAAACTGCAAAAATCCGGTGTCGACTCCGTTTACAGAGTTAAATATTACAATAGCAGATTACTTAGGTACCTACTAACACATATCACATAATAATTAGAAGTTTTAATAAACTGATTAACATCTTTCATCATAAAACTATGTATAAATGGAAAATCTGGGACCCAACAAGTTTTAAACTTTTGAATACTATTCACGGATATATCCGCACCACAGGTAACCACAAGTGACGGATAAATCCGTCACAGGTGACGAAAAAACCGTATGTACTCTTAAGGTGCTTTTCCATCAGCGAGGCCCTTTCAGAGATATTAAAACTTTTCTTAGTCAAGTTAAAGTCAGGCTTCGATAAATAAAGTTGTTTATTATGCTTAAATCTTATTCGTTCCCATATTTTTCTAAATTGTTCGAATTAGTGAATATTTTATTTATTACACATAATATCTACATTTACACAAAACTACAGCTAACAATAGTTTAATACTTGAGATCACGCGCATAACGCTTAGAATAATTCGGTTATCTTTTTATATTCAGAAATTAAATTAATTAAGAAATATTATTGAATTGGGAATGTTACTATTGAGCGAGAAAATAAAGGCATTAACGGCAGTGTAACATTAAAAAATATTACCTGTATACCAAACTAAAATAATATAAAATACCTATAAATAATTCTTAAAAACTAAAATTTTAAACTAATTTCATGTCAAAATGTAAAATGAAATAATTTACTAAAATGGTAACCGTGAAACGTTTATACTTTAACTTAATCATAATGTCTAAGAATAAGCCGAACGACATCAATATTGGAAGATCGGATACCGATCGATAAAATAATCGACTGTCTATTGACGATAATTTATACCTTTACAGTCTGTTTTTAATAACACACTATTGCGGACTTCTTCTAAAACTGATAATAAACTCACAATCAAAAGACGACTCAAATGAGTCCAAACTCGACGGGTCTGCTATGAGCTTCAGTCTCCATCATCATACCAGCTCAATGGTACCATATTATTCTGCCGTCCAACGGCAGAACGCGGCAACTCGAGTTTCAGCGTTTTGTATTAACTTGCATCAAAAGATTCCTCATGAGTGCTTCTATCATACCTATAAAAGATCTTTTAAAAATATGTTCTAGTTTAGGCGGTAGAAAACTGTCAAAACGCGATAACTCGGCATAAGACTAGCCAAAAACATCATGACTGCAATTATGATGTTTTATACCAAAACCGTCAATGCCGATCACCACAGAACGCTGTAAGTACTAAATGACCACTACCTCGGAACAAGGAACGGACCACTTGCAGCGTTTTATCTACTCTACATCACCATCAACTCAAAACGCGACAACTGAGTGCAAAATAATAGGTGATTTCTAGCGTGAAACTTAAAAACCTTTAAACGCGTTTTTCTCGAAACTAGGGTTTTAACTTGCAGCGTTTTGCCGTTGGCAGTATTGTATTATCATCTAAATTGAATAGAGCAAAATTTCATGTCAATCCTACAATTCGAAGTAGGTTAAAATTGACTTACAATATTGTTTGTTAGTTAAGTTAAAAGAAGAAGTGTGTTGAAAATATTGAGAATCGGCAGCTTAGTTTAAGTATTGATCGATATTGAATATTTTATCAATCGATGATCATAGGATGTCGTTTGGGTGAAATGACAACACAATAAATTGGATATACCACATGTTACAAATAATTTTGAAGACTAAGAGTTTAATCCAGTAATTGCATTAATCGTATTTTCATAATAATGTTCAAATTGAACAATACAAAATATACTTAAAGTACTTGTTCGGTCGAAATAATAAAATTGGCTAATTAAGCATAATTAAACATGTCATCAGGTAAAATAAAATGTTAACTGCCGCACTCAGATACGTCATATAAATTTAATGCTTGATTAAAGTTGCTGCTGTCACTTTCATTGCTATAGCATTAGAATAAGTCAACACGTCACTAATCAAGCATTAAATTTAATTGACGTCTCTGAGTGCGGCAGTAAGATTCATAAAATCAGTTAAATGATTTTGGTACTATCACTATTCACTTACAATAACTTATTCATTATTCAATTTGCGCTGTACTTAAAATAAATTCCACAGAATTATGATATGACACTAAATGAAAACCTGGGCTCTATTTTGCTCATTAAAACCATATAGCTTTTGAAATGTTATCGTATTGTTTTTAACTCGGCACACTTTGTCCATATTCCCATTTCGTCTACATTCTCATCTCGGCTACACTCCCAACTCGTCCACATACCAATACCAAACTTTCCACTTCCTATCTCGTCCATATTCCCAACGCATCCTCATTCCCAACTCGTCCTCATTCCTAACTCGTCTGCAACCTAATTTAGGATGTTGTGCTGATATTCGATCACTTGGTTGTTCACTAGTTGTTGGGAATGTGGACGAGATGGGTATGTGGACGAGACGGGTATGTAGACGAGATGGGAATGTGGACGAGATGGGAATGTGGACGAGACGGGTATGTAGACGAGATAAGAATGTGGTCGAGATGGGAATGTGGACGAGATGGGAATGTGGCCGAGGTGAGAATGTGGCTGAGATGAGAACGTGGACGAGAGAGGAATTTGGACAAAGTGAACTTGAGCGTAAATAGGAGCTATCATAACGTTGACAATACAATAACATGTCAAAGGTAATATGGTCTTACCGAGTAGAAATCAAACCATTCGTCGGTGAAACTGTGAAACGGCGTAAGTAACATTTTTAATGAGGGGCAAACTGCACCTTTTTTCTAAGATATTAAGGTTTATTTTGGTGTATAGTAAATTTGTAGGTTACGCGGTTTTGCAGTATCACCGACGCATTGCTCCATTGCATTAATAAACCAGTTTAAATTCACAACTATTTTAGTCGCACGATCGTGTTATTTTAACACGATAGCTTATCGTAAAAATGTAGTGTAATTGGTTTTAATTGTTTATAAATTGACTTGTTGTCAGTATGTTCATTGACAGGCTTTTGCGTTGCACAACAATTGTATGATAATTCCGCCATTCTTGTTGTGCGAAAACGCAACGACTTTTGTCTTGACCCAAATATCTATTATTCCAGTTTGGGTAAGTATATATCCATCTCTATCTAGCATATAAGCATAGTACATCGCACTACTCATCTGGAAAGAAGCTATTTTAGCGTCTCATGAACAAAATACATTATTACAGCTACATATAACGTCGGAAATAGTGTAACCGCTAGCAAATTCAATAAGGTGCAAAAATATGGACATTTGAAGTTATGTTACGCAATATTGCACCTTACTTGCTTTGGTAGTTAGGCTGTACAGTATCTCCGACAATAAGTCCCTATACTTCATTTGTTTAGGGACTTTTAAATAAATGTAAACAAACCAAACCACGTGGCTTTGTTTAACAACAAATCAAAACTGTTTTGTGTGGCTTTGACGTAGCAGTGGTTTGCTTCCATGCCTGACGAAGTATATCACGTGGTTCTTTTGTTTATAAAATTAGACACCAAAACAAATGAAGTATAATAGACAAGATAAGCAGTCAATTTTGACGTCTGTCAACCTTTTTGAGTAATTGAGGTTATAATTTGTACTAAAATGACAGCTGTCACAATTGACTTGTCACGTCCCAAGTATAATAGGTTTGACCTTGTTTTGTTTATAGAATATGCACCAGTAACATCCCTACGCCTGCACCTAGGGTTAGACCGACGCTTAGCATGGTTGCTAAGACTGAAGATGCTTTTTCTCGCTCGTGGAGTTCTACCTCTCTGAAAAAAAGAATGTCAAATAAATGTCAAGGGACAATTTCACACAAACCTACTCCTAAGCTCCAAAATATTCAAGACTCGAAAAAAACATATTCGCGCTCGTCACAGAAACGGGAAATCGAAACAGGGAACGATATATAGTTCGTAGGCAGCGTTACGTTCATTTATTGTCATCTTAACTGAAGGACAGACTTCCCGAGATAAAAAGTATCCTATGTCCTTCCCCGGAACATAAGAATAAATACTATTAGAATGGTATCATCGGCGTCGTTGTATGGATTTGACAGCAAAGCCGTCAAATAATTACCTACAGTGCCCCACGCCCCGCCTTACCCCTGTCTCGCCTGTCGAAAAATTAGGGTTGTCACAAGTATATGTATAATGCTAACTGAGCCCGCAACCTCGTTCGCCTAGAATTCGTTTATTTACCTGTAAAACTATACGATGAAATAAAAATAAATTGTCCGTAAAATTTCAAATCCGTAAGGTTTTTTAATAGTTCCACTGACGTATGAGAGTGACTGAGCGGATGACAGCGGCACAAGTCAGCGCTAACTAGTCAATGTAAAAATTAACGTACTTTTATTACAATTAAATCAGATATAAAGTTGTAAGAACAAACGCAAAGCCAATAAAACTAATTTATATATTCAATACCTTAGTGCACAATCGTACTAAATGTTTTTTTTTTGCCAGTAAAGTTACGAACTTATTATTTGTGCCCAAACATACTAATTACAATAACTTTTCAAATGTAATTAGTACAATTGTGAACTAAGGTATCGAATGTAGGACGTATTTGTGCATTTTATTAATTAGCTTAGCAACTCTTTCTTTTATAACCTAAACACTGAAATACTAAATATCTTAGACACTTAATTACGATTATTATTGGATAAAACATAAAGTGCATACGTAAATAATGTATTTATTTAATTCTTTCATTTTAACGCTCTCAACTTAATGTGTGCTTATGTTACAAATAATAAATAAAGATTCAAACTTCGTTGATATCGTCCTACAATTATTATCGTAAAGCACGTGGTCAAATACGGAACTAACAATTTCGTATGGTAAAACCACAGTTTGCGTAGACAGTGGCGCTTTTGAGAGCTTCCTTTGAAATATTGTTGCCCTTTTACTACAAGCGCCGATTGGGTGGCAACCCGCTAGTGTTTGCTGCGATAAGTAGTCCTGGACTGTTGACAGGCCACGCGAGAGCGCGCTTGGTGGGGATGAAGTTACCCTTCTAATTGTATTTATTCTTATGCCCGGAACTCAAGCTATATCCATGCCAAAATCCATCGAAATGAATTCGGTCAGTCAAAGCGTAAGAAATAAACAGACCGACAGAGTTATTTTCACGTTTATAATTAACAAGAAAAATAAATAACGTATCCCAAACCGCAAACTTTCTTAATATTGATGCCCGCAGATAATGTTTTTTAGGGTTCTGTGCCCGAAGGGTGTCAAACGGGACCCTATTAAGAAGCCTGTGCTGTCCGTCTGTCCGTCTGTCCTTGGCGTTATCTGTAATCTTTTGAACCGTAAGGGATGGCGGGTTTTTTATTCAAATATGTGTTATTACTAGGGTTAGGACTTTTAGTAGCATATCGTGGTTCTAGAATACCATGGAGTCGCTATTTCCCATATACTCGTATTATAATACATATCACTTTGATTTTGATCTTCAGTATTTTAATATTTCAAAATTCATTTATTCATTATACCGCTTAACCAATTTAAATGAGTTTAGGTATGGAGGATATCTCTGCTGCGAAAGCATTACAAACAAGCAAATATTAGTAGTTATGGAATACATTTTGGAATATGACCATACTGAAGGTTAAAATCAAAGTGTCATGTATTATAATAATTAGGAAATAGCGACTCCATGGATTCTGGAACCACGATGTGCTACCAAAATTCCTAACCTTAGTTATTACGAAGGATTTCTTGACAAAATGAAAATTGTTTACGAAAGTTTAAAAAATAATTACCCAAACAAGAAACGTTTGCTTCAACGTATTTGTATTTTTGTTGTATCGTGGGGCAAAAAATATAATACAAACCCTAAAGAAAAACACACATATACTAAAAACCGGTCAAGCGCGAGTTGGGCTCGCGCTAATTGGATTCAAAATCGAATTCAAATCGGAATATAATAATACCTACTGTGGTGGTACGGAACCCTAGTGGCACGAATCCGACTCGCACTTGTTTTTTTTTTATTATTTAGTACAAATAACAGACAGACAGTGTACCTATAGATAACATAACTGCATGTTGATCTAACTGGGACATAGTTATGACGTTATAGTGAACCGCGGGTTATCAGTAATAACAAATTAACTTTATTAATTGGCTGATAGTAACAACACGTGCGAAATGTTTTGCTATTAAATTAAAATATCAACAAAAACATTCGTATCTGAAATAAGTAATTTAACCACGCTGCTACTTTTAAAGTTAAGAGAAATTATACAAACTCACTCCATTAGCAATGCATGGTTCTTGGACAGCTGCAAACCCTTATTTAAAGAACTAAAAATTTTACCTTTACCATGTTTGTACAGATGTAGTTAAATATCCTCTACATCGTATTTTCTCGGAAATGTTCGTATTTGTCATGCTACTTCAGTCTGACTCAGTACCCATCAAGACAACGTGGGGGAACGTCGCATCGCGAGAGTGATAATAGAGTTGTTAAAACAAGAGTATTTTTTTTAAAATTAAGATTAAGTTTTCAGTTCTTTTTAATAGTCATGCCGTAAGCATTAAGACCTGGCAAACGTTTAGATCGGCAAGCCTCTCGGTGTGATATACTTCAAACTCGTGGTTTGACATTTGACACTGATAACTAAAGTACTCTATTTATTTAATACAAACATGTCACTTAATAATTCAATAATTCATAGACACGTCGACATCATTCGGAAGTAGACGTGAGTTCCGAGTTTTAACGATGTGAAAGGATTATTCACTAGATCTGTACATATTTAAACTCTGTTTGTTTTGTAGAGCGCACCCAGGATTCTTTAGCCAACGTCATGAAGTATTTAGTAGAAACCGAAGGACTCAACACAAGCATCTGCTGCATAAACCTTTATGTCGCTCAGATATTAACAAAAGGAACGCATATAATATGTGCATTAGAGTATACAACGCCCTTCCTATGCAAATAATAATGCTTCAGGGCAGAAAATTCAAAATTGAGTTACTGAGATGGCTCCTTGACAATTGTTTCTACAAAGTGAATGAATATATAAATCGTAATTAACTATTTTATGACCTCCAACATGTATTTCACTGTGTGATATTTAATTTTGTAAATGGTTATATGGACATCAATAATTGGATAGATTTTATGTTGACTTTATGTACCTAACCTAAATTTGCATGTCGTTTTATAGACTGAATGCCTGTTCTACCTAATAATCTGCCACCTATGTATCGCATTCTAGCAAATAAACATTCATTTCATTTCATTTCACTTTTGGTCAGTAGGTACAGTCGAGTTCATAAATATGTGTACAGTTTAGTACCTTGTCTATTTAATGTCATGTACTCATGTATAAACTGCCGTATATGAATTGTAACAGCGATTAAAGTGACAAGGTACTAAAGTGTACACATATTTATGAACTCGACTGTACTAGGAATATCAAATATAAACAGCCCCCCCGCGATGTTCCAACGATATTAGAGATTGCTGGGCCACGTTGTACCAGACTAACTCATAATTGAGCAAATTGGAAGAACCTTGGGGAGGCAAATAACTAACAGAGGGTGTTCAAATGATGCACAAGAGGAAGAAGAATAAAAAAAGTTTTAAAAAACAAAAACCCGCATTCAACAAGCAAACTTTTTTTTATTTTATACTTTTTAGTGATCATAATTATGCTGTTATTCTCCCATTTCTCAAGAAACAATAGAACATTTCAATCTCGCCGCAAGCAACGCCGTGGGAAAGTCATGGTCATATATTTAAACCTAAATATGCTTCGTCATAGTCGCTCAACTATCTTAATCGAAATATCTTGTCGCCACCCTCGAAATATATACCGTTTAGGAGTTCCGGTGGCCATCTGTGGTCTTCATCATCAGTTCCACTTCACCAAATAGTGCTTTCCAAGACCAAATACACGAGTTACAATGAAAAATACCAAAATCGCTATAGGTGTGCCTATAAATTTTGAAGAGTTCCGTCGATTCCTCATGGATTCCACCATCAGATCTTCATTTTGAAAAATGGGACCAATCTGGAAGCACCAGCTTTTAAATAAAAAAAGAATCTTCAAAATCGGTTCACCCGGTCGAAAGTTCTGAGGTAACAAACATTAAAAATAATAATGAAAAAAAAACAGACGAATTGAGAACCTCCTCCTTTTTTTGAAGTCGGTTAAAAAAGAAGAAGAAAATAAGTAATAAACTTACCATCAGCCTTGCTTGTTTCCCTACTTCCAAAAAAAGAAAGAACCCACCTGGTAGCGTTGATCATGACGATGTTGGTAAGGTAGCCGTTGCTGAATGCGAACACGACCATGATGAGGATGTACTCCCAGTCCCACAGGAACACCACAGGTAGGTACTTGCGCGGCTGCGCGTTACACAGCATGAGCATTGGGACGCCGATGATGCGGAGCACGCTGGCAGCGGCGATCACCCATTGGTTGAGAGGCTAGAAAAGTTCGTGGTTCTAAAATGCATGGAGACGCTACTTGCTTATTATTATGTACTTTCGACCACGATTTTGAACTTCAGTATTGACATATTTTAAATTCATGAATTCATTAAACCGTTGAACCCAATTTAAATGATTTTTGGTATGATATCTTCATCGTGAACGTGTAACAAACAGATAAATATATTACTAGGTATATATATTCAAAATTCAAATTCAAATTCATTTATTCTGTAAGTAGGCCCTGTAGGCACTTTTACATGTCTGAGTCTACCAGCGCTTCCAAGGGACTCTGTTGAGAAGAAACGCCGCAAGAAACTCAACAGGAAGTCTTTTTTTTATATGAGTAACTTATTACTATGATAAACTTAAGCTAACTAATTTAAATGTCACAGGGATGTACAGGTCCCAGGAGCAATTATGAGACTCAAAGTATATTCAATTTAAATTGGAAATGTAAAGTCTCCGAATTTCAAATAAAAATTAAAAATAGACATAGGTAAGGAGATGTAGAAAGTCTCCACGGTCTATAACCACGGTAAGGAGATGTAGAAAGTCTCCATGGTATAAACTGCACCAAACATGTCTTTGGTTTCTTTTGAAATATGACAATACCTACTGAAGGTCAAAGTCAAGGTGGTATGTATTATATGTATAAAATCATTAGGAAATAGCGACTCCACGTATTCTAGAAGCATGAAATCCTACCAAAATCCTAACCCTAGTTACGGGTAATGGCGGCTGTAATAGATTTTCTGAACCAAAAAATCAACATTGAAAAATTATCTAAATGATGGTGAAAATCACACCAAAATCCGTTGCGTGGTTTAGGAGGAGTTAGCAGATATACAGACAGACAGACGCGGAAAGCGTTAATTATATAAAACTATAATTTATAAAGAAAGAAAATGACCATTGGGGAGGGTACCGTCCCATAACATTTCGGTCATCGTCTATTCTGACAAAAAAACTGTAAAATGTTTTCATACTTGCGTTGCGTTTTGAAAAAGAAACTCACCCGAAGTAAAAATGCAGCAACGAGCCGCCCCGAATAATCTCCACAGTTGAATATCAGATAATTCACCACAGGCACGAAGTAAATGTCTGGAAAAAACAAATAAGTAATATTAATAGGGGTCAATTTATATTTCATCAGTTAAAATAAATAAATATACTGCAGATAAGAAATGAATACCAGCATAGTGCACAACCATGAAGTTTCTGATATTGTTAATGTTCACAACAGTAAAACAATGTTAAAAATGGGTCTATATCGGTTTATCTAAAAAAATTGCTCTATTTTTGTTTCGCATCATATTTTTTTGCATACCAACGTTTCGTCTAATGATTTAAATGTCCAAAATTGTTTGATCGAAATTGTTTTGCATAATATTGCTTGGTCGAAAAACTGTTTAGAATAACTTTTTTTTGTCGAATGATTTTTTGGTATAACGTTGACCGTGAGGCGAAGTCGACGGAGCTCCGCGAAGCTATTCCGCGTAGTTGTGGCGCTTCGCGCCTTGACACAATTCTAACCTAACCTAACCTATAGATTACTTGAGACCTAGGTGTTTTATACTGGGAGGGGCTTCGACCAAACAATATTATGGATTTAGCCTTTTAGTAATTAAAATTTTAGACAAAACAATTTTAGACCAAAAGTGCTTTAGAACAAAAAATATGTATGCAAAAAAATATTTATGCTAAAAAAGAAGTATGCCTTTCAATATTATAGGAAACATTTTCGACCAAAAAATTTTAGCACATAAAATTTTAGGTCAGTCGAAGGGCACCCGTTAAAAATATTTGTGCGTGTGAAGGACGTAATTAATAACACCACTTCTTATTTACCTAGTACTGTTAAACTAATCTTTAGGCTTAGGCTTAGTAGTAAACAAATTAAACTAATCTTTAGGCTTGTAATTTAAGCAACGATAAACATAGGTACTTCTAGATAGAGAATAAAAAGTAATTATCCAAGACTCTGGAACAAAAACGCGCTCATAACATAAATATTTCCTCATGTTAAAGTCACCAAGATGATTTAAACAAAACTGTCGCCTTGTCACCGTGCTTCTAGGAGTCTAACCGAAGTACTCCGAGACATTTTAGAGACAAATCGTCCCTTTAGGGTTCCGTACCTGAAGGGTGCCCAACGGGACCCTATTACTAAGACTACGCTGTCCGTCCGTCCATCTGTCTATCCTAACTTTAAAGAGCTGTATTTTTTGAACCGTAATAGATAGTGGGGATAGGCTGCGATTTTTGACGGAATATGTGTTATTATTATTACTGTGGATTCACAAACTTTTCTTTTAGAGACTGGATTAATTAATGGGGTCCAAGAGAAGTTTTTTTCAACGTTTTTTTTTGTATCGTAAAAACGGTGAAACGTACAGTCACGAACTTTAATTCGGGACCCACCTTAGGTCCAAAGTCATTCTGACATTCTACAACAATATGGTTGAGTCTCCTATAAGTTACACATGATTTGGCATCTCTAATGACATTGACGACTTCAAGCCTATTTTTCTTGAAATGGGTCACAAATTAACGATCGCGATAGTACAAGCGTCAAATTTGGTATGATAATAGTAGAAAAAAAAACAAATACTAAATAAAATACAAGTGTGAGTAGGGCTTGCGCTGTTTCGATTGGAAATCAAATCTATATCAGAATATAATAATACCTGTGTGATAGTACGGAACCCTCGGTGTGCGTGTCAGGTCTTTATTTAAACTTGTGTATGAAATATCGTAAGTAAGGACGATTAATCGTCATTAACTGACTGAGTGCGGCCGCAAATGTCAGAATATTATCATCTGTTTCTATACGGTTACAAACATAGACACATACATACATAATCTCACACCTTCGTTCCCGGAGTGGGGTAGGCAGAGCTACAGAATTACAAACATCTCTAAAAACTTGATGATAATTCTATAACCACAATTTGCACAATTAGGCTAAGATGTTTACCAGCGTATTAGTGACAGGTTGCAAGCCCATCGCCTAACAGTACTACAAGCCTTTATTCCCTTAGTCGTCTCTTACGACATCCACGGGAAGACATGGAGTGGCACTATTCTAACTCGGCAACCACACGATATACATACATAACATAGATAAAAAGATAAAAGACATTTATTCAGTAAGTAGGCCGCACGGGCACTTTTACACGTCACGAATCTACCAGCGCCAATAACAAAACATATTTCATACTACAATGATACCACTTAGTCTAAATATAATGTCAAATATAATGCGTAGTTCAGCAGGAAAACATGTCAAAAATATTATGAGAGAGATAGAGGGAGAAAAAGGAAACATAAAAAACACAAGACGACCACATAAAAGTTTCGATATGTTTTCCTACATCAACATACTTATACAAACACAAGAGAAAAGATTCAGTTCAGCCTAAACGCTTGTCTAAATTTTCTTTAATTTAATTACTTTTTGGTTAGAAACTTAGAAGTATTCAACAAATAAGTACTTAACGATGAACAGAGTTAATGAGTAATTAGCTATAAGTAATAACTGCTACTTATAGCTAATTTAAAAACTTGTTTTGTAGAATGATTAAGCAAAAAACATGTTTGTTACAATTACCTAAGCAAATAATGTCCCAAATCATGAATACTTCTCATTTACGATGGTTAAACTAGGTCTGTTTATTAACAAAATAACAACCTTGGTTTATTTCCACTACAAAAAAATTAGGTTAGCAAAAAATAACTACTAGGGTAACGGGACCAGTAATGGACACTTTAATCTTAGTTCAAATTGCACGCGGTCCTAAATTGATTGTTGCAAAACAAATGAATAACCCTTATCTTCTGTAAAATAAGAATCAAGTTCCATCATTGATCCCGGTCCATTACTGGTTCCACCACCCTAAGTATAATGATGACGTAGTCGCCATAGTTAAACGAATTAGAATAAAAAAATACTAATCCCTATTTAATAATAGTCTTATACGTAGCTGCACACTATAGTACCTTGTCGCTTTAACGCCTTTGACAGATTAGTGCAGTAGTTCAAACATAATGTTAACGTGACAAAGCAGCAAAGTGTGCAACTACTTAAAAGGGTGACCGTACTATGCTAATTAAAATAATTATATGCAAACCAATCATAAACTCGTTTCATTTGTCAAACCTACTCCGTAAATAGATAAGGTATTCTTGTTTGACATAACTTAGAACGAATTTCGACCATAATTATAATAGTACAGTAGGTATATTATTGTTTTTTAATAGGAGTGCAAAAAATACGGAATGCCAGTTTTAATCATATAAAAAACGTATTCTTACTAATATTGTAAATGCGATAGTGTTAGTTTGTTTGTTTGTTCAGTCTTTACAATGGAAAGCCTCAACTGATAAACGTGAAATTAATATTAGTGAAATATTAGTGTAAGTACATTTGGGTGTGTAATGTTTTCAATTAATTTATTTAAATATACTAAATGTATGATATACTGAATAAAATTATTCCTAATGAACTTTATAAATAACGTTTTTATGAGCATTGAGTATTCTGTTATTTAATTATTATGAGATTATGACCCACCAAATTATGAATTTTGTTTTTATACAGATTGCTTATTATGAATTTTACGAGTAGTTAAGTAAAATTGTGCTAAAAGTTTGTATAAAGAATGAACGGCACCCGTGTAAATTATGTTTTAGTGAAACGAACATATTTGTGAAATGTAATACGAGTACGTACTCTTAAATGTAGAAGACTCGCAGAATGTAGTGTATATGTACGTACAGTTAACTTAATAACTTTAGCTGTTGAGCATACAACCCTGTTAAAATCACAGCAGCGTTAAGTCACAAGGCAGAATTTACGTCAACATTAATTGACTTATCTTCGACACGGTGCTATAGTAGCATAACAATTATGCCCTTATTAATTAAACATGGGGTAACCTCGGACTAGCTAAGCCATGCTTTGGCCTTATCTGTCGAATTCAAAATGTCACAATGGCATAAGGAAAAAGCATGGCTTAGCTTCTCAACGGTCACTCCACCCTCCCTACGAAGCTAGCGGTCCTGGGTTCACATTCCGATAAGGGCAGATTTTTGTGTGATGAACGGGAATATTTGTTCCTGTGTCTTGGATTTCTATGTAATTAAGTATTGATTTTGCTATATAAGTATTTATATCGTTGTCTAGTACCCATAGTACAAGCCTAGAGCTTAGTTTGGGACTAGGTCAATTTGTGTGACACTGTCCCCTGATATTTAAAAATACTTACTGTTCCAATCCGTTCCTTTAGTAACAGGATGTGATTCCACCAACACAGTGACAGCAGGATACACAGCCATACTGATCGCGAATACAGCAAAAATGCTAAAAGCATACACCCAAATCTTCCTCATCACCGCCACCATCGACACCTCTCTATGTCTATTAGTTGCTATCCCTCCAGTGCCTCTCAAAATATGATATGTGAAGAAGTCAATCTTGTACAACATGACGTAGGCAATCAAAGAGGTTATGAGCATTATGTCTGCTATAACGAAGTATATGAGAGCGCTGTGTAATGGAGATATCTTGAAGGCTAGTGATATAATTTGGGCTACTGCTGCTATAATGCCTCCTAGGGATTGACCGCTAACTAGTGCTCCCATGTATTCTTTAGAGAAGCGGCTAGCTATGCCAACTATACCGCCTATGAAGATCGCGCTTGCAGCTGAAAAGGAAAGATAGTATTAGTTTTAAAGACAAAGCATGCTTACTGAATCGATAACACAGATGTTTAAACTTTTAAACGTCTTACGTCAAATACAAAATGTATAACCCACACTTTATGCAAATTACAACTTAATTGATACGAAACAAAGTCTCGTTTAATCTTGAACTTGTGTCGGCCGTGGCCGACGGTGGCATCAGTGGCACGACTTTAAGTTGTCGGGCAGAGCCGACTATGGCGTTTAAAATACTTGTGTTTGAGATGACGTTTATAAGGTTAAATTAATTATTAATCAAAAGACGATGCCAGATCTTGGCTTAAAACACTTTTAAAAAAAGCCCGCGGATACGAAGGATGTTGATATGACCTGTTTTGTATGCGATTTAAATTCAGTATTTTATAACTAACACATTAAGGGAACTTATAAAAAAAAAAAAGAGCCATCTATTAAGATACTTTGTAAAAAAGGCATCTTGCGAGTAACGTGTTTTTTTTTAATGGTATATGAGGCAAACGAGCAGACGGATCGCCTGATGGTAAGCGATTACCGTCACCCATTGTTACGACCATTTCTAAATATGTTTTTTAGACAAGTTCTTCACAACTAACACCACAGCATTGTTTTAAATATTTTTCTACATCAAATAAACCCAATTCTATAATTATCCGTCACAATTTTTTCTTAGGCCAATGCTTCTATGGAGACCTGAAGCCCGTTTCACGAAGCTACAAGTTACAAATTACAAGCGGAAGTCTCTTTCTAACTCCTTTTGCTGGAAAAGGAGTTCCGCTTGTAATTTGTAACTTGTAGCTTTGTGAAACGGGCCACTGGCACTGTTCTTCATTATAGACATTATTAAGACGTTGAATGCCATGAGCTCTACCGATGGGATGAAAACTTTCCTATCATAAAAGGAATAAGGTTGAAATGAAAAATGTTGGCAGCCAACATGTTAAAAAAACTTGGGTTCGGCTTAAATCGGTTCCCGAATTGCGGGCGATTGTAAAGCTGTAATGCCACAAATAAACAATAGTTTTACTTATTGTTACGGCGGTTAAGCTCTTGGCGTTGAATAATTACTGTTTTTTATTCTAAGAGCTGTATAAGCATGGCCTTGTGTAAGATTCCCGTTTTAAGACACAAAAGTTTTTTTAAAGTCCTAAATTATGTTTTACAAAAATAAAACATTTTTTTTTTAGTAAGATACTTTTGTTGCCTACTGTACTTCTACCACCGATTATAAACTCTGCTAAAGTACTACTTCTATAAGCATTCCGTCTCCATCATTATACCAGCTTAATTAGTAAGTACCATTATTATTGTAATTGTCATTAAAATCGCATAAGCATGCAAAATTTCACGTCAATCCGATTACTACAATATAAGTAGGTTATTATAGTAGTTTACGTGACGCTTGCGTAATGCTAATTACCAGTGATCGGATCTAGGATGCAATTTGGGGTGAACGACCTCAAACGTTATGCTTAACATGGATGTGACTCGAGATTTCCCGGGATTTTGGGAAATGGGTTATTGTTAATAATTAATAACTTTTGTCGAGGGTTAACCTAATAAACAAATAAAAATAATAAAAATACCATAAAAGACAAGACGTGCAAGTTACGTTTAGTTCTTCTATGCAGTACTGTATTTTTTTTAGTTATTACATATTTTGTTAATTTTATAGTGTAAACTACTTAAAATTACGAGTTATTTACCTTTTTATAAAGGTAGGTAACAAAAAGATTCGCGGGATTGTAAGTCATATTCATATCCATGTTAAAATAACGGACTTAAATTGCATCCTAGATCCGATCACTGCTAATTACGCAGAGTCTCGTACAACACTTTATCTACACACATATTATAAGTACTCAAACATGGCTTCAGAAGCCGAAAGGCAAATGACCAGCATTACCTTACCTGTGGTAGTGGGTGACAGCGATGACAGCTGTAAAGTAATTTTTCTCAAAAATGTCCGGAAATGTTGACATTCCTATCTACATATTGAGACGCGAAGTACATAGTTTACTGACAGTTCTCAAATTTAAAAAAAAAACATTGCGTGCTCGCTACACAAGCCCGCAATGTTGCATACAAATTCCATTACTATCTAGCTTGTAACTTTTTAAAAAGTGAAAAGGGCCATAATAAAATGAGGGCACAAGTATTATACATCCAAATTTTACTCGAAACATAACTTTTTTATTTGTGGCTGGAATAGCTTATGTTTTTTTAAAAACAACAATTGCGTTTCTCCTTGTCATAAACAAAAAGGCGGTAACGAGTGATGGTTTTTTCACATGAAGTTTCTGTTTGTATGCAATTCAAAAAATGAGTTCATGCAATGAAGATTTGACTCCAACACAAATTTTTTCTTGCGATTTTTGAGAAAAACACTATATTTGCCTCGGCAGGAACAGCAATTGCGGGCTTCGTATTTTTAAACGGACTCGCAAGCTCGTCCGTTTAATCCAATACTCGGCCCGCAATTGCCTACTTCCATGCCTAGGCCATAATGTACTATTGAATTACGTTATTGAATATTGTAAGGTAATGAGATCCAAATTTGGAACATCTTCCAAAACTAACAACTGTCATCGCTGTCACCACTACCACAGGTAATGCTGGTCATTCCCTTGGGGTTTTGAACGCATAATAGAGGACTTATGATATGAGTGTAGATAAAATAATTTGCTTTATGTATTTGTGTATTTATATTTAGTTTATATGTAAGTACATTTTCTAATTCAAACTTCAAACCCATAACATTTTTTTGACAAAAACACACTGCAACACAACTAACATAATCAAACATTATGACAGAAAAAACTAAAAGGCAAAAGAATAGAACATAATAGTACATTACTTAACAAGGGCTGTAAAAGAAAGAAAGCCCGAAATCGCAGGTATTTGAGACCCGAGCCGCAGGCGAGGGTTGTAAATATGCGATAGAGGGCTTTCTTTTTTACTGCCCGTGATGAGTACACAATTTTACGTCTTCACCTGGCCACAATGCGAGTTTTACCGTGCGCGCAGCGTGCGATAAAACTCACATGGCCAGGTGTTACGTAAAGATATTTATATGCAAGTAGTGAATTTAGAGACGTTGCAGTGTAGTGTGAGGTCAAAAAGGACTTATCTCATTTGAAAATAGTAATACTTAAAGTGTTGTTTAGTTTGAGTTTTAAAGCAATCAATTTACACCGCCTGCATGTATTTATGTCCTTAGCTATTTCTCTGTCAAAGGTTGTCTGGTAGAGTTCGCTATTTAGCTATTTAGCGGCAAGGCCGAATGTAGTATAAATATAATTAAAATGTAATGTGTTTCCTTTTTAAGGTATGAAGAGTATTTGTAACTGTATTGTTAAAATGTACTCAATAGATTACGTTGTTTGTTTGTTAGTTACAAATGAAGCTAATATACTCGTAAGTGTATTCAAAAACTGTCATTTCAACTTGAAAGGGTTGCAGCTGCAGATTACTTGATACTAAAATGTCAACGCATAGATGACCTATTTACGTAAGCATATTACATATCTATATGTGTAGGAATGTTACTAGATCAAAGGTCACACAAACAGAAACATAGCCGTCTAATATTTATCATGTTTCCAATGCTTTCTAAGTACATTACTAAATATTTAACTTATAAGACAGACAGACAGACAGTAAACAACAACAATGCTAACTTTTTTATACAATGTAGAAAAGTGTGATATCTGCAACGACATTTCTATGGTCCATGGTAACAACAATGCTAATAAATATTTATAATAGAACTGTTATTACCATGGCAATACTCATTACCGAACTGTTATCAGTGTTATCACCATCACAATTAGAGCAGGCTCCAATGAGATGTTCGTTTGCTAAAATTGCGGACCGCGAAATGTTTGGTGATTTGTCTACCTGACTGACATGAGACCCTCGACTCGTCTACCTGACACGTTGGCGTGCGCGCGCACGGGCCTTTGTTATGTGTTCAGCCTTTATATCTGGCATAGACTTGAAAATGTAGGTTGCCGAGGTTTGTGGTTTGAGGGATCACGAAAAAAAAACCGTTTTTTTGGGTGCTGCACAAACTCATGGCGAAAATATATGTAATATCCTAATATCCTACCTGGGTTGCACTCTTTAACGGGCTGCGACACCGCAAGGCGCCTAGGTATCTACAGTCACGAGATTAAATTTGGTACCCACCTTAGGTCTAAAGTCAATCTGACATTCTACAACAATAAGGTAGAGTTTCCTAAAAGTTACAAATAACTTGACGTCTCTAATGACATTGACGACTTCAAGCATATTTTTCTTGAAATGGTTCCCAAATGAACGCTCATAACCGTACAAAAAACAAATGTTGAACGCCGCGAATCTGGATTTTGTTCAGGATGCACTTCCTGCCTTGGGTAATGGGCTTTTGACTAGTCAACAATATAAAGATCTCGAAAAAGTTTGTACTTAGGTATTTACTTTCTAAACAACAAACAACAGCAGATGATCTTCAACATAAAATGATGTGCGAAAACAGGCTTTGCCTTAAGAGGCCGTATACGAAATTTTGTCGGTTTTGCTTATTTTTGTGATTTTACAGTTAAAAATACTGTTTTTCTATAAGTTTTAATGCTCAACATTAAATGTCGTTTTAGTTATTATCGAATAAATGAGCCACTTTTTTATTTTTGTTGAGTATTATAATGCGAGATTTAGGATGTTTTAAAATATTACTTATTGTCAATTCTTTTGAACTTTTTGGATATTTTTTTTTTAGGTAATCGATTGATTTTGAACTATAGCTTATTTCTGATGTTTTAATAGTATGAACGAGAGTTCTGAGGTAGCCGAAATAAAAATTATTTTTGGCCGTTTTCTATAAAAATTACCAAGTTTATTTATTTTTTACTCGAAAAATTTATATGAAAGTGGTAAAAAGTAATTCATACATTTTTTAGACGACTTTCACAGCAATACATTGTCAATTTTTCATACCGTTAAAACGTCAAAACGATTCATGAATATGTGATATTCTAAACCTCTTCCAGCAAAATTCACATAACAGTCGCCGGTGTCAGGCCGATTAATCAAAATTAAATAATAAAAACAAAAAAGTACCTCATACATTCGTTAAAATTAGAAATTATCTTTCGTGTTGTGCATTAAAACTTGTAGAAATACATTATTTCAACTGTAAAATCAGGTAAATCAGCGAAAGCGGCAAAATTTCGTATACGGCCTCTTAAATTTTACAAGATGAATATGTACCTAAGTAGGTACCTCTGATGCATTGCATTTAGACTTTTTAAGAGCAAATGCTCAAGTGTTTCTGTGGAAATGCTCTTCTGAACCTATATTTGAGTACATTGATTTCCTTCAATTTGGTTACGAGCTACGCGAAGGAAACCTTTACCCAAAGCAAATGCCGAAAACATATCTACCTGACTATTTAATAAAACCGTGTACCTAAATGTCGATCTAATGAAGAATGTCAGTAGGTCCGCCAAATCGCTTGAAACTTTGTAACAGTAAAGCTTATAAATAAACAAACCTACTACTTTTTGTTTCATTCAAATAGACCCAGTAGTTTTGATTTTACGAACGTTTAAAATTTTGGTTAATAGTATTAAAGGGCGCGGGCGCCATCATGCTGGAGTGACGTCAGCGCTTCACAGCATCGGTATGCGCCCTTATATAATTGAGTAAGTTCACAGGGCTATCTTTTTAACCGTAATAACTTAAAGTAACCAGTTTAAATTTTCACAAAATACGTGTTGTTATAAACTCTATAGTTTATAATTATAAAATGAACAATAAATCACATCCCGAGAGGGGTAAAAACATTTTTTTTTGCATTATTATATGGATTATATTTTTATAATGGCTTCTTATTTTGATTCTATTTTAAGCTTAAATTGTAGTCTAACTTTCATAGTTTAACTCTAACTTTAATAGACGTCAGAAAACAGCCCGCAATTTTAACAAACGGTCTTCACTGAGATTCCGCTCTAAATGTTTTGGTAACACAATGAGTGGCATGGTAATAATGGAATATCTAAATCACCATTAGAGTTAGATAGATAAAAACCCTGATATCTAGATAAGACCATCCCAATTCAACTAGTTTTTACACATATATGAATCGGTTCATTCGTTTGCGTTGGCAGCCATGATGCCACAGATAGGCACACAGATACCGACCTTGAACTTACCTTAACCCCATTTTTTGTAAAAAATTAGAAGCATAAACTACGAAATAGAAAAAAAAACTCACCTGTCATTACAACTACAGTGACCATAGTGATGATGAAGAATATGTTTTGCCATTTGTCAGTGTCAACTTGGACCATGGAGGTGGTCAGTAGGAAAGTGATAGTGATAATTATTAGAGATCCTTGCAATCGAGTCTTGACGGATACTCTGTAACAATATGTAGATAAAGTTTAGTTTGTAAAATTAAACATTTCCTGAGAAAATAGCAATAAACAACATAAGGATATAAGCAGTGATCAGAATAGGTAGAGTATATTTACCTAAAGTTCGCAAAAGGTTACATAATATAGAGTGGTTACAACCGGATGAAATATTAATTTATCTTTATTGAATTCCGGATGTCCAGTATTTTTAATGCTAAATATAGGTAATATTTACTTACGGTATGGGATATTTTATGTTAGTTTGTGATAAAAGGGGCCTGTAACTCATTTCTTTTAAGTATCTAAATAATAGGTGGAGTATATTTACCTAAACTTCGTAGAACAGAGACATAAACTGGAGACTTCCTTGCTACTACATTTACTAGTACCAGAAAAAAACCGGAAATCCGGAACTAAATAAAAATAAAATAATATTTCACCCGGTTGTAACCACTCTATATTATGTCCTTTTGCAAACTTTAGGTAAATATACTCTACCTATTCCGATCACTAGATATAAGGCTAAAATTAATACACTTAAAATGCAACCCTGTAGTATTGATATTAGGGTTGAATTTCATTGACACATTTGGGGGTCTAGGATGATCATAAACTATGCATGACGGAGAGAAAAACTCCCTCAAACATTAGGTACACTTATTAATGTACTTATTTTTTTTTAAACTATAAATATTTTATTATGATGCACTATTATTTTAATATTTAGTAACCCAATATCTAAATTAACAATATCTTAATAAGTAAGGGTTTACATAGTGTAGTTTTACTTACAAATGTCCATAGAGTGAATTCAAAATAAGGAATATTAAGTTAGGTACAGCGGAGGCCACATTCAGGTAGGATGTAAAGTCAGCTTGGAACCGAGTTTTCCGCACCTCCATCAAAGTAGTGAAGTTGACCGGTGTCACATCTCGGAATTTGTACATCCAATACTGAAATAACAATAACCACTTTTATTTTTATTTCATTAGGAACATAAATAGTGGCTATTAGAAATTTACCCAAACAATTAGAAGGCTAATTAAGTTCTCATTTTAATTAAAAAATACACATGTTCAGCAACATTACCGTATTCAAATAAAAGATAAAAAATATTTAAATCCATTACTAATTTTTACTCTAAAACAATAATAATTTAAAAAAAATACATACCTCATTGGCAGTAATCAGAAAATTCCATGGTATCAGAGAAGTGATGCCAAACAAATAAAAAAGTAAATAGACAATCCAGTAGTTGTCATGAGGTTGATCGCCAGTGTCCAGCACTTTAGTCGAGCATGAGTCAGCCACTAATTCACGTTCTTCCGAATCATCAATTACTTCTTCTTCAATTTCATTTTCCACTTCAAGCCCCTCATTGTTAATCGACCCAGTTTCTTCGACATCCATGGTCATACTAACTAATATTCATTCATCAATAGTAATCTCAACAAAGAGAAATTTACTGAGTTTATTTACTGAATATTGTCCATATTTTGTCGCACCTCGATTAGCTAATCACTATTTTGGGCAGAAAAATAAACAATCAGGACCTGTCTCTACCTGAATGTGACGCTCACAACATATTAGTTTTGTTTTGCATTATTTGTTTTAAATGCAAAGGCGATAAAACTGGATCGACCAAGTGCGTGCATATACTTTGCACTACAAAGTCGAAATCGAATCGAATTCACAATTTCACATCGAATTGATTAGAATGACAGCTCTTATGTCAAACTTGTCAAAATCGCGGTCCGTTTCACGTTCAACAGTTAAGCCCTCTTGAGACTTTAGATTTGGCTAAATTCAGTGTGCTGAATGAAAAGGACTCTAAAAAAACCGGCCTAGTGCTAGTCGGACTCTTGTACGAAGGGTTCCGTCCCATTATCAATACAACATTAGACACTTAACTGCAAAAAACGGGGAAAAAACTTTAAATTTATAACACCCCTCTTTTTCCGTCAGGGGTTAAAAAGGCTCAGGGGCTATGTTGCACCGCCACCATGAAGTTATAGATAAAGGTGGAGGCAACACTCTCTGAAGCCGAATGAAGCGTCCTTGAAGTCATTCTATCTCAAATACTACCCTAGTTAGAAAGAGAGGAGGGGACCAAAGTGTTTGAGATAGAATTATGAAAAAGTACATTCAAGACGATTCATTTTGGTCTAAAGAGTGTGGCCTCCACCTTTATCTATAACTTCATGACCGCCACCACAATGTCTGCTTTGCCCAAAGGTTAACTGGTAGAGAATGCCTTACAGCATTAAGTTCACCTTATATATTAAGTTTTATTTACATCCAACTAAGTACAGAATTCAACATAAATAAAATTAAAAATTAAAACTAAACGTATTTAAATTAAAATTAAACTAAGCTACTTAAATATTAAAGATATAAATAATAATCACCACTATTAAAAAGAACACCCCCTCTAGCAGGTCCGCTCGCGGCATGGTCCCCATGACACTGGCTGCAATACCTCTCTGGATAGCTAGCCCAATCCTTTGGGAGAGGTAAGCACCAGCTCTAGGATCTCCGGAGGATTCTATGAACCGAGAGGACAGGGCTTTAATAAAGCTTTTCATATCAGCTGACCATATTAAGTGTATTTGTGCAATAAAGATTAAATAAAAAAATGAATGAAGGTAACATTATTCAAATAATTTTAAATTTCAATGCGCCATCTCCTCCCCAATTGGTGTTCTTTGAAAAATAATAGTTTAGAACGTAGTTTCTTTACGCTAGAGGGCGCTAACGACGACACTGTTAATCGCTAAAACCAAATTAAAAGTTTTAATTTGAAACAGGACGGAAAATTTTGATGTTAAAGGCTGTTTTCCTCGGACCTCATTCCACTCGCTAGACAGTCCTTGTCTTTTCGTTGGAAGGATCATTTTAGTTCAGTTAGTGTTACTAAAGGTAAATATTATGCTGACATTCAGGCCACGATTCCTCCCAAACCATGGTTTTTTAAACTCAAAGACATCAACAAGAGTACTGCCTCAACAGTTTGCAGGTCATGCTTGCACCCCTGTTCATCTTGCTAAGCTTCATATTAAAGATAGTTCTGTTTGTGAATGTGGACTAGACGAGGGCTCTCCTGATCACATCTTTTTTAGCTGCCCTAAATATCCCAATTCCCTCTATGATATTCTCCCCTCTGAAATCCCCCGCCCTATAAACTTCAAATCCCTCCTGGCTCTTGTTTATTCCCCCTTTGTATATACTCTTTGTGAATATTATTAAGTATAATAACATTAAACTGTAGTATTCAGTTTTTAAGTAATATTTATATATATAAAATATAATAATTGTATGTTTTGTCTCAGGTGATTCATCAGCATCCTTTTCTTAATTTTCCTGTCCTTTCTGTTTTATTCCATTTCTCCTTTACACTTGTTCTTCCACGAAACCCGTTCCTTAAGCAGAGTCTCCGTTACCAAACTTGACATTGGCGAAATCACTGCGGAACGCCATAAAGAAAAAAGAAAAAGAAGAAGAAGATGTTAAAGGCTGGAAATGAATGGATCCACTATGGTCTATCTATAATATAATCCATAATATTTAGATGAACGAACGAGTTTAACTATGCTGCCCCATTGTGATATTTTTTTGCCGACAATTAAAAAAACTGTACGTGTTGGGATACCAAATGTATTTACCGGTTTGTCGGTATTGGACGGTAAGTATGACTCAGACCAGACCATGTATATCGAACTGTAACGTGTAATTCGAGACTAAATCGAGAGAAAGGGATGGAGCTAACGTAACATCGAACTTCGATGTTCAAAGTACTGTATTTGCTAGATATCGGCTGTGCTGTGAGTGCCTGGGATAATAATAAGCACTATATATTCATTATACTCTATGGCACCGTGCATGACCGTGCGATACGAGCCAGCGTGATTTGGAATGCAAACATAGACAAGAAATGTAACCACAGACAATAATTGCCAGTTGACAGACAGTGCCAACTGCCAATGTCACTTTTGACATGGATGATATAAATATGTCCGATGCACCCACAATCGAAAATCAATATACAGCAAGTTCCAGCTTACCCCCGTTACCCAAAAAACGTCGCAAACGCAAGAACAAAAACAAAAAGCAAAGCAAGCAATTGAATATTATTAAAAAGGTTTTAAAACGCAAACCAAGTGGTGAAGCTAAAACTGTGTTAACTATGACTGCTTGGGCTGAGCAGTTTACTTTTGCTGCTACATGGCAGTTGAAACACCAGCTAGCCTATTGGAAAGCAAAAGCCAAGGCCTTACAATACGAGAATGGGGTATTACACGATATAATTCGCCAAAATCACAATGTGGATGAAGATCTTTCGTATCCAAGCAGGTCCAAAATGCCTGATGGTTCCGAGGATGAAAAAGAAGAACATCGAGAAATACATAATAAAAATGAAGATATCAACATGGAAGAAGGTGAATTAGGACAGTGGAAACAAACAGATGGTATAAAACATGATAAACTGAACATTCAAATAGAATCTGATGATAGTGATATTTTAGATGACAAATTAAATATAGAAGTTAGTGAGGAATACATAGAATTTTTAATGGTCAATGCAAAACATAAAGAAGAAATCAGGTTAGAGCGAGAAAGATTAAAAAACTTGGAAGTTGAAGAGGCAGCACAAGAAAGAGAAAGAAAGTTAAAAGCGAGGAGGCACTATGGGTTGTCTATGCAAGAATTGTATGGGGATAAATGGCAGAAAGTATCTGCACTAGAAATGTCTATGAAGTGTGGATTTTTGAGTGTCATGGATAGCAGCAGGCCTGAATTTTGGCCGGTTATTCCTTTTAATTTTGATGCGGTTGATGCGTAAATGAAATCTAATCAATTATTAATTGTAAACTTATTTTCCTCTGTTCTCTATTTGAGTTGTATAAAATCAAAACTTGCTGTCTACCATATCCTTTTCAAACAGAGCTTAGCATCAAAACAAGAAAAATGTTGAATCATATAATTCCAATAAAAGATAAAGATAAAGATATAGTATTTATTTCTCAATAATATTACATAAGTTTACCATAAGTCAAATATTTACATAAATACTGAGATCATCAGATTACAAATAACATTTTACTCTTATATTTAATTGAACTGTGTATAATAATATACACATTTTTTATAATACTTATTATTAAAAGAGTAATATTTATATTTATAATCACCTTTTTGAAAACAGCTCTAACGATTTTGATTAAATTTGCAATATCAGGGTTTATGGGGGCGAAAAATGAATCTGTCAAGTTGTCGGAAATTCTTTTTAATCTAATCAGCGCCCAGTCTTCCAGTTACTAAGTAACTGATAATAAATAACACTGGTATTGTTTTGTTTGAAGATTTATATTAATTTGTGTTTTGCTCAGGTTTTTGTCCCATTAAAAGAATAATTTATCAAACTGCTTTAAAGGATACGGTAGATAGCCAGTTTTGATTCTACACAACTCACTTCACCCTTTAATGCATAGCATGTCGAAAGTGAAACGTGCCTTCAAAGTTTATTTCCAAATTTGAATTTTGACAAAGCTACAAATCTTACTGCATAAATTAGAAGTTTGAAATTTACTTAAAATGTACGTTTGAAAATGAGCTTTAAAATATACGATGTACATCTACATCATCATGCATTTAAGGGTTAAGTGTCATTTTTACGAAGTAGTGTTGTAAGATTGGTAGAATCATCAGTGTTATTTTGGAAGCATTGATAGTTTTAAGTAACATTACTCAATTTATGGGCCCTGCCTGTGTGACACTAAATATAGGTGATTATTTTGATAAACATTGAATAAATATTTTTGTAACACATTCGCTGCCACATGTTACGCTCATAACCAAATCTTGCGTTTCTGCTTTGTAGCATAAGCCTATAAACAAAGAAACCGACTTCCTAGTTGAAGTAGGAGGTTAGTCAGCAGAGATGGGCATTATTGGAATAATTATTTATTCTAAGGAATAAACTAATAAGGAATAAAAATTAATTCGTAATATTTTTATTCGCGAATAATTTATTCGACTACTTTTCGAATAACGAATAATTTATTCGCTATTTTATTCGGATAAATTCACGAATAATATTTGTCATTTTTGGTTATTCCATTCAAATAACTAACACAAATTAGAAATAAAGTGACTCGTATATAAGTACTGCACATTTCAACACCTTAAAGATTGACAATAATGTTAAGGGATAAACCCAGGTAGTAAAATAAACAATGGAGCAGCGTAGACATCGGATTAGTCACATGTAGTTAGTAACTTTCTAGCCTGGCCTAAAAAGAGATAGATATATGAAAGAGTGAGATAACAACGTTTTCTTATCTGTTGTTCATTCCTGAGTGAATCTAATAGTTTATATATTAGCGAGTTATTATTTAGTTGCAGTGCATTGCACATCACACTTGTCAATACTTTTATCTAAACCGCATAAACTTTTTAATTTAACGTAAAATATTTGTAGACCAAACAAATAATAGAAGAATGTCTTATGTAAGGTGAAAATTAACTTAGTCCGTTCCGTTAGTGTGTACAAACAACATCTTTCAGTTATGTTTACTTATTAATTTTCTAGAAAAATGGAGCAGGTATTAATTATTCGACGAATAATTTATTCAAATAAGAATAATCATTCGAGAATTTCATTCGTTATTCGCGAATAATTTGGTTATTCTTATTCGTTATTCGAATAAATTTTGCCCATCTCTGTTAGTCAGCAACCTACTTGTTGCTGACACTGAATGTGTTAGTGTCAAAGATGGTTACAGAAGAATGTAATTGTATTTTTTTTTTAATTTTCAATTCAATTCAATTATTTATTTCAGGCCAATTTGCCCATTGTTTGTTAGTTACAGACTTACTTTTCTAAAGTTAGTACATCTTAACCTAGGTCACACAGTTTTTTATTTGGGGTACACAGGGCGATGAAACTACGCCCAATGACTGAAAAACGGAGAGTCCCATCTCTCTGCTACATCGGTCAGAAGGCTGTTGGTGCTGGCCCGCAGGCGATACATTTGAGAGGCGATTCTGTTTCGCATTATGGCATGGAAATCATTCATGCGTGCTTCCGCAAACATGCCTGACGCACTGCAAAAGCGTGGCAGCCCCATCAGCATTCTGAGGGCCCTGCAAAGATGCACTACGCTAACTAACGTTTCTATTCGATTCGTTTTTAAACCAATCGCGTCACTGGGAGATGACGTGATACGAAAAGTCACGTGGTCTACCAGTGACGCGATTGGTTTAAAAACGAACCGAATAGAAACGTTAGTTAGCGTAGTGCATCTTTGCAGGGCCCTCTGAACCCATTATTGAATTGGACACGCAAAGCACTGTAAGCGCGCTTCGTATAGTTGATCCACAGACTGCACGCGTAGAATGATTGGCAATACGATTTGAACAATGTTTTCTTGACCTCCACTGTACAGCGTGCAAACCTGCGAATCAAAATATGAGCTCTTACTGCCAGTGCTCTGCGTTCCCTTTCAATATCCGCATCGTCCTTCAGCCTTTCAGTCATTACATGTCGCAGGTATTTGAAACTGGACACTCTTTTTAAGGCACTACCGCCAAGTGTCACCGGCTCAACTATTGGTAAGGTCTTGTTACCAGCACGAAAGACAAGTATCTCACTTTTTTTAATATTATAGATGAGCCCATGAGACCGCGTAAGTGTCACACACCTTCAAAAGCTTATTCATTGGTTCATTGCACTGATCGAAGGGGTCAGCAACACCATATCGTCGGCGTAGCTAATATTGTTTACCATTTTACCACCGACCGAACAGCCAACCATGGTGTTACTGAGCTCGACGATCAGCTGATTAACATACATATTAAACAATAATGGAGATGTAAGTCCCTCTTGCCTTACACCACACTCAGCCCTATAACCGTCTTAACAAAATTATGCTGATTTAATACACACATATTTTTTTTGATGCAATTTTTGTTGAAATCCTTAATTTACCCACATGTTTATATACAACAGTATGTAGGCACAATTCTAGGCTATTATGAATCTAGGCAAGAAAATGGTACTTTAAAAAAATAAGTTGCTTAAATTATAAAATCGTCTAGTCTGATTTTTAAAACCTGCTTTTTAGAGCCCTGTATCCAAAGAGTGCCAATGCCAACGGGAAAGTGTTACTAAGCCTCCGTTGTCCGTCTGTATCTCATGAAACTTAATAGGTAGACAGTTGAAATTTTCGAGCGTGTATTACTATTGCTGCTATAACAAAAAAAAATTTTTTTGCTCATGCATTTCGATCAAGTTTTAGGGTGAAGCCAAACAAACGTATGGACTTTTGTGTGCAGCAGAAATTAGGCGACCGAAAATATTTTTTTATGTTTCCGTACCTCAAAAGGAAAAAACGGATCCCTTATAGGATCACTTTGTTTTCCATCTGTTCGTCTGTCTGTCAAGACCATTTATCTCGTGTATCGAGTTGAAATTAAAACCATATTATTATACTCAGGTCTACAGTCCCTTGAAGCTGTGAAAAAAAGGAATGCCGCAAAAAACGTCTATTTTGACACTCTCTAGGGAATCAAAATTTATAGGGTATTTTCCGTATGAAATTTGGCAAGTAATACCGTCTTATACTACAAATATAGGGAATAATGTGAAACTATACAATTTTAATTAAAAGTAAAAACAGGGTCTTTATGCAAGGAACGGCGGTCCAAATTTCGAATTGATTTAAACATGTCATGTGGGGTACGTATCGTATGAAAATCTTAAATACGGAACCCTCGGTGCGCGAGTCCGATTCGCACTTGACCGGTTTCGGAGTTGTGAGTGTGAGCCGTGTGCCGAACAGGCGCGGATCCAGCTTTCAGATTAGGGGGGGTTCATTAACTGCTGAACGCAGAAGTTCGGTCAATTGCGAGATAATGCCACACGACTATTTACTTTCTGACCCGTATCTACGAGTGCCGAAGGGGGTGGTCATGACGTACTTGACCACCCCCGTGGATCCGCCACAGGTGCCGAACTCGCAAAATAACACTCGTTTCCAAACGTTTGGCTTCACCCTTACAGAGAGTGTAGGTACAGTCAGCTGCAGAGATAAGTAGACCCCCTTCATACAAGTTTCCTAGCAAAGGGGGTTACATTTCTCTGCAGCTGACTGTACTATGGCCGCTTTAACAAAAAATAAAATGAAGTTAAAAAGTAACCATACAAAAAAGCGTTAGGCGTTTTTTGCTCGACCTTAATATTGATGGTGGTACGGGACCCTTCGTGTGTGAGTCCGACTCGCACTTGGCCGGTTTTTAGTTAAACTCATTTCCCGATGAGCCTGCAAAAAATGAATAGCAATGTGTTAGCAACCAAGCGTTCTCATTCTTAACCCAGGCGTCCTTAATAGTACATTGTGTATTAAGGGTGGTAAAGCCAGAATTACAAACGAGAGTCTGTTAGAAGCCCGAAGCCGAAGGCTGAGGGCTTTAATGACTCGAGCTTTGTATTTCCTTTACCACCCGTGTAACATACAATGTTTTTCATCACAATTGCGAGGAAATGAAATATAATCAGAAAATAGTTCATATTTTTAACTTACTATTGTCACTAATAATTTTAGCCGCGTTGGCGATGTCCGGCGGAGTCGCATTATCCATTTCTTCTGATGACTAGGTTTTTTTTTAATGAATACTTCCAAAGCTGTTCCAATGCCATACGCTAACGAGTGCACGGTAGATGGCGGTAGATGGCAGCACGGGTGAAAAACCTTTCCAGCATTTGGTTCATAGGTAAAGGCGGCCAAGAAACTCCTTTATCATTTTTCGACCCTATTTGTAGGACGTTAAGATCCAAAAGTGGAAATGGATTTTCTTGGTCATCTATACATCAGCAAAAAGGTTTTGATACTATGACCTAAAATAATATTAAAGTTTCATTTACTTACTTAAAAAAAGGGACGATCTCATACAAATTGGCTGACTCCCAAACTAAGCTCTAGAGTCTAGACTAGACAACGATAAACATACTTACTTGTATAGAGCAGCTATTCTCAAAGTGTGCTTCGCGGAGCCCTGTGGGGCTCCACAAGGCATTTGCAATGGAACCGTCAAAAAAAACAATGTGATTCGAAGGATTTTTTAAAATTATTTTTGCAGAGACAGAGGTTTTGCCTAATTTGGGGCTCCGTTAAAAACTAAGTGATTAAGAAGGGCTCCGTCGCAAAAAAAATTGAAAACCGCTGATATGGAGAAATACCTACATAGAAAACATCCAAGACTCAGAAATTAGTATTCGCGCTCATCACTCAAAATATTCACCATGACCGGCGGCGTCGCTATTGTCTAACGCACTCGCAATCGCTATCGGCTTCAAAGTGGAACAATTGTTTTCATTTTGTATGCAGAGCCGCCTCCGGACTGTCAAAATGAATGCGATTGCGATTGCGTTAGGCAATAAGCCCTCAGTACACTTATCATATTTTGTTACAATTACCGCAAACCCTCGCCGACCTCGCTGTATTGTTATAGAGTGCAAGAGACAGAGCATTCGACTAAGCGAGTACGGTAATTGTAACTCATGGTAAGGGTACGGCTATCGCTCAGAATCCCTTGCTTTGTAGGCAGGGTCGCTACCAACTAGGTTAAACTCGCCTACAGCCAGTCAGTCTGCGTACAGTCAAGGACTTTAATTGTTATGCCACTATGGAACCCTGCCGCATAACGTTAATCATTCATTTAAGCATAATTTCTGTCATGTGGTTTGACGCTGTCATTATGACAGGGTTCCATAGTGGCATAACAATTAAAGTCCTTGCCTGTACCACATTATCTTACTACTTCTTACTTTTTATTCAAAAATCTTCATAACAACAAATAAACAAAAGCTATTCGACGCGAAACTTAAACTAATGACGAAAAATCTGAATAATTCAATAAGGTCTATTCCTCGAAATGCTTTATGGATGACAATACATTGTTAGTATGTCCCAATTTGGGATACAACATATTTTTACAATGCAGATATGTTTTTTTTTTACTTTGCATGACCGATTTCGTGTCTGAACTTTGCGAGTGGAAATTACTCGGTAAATAACATTATTATAGATATTACTAGTTTTATTAATTGTGTATTTTCATAAATATTTCTTCTTTCTGTACTGCGTTGACACCTGGGGCCCTAATATGGCTGCGTTTATCGCGTGACAAAGTTTGGATAAGGCATCCGTCACCTTCTGACACGTAAATAAGTACGAGAGTGACGGATGCTTTATCCAAATTTTGTCACGCGGTGAACGCAACCATACTAGGCCCGCAGGTCGATGGCCGCATTTGGTATCTTATCTTATGTTACAGACGGGCCCTTTCGGATACACTTCAACCCCTTTAGGATCTTTTGTACAATTACTCGTTTACACACTTACCTATTCGAGTGTGCAGGTTTCCCCACGTTGTTTTTCCTTCACCGGATAATGTACCTAATTAAGTTAGAAAAACTCATTGGTTAAATGGTGACTGTGAGGCGAATGCTACACGTCAATAAATGTTGTTATAATTATCATGGTATTTACTTATGTATCTTGGGCCGATCGCGGCAGTACTCAAGCGTTCTTTGTACGAGGCAGACGTGATGGACCCTAGACGGAGGAAAATTAGAGCTTGTGTGGCAATAATTGTAGCCGTTTCTTTAAACAAACGAGTAAAAAGAAAGCGATGGATGAAGAATTGGCTACAAAACAGAGAAAAGTATACACATCTGAATTTATTGGACGAAAATCGACTTCACGATGAAATGGACGATTACGAAAATTACTTTCGGATGCCTGTCGTCTGTTATGATACCTAACCTTTTGGAATTGGTGACGTCATTTTTGAGTAAACAGGATACAGAAAAATTGGCATTGACATTGCGCTATTTTACCACAGGAAGAAACTTTATGGACATTCGATTTTTGACATTAGGGTTCGAACTTCGAACTCGGTGCGATACGATCACGAGTCGACCCCCTAAGTCACTGACGCTCTTTTTTAGGGTTCCGTAGTCAACAAGGAACCCCTATAGTTTCGCCATGTCCATCTGTCCGTCTGTCCATTGTTTAACTCAGAAAGTCTTGGTACTGCAAAGCAGTAATTTGGCAAATTCATACATTTTAATTTGTAAAAATTAATACAATTTGTAAAACAAAATTAAGTAAAAATAACAATTTCGGGTACAAGTAATGCAAAGATACCAAATTATTTATCCCGGATAAAAAAATATGTAACGACGACAATTTAAAAAAATGCAGCGGCGTTTTTAAAGCTCGCTTTTTATTAACCCGACATTTTTACATTTTATCAAGTCAAGTAAGTTAACGTCAGCGTATCACGTATCATAATCGAGTAAGGTGAAGTTTACGAAAAATAATGAATGAAAACGTAAGTCTGTTTTAAGGGTTTGTGCCACGGATCCAGAACACATTTTGAACAAAGGCCATTCGACAAAGTGACGAATGATGAATAAGTATGTTCGTGCTCGAGATACGGAACTATTTCTAAGACTTCGTTGTCTGTCCGTACGTCCATTCGTCCTAACTTTAGAGATGTATCTTTTACGGTTTAAAAGACAGCCGTTAGATATATTTCAAGAATTTGTGTTATAAAAGAGGATTTCATCTTTTTTTTTTTTTTTTTTTTCTTCACATAGTATAAAACAATGTCGCTCTCTCTCTCTCTGCCTGTCTATCTTTCTGTGTGTTATTATATATCTACTAACTCCTAAACCCACAACGGATTTTGAGGTTATTACCACTAGTTATACAATTTTTCACGAAAGGTTGTTCTAAATAATAAATTCTGGTTTAATTACTACCAGCCCAATTGAAACCTGACCCACCATGGAACTGTGTCACAGTGACGTTATGAGTCGAGTCGCAAGAAGAGTCAAACAAATTGTTTTCTAATGTAACTGTGACACTGTTCTATGGTGGGTCAGTGTTCTATTGGGCTAGTACGTGTGTTTCAGAAAACTTACTTAAACCGAAGCAAAGCAGGGGCGGGTCGCTAGTAAATTAAAAATAATCTAAAATGTAAACGTTTTCTCAAAGTTTTTTGTTTATCGACAATCTCGAACAAATAAAACCGGCCATTTGCGAGTCGGCCACTACGGCACCCTCAGCCCTCTAATCCAACTACCACTTGACCGGTTTATCAAAAAACATGGTTCATATTTTAAGTGCCCAATTGGGCGCCCAAAGTGGCACCTAACGCGAAAGGTCCCCGAATGGTCCCGCGCCGCAAGCGCACGCAGTAAACAAACACGCTACCGCTCTTACCGATGACAACTCCAATCCTATAAAACCTATCGGGGCAGGGAGCGGGAAGCTGTGGAGAGGGCATTTGTACCCAACTGTCGAAGGAGGATGGTAATGTTTTTGAGCAGGGCCTCTATTCTTTAGTCTTTGATCTGTTATGATATTGTTTTAACTCGAACGCGATTACTATCAAGTAAATAAGGGCTATCAAAACGTTGACTACGACAACAGAGAGCTTATTGCCTAACGCTCTCGCAATCGCAATCGTTTTCATTTTGACAGTCCGAAGGTGAGTCTGCATACAAAATGAAAACAATTTTTCCACTTAGAAGTCGATTGCGATTGCAAGTGCGTTAGGCAATAGGCTATATGCCCTGTATGTATGTATGTTTGTTACTTTATAAAGGTTGAACGGATGGCCCGATTTCGACACGCGAGATGTAGTTAGATTTGTCATAGTCACTGGGTACTTTTTTTTAAATATGACAACGGGCAATTAAAGAATATACTTATATATGATTGTCGTCAATGTAATGTTAGTTATAACATTATATTGATGACCTTATTCAAACAGCAGTTGTGTTTTTAAAGTATGCTTTTTATTACTAGCATAGAGGCATTCCATGTTAGTCCTCAGGGTTGGCAACGCATTTGCAGTCTCGCGAATGCGAATGTCTATGGGCCACAGTTTCCACTTAACTTCAGGTGGCCTGTGTGCTCGTTTGCCTTCTCTATGCCATAAAAAAGAACACTTGCCCCTATTGCAATCGTATTGTCAACAATATTTATCGTATTGTCATCGTTATGATAACTCACAGTAATGTCTAGTAAAAGGCAATACGATAACATTCCAAAAGCAATTATGTTCGAAAGAGTAGAATCAAGTAGAATGTGGTCCCAAGAGGTCTTACGAGCATGCCCTTGTTACGTTTGGCGCTGCCGTTGAAGTCTTACGTAAGCGGGATATTAAACTATTGATGGAATGTAAACAAAATAGTACAGAGTACTATTTAAATTGGTTTTCATATTATCTGATATTATTAAACTTCCTTCAGAGTTAAATAAGTAATGAACTCACACGCCGTAGCAATAGGTAATATTTTAAACAATAATGAAGGTTTTGGATGAGCTAACGTTTAAATTATGTCTGAAATAAACCTTCATAGTCATTTGTGCTGTAGATTTATAGTTTCAATCAAATAAAATAAAAACAAAGTAAAAAGCTATTATCACATACATACATACATAAACTCACGCCTTTATTCCCAGTTTGGGGTAGGCAGAGCTACAGAATTGCCAACAACTCTAAAAGCTTGTTGATAATTCTGTAACCACATTTTGCATAATCAGGCTAAGATGTTTACCAGTGTATTAGAGACAGTTTGCAAGCCCATCGCCTAACAGTACTACAAGCCTTTATTCCCTTAGTCGACTCTTACGACATCCACGGGAAGGCATGGAGTGGTACTATTCTAAGCCGGCAACCACACAGCTAAAATCAAATCAAAATAAACGAATTTAAATATTAAAATAAACACTTTTTACCAACAAAACAACAGGACACGAGTATCGATAAGTGAGTTTTTGGATAAACGACCTGTCATTTGATTTGAATGACATTTTTCTTTGTCGTTCTTATGTCTGTATTAGTCTGTGTATGGAGGGATAGGTGAAAAACTGAAGTAAATGACGTCTAGCATGTAGTTGTAACACATCTCTATTGACCGTTCCACATTATGTATTTAAAAATTTGACGTGAATTCCATGTTAGTTTTGTACACAACTACATGCAACAGATCAATTACTTAAGTTTTTCACCTATATGTCATCAAAAGGCACCAGTCGGGTTTTTGCGCTTTTGTACTAAAATTATTTCTTATCAAGTACAAACATTTTCTATTTAATATGGTTACCAATAGAATATAGAATGTTTCGACTACTAAATTGCCATAAGCCGCCTTCTTTGGTACCTATTAAGGCAGCATTTTGTTTGAACAATCTAGGTACTCAAAGTTGCCCACGACTTTACGTAGATACAATTAGTTTCCCGCATCTCCCCCTATTTCTTCCCGTTGGGGGTCGATTTGGGACAATCCTTTTTTAGTGGACCCCTAGGGTACTTAAGGAATATTACTTCTAAATTTCAGGTCCCTACATTCAGTGGTTTAGGCTGGGCGTTGTGTGTTAGTCAGTCAGTCCACCATTCATGGAAGTTTTAACCGCCAACGTCCTAAATGTAGGACATTTGTTAAAGTGACTTTTGACTTTAGTTGACCGACACAATTTGTTTAATATTTAAAAAGGTAAATTGATCACATTAAAAAAAAATTAAAACGCCAGTTACGGCTTCAATTTCTTTTTAAAACAATGAGCAAAAAGATTTCGAACATTAAAGGCTACTTGCAGCGATAAGATTATCTAGTTGTATTTTTTAAACCTGATTAATGTTGACAGTCATAAATTTTGACATACCTAATTGAACTGACACTAAGCTTAAAATTATATTTAGGTATCTTTTTCCTGCAAGATAAAGATATTTATATTTCAAACAGCATATGCATGCATGTATCTATCTGCGAAAAAAAAATGTTTTAATGCGAAGCTTTTCAACCTCGCCAAAGACCGAGAGAACTGTGCGGAGCTGACGTCCAACCTTCACTAGGTATAGGTAGGTAGGGAAGGAGAAGGTCATTCCATCTTAGCCTTCAGGGTTGGCAACGCATTTGCGGTCTTAGGACTGTAGTCTTAAGATGTAGTGTTGAGAATGCAAAAGTCTATGGGTCACAGATCCAACTTACCATCAGAAGCCCGTTTCACGAAGCTACAAGTTACAAATTACAAGCGGAAGTCTCTTTCTAACTCCTTTTGCTAGAAAAAGAGTTCCGCTTGTAATTTGTAACTTGTAGTTTCGTGAAACGGGCCACAGGTATAGGCTACATTTGTCTTATCTATGCCATAGAAATAAAAAATCGAACTCAAAATTTATCAGCAATACAAAACTCGCTCCTCAAAATTAACACCAAACTACGTAATAACCCCGCGAGCTTAGCTCCAAAGCCTCATCCAAATCTTCCAACTTCCATCTACAGAATTGGCGCTCAAACGGCATGCGAGTCAACCTGTTCTGGGGGGCGCGTCCCCCCTCCCCCCTTCCTTTACCGCCCGTCAGTACCTTCCGAGTCGCAAGCGCATTCAGATGTGCGCATAGTGAAGTGAAACCGATGTTAATATTCGGATTGCAGTGTTCACAGTGTTAAAAGTGTTTAATAGTGTGTTAGGAGTGTTTAACAGTGTTCTAACTTTTGGAGGTTAGTTGGAAAATTAGTGTTTTGAGGTTAGGTTAAGCTTTAAGTTTTAGTATGAGCTTTTCTAAGTGAGGTTAGGATTTAAGTTTGGTTTAAGTAAAGTTGGATGAAAGCGTTGAGTTTTATATAGCTTTAACGACTTTGATCTATTACTGTTAATTCAAAAGCTTTGAGTACAAGTGATAAGCTCTATGCTTTCTTAATCTTAAAGTAATTTCTAAAACCTTAATCTGAAACAGTTTTACTTACCGAAATACCCACACACAAACACACACACACTTTAGAATCATTAATATTAGACTTTGGGAAGGTGTTTGGTTCTTATACTTAAAAGCTATAAAAATGCCTGAATAGATTTGGATGAAATTAGGCATTAAACCGTTTTCTCGATTAACGTATAAAATAGTTTTCCTGAAAAGTTAAAAAGCTGACCTAACCTAACCTAACCTAACCTGAAAAGTTAGAGTTAGGTTGTAACATTTGTAACGAAAGTAGTGTTAATTTTCTAGAGGGCTAAATCATTGTTTATATCGTCATAAAAACGGCTTGTACGTTTATTACTCAAAGGCTACATAACACCAATATTAAAGTGTTTAATATAACTCTATTTATACTTAGCCCATTATAAAATATTAACACATTCAATGCCAAAATGTCTAAATAGCGTCCATGTTGTACCAAAAATTACAAGACCATACGGTAAATATTCTTCACGGAAACTAAACTTGCAAGATAAAGCTGTAACATAGATATTTTAACAATAGATTAGAGTTAAGATAATATTAACAACTTTAACTATTAACAAAAGTACATGCACTAAAAAAAACAATTAAAAAATATGTTTAAGAAAAGTGTAAGCTCTAAAAAGCATCTTGTAATCTACGTTAACTGATTAAATACGCAAAAATAAGATTAAGACAAATTGTAACCATATAGAAATTCTAAGGTCGCTTAGATAAAATAGTCATGATTAGTACTTTCGAAGAGAAAAGAAAAATAAAGATCAAACTAAGAGCCAATAGAAGAATCTTGTAATGAAACTAGCGACCCGCCCTCGCTTCGCTTCGGTTTCTGTGAGTTTTCTGTAACACCCGTACATAAACTAGAATTTGTTATATATAAAAACCTTCCGTGAAAAATTATCCAACTGATGGTGGAAATCGCATCAAAATCTGTTGTGTGGTTTAGGAGTTAGCGAAAACAGACAGACAGAAAGACAGACGGACGCGAAAAGCGACTTTGTTTTGTAATATAAAGAAGATTAAGATTAGATAATAATCTTAATCTTCTCTATCTCATTTCTATTACCTAAAGCTATCATAAAAATTAACCTAACCATAACGTAAAGTAGAAATCATTAGGCAACCTATTTTGGATGATTTTGACTATAAAGTTTAAACTGAGTATAGTGACTTTTAAATAACTGTATCAAAATGTATCCACTTATCTTAAGGTTCTATTCTATTCGGTAAAACAATATTGCTTTTGGCATTTTATCGTATTGTCAAATTATTATTGATAAATCTTATTAACTTGACAGTAATGACGACCGAGTTAATCTCACTGAAATAAAATACAAAACGGAGAATCAAATGATAATTTAAATATGATTATAAATAAGGATATCCTACCGGATCAATTAAACAAGAACCTAGATTATAAAAAAAATACAAGACTTGCTCAATTTCTGTGAGACTGTACGCGAATACTTTTTTTATTTTACCAAACACTCAATTATTAAATTTGTTTATACATACATACATTCACGCCTATCTCCCAATGGGGTAGGCAGAGACTACGGAACTCCAGGTGCACTGGTCTAAACATACCTCTTTCGCCTCCTCTACATTTACCACCCTCTTCATGCACGTACGTCAATTTCGGGTGATTTTATTTGGCCCTTATATGCGAACTTCACCACTGTATATGCGTCTATGGCGACCCCTACCGACATCTCCACTCATAGCTCGCCATACCTCTTTCGTAACTGTTTTTTTGTATGCCTATAAAATCATATTTTATAGTTAGTTCATTAAACGAGATGTATCAGTCGACTGTAGACAAACTAGTTCGATACCAAGCCGTGGAACTACATTTTTGTTGTTAAATATCATTCTGTAGAGAAGAATGTGAAGATTGTAAGTTATTGTGTAGTTTTAGCAATTAAATAGCAGTAGATTTTGATTATAAGGTTTACGTTTTGAGAAAAAGTTTGTCTGTGATTCTAAGAATATCGTCGGCGAATTAACTAATGTTGAATAAAAATAAAATTCCTAATTATCTTTTAAATCTAAAATACACTTTAACAAAGTAAAAATTAAAAATTAAAACTAAAACTACGGCAATTAAAAAAAAACTAATGTAAACCTAATTATAGATAAGCTAAATACTATAAAATTAAATCTAAATAAAAACTAAAAAAGAAAGGGCCACCGTGGCAAAGTACCACAGATGCTGGCAACATTTCCTCGTTGTATAGCAACACTTATGCGTCGCCCGAGGAAGCTGCCGGCTCTGTGGTCTCCGGTTGTTTCTATTAGCCCTTTTGAAATTTCCTTAATGTATTTTATTTATGTTCAATAAACTCAACTTTACTTAAATGAATAAATAAATTCAAAGAGGTTTGGGTAAAAAAGTGTTGTCATTTGTAAAATTCATACATTTTCAAGGTGAGCGGCCATTCGTAAAAGTGGTAAAATATGATAGAATTATTAAAAATAAACATATTTTGTTATGTAATGAATGTAATACTCTTAAGTGCATCGGAGCCGAGATATTTAAATATTCATACTTGGGCGTACTTTTGTACTAAAAACTGAATACTTAAATCTTTAAAATCTCCGCCCCGATATTATTTAACGCCATAAATTATATATATCTATGTGTATTTAGAGGTCCTCTAAATAACTAAATAAAAATCACACGTGGACGCAGAAAAAAAAAAGACAATATTCTTCAAACAAATTTACCCAATGCCCTTTAATATTACTTTGTCATGCCGCAGTAGAAACATTCTTTGAATCGTCAGATAAACAAGTTTTCACTTCAGTTTTCCTAATCGATAAAGATATTTGTGATATAGCAAAAGAGAGCGTGTATTATCTGTACATATCTTTATCTATGGGTTGAAAAATCATCGCATCGCATCTTATTTAAGGTTAACAACATCGTGGCTCCACTAGACAAGTTACTTTACTGAAAAATATATAGGTATTAAGAATAATAGGTATATTTTCCTATAATATTTTTCCGTATCGACGAAAGAACCAAGTTATATATAATTAAATACAAATACAGGTGATATTTATTTTACAAGTTTAAAAATACATTTTAATATTAAGTTAAAACGAGATAAGGTAATAAATACTTGGAATACTTTAAGGTAGTGAAAGTAGAACTTAATAAGCAATATCTTTATTAAGTTTTAATTAACATGGACTTGTGAAGAGCAGCTAAAGTGAAACCTAAATTCTTTATTATCAAAATTATGGTTATTATAAAGTTAAAATGACGATGAAAGTTATCAATGATTTACATTTAATAGTGTTATGGATTTTAGATACATTCAACATAGATCTTAATCATGACTTATCTTTAGATACTTCATAAACCACTTTGGACCCTAAGCATTTAAAGTTATGGCTTTTTCAAATGCTTAAGTAGGTACTAGTATTATGAATATGAAAGTGTGTTTGTTTTTTTGTTAGTTTGTATCTTCTATACTGTTTAACACCTATAGCAATGAATATAAAATAAGGTACAGAGATAGTTTATGTCCCAAAGACGGATAAACTTAAGTAGGTACCTTTTTATTCCTGAAAATAGATTATTTTCGTAATGGAATAGCGATAAACAATATGTGCGCCGGAGCTGTGCGTAAATGCCTAAAATTTATCCATTAATGAATAGGTATTTTTGTTAATAATGCTCTAAGTACATAATATTCCTATTTCACGTATATATATGACTAAGTGTGTTAAAAAGCTAGTTTCAAATAAAGACGCCTTTTCGAGTCATCGGCATTGATTGTTCTGCCTTACCAATCTAAAGTCTTAAAGTGAATTTAAAATGTTGTTAACAATATCCCTTTGGCCGTAGCGAAACTAGTTTCCGTCGGGAAGCGAACCTGAACCAGCCCGGTTGTCAGGCGTATACATATTGCATTAGATGTATTTACTGTGTAGACAGCATAGAAGGTTCTGTGAATCAATTTAGGTACACCCTTAGTGTGATTGGTTGACTTTGTACAATGAAAGAGATGTAATTAACAAGGGAAAAGACCTAGCTATTTCCTTAACTAATATAAGGAGAAAGAGAGAAATAATTTGAAAGCTTTATATTTGCATGTAAGTAAAGTTGCCGACGTTATACATATTAAAATATACATGGTGCTCAAAAAATATGTTTAACAGTAGAGAGATTGAAAGATCGGTATATATAATTTTGAGCACCCTGTATTATGTATTAGATGGTGACTATACTTAAACATATACAAATTCAGTCCTGTCAAATCAAACTAGCAAATATATAACAGTAAAATCACTGTGAAAAAAAGTAATAGATAATAAATACGAAGTTATGTACAGCTTTATAATCGGTAGCGTCGTTTTGCTTCGGCTTTTAATTTGAAAAGCTTTAAAAAATCTGTTGCGCTCTAAGCTTGTTTTTTGTTAGAATTATTTAACATCAATATCACTTTTGATGTATATTACCTAGAAAAAATTATTCGGCATATGCCAGGGCTAATATTGGTCATATACATATTAGACAATGCGATAATGTTGTGATGTTAGTATAGTCCAAATTATCTGTATCATTATACTCCATCATTAAGACTTTTTGGACGGTCATTTTCCATTCCATGACATGGTCCTTTGTTAACTTATTTAAAAAAAAGTCTCTTAAAAGTTGCGTCATATTTTTCGGATCGATGTCACACCAATTGAATGCAAATGTCTAAAATGCATCAATAACGGATTTACCAAAGTGGCCATTGTAACTCCCAAATCTGTCTGATGGACAGACATCAAAAGAATAACGATATTAGTACTACAATGACTTATTCAATTTCAATGTTAACACGACTGGGTAAGGTTTAAATTCTAAAGAGTAGTATTGTCGCTTATATTTTTTTTATTAATTCTTAATACTGTTGACGAGATGTCCATCGGTAATACAAATGGTTCGATTTGAATGAAATTGGTATTTATGTCTAGGTTGATGTTTAGAAAATATTATGAGACGTTATTTATGAAAAGGGACCTTATTGTCGATGGCGCTTCCGCCATTATTAAAGATACTCCGATATAAATACAACGTCGCGTGACGCGGTGCGGCGTAAGCGCCATCGAAAATAAGGTCCCTTTACATAGGTAATGCCAATTACTCAGGTTACAGAGTTGAAGTAGGATCATACTGTATGTTTCTAAATCAAGCATTAGTATAAAAGGATTTACAATCCCTGAGGATTATAGTAGTGCTTATGTTTATTTTTTATAACTTTACATTACATATTATAAAGCAAAGTCGCTTTCCGCGTCTGTCTATCTGTATATCTGCAAACACCTCCTAAACCACGCAACGGATTTTGATGAGGTGGATAATTAGATAATTTTTTAATAATTCAATAATTCACCACCAGTTAGATAATTTTTCACGGAAGGTTTTTATGTATAAAAAAATTTGTTTTATGTACGGGTGTTACAGAAACTTCACATAAACCGAAGCGAAGCGAGGGCGGGTCGCTAGTTTAAATATAAATTATGTATTAAAAAAATCGAATACTTCATAATAACATTTTTATGTTGAAAAAATTCGTTTTCCTGATTAGAACAATTAATCGAAGAGAAATATTATGAAACTAAAAGTAGTTTAAAACATCAACAATACTTATTTACTCATAACGTATGCTAACGAACAAACGCTTACAAACAGAACTCAACCCTAAAAAACCGCCATAGTTTTAAAATTGGAATGTCTCCTAAAGATGGCGCAGTAACTCATGCCCGCGCAAGGCGCGTCGACGTTCGAATTTCGAAATTTTTGATCCTCACCGCTGCGCGCGCGCTGGATTCTTGACGATAATTTGCTTAGAAAGCTTTTATTTGGCAACACTTTTGGTAGCAAAATTTAATAATTGCGTTGGGTCCGACTGTAAAATTATTAAGTGTCTAGAACTCGATTTCGTGTTAATTTTGTGTAAAACAATATGTGAATTGATTTTAATATTGCTGTATTAATTTAATTTTAAACGAATTTATGTTTAGTTGCTCATGATGATGGGTTTATGTTTTTTTATCGACGTATAGTGACATTAGAGACTACATTCGCCTTTGTTTTAATAAGCTTCTTATATAGGATGTCCATTAATTAAATTTGATCTCAACAGGTTTTTTTTTTAATATTTGCATTTGATTAAGTTAAAAAATGTCCCATAAAGTGGTAATATCCCGTAAAAAAAAACTTAATATAATAACCAAATCAACTTTCGCACAAAGCATTTGTTGCTAAGTAAAATGAACATTCTAATAACATTATGCATAAATCTCAAAAGCCCAATTAACGGCGAACCCTTACGCCCCTTCGCGTTCTTTGATTACTTCTTACAATTAAACGTTAAGGTCGGGTCGATGTATTCTGGTTTTGATCCGGATGGTTTGCGCTAATAAAATCCACATTTTATGATCAAAAATACAACGTTGGTACGTGAGCTGGCCGGCAATGTCGCAATAGATGTACAGATAACTTGAAATGAAGCCGACTGCGCATTAAGGTTTTATATCGATTAGCTTAAGGTATGTTTTTGTTTATTTTTTTTCTAATCGTCACTTGTTTAATTAAACTGAATATGGGTTCGAGGAGATAGTATTGCGGCAATTTATGATGTTTTTTGGAAATCGCGAAGTTAAAAGCTTAGTCTGATCTTTATACGTTCTCTTATAATGTTTCTATGAAGGTGGTGGCTTCTGTCGTTGTAAAATGAGTACGATAATCCTCTAAAAAACTTGATTAATAGCAATACTGAATTAAGTTTCATTTAAGACGTGTTTATCTGCCTACTTTTCAAATGGTTTTGAGGTACGTTAATTATAGTTTCCGGGACATCCTGTATATTCTTAGACATTATCGAAAAGAATAAACTTAAAAAAAAAATGACAGAATGGTTACACTTAACAGAAATTGCTTTTTAGAGATCCTTAACCTGATTATAGGATTGAGTAAAACGGCAAAGCAAAGCAAGGGCTCCTCTGTCAATTTCTTTAATTCTTTAAACATATCGTCCATTTACTTTCTCAATCTGGTATCTGATCGAATAGTTAGATAGGAAAATAGTCTTTATTCTTTAGGGAACATGAGTGCTTATCCTGTCAAACCATTCGATCAGATACGAGTTTGAGAAAGTAAAGCGACGATATGTAGTCTGTTTCTTTTTAGCTGTTATTACGTGAAATATAAACTCCAACTTAAATACATATTAATATTACTCAAAGAAATCGAAGTATAAAGATTCCCCTAGCAAATCTCAGCGGTCTCATATTTTTTCTCCACGGGGTGTTTATTTTTTTAACCTGTCTACCTGCTAGCTAAAAGTTTTAACAAAGACAACACTTGTCTGTGCCCTAAATGGCTTCAATGGATAGATGTTTGAGTTACCTCCCAGGTGGAAATATTTTAAAATGTAATTTGAACGAATTTATTTTGAGAATTAGGTCGCCGTAATAAAAACATGCTGTATAGTTTGTTTTGATAATGGTAAATAATTAAAATGTTTACTATAGTATGGTTATATCTAGCTAGCTTCTCGTAATGAAGTTTTTTCTTCGATATTCATTTCATTTATCCGTTACAAAAAGTGAAAAATTATGATCTGATTTATTTTTATTTTGGATGCGTTGTCGGTATATCTATATAAATTAAACTTTTCTGTGACTAACTAACTGCTAGAGAACGCACAGCTTAAACCGCAGGACCTAGGAACTTGGAATTTGAAGGATGTATAAGGTTTTTTTTTTAAATCAGCTCCATAATAAGGAAAACGTGAAGAACCAGAAACGAATTCTTCGCGTAGAAAGTCTCGGGCATCCTATAGTTAGGTACAAATTCTGAGGTCCTAGTGAATAAAATAAATGTTTAAAAAAACAAAAAACCGCCTTCAAAAAGCAAAAAATAACTTCTTTAAAATGGTAGGTAAATAGGTCAGTCGAACTGAAGTCTGCTTTTGGTTAAAATATTGTTGGACGCCGACTTCAGTTGGACTGACCTATTTACCTACCATTTTAAAGAAGTTATTTTTTGCTTTTTGAAGGCGGTTTTTTGTTTTTTTAAACATTTATTTTATTTTATACTTTTTAGTGATCCTATTTATGCTGTTACGTAGCTCCACTTCTAAATATTAATAAGAAACTATAGAACATTTCAAGCTCGCCGCAGACAACGCCGCGGGAATGTCATAGTCATATTTAAACCTAAATGTGCTTCGTCATAGTCGCTCAACTTCCTTTATCGAAATATCTTATCGCCACCCTTGAAATAGGTACCGTTAAGGAGTTCCGGTGGCCATCTGTGGTCTTCATCATCAGTTCCACTTCACCATATAGTACTTTTCAAAAGCAAATGCATGAGTTACAGTGAAAAATACCAAAATCGCTATAGGTGTGCCTATAATATTTGAGGAGTTCTCTTGATTTCTCCATGATCCCATCATCAGATCCTGACGTGGTGACAATGGGACCAACTAGAAAGTATACCCAGTCGAACAACGAAAAAATTTTTCAAATCGGTCCAGTGGTCTTCGAGTAATCGGGGAACATGCATAAAAAAAAAAAACAAAATATCCCGACGAATTGAGAACCTCCTCCTTTTTTTGAAGTCGGTTAAAAAGGGTAGAAGTCGACTTAACTCGTACTAAAAAGGGTATATACATGAACGGAGTATACTGGACTTAAACTCTTATTCACTTGATCTACAGGAGACTTATACCCTTTTTCACTAGGACCTGAGAATTATGAAAAACTTTAGCTAAATTAGAATATAATGAGACGTTATCTATAAAAAGGGAGCTTATTGTCTATGGCGCTTCCGCCATTATTAAAGATGCTACGATATAAATAAAACGTTGCGTGACGCAGTGCGGCGTAAGCGCCATCGACAATAAGGTCCCTTTACATAGATAATGCCGCATATCAGGGGACAATCTCACACAAATTGACCTAGTCCCAAACTAAGCTCTAGGCTTGTACTATAGATACTAGACAACGCTAAACATACTTATATAGATATATACATACTTAAATACATGGAAAAAATATCCATGACTAGGGAACAAATCCTCGAGCTCATCACACAAATATTTGTCCGTACCAGGATTCGAATCCAGGCCCGCTATCTACTTATTAGCCTATTAAACTTTATTTTATCAAGTAGCACTTCAATATATTAATATTAAAGCGAAAATTATCAATTAGCCTTATAGAAGCGCAAATGTGGCTTATCTATGTGAAGAAAATAAAAAACCGATAAGCTAACCCGTGTCGGTAGATAACCGGTTTTACCGATGACAACCGCGAACCGATAATGGGATATGTGATTAGTAAAAAACCGTTAGAATTTCTTAATATGTTCGGTACCATGAATACTTGGTCGTACACATTTGGACTCCGTTTAATATGTTGATATGTGGTTTGGGCTTTGATTATATTATATCCGCCTACTTCATATTTATAGCGAGATTAGAAAGAATTCATTCAAAATTGTATCTTAATATGTTGACATTGAATATTTAAATGAGTAGATATTTTTTTTAAACTTGTTTTACATAATCCTATTCATACTCATTACGATAGTTTTGCGTTGGAAGATGTCTGTCACAGCTTTCTTCAATAACTAATGAACCGATCTTTATATACGGTGTGTGGCAAACCAGTGTGGCTTTGTAATTATTGTTTGTTTCTAGACAGAAAAATGTAAATCCCCCGATAAATTAAAATACACTGATAAACCAAACACCCTGTATCTTAAACGATTTAAAAGCTTTATAGTCTATATTTTTAGTTGTCATGGTGCAAAGCAGATATTTTACTACTCAAATCATATTTGTCTTTATACACACAAACACACGCGCACGCATGCACTTGCACGCACGCACGCACGCACGAATTCACACACCCAGACACACACATATTAAGACATTGTAAAAACCTAAAGAAAACTCTTGTATTAAGTATATCTACAGGTGTTCATAAATAAATGTAAATGTTAAACAAAACAAGTGCGAGACTTGATCAGTGAAACCAAAAGCGTACAAAAGTCGATAAATCATAAGTGGCATATTATCGACTGCAAAAAATAATTACTCCATTGCCGCTCTTGCGCATATCGCAGATCTATATCGATTAACGATATTGGTGATGGGTTGCTTTTACTTTTTCAAAGGTTTGATTAAGTATCGTTTCGAAATTTACTCTATTTCTTACTAATATGAAACAATGTTCAATATTTCACCACATTCAACACCACAACTGATCGACGAGAAATTCGGTACAGAGAGAAGACAAAATTCTGCGTGGATGAACTCACTGAAAAATGAAAAAGGCTATAAACAACATTTTAAAACGTTAAGATCAGTAATTAAAAGAAAACCTTTGACAGGATATTACGCTAACTAGTTACAAATGTAATATATCATTATATTACATTTCTAACAAGCCTTTATATCGTTAAATAGGTTGTCCAGTTTTATTACCTAGTACCAGTAAAACCTGGGTTGATAGAACTCGGATATCTACTGCTTTCACGCTCTCTCTGTCATAACAAATATACTGACAGATGCCAGAATGAGTACGACAGCTATATAGACAGCCGAGCCATACTGTACTCACTTTCTAAAGTAAAGTATGATTAAAGAACTTGGCAAGAGCAAGTCGGACTATGCTCAGTGTAGATCCGAAGCCGTTATAAACACAAAAAACTATCTCGAAAAACAAGAATGAACTAATTTTCTATGTAAAGTTATTAGGTGTCTTAGATAATTTTTAGTAGGGAATAAACACAAACGTACAACTTTGCCTAATTACAGCTTTGTAGTAAGTCCCAAGTCTCTTAATCAACCGCGGCCAGACGGACGGACGGGAATGGAAATCCTAAAAAAAAGCAGCGACTAATATATATAACGACGATACTATAAAACTGTCATGTCAAATTAAACTCTTTGCAAATCTTATAACTTCAAGTAAAAATGAATCTTTAACAATCTGTCATACAAATTGTGTACAAGTTTTTTGCATCCAATAAATTTATTATACGAATAGTCGCAGTGCCATCTTTCAGTACTAGTTTCCATATTAATATTGATGTGGCATGCTTGGGTTTTTGTTCATTGTTGACATCGCTGTTATGTTGGTTAGCCTGGTCTTATGATCGTTTTAAATTTTACAATACTTGATATTATACTTTAATATTCTTACATGAATGCAACATTGTCTGGTTTTATAATATTGAACGTTTTTTGTGTGTGTTTAACATTTTAAAGAGCGTTTTGACAAAGGGCATTGGGTATATTTGTTTGAAGAATATTGTCTTTTTTTTTCAGCGGCCACCGATGATTTTTACTTAGTTATTTAGAGGACCTCTAAATACACATAGATATATATAATTTATGGCGTTAAATAATATCGGAGCGGAGATTTTAAAGATTTAAGTATTCAGTTTTTAGTACGAAAGTACGCCCAAGTATGAATATTTAAATATCTCGGCTCCGATGCACTTTAGAGTACCTATTACATTACATAACAAAATATGTTTATTTTTAATAATTCTATCATAATTTACCACTTTTACGAATGGCCAAATTGAAAATGTATGAATTTTACATATGACAACACTTTTACCCAAACCCCTTTAGGTCCAGTATAGTAAGTAGTTGAAAACTAAAAATTACTGAAATTTATTTTGATATTTGAAAGTGAAAATTTGTGGTTGAGTAGATAGAATAAGTAGGTAGTCTAACATGATATAATTTTTTGGCGGGATTATCTAATACAATTGTACGTTGTTCTTTTGGAAAGTCTACTATGAAAGTTTTTTGTCTGTCTAATCATTTTGTTAGTAATGTTTGCATGAACAGTTACGCACTAAATCTAACTCCAACCGTTCGCCGCCGTGTCTAATTCATCCTTTTTTAAGTTTCCTATTGTTTATTGAACAGTCAGTTAATATCATTTACTAAGCTTCTCGTATAGAGTCTATTCAACGGATATAATTACACCAAACCTAAACATTAAAAATTGTAAGTTGCTATCATCTATTAATTAAAATCCATCATTATAGCGTCTACGGTTACATCATTGGGGCCTGAAGCTATATTCAAATTATACAATTAAAAAGCTACTTTCGCTGGTTCAACAGGTTTAAAAGTTAATTGCTCAGATCTTAATCTCTGTAGTGGCGATTCGATTTAGCAAAGTTTTTTTAACGAGGCAGAAAATGGAACTTTGCTGGCGCTAATTATACGGATGATTTTCAATGACAGCGCTAAAATGGCAGAACATATAAGTTTGTTTTTGGATGGTGTTTTAATGGTCTAGGATGTTTTTAAACGTGTGAGTATACTGTTGCCTAAAATAAATAAGGTTGTCAAAGTAACTAAATTTAAACGCTTGACACATATGAATGGATTTAATTAAGTTTAATGGTGAATTTCTACATGAGACGAGCGGATTTTGACTAAATTCTGCTATCAAAATTAATTGAGCTAATTTAGCTCTCAAGAATAAAGTTACTAGCTAAGGCTACACTGGATGATAGCACACATGCTGCGGAATGTAGTTCTCTTCGTTGCAAAATGTAATTATAATATAAGCACCTTAGTGCTTCCCGTTAAGCGTTCCAAATATACGGAGTGGCTTTAGGCTAAAGTTAGGCTAAATTTTTAATAAAACTTACCTAACTTGTAGTGTAGTAATTCTTACCCTTGAATAAGATATAATTGGTCTTTCGCAATTCTTATGTCGTGTTTAATCATACAAAACCACTGTAGTGCAATAGTTAGTTAGTGAAATTGGAAAAATCAACGTTTTCACAAAATAATATCGGTGTTCTTATGAAATGGATGAATGAATGACAGGAAATACAATAGGTTTTATAGAAATTATCTCCGAAAAATTGTACATTTGTTCGTTCCAGCATGCAACTGATGGACTTAAAGTCACAGGAGTTTATTTTACAATTGTAGTTAAACATAAAATTAAATTGAAAGGAGGATTATAATACTGAAGTAAAAGCCAGTGGATAACCTCAGCAGTAGCACCAGCTCTGTGAGAATAAACCCAAAGCCCGTCTGAATGCAGTCAGAAGGTGGCGGCAGGATCTCCGCTATACTTAACGTAGACCCACCCTGTTGGGACTCATTCGTTTGGTCTTCTTAAGCAGATAATGACTGCAAAAAAATAGTACACTCGGCAGCAAAATCTTGTCCCAAAAATTAGTTTTTTGACAGAAACTTATTTAAGCTTTGTTTTTTTTTCAGGTGCCAGTAACAATGTGCGCACGGTGATATCCTACCACGATGTGGGGCGCGATCGCTCTGATCCTTTGCGCTTGCGCATCGGGCGAACACGTGCGCGAATTCGTCGTGCGCGAGAACGCACGCGCAGGCACCCTGGTCGGTCATCTTGGCGACGAGCTTCCCGACGCCGCCCCCCCTTACACTATCGTCCCGGTCCCCGGCTCTGCTGTCAATGACGACCTGAAAATAGACCCTCATACTGGAGAAATCAGAACGAAGATACCACTAGACAGAGAGAATCGAGATCAATATGCTTTAGTAGCTATACCTGCTAGTGGAGATAACATTCGAGTTGTTGTTAGAGTGTCGGATGAAAACGACAATGCTCCTACGTTCCCGACTCCAGTTATGAATGTGGAGTTCTCTGAGAATACTCCAAGAGATGTCAAGAGGAAGCTAAATCCTGCTAAAGATCAGGATTTAGGTGTGTTTAACACGCAGAGGTATAATATAGTGTCTGGGAACACTGATAATGCCTTCAGACTGTCCTCTCATAGAGAACGCGATGGGGTCCTGTATTTGGATCTGCAGATAAATGGATTTTTAGATAGAGAAACGACCGACCATTATGAGTTGGTTATTGAAGCGTTAGATGGAGGTACTCCTCCTTTAAGAGGCACTATGTCTGTAAATATAACTATATTAGATGTTAATGATAGCCCACCGGTGTTTACTGAAAGCGTGTATTCTGCGAGCATACCAGAAAATGCAACAGTAGGTACACCTGTACTGCAAGTGTCAGCGACTGACGCTGACTCAGGTGAAAATGGACAAATGGAGTATTCAATAAACAGACGGCAGAGCGACAAAGAAAACATGTTTAAAATAGACCCTGAAACCGGAGAAATAATCGTGAACAAAGCTCTTGATTTCGAAACTAAAGAATTACACGAATTAGTAGTTGTCGCTAGAGACAAAGGCGCTCAGCCGTTAGAAACTACTACATTCGTATCGATCAGAGTGACAGATGTAAACGATAATCAACCAACGATAGACGTAATCTTTCTTAGCGATGATGCAACGCCGAAAATTTCAGAATCTGCGCGTTTAGATGAATTCGTAGCTAGGATATCCGTTCATGATCCTGATTCTAAAACAGAATACGCAAACGTAAACGTTACGCTTAGCGGAGGCGATGGACACTTTGATTTGCGTACACACGACAACATAATCTACTTGGTAGTTGTTGCTTTGCCCTTAGATAGAGAATCTCAACCAGCTTACACGTTAAACGTTGTAGCAACAGACAAAGGTTCACCTCCGTTGCATGCATCACGGATCATCAGTCTTCGTGTGACTGATGTGAACGATAACACTCCAGTATTTGTCGAAAACGAATACAAAGCAAACGTTTTAGAAGCAGCAGCGCCTGGAACGCCTGTAGTCCAAGTTTCGGCTACAGATGTAGACGAAGCGGAGAATTCGGATATTCGATATTCTCTTCTTCCAACAGCGCAATCTGATTGGTTCTCGATTGACGAGCGTTCTGGGTTAGTTACTACGCGTTCTAAAGTCGATTGTGAGACGAATCCGATGCCTCGTTTGACGGTAGTTGCGAGCGACCGTGGAAGCCCGCCTCTTTCTTCTACCGCTACTTTGATAGTGACAGTGCTTGATGTGAACGACAACGAACCGATCTTCGACCAGTCCTTCTACAACGTGACAGTTTCGGAGAGCGAGACTGTTGGCAGCTGTATTTTAAAGGTGAGTTTTTAATTATCTTTATGGATTGCCTTGCGCTTGAATATGGTAGTTTTGGTAGAATGTTTACCTCGTATTAACAACAAAATTCAGTCAAAGAACGACCTTTCCAGAGTTTGAGTATTGTACTCAACACTTCTGGGACTAAAATAATATCTTATCCACATTATATATGGCATTCAATTGGCGTTATATCTTATATCACATGATAACAATTGAAAGTTTATCAAAATCTTCTACGTACAAAATGCTTTTAAAATTCCTTTTTTAGGAAAAACACAAATTATTATATGGACAGCACACAATGCCGCCAAAAGAAACATCGAGACAGAGATCTGTCAAACGCAATAGGGATGCGATCGGAAATTAGTGATGTGCCCAATCGATCTTTACCCTTCTTAATAACATACGATAATACGTACAAATAATGGATTAAGTAAAAAATTACCTTGAACAGTAGCGTTCTTAAAATCCTCGTAAAAAAGTTGTAAAACGTATTCACCTCCGGGTGGAGATTACTTGAATATTAAAAAAACAAAAATGTAATCTTGATTTATTATTTAATAGCCTAATATGACGGCATTGTCGATTAATAACATCTATGCATGTAAATTTTATTTTCCCGTGACTGACTTACAGACTGATAGACGACGTAAAGCTTACTCTGCTGAACTGAAATTTGGAGAAAATATAAATTGGGACGGGCTCTATGTGATTCCACGGGCGTTTCAACCGCCGTCAGTCCGCTGTCATAAATATTGAAAGAATGAGCTACACCAAGCAGCTAACATTCACACAGAGCTATACTGTTATCGTACTTCTTGCCACAATTGATCGAATTTTAAGTATGTTATCGCCTATTTCTTAAATACTTACGAGAGCGGACTGACGGCGGTTGAAACACCTATGGAATCACCCTCTAGTTGTTGTAAAAACGAACGCCACATGGACGGCTACTAGGTACCTTAAATATTGGAAATAGCACATTCTAAGCAAAGGAGATGTACTTTTCTTTTTGGAAAAAAAAACCGAACTGGTCGAATATGATACAGCAATAAAGTCGTGATATTTTTACGGTCTTTATTTAGTTTAAAGGTGTAGGTATGTGTAATAATAGATCACTATCAATGAGCCATTCAATCTGTATCATAAAACACGACTCTATTGTTTGATCATATTAAACCGCTGTTCGATTCCCAGTTAAACGAATTTTCAAAAATCCATAAATGCAGGTTTTTTTTTTTCAAAAACTTAAAAGTAAGTCTCCTTTGCGTAGAATTTGCTATGTCTAATATTTAAGGTATTTAGTTGCGTTTTTTCCACCCTGTATAGTTAATAAGAGTAAAATGGTGCTCCCTAAACATTATAAGTCTTTCCAGATTTAAAGGGTTCATACAATGATTGGCTCCTTCTTACAAGGTGTCAATAATCAAAATGGCGTAAACGCCGGCCATGACAAGGTTCTTTTAATAAATAAGATGGCCAATGTTACATACACTTTTAAAAACCTCAAGTCATAGTTGTTTAACTAGTAGTAAGTTTGAAATAATTGCAAAAACTTTCACTCCCAATGGTAAGAGGAAATAGATTCCTCATTTGAATCGTTAAATTTTATCGATACTAATTAGTCGATATAAAAGTTGATTTATAAAAACGGTTGATATTGATTGATGGTAGCATCAATTTTATTGGCCGATTTGTCCGGTAGCCGAAATTGGCAAATTTGAGTAGTTTAAATGTTTTATCTACACTCATATCATAAACCCTCTATGATGCGTTCAGAAATCGCAAATTATGACCAGCATAATAATCAACTCTGTTGTTAGAGCAATTGTTTTATCTACGGCAGTAATCTTATGGATTCTTAAGAACATCAATTTCGATGTTCTTATGACATTAAAATTTCGAACATCTCCGAAAAACAAAGAAATTTGATTTGACCTCTATTCTAATACCAGTCGAGATGACGTTTAGTTCGAAATGAATTGTCAACTTGCATACAAATTTGACAAATGAACGATATGATAGTTGGAGCCGACTCTAGTTTGTCTCTGAATTAAAAAAAAAACTATGACAGCGGCCAGAAACTATTCAAACTTTTCATTACCGCCATTACCGGTTAAAATTTAATATGCGGCTCCTGAATGCATCATGGAGGCTTATGATATGTGGGTAGATAAAGTAGTGTATGCAACTGTACATAATTAGGCCTTAAAACACTCGTGTGATACTATTAAAACCACACTCATATTTTAAGGCCTCTCATTATGTATCAGTTGCATAAACTACTATTATTTCATTGTGCTGAACTGTACATGAACATAAATCTGATTGGTTTATGGTTTTGCAGTAATATAAAACATAACCGTACCCTTACCATGACTTACCATTACCGTACTTATTAGCCAGTCGAATGCTCTGTCCCTCACAGTATTCTTATAGAGTGCGAGCGACAGAGCATTGGACTCGCTGAAACTCATGGTAATCTCATGGTAAGGGTACGGCATAGCGTCAATGTAAAGTATAAGGGTGAGTATCCACTAGAGCTGTGACTGGTGAGAGGTAGCGAAGCGGTGTGCGAGTAAAAAATCCACCAATAGGAGAGCTGCGTTGAGCGAGGCTAGAAAAATAAAGTAATCCTATTGATGGATTTTTCCTCACGTACCGCTCCGCTATCTCGTACAGCTCTGGTGGATACTCATTCTAACAGTGAAATGACAAGCAAAGAGGCATTCCATCTTTATACCTACCTGGGGCCCATTTCTCAATTTGTATCTGCTATCGCTATAAAGTTTGAGATATCGCCTTTTGGTTTTGGACAGTGGAGTTGACAACGCATTAGCAATCTTGTGACTGCAAGAATAAGAAATATTATTATGTCCATAGGTCTAATAACTCATTTATTACGATGGCTCTAATCTCTAACACTTAAAAACAAAGCACATCGCTTGGAAAACACAAGTAGAGTAGTGGCAGTTATACCCTTTTGCCACTTCGGAATAGGTACCTTATTTTTTTAAATACCTTGACACATTGATTAGTTAGATGTTGCAGAAGTTTATTAACAGCGGTGGTCAATTACCAATATTTGACCGATTTGAGAACTCTTTGGTCATCCATTCGCCGAGCATTGCTTAGCCCTGTTCCACTTAACATAAAATAATTAAATACATAATATTTAATACTGAAAAATAAGCATATAGTTAGGTATATAAAAAAAACAAATTAAAAGCAACTTTTCCAAAATAATCTTCAACATCCCAATTTCAAAAAGTTTCATTAAGTCTTATCTGCATACTCATAACTTGCTTGTTAATACTTTTAATATATTCTGTCGATATTGAAGTTATAAATAACCCCTATACAGCCTCTGTGTTTAAAATACGCATGCGTAATTATGCAATCAAGGGGAACCATGCTATAAAGTGATTAAAATAAGGTTGAAATTGTTTTGGATATTGTGTAGCAGTTATGCCCTTTTTTGTTAGGAAGGCAGTATAAATCTATCGGGGAGTGACGCGAGTTTGGGCGCACGCGCATCTCAAATTGCGATCTAAATTGAAAATTAAACAGTGCGCGCGAGTGTGAGAGAGCCTTTATGTTATATATGATGTTTTCCTATTGTGATGCGTTTTGGAAGAAGTTTATAATTACTTTAAATTTAAAAATAATTTAAATAAATAAGTTTCTTTCAAATATTCAAATAATTTTACCAAACATTTTTTACCCGATAACGGTGCAGCAAAAATAAGTTAGTTATGACTTTAAAATATCCTTTAACGTCTTTAAAAATAGTAGTGTTTATGAATAGCTTAGTCTTTACGTTCTAAATTTATTACATTATGCAAACGTTATTTAACAATCGTCCTGACCTTGAACTGTATTATGATGTAATCTACAAAAATGTATTTTATTATGAAATATAATCTCTCAATCATTTACATTGCAAATATAACACCTAATAAGTTTCAACAAGAGAAACAAAACGATGATTTTATTTAAATAATCATCAATCATAGCTAATTTGAATAACAAAAAAGTAGGATTACATATATAGAAGTTATTCGTATAAATATACATACGATTGTGGGTTGAATGAAATCGAATAGTTTAGCGTTTGACATTTTTATTTTAAGTTTAAAATGAAGCAACGTTTTTTTTTGTTAGGTAATTTAAATAATAAGATAAGGCTAATACTGCCATGATACCTAAGAAGGCGGCTAACTGCATAGTAATAGTATGTATGTATGTATATACGTACGTATGTATATAACAAATAGTATAAGGATTTTAAATTTTATTTGGTTGCGTATAGAGTATAGAATACTTCGACTACTTCTTTGGTATTACGGTAGAATAGGGCTTTTAATGAATAGTTTCCAAACAAAATAATCACAGATTTTAACAATTTGAACACTTAGTACTTTGTAACATTAACTTAGAGGAACAATTAATGAAAAGGTTCTAACTAACAACTTTTTTATTCGCCGACTGTTTGAAGTATAAGCAAGCGGATCATACATTCCTTCCTTATTATTATTCCTTCTGCATTGTTCTTGCTTATTCTACTCCAAGGTTAACTGGAAGAGATCCCATTAGAGATAAGTTCGCCTCTGTATATTATCTATATTGATGCAAACGTCTTGTAATTGTTTATGTGCAATAAAGAGTTGAAATACCTTTTTTTTTACATTAGATTAGTTTAGAATATTGTTTTTTTTTTTGTATACCACTTTACTTCATAACAATTAATTGGTCGCTTGATTATAAACCTTTGATACTTACATTATTGAATTTAATTTAATATTTGTACTTGTTATTTAATACTACGTAAACACATTTTTAACGTGTTACTCTGTACTGTATTAGTTAATTGTAGCAACTTCGTTTGTGCCAAAATAAACATTAAACATTATTAAATCTCTGTCCAAATACGTGTCGCAAATCGCCATCGATTAATTGCATTCGAAACGGCTATTATTCGAATCAGTTTAAAAATAGACAATTGAATAGTGTCGACACCTGACGCATAGCTGTGTCACGAACTCACGATCGCATTGTTGCAAGCTATAGTTAGAATCCTTAAGGCCGGTCGCACATTGTCAGAAAAAACGTAGCCTGAAAAGTAACACGCACGGAAACTCGTGAAGAAACGCGGAGAAACATCTTCAATTTCATCTCGTTTTTATATTATAATTCCCTCTTTAGGATTTAGTCAGCAAGTTTTACGGCTGCATATTGCCAACTTATCATATATTTATATCAAAAAATGCCCATGATTTATAGTACGGGAGCCTTTAAAGTTGTTTTTTAAAATACGGGTCGGAATATCTGTATTCTGACCTATGCAAAACCTGTCAGAATTAGTAAACAAACACGTTGGCTAAAATCCATTAGAAATCACTGTTTTTAAAGACATTGAGTACACTACTATTACGTATACACTCAAAATAACTAAATAAAGATTTGGACTGCATGTCGTTCTTTATTCGATTTTAGGATAAGGTAAAGGTTGTCATTTAATAATTTCGGTCAAAAACTACTAATATTGTATGCTCGAAAATCTAATTAAAGACCAAAATCTGACAGTTCCCATCTTGATTATTTCTTTATTTTAACATTATTTCATAAAAACATGAATGAGAACTCGTGTAACCAGTAATATTAGGGTAAGTTTTATTGATAAAAATACCAACACTTAAACCAAAATGCAGTAATCACAGCGAATGTGCGCCCGTTGAGGTTAGGATTTGCGTCTTAAATTAGATTTTCGAATATAAATGCGAATATAACTTTGTCTGTCCGTTTGTTACGCTTTCACGGCAAAACCGCTGAACCTATTTCGATGAAATTTGGTACGGAGATAGCCTGAACCTCAAGGAAGGACATAGGAAGGACTAGTTTTTACTCGCGAGTAGCGATAAACGATTCAACGCGGACGGAATCGCGGGCAACATCTAGTATTGTTATATGCAGCCGGCCTTATCCTGATGAGTACCTTGTAGCATTATGATGCTAAAATGAGGTATAGTTGAGGTAACGAGTCGAGCTATTGATAGCTTTTACTATTTCCAAAGATGGAATGTCCGGACATCTGTCGCTTTGTAATTAAAGAGTGCTTATATAATACAATAACTGTGCAATAAACCGTAAGTGTATAAGTCGTTTATCGCTATTCCTTCGAGAACTGTCCTATTTTCCAGGATTAAAAGTACGCTATGTCCTTCTCCGAGACTCAAGCTATCTCCATATCAAGATTCATCGAAATCGGTTCAACCATAAAAGTTTAAAAAACAGACCTACTACTTTTACAATTGGGATTGTTCATATTTTTACAATTACTCTAATTCGAAAACCATTTCCAGGAATAGGGTTTTAAAGCCGTTCTGCATTATTAAGTTTTTGAAATATTTATCTATTTAGGATATTTCGACAAAAGTATATTATTTTAACCTTTGTTTGACTTTCGTTTTCGGCTTGAAGAGCTCCTAGGTGTTTCTTACGGGTTAGGCGAAAACAGCTTGAAATAGTATGTTTTAATACACTATTACAATCGCTTATTATTATTAGATATCATTTAATTTAAAATAATCATGTCATCCATAAAACTTCTGCTAAATAAATAAAGATATTAAACAAAACTATTGGGTCAAAAACAAAATTAATTAAATTGGTCTCTTAATATTACCTATTTTTTCGAATTAGAATGTAAAAACCATGCGTAATTTTTTTTGGTCTATCCCCATTAGCATGGATATACCTAGATTAGATTAGGGGATACTATCACATACATTAATTTAGTCCCAAACTAAGCTCACGGCTTGTACTATGGGTACATACATAGAAAACATCCAAGACTCAGAAACTAATTTCTCGCGGTCGTTGTACAAATATTTGCCCATACCGGGAATCGAACTCGGGACCGCTAGCTTCATGGGCAGGGTCACTACCAACTAGGTAGATTAAACACGCCGTCTATTCATTAGAATTAACACCATTTCTGTGCCCATTATCATTGCAATAAGCATGCTCAAACATGTTTATAGTTGATAGAAAAAGTAGCTCATCGTCATAAGTGTCAAGCAACTTTTTTAACACACAATAGATATGTAATAAAATAATGAGACAATGAATACAATGTATTGCTTCGTAATTGATAGCAAAGGCTCAGAAATAACAAGTTAGACTCCTATTCTGCCCTCATAAGCCAAAGGGCGATATCTCAAACTCAATAGCCAAAGCAGATACAACCCTCTCCCTTTAGTAATAAGGTTGCACTTGCTACAGGAGTTTTGTCAGAGATACCGCCATTTATCTTAGCAGGGCAGTATTCGTCTCTTTGCAATTACATATAATGTCTTACTTTTAAAATAGGATCGACTAAAAAGGAACAGGCATTAAACCTTTTTATTGTTCAGTTTGACCTCCTCATTCCAATTTCAAATTCAAATTAGCCAATTGGATAATTGGAGCGCACTTATACATAAGCAAATCGATCGTGATTGGTCGTCAATTGTTAGTGCGTTATGAAATGACTTTTGAAAAATCGTTAGCTAATTGTAATTGAAGCTTTATTCTACACGCGTAGAATTGAATGTTCATTGTATTTTAAAGTGCAACGATTATCTCACACACCTGTTAGAGAAACCGTTAAGTAGGTCGTTTGAAAATGGAACGTGAGAGTTTTTTTTATAAGTAATAGTTATTATTTTATGATTATTTAATTAAGTTAAATATTAAGTTCTTGATGACTTCAGGCTTTGAAAAAAAAACTTTACTCAAAATCTGTTAATACAATAACGATTAAGTCTGAGTGACGATGTTTCATACATAAGATTGAAAAAGGAATTAGTTAATTGTTTTTAAAATATCAGTGAGCCTAGCGGTAAGACAATACTTTCAAACGTAGGTAGCTAAGAGTTTAATAATAAGCATTCACGATGGCATAGACATGGTAAATCAGAATATATATCCACACACAAACCGTATACATTAAAAATGCTCATATAAACTTCGTCATTGTATTGTTAAGAAAATGACATTCCCACACTACGTTCTTAAATATTTACCGTAACAATTATAAAAAAGAATAGCTAAAACACGATCCTACATCCGTTACCAAACGCGTGGTTCCTCTACACGTCGCAAACTGTAATCTCGGCTCGAAATAATCTCTTTCCAGTCCACTGACTCGATAGTAATAGCTAATCTACTTTACTTCCTTAGTATTTACTGTCGTCAAACTATATCCTTCAGTACGGTAGCTTCAATAAGCCGCCATTTTGAAATTCCGTCGCCATGGTTACCGCGTAGGCGAGCGCGAATACGTTAATGTCTGTTATTATTCCACGCTAGTGTGCGTGTTTTTAAATTCAAGTTCTGTTTCGGATGCGAGGTGTGCTCAATTTTTAAAGTATTTTTATTTTTATTTTACTGCAGTGATATACGTGTTGGTTTTCATCTGATATCGGAGGCGGATGCTCTGGCTAATACCAGACGAGAATTATAACAGTTCATTCTAATGCCCTAAGGTTGGCCAACCTGCCGCCTCGAGGTTTTTCCTTTCATGCTGTGCAATGATAGTGATAATTTATGATCCGAGTTTAATCGTTACGGCTGGCAACATTTTCAAATGTATACGTTACTTGAAAGGGATTTACCTTTTTTACTTGCTTGTGAATGTTTAGTTGGAATATTGCTCGCTTTAAGATGGAAGTTCACTTGTTTTTTTTACTTTAAATAAATCTTTGCTAGAGTTGTAGAGTTGTATAGCTCGAATAGGTTTCTAAATTTGTAATTATGCATTATTATACATAATAAATATCTATAATAAACACTGACTGAGCAAACAAAGAGTTTTAATGTCAAAACAAACTCATTTTCTCGTTTTTTTTAAAATATTTTTATCCCGTTAAATAGAACTGTTCTCAACCGCAATAAACTCAACGCGGAATCGCAAGCGCAGTAATTAATAAAACATCAAACTTGAGTGTTAGTAGAATCTAATAATTCCTCAACAGTGCCCAACATCCTGGTATTCTAACAAAACTGTTAACAATATTGAGTTCTCGGCCTTGAATAGATTGATAAATTGGACCAGGGTAATCCAAAACAGCTAAACACCTCAGGACAAGTTCCCTTATGGGTTTTAGTCACGCGATTTGCTAATGATGTAACTAAGAGGATTTATGAGTTCAACCGAGAAAACCAAGGCGCGTAAGTTGAGAAAAAAACGTAATAAAGAATTTATTTATGAGTTAGCAAAAAAAAGGGTGTTCCGATTTGTTTTAGAAATGTTGTTAGCCAACGTGATTTTTTTTTGCGACCAGTCTTAACTTACAGCCTCACTCAGAGTAAGTACCAATTTCACTAAACGATGTTAACCACTTAACAGACGATTAGAGCGTTAACGGCTGTCAAAATATATGAAGTAACAGTTGATTAACATTGATTAAATTTAACATCGTTTCGTGAAATTAGTACTTAACCTCGTAAGGCACACCATACTAAAAATACGGAGTTCGACTTTGAATCTACCATCAAGGCAATAAAATTCAATTACGTTTGTTCGATAATGCCATTTTCAGTTTATGAAGATAGAACAATAAACCTTATTCCCATTGAAACACAGTTCAAATTAAATTGCCTTGATTATGTATATGCCAAGCAAATGGGGCCTTACGAGGTTGACTATTAGGTCGGTCCTTAGTGATGATTTTTCATACAAAAGTTTGAAAAAGAAACGAGTTAATTATCTCTATAACTGTTAGATAGATAAAGATCCCCGAGATAATGGCGATCCCTTCTTTCAGAGATGATATCTCTTAAATGGCTTAACCGATTTTCATGAATCTTGGCTAAGACCCACCGCTAGAAAACCTGCTTTCAAATAAAGAAAACTAAATCCAAATCGGTCCATCTGTTTAGGAGCTTCGATGCCAAAGGCAGATCAGATGCACACGTCAAACTTATAACACCCCTCTGTTTGCGTCGGGGGTTAATGTAACGTAAAGATGTTATATTAGTCTGGGTCTCTGAGAGTTATATCATGATCCTATACTTATTTTTATAGGATGATGATATAAAAACCTATGTTTATAAATTGTACCAAATGTTATTAAGACCTGAAGTGTTACAAGTGCAATAAGTATTTTGCTACCAAAAAATCACATCGATTTAAATATTTATAAGGGCGTCTCGTATTTGTGTAAATTATTCCTTATTGCTTATTTAAATCCTATAAGTTTACAAATACCAACACATAAATTATCTGAGTGTGGTTTTTTAAACGGACAGATGTACTACAGCAAAAATATTTTTGTGTAGTGGCAACCCGTTTTGGTCTTGAATTAAAAATTCGAGTCAAGTCTGAGGACTCTGACGGCCTCCTACGTTTGCTGATCCGTGGTCTCCACTCAAGAACACGATAACTCCAAGTGTTATCAGGGAAATTACCATGATATACTAAAGCAGTTCAGTTGAAGTTGAGAGAAAGAGACAGAGTTGTATAACTGCTTTAGCTCTGTCTCTTTCTCTCAACTTAAAATGAACTGCTTAGAATGTCAAGGTCACCCCCCCCTTTTTTTGGCTTATACGCCGCCCATTGCCACTTGTACCGCCATTTTTTTGTGAATTGCGGTAAATAATAACGAAATAAAAGAATTACTAAAATTAATCAATTCCTAGTAGCGCGCTCTTACTCAACTTTCTTCGCTTCAGAGTGATATCATTCAGTTTTCTTTTTCAAGATCGGCATGCGTAAAATATATACGACGAAAGTGCACGCGAGTGCAATATGCATCTCGTAACTACTTGCGTAACTGTTTAAGTGTTGCGGTGTTAGGGTTCCTTAGGAACGATCATTTAAGGCATTATTCTTTTAAAGAACTCAGTGCTTAGCTTGTTAATGACGGATTAACCGGCAAAGGGGGTTTAGGATTATTTGTAAAAGGGAAAAATACTTTTAACAAAAACACATTTAATTTAATATGTTTAAGCATCGGTAAGTTAGTTATTATAAAAATAGCTTTTTAAAGAGAATACCCAATCATCCCCAATTTTATGTACATTTCCAGTTTTTTAACAGCGCGGAGCGATCGGCAATCTTCGTTTTTCTATGAAATATACCGTATTTTACGAGTGTAAATGTGATAGCAATAGCCAAACGAACGCTGAACACACACGACACTTCAAACGCAACAGATAAGTTTAGCGTTATTTTACTGCTGTCAACATCATCAATAATTCAGAAACTTCATGTGCAATGTGTCAAGATTGACTTCATATCTGCCTATAGAATTATAAGAATCTGGGAGTACTGTGAGTACTCCTACTTCAATGTTGCCAGATTCAAATAGTTTTTGTAAACGTATCTGTGGAATAATTCGCACTTGACTGGTTTAAAAAACGAAGCGTGTCTATGACTGGTTTAAAAAGAAAAGCGTTTCGTCTCTCACGCAGCATTAGATAACAGTTATTATTAGCATTACGAGAATATAGTACTTAAGGGGTTTTTTTTTCATTTACAAAGTAAAGGAGTGCCTAATGGTATATGGTATCATAATGGTATTGGCATTACAGAACTTCGAGTCGACCAAACGTTTAAAAGGTGCATTATTTCTTTTAATAATTTAAACGTGTAAATACGTACAGGTCAGGTGAATGAATAATTAATTTATTTACATTTTTTTTTTTTTAAATTTTCGTTAATCATCCTATAACCACCCATTGCCTAGTGAAGACCTTCAAAGCACGACATTTTTCGCTGGTATTCGCGTCATCCACCTCAACTCTGTGGCCCTGGGGTGTGATTCTCTCAACAACGACGGACGGAAGGACGAACGAGTGATTGTCCAAGCGGCGAGTTTATGTAGTCCCGTCAGAGCGAACAAAACACATTTTAGCGCGTGTATTCAATTTGGCAGCATTGCTTCTCGAACGTATAAGGCTGCCTAATTGAGAATGCACGCGCTAAAATGTGTTTGGTTCGCTCGGACGGGACTACTTAAACTCGCCGCAGCGCTTTCGCTCGTTTGTTCGACCGACCGCCGACCTTTGGTGATGTCATCCACCCTTCGTGCCCTTTGTGGGTCAAAGTTTATGTCCAGTTTGGCGTCGCCACTCTGTCACCTTTCTGTTCCTATCACCCCCCTTGATTTTTGGGCTGAACATAATTTTCTGATATAGAAGTTATTTCAATATTTACACTCAAATAATTAATCTTCGTTCGTTTTTCACGTTCAACGCTTCAACTAGCAAACGTACCTAAACTTTGGGAAAGCGATAGTGGACCAAAGGTTTCTTTTTATGCCGTAAAATCTAAGTCCTAAGGGAATAGTGATAAACGACTTCTGCGTGGACAGAGTCGCGAGTAAAAAGTAGTATCATTATAAGTCAGTCCGTACTAGTATCTATTAAGTTTTGTCTCTCGGGGTCCGGAAATTAAATACAACAATGGACACATACAATCGGTTTACATGCATCTCATTTTAGCTTTACAATCGATTAAAATCGACTAACTCGGTTTAACTCAGGAGCATTCTTAACATTATTACTCGATTACTATTAAGACGAACAGAATCGACTTCCAAGAATCGACTATAACTATCGATAGTATCGATTCCCGCCCCACCGATTTATCGGTCGATCATTAAGCCTTTCAATTCGTAAATATGCCATCAAACGTTGGTTCTCTACATAAAATCCTAGTCGATTTAAGGTATCGAGATAGCAATAGATATATCGATTGGAAGTTTAATTAGATGTTATTATACTGCTTTCTAGCAACTGTATTGCAGAATGAGATTAACGCGTTGTTTCTGCCTTTTGTATTTGTTTCATTTTGTTAGACTTAATGAAATGGCGATAATGAAATCTGTGCGTGTAATAAAATTTAAATAAACCTTGAAAATTACCTAGTGTTCAAGTAATAAACATTAAAAATAAGTATTAACACACTATTCATGAGTTTAACACTTTAATTTCTAGATAATTAAACGAATTAAAATACTTGGCCGATGACTATCAATGAATAATAATGATCAAAAATAATCCGCCATCTTTTCACAATTAACTTTTTAATTCCGCATTGACCGCGACAAGGCGAAGGTCTTTCAACATGTTCCACAGATAGTCCTATAATTAAATGCAGTGTTGCTATGATTGGATGGTTCTTAATAAAGGATTTATCGAATAAAATATTCATTTTTAAAGCATGAAAATCGATTATGCTTGCTGTTTTTTAGTTTTGTTTTTAATCTTTAAACGGAGTTTAAAGCGCGCGTAATCCTTAGTTACCTAGACGTTTGAGTGACGGTATACTCTCTGGACTTTATTTATAATTAACGATAATGTAGGGCTACAGGTTTGCTATTAAAATCTTTACTTGACGCATATTCTGCGTAACTTATTAAATTCCATAATTACACTATAAAGAGCTTAATTAAAAAAATGCAAAGGTAAAACAAGGCAAACAAAAATCTAATAGCTAGGTATATTTATAAACTTGATTACAATTTGTTTTTTTTTAATTTGAGTCATTTTTAGTGCTATTTTCTAATATTCTATTGTTTATCAAATAATAAATAGGTACCCTAAGTCGGTCTTCGCCTCCGAGCTATAAACTAAACCTACCCTATAGTCTACCAAATTTTTCATGAATAGAATCGGCTAAGGCGGTAATCCCTGGAGACAAGAATAATAGTTAAAGATAACTGCTTTGATGCTATGGCTACGTTTATCACGTGAAATGTGGATAAAACATCCGTCACTTTCTGACACGTATATAAGTACGAGAGTGACGGACGCTTTATCCACATTTTATCACGCGATAAACGCAACCATTCTAGGCCCGCAGAGCCCGGTATTATGGTCGCCTTTATCGCGGTGGATAGAGCATCCGTTACTCTCGCACTTATGTAGCGGTCAAAAAGTGACAGATGTTATATCCACATCGATAAAAACAACCATAATAGGCTCGATGGGGTATTGATTAATTTGTGTGCAAATTTATCGACGTTTAAATTCTACCGCTGCAAGCGGCAGCAAAAAGTGTCAGTGCAAATATTCAGGGGTCTGTCAATCCATTTAGCCCACTATACGAGGTCAACATATTATGAACTAAACTGCCATCTTGTTTAAGTACTACTTTTCGAAACAGTGTGCGATAGAGCTATCGATAGTACTCCAACATTCAACAGTTCAACAATAATTCAGTTTTAATTATAAAAAAACACCAACGTCAAAGTCGGTTGCATTTCTCATTTGCAACACCGGCCATAAAAGGTTGGTACCAAAGACAATTTATCGCTTTACATGTTGAGTACATTTTAACATGGCTGGTTAATATTAGTAAAAAGATCGCATTACTTGATGCATTCCCACAGTAGATGAACTAAGTATAGACGGTTTTTGCTATTGCTTTGTAGGGATGCTAGTTTTGTATGGATTGATTACTTCTCTAATTAGTGGAGAATTTCATTGAGCTTTCGTTTTGATCTTTTTACAAATCTGTTTTCTTAATTTACGGCATATTGAGGAGATTTCCTTCATTCATAATTAAGTTTTAAACCCCCCGTTTTTTTTTGGAAACACTTTAAATAACTACGTTTCATTACCACAGGTGAAAAAACACTTAAAAAATACGATTTAGAAATGACAAAAAAACGGACACATCAAGCTTTTAATGTCGTACGTCATGCTCTTTACAGAATTTCTATCAGAAAGGGTTTAATAAAACAGAACATACTAAAGTGGACAGCGAAATGTTTTAATGTTTAAGAATCTGTCATTTTTATTCACGAATGACATGACTGACAGTCAGAAACAAAGGTAGTATTCGTTGAAACTTGAGGCAATGTCCCGGTAAGCGGCTACTAAAATTCAAAACAAACCTTAAAATCCCGCATTCCTAACTCGCAATGACCCTAGCTCATCGCACGTGGCTAGCCGTCCGCCGTTGACAGCGCAGTGGCGGGAAAGCGGCCATCTTGAAAAAGCAGTCATGCCAGCTCTAGTCTATGGTCGCGTTTAAAATTCATACTGGCACGAAGTAGCGATCCGATTTTGTTTTTTATTTTTAAAATCGTGCAGGAAAGTGAAATAAGGTATCAAGCAATTTGTTAAATTATGCGTTTAGTTAAATTTGCATTGTAAGTTCCGGTTCGCTCGATTATTATAAGTACATTGGGGTATACGAGTCGACGTGACCAGGAAACTTGAAAAGGTCTTAAAAATGGCGGATTTTCTTACTTTGTTATTCGCGGGTCTATATTTTTATTTCAATACATAGGTTTTTTATACGTATAGAACCAAAGAAGTTTATTCACACTTTTAGCTCAAAATCAATTAGAAAGCTTAGGTACAATACGGTAACAGAATTCTTGTTAAAGATTTTAAGTAATTTGTAAATATTTACACGGCACTTTTTCCTTATCTCATTATTTCAAATCAACGTCAAATACCTACGTGAAATTCCACATTACAAAGTCTATTAAAAAGTCGATGATCAGTTGTCATCGTTTACCTTTATTATTTTACAAACTTATCGAATCTGTGGAAAAATCTGTAACTACATTTTCTACATAGTAAATAAAAGTCCTTTAATTGACAAGAGCGCTCCTACTAACTGCAAAGTTAATTTTGCTCCAGTGATGTGCAGAATGAGAAATCGATTATTGAAGAAGAATGCGCGACATCGATCCGCGGGGTGCCTCGATTACTCGATTATGAAGCGTAATGCTGGCCAGTTGCGCGTTTAAAAAAATAAGCAGCTTGTCGCTGGTTATTTTTTCTTGTATGTTGGATAATCGGTAACTTTTAAGGTTTTATATGCGTGTTCTTAATTAGTGGCTTGTGCATAATTTATGTTGATGACTTATGGCTAGGCAGATGATTTCAAACTTCCTTTGTACGTACTATACGTACTTGGTGCCTAAAACTTTTATTTGTAACGTTTACTACAACGCTGGCCTAGCTGGTGGAGTCTGAGATGATATCCAGGTAGATGGCTGCAATCCTTTTTATTCGATAAAAAGAGTAAACTTAAATAAAGCAAAATATAATACAACAGCATTTAACGAAAGGTGATTGGTAATAATTTTGCCTGATTAGTTGATTGTTAATGATATCTAGAAAAAAGGAGAAAAAAGCAAGATTTAAAAATTAGTGGAAGCTAACGCCGTCTACGTGCCTCATCACTCTCATCAACGTTAATTATATATTTTTTATTCAAGAGATTGAACGATAATGCTGCAAATAGACGGCGTTTATTGGCTAGCTGTTAGAGTGAGAGAACTAAGGTTTAGACAGTTTCACAGCAATCCCAATATAAGTAGATGACAATATTGGCAATCAAGACTGAGCATGGCCACTATGAATTTTGCTCTAAATTACAGTGCAAGGTCTTAAAACAACCAGGTTTATACTTCTCTCCCATTCGCTCCCATACGCACTTTTGCTCGTATATCCAACTTTAAACCCGAACCCGAAAGAGAGCTAAAGAGAGCTGAGAGCTACCAGTATATTCAAAGATCGTACTCATAATAATTTACCACAGACAAGGTAAACTATTCCCAGTTTGAATATGGAACCTTAAAGGTGCAAGAAGTGTAGTAACTAGAGAACGCGTAGTCTAGTCAGGCTTTAAATGGATATAACGCATCACGATCGTTGTTTTTTTCCCCGACAAGCATGATAATCGGGCGTTTAATGTCTTGAAAACCAAGGACTTGACTTTGGGTCAACATTGTATGTAAAATGTGAGGCTTGGCCGTGAAAGTTGGATAAACCGGTGTTGCTGCTTTGCAAATATTTTAACGGGTTAATGTTTTAGTAAGTAATACAAAGGTTATTGCTAAATATTCACTTACACAATAGAGCCAAAATTATATATGAATGAACCAGCGACGTGGTAAAAAAAAACGCCGCCATATTGACTTTTGGTTTTATATTGATGAAATGTTGCTACGAAATAATTGTATAAGTTCGTATTTTTTGTTATTACCTTGTATAATTAAAACGTGCATAATAAAAATCACTTAAATTTATGAATTTAGACCATAGTTTACTACCATTTTAACGTCCCGCAATTTCAGAACGAAGCGAGTGTGAAATTAGCACATTCGATTACGACTTACTCGATTGTAATCGATTATCTTCATCGGTTCTTGTTTAAAACGTCAGTTAAATAAGCAAGGGAGCTTTATAAATGGGCAGGTTTTATTTTAAACCGAAGCATACGGAGCGCGTTTTTTTCTTTCATTCTAGGTTAATTGAAATATATCGAGTTTTTAGATAAAAACTATGCTAACGAGGCGATTTTAGATATGTTTTTGTACGATATAAACAAAATATACGTAGGCCCGATTTTTACAATCACCATTTAAAATTATCTATCAGTTAAAGTTATCATTTTTTTTTTCGCTGTCAAATAAAAGAGAATAAAAGAGCTACCATATCTGGGAATGGAGAAACCGACCCTACCATGTATTTAGTTGTAATTATAAGATTATAAATTGTCTTTGACCATATTATTGATTGAGCTAAACTGAGAGAAGTCTATAGCAGCACACAATAGCAAATAGACGAGGAGAGATGTTTGGTCACCTGTTACGGCACGATTAGTACATGAAGATAATTGAAGAAAAATAGAAGGAAAAAGGAAAAGAGGGAGACCAAAAAGAACTTCCCTAGACCAATAAAAAGAAAAACTAGTCGTCGTGCCGTATCATTGTGTTAATGAGAAGACTTGGAATAGGGAAGAATGGAAATTACTCTACTAACAAGAGCATAACTAGTTCTTAAGTAAATGATGAGTATCCCAATCTCTATGTACGCTTCATAGACAATAATTATTAATTAATTTTTTTTTTTATTATTTTTTTTTTTAATAATACAGCTTAAACTATAACTAGCGATACGTCCATATACATTGGTGCTTGCGCTTGTGACAGTTTATGTGTCTAGCTTAAAGTTAATGCTTCCATCCTGCTTAGTTATATTTTATCTGGCTTTAGTGAAAACCAGCCAGCGTCAAGAACGTTTCCCAACGTTTTGGCACATTAGCTGAGTGAAGACCATTTTGGCAGCTTTTAAACTATGAAGGTCTTTTTAAATTTTAGTTTTTAGTTGTGTAATTAACTTGATATTTTATTGATTATTTTCTACTCTCGAGTAAAATGCCTGCTAAATAAACTTGTTTTTTTACTTCTATTATTAAATGTAATATTCGTGTGTCCGACCGGTTATGCTTATTTAGAGTCAATCGTTGAATACCTCGCGAACTCATAAACAATTAACATTTAATGTCGACATTTAAATTTGATAGACTTCGTTCATCTCGGCTTTAATCGTCATACTGCACAAAATCCAACCGTACATTAAAGCGCTAATAACAAAACGAAACAGAAGGTTTTTTCGACGAAACTCATTTCGTTGAGTCTTATAATAAAGTCTCTCTCGCTCTGGTAAGGTGAGCGCGGGTGCGAAGGGGATGGGAGAGCGGGAGGGGAAATTATAGGGCTGTCTGCACTCAAGCCGGCGTAATGACGGACGCCGAGCGACGGCTCCTTTAATGAGAATTGTGGTGGCAACCCTACGTGTCTTCTATTTTCAAATGTTTTTATAACGGCGCGGAAATTGTCCTAATGATAGAGCGGGTTGCTGAGCGAAATGTCAAAAAAATACGGTGGTAATTTTAATGTTGTTTTTAATTTATTTTTGTAATTAGCATGTGTTTATTTTAGAAACACGCCAAGAGCACAATAACATGGTCAATATGAACTAAGTTAATGTAGCCCACTTGAAAATAAAAGTGCAAATTTTATAGAGCCAGGTTACCTATTATTTGTTTCCATCGGTTGGGTGTGGTGTGTAAAAGTTTTTGCGTAAAATCTCATTTCCTAATCAATTAAGGAACGAATAAACTTACTGTAGAGGTAGATGTATCACAATTTATACCAAGAATAATTGTTTAATTTTACGTACATTTAGCAATCGTGGAACGTCATTTTGAATGGCGAGGCGCACCTTGCATTAAAACACTACAACGCGGTTAGTTAACAAAGTTTTTTTGCAACCTAACCTAACTTCCACAGATTATTTTCCCACGTCAAACAATCGTACATTCGTGCACCTAATCAACACTGGCCACTAACGAAAAAGCGAGCAGACACGACGTGGGCAAAAACCCGTGGCAACATGGCAACATTATCAAACACGATAGCCGCGTGGCATAAATAAGAGAGTCTATTCGATAAAACAAACAATATCGAGTCGATACGTCGTAAATTAGTGCGCTAGTCACTGGCTGGCGATAAATTTTACAGATATGATTTTGTTCGTGATTTTTCACTATCTGTGGACATGAGCAGGGGAAATGAAAACGAATGTAGATTCTTATTTCAAAAAGCCACTTCAATTTTCACTACAACTAATCTCCGCGATTGGAATAAGTAGGTTGCCGTCGAGCCTAGTTTAATTAACTTAAATTTCTACGCTGACAGTTGCTGCCAAGTTATATCTATTCCACCATTCACTATTTATCTATTAATATTAACCTAGTCCTGAACTATTTTCTAGACTTGTACCATGGGTACGAGACTAAGATAAATATACCTATACATATATTTAGGTAAATACATAGAAATCATCAAATACTCATCAAATAAATGCATTTTAAAAGTACACGAATAAAAAGCAGAAAAGCGGTTTAGTACGGTCACGGGCTTTAATTAATAAACCACTATAGAACCTTGTCGCATAAAACCAACGAGTAATTCCTATGAAATTTTGGCTCTGTCATTGTGACAAGGTTCTATGGTGGATCAACATTTAAAGTCCTTGATGGTACAATATCCACATAGATATTTTACTGTGTTTTTGTGTTCTTATTCTGCTGTTTGTTATAAATAATTAAAGAAGGAGCAAAATAAATAAAAAATAAACATGATTTTATAATCGTGTTATTTCCTTACACGCTGTCATCAAGGTGTTACTGTAACTAAATCACTGATCTTTAAAACGACATTGTCGGTCACAGATGACCAATCATGCGCACAGAGAAAATATCGTATGTTCTAATGTACGACAATTGATATGCTATGCACTTTAAAAATACAATGCGTTTGACAGGTCACAAGACAATGCACAAAAAATGACCGCAATTTACCTTTTTTTTATTGTCCAATGAAGATTAATTGCATAAAATACAAGCAAAGCTGAGAATGCATTTAAATTTGGTTTGTACACTCTGACGGGACAACTTCAATTCGTCGGTTAATATTTGGTGCGTCGAGTTCAAGAATGAATAGTTTAAAAGAATCACCCACCAGTTACAACCGCAAACAAATTACTAGCGCCCATTTCGCAACAATAAAAAACGGTTACAGATAAATCAAATGATGCATTCGTGTGTGTAAAGGCAATATTATGATATTGATTCAGGAAGGTTAGCTCTTGTTAAACTGGTAGAAAAAAATCGTCTCTAAGTACAAACAATACCAAAATAACTTGAACTCACTGACACTAATTCACGTACAAAAGTTTCTTGGTAAGAAGAGTTCCAGTTATGTTGGGTATATTGTAGCGAAATGCTACTAAATTTAGTTAAAGGAAGTGATGACAGCCAAGTCTGTTTACCTACGTTTGCCGCCTTTATTGCCTATTACAAATTGCCCCAATTTTATATATATTATAATTTTATTGTAGTTAAACTGAATTTTCTGCTGTAATTATAACAAAGAAGGTGGCTAACTGCATAGTAATAGTATAAGCATTTTATATTTATTGTGGCTACCAACAGAGTACAGAAGAAAAAAAATACTCGTCACCGATGAAAAAATCTTCACGTTCGAAGAAAAGTTCAACCGACAAAACAATAAAGTTTAGGCCAGAAATGCACGAAACGTATCGCGTTCCCAACGTCCAGCGAGTGGGTCGTTTCGTGTGAAGGTGTCACTTTATTTTGCCAATAAGGCGTCAAGGAGCTTGTATAAAGAACAGGGGTGTGATTCTCTCAACAACGACGGACGGACGGACGAACGAGTGATTGTCCAAGCGGCGAGTTTAAGTAGTCCCATCAGAGTGAACAAAACACATTTTAGCGCGTGTATTCAATTTGGCAGCATGATTTCTTGAACGTATAAGGCTGCTTATTGACAATGCGCGCGCATTAATATGTTTTGTTCGCTCGGACGGGACTACTTAAACTCGCCGCTTCGATTCGCTCGTCCGTCCGACCTACCGCCGTTTTTTGAGAGAATAACACCCCAGAGGCTGTCATTTAGAGTAATATCTGAAAATATTAAAAATATATTTAACTCAAAAATACTTCTATGAACATATTTCGTCTCAAAACTTATGAACACACGTGGTAGAATATTGTACATTCAAAACTCAAGAACAACTAGCGCTCATCAAGCAAATGTTAACCCATTCCGCAAAACAAACCGGGGATAGCATATCGTAGACCCTACCAACTAGGCCCAACGCGTTTTCAACTTTGTAGGTACATAAAGTTATATATTATCGTCACCTATCTTCAAATAAAGTTCACACAGACTTATGTAGATGTAAGACCGTAGAAATTTTGTAGTAACATATAACGTTTATGCTCGTTAAAATGCCAGGTTATTAAATACGGGAACTTTTTTATTACATAAATTTGCAAGACCATAAATCGATTTGATTGTTACATGGACGGATAAGATAACGGGACTGAGCGCATAGGTTTATTTAATCTGTGAAATAAGGAAGTATTCAAGGGGATAGGACTGAGCGGGTACATAACCGTTTTATATTTTCGTCCTTGTTTCCTTGATTTTTTAATGGAATAGACACAGAATAACATAACAGTGTGCTTCAAGGCTTATAACGTACTGCGCGTCATCATTCATCTATATATTTAAAAGGCAAACCTGACTGACTGACTTAGATATCAACGCACAGCCGAAACTACTGTACCTAGAAACTTGAACCTTAGTACAGGAGTTCCTTTCATGATGTAAGTGAGCACTAAGAAAGGATTTTTGAAAATTCATCCCCTAAGGGGTTAAAATTGGGGGAGTAGCGGGAAACTAATTCTACGCGGGCGTCCTCAAGTCTAATATATAAAATTCTCGTGTCACAGTGTTTGTAACAAAACTCCTCCGAAACGGCTCGTCCGATTCTTATGAAATTTGAAATTTGTGTATATTCAGTAGGTCTGATAATAGGACGTAAACAATATTTCATGAGGCTTGTAAGAAAAAAAATTACACCCGGGCGGCGCCGGGCGCGGACAGCTAGTTGTTTTATACAATGCTAGTTTAAGTTTAAGTATTATCATTGCCATAAGTAATATAAAAAAAACACTGACTGTTTTTCTTGCGGCGTTTCTTCTCAGCAGAGGTGTCCTCTCGGGAAGGGCTGGTAGATTTTCGACGTGTAAAAGTGCCTTTAGTGAATAAACATATTTTTCTCAAAAATGTCCGGAAATGTTGTCATTCCTATCTACATATTAAGACGTGAAGTACATAGTTTACTGACAGTTCTCAAATAAAAATAAAAAAACATTGCGTGCTTGCTACACAAGCCCGCAATGTTGCATACAAATTCCATTACTAACTAGCTAGTAACTTTTTAAAAAGTGAAAATGGCCATAATAAAATTAGGGCACAAGTCTTATACATCCAAATATTACTCGATACATAACTTTTTTATTTGTGCCTGGAATAGCTTGTTTTTTTTAAAAACAAAAATTGCGTTTCTGTCTTAAACAAAAAGGCGGTAAGGAGTGATGGTTTTTTCACATGAAGTTTCTGTTTGTATGCAATTCACAAAGTGAGTTCAAGCGATGAAGATTTTACTCCAACACGATTTTTTTCTGGCGATTTTTGAGAAAAGCACTATATTTGCCTCGGCAGGAACAGCAATTGCGGGCTTCGTATTTTTAAACGGACGAGCTTGCGAACCAATACTCGGCCCGCAATTGCCTACTTCCATGCCTAGGCAATAATGTACTATTATCTTCATCTTTTTATGGAACGGTACTTAGGTGCTACAGTCTAAAGTTCTAAACATGTCTATTTCCCTTGCTCGTTTGACTCATAAAAAAGTAGATAAAAACAGTCAATTTTCCATTTTAATTACAAACAGGAACTGCCCCGTGGAATCTAGCTTACGTAAACTTTTACCGGATTAATAGAAAGCCACTCCGTACGCAAATGTGTTCTAAAAAGGCAATACGGTACTAACAAGAGTAAAATACAACATTCTTCCACGTGGTTTACAATTCCAGAATGTTACGCCATCTATAATTTGCCTAGCGCTCTATTACATTTTTTTTTTATTGCAATGGGAATGCTCAGTCAGGTAACCAGAGGGGCTATTGCCTAACGAACTCGCAATCGCCATCGTTTTCATTTTAAAAATCGAAGGCTTGTCTGCATACAAAATGAAAACAATTGTTCCACTTTGAAGCCGATTGCGATTGCGAGTGCGTTAGAAAATAGCGACGCTGCCCCCTATTTCACTATCTTGACAATGACAGGTTACAGGTGACATTTCAGTGTACATAGCGCAGCTGATATGAACTCCATTGATGTATCAGCGTGTCAACTTTGCAATGTATACCAAATTCCCAATTAAAGTGACCCATAGACGTTTGAATCCTCAATACTGTAATCCTAAAATTTCAAATGCGGTGCCAAACCTGGGGACTATGTTGGAATACCTCTATGCTAGTAATTTCACCGGTGTCTTGTCCCCACACCGGAACACAACAATGCGAATGCTGCTTGGCGGTGGGTTAATGGATAAGATGGTGGTAGCGACCCGGACAGACCCTACACAAGGTCGTTCCACCACTAAAATTCTTTTGAGCTCATGTTGTTTCTTATCGTAATTTTGTTTTTGACGGGTATGTATAATTTTACAGAATCATCATCAATTTCATTTTATCTAAAGGCTTTTCTTGCCGCATGAGTTAATTTTGTTTGGTAGTCACCAGTCTAACCTAACCTAACCTACGTAATGTATTTATTTATGTATTTAACCTATATTGCACAAAAAAGTACAAATGGTGGACTTAATGCCTAGTGGAATTCTCTACCAGTCAACCAAATAATCATACAGAAAGTAACAAAAGTGGTGACCGGAAAAAAAAAGAAAACAAAGCAAAGAACATTATTTACGAAATAATCACAAAAAAAAAAATGTATGTTTCAAATATCCTGAAAACATGGGTTCAGTAGAAAATCGCGTTCGATGAAATTAAATTTGATGAAAAGATATTGATGTAGTGAGATTCAATAAAATGGTAGGTTACTAAGCAAGACGCATAGCAAAAAAAAACTTCTTGTTTTTAAAACCATATTGCTTTTTTACGAAACGGCCTTCTTTACTGTCAAGTTCGTAAAAGCTAACGTTAAAAATATGATAACGATATGGACACAAACATTAACACAAAGATTAATATTGCTTTTTGACTTCGGCTACCCAACATTATACCCCTATTTCTAAAATTGGAGGTTAAAAACATCACTACAACAATCAATACTTTTAACCGACCTCATTTAAAACCCGACACTAAGAAAAGAAAAACCTCCCAAATTAATTGCAACAGATTTAAGCTAGCAACATAATCGTTAATACTTATTGACAGGCCCAACCGCACTAAAAACGGCGCGTACGCAACCTAACCTGTTATGACAAATTCAACCATTTCGGGTTAAGAATAAGATTGCTTATGCAATAGGGCTGTTGTGTACATGCGACCTTTTTTTCTAACAAGGGTAGCATTATCTTATGTGGGTCACTTAAGAGGGTGTTCAACTTTGCTTATTAGCATATCGTTGGATCTCGGGATGGGAATTCGCTTTAACTTTTATATAAAGGCCTAGATTTAATCTTAAACGTATTTTTGTTTGGATTACGAATGTATTATTAAGTTTAAGTGATGACTTGCATTGGATTGCAATGAGATTGATGTTCGTTTTAAAAACGGAGAATAAGCATTCATCCTTTATTTCATCATACTTTTTCATCTCATAATAAGTTTTTGCCGAGTTTTGTGAAATTCTTTTATTATCGACTTCAGTATTTTGCATATAGTCATTAAATTTATATCGAGATCAAAGTCTTGTCGCAGTCATAATTTGTATTGTCTCGGTTAATTTCTCTAACTACGTCTAAAAGAAGAATTTCTGTCAATGTCATTTTATTATATATATTTTGATATTTATATATTTATTTTTGTATTTATGTTTAATTATCTGTTTATTTATGTAAGTCATATGTATCTTGTATTTATTTGTATTTGTGTATTTTTGCTTAATTATTTATTTGTTTTTTTGGTAAGCGTTTATTTATTACTTTTTTCTTAGTTTTTTGTATTCATGTTTAATTGCTAAAAGAGTTTCTTGTTATTGCTCGCGTGAAATCTGCACCACCTACTGTGTAAAATGTTTTAATTTGACACCATGTCCCTACTAAGGTTGTCTGGAAGAGATCGCTAATTAGCGATAAGACCGCCTGTTGTTTACCTGTATTTTTTTTAAATGTGCGGTTTCTCTGTTTTGTTTTATTTATTTGGTGTACAATAAAGTGTTTTGTATTGTATTGTATTGTACTCATGTCAGACTCACCATACCCCTAGCTATACCCCTGGGGTTAGCGTGGGACTGAACCATACCATCGTAGTGCTGTGCACTAGATAATATGCTTTCAGGTATTAATGTTTTAAAATCCAATTTAACTGAGTCGACGGAGCTCCGCTACCGCGGAGCTCCTATTCCTGGGTGTTTTGGCCCTTCGCGCCGGCTGAAAATCTAACATAACCTAAACCTACCTCATACCCAGCACTACTACGGTGGTATGGTTCAGTCCCACCCTACTCTCAGGCTAGGTTTATGGTGGGTCTGCATCCAAACTACTTTAAGAGCCCTGTGTGGTCTACGGTCCGTACCAATATACTTGTCTTAATTAGTAAACATTTTTATAACCTCAAAATACTCCCTTTTCGACTAAAATAATAATTTTGTCATTAAATAAACCATCCATGATGTAATCAGGAAAATGGTGTGCAAAATGCGGTCTCTAGTTGCTTTATTTAGCTGAAAACGGCCGTTTTAGCCAAAAATGATGCGATTTTGAGGTTATATAATTGTTTACTAAATAAGTTAAGTCATTTGGTATGGAGTTTACATACAGCGGATACCTTGTTGCCACCTTCCATCATCCGATCAGCTCTTAGGCAGAATAATATTGCATTGTCATTAGTTTTTTCATTTGAAAATATTTTACCATTTGTAATTAGTAAACGTACTGGCAATCAAACAAAAGTCTAAAGTTGAAGCTTGTAAAATATAATCTTGTATTAAAATAAATTCCTCAGTGGAAGCAATTCAATTTATTTATTGATAAATTGTAAACGACTAGCTTAATTAAATTTTATTTTAAAAGCACTTAAAAAGTTGAAGTAGTCGAGATAAACCAATACAGGGTATCCTAAAACTAATGTCATCTAGTTTTGGCAACACTATAAAATTAAAACTTTTAAAAGCATACTCTTTATTTATGACATAAGATAACCTAAAATAAGTCTCGAATCAACAATTCCAAAACTCAAACTATTTCAAAGTTTTCGCTCTAACAAAATTATAAATTCTTTGTCAATAAAATACAAAATGGCGTCGATTCATGAATATTCATACATTGATAATTAACGGAACATCAAACATGTTTAGGAATACATTTGGATTCTTGTTGGCTATAAATCAGTTCTATGGAATATGCGTAGTTTTATTTGTGTTTTGTGCCGTTAGCTTTCTCGAGACATTTAAATAATTATTTAGTGGTGGTAACGTACCACTGGTAAGTCCTTGTGCATCGCTACCACCATTTTATCCTTTAACCTACCACCAAGCATTGTTTTTTTTTTGGTAATCGCCTGAGTGGCCAAAGGCAAAAGTACTTGCTTTTGTTTGATTTTTACTTGAATTACTTTAAGAAAAAGGGGCAGAGGTGAAAATCCCTTCCGGAGACCTGGGAATGGAAGGCCCAGATACTGCCGGGCTCGCACCGGCTAAAAACACAAATGCCCATATCACCAACTAGAATTTAGACTCCCGCGGATACTACCCCAGCCAGTGCTGAAAGGCCGGAGGAGAAAGTCCTTCCTCCGTTTACTTATCCGCGGGGTTTTTCGCATTGTTGTTTCCTTGTTCCGGTGTGGTGATAAGACAACCAGTGAGATTCCTAGCATAGAGGTTTTACATCTTAGTCATCAGTCTTAAGATTGCAGTCTTGTGATTGTAGTCTTGAGTTTGCGAATGTCTATAGGTGTTAGAGCGCACTTACCGTCACGTAGTCTGTGTTGTCGTATGCTTAAAAACACTCCCTGAGGGATTTATACTTATAGAGAAATACGAAGTGCTTAAATACATGAAAAACATCAAAGACACAATAATCAAACTCATGCTCATCACAAAAATATTTGCCTTAACCAGGGATCGAACTCAAAGATGCAAAGCGATTATTACAAAATTCGATTCGATCAGATGGTACACGTGGTACAAATTCGTAAGGTTATGCAGCCGAGTTACCGTTGAACTCAAGTAAAACAAAAAAAGCAATTTGGAAGCCATCTTTGATTCGATACTTGGTAAAAAAAAAGTGCGGTTACGATTGAGTTCTTGCTAATTTTGGTTGTAAAGGATTTGGATTTTAATAGTTTAAGGTTTTTTAGACTTTAAATGTGTAATTTACTAAGTACAGATATAAATCATAATTTTGTAAAAAAAATTAGGGATTCATTTTAATTTTCAACTTTTTTTATTTATTTGTTAGCTATCTGCCATGATAGTTAATGACCCCTAGTTAGTTATAAAGTTTCAAAAGATACCTACAGCTCTCTTAGGGTAGAAGAGATGGACGGACGGACAGCTTAGTATTATAGTCTCGTTGGATAAGGAACCTTAAAAAGTTTTTCTAGAGCGGCAATTTATTCAGTTAATTCAGCAAAGAGCTTTTCTAAGAAGCCATTTTTACGTATCGTCTTAACGATAGTCTTGCGACTTCCAAAGTGCGTTGCCCCAGCTTCGCCACAACCAAAAAGACGCAGGGCACATCGTAATACAAATGCACTTACGTCATTCAGTAAATACAGCAGTTATTGCCCCATAACCTTATAATTAAATCATAAATCTGCCATCGCCACACGTACCTAACAATCACACTGCCGATAATAAAGGAGAATGTATTGAAAGAAAGAAAGACTAATTTGAGAAATCGAAACTGCACGCGTAATATTATTACGAACTGTTTAAACTTGCCAAGTTCCAGTCAGAGAAGGATGGAGCTATATGAATTATATAACTCTGTCCCTTTCAACGTCAGGGTTACAGATTTAAGTCCGTGGACGAACAATTTCGCGAGTAGGTAACAATTGGGATGTAGGTAGGGTTGTGTTTTAAATTAAATCTTATTAAGATTTTGAGTATAGAATTTGGAGATAAGTTTTCGAACTTACCAGTTGTAATTTTGTAAATCAAATGCATGAAATGATAGGCGTAGATGTTGTTTATCGCTTATCACCTTTAAAACATTCCGATTTTTCGAGCTATCTATATGTATCTGTTTCATACTTAATATAAATAGAAAAGTAGTTCGTCTTCAGCCTTTTAGCAGTTTCTGATACCTATTGGCGTTAGGGAGATAGGCTTGCGTCGATACGCGTCGCTCGATACTTAATACCCACACAACCAAACGTGACGACCAAGCGGCCCCGACTAAACCGGCTCGGTCCATCCTGTTGAGTTTGCTTGTGGTGGCTCGCGGCGCGTACGGTCCAGGCACGCACACATGCAAACCGCGCGATATGACATATTTGAAGACGAACTACTGTCTATACTGTATCAAAATTAAAAATTCTCAATTCAAAATATTTATTCAGTAAATTGGCTACATGAGGGCTCTTTTACACGTTGTCTACTATGAATCTACTAGAGCTTCCAACAAGACCATCATTGCGAAGAAGAAACTCCCTATCTATACTAGTCGTTCAGTTGAGGAGCCGTTAAGATAAAAAAAAACACAGTTGTGTATAATGTTAATATTAGAAAGTATTTGAGGGGATAACAGTTTTGACAGAAACTCAAAAAAGTAATAGGATAACATAACAGCGCTAGAGCCATTAAGTACCAATTTCACCATACGTACGATGTTAAGTACAAATTTCACCAAACGTTGTTAACAGACGATTAGAGCGTTAATAACTGTCAAAATGTATGAAATAACAGTCGATTTACATTGATTAAATTTAATATCGTTTAGTGAAATGGGTATTAATGTTAATCAATGTTAATCGACTGTTAGTTCATACATTTTGACAGCTGTTGACACTCTAATCGTCTGTTAAGTTGTTAACATCGTATGGTGAAATTGGTACTAAGGCGGTTAGTACCAATTTCACCAAACGATGTTAAATGTTAATCAATGTTAATCGACTGTTAGTTCATACATTTTGACAGCTGTTAACACTCTAATCGTCTGTTGAGAGGTTGTTGAAATTCGACATTAGTCGCTTAATTTTAAAGTGCTATTTAACGTTCGAAGCCACCAACTATTAATTGTATAAAACTCTAACAGGTTTACTATGTCACCAGTAATGATTGAGCTAAAATTCCCTTGTATTAGGTAGTCGCAAATTGACTGACGGACAAGAATTCAATTATAGATACGTAATTGAGTTTGAAGTTAATCGTTTTTCTTGAAATGTTTCGTTACATAAAGCTTGGGAGTAATAGTTAGTTGGAAAATACATTTGATTATCTAATAGTTTTTTTAAACACTGTGTCTAATCTATCTTTTACCATCTAGACATGAAGACGCAATTAGCCTAGTTGGTAGTGACGTCTTCCGGAGCTAGCGGTGCCATGTCTTGAGTCCCGGCGGGTCAAATATTTTTGTCTGAGTCTTTGGTGTTTTCTATGTGTATATGTATTTATTTCTCTATGTCAGTATGTTTATCCTTGCCTAGTACCCATAGTACAAACCATAGCATAGATCAATTACCAAAAATCCTTTCTTAGTGCCCCCCTTGAATATCCAACCAATATTCTTTGAAAATTTCAAGTCCCTACGTCCAGCGATTTCGGCCGTACGTTGATTGATCGATTAGCTAGTCAGTTTTACTTCATTTCGGGCCACATCCACTGCAGGATAAAGGTCTCTTCATTTTCATGCCATTTTTCCTGGTCTCGTGCTAACGGCATCCATCCTTTCCCAACGGTCTGCATAATGTCATCAGACCAACGAGCTGATGGTCTGCCCACTGATCTGTGACCTAATCTCGGCCACCACTCTGTTAGCGCCCTCTACCACCTGCCATCGTTTCGCTTAGCCAAGTGTCCATCTCCACGTCAGTTGCGTTATTCTTTCGACGTCATCCGCAAATTTCGTCCTGCGCCTAATCTCAACATTCGGTATGTGATCCAGAAGTGAAATTCCTGGGAGCCCTTTGTTTTCCATAATTTTATTGGTCATAATGTAATTGTTGACATAATTTTTGATAGTCATAATTTTTTATATCGCTGAAACTGTAAACTTTTCAGAAGTTCTGAAATGTCTAACGTGTAGACAAGGCTAGGTTAGGTTAGGTTTGATTTATAAAAATCCTGAAAAAGTAACAGTTTCTTTAAAAAAAACACGTTATGACTTGCGATGACTATGACCTAAAGCACATTATGACTAAAAATAATTATGTCAGTCAATATAGAGCCGAAATTCCCAACATGGACCGCTCCATAGCTCTTTGTGCAACTTTAATTTGGTGCATGCTTGCCTTTGTGAGCGTCCTTGTTTCGGATCCGTGAGGATAGGGAGGACACAGGAGTTTGTTTTGTAAATCCACAGGAGTTTGTTCTTATAAAGATATAATTAAAAAAAAGGAATTGACTGGTTGACAGATCAATGAAAGTAGGGAAGATTCCTTGGATATTCTAGGGGTGTAAGAAGTCGTGGGCGTCTTTAATATGAAAGACAAGAGCTAGAATAAAATGTCAGATTGTATGTTACCTCTAAATTCAAATCCCAGCCCCTAATTAAAAACTGCATAACATCGCTCACGTAATAAATTAACGTGTATATTTATTCGTATTAAACTAGTTTTTTCTATAATTAAAATGCTTAATTAAATACCTATTACGGCGAAGCGGGAACATAGCTATGGCGTCGGTAACCTTAAATGGTATATGTGATACTTATATCCTTAGACAGGTTTGGATTATTATATAAGGACCTATTCATCTAATTCCCTGATAAAAAAGCAAATCGTACTAATAATACACACATCAAAAGTCCCTAGGGATATTTTTTATCCCTAGACAGTTGTATATTTCAATATAGGCATACTACTACTGAGTCAAAACATCAAATTTGTCTAGGGATACTGAGTATCCTAAGACTTTTTTGAAGTGAGTATAAATGTGAAAGTTTGTGTTTGTTTGTTACTCTTTCACGCTGCAACGGTTGGAGTGATTTGGATGAAATTTGAAATTTCAGATAGCTTATACCTCAGATTAACACAAGCTACTTTTCATTAAAGTTTCCGAGGGAATACGATAGGATAGTCATTTTATTGCACCTACCTACTTTTTGATTTCGGTTTGGCATTAAGTTATTCGCCTGTTGTACACTTTTTTAATTTTGTGCAATAAAGTATTTAAATTACATGAAAAGCAAGCTTTAAAAACCCGACTACCTATTTGTATACTGTCGTCGCTATACCTACATATGTTAATAATTGTCATTTGGCCATTGTTGTTATTCCAATTTTAACAGTTTAGGTATCCTATGTCACCCGGGATGACGTAAGGATTCTAACGATACCTCACACATCTAAATCGGTCAAGGGATTTAGAAGTTATAGTGGAATAAAGAAACTCACATACATACATACAAACATGAACCCTGAAAACATTACACTCCTTTTTTGGGGCAGTCGTGTAAATAAATAACGATAATCGAAAACCTACGCGGATGAAGTCGCGGGCAGAAGCTCAAATTAATATCAGAGGACTATCAGACCAATGGTCAATGTATATTGACCCTAGTCCCAAACTAAGGTCTAGGACTTGTACGGTTGAACTGAGAAATAGCTGTACAGTCAAGGGCAAAAATATGTATACAATTTAGTACTTTGTCACTTTAACCACTGTGACAGTTCATATATGGCAGTTCAAATATGACGAAAATAGACAAGTTACTAAAGTGTATACATATTTTTGCCCTTGACTGTACCTAAATTTAAGTACGGTCGGCGAAGAAAGTGGTCTACCAGTTTTAACAAAAGTTTCTGTGAAATCTAATTATCGCTAAGGTTGACACTTGTCACTGTCATAATATGATTGCAAGGGAAAATCGAACTTGTTGTATCATGACGTGCCAATGAAGTTCAGCCGTAGGGTGGTAGACCACATTTTTGCCCGATTCTACCTAGACGCTATTGATATATTATATAACAACCACACTCACACGTTACTGTGACAAGCTACTAAAATATAAAGCTACTTCTAATTTCGATTGTACCCATACTAGCCAACAACAAACATACATATATAGAAATCATCCAAGACTACGGAACAAATACTGTCGCTGATCCCCCAAATATTTACCCTGACCGGAAATCGAACCTGGGATTGCTAGCTTCGTAGGCAGGGTCATTACCAACTGCGTCTGATGAATCAAACTCCTGTTGAAGACATCAAACGAAACCTTCCAGGTTCCAACTTCCAATTCCTCATTCCTGATGGTTCAGGTTCTTCGCCTCCGCATCCGTTAAGACGGAACTTCCGTTTAGTTTTACACCTTCAGATCCGCCTCCGCCTTCGCTATTTTTTATTTCACACCTCCGCATCCGCCTGCGCCTCGGTTAATTTTTTACCGAAGTTATACCGGAGCTGAACATATTGCATTTGCCGCGGCAGCGCGGCGCACGCCTACAAAATTTGACTTGTTCAGGAATTAATTGAAATAAAAGGTACTCGGCTCCGGCTCCGCCTCCGGTAAACCTCCGGATCCGGCTCCGGATCCGGCTCCGGATCCGGCTCCGGATCCGGCTACGGATACGGCTCCAACTTCGCCTCTGGCTCCGGATCCAAATCCGTTAAATAAATAAAAAAAACTGCGGATCCGGCTCCGGCTCCGGGAAAGCCGCCTCCGTAACTTCCCTAGTTCAGGTCAACATCCCTGATCTACCGAAGCAGTCGGTTTAAAGCTGGCTTTTTGTCGTCGGTCTCAAAGACATGTGTAAGCTATATCGCTCGTGGATGTCACATTAATATCCGACGCAAACTTCATTGTTAATAGACAACCTTTTTCCGCGATAAATAAACATGAAGTAGCGTAAAAGGGTGCGCAAGAGTAAATCCATAGAGTAGATAGGTGCAGATGTTGCAATTCATTTTAATTTGTAAATTATTTGTGAATGGTAAACTTTGTGCCTTTTACGTGTTCATTTCTATGATCATTACTCTGTGGTATTTTTTTCTAGATTGTTACGCCATTTATATATCCTCGTAAGCCCTGATGTCCTAAATTTAGGACATCTGTCAAAGTGACTTTTGACTTTAGTTGACTGACATAAGATTACTTTTCGAAGTAACGAAATTTGACATGGGCCTTACGAGGTTATTCCCTTAATATATTACATACTTATGATCTAAAATTGAACCCTTAGGTTTCAAAGTCTTTAAAGTCACGTTAGATGACCTACTTGCTCGTTTGCCTTCCATTTCCTTAAAAGTGATATTAATAAAAATAAAAATGCATATAAATAAATAATTTATTGTAGAAGCGTTTGTAGTAATTAGGTATGCTGTGGTAGATAAAAATGCTAACCAACGTATGTATAAAATGTTGTGGTGGATAAAACATTATTTCTTATCTTTATATTAATGTAAAAATCGACGCATACATTTTAGATTTCTGTTCCCAAGGTACGCTATATAAAAAATATAATAGCGAAGAAAAACCTTGCAAAGTTTTTCTCACAACTACCCATAGGGTATTTTTTTATGGAAATAAATTACAATATAAATGAACCCTCTGCAGTCTTTATCTATAAAACTCAGGCGCATGATAAAAAATTCCCAGCTCACGGTAGGAGGCTAAGCTTTAGGCTAGACTGGTTTTTAGCATCGCTCATAGTTCGACGCGGTCTTAACGATGTATTGATTTTAAATTTTTGTATTAAGTGGCCACTCTGTTTTTCTCTATGCTTATATTGAGTTGACAGTTATACTTAAGGAAAAACTGTTTAGACAGCAGCAAACATCAAATGATAGAGAGATAGTTTCTTACATGGAATAGGGATGGCACACACACACACATGAATGTGTGTACAGTGATGTGATTCTCTCAACAACGACGGACGGACGGACGAACGAGTGATTGCCCAAGCGGCGAGTTTAAGTAGTCCCGTCAGAGTGAACAAAACACATTTTAGCGCGTGTGTTCAATTTGGCAGCATGACTTCTCGAACGTATAAACTCGCCGCTTCGATTAGCTCGTTCGTCCGACCGACTGCCGTTTTTTGAGAGAATGACACCCCTGTTGAGTTTCGATGTGTGGATAAGACAACCAGTGAAATTAACTAGCATAGAATCATTCCATTTTAGTCCTTAAGGTTGGCAACGCATTTGCGATTTTAGTTTGCAGTTTTGAGATTGTAAATGTGTTTGGGTCTCAGATCCCATTTACCATAAGAGGCCTAGTCAAGATGCATAAAGGTTTAGTTTCGTAGCAATCCATTGACGGGTTGTTTTTACAATATTGAGCCGGGAGCTAATGCAGCGACGCAATGTATCACGTAAAGCGGGCTACCGACCAGTCAAACTGAGCCTTAACGCTAAGTTAGCGATGTTCGAAAATCGACAAAAAATATAGGATTGACGTAAGCTTATGGCTGTAAGCTGGAGTCGATAGAAAACAGAAACGTTAGTAGCGTTTGCATCTTGGCTACACCTACAGACTGGCTCTATTCTACTCGATAAAAAAAAATCGCTTTTGACACGTTATCGTATTGTCAACGTTATTGTGACCCTTATTTACTTGCCAGTAATAGCGGCCGAGTTAAAAAGCAATAAGTATCTATTGTCTTACTCAGAAGAACAACACAAGATCCTGTTTAACGCGTTTTTTTTACTATGCTTTAAAATAGTAGCAAGTATTTAATATTATCAAGTTTCTAGTTAAAATCTTCACGACTCTAAACATACCTAAAATTAAAGTTCAAACCAATTTGTAACAACTAAAAACGATTTAAAACATATTTAAAAATCGTCACATACAGATAGCATCTTGGAATTCGTAGTTTGGGATTTATTTTAAATAAATACAAAATAAAACACGGAATTGTTAAATATTATGCAGAAATGTCGTTTTACTATGTGTTTTGACGTTATCTTCGATCATTAGAAGAATGTACAAACATGCAAACGTGTTGCTATGATTTTATAAGGAATGAAAAGGTTTTTTAGGGTTCCGTCAACATGCCATACAGCCAAAAATGTAGGTGATAAAAATCTGAAAAATATCTTAAATGAAAGCGCATATAAGGAACTTAAAAGGGAAACTATCATGACTAAGTAGACTTGTTTGGTTCCTGAGATACAGGCGGTTAAAGTGTTTATGTTTACCTATACAGGGTGGAAATAAATTATAGGCCCTGGAGGGGAACTGCCTTAAATCCTTAAGTTAGAGCATATTACTTAAAGGAAACATTCCTTTATTTTAAAAAAGAATAAGCATCTAAAGATTTTCCAAAATTCGCTTGTCTCACCCGGAATACAACGAGCTAAAAATTCATAACATAACTATTAACTACTTGATATAATTGATGTTAGTTTTCACGATATTTTGTTATTTGTAAATGTTTATTAGAGAAATTACATACATACATAAACTTACGCCTTCGTTCCCAGAGTGGGGTAGGCAGAGCTACAGAATTACCAACAACTCTAAGAACTTGTTGATAATTCTGTAACCACATTTTGCACAATCAGGCTAAGATGTTTACCAGCGTATTAGTGACAGGTTGCAAGCCCATCGCCTAACAGTACTACAAGCCTTTATTCCCTTAGTCGACTCTTACGACATCCACGGGAAGACATGGAGTGGCACTATTCTAAGCCGGCAACCACACGGGGGAAAGCAAATTAGCGAAATTGTATCCTGAAAAAGATTCCTATCGATTAAAAGAATAAAATTGCGAGTGTTTATTTTTTAAATTTTTAGCTGGTTCGATTCCTAAGCGAAACAAGCGAATTTTAGAATGTCTTTGAATGCAGTTTTGTTTATTTTTAAAAATAAAATTATGTTCCCTTTAAGTAAAATGATCTAACTTGAGTATTTAACATAGTTCTCCTCCAGGGCCCATAGTTATTTTCCACCCATACATACTAAAAATCAGCTAAGACAGCACCAAATAACTTTAAATAGTTTTTTTTTCATTCGTGTGATTTTTTGAGATAGTTTTTTGTGTGTTTGCAGTAACGGCTTTGGACTTACTGAGCATGATGCAATCCAACATGCTCTTGATTAAGTATTACTTAAGGCTATCTAGCTTAACCTCGTAAGGCCCACAATACTACAAACAGGGAGTTTTTCGTGAGTGGGACTTTGAATCTACCGTCAGGGCAATAAAGTTCAATTACGTTTGTTCTATAATGCCATTTTCAGTTTATGAACATAGGAAAATAAACCTTACTCCCATTGCAACACAGTTCAAATTAAATTGCGTTGATTATGTATATTATATTGCACACTGGGCCTTACGAGGTTAGGTAAGGTTTGGTATGTGGTAATTTTTATGCCCGTGTTTATTAATAGTTACGAATTCAATTTTGACAACCGAAAAATATGACTCATAATTTAAATAAATATGCAATGCTCATACTTTATCACGAATTTTACGTACAAAGCCTTCGAGCTAGCAATCTCGGGTTCGACGTGATGTTTATCGTTGTCTAGTGCCCATAGTACAAGGGTTCCATTTGTATGTTTATCGTTGTTTAGTACCCATAGTCCAAGGGTTCCATAATTATGTTTCTCGTTGTCTAGTACCCATAGTACAAGGGTTCCATAAGTAAGTTTCTTGTTGTCTAGTACCCATAGTACAAGGGTTTCATAAGTATATTTATCGTTGTCTAGTACCCATAGTACAAGCTCAGTCAATATGTGTAAAATTGTTGCCTGATATTTATTTATTAAATGCGATTTAGCTGTTAAATGTTCCTTCATAACAACCAAATGCTAACTATTACCTCAAAACCGAGACTAAGAACTCCTGGTTGAGTTAAGTTTGTACTGAAATAAAAATTGGGGCACTCAAATGGTAAAAAAACTTAATTTAATACTTACAAACGGTATCAAATACAGGTTTTTAAGAGCTTTTAGAGAAATGTTTTTTAACATAATATGTAAAACACTCTCAGCAGCAAGAACCTAATATTGAGTTCAATTTACATGAATATTAAAATTCTGGCACTGAATTAAACACCAAATTAACCGTTAACTTCGTCTAACGACTTCCGTATCTTGTTAACATAAAGTAGATAATCGCTTGACATTTGTTTTAACAACTGCAAACTAGACTTGACTTTTCGACGTTCTTATTTTGAAGATTGATACCAAATTAATGGCTACTGATTATTTTATCTAGCGGCTTCCGTATTCACTTATCATACGATATATTATCGACTGGCATTTGTTTAAAGAGTTGTACACGTTACAATTGTACTTTCACTGGTAAAGTCAACGGAATAAATTAATCCTGATCTTGCGATTCGTCGTTCGTAAGTCTTTTTTTTACATAGGCTATTATGAGTGTCCCACTGCTGGGCAAAGGCCCTATTTGAGGCTTCTTCAACAACTGACCAGAGTTTTTTTTTAAAATGGTTCTGATAATAAATCATGCTTAGGTTTGCCTCAAAAGCATGTCTTCTTTTTGATTATTATTTACTAAGAAAAATAAAGAATATTACCAGTGTTTGTTACGCCCGCTTTGTAATGGTCGGAATGACGTCATTTTTCTTGTAATCGCGTTTTGTTTTTTTAACCAACGGTTTTTTAGCCGTGACCAATAGCATATACTTTATTTATTTTCTCGGTAAATAATGAACAAAAAAAAATTCGTATGTTTTTAGACAAACCTCTATACCTAAGCATAATTTGTGGCGTTATCTATGAAAAAGGACCTTATCGTCGATGGCGCTTACGCCGCACTGCGTCTCGCGTCGTTGTATTTATATCGGAGCATCTTTAATAATGGTGGAAGCGCCATCGACAATAAGCTTTAAAATATTCCTGTTTCCAATATTGTTGGAGAATCCCAAGTCATCCCGCCATGTTTTGTTTTGACTGTTATACCAAATTGTATAATGAATACGAAAACGCACGAAAGTGCTCATTTACTTAATGATGTTGACTATTTTATAGGAAGATTTGAAATTAGGTGTGATTTTTATGTCTTGCGGAAACCGCGAAAGCGCGGTATGTCGTTAAGATAAAAAAACCGTAATGTATATTGTAGATAAATGGGTTTAATTTAACGTTAGATAATATCTTCTTCATTTTGATATCCGTCTTGAATTACTTGCGGTATTTGATAAAACTTTTTGGTCACAAATTTATATGATCTGTTCTATCTTTTAATACTATATATGCATGTGTTTGTTAGTCCGTCACCATTAAATGCCTTAACCAATCGACGCAAAATTTGGTACAAAAATAGACTATAACCCGGAGATGTACAATAGCGGCCTTTACACGGCTCAGTTCGGACCGCGGGATACGCCACGCGCCAGTCCGAACCGTAGGTTTTTTACTATTTTACTTTTACAGTTGCATTTACACGTACGGTTCGGAGCGAAGATTGGAATGGCACGTGGCATTTCCCGCAGTCCGAACTTGGCTGCGGCTCCACTGAGGCGGAGATGAGCGGAGCGGAGCTGTGCCAATATTAACCAATAGAAGGCGCATGCAGTCACATCGAGCGCGCCTTGCGCACGTTATTTGAGATTCTATTGGTTAATATTGGCACAGCTCCGCTCCGCCTCAGTGGAGCCGCAGCCTTACGTGTGCAGGCCGCTATAGGGTATTTTTTGTTCCAGTAAAATTGACAGTTCCAGAGCAAAAAGCGATAAACATACACTTGAAATGTATTTAAAGTACTAGGCAATAAGAAGTCAAACCTGACATATTGCACAACGATGAAGTTACTAAATATTGATACTGATACAGTAAAATGGTAGGTTCTTTGTTCATTTCATCGAATCCCATTTAACAGAACTGAAATCATGATATTTTGTGGATATCTTAAAGATTAGTAGGTTAGGTTAGGTTAGACCAGGGGTCGGCAAGTAGTTTTAGGTGGGGTCCGGATACTGTGGGAAAATTTCAACGAGGTCCAGATAAAAACGAAAGTATTAAGTTAGATTCTATGTGGCTTAAAAATATTATTTCAATTAATAAAGGTATAGTATACCTTATCTATGTATTAATTTATACTTGGTATGCAATACATTACAATATTTGGCGGTCCAAGGTTCGACCTTTCGCGGTTCGCAAACGGACCGCGGTCCGCCTGTTGCTGACCGTTGGGTTAGACTAACTAGTGACTACCAAAAATAAACTCATGCGACGAGAAATTATTTCGATGAAATTAAAATTCTGCGTAGGTATTTTGCAAAACCGTGTAACCAACAAATTTATTATATAACAAAATAAATCTTAACATCTTAGAAATAAGGTGCATTCTGCTCCACATTAAAAATGTTACTTGCCCGGTTATGCAGTTTCACCGACGAAAACATGTTTTTTAACACAAAAACCAAAGTCGGTTCCTTTGCTAAAGTTTCCTTTCATTGACATTCATTCGCTGTAAATTTCGTGTCAATGCATTAATTATATAAATGAATATTGTAATGAGGCGGCTTAAGCTTTAGCGTAGCTGTTTGTTCATGTCTTTGACCTTGGTCATTCGACTGCCTCAGTTTTTCAAAGGTCATATGTATTTAATACCGCATATTGCCTACGAACCAGTGAATAAACCCAATTTAAGATCGGTATAACTTCTTTTAAAATGGTAGGTCAGTCTAACTGCATTCGGGGTTTGGTTTAAAATATTGTGGGACGCCGACTTCAGTTGGACTGACCTACCATTTTAAAAGAAGTTATTTTTTGCATTTTTGAAGGCGGGTTTTTGTTTTTTAAACATTTATTTTATTTTATACTTTTTAGTGATCCTATTTATGCTGTTAAGTAGCTCCACTTCTAAATATTAATGAGAAACTATAGAACATTCCAAGCTCGCCGCAGACAACGCCGCGGGAATGTCATAGTCATATTTAAACCTAAATGTGCTTCGTCATAGTCGCTCAACTACCTTAATCGAAATATCTTATCACCACCCTTGAAATAGGTACCGTTAAGGAGTTCCGGTGGCCATCTGTGGTCTTCATCATCAGTTCCACTTCACCATATAGTACTTTTCAAAAGCAAATGCACGAGTTACAGTGAAAAACACCAAAATCGCTATAGGTGTGCCTTTAATATTTGAGGAGTTCTCTTGATTTCTCCAAGATCCCATCATCAGATCCTGACGTGTTGACAATGGGACCAACTAGAAAGTATAACCATTCAAACTACGAAAAAAATTTCAAATCGGTCTAGTGGTCTTCGAGTAATCGGGGAAAATACATAAAAAAAATATATATCCCGACGAATTGAGAACCCCCTCCTTTTTTTGAAGTCGGTTAAAAAAGCTGTTATTTTGCAATCAAATTATTTATTATACCTTAATATATAATCTACCATCATTTTGTGGCGTTATCTATGAAAAGGGACCTTATTGTCGATGGCGCTTCCGCCATTATTAAAGATGCTCCGAAATAAATACAGTCAAGTTCATAAATATATGTACACTTTAGTATCTTGTTTATTTAATGTCATGTTTAAGCTGCTATACATGAATTGTCACAGCGTTTAAATTGACAAGGTACTATACTGTAAACATATTTATGAACTCGACTGTACAACGTCGCGTGACGCAGTGCGGCGTAAGCGCCATCGTCAATAAGGTCCCTTTACACAGATAATGCCACATTTTACTATTTTTCGAGTGGGAAATGTGAGACACATAGAGGTCCTGAGTTTTTATATCCCTTTTTATTCGAAAATAATGAAAAGGGGATATCTGTGCGTCCTCCCATTTATAAGTTTGTCCAGGGTGATGGGACCAGTAATGGTCAAGGCACCAATAATGGACACTTGATTCTTATTTTACAGAAGATAAGGGTTATTCATTTGTTTTGATACAATCAATTTAGGAACGTATGATATTTGAATTTAGAGTGAAGTGTCCATTACTGGTGCCTGTCAGCTAAAAGTGTCCATCATTGGTGCCGTCACCCTACTTGGTCCCATAATAACCGTGACAGAAGCGCGTGGAGCTAACCCCATGTGCTTCTGTTTAGTCCACCAGAGTAAATCTCTATAACCGAACAATTGTCCTCGCGTGTGATATCCATGGACTTGTTTATCTAATAAGTCCATGGTGATTGTCTAAAACTCGATACTGGCGAAATACACCTTGTTAAACACAAGGAGTGAAAGCCATTAATTAAGGAAAAAAAAACTACCATTTGAATTCGATATAAATCTACTTAAACTCGATTCGAGTGTATAGACAGTCGTCAAATAAATAAAATTAGTTACAATTATTACAATTATACAAAACGTAAAAACAAACGAAACTAAAAATCCTGTACCGATTTGTGAATCGATTTGTCCCCCAATTAATCGAGTTTCCAGTAGCCAAGTGACATTTTATTACTGCCTCTTAGTTTAGCAGTTTATCCTTAACACAGTAAAGTAAAGTATCAACTTAAAACTTTTATCAGTGAACTACAAACCTTAAGCACTGAGAGGAAGGTTGACATTGCATTGGCAAATGTGTCGGTTGTTACGTTATCGGTTTTTAATGTCCTGTTGAATCGTAAAACGCTAGATTGGGAGTTGTGAGGTTTTGCAATTAACCTTTAGGACTTGAATCGTTACGTTGCGTCTTTTGTGGTTTTAGTTTTCCAATTGACGGAGTCACTAGAGAAAAAAACACTCTTTTTTAAGGTTCCGTAGTCAAACAATCCTTTATTTTAACCTCCTAAGGCCCAACGAAAAATTCAGCATGTAGGTAGTCACTACAGCCCGTAGTCGTACCAGTAGTACTATTGTCTTATACTCATTCAGACCCAAGTACTTAGAAGACAAAATGGCGGGTTTTCTATTAAATCCTACTGGTAGGACCGTGGTAAGCTATTGGCGGGTTTTCTATTAAGTTAAGTCCTACTGGTAGCACCGTGGTAAGCTATGACTACATAACTGTCGAAGGAATTGGGTCTGAATGACAAAGTCAATAAGTACTATGGGTAGGACCGGGCCTTAGGAGGTTAAGATATAAACTGAAAAAAAGAACAATGTTACTACGATGTTTTATGGTCGACTGTACTTCTAACACTGATAATAAACTCACTGTCAAAAGGAAAGTCAAATGAGTCCAATCTCAATGGAACTACTATAAGATATTGAGGAGATCCTATGGCCACTCCGTCTCCATCATCATACCAGCTTGATGGTACTATAATATTGTATTGTCATCGGAATTGCATAATGTATGCAAAATTTCAAGTGAATCCGACAATTAACAGTAGGTCATAATCGACTTCTAAGATTTTAAAACATTGTTAGTTACAAAATAAAGCTTATATAAGTGTGTTATAATATTATTAAAGAACCTTACACAAATTGACGTAGTCCCATGCAGCTATAGGTATAAAAAAATGTAAGGTTAAAAACACTTTTTTCTAGCTCAGCGAAAGCAAACGAGCTCAAAATCTCAAGATAAATCTTAAGATTGCAAAATATGACCATAGCGACGTTGCCAAGGTAGCTTCTGTAAAAGTCCTCTATTATATCTTACCAAGAAAAAAAACAACTTTTACTTGAGACAGCAAATAATTACTTAAGAAAAGTCATATCAGAGAGCAGCGGAAGATATTTCTCTTAAAGAAAATGGAATGTTGCTATGTTTGTTTTAAGTTATAATTTATAATTGATAATTAAGACATTAAACTGCGGATGTTTAAAAGATGTTTATTAATTGCAATTTTCTAGGTTAATCACTTTAACATGAGTTTCAGTAATTTAGGAATGTATTTTTACATTTTGCACATAGTTGGAGGCGCCATTTTAAATTATGTGGCGCCATTTTGAAAATAAAAAGTAATCATCTCATTTGTCAGTGGATGATGGATTTAATGTATTAATTGCTTCCTGTATTTCTAGGCCAATTATAGTTACACAGTTATTCACTTTAAAACGGTTATTTTGTACGTTTCTAAAAGACTTTCTTGTCGTTAAGTCAGTCGAAATGAAGTGAAATTTGTTAATTTATCTTCTAAATTGAAATAGTACCTATACATCTCTATTCACATACCTTTTTTACATATAAAACAAAGTCGCTTCCCGCCGTCTGTCCCTTTGTATGTACGCTTAGCTCTTTAAAACTACGCAACGGATTTTAAAGCGGTTTTAATCAATGGATAGTGGTTCAAGAAGAAGGTTTTTATAAATAATTAATTCTGGTTTATTTACGGGTGATACAGAAAGCTCACATAAACCGAAGCAAAGCGACGGCGGGTTGCTAGCTTAAAAGAAATATCTATTCTTCTTATTTGTAATCTTTATTTTAAGTAGGCCGTTGAAATACGAGTGTCAAAATTATAACACGAGGTGTCACCGAGGAATCTATTCACGGGGATGAGTTTCATAAAACTCATTATGTAACTGTTGCTTAATAATTATTATGTAGTCAGTTGTTATTTTTAGTGAGAGTGTGTTTGTATGTATGCAAATAATTTATTAATCAAAACTCAGTAAATTTTTAAAGGCCTGAAACCGAATTATGAGCTTTTAAAACCTGCCAAGTTCCAGTCCGAGAAAGGGATAGGGCTATAATACGAGTCATATATCTGTCTCTTTTTCTACCTGACCCAAATGTACACTTCTCTCCTTTCATCATACCTCGTTTATTGGTAGGTTACTAGTAATGTATCCTACTTGATTGTTTGTCTCTTCTTCCACAAAAATCAAGCACTTAATGGCTAAATCTGTAGTATGACTAAAACTCAATATAAATAATTTTTTTATCCCGTTTCACAAGTAAACTAAATCCCTTATAAAACTCCAGATTTAAACTTACAATATTCAGCGCCTGTATTTCAAATATCTAAGCGAAACTGACTCCAAATGGCATCCTCGGTAACAAAGATTCTGTTACCTCACACATTCCTTCTCATACCGGTCATTTATTAAGAAAGCTTATTGTACCTATAATTCTCTAGCTAATATCAACCATAAATCTTTAAAATAAAGTAGACATTTGTGTAACAAAGTTTCTAATGTAGTAATTAAGTTCCGTCGGTGCGTCGACATGATATTGTTTTTTATTGCTGAATAGACTCAATGTATTAACCAACGAGTTCCAGTGAAAGAGATGCTGTTATAGGGCGTCATATAGCGCTGTCTCTTTTGTAGAGTTTACACTGGGTTAGTACTTGTCTTTAGTATACGCGTTTAGTACTAAATTACTTTTGTGACTTGCAGTAACTGTACTAACAAGCGTTCATTTAGTAATGTTTAACTGTAAAAAGTTATTTAGGAATAATAAACAAACATATAATATAAAATGTCAAAGACTTATATAGCAAAAAGTGGAGCACTTGCATCACTTTTTCACTGAGCGCTTGTCGGAATTGTAACATGGTTTATAAAGTGACATGAGCGTAATTGGATTGGTTTGGAGGTAACTTTGAGTATGTCGTTTAATACATAAGTCGCCTCTTTATTACTTTAGTATTTATACTTTAAACATTTGATATACCTATACTACGATTCTCTCAACGCTGTAAGACGTAGTTTACTAGTTTTATCGTAGCTTGTGCTGTTTTAATCTTCAAAATATTTGTTAATTCTATTTTATTTTTTTGTAATTTTTGTAATTTGTTGTAATTTGTTGTACTTTTTGTTATTTTTCTGTAATTATGATAAATGCCTAGTTTTTAGTTTTATTGATCCCCGACGTTGCTAATGCTGTTGCACACCTGTAATTGGTGCACAAACAGGACTATTTTCTCTGTATCTTTTGTATTTGTATTTGTTTGTGCTACAGTTGGTGTGTCTAATTGAATTAAAAAAAAAAAAAAAAAAAACATTTGCAAATGCTTAACACTTGCATGCTTATTAACAAGTAGAAGTTCCAATGGCGAATAACTAATGATTAGTACTAGGTTCGTGTAAACAAGGCATTTTACTGCTTCGTACTTGAATGGTGTAAGATTAATATGGCCTTATAGTTCGGTTGATCTTATGGCGTATTGAATACATAGTTACCCAGTAGGACAGTTTCGTAATACACTCGAGAGCAATAAAAATGGTCACTGTACGTACAAATTTACGTAAATCGCGACCAGTTTTCATTGCCGTTGAGTGTAAGATTGATTTAAAATGTGACCCCATATGGGGTCTAGTTTGTATGGATTTTTGAGCTTGGTTTTGAATAAGTAAAGATTAATGACGTTATTAATAAATTATGTTTCTGATAATGTTTTAATGTCTTCGTTTGTCTTTTAAAGCGTTGTCGTCAATATTTTAATTGTGTTTTTAATGGGCGAAATAATGATTTCGAAAGATGGAATTTGGTAAGAATATTTATCGCCATATATATTTAAACGTTTGACTAGTTTTTTGTCACTATTATTTTATTTTGTATTTCGCACTATTATTTTTGTATTTTGTAGTTCTTTTACACGTTAAGCCTAGTAGCGAAGATAGCGGTCCTGGGTTCGATTCCCGGAAAGAGCAAATATCTGTGTGATGGGTGTTGTCTTAATAAGTATGTTTTTTTGTAAGGTTGTCTCGAAGAGATCGCTAATCAGTGATACGCCTGTTGTTTACCTGTATTATTTTTAATTGTGCTGTTTCTCTGTAATGTTTTTGTTTGCTGTACAATAAAGTGTGTTGTATTGTTTATCGTTGTCTAGTACCCACAGTACAAGCCTAGAGCTTAGTTTGGGACTAGCTCAATTAGTGTGAAATTGTCCCCTGACATTTATTACTATTTATTACAGATCCAAATTCACTGTGTAATTTTGTAACTTAAATTGTCAGGAAAAGGATTTAAGCGGAATTTATTCGGTAAACGGCCTTGCCTTTGTCGTAACTTAGTCTTATCGAAGTACAACCTTATTGTTAATAATACACAATTTACTTGCAAATCTGAACTATGCGAGAATACATCGATTTATAGAATTGTTGAGTTTATTGTGAAATGGATTAGTCTAGATCTATTGCCTTTAAAATTAAGGTGTAACGCTTTAAGTTTTCAAAAACTTTGTGCAGTTGAGAGAAAAAATAACAGTTTAAAATTAAAAAGGCCCTAAGCTACATTGAAAGCTTACGATAAGTATGTTATTTTTAGAATTTCGTACCCAGAAAGTACTAACGGAACCCTATTAATAAAGCCTCCACTGTCTGTCCGTCTGTCTATCGGGCCGCATCTCATGAACCATAATAGGTAGACTGTTGAAATTTTCACAGTGTGTATTCCTATTGTCATATCAACAAACAATAAAATGAAATAAAAAATAAATGTAAAAAAGTAAGGAAGTTCCCTTACAAGACAGGTACGGAATCCTTTGTGAGCGAAATCGACTCGCACTTGACCGATTTTTAATTATAACTTCACGTGAAAAAGTGACATAATAATCTTATTATAACACCGTTGCATATTTACTTCATACCACAAATTTTCTCTATCCATATTCCCATGGAATAAACACAACCGGAATTCCTTCTTACCTTTGGTATGTTATTTTAACCTCGTAAGGCCCACCATACTACAAACATGAAGTTTTTGTTAGTGGGACTTTGAATCTAACAGCAAGGCAATAAAGTTCAATTACGTTTGTTCAATAATGCCATTTTCAGTTCATGAAAATAGGAAAATAAACTTTATTCCCATTGCGATACAGTTCAAATTGTATTGCCTTGATTATATACATCCTATTGCACGCTGGGCCTTACGAGTAGGGAATGCAAATAACCGGTTATAACCGGTTTTAATCGGTTATTTTCATACAAAAACGGTTAATAACCGGTTAAATTGCATTCCCTACTTACGAGGTTAAACTTGAAAATCTAATTAAATTAACTTTCCATATAGAAATTAAAGTGGCCCTTTCAAGCAGGTGTTTATTTAATTGACAGTAATTAATTCAAAGGCGTTTTAAATTGGAATTATAATACGGTAGCACTTTCACTGGTGTTTGTGCCACATCTCTGGTTCGGTGTGATATTAATCTGACAGGTCGTAATAGTGACCTAGAAGACGAGGCAGTGTACGTCAAACTTGACAATAGATGACCTGTTGATATGATTATTTGAGTGGGCTAATCTTAAATAGTTCTTTTATTAAAATAGGAGTATTTGGTTTATCTAGATGTGTTGTGTGTCGTCCAACTTACTTTTTGATTCGCTGAAGAAATTTTAATGATATATCGCGTTGTACGGTCACCCATTTCAAAGAAAATCTGCTTGAAGATGTCATTGTCAATAGAGATGCCAAGTCAAGTGTAATTGATAGGAAACTCAACCTTATTGCTGTAGAATGTCAGATTGACTTTGGACCTAAGGTGGGTCACAAATTAAATTCCTTGACTGTATGTCTGCGTGCCTCTACCTTATAAGCAACGGAATAGAAAAAACAGTGGAACAGCCATGAGCTTCGCTTAGTATCAGACCTGTTGTCGCCAATACTCAAACTATCATAAAAACAACACGCCACCATGGAAAATGTTCTTGATGCGGCTATCGTTTTTACCCGACTGCCGAAGGAGGAGGGTAATGTGTTTCACAGCCTATATATGTATGTTTGTTCCTTTGTGGCGCTATAAAAACTAATCCCGTTGTCCGATTTTGATGATTCTTACGTCAATCGATTTGTCTTAATCTGGTGAGTGTTACTGAAGATATGACAGTAATCAAAATTCAATATGGCGGCAACCAGACGCCATATTGTGCAAATTAAAAAAAAAAGTTGACTAAGTATGACAATTAGGGTATCATTAAATAGGGATTTAAAAATCACCTTTAGGTTTCTTACATCATTTTTCATTTTGAATGATCATTTAGGATTTATAACGATTTAAAGTTGGTTAGCAACAGTCGGGTTTTGAAAGCTTGCATTTTTTACATTCCAAAATAGCACAATAAGGCATTGGATTTATTTCCCTTTTTAGAAATATCCAAATATCGAAATAAGCGATCGCGGCAAAAGTATGGTAGGTTGCGCGGAAATCCGCATAACCATTCCACACGGTACACGCCCACTTGACACTTCTACTGTTTTTTCTGTTCTGTATTTTAAGCTAAGCCTGCTATTATTAAAGGAGAATTGATGCGTACGCATCTTAACGTAGCGTACCTATTTTATAAGTACAAAACGCGAATCGGTGCTGATAGGTGCCTCTCTCTGTCTGTTTGTCACTCGGCTGTATCTCATAAACCGTAATAGGTAGAAATTTCCACGGTGTATTTCTATTGCTGCTCTAACAATTAATAAAAAAAACGCTGCTCCCATACCAGAAACGTGATTATTTCTCATTTTTTACTCGACCTATATCTCATGAAACAATAAGTAAATAACTATATGAAAAGCAAGCTTTAAAAACCAGACTATATTTTTTATACAGTCGTCGATATACGTACATATATTAATAATTGTCATTTTGACATTGTTGTTATTTCAATTTTAACAGTTTAGGTATCCTATGTCACCCGGGATGACGTAAGGATTCTAACGATACCTCACACATCTAAATCGGTCAAGGGATTTAGAAGATATAGTGGAATAAATAAACTCGCATACATACATACAAACATCAACCCTGAAAACATTACACTCCTTTTTTGGGGCAGTCGTGTAAAAAGTATGTATCTACCTTTAGATACTAATTTATTGCTAATATTACAACAAATAAGATACCATAAAAAACAAAGGGGGCCCTTATACAAGAAAGTTTTGTACCTTTTTATAGAAATATACAGTTTTATTTTAAAACTGTCCAGAACCCTTCGTGTGCGAGTCCGACTCAAACTTAGCCGGTTTTTAAATGGCTATGTTTTTTTTTTTTACTGATAATGAGCTTCTTAAATCTAATTGTTTGAGAGCCACAGTCCGGTGCAACTGACATTCAGAGGTCAGATTACTATTAGATAAGGATCCAGCCACGGGGGGTATTTGTGCTAAATATTAATTTGCGGATGTTAACCACCTGCGGTGTTGGATAGAGAATGGATTGGATAGTTTCATAATTATTATATTATAAAACTAGTTTGATAAAAACGGTTTAAAAATTAACTTTTCGTTTTTTGATACTATTAATACTAGCAAATACAATTGTCATGGTATGGGCATGTGATGCGGAGGAATGAGGAAAATATCGTCAGGAAAGTTTTGAGTATGAATGTGGATGGCTATACGGGTAGGGGAAGACCAAGGAAACGATGGATGGACTGTGTGAAAGATGACATGGCTAGAAAGGGAATGACTACCGAGATGACGACTAATAGAGAAGTATGGAGGAAGAAGACATGTTGCGCCGACCCCAAATAAGTTGGAATAAGGGCAGGAGAATGATGATGATTAGACATAGGAATCCAGGGGCAACTATAAATTGGACGCAGTATAATCGCACCTTTAGAACAATAGAGACCTAATTCAAAATTTGTGCTTTCAAACTTCGAGTCATAAATTTATTATTATAGAGACCTAACTCGAAATTTAAAATTTCTGACTTAGGTCACTATCGTTCTGAAGGTGCGATGTCTGATGATGGTGATGATAATAATAGCAATAAACGGCTTTGATGGAGTCGCGATGCGAACAAAAGCATTTTTTTAATCCGCCTTTTTATTTTCTTAACCCCCGACTTAAAAAGAGGGGTAACGTGTTATAAGGTAAACGTGTGTATCTGTGTGTCTGTCCATAGTACCGTAGCTCCTAAACGAATGAACTGATTTGGACGAAGTTTAAAAAAAAACGGGTTTAATCTGAATGGTCCTTAGCTTGAAAATCGGTAATTGGGTTTAAGAGATTATTCAAAAGAAGGGTCATTGATATATCCCCCATTCATTTTTAACATAATCGTTAAAGTTTCTAAATGCGAAACTAAAAGTATGTACGAACGAACCCTTAGGCAACTATTCACGTCCTTGCATACCTATAGATACGTTAATTGACAACCAATTAATAAACATTATATTATGCAACAATAAATTGATTCAGCAAATATCGTAAATGGACTGACAAGCCGAGGCGCTTAGTACACCATTACAAAAGCATTATATCACAACTGCTATTAATAAAAACTTGACTTACAGCTTTGTATATAAGGTTCAATTTGGTTGGTTGTGTTGTGGTACATTGTTGATATAATGGGGTAATGTTGATTGATTGGGCTAGTAAGTTGTCGAGAACAATTAGGGGTTTGTTTAGGTCTCCTGAGTTTAAGCTAGAACATTATAATGTAGGCTATTTGTACTGAATTGATATCCTTGATTTCAAATAACAAATGTTACACTTGATGTGTATTTATGTGCAATAAAATTTTATTATTATTATTATTATTATCTATCACCAAAGAGACGATTAATCATTTCAATTTATTTTTTGCATAAAGCTTTCCAGCATTCGATTCTCTATAATCGATCCACTGATTCGATTTAGAAAACGTTTTGACCTAAATTGTCGAGACACCATGGAACTCTGTCATAGTGACAACTTCAAGTTGGGAGAAAGGAATAGAGTTGAAATTTACAATTGGTTTTCTGCGATTGGGTTCTCTTTTTAAATCGGTCGTTAGGGCGCTCAGTCTGGATTAAAACTTTATGCAAACAGAAAATAACAAGGTGTCCGGGATATAGTGGACTACCTTACAGGGCTGGATAGCCCAGAGGGCTCAGACAAGATGCACTACGCTAACTAACGTTTCTATTCGATTCGTTTTTAAACCAATCGCGTCACTGGAAGATGACGTGATACGAAAAGTCACGTGGTCTACCAGTGACGCGATTGGTTTAAAAATGAATCAAATAGAAACGTTAGTTAGCGTAGTGCATCTTGTCTGAGCCCTCAGTTCGGGTGTTGAAAATATGATAAATGACGTTTAGAAAAAGTCGCACGGAAAACGAGATATCTCAACTTTTCTAAATTTTAGAAAAGCGTTACCCGCTGGTTCGCCATTTTCGATGCCACGGCCGCAGTTATTAGAATTTTAAAGTTTCGTTTGCTGAGAAAGAAATTTGATTAAATTTGCTTTAAGACCCAAATAACGAAAAAAAAAATTTGCAGTTTTTTTAAATTTTAGAGTCAAATTTAAAGTTTATCCAGCCCTGTAAGGCAGTCCACTATATCCCGGACACCCTGGATATTTCGCTTTAATTTTTTATGTTAAAATACTCATAAATCTATTAATTTATAAGCAATAACAGTTAAATAACAGTCCTGCGAAAATGGTATTCACTCAGCCTCTATTCTACTATGTAAACCCATATTGCCTTTGACATGTTATCGTATTGTCAACGTTACGTTAGCTCTCATTTACTTGACAGTAATGGTGGCCAACGTAAATACAATAAGAGGCCCAGCTATATCTTGTATTGTAGGTACGGTCACCGGCGTTAATTTGGGACTAATTTCAAGAAAAATATGCTTGAAGTCGTCAATGTCATTAGAGATGTCAAGTCATTTGTAAATTTTAGGAAACTCAACCTTATTGTTGTAGAATTTCAGACTGACTTTGGACCTAAGGTGGGTACCAAATTTAATCTCTTTACTGTACCACCTATTGTGAGTACGACGCTGTGGACCTATAGACTTACTATCATTGTGTTTCTTTGTCCAAGATATGCCATATTTAACTGCCTAGGATCACGTCAGAGATACTCTAGGCTAAGTTGTCAATTAATGCAGTAAATAACAAGGTTAGCAACTAATGTGGGTTGTTGTTACAGTAGTTTACTGCTAACTATAGAATTATAAGGTATTGAGAGACACTATGTCTAATGTTGTTTACTGGAAATCTTGTCTAATGTGTTTAGATTGAGATCTATGAGAGACAATTGGGATACATCGTATTTTTAACCCCCGACAAAAAAGAGGGGAATCATTAATTGTATGTGTGTATCTGTGTGTGTGCAATCGTAGCTCCGGATGGACCGATTTCAATACGGTTTTTAGCTGAAGGTTCTAACTAGGTTACATAAAAAAATGGGACGTTTAAGAGTCAATGGGAAGTTTACTAACCGTTTTTTATTATCACATTTAAATAAGACTATTCATCAAGTTTTGTATTTGTCATTTATTTGAACTTAATGTAGCAAAATATAGATACTAGACAAACCGAACGATAATAGAACATCTTATTCTTATTTTGTCTAAACATCTTATTGTTATTTTGTTCTATCCCATTTTATTCTTATGCATCTTATAGTACCTGTATTTTGCTCTTTCTCCCTTCTTTCTTCCCATTAAAGGCTAGCTAGAAAGGGTCGAACTTATATGGCTTCTATAGCGCTATCCCTTTCACTGACTAGAACTTGGCAGGTTTCAAGAGCCAAGATTTTACAAGAATTTCTTTGCTTCAGTCAATAACTTCTAGCAATTAATTAAACCCTTTAAAAGCTTTCCATAGAAACTTCCTATAAAAGGCAGTCACTTGCAAAATAGATCACGATGCTATTAAACCATGTCAATTGGGGCAAAGATTTAACAGGTCTCGTTAAACTGGTCACAATCGACAGTAAATAACAGGGGACGCAGTAAAGTTGGCTAATCAGTGTGACCTGTGGGGCTATTCAAATTGATTTTCATTTCGAATCGAACGTACTAAAACCGACGATGGAAACCGATGCATGCAAGGGACCTAGAACCGGTCCTTGTGGCACACCTTGAGGGAGGCCTATGTCCAGCAGTTAATTGTACAAATCATAAAATCCGAATACAATATTTATAAATTAGGGATGTTCAAAGGCGAACTTTTCTCTTTATAGATATCTCTTACAAGGTTACATTTCGCGGGAAGAACCGCGTGTAAAATAAAGTAGACTATCAAAGGCTCTTTAAAATCAAATCTTTGGAGTCAAGTCTCCTTGAAGGAATCCAGTTCGTCAAGCTGTTCAATGATTCAGATGATGATGATGATGAGGGTGTTTAGTCATCGTATTACCAGGAGTTCAGAACCTGTAAGGGTCTGCCCCAAACTACCTGGCCTTACGGGCACACAGATGTTTATTCAAATGAATCAAATCCCAAAGTAAATTGATAAGTACGTCATTATAAGTATCTTAAACTGATCCCTGATATAACACGGTTCCTATGACATTAGGGGTCATAATGGAATGAACGAGTAATGTATTAAATTTAGAATTCGTGAATAATAACACTGCGCAGTCGCAGACTTGCCGTCGCCATTGTGATTTAGCTTTTAAGGACGTGTATTTGATATTGTTTAAGCAAAATTGTAAACGTTTTATCGCATAATTATATTATTTTGTCCCATTCCCCGGTTCCATTTTGTAGAAAAGTCAGAAATAGATAAAAAAAACTACCTAGATGGTAGCAGCGTCTACAGAGCTAGCGGTCCCGGGTTCAACTCCAGGAAAATGCAAACATTTGTGTGATGGGTGCAAATATTTGTTTCTGAGTCTTGAATGTTTTTTTTTCTTCTAAATATGTGTATCACGCTAGTACCCAAAGTACAAGACTAGGAGCTTAGTTGTAGATGGCACCTTGATACTTCGCAGCACCTTAGGACCTTTTGCGCAACTAACTATTACCCATTTAATTCGCTTATGTGCAGGTTTTCTAATGATGTTTTTTCTTCACTACAACAGCGTTGGCAGCCACTTAAAGTACCTACTCAGGGAGTGTACTTAAGTTAAATAAACACATTTATACTGTTAAGAATCGAACTCGCTACCTTGGAATCACGCGTCGACATTAAGCCACTAAGACACCGCGTCTCTAATCTACCTTATTCAACCAGTGCCCATTCTATTTTGATCTCTAGATTCATATCTATAGTTCTAAATCACAGATCTAACTATCCAGGTTACTAGTTAACGACTCAACCAGAACGTTAGATCTCCCATCTCAAACATTAAGTATGAAGCCTCGTACCTAAGTATACTAGATCAATCAGCTGGCTCCATAAACTGGTCAATATATCAGAGCTTTAGCGTAAACGAGACAGCACATAACTTGCGCTCGCTTGCGCATTAGAAACGCTACAGATACAAATCAGCTGATCGGGGACGAAGCCGCCTACGTAAACAATCAGATACTTGCGCAGGAGTTGAAACAGTATTATGAATTTTTTAGAACTATTATTGTGATTTAAACTAGGTGCACTTACTGATGTGCCAAAGGAAACTTTCCAAAATTGCGGATCATTTCATGGAGGAAAATTTCGGAAACTTCTCACAATTTTGTATGGGGATTAAAACTTTCCGCTTATTAAATTTAAATTTCCTATATTTCTAGTGAAAGTTTCCGGAAATTTCTTAAAACTTTTCCAACTTTTTGGAAACTTTCCGCGACTTGCACATCAGTAGGTGCACTGCATGCATGAGCATGGAGCGACGCTAAAGATGAAGCTTCAAAACGGTTACGAGCGAAGAGCGCCGCTTAAAATCGAAGTTTCGGCACTTTCCCATTTTTCCCATTGAAAGTCCATGGGAACAGATTTTCGGTGATTATTCCTCCGCGGTATGTCCGATTTTTAATTTAATTTTTTCTAAACCATCTATGGTTAGTTGTCGTATTACGGGCTAAGTTTGATCCTGATATCTCTAATAGTTTGGGAGGAGTGTGCAGACAAACGAAACTCCGAATCGGGGAAGAATGGAGCTTCGCTCCATTTAAGTAATGTCTTCTTTTATCTTCATTTTAAAGGTGGTAGGATCTTGTGCAGGGTCTGTCCGGGTCGCTACCACCATCTTATCCATTAACCTACCACCAAGCGGCATTCGCATTGTTGTGTTCCGGTGTGGGGGTAAGACAACCGGTGAAATTACTAGCATAGAGGCATTCCATCTTAGTCCTCAAGGTTTGCAACGCATTGGGATTGCAGTCTGAAGATTGCAGTCTCGAGATTGCAAATGAATATGGGTCACAGATCCCACTTACCATCAGGTGGCCTGTGTGTTTGTTCGTCTTCTTCACGCCATAAAATAAAAGTTTTTTTAAATATATCTCAGTATGTGTTTCTTTACATAAGTATGTTTATCGTTTTCTAGGAAATAGTACACATCTAAAACTTAGTTTGGGACTGGTTAATTTTACTTTTCACACGACTGCGCCAAAAAAGGAGTGTAATGTTTTCAGGGTTTTGTTTGTATGTATGTATGTATGTATGTATGTATGTATGTAGGTATGTGAGTTTCTTTATTCCACTCTAACTTCTAAATCCATTGACCGATTTAGATGTGTGAGGTATCGTTAGAATCCTTACGTCTTCCCGGGTGACATAGGATACCTGAACTGTTGAAATTGAAATAACAATGGCAAAATTACAATTATTAACATATGTAGGTATATCGACGACAGTATAAAAAATGCAGTCGGGTTTTTAAAGCTTGCCTTTCATATAGTTATTACTTTGCCAAGACAACCATAGCTATGTAGAAACCAAACGTTTACCATATAGCTTAGATAACGTCTAACATAGACCCTACTTGCTCTACTTTGTAGACTTTATCATGAATATAACACAAACCCAGTTTGTTTGTGGACTTATCTCAATCCGAGGTTTAAGAACGCCCACTGCTACTGACGGAATTATACTAATTTAACCACGAATCTAGTCGATTTGGAGACTTGCTTATTATTCATAAACGCGCAATAACTAAAGTGTTTTATATGCTCTATCATTATGTGTCATTAGGTCATTTGAGTTTGATAGAAAGTGACAAAGAATGACTTGGACACCTTCAAGAGACGAGCATACTCTTTAAAGACCGGCAACGCAGCTGCAATACCTTTCCTGGTGTTGCAGATGTCCATTGGCAGCGGTTACCACCGATAGCTCGTTTGACACTCAAGCATAAAAAAAAATACTTTAACTAAAATAAATTTATTGTGAGTGTATGAATAAGGGGGTGTCTCTTTACATAAAATGCACAAAACCATAACTCGAATGGCGACTAGTATGACGCGCCCTTGAAATATTATTTAGCCTATAACTAAACTTTTTTGACGCATCATAACCATAGTTTCGAAATTAGAGCGTAATGGGAATAGCTTTTGCCCTGAATTAACACAAAGGCTACGTTTTATCCCGAAAATTAATAATTTTCCGTAACATGGTCAACGAAACGGGTTGGTGTAACAAATTATTTCTCCTAATTTAAACACCTGACACAATATTAAGCCTATAATTCCTTGACATGGTTTTTGAATAATCATTCAGTGTAAAAAGACAGACAGAAACAAGCGATTTTCAATAATAAATAATGCATCCAAATCCTAAAAATAACTAACTGAATTGTCACCCTATCATAAACACTAGGGCCTAATGTTACGCGAATTATTCAAATCAATTCAAATTAGCACCTACCTATTTAACGTTAAAGCTCAATTTTATACCACACCTCCGTAGATTTATGATAAATACGATTATGATGTTTATGTATGTGGTCATTTTAGGTAAAGCTCAGATAAACTTATCTGTTAAAGGCATTATTAAGTACAATTAAGTTAATCTGAGTGTAAGATTGTGGAACTAAGTTAAATGTAGGGTTATAAGTATTATTAATCCGTGGAATGTTGTAATAGCTTGATTTTACAATAGTTTCTTATAGTGAATTGTAGGAGAGTTTAACGATTTTTTACGTATAGACACTAAAAAACCAAGTACACTAAAATTGACTAGTTATTATGTCAGACTGTTTAATGATGGTACATAATCATATATCACTCTAATATTTCATATTATTTGTTCCCGTATCAGTAAAATAACTAAAATAAAAGAAATTATGAAAGCATTAAAATCGTATAAATGCTGCAGAAATGCGCTCTTTGCGTAGTACGTGTGGTGTGAAACTGATTGATAGAGTAAGGAATGAAAAGGTCAGAGAGAAATGTGGACTAAAAGAAGACGTAGTGACTAAGATTGAAAAGGGCATGCTTCGATGGTTGGGTCATATGAAAGAAGATTGACGAAAGAGATATACAGAGCAAAAGTGAGTGAGAGGGTCGGAAGGGGCCGCCCTAGGCGTACTTTTTCGAATCAAATCGGAGAAATACTGGAAAGAGCCCGGATGTTAAGTACCCGAAACAGACGCGCATGCATGACTCGATGTATGAATGTGGAAGAAGCGAAAGAGATTTGTCAGGATCGTAGCAGGTGGAAAGATGTGGTCTCTGCCTACCCCTCTGGGAAACAGGCGTGATTTAATGTATGTATGTAAAGAAATTATGAACATACTATTCCCTTCGACGTGTTATGGTACTTATGGTATTGTTTTTCACTCGGCCGCCATTACGGTCAAGTAAATAAGAGCTATCAAAATGTTGACAATACGATAACTCGACGAAGGCAATATGGTTTTTATCCAATAGAATAAAGGCACAGGAAGCATATTCTTCGAAACTCTGTTTCTAAAAGATTCAATTAGGTACTAAACATTGCAATGTTTTTTACCCGACTGCCGAAGGAGGAGGGTAATGTGTTTATCATCCTATAATTATGTATGTTTGTTCCTTTGTGGCGCTCTAGAAACTAAACGCGTGATTTTGATTTTGATGATTCTTATGTCAATCGATTTGTCTTAATCTTGTGAGTGTCACTAAAGATATGAAAGTAATTAAAGTTCAATATGGCGGTAACTAGTCGCCATAGTGTAAAAGGAAAAAAAAATAAGTGGAGGAAGTATGACAAATGGGATACCATTGAATAGGTACTCGTATTTAAAAATCATTTTTAGGTTTCTTTAATTATTTTTCATTTTGAACGATCATTTAGGATTTATAACGATTTAATGTTGGTTAGCAATAGTCGGGTTTTTAAAGCTTGCTTTTTGTTGTTATTTAAATGTTTTTTTACGCAAATGGTGGTAAGATCTAAGTATGTTTTTCTCTATATAAGTATGTTTACCGTTGTCTTGGACTAGGTCAATTTGTGTAAGATTGTTTCACGATATTTATTTATTTACTGTTGTGCTAAATCATTAAGACACCTAAACAAACCCACGAGTAAATAATAGTCTAGTATTGATAGTACTCTAGTAGACCAGAATTATCCTAAAATAGGAAAAGCAACATCAATTTAGTTTCCAAAGGCAATTTATCAAACGAACCACGCTCAAAATTTGCATCTAATTCGTATAACGTCCAGCCTAAGTGGAACTTCCAAACTGGTACAATTGTTCTGTCGGCGGAACAATGCAGGGGTCAAAGTGTAATGGTGAGTCAATAAAGTTGTCAATCATAGTGATAGACAAGTAAGGTCGTACTTTCATGATTTGATAATTCGAAATCTATTTGTCTGATTGTATCGTTAAGAGTGAAACAGCAAATTATTTCGTTGATAATAAGATTTAATTATTTCAAGTATAATTAATTAATAGTATTTTTTGCCAATTACCTAACATTCAGCAAAAGGCCTAAGGTTCTCAAAGTAATTGCGTAAAACAACTTTTTTTATATTTTGATTATATCCTTTTTGAGAAGTATGACATCATTTTTGCTTTTCATGTCTTTCCATCTGTATTAAGGACCGTGTTTATTAATAAAAACCTAAAACAAAATACCTAAAATGACTTATATGAAAACTAACAACTGTTAAACGCTTCTCGGCCACAATCCGGACCGGATTCTTATAAAAAGCAAGACTAATTTGTGAGGTTAAACGTGAAATAATAGCGCATTTTCACCGCTCGGTCCGAATTGTATTGAGACGGTATCATTAATCAAATGTTCGAGTTAAGTAGTTAGCGTCCAGTCACCCTCTGAATACGTTCGAGGCCAAGAGGATTTTTTTAAAGTAAAATGAGCCAATGTGACGTCACTGGTGTGATGTTAATAATAATTAATAGAAGAATGAATACATTAAAATATTTCAGGCCATATCCAAATTAAAATTATTAAAATACCTATAGAAAATTCACAGAGTTAAAAAAATAAACTATAATATAATTGTTACTTAAGTAACTAAGTTTTTTTTTAATTGTGCTCTTGTATTATGATATGATCTACGTGTTTTTAAAAGATTTTGATTAACTTAGTGTGTGTGTAAAATGAAAAGCTACATGAATTTGAAACCGATGACAATTTAACCTGATATCAATGAAAGAGTTTTATTTTTATTTTATTATGAAATGTTTTTTTTTGTTTTCAGGTATGTCCAGCGATGTTGTTATGGCGAATTAGCATTTAATTACAAATAAAAATAAGGTATTGTAAACGAAAAAACATATTACTATACAAGTTACGAGTCTGCTAGAGTAAATTTATCATAAAGCATAATTTATCAGTTTTTTATAATTATTAATATTATAAACTAAAATTTGGTTAAATAGGTCAAAAAAACATGGCGGCACGGTCCTCATAGACCAGAACCATCGTATTATGAATACGTGGATATTTAGGTGTGTATGTTTGTTCTTTCCGTCCACAATGACAGGTACCTGATATAATAATGGCAATTATTTCGGGTACAATTTGAGAGCCGCCAGGTAGGGGCAGTTGTATTAGGACTGAGGCTCTCAAACTTTTGCGAAAGATTGTTAGTGACTGAGTTAAAATTAATAATATAACGACGAGAAGTAAAAATTGAGCTATCATAAGGTAACAAAACTAATTACTTTCATTATAAAACTGCTGCTGCTGTCCTAATATGGAATATTCGTAATAGAATTCGTAAGGTAACTTAATTTTGTTGTTTAAAAGTAGTTTTGCAATGCTAATATGGAACGTAAATACTATAATGACAACTTTGAAAAGAGAAACAATAAAGCGAGTATGACCGATTAATTAAATGAACAAAAGTAGGCACATCTACTAAAAAACATCTACTAATTAACATACTCGTATCTAACTACCTTGGTAATACAAAGGTCTTTACAAGTTTGAGAACCGCTGACTGCCAGGTACATCCACGGCGCCAGACACACTTTTTTCCCATCCCTATCATTTGACAATCCCTTTGTGGGAATTCCTGAGAATGGGATAATGTAACAAATACGCCTACGATCCTATAAGCTTGAGATTTGAAACATAATTCTTTAATGTCGCCGACTTGAAGTAAATAGGGATAAATTTTGCCCTCATACAGAGAATAGGCACAAGCGCAATTAATTCATAAAAGGATTTTAGACTTTCAAGGATTATAATAAGGTTGGAATTGTAATACAATTCATATAGCAGATGTGCAGTCAAGGACTTTAATTCTAATGCCACTATGGAACCCTGTCGCATAACGTTAATCATTAATTTCTGTCATGTGGTTTGACGCTGTCATTATGACAGGGTTCCATAGTGGCATAACAATTAAAGAATTTTAGTCATTACCCGAGATTTTTAATAGTCTATGTCAATTGAAATTGCCAAAGATCACAAATTAGTACTATTTGACACATAACCTAACCAGCAGTGTTCACTTTGTTGTGTTTCTACGGGTTAGCCGAACAGTTTAACGACTAGCATAGAGGCACAGATATAAATACACATAGATAACGATGCATCTACTTCGCGTTTCTGAATCCGGACTTAAACCCAGACCAAGCGTCGGGGATGGCCGCAGCTACTAGGGAATGCAAATAACCGGTTATAACCGGTTTTAACCGGTTATTTTCTTTCAAAAACGGTTAATAACCGGTTAAATTGCATTACCTAGTAGCTACTGACGTTCGGCGCGCCTGAGGGCTCAGACAAGATGCACTACGCTAACTAACGTTTCTATTCGATTCGTTTTAAACCAATCGCGACACTGGTAGACCACGTGACTTTTCGTATCACGTCATCTTCCAGTGACGCGATTGGTTTAAAAACGAATCGAATAGAAACGTTAGTTAGCGTAGTGCAGCTTGTCTGAGCCCTCTGTTGTTGCAGCCGCTCGGCCGTGAAAAGAAAATGCCTCGTTGCTTGGTAATAAACTGCAATAGCCCAAAAAAGCGACGACTTTGAATCGATTTTGCGCGTAAAACGGAAAATTCTCTTCTCTTGGTGTGTCCCAGTTGGTAGCAAGAAGTGACACGGTTGGTTTTCATACAGATTGAGGTGTTTACGTTATCTAACTATGTGTATTCATATCTATGCATAGAGGCATTCCATCTTAGACCTCAGGGTTGGCACGCATTTGTAGTCTGGACTGCTATTTCAGAATGGAATCTTGTGATTGCAAATAGCCATAGACCCCAGAGACTACTTACCATTAGTTAATCTGTGTGCTGCCTTCTCTATGCTATAAAAAAACTAGTTATACAGAAAGGAACCGCCACTGGTTAGCTATTTTTGCAATTTGTACATTAAATTTTAATTTCTACTTGACTATAAAGTGCTTAGTTATCATTAGCAATGTACGAGTTGCAGAACATTCTCAGAAGTTAAGAAATCTCAAGAAATTACTGAGAATATTATCGGAAACATTTGAGAGCATTGAGAATGTTCTCTTTCCATACAAAATTTTAGAATGTTCTTAGAAATTTCTGAGAATTTCTCATAAGAATCTATCACAAAATTTGAGAAGTTACTTGTCGTTACAATTTTAGTTATCATGCTATACAAGAAACACTGGTCAAGTCGGACTCACGCACCGAGGGTTTCGTATCGCACAGTAGGTATTATTCGAATCGAATCAACGCGAACCTAACTCACGCTTGACTATTTTTTAGTATCAGTTTTTTTTTTTCAGAGTTTGTACTATATTGATAGCTACCAAATTTAACGCTTGTATGTTTTACTGCTCTAAAGGTACAAAAAAAAATACGTAGAAAAAAAAACGTTTCTTGTATAGGGCTTTATTATTTCAAATTCTTAAATAAGTATTCTTTTATTAAAAACACAGTAAGAAAACTTATTATGAAAAAACAACGTGTTATCTACTACGAGTCAAAAAAACAGCTCTTTAAAGTCAGGGCGGACGCACGGACGGATAGCGTGGCAATACGGTCCCGTTGGACTCTTTTTTACTGTATCCTAAAAGTAACATACCGACTAAAATCTTTCTCTTTCATGATTAAGTATAAAGCGCACGTAAAAGAAGGATAGAAAAAAACATAACCAACTGGCCTGTTATCGTTATTAATATGTTAATTAAGCACTTTAAAGGTAATTGAGATCGACTTTTAATACGAGTTGTATAGAGTTTTACAGCGTTGCTTGTTGCTACAGACTATACAGATGAAGCACCAGCGGACCTAGTATCGCTGCGTGTATATCGCGTGTCAAATGTGGATAAAGCATCCGTCACTCTCGTACCTATACACATGTCACTAAGTGTCGGATGTTTTATCCACATTTTGTCACGCGATAAACACAGCCATATTAGGCCCCAGGGGTTTATAACAAAGTAAAGACGCCTTCGCTTTGCTCCGGTTTTACGTCTATAAAGTAGCTTTTTATTAGTGAAATAATTTTTAAAAACGGTCCATTAGTTCTAGAGGTTACTTGCAATATACAAACAAACACATCATTTTACCTCTTTACTATGTTTAGTTAAAGGGAAAATTGTTGTACTAAGCGAGAAATGAATCCCTAGAAACTTATGTTTAGGAAAAAATACTTATAGATGTTGAAGAAAAAGATTCATTTTGTGTCTTTTGAGGCGTATCATTTCGTTTGCCCAAATTTCAATTGCCATAATTGTGTCACTTGCCATAATATTAATTTGCCATAAAGCCATTTTTCCTGAAACCGTGAACATTTCAGGTAATTTTTACACGCCATCGTATAGAGCCCAAAGGTTAGTTTTATAGCAATTCTGAATAGTTCACGGTTTCAGTAAAAATGTCTTTATGGCAAATTAATATTATAGCAACTGATACAATTATGGCAATTGAAATTCGGGCTAACGATAGAGAACCCTTTTGGGTTTTTTTTTTCTTAGTTCCAAACTTCTAAACTAAGCTCTAGTCTTGTATTATGGCTAGGCTAGACAACGGTAAACATACTTATATAGAGAAATACATGTATAAAAACATCAAAGACTCAGGAAAATATACTTGAGATTATCTAACAAAATAGTACCAAGCTCGCGTTGTCAAGGGGGCATGAATTAAGCAGGTATGCATTGAGCTATCTGTATAAATTATCTGTGACATTTCATAGGAAATAAGTCGAACATGCATGCAAAAATCAACATTATAATACGCCATTTAAAACTTGGCTAAGGTAAACAATTTTATGCCTCATACTTTGTAAATGCCTTTTTATTGGCTGATAGGGACCTCATACAAAGGCACCGCCCATTAAGCATTATAAACAGCTAAAGCAAAGCTGCTATAAGACTGTAATAAAACTGATATAAAACCTTTAGCGTCGATTGTTGGTATATTAGCGAAATTACTCGAATATCTCAACCTAGATGGCCGCCATTTTGAATTGCAAGTTTGTTGCGTTTATTGGTTGTTTAAAGTGATCTATTTTGAGGTATGTTGGTTTTGTTTTATAGCTAAATAGCTTTAGTCTTTGCTCATTATATACGTATCGTAATATATGACTGAGCAACGGAATTAGGTACCTATATACGTTGTGTGTGTCCGATTTTATAACTCAAGAATACTATGGCATAGGTATCTCTATTTAAAGTGACTTAACGTCATGTGACGTGTGTGTAAAATGTTTATTTACTCTTAAATAACTACTTTATAATATTTATCTACACATATATCATAAGTCCTCTATTATGCGTTCAAAACCCGTAGGCAATGACCAGCATTACCTGTGGTAGAAGTTGACAGCGATGACAGCTGTTAATTTTGAAAGATGTTCTTAATTTGGATCTCATTACCTTACAATATTCGATAACGTAATTTCAAAATTACGTTACAGCTGTCATCGCTGTCACCTACTACCACAGGTAAGGTAATGCTAGACATTTGCCTTTCGGCTTCTGAACCCATCTTAGAGTACTTATAATATGTGTGTAGATAAAGTATTGTACGAGACTCTGCGTAATTAGGATTACGCAACCGTCACATAAACTACTATTTTAATCTTTAAATGTAACTATCAGTTGTCTAAGATAAATAAATTTCTAACCTAATGCAGGTTCATCGTGAATGTGTATAAAAAATTGAATGGTAGTTAACATTGCAGAAAACTAATCGCTTTTGACTAGGGTATCATATCACGAAATCTATCACTAATTTGTGATAGATTTTGCCTCCTTTTACCCCTCCGAGGGAATGTATCGAATTTCCTGTAACCCTGTATAATCTTTTAATGACTTAAACATTCAGTTTTTGTTGAGCTTTACAAATCGTTATTGTTTGAGTCTGTAAAATCATTCATTTGTCTTGAAGAAGTATATTGACATCGGCACTCGTAAAATTCATCTAATCAAAAGTTTAGTTTACTTTCATAAATTCTGGAGTCTTGGTGAAAAAGGATATAAATCTCCTGAAGATCAAGCGAAAAGGGGTTTAAAAAAAAAAAAAAAAAATGTTTTTATTTCAATTGTTGTAGTTTTACAAAAGTATGTGGTTGATGCCCCTTTTTAAGTATGTAAACATACTTGTGTTAAGGAACATCGCTCTTTCTTAATTGGCGTTAGAATAACAATAAAACTAAGGGTAACAAATGGTTTTAAAATAACATGTAGAACACAGAATAATATGATGAGCATGTAGGTCGTCCACCCGCCCAAACATGGCCACAGAACTCATAATAAATATAATAAATATAAATATGCTTACATGACATGCAGCCACGTTATGGCAGACACACGACGTACTTCACTCATACACATACACATTGCTACACATACACACTTCCTCATTCACACACACACACAAATACGCAGGTTTAAGTCTAGTATACTTTGTTTATAAATATGCCCTTTTTATTACGAGTTAAGTCGAGTTAAGTCTTTTCTCGAGTAGACCAGGGCCCCAGAATTTAGGAAGACTTACCTAATATTTAAATTTCTAATAATTTACAAGCATTCCTAAACAGGGGCTGTATTCTATATTAATTTAACACCTATTCTGCCCTGCTAAGCCAAATAGCAGTATCTCAAATAAAACTCCTGTAGCAATCACAACCTCATTACTAAGAGGACAAGATTGAATCTACTCTGGCAATTGAATCTGACATACTGTTTATATGCTTATGACGGCAGTATTGTTATCAAGAGCTAGGTAAATTTGTCTGGAAAGTTTTCGTAGCTGTCATTTTTTTCCATTCAAATTTAGATCCGGGGGCGGTAACGTTTTCTCATCCCCTAAATCAAGTCAAATTTCCCCGATTTTTGAAGTTGTAGTTATTATGGAAAACTAGGTGTGGTTGGATCTGTTTTATTTTATTTCTTTTTTCCAATATATCGATGGGTCCTACGTAAGTTATGGTAACTTGAAATACGCAACTTTACAGCAGAGCAGTTTAAAGTTGAAAATTGATGCCGTAGATCCATTTTTTAATGGATCCTGTTAAAATTTGGTACGAATGTCAACAATAATTTAGTGTTTAAACTTATCTTACTAATATTATATTTACTTGGAGAGGAAAAAATTTGGAACTACTCGGTTTAAGGACATCTTCTTGTAACGATAAGATAACAAACCGTGTAAAGAAAAAGTAGAACAAAGCCTCAGGTTTTTAATTCTAACCTAGAAAATACTAAAGACTATTAAAACCTTGCAGAAAACTTGTACTCCACGGACTAAAGACACGTAAATAGCATTTGACTTAAACATAGATCAATAGAATCATTATGTTAGAAAACATTTCAACTACACCACATACTATGTTAATATCCTACCGTTTGTCCAAAAAAGGCTTATCTACTTTACTACTTTGCAGTACTTACGACCTTATTACTGTAAGCAGTCGAATGGTTTTTTTATGTACTTGCGCGGGAGTGGTTCAGCTGTCAAACTGACGTACGCATGGCAGGAAGATTGCCCTGTGAAGTGTTAGTATGCTTAGTATACAAAGAATTATTGTAATGTTTCTAATACGCTGTTTTGTTTCCATTTTGTTACTGCTTGGTTTATGCTAATTTTATGTCTTTGATTATTTTATTGTTTGCCTACCAAGGTACAAATTCATGGTTTCAAAGTTTTTGGTTAAGTAAATGTCAAGAAAAAAATAGTAACGTTGTTCAAAAGTAACAAAATGGAATGTTAATCTTTCTTGCTCTTCATTGGCCATAATTTTTCTGTGTTATAATAATGATAGTTTTTTTTAATTAATGAGATTTTTTATATTTTTACTACTATTTATAAATGTTGCTAGACACAAAAACCAACAAGGAATTGATCCATTGTCGATTAAAAATATTTTTCTTCAGGTACTATTTTAACTCTGCCTTTTTTCGACCACAGAGCCAAAAATCTCACACCTCCCAGTTCTAAAAACACTCAAAACACATCACAATAAATAGTACAGGAATTATCACCTTGCCTCCCGTTTTACTCCGTAAACAACGGAGCAATACATGGCTTTACTGCTGGCCATCATAAAGGCACAAAAGTTACCCCATGGGGTAAAAAAGACCCTGCCATTGTCCTAAGGGGTAAGGCATTAACACGTTCTAAAGACTGTCGGTTAGAAAAGTGATATAAAAAACAGTTTTTTTTTTTATGGCTTGCTAGGGAAACGAGGACACAGACCTTCTGATAGTAAGTTGAGCCTGAAACCTATAGATATTTAAAATCTCAAGATTTTAATCTTACGATGACAATGTTAAGACTGCAAATACGTTGCCAACATTAAGGGCTAAAATGGGATGCCTCTGTATTTGACATGTCCTCTGGCCGCGGGGGTACCTATTTTACCTTAACGATATAGTAACAAAATTTACAAAAGATAAAAGTAATCGTCGAGCGATTTTGGTCTTACAGTATAAATATTTGAACAATTAAAAAAGAAAGAAGACCGTCGACGTGCTAATTAGTGACAAGCAGTGAAAGAAACCTTGGTATTGGAACCAGTTAATTTGCTGCAACAATGTAACGGAAGGAGCTTAAGAAGGAATCGGTCACGACAGGATCCGTTTGAAAAGTAATTACTTGAGCGTATTTTCTGGTATCGAAACAAAAACACGCAAATAGCAACTCCACATAGCAGCCTCTTTAAAACCTAAATTGCTTTTTAAACACACTACAAACACTTCGGTCCGCAAGCGTACATTCCAAAACGTAGCCCGGGGTCAGATCCTAGCTTCATTTGAAATTTCGTCCGAAAAAACGACTCGCGCGCAGGTACAAAAGCCCGTGACGAATAAGTAACAAAGGATGGAAGACGCAATTTTTGAACGACGCGAAATTGTAACACGATGATAGCGTAGTTTTCGTAAATTGATTTTGATTTTCATCGGTGTATTATATAACGGGTTTTACATAACAAATAGGATGGTGGCAGAGTACAAAAACGTGCCCCTATATCTAATAGTTTTTTTCTGTATCGAAAAATGTATTGGTATTTACTTGGCACTAACTTTTTTGCTGGCGACTTCCGCAATCGTTACTTTTTTGTTTCACTGGATTTATTTTTGTTGTTATAAAAGTAACATTTATTTTTCAATTGTAAAATGTTATTAACGTTTGTTTTAAATATACATCAACGCGTTGTTATTTTAATTACATATATACATTATAAATTATGATTATACAAATAAAGATACTCAATAGGCTCGATTGAATTAATAATCTTACATATCAGACGTTATAATTATATTTTTAAGAAGTAACAAAACGGAAAACAAAAAAAAAATTTTTCATTGCTACATATTTAATGTTTCAAAAATAATAATTTTTGATAGACAATCGACTCCAAAATCACAATCCAAATTGAACCACGGCCATCGAAATTAGTGCAGGTTCGTTACGAAGAATTTCCTAGAAACTATCCACGCACACGAGAAACCTTTACTATTAAAAATCCCTCAAGCCGTTCTATAAAAGTCATTAACTCCGACTGAAGATAATTGATGAACGTAACAGATTACTGCCTTGACTCCACTGGTAACGTACAAGGGAAGTTCAACTGTGTTACTTTTACTTTGAGCTCGTTGTTGCATGATTGCGTGGGCTAGCATGCAATAAAAGTACGTTGATGGGCGTATGGATAGACGAACGGAAGGTTTTTTATACATAGAACCTCCGGTATTATTATAAAATCGTCAGGTTCGGGCCCCATTTTTGTTTCATATTGTGACTGTGTGTGTGATAATTTTGGGAAGCCGCGGGCCCTCACGAGGGAATCATCTAGTGACATTAAAAAATTACGTTGTTATTTTTGAGAAATATAACTTTAGTTATCATCTACGAGTGTTACTCTTGGATGAAAGAACTCGAGCAAAGTCTAAATAGGTATACGTTACTTTAAAAGTTGGTAACGCGTCAAAAAACTATAACAAAAGTGACTCAGTGTCTCAGTAATGGTACTTCTATAAGACTTAAGGTCAGTTGCGATTGTCATTTATTTGAACATCATCATAAAATTACTTACTTTACATCGCAGTAGTTTATATAGCGTTGTAATGTGGTTTTACTGTAGCAATACGTTTAGAGTTTAGCTTCCAGAACTGTATTTAAAATGGAGGTAATATTCACGAATTGATCATTATTTTTTTGATACTTAATAAAAAAAAATACAGACCAGCAGTGTCATTAACTATTAATAGCTACAATATTTTATTATCCATGGAATTCTAACTTTTAGGTCAACAGAGTTCTTAGATAAAAATCTTCTTCCTTACTACAAGAGCCTTTGTACCCTCTAAAACATCGATGACACTCAAAATTGAGGCTTACCTTATCAGATTCAAGATCTAAAGCACATTATCACCCTCTCGCCCTATTTTAATCTCAGATGAATTTCCGGCTTTTTTATAGACTAAGTATACTTCGTTATCCGTACTTTCCTGTCAGTATTAGACAATAATACCTTTTAAAATTATCAGGCAAGATAAAAAAAGGGATACCATTTTCCTTACCGATCTGTTTTGACACTAGACCAACTTATTACATACATACATAAACTCACGCCTTCGTTCCCAGAGTGGGGTAGGCAGAGCTACAGAATTACCAACAACTCTAAAAGCTTGTTGATAATTCTGTAACCACATTTTGCACAATCAGGCTAAGATGATTACCAGTGTATTAGTGACAGGTTGCAAGCCCATCGCCTAACAGTACTACAAGCCTTTATTCCCTTAGTCGTCTCTTACGACATCCACGGGAAGACATGGAGTGGTACTATTCTAACTCGGCAACCACACGGGGGTACCAACTTATTAATATATACAAAGTTAAATTCGACATTTAAAAAAATGCGTTAGCGCGTGTGTTACAAACAAACGTACGGTCATGGACTTTAATTGATGAACCACTATAGAACCTTGTCGTATAAAATCAACTATTAATTCCAATGTTATTTTTATCACATCACTTGAAGCTGTCACTATGACAATGTTCTATGGATCAAGATTTAAAGTCCTTGATGGTACAATTATTAAATATACATACATACATACATTAAATCACGCCTGTTTCCCAGAGGGGTAGGCAGAGACCACTTCTTTCCACCTGCTACGATCCTGACAAATCTCTTTCGCTTCGTCCACATTCATACATCGAGTCATGCATGCACGTCGGTTTCGGGTACTTAAGATCCGGCCCTTTTCCAGTATTTCTCCGATTTGATTCGAAAAAGTACGCCTAGGGCGGCCCCTTCCGACCCTCCCACTCACTTTCGCTCTGTATATCTCTTTCGTCGATCTTCTTTCATCCATCCTTTCCAAATATTAAATATATCAATAGAAAATCTCACACGATTGACCTAGTCCCAAACTAAGATCTAGGCTTGTACTATGGGTACTAGACAACGATAAACATACATAATATATAGATAAATACATACTTAAATACATAGATAACATACAAAACTGAGGAAAAAATCAGAATCAAACCAGTGACCGCTAACTTCGACTATCACCTAGGTTATCCTCGTAAAGCCCACTGTACTAAGAACAGCCAGTTTTTGTAAGTGGGACTTTGAATCTACTATCAATACAATAAAGTTCAATTACGCTTGTTCGAAAATGCTATTTTCAATGTATGAAGAAAGGAAAATAAACTTTAATGCTATTGCAATACAGTTTACATTCAATTGCCTTGGTAATGTACATCCTAGTGCACATGCGTCGACCAAATACTTCTTCAAAATAATTGCAAAAGGGCACAATCTACGAAAAATGGACCAGATTTAGCGAATCGAAGATAATTCAAAAAATAAATTTTAGTTTACGGTACCCTATAAAGCTTTAGTTACAAGTATATAATATATTTATTAGTTACGGTCGAAAGTGTGGATTAAATTTTGACCTACATCTGTATGTCCGATCGATTTGGCAAGCGTGCCATGATGCGATGACGAAGCAAATTTGTATGTTTAATACATACAAACAACTTACACAAAAAACAAAATACTTAACTTTTACTTGAAAACTCATTTTCGCTTGAGTTTCTTTATGCACATGCGTTTTTTTTTTAAATGGATCTAGGTTTAAACTTAGCTTTAGGCTTGTACTATGGGTAGGTACTAAACAATGATAAACTTATGTATTAATATAAATAAATAGAAATAACTACTTAAATACAAAGAAAATATCCCCAGCTCAAAAACAAATGCTTGCTTTCATCACACAGATATTTGCCTATACCGGGAATCGACCACAGCTCCGCTAGCTTCCTAGGCTAGTTCACTACCAACTACGCTAACCGACTATAACGTATTTTACATCATAGCAAAATTTTAATATAATAGTTTTATCGTTTCTCACATAGATTAACATTTAATTAATAAGAACAAACCAACACAAAAACTTTTATAATTAGTCAACGGCCGTAAACAATGAATGACATTTGTGTCACATTCATTCACTCATTAGTTCACTCGTTCACTCGTTCACTTGTAATCTCTCGGCGGGTATGCAACTCTTGCGCAGAAATATGTGATGATCGTGCAACTTCGAAGATTTGAAGGTGGCAACTAGATTTAAGTTACAATATTTAGATAGATAAAGAAAGTCCACTATTTATGTAATCTATCTATGGAAAATGTCTAAACGTTATAAAATAAATGAATTTGATCTGATTTGATTTGATTTAGGTAAACCTAACCTAACCTAGAATAGAGTTGATATTTGATAAGACTTTTTTCCTGTAGAATTAATTTATTTTTCAATTTTTTCTCTGAGTTTTGGTTCAAAAAATCACATTTTAATTGCAACTTTAGTACCTTAAATTAAAATTGGAAGGTTTACAAATCATTAGAAATTAGCGATGCACTAAAAAGTATACAAATCAAAATATACTTCCTACGGTTTTAGTACCTATTTACACGACTGTCCAAAAAAAGGAGTGTATTGTTATTATATTGTATTTTATAGGTTAATTTTAACGGACTCCCAAAATAAACATAATGAAGTACCTCATCGATGATTAACTTATAATATTAGGCCGTATATCCATTTATTGGCAATATATGAAAAGTTAACTTTTAATCAATGTGTAATCGACCTGCGCTCACTTGCCTCATCAATCGCTTCCTACTGCGTGTCTAGTTTCTTCTGTCAACATCCATTTGCGGTGGTTATTAAGTTTCACTACAATTAAGCTGCCGTGCCACATGCCTAGGAAACGAAAGCTTTTGATGAGCTTTTCTTCCTAAGTTTAGTAGGACTGGCTTTAGATATTGTTAGGGTGATATTAAAATGATAGGAAATAGTTAAAAAGTAAAGACTGGCTGGAAATAGTAGTATATGTATTTATGCTCTTAGTTTAACGTACAGTCAGCCATATAAGTATCTGCACAGTTTAGTACTTTGTCACTTTAACGTCATGTTTGGACTGCTGCACTAATCTGTCAAAGGCGTTATTGTGACAAGGTAGCAAAGTGTGCAGTTACTTACCCAATTATAATATAGGTTAGGTATGTACATGTATCTATTGACACTTGCGCATGTTCCACAAATTATTATGTTATCATATTTGTTAATTACTCGAATAAGTTCAATATGCACTATAATACGAGTATTACACATTGTTTTTCAAGTAATGTCGATAGGTACATAAAATTTTATCGAAAAAAATAGGGACTTAACCCCTTGTTGTAGTGACAGATCCGTACAAAATGTTTGCACAAATTTTTGATTTTTTTAAATAAATTTAGTAGTTTACTTAAATGAAAATATAAACAGACTGGTTTCTTTAACAGTTGGCATGGTTGAATTTTCTATTTTTATTATTATAAATTAACCTAGTCTATGATAATACGTAACATAATTTTACATTTACTAATATGGCATAAATAAAATAACAGCTTATTACCTTTCACGGTACACCACAACCAAACGTAAATAAATAACACGAACAAATTAGGTGAAAGTTAAGAAAACACATGCACAACCAAAACCACAGAGATAGATAAACATACAAAAAACAAGCGCAATTTCGTAATTGTAAAATGGCTTTTTAAATCACTTTCAGGTTTGGACTTACCTATACTCTGTTCAATCCAGGATGATCACTGTGACAGCTCACAATAAACACGTATTACACTTGTCTACAAATACTACATTGGTACAAACCAAGCGACGCTGTTCAGGAATTTAAATAATGAATCGCTGAGGTATTTTTTAGTAATTTAAATTACGAAATACGGCTGTCATAGGGATCATCATTGAGTGAACAGAGTATAGTGGCATTGAGTATATAATACCACTATTCACACATCACCAGTAAAACACTTAACCGCAATATTATAGCCTCATTTTGAGGTTAAGAAAGTTATTATTGACTAACACTAATAATAATAAACCACAGGCTTTTTATAACATTTACTTGCAATGACACATAAAAGAAAATACACTTAAAGTGTAATGGCGGGGCGGCGGTTTTGACCAAAGGGTAATATTTTCTCGTACACAGTTTTAGTACGACCTCTTACAAAATCATTGAAAGGTTTAACCCCTTGTTCTAATTCATTTCAAGTATTCTTTGTCACTTTCTGTCAAATTCAAAAGTTATAATGATAGATAGGGACAAAACATTATATGCACATTTTAGAGATTCCTATAACTTTCGGCGAGGGAAGATGGCCTGGGTGCTTTGGCTTTTGCTTTTGATTTATTATGTTTACGCGTTATATTCTCACTCAATTGACATTGGAGAAAACACGGCGGAACCACGGTGGACCGCCATTAATAAAAAACCGGTCAAGTGCGAGTTGAACTCGCGTGGAGAGGGTTCCGTACATTTTTTTTTATATAATTCTTTCAGGTTTTCCTGTAATCTACAAGCAATGAACTATATTTTGTATTTTTTTTCAAAATTTTCTGCTCAGTACTTTCGGAGAACAGGGGGGGGGGGGGTGGTCAAATTTCGTCTTCTTTCATGAATACAATCAAAACTATTTATTTACAACAATAACAAAAATATATCTGGGATCCTCATAACGAGCCCTTTTATTTGATATATGACGCAGTAATGTTTGCAAAACTTTTTTTTCGAATTTCCTAATTTGTCCCCCATAAATGACAATTATTAAAAAAAAAAAACTTTGTACGTCTGTGTTTGGGTCATCAATTTACATATGTGTACCAAATTACAACTCAATCGGTCCAGTAGTTTCGGAGCAAAGTGGCTGTGACAGACAGACGGACAAACAGACGCATGAGTGATCCTATAAGGGTTCAGTTTTTTTAATTTATTGTCTGGAACCCTAAAAAAAAAGAATACGCATACTTTAGCTTCTCAATGAACCTTATATTATATGTGTCACCTAGTATTTGTCTTCGGGCAAAGTGGCCATCATGGATTTCTATGTAGTCAGTTTTGGGGTAACTTTCCGCAGCGACATAACGTCATCAATTAACACAAATATTCAGTTATTCTGGTTACAGTTGACAGACAAGTTATTAGCCTAGAATTGCATTAAAATTGGCATTCCAATCATGGTACAACAGAATACCATTACTCCAGTAGCTTTTAAGTCCTTGATAAGTATAGTTTACGATATCTATGAAGGAAAAGCCTGGGGCTCGACCGATCGATCAACTGGTCGGCCGAGGTGTTGGGGTTTACATCCCAGTATTAGACGCCGATTAGAATATAAGTAGGAAGGGTCATTTATTTTGAATTCTGTTGAGTTACGGTATAAAATAAATCATAATCAGGAAATTATAAAATATTGAAAGAAAATAAGGAAATTGTTTATTGAGGTGGAAACATTTTGGGAATATCCTTTTCTCCATTTGATCATTCTCAAAATATACTAGGCCCAATGATATAATATAAAAGAGGTAGATATGTTATACGCACTTCGATAGTGGCACCCTAAAACCAAGCCAATTGGTACACCTTTACTTAGTCTTGCTCCGTCAACGGAACCGTGAACTAGTCTGCAGAGCAACATGCACTCGTCTCTGTTTCGCTCCCGGAAATTAGCATACCATCCTGCTTTCACTTGTCATTTGTGAGTAGTTAATTGCAATATTTACTGATTATGTGTTCGTAAACCGGGCCATTTTTACACGCAGAATACCGTATAGGTAACATATCTACCTCTTTTTATATAATATCATTGACTAGGCTTCTATTATACGCGGTAAAACAATGTTGCTTTGGTCTTGTTATCGTATTGTCAACGATATGATAACTATATTATTACTTGGCAGTAATGCTGCCACACTAGCGATATTGGCAGTAAGTTAGTATAGGAACCATACTTACTTACTGCCAATATTGCTAGCGCGGCAAAATGACAGCCGAGTTAATAATTAATAACAATACGATAACATGTCAAGAGCAATATTGTTTTATCGCGTAGAATAGAGGCCCCAGTTCGAGTGTATTTCATTCGGTTTTTGAAATATATTTCAATGTGGTTCATATTTGAACGAATGCGCCAGATCTCAAATTATCCCGTATTTAAAAGCACTATGAAACCTATTTTAGTTAAAGTATACATTGTCCCTTTCTGTAAAATAGAAATGTCACTGACAGATAAGGACAAAGCATATTTCAAGCACACTTTAACTATATTGCGTTAAAGAGGGTTAGGATGTCCAGTACTGTTGTCCCTATTGTACTGAGTTAGAGGTTTAGTCCAAACGACAGTGATAGCCTGACAGTTCATTCAACTACCCATTTTTCAAAATGATCTCCGCTCGCATTTCCTCCTTCAAAACCAGTTTCCCTAATCGCTCTGGGTGACTGATGAGAAGGTTTGTCAAAGTCTACGCACAGCCACCGTTGCATTTCGTATCTATGCTGATTGTTGTCTGCGTGCGTTTGAGATTGTCATGTTGGACAACCTGATCATGGGAGTAATTTAGTTTACGACGTGATTTCTTTATGTATCTAGTTATGTTTATCGTTGTCTCGCCATAATACAAGCCTAAAACTTACATGTGGGGGTTGACGTAATGTTCAAGGCCCGTCTCACGGAAAACGAATATTTAATTAAAAACGTATCTATTATTCACAGAATAGTTCTTAACATTACAATAAAGTAATTTAGCAACGTAGGAAAAGTTGTACATTTATGGTTGCGTTTAAAAAACGTATATTGTTTTATTTTCCCTAAACAGACCTTTCTACATTGTTCCGTGTAATATTATATCTCTGCCATGTTTACTTCTCACGGACTACCTAATAAATAATATTCATGAATGGAATATTACTGGTGATGGGAAAAGTTGTTCGCACTATTCAAAATAAAAGAGCTAAGCTGAGGTGTTAATGTTTTAAAAACGGCTCTCTGTCGAACAGTCTATCGAGCGAGTGAAGTCTTTCGAGCGGGCTCACTCGACGTGTAAAGCTACCTAATTGAGAATGCACGCCTTTAAATGTTGTTGTTTATGCTCTGACGGGATAACCTTAAACTCGCCGGTTAATAATAAGTCCGGCGAATTCAAAAACGAGTTGTTTCAGAGAATTAGCTAACTGCTAGCACCCTTTCTAACTGGTCATTAACAAAGAGACGGACTGAGCGACGAACGAGATGTCATGTTATAGATGAGGTAAGAATATCACTGTTCAAGTTTAGTGGTCGGGATTATTAACCGGCAAGTTAAAGTTATCCCGTAAGGGTAAAAACAACATTTTAGGACGCATACATACAATCACGCCTTTTTCCCGTACGGGTAGGCAGAGACCACTTCCTTCCTCTTGCTACGATCCAGACAAATTTCCCTCGCATCCTCCACAGTCATAAGTCTCTTCATGCACGTGCGTTGGTTTAGGGTCTCCTGACCTGGCCCTTTCTCAATACGTCCCGATCTGATCGTGGTGGCGATTTTAGGACGTGCATCGTATAAAACAAAGTCGCTTCCCGCCGTCTGATCCTCTATATGTTAGGTAAGATTTAGAAAAAGAAAGAAAATCATTTATTCGTGACATAACAAAGGACAGATTAGTCACAAGAAGAATCTATCCACGAAATGGTCCCAACTCATGCTGACATTAAAATCAGCGTTGGTCTTCCGTTGGAACCATCAGGTGAAACCAACATAATTATTACAACACAAAACAAATTCGCACGCAAGTTTAGATAGTAAAGTGGCATGAATATAGTAATATAACCCTATGGTTGTATAGTTATCTCTGGTATTTACATGTTGGCACATTTGCTGTATGCACACAATGGTTTTATTGTCCATACGCAATAAAACTATTCCGTTATAGACAAACAACACTCAATTCTTGTAGTTATGTTGGCACTTGACAGTCTATGTCAGTCTAATCTATTGTACTCAGTAAAACCTAGTACTATAGACACAGATACAAAATACACATACATAACGCAAATGCATCTACAGATGTAGTGAAATATCCTTTAACATCGTATTTTCTCGAAAATGTTCGTATTTGTCATGCTACTCCAGTCTGACTCAGTACCCAACAATACAACGTTGGGGAACGTCGCATCGCGAGAGCAATAATCGATATAGAGTGGTTAATGGGCATTTTTTTTTTCTAGTGTACCTTGCGTTTTTCACGTGTCCGACAAATTCATTCAATCTTTATTATATGATTATGTTAAAAACATTGACTTGTAGCTAAATTACCCAATAAACAATACTCTTACGTATAAAATGATGCCACTAGAAGTATACAATAACATTAAATTTACCGTTTTTTTGTTATTTTTGTTCCCTAAGACCCCCAGTTTTTACCGCGTCCAGGCCTGGTGTTACATTTTCGAACTTCAAATAAACTAGTTTGGAGACTTTTGTCGTACATGACAACACTTGTTTCTGGAAGTCTTATATGTGAATTTATTAAAAACGCCCTTAATTTGTCTCCTTTAGAGTTAAAATTTAACAAAAAACTAGTTTAAATCGTGTCCACCAAATTCGACATAAGGGGAATTCCCCCTATCCGTTACCGTATATTAGGCTTAAGGTGTCATTTTTACTAGCATTTATATATCTTTATTTTCATCTAGCAACATTTTTATTCACGTAGCAACACAATATTTGTCTTCAAACGGTCAGTAAACGAGAAAATCGTGTGTTGAAGTGTCGTGCTTTGCGTGGTTCAAAAAGGGTTCCACCACTCCGTTACCAAGATTTGAAGGTAAAATCTTTATCTTTGTGTTGTTTTGATACATTTACCTAAATAATTGTTTATCTCCAAACTCAATTTCACTAAAATATCTTTACAATCAAGATCGAATGAATATTTAATTTGTATTTGAAAGTGCAAAACATTACTCCCGTTACTTCCCCTTTCGTTGCCATATCGGCAGTCATGTATAAGGGGAATCTAAAAAGTAACGGAATGGAAAGATAAAGTTATGATTACACTGAGAGCACATTTGAATAAATTATAGTATTTATTATAGGTAAGTTTATTTGTACCACAAAAGTAAATCATCTTATTCGGTTTCCAAAATTATGTTTAGAAAAATGCAACGTGTTATTTTTAATCTGCTGCGTAGTTCAATAACATTAACCGCACCGCGGATACCTATCTCGATTACGTTTAAATAATACGACTAAACTACCTACATTTGTTATAGAAATGGCTCCTCTCACAGCTGCCGAAAAACAAAAACGGTATCGGGAAAGGATTAAAAGTGACCCAATTAAATATGAAATCCAAAGAAAAAAGGACTTGGCGAGAGTAAAAAAAAATATAATTGCAAGAAAAATTGCTGACATGAGCGACCCAGAAAAAGAAAATCAAAGGAAAATTTGGCGAGATAAAAAGAAAAAACAAAAAGAAAGAAAAATGGAAAAAAATAAAGCGGATACAAAAGAAACGCAAAATACTAATAGCAAATTAAGAAATCGCAACCGCTTGTTAGTAAAAAAATATAATGCTGCAGTAGAAAAGGTAAAGAACTTGACAAAAAGTATAGATAAAAATCGAAAAAAAAGCGAAAGGAAAAAAAATACTCTTCTCAATCAAGTTAAGGAATTAGAGATAACTGTTTTGAAAATGAAAGCAAGAGAGGAAGTTTTAGAATCAGCACTTGGTAGCACTTACAAAAAGTGTAAAACTTCAATACAAAGAGATGTTCTAAAGAATTTGGCTAGTCACGAGTCAGTCAGAAAAAACAAATGTGTTACGTACGTGTCTAAACTACTAGGATTGCGTGGGAAAATTCGGAAGAAAAATTCAACGGCTCCGACTCCAATCTCAAGCAAAATACAGAAGGAAGTACACTCTTTCTTCCTACGAGATGATATCAGCCGATCTACTGCTGGCAAAAAAGAGTGTCGAACGCACAAAAAACAAAAAGAACAGAAGCGTTATATGACCGATTCCTTATACAATCTATATGACATATATAAAAAAGAAGGTGGGAAATGCAGCTTCTCCACATTTTACAAAAATAAGCCTTTCTTTGTGTTGACGCCAAGTATTGCTAATAGAGATACATGTATGTGCGTGAAGCACAGCAATATGGAGCTGATGTTCATGTCCCTAAAGAAGATCGGCAGTTTATCGCACCAAAATATAACTGATCTGATAAGCAGCCTCGTATGTGACCAAAAAAACCGTGAATGCATGTATGGAGAGTGCGAGATATGTAAGATACAGCAGATATCATATAGTAGAGAAGGCATACATTCTGCTAATGTCATTACTTGGAAACAATGGGAACGAGTTAACCATGAATACAATAAAATTGAGAATGGGCAATTAAAAACATTTAAGACAAAAAAGACTGTAAAACAAAACAAGGAAGGGAGCATCGAAGAGCTCGAAACCGAATTTAAAAACTATTTAGCTTTGTACAAGAAACATTGTTATAATGTAACTCATCAACACCAAAAATATCGAGAAATTATAAAAACTCTGGGATCGAATGAAGTTCTCATATTGTGCGACTTCTCAGAAAATTATTCCTGTAAAATGAGCTCTGAAATACAAGCCATGCATTTTGGTGCTAGTAAAGAGCAAATTACTCTTCACTGTGGGATGGTGTACTGGGCCAAAGAATCCCAGTCATTTTGTACCATTTCTGACCAAAACTCTCACGATCCTCCAGCTATATGGGCTCACCTGATACCTATTATAAAAATGATAAAAAACAAAAATCCAGATATGATCAACACCATACACTTCTATTCGGATGGACCATCCTCGCAGTATAGACAAAAAAAAAATTTCTATCTGCTGAGTTTGTTTAGAGCTAAATTACATCTACAGTTTACAACCTGGTCGTACTTCGAGAGTGGGCATGGAAAAGGAGTAGCCGATGGGATAGGGGCAGCAGTTAAACGTTCACTTGATCGCCAAGTTTCATATGGTTCCGATGTTACAAATGCTTCAGATGCCTGCAATGTTTTGGATAAGTGCATGCGATCAGTGAAATGTATATATGTATCAGGGGGTGATATTGCCAACATTCAGAGTCTGATTCCATGTTTAAAACCTGTGCCTAATACGCTTCAAATTCATCAAATCATATCTTATACGGAACCCTCGACCCCTAACAATGAGATATATCATAGGACTCTCAGCTGCTTTTGCTCAAAACAAATTGTATGCAACTGTTACTCTCCAAAAAAGTTCATTTTCCCTAAAATTGGTCAAGAAACCTTGTCTTCTCAAGTGCCATTTAATCTGGAAGTTGAAAGTCCCACATTCCCTCCTGCTGCCTGTGGGACACAGCAAGTTGAAAGTTCAGTCCAATCTGATAATGCACATAATTCATTTCCAGAAGTCACTACTGTCGAAATTCACCATAATACAAACCAACGCAAAATAAAGGTAATGTTACCTCAAAAAATATATAAAGGTGAAGTTGAGAAGAGATACAACTCGGAACTATTTGACACCATTCTTACCATTGAAACTAATGAATCTGGATCTAACTTAATAGACGAACATAACTATGACAATGCATATGATATTAAAAACGTTACTAGCAAGAAAGACTCTGAGAAAGTAATAACCGAAACCGTTGACCAATATTCTAATTTAACAATGCTAGATTATGAAGACAATCGTTTCAGACCTGGCAAAGACTCTGTGGTTCGCAGCGACGACGAAATTATTGAATTAAAAACGATTACTCAGCAACTAGAAATTAATAATCCTCTATCTGATAGTACAAATGATAATAAAAATAAAACGACAACTAAACAGTCTAAGGATGTAGAAGTAGAAGTGCCTTACAAAACGAACATGAGTCGAAAACGTTTACCTGTGAAAACTGAAGGGAACCCCGAAAAGATAACAAAAACTTTTATAGAAAATATTAATCGCACTCAAAAATCTATACGAACAGTAGTGTCACGTTCTATAGAATGCAGTAAATGCAAAGCAAAGATGCATTTTACTACAAATCAGATGGCAAAATGTATATCTTGCAAGAAAATATTTTGCTTTGATTGTTGTGAAGGGCAGACTTATATAGACTATATCTGCTGTATATGTCTAGAAGATGGCCCACCATAAGACTGTATTTGCATTATTTGATTTTAGAATAAGATGTATTGAGATGGGATATTAGGGATCTAATTTGGATTACCCTTGCTTGGCACAAAAACGTTTTCCATACTGATTCATTTCCCAAAAATAGCATATGGGCACAGATTACTATACTCTATATTTGATATGGGCAAACACTTTTTTCCGAAACTGAAAATATTTCAGGATTTTTATAAAACTAACCTGAAATAAATCCTGAAATATTTACAGTTTCGGGAAAAAAAGCGTTTGTCCATTATGATTATTTTTGGGAAATGAATTAGTTTTAAAAACGTTTTTGTGCCAAATGAAAGGATACCATCTAATTTACTTAAAGTTAAATATAATGAAACGGTTAATTGTTACTAAATATTTACCCACGGTTGGTGGAATCTTGCAAAAAGTTATGTTTGTGTTAATTCAGCGTCGTAAATTAACTATTTTATAGTTAAAATTCTTAGATTTCAGAATTGTTGTAAACCTTATGATAATAAAATATTAGCTCCCGAATATCCGATCTCTACGTATGATGGTCCAACTTAGTATTTAAAAAAAAACTATTTTTTTAATATTAAGTACATTAGTGCTTATTATGGTGCATTTAACGTGATTTTTATAATAAAAAAATAGGTACCAAGAAAGATTATAATCCCAATTTGTTACTATAATTATATCGAGGCCTTGTTTGCCCTTATATTATATAGATAGGTAATTTACTGATTTTTGAAAGATCTCATTATAAATTATAAGATTTTATATTTTTTTGAAGTTTAAACAACCAAGTTGTGATTGTTTTCCGAAAACTTCGTTTTGTAGAATTTATTTCTGTTTAAGTTGAGTTATTATTTTTTAAACCAGTTTAGTGACAAATAAGTTACTACCCTGGTTTGCCATAAATAAATAACTTAATGTTTTTTGAAGATCTCAATTATAGGATTTATAAGAAGTTTATTGTTTTAAGTACCTAATCAAGCTGTGATAAAAGTGAATGTTTTTAAGAGTTTATTGATAGGTACCCAAGTTAGGTAGGTAAAACCTATTTTATTAAAAATTTAGTGGCAATAATAAGTTAACGACGATAAAAATGATGTGTGTTTTAGTTGTGTCAACAAAAAAGTTTCTTAGAAAGAACCTATAATTTAATTTCAACTAATTATGTATTTGTTTCAGTGTTTTTTAGAGAGGCATTTTCCATTTGTGACAATAAATTTAAATTTTTATATTTTCTTTTAATTTTATTTTTCATTTTGACGCCTAATCATGAAAAAAACTATCCCGAAAAATGAAGCATCACCAAAGAATACCTACCTACCTAATACCAGTTGCTCATAATTTGTCTCTCAATAATCAGTATTGGTCACGAAAGTCTAGAATGTAACCACTATAAACATGCGATAACCATAACCCTCATTTTGCTTTGGTCAGTCGGGTTAAAAAGCTTTTATGGATTTGTGATCTTAGTATAACTGCAACCTTATAATTTCGTTACCATTCTTTTCGTTACCGTCCTTTGAAAATATTTAACATTTTATTTTATTATTAAATCCCCAATTGATAAACATTGCTATTTGTATATTATATGGATAAACTTTTTACTAAAGTATCCACGTATAAATAAATTTGTCGGGTAATCCTCATAACGTCCAACTGGTAAAGAAAATTGTAAGTAGTTTTGGTCATCTGGTAACGAAATGATTACAATAATCGTAATTTCTTTCAAATTAGTTTATAATGTTTTAAAAATAAAACTTATTTTCATAACTTACTATATTTTAAAGTAAGTAAAGCATTTATTTATCCACATTTTACTTTCTTTCAATTTATATCAATAAATGTATATGGTAACGGAAGGGAAACAAATATGAGCCCTAGCCACTTTGAAATCGCTGTATAAATTTAATTTCCGTATGTTTTACAAAACCATTGTTAAATTAAGATAATTAAGACTACTAAAAATGCTTCAAAATCCTTAAAGTTCAACAATTAATAAGTTCGAAAAAATATCATCACAAATCTGCTGGTACAACTTTGAAAAAAAATGCCCTAGTACCAGAGTATTTTTTTGTTAATTAAGATTATGTTTGTTTTCAGTTCTTTTTAATAGTCATGCCGAAAGGATTGAGACCTGGGAAACGTTTAGATCGACAAGCCTGTGGAATTATTTTCAACATTTATTTATATTTCTTCTTGTTTACCTACACCTAATTTCTATATATTAGATCGTGGTGATTTTTTACATCTCGGTGTTATATACTTCAAACTCGTGGTTTGACATTTGACAGTGATAACTAAAGTACTCTATTTATTTAATACAAACATGTGACTTAATACTTCAATAATTCATAGACACGTCGGCATCATTCGGAAGTAGACGTGAGATCCGAGTTTTCACGAAAAAAAAGAGTGAAAGGATGTGAAAGGATTATTCACTAGATCTGTACTTCGCGTGTCCGAATCCGGACTTAAACCCCGACCACGCGTCGGGGTTGGCCGTCGGAAAATTATCTTCTCGTGGTGTGTCCCAGTTGGTAGCAAAAAGTAATAAGGTTGGTTTTCATACAGATTGAGGTGTTCACGTTATCTATGTGTATTTTAGTTGGGCTTAAATAGCGGAAGTATTCTACGAGCAAGAAGTTAACATTTAATGATATATTAACATAATGACTTAACTAGCTACTTAAGAAAAGCAAGTTACGTTTTCTCTTTTCGTAACTTTTCTTTATTCGACGTTACGGTATCTATATGAATACTGTTACGGCAAAGAATGTGTTCGGACATTAAGATTACATAAATAAGTAACCAAATTGTATTGTTATTTCATGGAAATGACATAAATTCTTTTAAAATTTAATTTTGATTTTTCTATGCAACGGTTACTATATTTTATTGAAATATTATCAAATAAAGGTCATCAAAACAATCTTATAATATAAATGGACCTAGTCCCACAATTAAATAGGTACTAAAATAAGTAATTAAAAAAAGATAAACACAAAAAAATCCCTGGACAATCTCACACAAATTGACCTATTCCCAATCTAAGCTCTAGTCTTATAATATAGTAATCATAAACAGAAATATAATAAATACAAACTTAAATAGGTACATAAGTAACACTAAGAATCATGAACAAACATTCATATTTTATTACTCAAGTATTCATACTCGTATTTATTACTTAAGTACCGTTAGTTTCGTAGTTAAGGTCACCAGATAGTGCCAGATACCAACAAACAATCCACGTCAAACATATTAAGAGAAAATTACCAACGATTTCTTAAGTCGTTGTAGGTTAGAAAGTGCGAAGAACATCAAAAACTCGTCTAATCCAAATCACGCTAGCTTAAATAATGATTGCTTTGATTTAAATTCACACTGTGTAAGTCCGCAATTTAATTAAGAAATATATTACACGTGTTTTTAGTTGCAATTTAGTTGCATATTCATTGCACATGCAGCGGATGTGCGGAATAGCCGTATACATTAACACTTTTTTCTCGAAACGCCTTAAGAATCGCGAGAAAATCTAAATTAACGGCTTCGGTTTGAAAAATGGCACGTTTAAGACCTAATAATTTGTTTTGCCTACATAGTAGCTGCTTAAACGACTAGTATGGGACAACTAGCTGTAATAAGGCGTTTAGACGGCGCTGAGATGAAAAAAACTAGACCTATAAGAAGCTAATGTACGGCTATTTCAATTTTATGGGACCACACCACGTTTGGCCTAGTTTTCTAAAGTCTAGTTGAATATTGATTATACGCTTGGTATAAATATTATGTAGTAGAAACTCGTATAAGGGCATGGCGGTAGTTGGTTTTTCTAGGTTGGTAATTTCCTATGATTTATTGATTACCATTCGCGTGAAAATAATGATCTGACAAGTATTTAAGGAGAGATTGAATTTTGTAGCAACTAAACTTTTAATACCGTGGCCTCTTTGGATATAACGAATAAAAAATTCGTTATGTTTTATTTCTTATTCTTGTCAAAATCTATCTATCTATCATAAAAGGCAAACCTGACTCACTGACTTAGATATCAACGCACAGCCGAAACGACTGTACCTAGATACTAGTACAGTAGCCGGAAACTAATTCTACGCGTACGAAGTCGCGGGCGTCCTCTATTTTCAAATATTTATCTTTCGTTTTAAGAGATCTATTAGTCTTCATTGGATCAAAAAAAATCCTAACAAGTTAAAATAAAAACCTTAAGACAAGCTTATGTAGCTGTATGAACTTCTTTTGAACTAGGTACCCATCAAGACGAAACTGACAAGTCCAAACTTAGCCCTCCCTCACAATCGTATCACCTCGGGTGTAAAGGGCTAGTGGGCGTACCGCGTAACCTATTCTGCTGTCCTTAGAAAAAAGGGCGCAAGTCTCATAGAACCGCGAATGTATTAGTGACCTTATTTCTTAAGACATGGGGTTAAATTTGCTTTGACTATCAAATTGCACATGCGTCCTTTTTATTTAGAAGGGCGGTATTGCAAATGCAAAGTTTCATTTCCCAACTGTTTTTACTGAACCCTTAAATTAAGTCGGGTGTAGCGACGATATTAATAAACCACCTTCCGACTCCATCATCAGAACAGTTTTAAGGCACGATTTTAATATTGCCTCGTCAGATGCATATTCTTAAAAAAATTCAGTTCAATCAAAATTTAGTTGTAAGGTTAAACACTGATTCATAAATATGTCGAACAAATACACTTGTTTCGGAGTAAATAAAATACAAAAAATACACAATAAACAAGCTAGAAATAAGATTAATAGAAACACACCAAAGAATTCCTCGTGAGGTTGCCGGGTTAGAATAGTGCCACTCCATGTCTTCCCGTGGATGTCGTAAGAGGCGACTAAGGGAGTATAGGCTAGTAGTAAGTACTGTTAGGCGATGGGCTTGCAACCTGTCACTAATACACTGGTAAACTAAGCCTAATTGTGCAAAACGTGGTTTCTGAATTATCATCAAGTTTTTAAAGTTGTAGGTAATTTCGTAGCTCTGCCTACCCCACTCTGGGATTACAGGCGTGAAGATATGTATTTATGTACACCATACAACTGTCTATGATCATCTTATAACTAGAAACTTATTCAATTAACATTTAAACGAAAATTAATCTTGTAGTCATAAACATTCGTAATTTTTACAACTACTAACCGTAAAATCAAACACTCAAGATGAAAGTTACCCACCGTCGCATTCGACCCGAGTTTTATTGGACCTAGGAACTAGCCGTTAGAAAGTGCGGTCTCGTGATACGGTCGTTTTTACACACATATGGTAAGAGTTAAATCTTATTGGGAGTTTCTAGGTTAGTGTTCTAAAGTAAATCATTTACGGAAAGCCGTGTTTTGCTCTAGTGAAGTTAGCCGCCCTTTTTTACTCCTTCCACTCGTATAGTCTGTGTCAATTGAAATTGCCAAAGATGTAAACAAATTAGTACTGTTTGACACATAACCTCAAATATTCATCAAGCGTGTTTTTATTTAAAATAACGTGTAATGAATAGTTATTTAATGTTAAACTTAATGTGAAAGTAAAGATCGTGCGTGTAAATCATTGCTAAGACGTCACTTGATCTTTAAAAGCACGTGATCATCGACTAATAATGGCAAAGTTCGTTGGTTGTGTTTACATCTTTGCCACTTTCAATTTGTACAGACTATATATAATTATGGAGAAGGAGGGTTTTCTATTTCTTTGGCACACTCTGCAGCCTAAAAGTCTTAACGGATTTTAACATATGAGATCTCGTTAGATTCTTCTTGGTTGTCCGAGTGACATCTTTACATCTGTATGTCTGTATTTATATCCATCAAACGTGAATAAAAAGCCTGCTTTAAAAGCCCGACTGCGTTCTTCGATATGATCGTCGATAAAATATGTAAAAAAAACCTTCCTCTAATTACTTTGATTAAGATATTTTAGTCTACCAGCGACCTGCCCTGGCTTCGCTTCGGTGCGACACCCTTGCATTAATACCCGTACACAAACCAGTTTTTTTTTAATAAAAACCTTCCATGAGAAATTATTTATCTGATGGTGAAAACAGTACCAAAATTCATTCAGTAGTTTTTGAGATCATCGCGAACATACACACAGTCGCGGCGAAGGACTTTGTTTTATAACGCAGTGATCAATTACTGCCCTCCTAAATAAAAAGAACGCATGCGTAATTTGATAGTCAAAGTAAATTGAACCCCCATCTTAAGAAATAAGGTCACTAATACATACGCGGTTCTATGAGACATACGCCCATTTTTCTATGGAGGGCAGAATAAGCCGGGTACCAATCGCGAATATGAAGTCAACTAACAGCGATAGAAACCTATAACTAGTTATCGGTGATAAGCAATCATAAATGCGCATAATAAAGAGATTAGCGGCTATAAGGCTAATAATCGCGTAAAACTATCAAGAAATGAATTGAAGGCTAAGCATAGGAATAAAGTTATCTGTGTTATGATCAGAAGCGAGAGAGCGTTATAACTCTCTCTTTCACTATTAAGATCTAGTATTAGGTCTTACAATCGACTACACAGTTAGCTTAGTTGGCAGTGACCCTGCCTACGAAGCTAGCGGTACCCGGTTCAATTTCCGGTAAAGGCAATTGGAGCGAGTAATTTTTTCCGAGTCTTGGATGTGTTCTATGTATTTCTCTATATATGTTTATCGTTGTCTAATACTCATAGTACAAGCCTAGTTTAGTTTGGGATTAGGTCAATTTGTATTCAGCAGCAGTGTTCGCATTGTTGTGTTCCGATCTGTGGATAAGACAACCGGTGAAATAAAAATCATAGATGTATGCCATTACTTAGTCCTTCGGGTCCGCAACGCATTTGAAGTCTTTCGATTGCAGTCTTGATTTTGTAGTCTTGAGATTGTAGTCTTAAGATTGTAGTCTTGAGATAGTAGTCTTGAGATTGTAGTATTGAGATTGTAGTCTTGAGATTGTAGTCTTGAGATTGTAGTCTTAAGATTGTAGTCTTGAGAATTCAAATGTCTATTGTTCGCAGATCCCACTTACCATCAGGTGGCCTGAGGGCTCGCGTGCCTTCTTGCCAAAAAAAAACTGTAGCAAAACTGGGTTCTAAGTATTTCTAATTTAATTTCGTAGATTCTTTTTACATATTTGAAACACTACATTGACACTAGATATAGCTAGAAGTAAACACACTTAGAAAAGGATAGCTATAGCACAGGTAGCGTTGACATCTACTGTTTAGTGCTTACGCAGACAATGTGCCTCGATATTTAGTGCCCCATTCAGTTTTTAATTATTTGTGCGCCCGGCCTTATAACTCAGATAAATCGCTAAGATAGAATTATGAAGCATTCTTGGCTTAAGATTAAGTTGTCGGGGTTTTAAGCTGAAGTTCTAAGTTATATTTATGGGTAAAACCTTCAACATGTCTAAAGAAAAGCAAAAGGCAATAGTAAAGTACAGTGCTTCTATTAGCGATCGGCAATCTTCGTTTTTCTATGACACCGGAGTGACAAATATACTGTCAGTTGCGAGTGCAAGCGTGATAGCCATAGCGAGCCGAACACTATTAAATAACTGGGAATACCGTATACTAAAAATGTCATAGGAGGGTCAATCAACTTTTTTACCCACACATTTCTGTCTGTTGCCCACCGTTCAGATTTTAATAAATAAAATAAAATTTGGGGCCTTATTGTAAGTGAAATTATTTTTAAATTGTAGTAATATCATTAACTCCTTTCATAAATCAAATTATAATGTATTTTTTAAAAATGTATGTAATAAAAATGTGGTAACTCAGTTGACAATTCACTATTTATCACACATTTTAGAAATTATGATTTGCGTAGGTATTTGACAAAGATAGGTTGATAAACTAGTAAAATGACTACATCATTAAAAACGAAAATAAGCAGTGATATTATATTTAAAAACAAACATGTTTGTTGAAATCCGGTAAAATAAAAGTGTGGGTAAAAAAGTTGATTGACCCAGGATCAAAAATATCTCAACATCTTTCCATAGTATAAAACAAAGTCGCTTCCCGCCGTCGGTCACTCTGTATGTACTCATAGATCTTTAAAATTGCGCTACGGATTTCAATGCCGTTTTCATCAATGGATAGAGTGATTCAAGAGGAAGGTTTTTGTGTATAATACGTTCTGGATTATGATCGGGTGTTACAGATAACTCACATAAACCGAAGCGAAGCGAGCGGGTCACTATAATCAAAATAATTTTGTGGTATTTTTGATAGTTAGAAATTTTAGATTATGTTGATTACTTTATTAGAATTTTATTAAAAAAAATAGGATTTAGTTTGGTCATGTTTTCCATGTTATTTAAATAGTCTACGAATACTTTTATATCTGAAAACTGTGTAGTTTTCGAGTAAATAAAAATTAAATTAACGTTTTATCATTAAGAGGCAAGATCGTGAGTAGACTATAGCAATCTGTATTTATTGATTAAATTGGTTTAAGCTAAACTGATGGATAGTAACGACCGTCATCTTGAAGATACAAGAAAATTATGATGTGCTAGCAAAAGTAGCCATAGACGTCGAGCATATTTTTTTTGACCTGGTGAAGGCAATTGCGCACACGCTACCCGTCTAAATAGACTAAAGCTCGTAGACATTTTCAATCTCAAGATTGCAATCTTACGATGACAATCTCAAGACTAAGATACGAATGCGAAACACAACAATGCGAACACTGTTTTGTAGCGATCTGCATGGATACCACACTTTCACCACTAAAATATGTCACAAAAAACTACTAATGACACAAAAAACAGCTATAATTTTGCGCTGGGATAAACTAGTGGGTTATTAAGGCCCACACGTAACTGTGCGCGATGGTATCGGCGCGGGCGCAGCGGGGGTTACGGCATGCACTCGAACTGTTAACTGCGTTTTGGTGGCGAGCGGGTTCGATGCTTGAATATGGCCAATCTATGAGGCAGATATTTCTTTGGTGTACAAAAATATTTAAAAAAAGAAATATTTTTTTGTAAAAATATTTTGGGTATCAATAAAAAAAAAGATTTTTGCAAAGCATAATTCTTTACCCGATTTTACCAATCCTAGATAAATATATTTATGTCTGCCAATTAGCTGGCCTTATTAACCTTTTCGTTCCTATGAACGTAATGTCAGAATATATCCTTATCCATTAAATTAGTACCCAAAGGCTAGCCTCCTTTATCCATCAGCCTGTCCGTCTGTCTGTAAGTGAGCTGTATCTCATAAACCTTAAAGGAGCTTCATCCCCACTGAGAGCATCGGAGTCGAATATTCGAGCTGTGTGGACGTTAAGCCGAGCGTTACAAAGCTTACACACTGCTCGATGTTCGCGCCGAATGCTCATTACACGCGAATGCTCTCAGTGAGAACGCTCCTTTACAGGTAGACAATTGAATCTTAGCTATAATAAAAAAACAGGGGGTCCAAACACAAGTATGGTACAGAACCCTTCGCGAGTCTGACTAGTACGTGACCAGATTTAAAAAAATTGTATCTGTACTAATATTATAAAGTTGAAGAGTTTGTTTGTTTGTTTGCTTGAACGCGCTAATCTCAGGAACTACTGGTCCGATTTGAAAAATTCTTTCAGTGTTAGATAGCCCATTTATCGAGGAAGGCTATAGGCTATATATCACCACGTTAACGTTAGCCCAAAGTAACTATTCCACGGGGACGAAGTCGCTGCCAGAAGCTAGTACATCAATAATGCTTAATTAAAACTTATAAATTTGACCCTCATGTAGCAGTGACTTCCTTCATCAAACCACCGCCATTTTTCATTTTAAATCATAACAGAATCGATCCCATCCTTATTAACCCAATTCCTCATCCAGGAAGCAACTCGCAGAACCGCGTAACTGTAAATCAGGAACGCTCCTATCTACATCGGACGCGAGCACAATGGTGGGTATGTTATCCATTCGCATTTGCGTGGTTATACATGTCGCCCGACGGCTAGGTAACTGTAAAAGATTTTTGACGTCGCTTGTTATTCGCCTCTGACTCGAGGTTAAGAGAGTCATAGCAAAAGAACGTAACCGCCGTAATAAGAATCAATTTTAAGACAATTAAACGATCCTTTTTCAAAATGGTGTCGATAAGGTACAGTCACTAGATTAAATTTGCCTACCTTAGGTCCAAAGTCAATCCGACATTCTACAACAATAAGGTTGAGTTTCCTAAAAGTTACAAATGACTTGACATCTCTAATGACATTGACGACTTCAAGCATATTTTTCTTGAAATGGGTCCCAAATTAAGCTCGTGACCGTACGACTTGGTCGTCATTAGCTGACAAGAATCGGTATGGCTTTAAAAGTTACCATAAGCCTTCTCTAATGGTTGATTCTGTTACAAGGTAGCAAAATGATACATTTCTGGCGAGTGCGATATATTTAGTCCAGAGCAAAGTAAAGCAATTCTGATACCAAGCTTGGTTTATGTTTGCTCGTATAATTAATTTTAGTTCTAATGTAATAATACGCCATGCCAAACTTATTTGTTGCGTACAACGGAATATTAATCACATCATATTGTTTTACTGCTGTCAATATTAAGAAGAGTCGTTGGAAGAGATCCCATTTAGGGATAAGTTCGCCTTTGTACTTTAGTTTAATATTAAAATTGTAATATATGAAATTTTATGGTTGTGCGAATGTGTAAGTATTGACTTGTTATAACAAAATGAATTTAGTGAGATATTGTTTTCTGATATAATTGTTTTTTTTACGCAAGTTTCCACCATTTTTGCGTAAAAAATAAAGGGGTAATTTGAATAGGGATTCATTAGTAATTCGATCCCTAATATTTCCCCTAATCTAACACTCTAGGTGGCAAATGTTTCACCTCGACGCTTGTTCCGAATTATCGGGTTGACGCGTAGATTTTGTCTCAAATTTGACTGAATAACTACGTTTAGATACCAAAATGTGTACACTTGAGGACATATTCACGAAATATAATTTTAATATTATTATTTTTAACTAAGATTAGGTCCTTTTTTGGATAAATAATAGCGTAAATAAAATAAGATTTGTTTTTATTTTTTATTAAAAAATACTAATAAACAGGCATATTAAAAAAAAACTCAGTCTCAGATCATGTGGTCTTACTATAATTTTACTCATAAATAGGTGTTGTGGTTTATTTATTTTAGGGTGACGGATTCAGTGATGGACAATTTTAGCTGACAGGCACCAGTAATGGACACTTAACTCATAATTCAAATTTCATACGGTCCTAAATTGATTGTTGCAAAACAAATGAATAACTCTTATCTTCTGTAAAATAAGAATCAAGTGTCCATTACTGGTTCCAAACAAATACCTAGTATCAAATAAGCAACGAACGTATCAAAATTAAATACACTATAACGACCACTTTAACGTTCTAGCTACGGTCTCCCGGAAGAATACATTCTGTACCAACTCCCAGGACTCCCGTACAAAATCGACGCCCTATCGAGTCGTTAGCATCAAACGAACACATCATAATAAACATGAACGAAGTGACATAACTCGACATAAATTGTATTTAAAGCTACAAATGTCCATAATTCTGGAAATTCTGGATGTCATCGTTTACTGGTAGTTATGGGAGTTGGTATTTACGTCCCACTCTTACTGGGGTGTAATGAAAGAGATAGAATGATAAACGACAGTTGGTTATGGTTGCCATGGATATTGCAGTTCCTGGAATATTCGATGTTACTGCTTTTGAGCTACGAGTTAAGTATTTTGACGGCGCTGATAGCCTAGTTGGTAGTGACGTTGCCGACGAAACTACAGGTCCCGGTTTCGATTTACGGTGCAGGCAATTATTTGTGTGATGAGCTCGAGTATTTGTTCCTCAGTCTTGGGTGTTCTCTATGTATTTAAGTATTTATTTCTCTGTTATGAGTATGTATCATTGCCTAGTACCCATAGTACAAACCTAGACCTTAGTTTGGGAGTAGGTTAATTTGTGTGAGACTATCAACTGATATTTATATATTATTAAAGCGCGAGTAGGTATATGTTTCTTAAACTTGGAAGTTTCAATGTATTTAAGTATATATTGTAACGAGGTGTTTACCTATGTGTTACACCTCGTTCAATTAAAGTTGTCGGCACTTTCTATCTGGCTATTTTTATTCTAAATTCTAAATTTGAGTTCATTTAAATTTTACGTTTGCTTGCGCACGGCAACGAGCTCAGGCATTCACGTACTCCCAAGCTGTTCACAAGTACGCATCAAAATGAAATTTCAAGTCAGATAATGTGAGAATAAATTACAACAATGTGGGAATTATACCCCTTCACCTAATACCTACTGTTTGTGGCACTAATTGTAAGTTATATCTTTATATTCCAGACCATTCCTTCATCTAATCCAAATTTTATAATATATATTCTAAGTTTCCTTTCTGTTTCGTTCCCAGGTGCCTTATTACCTTATTTATTAATAGTATACCAACAGAAGATCTTTAATAAATATTCCTGCCCTGGACAGCTGTTGTTACTCTTAAACCACTTCCGTTCCTGATCCGGATCCTAATCCGGTATTACCGCGACAATATTGCGCCTGTCCACCATACTCGAATACATTTTAGGGATATTTAAGTTCCTTTTTCAAACTTGCATTAAAAATCGTCACTAAGGAACGACTTAATCGTCATTAACTGGCGGAGTGCGGCCCTTACTTTATTTGTGTGAAAATGTCCTCTTGTAAATATTTCTTAATTAAAATTGGCACGTTCAGGAAATTAGTCATATTTTGCTATTTGTATTTCGTTTAATATTACGCATATAATATTTTTTTATATCATTAATTTCGACCATATTAGTTAGCCTTTGTACATACTTGTGCCTTTTATTTATATACGTTTAACTCTTGTGTTTCTGTTTTTTTTTCAGTTTGATATTTTGTGTTAGTGCAATAAAGAGTTAACATACATACACTGCCCTCCTACGGAAAAAAGGCACATGAATTGTATTGCACTTCCAACCATATTATAACATATTATAGTTTAATATGCTTCTATGAAATAATTGCACTTGTGCCTTCTGCGTAAGAGGGCAGTAGGTACATACAATATTAAGTTTCATTTGATCTTTATCGCAGCCAATAATCACCGACAAAATAGGTCAAATATCTAAATACGTTTCAATTCCTCCAGTAAGTGCGACCCTGTTGATAAAAAAAAAAATTTTTTTTCGCTATACCCTTTTCATTGTCCTCGAGTGTAGTAACACAAGCCTCGGTAACCGAGCCCGCTCGTTCACAGTTGAGCGGAGCAGTACGGTTTCCGAAGAATTTCGGTTTGAGAGCGAATGGGCAGCCTTTTTTTTAAGTTTATTTGTAAAATAAAGCCGTAAGCTATTTTTAGAGTAGAAATATAATGTTAAAAATGAGAATTGCATTATCATTTATCATTGAGCTTTATAATAAAGTTTGGAAGTGAAGCTCTATTGTACAGTCAAGGACTTTAATTGTTATGCCACTATGGAACCCTGTCATAGTGACAGCGTTAAACCACATGACAGAATTACGCTTAAATGAATGATTAACGTTATGCGACAGGGTTCCATAGTGGCATAACGCCCTTGACTGTACTCGGTAAAACCATGTTACTTTTGACATGTTATAGCATTGTTTTTACTGTCATTGCTGTCAAAAAACCGGCCAAGTGTGAGTCGGACTCGCGCACGAAGGGTTCTGTACCATTATCTATAAAACATTATACCGTTGCCGTTATTAATATCGTGCAAAAAACGGCAAAAAATCACGTTTGTTGTAAGGGATACATACATACATACATTAAATCACGTATATTTACCAGAGGGGTAGGCAGAGACCACTTCTTACCATTTTATACTTAAACTAGCTGACCCGGCAAACGTTGTTTTGCCAAATAAATAATTTAGGGGTGGACTACCCCTAACATTTAGGGGGATGAAAAATAGATGTTGGCCGATTCTCATAGATACCGGATAAGCACAAAAAATTTCATCAAAATCGGTCAAGCCGTTTCGGAGGAGTATGGCAACGAAAACTGTGACACGAGAATTTTATATATTAGATATAACCATAGTCTGTGGCAAGCTAGGTTAAGGTTAGTTGTAATTTTTTAATAACAAATGTATAAATTCCTATTAAATACGTATGTACTTTAAAATGACGTGTAAATTTATATTTATCAGTAAATAATCAATCAATCAATCAATCTTATATGGGATATATTTATTTTATTCTGTTTTTTGTACCTATTTCCTGATATTGGCAACAGAAATACATCATCTGTGAAAATTTCAACTGTCTAGCTATCACGGTTCATGAGATACAGCCTGGGGACAGACAGACAGACAGTGGAGTCTTAGTAATAGGGTCCCGTTTTTACCCTTTACATACGGAACCCTAAAAAGTAATATGGTTTTACCGAGTAGCACCATATTTTTTTTTTTACTGTTAACGTAAATTTTCGTTCATATTCTCAATGTTCTTCATGTAATAAATTATGTACATACAGACAGCACTATTAATCGAACCCGCTATCTAGCGCACGGCGGCAGGCTGGCACTAAGTAGCTGGCGATTGATGGCGCTCTCAGCTGATATCCTCACTGTGGATGTGGCTGTCATGGCCACGACACGTGTTGGAGATGTTATTTTTTATTTATTACGTGTACTATCACGTTCGCGTAGAATTAGTTCCCCTACTCCCCCTATTTATTCCCGTTGGGGGTCAATTTACGGAAAATCCTTTGTTAGTGGTCCCCTAGGATACAAGGAATACTCGCTCCAAATGTCAAGTCCCTTGGTCTAGCGGTTCTGGCTGTGCGTTCTCGTCTGATCAGCGTCACTATGCCTAACGCATTCGCAATCGCAATCGGCTTCAAAGCGGAACAATTGTTTTCATTTTGTATGCAGACAAGTCTTCGATTTTCAATAGTTTTGGCAATAGTCCGTCGGTCTTTAATATCATAGTATTGTATTGTCATCAGGTGTCACATATGTGGTCCGAATCAAATTTCAGGCAACTTTACTATCAACGGTGAGCTATAGGCTAGGGTAAATCCGGGATAGATGCCGCGAAGGGTTAAGCGCCTATTTTTCAAAAACCTAACTTCCCAAAATCCCAGCAAACAAATAATAGTTTAAATAGGGAGCACAAGGGCCGCACACTTAAGCCCCCGCAGGCCGTCGCGAGGAATAGACGCGTCTCGCTTGTGTGTGAAAATCTCCGCGATGAGCGCAAAAAGTGCCTCAAATTTTCAAACGGAAGTATTTGCAGTTTCATAACTTTATAATGAGTTTTAACTTCTGCTCTGTTTTTATTATATCAATATACTGGTTCATTAAGTGTACAACTATGTATTAATTATCGCTCTTTTGCATTTGGTTTAGATCAAAATTAAAAAAGCACCGTTCCATATCAAAAAGGATAGTCGCCGGGGTACACGTGCCCTTGGGGCATCTATCCCCCCATACTCCTATATAAATAATCGTAGCATATATGTTTTTAACGTATATTGTTCTTTTCCAAAGGGCAACTATCCTCCTTAGAATTTTCATGGTGGGGCATCTATCCATATAGGTAGGCATCTATCCTAAAAAAAAGGGTCCTGCAAAAACTCAATTTGTACACAATCAGTAATTATTAGGTCAACAAAAACAAGCCGTAATGTAAGATTAAAGACTAAACTAGCTATATCGAAAGGAAATATTCATGGGAAATTGATAATTTTAAAATTAGGAGGCCTTTTCAAAAAGTGTGTCACCTATCCCGGATTTACCCTATAGACGGTTTAAGCATTATCGTTTTTGATCTGTTTTGATAGCCCTTATTTTCTTGACAGTAATGGCGGCTGACGTCATAAAAATACCATAATAGGTCAAATACGATATAGTTTCTACCGCCTAGAATAGAGGCGCAGGTTCGATTTCCGAACGCAGTAATAGTGCTTGTCTAAGTCAAGCTACAAGCCTAATTTTACCAGGTACACTAAAGTAACACTTTCAAAAATGTTTTCATGTTGATTGTAAAAAACAACATTTCTTTGCCTCTAATTTGTAATGTTAAAATCTCAACTTTGTGCCAGGATGTTGATAGTTTGATACGCTCGCGCGTTGATGTCTTTTGTATGAAACCTACGAGTAATATATCGTTAATTAAGTCTTTTTTATTTAATAATTTTTTAGGGATCCGTACCCGAACAGAACCAATAATGGGTCCCTGATCTTAAACGGTTTTAAATTTAAATTTGCCACATGCTTCATCTTTTATTATTTCTGACTAATAAATTAATATAAAAATATAATATAAAAAAAGAAGAAAATATAAAGACAAATACTACGCAAAGTCCCAAACTTAAACCAAAGACTATTCTACGTATTTTTTAACTCAGCCGCCAGTACTGTCAAGTAGATAAGAGCTATCATAACGTTTACAATACGATAACATGTCGAAATCAATATGGCTTTACCAAATAGAACCCAAGTTCCTTAATACCTGCTACCATCTTGTTTCTATAGTGGGGGATCCGAATAGAAGACGATTTGCACCGGGCTGTCTATTCGATGAAAAGTATTTTATATCAAATTTAATATGCTAAGTAATATATGGCGAATAGGTAGGCTGAAAAATTTCCGTCCAGTATATAATTAACTAAAAATTAAAAAAATTGCTTTTTTTGAAAAAATTGCAATTACATACAAAATTACATACCAATCGAGAGTATAAGCCTATAGAATATGCAAACGTTAGTTTGACTATTTTTTTCCCGTCAAACTATTGCCTAGGCAGGTATAAACAGGTAAGTCGGTACTAGTAATTTGAACCAAACCTAACGTTTGCATATTCTATAGACTTCATACTTTCGATTAGTATGTAATTTGTCTATTAAACAAACATTTGCAATTAAAAAAAAAAAAAAAATTTTTTAAATGATATAAGTCTTGGACTGAAATTTTTCAGCCTACCTATTCGCCACATATTATTTAGCGTATTAAATTTGATATAAAATACTTTTCATCGAATAAAAAGCCCGGTGCAAATCGTCTCCTATTCGGATCTTAGACCATAAATAATGTAATCAAATTGTTGACTTTATCTTTAGCTCTTATTCTCTTAGAATCAGTAAGAGCTGTTATAATTATAACATCAATCAAGAATATGATTTTACAGCAAGATGGTCTATCAAAGTAATAAAGACCCAGTATTTAGTCGATACTATTTAAGAATCGATTGTGACCCGATTCTGTTAATACCGAGGCGCTGACTCGATTACCTCAGTGACCGCAATATCGGGTTGCTATTGCCCGGGTCGCCGGTTCGATTCCCGTGAAATTGATATTTGGTGTCAGTTGACGGCTAAGCTTTGTCACACCTAGATTGACCAATGGGAGATAAGACGTGTTTATCTTTTAAGATCTCTAGAGGGGGTATTTTTTCACCCCTTTGATTAAAAGAGGGGTGTTATTATAAGTTTATCATGTACATCAGTCAACATAAATATCTTCGTGTCTATGTGTCTGTGTGTCTATGTGTCCGTATATAATGTGCAGTGATCGGAATAGGTAGTGTATATTTACCTAAAGTTTACAAACGGACATAATATAGAGTGGTTATAACCTGGTGAAATATTAATTTATTTTTATTGAATACCTGATTTCCGCTATTTTCTAGTACTAGTAAATATAGTCGCAAAGAAGTCTCCAGTTTATGTCTCTGTTCTACGAAGATTAGGTAAATATACTCCACCTTATTATTAAGATACTTAAAATAAATGAGTTACAGGCCTCTTTTATCACAAACCAAGTAAGTAAGTAATAAATATTACGTATATTTAGCATTAAAAATACTGGAAATCCGGAATTCAATAAAAATAAATTAATATTTCACCCGGTTGTAACCACTCTAGATTATGTCCTTTTGCGAACTTTAGGTAAATATACTCTACCTATTCCGATCACTGATAATGTGTCCGTGTTTAATGTGCATAGCTCGGACAGGTCATAGCAAAAATACATCTGGAAATAGAACAAGATTCAATAGTGTCGTTATACCTAAGATTACCATTATCTAAAGCGGATATTACGGTAATTTAAAATTTTCAATTTATGTAATAATGAAATACAATGAAAATAAAGAATAATGATTTATATAAATAATTAAATTAAAACATTAGTTTGTTCCAGAAAATGTATTAGTTGATGGTTGTATATGCTCAATATAACCATTGGCATTAAAAAAAATGTTAATGGAAATACCTTCACAAACACGTGGTCGATTTAGGTTACCGTTATAAATGTAATTGAAAATACAGCGTGCTCGATAAACTGTATATACTGAAAGGGATGAAATTTTAGGTTAATTTATAGGTAAAACCATTTTTTTTTAAATTTTTTAGCCTTTGGTTTTTTTTTTACAGATTGTCAAAATTTTTAATAAAGTTTGGGTAGTACACTTACTTGTGAAGGTGTAACTTTTGATCTAATAGCCCAAAAAAGATAAAACAAAATGCATAGTATTGACATTAGTTAGGTTTATAATAATTGATAACAATATTAGACCAATTAAAAAAAATAACTGAGTAACTGCTTTTTTTGTGGAAAACTTCTGCAAAAATATCATTTTGTTTTCATAAAAACACGATTTTCTCAAAATTTTGTAGATATTTTACAATTTTTTTTAACGTTTTTAGATCTAAAATTAAACTAGGAATAATAATAAGCAAATAAAAAATAGTAAAATATCTACAAAATTTTGAGAAAATCGTATTTTATGAAAACAAAATGACATTTTTGCTGTAATTTATTAAAAAATGTAACAAAAGAAAAGTGGCTAAAAAATTTTTTTTTAAATTATTTTACCTATAAATTAACCTAAAATGTTATCCCTTTCAATATGTACAGTTTATCGAGTACCACCCTGTACATCAAAATCTATCCATAAAGGCTGCAGAGCGTATCAAAGATATCGACATAAATACATACACTCTTCTGAACAGTAACGAAACAAACAAACATACTCATGTATTAGCTACTCAGTTTTACCTTATTGCTCAGCTATCCGGGGAGGAAGAGGGATGGCCCTCATCACTCTCAGTCCCTCGCAACCACTTAGAGTGAGGTATGGCGTTAGATTTACCTCGGAAACGCCATTTGTCTGGCTACTGGTGCGCAGGAGTGTTTATTTTATTGTAAATCTAAATCTACACTAATATTATAAAGCTGAAGAGTTGGTTTGCTTGAACGCGCTAATCTCAGGAACTACTGGTCTGATTTGAAAAATTATTTCTGTGTTAGATAGCCCATTTATCGAGGAAGGCTATATGCTATATATCATCACGCTAAAACCTATAGGAGCGGAGCAGCAATGAAGAATGTTTCAACCTTCTACGTAAACAAAATCGCGGGTTAAAGTTGGCGTTAGCCCAAAGTAACTATTCCACGGGGAAGAAGTCGCGGGCAGAAGCTACTTCGGTATATTTTTGTATAGCTATAGCTAAACGAAAAAATCTAGAAAAAAATCTAACGCGTGTTTTAGAAATGCCAACAATAAAGACCATAACTTTATCTTGTTATAGTATTGTTTCTAACTCGGCCGCCATTACTGTCAAGTAAATAAGAGCTATCAAGACGTTGACAACACGATAACAGCTCAAAAGTAATAAGGTTTAACTTAAAATTAAGGTTTTAATTTTAAAGCCCTTGTACACCTTGATTTTATTACGTGTTTCTAAAATCATACTACGGCTGTGCTTTTAGCAGTGTTCTATGAAAAGTACAAATCAAACAATATCCTTAAAAAACTTGTTTTTAATACACAAGGCGTTTTTCAACAGTTCTTATTTATAGAGTAATATGATATGTCGTCAAGAGATTGAAATCTAACCTATAAAGTACCCAAGGCCGTCTAAAATCAATCAAAGTACAATATTTCCGGCCAATCCGAAACTAAGTCAAGTGCCTTCCTTGGAACGCTCCTTGGCTGTACAACTTGAATCCAAAGCCTTTTTTTACTTTTTAAACAAACCTATAAACAAAACTCAACCTTAACTTTAAAAAGTTAAGTTGAAAATGGAACAGTGTATCGATACAGTCACAGGCACTCACTCTTATTTAAATAAGGTAGTCGGTGTGTGAGCGGGACAGGGCGAATTAGTGATGTGTGCGAGAGGGATGGGCGAAGCGATGTTGCCGCGTTTTGGGCTAGTGGTGGGAATGTGTCGATGTTTTTTTAAGTTTTTCTTTACTTATATCATTTTACTGATATGAAAATAATACCATATGTCGATTCTTTATACTATTACGGACTTTAAATGTGGACCCACCATAGAACGTCATACAATGTACCTAAATTTGTTTACAAAAAAAAGAACTTCTAATTTATTTGATGATTTGCGACAGGTTTCTATAGTTAATCATAAATTAATGTCATAGCTCTTAAACATAAAGATAGTTATCGTATTCCTAAAAGTAGGTAGGTATGTTAATTGATCTGAAAAAAATGGAAGCATTTTTTAATTAACCCCACAAATGATCTTTAGTTATATTAAAAGCTGGTTTACAATTTTATTACTATTTAAAGAAAATCGATTGCAGTTTTAAGTGGCTTTTTACATTTACCACTGAGTGTAAATTATATTATTATGGTGATTAATATTTTATATAGCATTTTACATCCTTACTAAATAATATCACGCTAACTAGTAAACCGATTGCATTATTTTAAATACAAATAAGTAATTTAATTTACCCGGTAATGAAATGAGGGTTATCATAATAAAATTTATTTTAATTCTATTTTATCGAAAAATTAATTAATGAATAGGTATAAAACTAAGATAAGATTGAATATATCATAACGGTTTGTGCAATAGAGTCCAACTAAATACCTTTTTTAATATCTTTAATCTGTCAAGTTACATTAAAATTATTGACAATTTTTTTAATGATTTATTATAAAAAGCCCATATAGTATTGGTAATAGATGTGTAAGGACTCTTGAATAAAGGAGCGCAGACTAAAATATTTTTTAAAGTTTTTTGAACGTTGGAAAGAACTCTTCTACTTTTAACGTTCAAAAAAACTGGCCCTGTTCAGATTAAAAATTTCACATACAACATTGAATTGCTTTTTATAAACCCATCTAATAATCTTGTTTATTTTATACAATTAAATAGTTCTTTTTGTAATAAATCACACACTTTCATGTTAAAATCTTACAAAAACATTAGTGGCTATTTAACTAAAATAAATATTAGTTTTATCGACACAATAAGCAACCTTGTCCCACCACTAGTAGCCAGATGGCGTCGACAGGCCGCGAGCCGACGAGTCGAATTCGTCCGGAATTCCTCGCGCCTCCGCCCTCGTGCGCAGCGCTGGGATTTCGGGGATCTATAAAGATCTATAGAGATCTATAGATTAGTGAAATTGAAAGTTTTGAGGAAGTATTTAGGTTTTTTGTTTGGAAAATGCTTTTAATGTTTGTTTGATCTAGTATTTTGTATTGTTTTGTTTTGTTTTTTTGTATGTTTAGAAAGATAGCGTAGTAACGGATTAACTACATTTTTTCACAATAAAGGCAGATAGTCGGACTATAATAATTAATTCGTTTTTATCTAGAAAAAATACCAATTTCGAGGAAACAACGGTAAATTTAGTGTACACACCAAGATAATATATTAATTAAAGTTTTTTTTATATCGTCGGCTTAATACGTGGTCCGGTATCTACGTGTCCACGTCGTTAAAACAATAAGTTTCTAGAATATAAAATAATCAAACTAGGGCTCTATTCTACTCGCTAAAACTATATTGTCTTTGACATTTTATCGTATTGCTAACTTGGCCGCCATTACTGTCAAGGTACTAAGACCTCATATCGTTGACAATGCGATATCATGTCAAACGCAATATCATTTTGCCGAATGGAATGGAATGAAAGAGCCCCCTGTACTTCATTTAAAAATTGGTCGTACCTTTAAATCTACAGGGGGTTACAAATATACATACGATCTAAAACAGAAACTACACGACATTTCCCAACCTTATATTGAGTATTTGAACTAAAGCAAGCCTTTAAATTTTACGTGTTAATTGTTCCCTCGGTGCATATGGCATAAACATATCCAGGCTTAAAATGCCATTCGAAATTTAACCATGAGATAAAGAAAACAGAGTTCGAATTAGGTCAAACGTTTTGTGCAAACACAGTGGGAGCCAGATTGCTTTTCTTATTAGAATGTTTAAGAGATGAGAAATAATGGTTCAGTTTTGGTTTAAAACAATTCTGAATACTTTTACAGTCAAATGCGTAATAGACCAATTTTGAATTAAAACATTAAGGTCAATCAATTTGGCTTCGTGTTTGAAAATGCGCGTAAAAATTGACACACATACGAGCAACGTGACGTGTGTGTGTCCGTTTTCTTCTAAATCATTGTTTACTACAGTGATATACTACTTTAATAAAACTCAAATTATTAACCTACATAAAATTGCATTTGACGGCATATATAAGTCATCTTATTATAATTTGACGGGTAATTTAGGATACACATCGATCTTATAAGATCTTTGTGCAATTACCCTCTTATCAGCTGTTCCAATGTGCAGGTTTCCTCACGATTTTTTCTTCACTGTAAGAGCAGCGGATAACGTACTTAAGTTAGAAATAATTATTACATGGTTAGGGGTTCGAAATTGGTACCTTAGGATCACGAGTGGACTCCTTCAGCCACCAGGCCACTGACGCTATCTGAATATAGATACTCATTCTTTTAAGTCATTATATTGGGTATAATAATAAAACTAGGGAACATCGCCAAGATTATAGCTTTGAGGAAGTGGACGTGGGCGGGTCACATATGCCGTAGACAGGATAGATGGGGCTAAAAAGTCCTTGAACCCCCCCCGTTTTGGACGCCGAAATGTGGGCAGATGGACCGACGATCTGGTCAAAATAACCGGTAGAAACTGGATAAGGAAGACCCAAGATTGTACAGAATGGAGTGCAATGGAACAGGCCTACACTCAGCATTGGGTGGCAACAGGCTGAAGAAGAGAAGAGATTAGGTATAAGATATGGATAGTTCGTTATAAACCATAGGAACCAATGTATAAAAGTCTAAACGACGCTTGCGATCGTACGCGTGTAGTATTAGTTTCCCGCTACTCCCCCTGTTTTAACCCCTTAGGGGATGAATTTCCAAAAATCCCTTCTTTGTTCACCACTGGGATATCCAAGGAATATTCTCTCCAAATTTCAAGACCCAAGAATCCAGCGTTTTTGGCTGTGCTTTGATCGATCAGTCAGTCAGTTTTTTTTTATATTTATAGATAAATTCATTCTTAAGTAGGTAAGTATCCCTACTATAGTGCCGTTTAAAGTACTCTTTGACTGTGGATGAATAAAAATCTTCTTCGAAATCCCCCAATTAAAAAAACCAGCCCCGAAATATAAACACATCGTTTTACCACGGTACCGACTGCTTACCAAACAGTAGTGTTTGCTTGGCCATTAGCACAGAGGGCTCTAAATGCTTGCCTTGTGGTCCGTCTCAGCGTTCCAGCATTGTCTTTCTTAATTTTTAAATTTTCGAAGTTGGTTTTGGACTCATTAAAAATACACGCTGTATGTGATTTTGTTTTGTTTTGGATTTAAGTGAGGTACAGCGTGTTTTTAGGTTGGCTAGGGATTTAAGATACAGAGTGTTCTAATTTTGATTTTGACATGTAAATATAAATGGTATGTTGAAAACAAAGTGAAGTCGAGAGTGTTAGCGATTTAAAGTTCCAAGAAATCAAATTTAATTTCAAGTAAAAAACTGTTTTCAAGAAATCAGAAAACCATCCCACGTCTGCCGAAGCCGGAGCGGACACGTATGTTAGAATTACGATTCACCACAAATGTGGCAGACGTCGTGTCGCGGCACTAAAACGTTTTTATTAAAAAAAGGGTTATATTTAGGGCGAGTTATGAGAGGCGGCGAAAGCGGACGCGGAAAGTTGTAAGAGTCAAACTTAGTGTCTTTTGTTATATCAAAAATTATAGACATATTTTTCATTTATTTTTACGACTGACTTTATCAATCGACGTTAATTACTAATACCAAACGTTTAGTTGCTGTATTTAATAATTCCTTTTCTACATTCATAATTTAAATACAAATAATTTGAAAACAAAAACTCACAACCTTTAATCTTATATCAAAAATACACGGTTTAGTGGTGGTAGGATCTTGTGGTAGCGTTCCGTCCGGATCGCTACCACCATCTTGTCCTTTAAACTACCGTCAAGCACTAATGATCGCATTGTTGTGTTCCGGTGTTGTGATAAGACAGCCGTTGAAATTACTAGCATAGAGGTATTCCACCTTAGTCCTCAGGGTTGGCAACACATTTGCAGTCCTAGGATTGCAGTCTTACGAATGTAGTCTTGACAGTAAAAAAACACAAGTATAAAATAACAACAAATTAAGTTGAGAGACGTTGCTCTAGGTTTGTATAATCGCTTATGCTTTTAACTTGTGTCTCTCGTGTTGAAACAGTTCTCAGTAAACCCTATCGGTGCGTTTATCGTCCACGTCCATCTGCCTTCGTGTACCAACTCGAGACGGTCCTCTAATGCATATGCACACGACGAAAACTAGCGGATGATTAGATTTTTTTCGACTCGAGCTGAAAATTTAAACTGAAAAGAAATAATAATTATTTTTTAACTTCTGGCCGCGAGCCTTGTAGAATTAATTTATCGCTAATCTCTTGGTAACTATATTTTTTCGGAATAAGAGTTAGTCTGTTGATGAAGATGTTAAAAACAAATAAATTTTCACAGTTTTAGTAAATGTTAGTTGTGAAAAAGATTAAGTAAGATATTTATATTAATCAAATCGTTACACCAAATGGCAGTCTTTTGTTAAAGTATGTATTGTTCGTACTAAAATGGCCATGTATGTATGAATGTTGTACAAAACTAAAAAAAAACACAGGCCATTTATTTTTCTTTTTTTTCAGCCAATCCTTGTTGAAAAAGAAAATGATTAAATAAGTACCCTAATGACCAAAAACACTATACCAAAAGGGAGTATATTGCAAGAAAATGGCTTAATTTAGGCTTGTTTTAAAATTGGTATAGATTACATAATATTAAGTACTGATTTCCCCCAAACGATATGTTCAATTTAATCAACGTTAATCTACGGTTAGTTCATACATTTTGACAGCTGTTAACGCTCTAATCGTCTGTTAACTATGGTTAACATCGTATGGTGCAATTGGTACCTAGCCACTAAAACCAGATGACATTAATTACGTAGTTAGCGGAGTCTACCTAACATATTAAAAATCACGAGTAATTTTGCAATGCCCTCAGCATTCATTTGAAATAACTGTTAAAAATGTCGTCAGTTTCTGTGAAATACCGCCTTCCGAGTTCCCATCAAACCCACGTAAATGACAACGAGACAATATTTAAGATAAGTTACCTGCTCGCCTTACTGATTATGTCTCAGACCATGTGTGTATTAAAATCATTTGTCCTGATGTTATCATCGTACTAGGAAAAGTCAAGTGGCAATTATGTGTGGTTTTTATTGCTGGTTTGTTACAGGTATTGAATTGATTAACTAAAAAATACATCTTGTATAACATACAGGGTGTTAAGAAAAATATTTCTGAACACTCAAATTAATTCCGTTTTTTATCGCTTGGGCACCTGAAAGATGTCCGCAAACAACTAGACAGACTCCTAAAATTGCCTGACTGTTCCAGTATTGCATTGTTTTACTCCAGCTGTTTATAACAAAAGTTTTAAACATCAACATAAGCTAGAGCTATAATAATAGCGATATATACCTGATATTTTAGTGATATGCCCTCTGGTTTAAGGTCTGATCTGTCTTTGTGTGGGCTTTTTATATTCCGCATCAATTGCTGATCTTTTGGGCAGCCCTTACTTTAAAGATCTGATCTGGTTCTCCCTATAAATGTAATGTTGAATAGACGTTTTTATATTTTGTCTTTATCGTCTAGATATCTTTATTCATTAAAATAATAAAAATATTTTTTTACAGGTAAGCACGTGATATCATCTCTAAAGGATCAAGGAGGTAAAATGATGAAGCGACCACAAATTAAAAAACTTTGTTCAATCTAGTCACGTCGTCGCTGCGGGAGACTAAAATATTTGCATTTTTACTAGGATTTTACCCTCACTCTGTATATTACAATGTTGTCACGCATTTAATTTACATGCTGTATGTTAATTATAAATTCTATTCAAACTTTTTTAATGGCTATATTTTAAGATTTTTAGGAGATCATTGAAAAAGATATTGAAGCATAAATTTATGAAATTGTAAATTATATAAATGGCTAATACATAAATATCCACATTATCTAGATATTCAATCGTACTTTAAAAGCTTGTAAAGTCACAGTAGGGCAAATAAAAAACGTCGATGATCGAGCATTAATGCATTAAGTTAAAAAAACGTATTTTTACTTGACTAATAAAAAATGTTAATGAAAGATCCAGTTTAGTACTAAACTTCAGCGCGATATTGGTCAACAACATAAAGGTTTTAATTAACGCCGACCACATTGTTGGAGATATTTTCTTGTATTTTAAGGTTCCTTGGAGTTATCAACATTTTTCGAGTTTCGTAATAAGTAAACCGTATTTATAAAGTTGTCAGGATTTTTTTACAGACAGATTTTGAGGCATATAAATGTATGTAAACTCAAAAATGTGTAGAAAAACTCTAAAGTCACCTTAATCAAATTAATTAAATGCTTTTTCCAATCAAAACAAAAAAATCCTTTAAAAAAAATTAAAGGTTTCCTCTCGTAGTGTACATTTGTAAAGCTTAAAAACTTTAAATAAATTTCTTTAAATAGGAAATTATAAACAAGTGACATATACATACTTAAGATCTAATCTACATATCATCTACATAATATGAGATTTATTGCACCTATCTATTTTTTGATTTCTGATTGGTCTTAAGGAAGACTGGTAGAAACGATTCTAGCTTTTGTACACTATGTTATTTTTGTGGAAAAAAAGTACCTATTTAAATAAAATTGCTACAGAACCATTAAAACTTAAGGTGGTATTTACGCATTTTCTTTATATTTTTATAAGCTTCAGACATTGATGTCATATAAGTAACTTATGTACGATTAAGATCGTCAGCAACTTGCCGACTTCATAACTTGTTGGCTTTGTAATACCGCGTTACAAGTAAATGTGGTAATATCGGCGACATCTATAGGCACAGTTAGGGAACTTTAGTGGTAATGTTATGATTTTTGTGCAGCCAATTTGAATATGACATTGTAACTGATTAAACCAATTTAAGCTCATATTATACTACTTATTCCTGTAAATATATTGTAAATTATCAAAGTTAGGTGTTTTCCTCTTTATTTAGAGTAAAAAAAATATAGTTAAATTATTTCATAGGTAAATACTATAAAGATTTAAATAAAACAGCCTGTATGTTTACTGCTTGAACAGAACACTGAATATAATTTAATATTTTTTAAAATATAACTTGCTCTGTGTTGTACCAAAAACAATGACAACATTTCAATTGCAATTTTATAAATTTTAAATTATTTGTACTTCAAAGATTTTTTACGTTCTTCACTAAAACTGTATGTTATATATGTAAACTATAAATTGCACGCAATCAAAAAACGAATATGTACAAAAACTAAAGATCAAGACGAAAATTAACACATACAAAAGCAAATTTATCCCTTGAACTCACAATCATAAATTATTAATGTTTTTTTTATTATTATTACGTATACATCCTAAATATTCAGGACTGCGTCTATCAGTCAAAACACGAGACATTGTTTCATGTTTAGACATATGAAAAATATATCCATCTGTTTAAGTAGTATCACATTATGTAAGACACATTCCGTCACACTGAGACAAAATTTGAACGATACAGCGTGTTCTATTTATTTATAATTTGCCGCGAACTCCATTATAGAGTCAAGTTTGTATAAAAATCTTAGAGACTGGCACAGAATAGGACAGCAACTGATATTCAGGTCCTTACACTTGAGTACACAACGTTTTTATTAGCTATTTAACCATCACCACACACCATTTTAAATTGAACTTTGTACCCAACAATTTTAAACACAACCACAGGCCATCTTAAAATAGTTTTTTTTTCTAATCATCCGAAACTGTTTTTAGTCTCGGTCATATTGGGAATAATAATTCTAAGTGTGTTTGTTTGTTTGCTGGCTATTGAAGTGTTAATGTTCGTCTTAGCACGTTTAGGCGTTATGAATTATTGAATACACGTACACACTGAATAGTAACGTGACGAATCCCTTTGTGGCGTTGACGCCGGTGGTATGTTAAACAATTCAAATTTTGGATTTATGGTAAGTTTGATAAAACTTTTCATACAGCCATTTAATTTAAATAAGTAAACTCAAATAAATATATAAATATATTAATATTAACGTTACGACCATTATTTAGAAAAGACATAAAAATTATATCGTGTATACATCTTTTACGCTTTATTTTCTTTCTTTGAAAAGTATGAAAGCGCTTAAAAGCTATTATTTTTGTGCAATGTAACAGCACAAAAATAATAGGAAATGTGTTTTTGCAAAAAAAAAACTATATGAAAAGGCAACAACCTGTATATATTATTCGCTTACTATGCTTATTTATTTTGACATTGCAAACACTGTTACCACTTGAAATATAGTTGGGTTTACGTAGGCGCTAAGAAATTAATTTCCAGCCCTGTATTAAATAACTCTATTTAGAGCCTTCTGTACGACCCTCTACACGAGCAGTCTGTGGGTCACTTATACGCGGAAGCAGTACAACGCCCTACGTGTGCAGTACAATAATGCTTTCAGGGTGTTATTGGGGCTGCCCCGTTTCTGTAGTGCGTCAGGGATGTTCGCGGATGCCAGAGTTGACTGTTTCTACACAACTATGAGGAAACGTTGCACATCACTGGCGCGCAGGGTGCGGGCTAGCTCTAATGGTATCCTGAGGGCATTTGCGGACAGGTTTGATTGTCAGTATCTGAATCATTGTCATATGATCCATGTACTGACAGTCAAGCCTTACTAAGTGTTATTTTTATTTTATTTTCATTTTATAGTTTTTATATGTAATAATTAGGTTATAATATTTACTAACTTTAATCTAAGAAATTGTAACTAACTTAAATATGATCCCAGTTGGTCGAAATAAACGTTTTGAATTTGAATTTGAATTTGTATTACCGTTGAATACCGGATGTAAATATTTATTATTATCATGGGCTTCTTAGATCGCTAGTAAAACGAGTACCACTTTTTACGAACCAGTAGTTCACCTTCGAAATCGAATAAGAAACGTGACAGTTACATTTGCTCTACATCAAATAACTGTGCACCATTTGCGTAACGTATTGTTTTAAATAACAGATTCCGCCCCTCGTATTACATATTGATCACGCCACGTCACTTTGACAGCCATTTCGTAATCAACCTGTATATGTCCTGACTAGGGCCACGCCTTCCATAAAGGGGGATCTAATTGAAAAACAAAATAGACTCAGATAACATCACATCGGTCACCATGGTATATGTTTACCGCTGTGCTGTCGATTTCTAATTTTATTTAGGCTATGACATTAAGACGTTCCTGAAGATATGACGTCCCATTTGTAAAATCGCTATCTAGAGTTTAATATCCTGTTTTTGATCACAAACATACAAACACTAAAACCCTTTTCTTGTGTTCGCGTAGTAGGGCATAAGTGATTATGTTGTAGAAAGCCAATAATGTAAACCATTACGATTTGTCAATATTACACACCCCGTATAAACTAGAGACATATCTTGACACATCACTTTTTATTCAATTGATATACGGCGTAGCCACGTGACCCGATTGTCGTTTCATGAGAAATCTGCTCATGAGGAGTAATCGTCAGTGTCCGCTACTTTCTAGACTTTTTTTATGAGAACAGTTCAATCAAAGCGTTGATGGCAGGCACTTAAAATCTTATTAAGACGGTGCCATTTTTATATACTTAATTACTTACTCGTAAGTTTAGTTAAAACATTTAATTAGGCTAATCAACAGATTTCTAAATACGAGTTTGCAAAATATGAATGTTTTTGCCATGACAAAATAGTTGGATGTAAATAAATTTGAATATGTACACAATTAATTTTATTTACGTGCTAGCGTCAAGTGCCAAAGAAAAAAAAATCATTACCATCCTTGTTGGGTCGGGTAAAAACACATTCACTACAGAAAGCGAAAAACATGCTCAGAACAATTCGTCGTGGCTCGCGCTTCCGCCATAAAAACAGCATGTTCCCTACATTACATATGACTGAACACCCTAGAATTCCCCATAAATTGTCCATATTAACTTGCATCAGCGTTATTAAGACGTCACCGTCTTCATTTACCGCGGGTCTGGTCACTTATCGGGATTCCTCTGCGAGAAATGCCCGGGGAATGTTATCTAGACATCTAGGGGATAAATATTGCCGGGATATTGCCTAGGTGTGTAGCAGGGAGTTTATTTCCAGTCAAAGGTCTTTTGGTTAAATGAGGTTGATACTGAAAATTATTGTGGGATGAAAGTGTCTTGGGTACGTTATTTCGTTATTTGTTTATTTGTAAAATGGAAACCACCTGTAGATAATTTCTATAGTGTCAAATTTTGTTTTTATTTCTTTATCGATAGACTAATGTAACTGATTAGAGACTGAATTGGCGGTGTGTTTTTCAAGAAGTTTATTCCGCTTGCCATAGTTCCGTATTTTTCTTGCTGTAACTTTTTATATTGCGACCTTTAAAGTGAAAGGGAATACAATTACACATTTTAATACTCTATAATTACTGTGGCATGGAACTTCAATATTGCACCAATGAATAAAGGTTTTATGTCAACCGCAAAGGTACGAGAAATCGTTGTGGTACAGACATTATAATAATGCTCACCTATTTATGGATTTTTAAATTACCTCGGTTAAGTTTTCAACTCAATATAATGTTTTTTAGACTATTACATTATTGTTAATTTACTTTTACAGTAGCTGACCAATGATATATAATTATTCAAAAGGTTATTTAACTCCGTTGCGATAAACTGTGCCTTTAAAAAAATACGAGTACAATTTTATGCTGTCAAAATTATTTAAAACGGCTAACGATATTTGCCATGACTTAAAAAAAAAACTATGTAATTTCAGACCAAGGAGTACTTAACTATAGTTACATTTTCTACTCCCAATTCGTTCACGAAACTGTATTTTATTTGCAGGTTTTAGTTTAAAAAAATGACCCTCCCAGTTGTCTTTTTTTCCTGTAACCTGACACTGCAGCCCGCCGCTTAAAAGGGAAATCCAGTAATGCCTTCACGGTAGTCGCATCGTATTTATGTCACGAGGGGCGGGACTTATCGACACTTTTTTATCGATACCGGCGCAACACTAGTTTTAATTGGCGTTAAAGATGTCGGACAATGTAGAGGGTGTGGTTTTTGAATACCTGATATGGTATTTTTTTTTGTTTTAATAGGTAATGAGAAGGTGGAATAAAAATGTCGGCACTTGTGTAACAAGTAGTTAACAGCAAATTAAGTGATGCTTCTATTATTATTGTAGGTTAATAATATATTATACATTTTTTATATCTTTTAGATATTTTGTCAAAGCATTGTCTGACTCCTAAAAACCTTTTTTATAAGTGGCAAAACGGGTAATAAAACAACCAAGAATCAACGTCATTAAGAAGCTAACACGGGAAAAGATTATGTTCATTTTATGCGAACGAACTATGAGAACATTCATGACCTCTTTTTATAAATTTAACAATTAAATAAACCAAGTATATATTTATAGCGTCTTGTATAAGTTTTGATTTCTTATCCCACTAGTAGGTATCATAACATAAAACAAGCATACCCGTATTGGCGCTTCCTATTTCTCTATACTAACAACCAGTTTAAGAATATTACTGTTAAATTAATAGAGACATTTCAAACTTTTAAATATCTCTCTGAAAAAAGAACGTATTTCAGATAACTTTTTTCCTAATATTTTCCGTAACACCCTATATATATTATACGCTACAGGTTGTTCATTCAGTATTCACATTTTTTTCATACAAAATGGCGTCGATACCGAACTCTAGCCACAATAACAAATGGCACCGGCCACATTGTATCCGTGGAAACAATTTGGGAGAGTTTGCGGCGCAGGCGCAGCGCGCTGTATTATTTCGAATGCACTGCGGTGTATCTGACGTTATAGTCTGCGGTTACGTGTGTGCCTTATTTTATACGTTTTAGCGTTTTTCATATTGTTTACATGTACAAACATTGAATGTTTTTTTTTGGTTTTTGGTTCTGACGGTATATTAATTTAATTCATTTTCGCGGCTTCAAAGATTCTTTCACAAAAAATAATACAAAACTTAAAACTGGAAGGGATAAATTCGCCTTTGTACATATAATTTATATTAATTGTATTGTTCTGTTTTTTTAATGCTAAAGTGTTTACATACATACATATGATATATATTAAGAAGCTGCACAAAAATACATTGAGCCCTGTTTCGACACCCCTTCTTCTAATTTACAAAGGTTTGTGTGATTATTTTAATCATAACTGACTTTTAACCGCGGTTTTGTCTTAATATAGTGCACTTTCAGGATAAAAAGTGGCATGCCTGGCTCTGTCAAAGCGGCACTCTTATTCCATTTAAAACATGCCTTTTCAATTAAATAATACCAAGGATCATTGGAAAAGACCCATGTCTTGCAGATGTCTTTTTGTTTCTTATAACTTGTGCCACACAATAAGGTATCAAGGCACCACACTGCGGTATTAATTTTTATAGAATAGAGAGCCGTTGTCGATCGCCGAGCGTGTTTATACCTCTGTTATTGTGGATTTCATTCCGAGGTGCCCATAAAGGATTGAACGCTGAAATTGAACGTGCCAAATAAAATGTTCTATGGTTTTGAGAATGATAATGTGAACCCCCTGTATAAGAGTAGCAAAAAGTACAGCTGGTCTTTTTTCTAAAATTGACTAATATTTTGCTGTGTAAAGTTAATTTTGTTTTTAAACTCATCGTTTCTTCCGTATTTAGTTTAGTTTCCATGATTTATTGTATGTGGTGTTCAATAAAGAATATTAAAAGCCAAAGTATGTTTGTTTGTTTATTCCGTCTTCATTGTTAAATGCTTTAACCGATCCACATGTCAACGAAAATGTTTAATCAGAAAACGGACATAGCCTCGTAAGGCCCAGTGGGCAATAGGATGTACATAATCAAGGCAATTTAATTTGAACTGTGTTGCTACAAGAATAAGGTTTATTTTCCTATGTTCATAAACTGAAAATGGCATTATCGGTCAATCGTAATTGAACTTTATTGCCTTGATGTTAGGTTCAAAGTCCCACTGACAAAATACTCCCTGTTTGCAGTATGGTGGGCCTTACAAGGATAGAGTAGGCACTGTTTATTTATTTATTATTATTATTTGTTAGCCTAAACTGCTTTTAACTTTGTTAAGCAAAGGCGGTCATTTATATTTCAGAAAATTGTACAGTTCGTGAGAGAATAGCTATAAACGGCTTCTTCGCGAACAGAGTACGAACAAAAGCTTATTAATAAAGTTACAGACAATCGTAACAATATAATAATGAATAACGAGAGTTTATGCCAAGGCATGCGCCTTTACACTGTCAGTGCCGACGATTTCTTTGTAGTTCTTTTTTTTTTTTAAATGGCACGTTATTCTATTACTTGCATTATAACATACATACAAACATATATACATTCACGCCTATAATCCCAGGGTGGGTTGATAATTCTGTATCCACATAATTATTAATAAAAAAGTTGTAAAATACAGGGCGTCCCAGAACTTGATTTTATTATTACGGCATAAAAAGCCCCTTTAAAATTACTATGTTAGCTTACAAATAAATGTTGGCTCCTTCGGTTAAAATAGCTCCAATTGGTTATTCCGAAACATGATATCTGATCGTGAATAACGTAGCAAATTACTGAATTACGCCATAAGTGCAAAATATCTACAATTTTGGAATAAATCCACACTTTTTAAGCCATATAACGCTTATATTTGGCTAAGATTATATGTTATTTTAAAATTCGGAGCAGTATATCAAGACTTAAAAATCGCATTTACAGCTCTACTTAATTTAAGCAAAAATTAAGAACTTCTTTCTTTCGAAACGAGCTAATTTTAGTGAAACTTTACATTCAACCAAAAAAGTTCAAGGTCGAATTTAACACTTTCATTGATCACACGTAATTTAATGCAATTTGAATATGATACGTTGCAATAAGCAGTTGCCTGACTGTATTCTATTTAAGCGTAATATAATCTTATTAAATGTTCAGAGATCATCGATAAATCTGCAGCCTGTATAGTTTTAGATCAATTCAATAACTCAACTTTAATAGCTGTGAGATAAAAAAACCTCCTGTATTTATGTTTCTGTTTATAAATGTATAATTGTTATGTGTACCAAGTTTACAGGTAAAATAACAGCATTAATAAACATCTGACGATTTAAAACCAATAGACTTATTTCCTTGACGGTACATATTTACCATTTATCACTTAATAAACTTAAAGTTAAACAAAACTGAGCTGTATGCGACCAAGTTATGGTGTACAGGGAGTTTAGCGTAAGGCATGAAGTTTTATTAAAATTTAGTGCATTTGTTGGCATGACTAGAGTTTTTTATTATTTTATATGCGTTATTTTATGGTGCCTATGGAGAAGGCAAGCAAGCATGCGAGCCGCCTGTAGTAGGCGAACTCTAAAACCCATAAACACAAGCAAGCATTGCCAACCCTGACGACTAAGATGGAACACCCTTTACATATTACAGTCTAGCTCGCAAAGATGTATTTCGAAAGGAATTTAATTAGAAATTCTATAACCTTATTAATTAAACTGTCAATTAAACACTATTACTATTTTACCAACTGCATTACTTTAGATAATAATGGTTATCATGGACTGTCAAGTAGCTATACTAGTCTCTAGATTAGAACGCAAGAACAAAGCTCTTCGAGTTAACTTTTTTAATGCTCTCAGCCAGGATATTGAACACCCTGTCTACATCCATGTTTCCAAGTGCTTATGTCCCGGTGTCTGTAAAAATTGTCATTTTTTTGTCGGTTTAACCTCGAATAAATGCCAAAAAAACCTATTTTAAATTATTTTATAATATTATTTTAATATAAAAAAAAGTCTCGCCTATCCGACAAAATAATGCGAACACTTCTACTTTTATCTTACGTCAGCCGTTCTTTACTCTTAAAATACATCGAAAACAACAAATTCGTTGAGATAACATGACCTGTTAGTACATAATTATAAACTTAGTGGTTTTGCATGTCTTTGTACCTTACTCTAAATAAATCAAACCAGCGCGCGAGTCAAGTTATGGTTTAAAAAAAAACTCTTAAAAATTACTCTTTCGCATTTTTCTGAGTTTTTTTAGCAATTATAAGAACATAGTAAAAGTCAACCACCAAAAGGTATCTTGTTTTAGATGCTTATATGTATAATACGTGTTGTTTTTTTTAAATTGTGGAATATTTATAAAGCACTTGATTTCCTTCGCAGCCGGCTCCGTATGAATTATAGTTGTATAATGCATTATATTGGTGAGAAAAGAATTGTGCTGTTAGTCATTATATTATTACGAATTACGATATAGCATGGTGGATTTTACTTTGAAGTAATATGTGTACTATATTAAAAATAGACATGTTGACAGTATTACTATGGTTAACCAATTGTTTGACCCACTCGATATTATCTACGCAACAAAGTAGGTATCACGTTTTGATTGAAAAAGGGGTGTTATTAAAAAATAACACCCCTTATCTCCCTTAGGTAACATTCATTTTATAGAATTTGTCTGCTTAATTTGTCTTTCGAACTAATGCTCCATTGAGTATTATCTTATACAGGATGTCTCTATAGAGACTATTTACCGTGAGAGTACAATTTATTATTTATGTATTCTTAGAAGCCCGCTAACTCTCGTTCCTTGCAATTAATAGCTCGGCAAATGCCAAGGGAACTCTAATGTCTTCATTAGCTGATATAAAAAGCCATGTGATTGCTAGTAGTTAGCGCGTACTTTAGTCCCATAAATAAAGTATAATATATAACGTTTTCCCTTAGATTTTTATACGTATGTGTAAGCTTGAAAAACTAGATGACACACAGAACTAATATTCAAACATACAAGTAACGAATTTTGTTCTGAATCGTTAATGTGTTAGATTTATGACTAGTCAAAAATCTTAAATACCACACCGTCTGAGTCACTTTTAACACGTTGAATGTATACATGTCTTTCTAGTTTTCTAGATTTGAGACCAATTAAAGACAAGGAAATAAATTTAAAAGCTTCTAGGCGTTAGTCACACTTAAAAATCCAAGTATTAGAAGCAACTGAAACTTTTATCGAGCCATGGCCTTGTTACTAAGAAAAGCACCGAAATCACTAGTTGTGATTTCGGTGGATTGTTTTTGGTGCATACTTTCTTTATGTCTATAGCCCTAATTCCAAACTCGCATAGCAAACCGACTCCATACGGAGCCTTCGGCATTCCACGAATCTTTAACTTGCCCAAACTTCTAACTCAGCCATCAAATCGACGCCTTAAGGAGCCGTTGGCGTTGTAAATGCTAGCCTCAGACCGACGATCGGCGCACACGCACCAATTAGCGCACTCGTCGCCAGAAACAGCATCATAAATCCGATTGGACCGTTACTATCGGGCTATGAAGTTCGCGATTCTCTCACGACTATTTTAAGTGTGATTAACTTTGATCTTTAATTTGCCATTTACTATCGATGACAGCTCGAAATCGCAACGGATTAACGTCGAATCATTGGTAATATATGAGTTTAATAACGCCCTTAATTTTTTTTATAAATGCCTTGTAAAGTGTTACTAATTTATCATTATTAATTATATTAGAGGAGGTTTTTTTATAATAGAGTAGGATGTTTATATTTAAACCACTCAAAATATTCTATGAGGATTTTTTCATTTTTCAATCTAAAACTAGTGTATTAAAAAAAAACAGTACGTTTATTGGGACTTTGGTCGCAGGTATTTGCAATGAAAAAGTTTGGTCAAAGGTAACTAACCTTAATATTTGTTACGAATTAAAAGGTGAGTAGTTTAAGCGAATGAAACTCTTAACGTCATAGTGCTCTGGAACTGCAGATATCATGTGTGCGATGTTGAATAAGAAAAAAAACCAGATCTAAATATCGATGTTTAAATAAAAAAATCATCAGTACAACCAATCGTATTTTAAAGGTTTTCTAACAAAACAACACCAATTTTCTAGTAATGCATATTTCACCCGCGATTCTAGTGGCCCAACACCCCCTGCAGCTTAAAGAATCTCCCAGAGAGATAGCCTGAGTTTTTTCCAAACGCGAAACGAATTCAGCATCAATAATTCACCTATTAATGAATTATTGTTAATAACCACTGATTTATAGACGTTTTGCGAACACGAAAGCGTTTTTTAATGTTTCTAGAAATAAAAGGTTGCCGTTTTATTAATATTATAAGATTTTATTTAACTTCACCCTGTATATTGCTTTATTTTTTTGAAATCTTATAATGTAAATTGAGCTCACATTGTTTATCGGATTGAACTGAATATATATATATTTAGCTGGATGAAATAGGTAACAGTATCTTCGCTCACCAAGTTTAGACTCGTTGTATACGTCACAATGAAGATTGATGAATGATTATAGAAAACTATTTATAGGCTGATGTTTTTTTATGATAAATTTGATAGGGAAATACCTATAATACTTTTAATTCCATAATTACCAAGGAGTAGCATTGAACGAGTTCCATGCTTATGACGTCTAGGGTAATAGCTATTTGACGATAAGCCTTTAATATTTAGAATTTGAATTCTACGTATTTGAGCCTTTTGGGGTCGAAACTGTAGGACCGTGGGGACCAGGAGCTCATAAATTTTTTAAAGATCTTTCCAAGCGCCTGGTCGACACATCTCGTGACCAAAATGCTGGCCTTTATTTGGCACAAAGATTAAGCATTGCCATTCAACGTGGCAATGCTGCCAGCATTTTGGGAACGATGCCCACTGGCAGCGGTTTATTAGATTAGTGTAGTTTTAAGTTAATTTTAGGTATATTTTATTGTATATATTTTTAACAACTAAAACTAACTTAAGTAAAAGATATGTATGTAAATGGAAAAATGATATTTATTCATCTATTCTACGCTTTTATTAATATAATTTATATACCTACTCAAACTCAAACAAACTCAAAATACAAATGACTAATATTCGTTCGTGACTCCATACTTGAAAATAATGTTATAAACAATACAATACTATTACTATATTGCAAACCACGGATTATACTGTACATTGCAAACAACAGACACAACAGAACAACAGAAAGTTACAATTTGATACTAATTACAACAATTTTATGTAAAATGATCTTACACATGGTCTTATCGCTACATAGCGATCTCTTCCCTTCCTTTACTTCTCTTATTTTATATAGTTATTTCTTCAGTGCGTGCTCGTCAAGAGATGTAACCATCTCTCCAGTCAGTAAAAGAGATGGAGTTATATATCTGTCCCTTTTATTGTCAGAAGCTTGCCCCCTGGTCGGTCCACGGTAGTAAAGAGCCCACCGAACAAATCAATATGGTTCCATTTAACTTAAAACAAACAATATGATTGTAATTTCTTTAAAACGTTTATGAACCCGTTATTAGTAGTTACCTTGTGTCAATTCGATTTTCTTGCATTGTTACGAAGTTTAGTACGAGTTACAAGTGGTAAGCGATTGTAAAATTTAATCAGGGAAAAAAATATATGAAAATATCCTTTTTTCGAAGGCTATTAGGTACATATTCCTTCGAGGACAGTGTAATACTATGCATATTAGCAAATAAAGTAAAACATCGCTAAATTTCACTTAGAAACGTCCTTTTTGTAGCACCTTATTGAACACCGACGAGTGTTCAATGGAAACTACATATAAATAGTACAAAATACAACCGAAATGAGAACCTCCTCCTTTATTTCAAGACGGTAAAAAATTAAGTCAACTCGTTAGTACTATGATAGAAGCAATAAAATATACTTAATTGAACTACAAAATAATCATTTACCTCTTATTTTAAAAAAAAATCCACGAACACTTGCTTCACTACTAAATTTTACATACCTTAATAAAATAACGCAATCGTCCATGCTCAAATTAAATATTACAGCGCGTTTTCGTAGATTTAAAATACTGTAATTTATTCAAAAATAAATTTACTTAATAGTTAAAAAAGAAAACATAAAACTTACTACGTATATTGTCTAACACTAACACGATTTTCTCACTTTCACTTTCAGCCTTTTGTCATATTATTATTATGATTTACATATTTTTTTACGTCGTTTGACATTTTGCTGCCGCCGCTTTATACTTGGACCAAACCCTAAGAGGGATTTATTAAAACCGGCCAATTATGAGTTGGACTTGAACACGAACTGTTCCGTACCATTCCTGTATAGAGGCCATCTTTGAAAAAATAAATCCATTTATATTATTGGTTTTTGTAACAGCTATAGTTATTCCTCACTTTTGAAGATTTTATTTGTCTATTCATAATGGTCCAATAGATAGAGCGATTGTTAAGCTAAAGCAAAAAAACACAGGGCTCACCTGTTATTTTTAATAATAATAATAATAATAATAAATTATTTATTCACAAGTACATTGGTACATAACATGATGGTACAAGATATAAGGAGTTCCAACATATTCTGCCATTAGAAGGCGTGTAAATATCTAGTGATTAAAATAATACATAACATACATAATCTCACGCCTTCGTTCCCAGAGCGGGGTAGGCAGAGCTACAGAATTACAAACATCTCTAAAAACTTGTTGATAATTCTATAACCACAATTTGCACAATTAGGCTAAGATGTTTACCAGCGTATTAGTGACAGGTTGCAAGCCCATCGCCTAACAGTACTACAAGCCTTTATTCCCTGAGTCGTCTCTTACGACATCCACGGGAAGACATGGAGTGACACTATTCTAACTCGGCAACCGCACGAGGCCTAATTAATTTAAAATAATAATGCGGCTTAATTAATATGTCAAAGGAATAATGTCAATTTTCAATTAAATAAGATTGTATAGCTGTTAGAGCATCACAGAAATATATATGTTTAAATTAAGGATACAAAGCACTCCGTGTATTTATAACAGATCTTATCACTGAGGTAATGTCATTCAAGAAACATTTTTGTTGTTATAGTCGCAATAAAAATACACGCCCCTTAAATATTTATCCGTCTACCTATTACGGATCATGAGACCAGATGTTCATACGGTACAGCCAGCTGACAGACATACAGACGGACGGCGGAAGTTTTGCAGTCGCAGGGTCCCATTTGTCACCCTTTGGGTACGGAACCCTAAAAAAGGAATTCCCCGCCTCAAGGCATCGATCCAAATTAACTGAAATGGAGTTTTTGCGCCGCGTACTGATTAAACTGCGCGTACGCAATTTAAAACTCGATTATTAGCAACCTTAACTTAAAGGTATACGGGTGATTTTACAATGACTTTAACCATGGAAGGTGTGAACAAATATAATAATGATAGTGATATCGCCATTAATGTACTCTGGTTATAATTGCCTAGGAAGTGTTCACACCTCGAAAAATAAAAGGTAATTTTTATTTAATTAGCGATACGAAAAAACTTGCCAATATCAAAAATGTTCAGGAAATAGGAGTTTTTGTGTATTTATTCTGAGAAAATTACCCACTAATTGTAGCAAAATAAAATAAATAAATAAATATTAATATCAGGGGTCTTTTTTATGTTTAGCTGGAATCCCATTAAAGGGATAGGTTGTACCTATTTACTTTTTTTTTTGTAATATATTGTTTATGTTTTGTATTTTTTTTTTAATCTTGAACAATAAACAGTATACATACATACAAACAATCTCACACAAATTGACCTAGTCACAAACTAAGCTCTAGGCTTGTACTATGGGTACTAAACAATGATATAAATACTTGGGTATTTAGAAACATAAAGAAAACATCTAAGACTTAGAAACAAATATTTGAGCTCATCACACAAATATTTGCCCATACTGGGAATCGAACCCTGGACTGCTAGCTTCATAGACAGTGTCACTACCAACTAGGTCACTATTAATAAGACCCTTAAATACTCACAGATAAACGTATAACAACCCTTTTCCGTGTGAGGGTTTAAAAGTTTTATTTTGTCTTAAATAAATATATGCAGTGACTCTCAACACGTTGGTGTAAAAAAAAACAACGAACATAAATTATGCACAAACGAAAGTATAATATCAATTTTGACAGATACGAGCAATAAAGTTTGATGGGTATAAAATAACAGTTACTTACTATGCTTCCGATGCTCTGTCTCTTGTTAGCGCGTAGGAGTGAAAGAGACAGTGTAATTACGATATATTTAATGATTTAAAATAGAAAAAATCTAACCTGGGCTTCTATTTTGTTTTTTAAAACTATAATTACTTTTGACATGTTATCGTGTTGTTCGTAATTCGGCTTTACTGTCAAGTACATAAGAGCTATCATTTAAGTGACAAGTCAAAAGCAATTTGGTTTTATCGACTAGAACTAGCTACTGATGTGCAAGTTACGGGAAGTTTCCAAAAAGTTGGAAAAGTTCTAAGAAATTTCCGGAAACTTTCACTAGAAATATGGGAAAATTTAAATTTAAGAAACGGAAAGTTTCAATCTCCATACAAAATTGTGATAAATTTCCGAGAAATGAAATGTTCCGCAATTTTGGAAAGTTTCCTTTGGCACATCAGTAGCCCCAACTTATGTTTGTATATTTTCGCGTAATAATTTCGTTTGTTCTAAGTAATGTATTTGTCAAGCTCTTTATTTTGATTCCTTTCGCGATCAGGTTTTTCAGACACGTATTAGGTTTTATAGGCGCCATTTTGATTTTTAACAAAGTAACATTTCAAATGTCAAAGTCAATGTGGTTTTACCGATGAATCAAGCTCCTAAAATAAATAATTTGCTTCAAGTTTGATGATGCTATTAGCCTAGTTTAATTTTATATTTATTTATTCCAGTCGTCGTCACATGTTTCTTACAGTGCGACCAAAAAGAGTAGAAATTAAATGAGGGCGCCACTTTCTACGTAACTGTCACATTTTTGACGTAAAATGCGTTAACATGGCAACAATTTTGTATGGAATTTTTTTAGTTGCAGCTGTCACCACTGGCTCGACTTTTTGGCCAGGCTATATATATTTATTTATTCCAGTTAAAGCCCGTTATGATAAAGCCTCATATGTTCACGTTTATGTCAAAGGTCGTTGTGGTCACAGGAATTGTTAGATTCTAACATTATAATAAAATTTATGCGACTGTAGAGACATTCCGAGTTGTTTTCAAATAACGGGCTAGAGATAAACCGTAGATAAACACGGTAGACCAAAAGCAAGCTTTTAAATTCTTTTTTTTTTCATAAAAGTAAAAGTGTTTTAGACCTTAATGATACTGGCTGGAAAATAGTAAATTGGTGGTCTACTTTTTTCAATATTTAGAAGCACCTTTTGCATAGAAAACCGGCGCTTTTGATTTTGCAAGTGGTTTTAATATACTGAAAGAAAATGAGATTTTATGCTACAATGTGAAGAAAGTATTATTTATTAAAACAAATGTTATTTTGAATTCCATGTTGGTACACAAGTTCTTTAGCACGCACCAAAACTTAAAATCCAAAGGTCAGAGGAACGTGCTGGCCACGCAAAAGGGCCAAGTCTTCCAATCCATGCATTAGCATAAAATCGTTGTTTTGTGTGTTTAAACTACTTGAAATAAGTGTGTTTTGCATAGGGTTTTATTATTATTATTATGAAGCCTATTATTTGAAAAAGCTGTAATAAAAAGGTTTAGTGAAAACAATGTCCGGCTTATACTTTTGATTTATTATCTTTACTCATTAACTCTCGCTCACTTTACATTGGTGAAATCAGACCATGGTGGACCGCCATAATAATAAAATAAGAAGAAATTAAAATAAACTAATGTATGTCCTTGAACCTACAACTTTGCAACGTGTGTTCCGTTGTGTTACGATGTTGGGATAAGACAACTCGTAAAATTACTAGCATAGAGGCATTCCATCTTAGTTTTAAGGGTTAGCAACGCATTTGCAGCCTACGGATTGCAGTCTTGAGAATGCAAATTTCTATGGGTGTCACGTTTAAATCACCATCAGGTGTATGTGCGCTCGTTTACCTTCTCAAACACATAAAAAAACCCACGTGGCATACGCTACACAAGAAACAACTACTTAAATATAATTTAGTAGAATCATCTAACTTTTTTTTTAATAATTTGCCATATGGTTCGCCGAGTATTAATTATGTTCTTAGTAGAATTATCTAACTAACTTTTTTTTTAAATAATCGTCCTTGTGATTCGCCCAGTACTTATTATATTCAAGTTTGAAGCAAAAATGCAATTAAAAGTGTGTCATTAAGGTCCAATGTATAATATTCAATAGCGTACATGCAAGTCGCGAACCAATAAAATAATTTTCGTTCGGCATATCAACTGATTGCGAGATTCTTGGATAGCTGCGCAGGAGTTGATTCAATGCGTCTTCTTTGCGCATTGGCTGACGGGCAGTCGGAAAGGCAGATTAACCAAGCCTGTTTGGGACTAGTCTAATTTGTATAATCATGTCCTTGGGTCTAATAAAGGTAGCGGGAACTCGGTGGATGTAGGCCGCATTGGATTGTTCTCGCTGGAAATCAAAAGGGAGGCCTATGTTCGGCATTGGATGACTACGCGCTGAAATGATTATGTCCTTGGGAGTGTTATTTTCTAAAACAACTCACCTTTCAACACGTCAGCGGGGTAAAATCGGCGAGCCTAAGTTGTCCTCTCAAAGTCGTATTTACATATAAAGTGCTTGTATTTTTAATTCGTTCGCCGGTTCCGTTGACGTATCAGCTTCTAGCTTAAGTAACTACGAATGCGTAGGGCAACGTTAGTTTGCCATTTAAAACATCGTCAATTAATTTGAAAGTGAGTGTTTTAAGAGTATAACATACCTAAATATTTAATAACAGACATGGTAATAACAGTGACAATCACGATAACATAGTTCAAGCATGCATAAGTATATAATAAAACTGAATTATTCGATAGGTAGATGTAATATCAACCATGATCAAGAGACCTCCCGTAATGGTTTACCTTTACGATCATACTAATTGGCAATACCAAATAAACTATGTGAATAAAATTGCGTAGACGCAGTAAAGCGGTAAAACCGCTCATTGTCGACTTATTGCAGTAGAATGTAATAAAAATAAATAGGACTAACTTTTACCTGTGACTTTGATCGCGTTAAGACTTATTTTATCACTGGTTTTTGATATCGTTATGATATTTAACTTTTTTTATGTTTTGTAGAAGGCACAGGCCACCTGATGGTAAGTGGGATCTGTGACCCATAGATATTTGCATTCTCAAGACTACAATCTTAAGACTGCAATCCTAAGACCGCAAATGCGTTGCCAACCCTGAGGACAAAGATGGAATGCCTCTATGCTAGTTATTTCAAACATACCGGAATGCTATACGAACACTGCTGTAGTAGTCCACCAAACGAAGGAAACTCAGTGGAAAAAACTCGTGTATAAGCGAATTTTGACATAGTGGTAGGGAATGGTGTTTTAAACGACATACTAAAAGTACTGATGGGTGGGGGTGGAGCTAACGGGTGGAGGGGGGTGTAAAGGTCCCTTTTTTTAGTTTTTCGTAAATAACTCGTAAACGGTGGCCCTTAGCAAAAAATGTTCCGTCACATAATTAATCTACATAAAATTCTCTACAAAAAAGATTCAATACACTTTTTTGCTGGGATCAATATTTAATGAGATGTGGAGGAAATAATAATTCCCGAAAGGCCATAGTCGGGTTTGCATAGCAAGTCGGCCCTTACATCAAATGGACTCGGGTTTTTTTTGTGAGTACCTCTTATTGTGAAGAATATTTATGCTGAGTATCAATACCTTAATTGTGACAGTTCTCGACTTACGATTACTTAATGATTTGTTTTTCATGTACTGTTTTTCAGGATGTATTCAAGCGATTTGCTTTAAATTTTGAAATAATGTTCTTTTCATAGATTTGCATCGCCTCCCAAAAAACAAATACTAGTTATCATATAAAAAAAAGAAAATAAAGACCAATTAAAAAATATACACTATTTTTTATATGGTTGTGACACCTCTAGATTTTTTTTTCAGAATAGTCCTTAATATGGCCTACTACTTGCCAAAATATCAAAATTGTCCAGGCGGTACTTCCTACCAAAAATCAGCAATATGTGTATTCAGTTCTGTATTCAATCGGTTCTGTTTTCTTTTTTTTATATGATAACCAGTATTTGTTTTTTGGGAGGCGATGCAAATCTATGAAAAGAAAATTATTTATAAATTTGAAGAAAATCGCTCGAATACATCCCGAGAAACAGTACATCAAAAAAAAAACATGAAGTAATCATAAGTCGAGAACTGTCACAATTAAGATGTTGATACTCAGCATAAATATTCTTCACTATAAGAGGTACTCACAAAAAAAACCCGAGTCCATTTGATGTAAGGGCCGACTTGCTATGCAAACCCGACTATGGCCTTTCGGGAATTATTATTCCCTCCATATCTCAATAAATATTGATCCCAGCAAAAAAGTGTATTGAATCTTTTTTGTAGAGAATTTTATGTAGATTAATTATGTGACGGAACATTTTTTGCTAGGGGCCACCGTTTACGAGTTATTTACGAAAAACTAAAAAAAGGAACCTTTACACCCCCCTCCACCCGTTAGCTCCACCCCCACCCATCAGTACTTTTAGTATGTCGTTTAAAACATCATTCCCTACCACTATGCCAAAATTCGCTTATAGGTACACGAGTTTTTTCCCCCGACAGGCAAATTTTGGTCTTCGTTCGGTGGGCTATAGGGGTAAAAAATAATATGGTGGTTCTCTATTAAATATTTTATACGATACGGTTTATTGTCGTTGACTGTAGGGTACATACAGGGTGAAATCTAAGTCGTGATCACACTGATCACAATGATCACCTCTGTGTTCTACCCACGAATATGAACAACTTTCACTATGGGACCAAATCTTAAATCACGAAAAAAAATCAGCTGTTTCATAGAAAAAGTTCAATACGTACTCGATCAAAATGTATGAAGCAGCTGTTTTTTTTTCCCATTTGTTGGTCCCATAGTGAATGTGGTTTATATTCGTGGGTAGAACACAGAGGTGACCATTGTGATCACGAGATTTCACCCAGAATTATCAGACAAACGAGACCTATCTCGATGGATCTACTATAAGCTATTAAGGAGTTCCTATCCAGCCAGCCGCCTTCCAGCCCCATCGTCATACCAGCTCAATGGTACCAATATACTACACTGACATCGGAACGAAAAACCATTAGACTATAGTACAGTCAAGGACTTTAATTGTTATGCCGCTATGGAACCCTGTCGCATAACGTTAATCATTCATTTTTTATTCTGTCATGTGATTTGACGCTGTTATTATGACACTACTTTATTTCGTAAATATAGAATCAAGCGGTAAGTATAAGAACTATTGTTCTATTTTTAAATTCGGCCTAAAAATTAACGTACGCTCTGACAAGACAACTTATGAGGATTGTTAAGTTAAAATTTCCATACAAAATGTAATAACGATTCTCTCCCATTAAGTATAGTCCAATTTTTAAGAAAAAAAAATCCGTTACCAAAAAACACCTTTATAGCCCGGAGATAAAGTATAGATTTTTTTGACAGCTATGCGATTTAAGCGTAGTTTTCGAATCCTCTTAAACTCTCTTAGTAATTCTTCAGTCAAGTTTCAAAGATGGCTGACCATCTCGATACTATGTTCTACGCATGCGTCAAAGAATACTCTCTGTTTCCACACAATAGGTAGTTTCGTGGTAGTTACAACCTTTGAAACTTAACTACCTTTTAATACAGGTTGCGTTCCAGGTGCTTTGACGTTGAGTATTTTACAGTACCGTTGTTTTCATTGAGGACAAAAATTAAAGAAAAAGAAATTAACTGTTAATAGATAAAAACGTTTATATAATTGGTTGTATCTTTGTTTTGGTAGTTTTAAGTTTATACAGCGTGTGTATTCCATACGATCCTAAATTTTAACATACGATAGATTTAAGCAGTATTAAGAGGTACAGTAATAAATTTTAACAAATACTCTCAATAATTAAGCCATATGATTTTTTTAAAGCTTTCCTGGTCAACAATGTAATGCAAATATTGAGTTGACAATAACGTCGTCAATAAATCAATGAACACAAAGTGCTTACGTGGACGACTTGGTTATTTGAATACATTGCGTGCCGAATTAATTTGTATGAAAAAAATGTTTTCTTTTGTTAACTTAATGTACCAATTTACGTTAATATTTTGCGAAGTTCTTATTACAATGGAATAAGGTCCATTGAGACAAATTTTTGAGATGTTGCGTTTTTCCATATTTTACACTTGACTGTACATAATTGCAACCCTTTCTTTAACGGCGTAATCGATTTTCATGACGACCGATTTTCCATTCCAAATACTATAAGACTAAAATAACCGTTAATTCAAAATTATTTTGAGCAAAACGATCTATATATAAATATATCGTTTTTTTTTTCAGCGTGTTACGAAACCTATCGTGTGCGAGTCCGACTCGCTCTTGGCCGGTTTTATAATTACTTGCGGTGCGATTAAAAACAAAACTGTGAGCTGCCAAACAGTTGTTTACGTTTCCCATTCCTGTCACAAACTTTTCTCGTACATATAATATACATAACATATAGCGCATTGTTCTATCTTCTTAGAAATAGTTAACAAATAACAATTCTTTGTCTTTAAATAACTTTTAAAGCAAATGCTGTACAAGCTAAGTTTACAACTTAAAACAACCTCTAGTTGCTGAGACAGATTTATTTTAAACTTTGCAACTTCAGTTGGGAAGTTTAAAGTCTAAGTAAAATAGGCGTTATGTTTAGTCAAATAAGGGATATGACGGAGTTTCTGAGATGTAAATATATTTATGTTTTTGTAGATGCGTTTGTGTCATTCATGCGTAGAAACCGCTAAAATACCTCTGCCTTCCTACAATCACTTTTTTTTTTAACAGGGTGTCCTAAACAAAATCATGCTTGTGTTGTCAAGTTTGTCTCAAAAACATACAAATTTTTATTAGTACTTATTTCATTTTTTTCAATAAAAAAATTGGAAGGCACTAAAAACAAACCCTTATACCTGAATAAAGCCTCTCTGATATTTACTTCTTAATTCAACAGAATGGCCACATTAAATTCTCTACAAGTAACTTGTCGCGATAAACGCGGAGCTAGAATGCGGGATGTGTACCGTGGGGTGGTTGGTTCGGTTTGTGCGATGTACTGTTCGTGTAGATGCGGTTAGAATGTATGGTTGGAAAGGATGGCAGACTTATGGCACTCTTAATGAGTTTTTTTATGATAGAGGACGCAATTCGTCTCCGATCCTTTAGGGGTTTGTGTTACCTGTAACACAAACCCCTAAACTAAACTCGGTCGCTATGCGTAATTGAATACTTAATACGGACGCAACTAAGCGCGGCAACGCCCCGACTAAACCGGCTTGTTGCGTCTTGTTGAGTTTGCTTGTGGCTCGCGGCGTGTACGGTCGAGGCACGCACACATGTAAGCCGCGCGATGTAACTTTATTTGAAGACGAGCTTAACTGCCATCCTAAGACAATACACAGTAACTAAGATAAACCTCCTGAAGTAATATCAACCTTACTGCTAACAAAATAGAATTGAATCTGCTTTGGTGATTGAATTTGACATATTGCTTATTGGCTTAGGAGGGTAGTACTGTTCATACTGTGAGTTGTGACCAGAGCCTCAATGCTACGTTCTCCTTTCCCAATATTTTTTATCAAAGTGTTTTCCTCTCACTTTACATTACTGCGTTTTTCCGTCAAACGCGTTGATTGTCCTTAGCCGCCTGAATCCCCAGATTTGAGGACGTAATACCAAGTCTAAAAATGCACCCTATAGTTATATAGACAAGCTTGCAATTACAATGTTATTGAAATGGTTCTTTGGGTCTTACTGTTGTTGTCTGAAGTTCAGATCTCCCATAAATACTCAAAATTTCCTCGCGTATCTAATGTAACATTGTCTTTGGAGCACAACATATGCTTCGCATAAAAAATAACTTATTTTGTAAATGCTATAACCACGTAAACCTTGGTAAACTCATTTGGTCCACATTTTTCACTTCGTTGTCCTTTCCGTCCGTAAGTATAACGTTTATAGATCCTTATAGATCCTTATAGATCCTCCTCGATGCTATTGCGCTACAATAGTTGTCGTTAAAACACAGAACCTTGTTATTCGGACGCCTACAGTCACATTTAACAGGGCAATAGTCTAACACTTTGAATTTTACATGTCGAGTCCGTTTTATTTTAGAAATGAAGGGAAAATTCGCACTGTAATGTACTATTACTATGTACTTCGTATGGATTTGCCTCTAGGACATTAAATTTGGCCAAACTCCGTGACGTCAATCAAGCGCAGTTTCCGATCCAGCAACGTTGTCAATTATTTAATGGTCACTTGGCCATGTTTGCCAATTTTTTTTCATTAATGACATTTTGCACAATTAGGCTAAGGCACTGGTCCAACCGCCGACGATGAGCGGGAAGCGAGTACAGACAGCGATCAACTATTAATATTTACGTCTCTTTTCTTCACACGGGATCTCTATTTTTATGACAAACTAGCGGAATGAGTTCTCGCCGGCAGTGTGAACTGCCAGCGATCAACTATTAATATACGTGTCTCCTTTACTGACAGGGGATCTTTATCTTTTGTTCGTTTCTTGGGCGAGAAAATCGCCGAGAGCTAAACGCTTCGTCGCCCTTGGTGGGACCAGTGCCTAAGTTGCTTACCAGTGTATTTGACAGTTTGCAAGCCCATCGCTTAACAGTACTACAAGCCTTTATTCCCTTAGTCGCCTCTTACGAAATCCACGGAAAGACATGGAGTGGCACTATTCTAACCCGGGAACCACACGAGACCTAAATAATGTTCTTGTATCTCTTATTTGACATACTGAATGCAAGAGACGCAAGTAATTTTTTGTAAAATAACCAAGTGAAATGCCACTATAAAATGCATAGTGACGTATTTGTGTTGTTTTAAAGACAGTGTCAAAATGTATGGAATAGACATAAGCGGTCGCCACTGTTCAGCAGCTTTCGTCAATCCTAAACATACATAGTTCTTAAGAGAAAGACAAAATAAGAAAGATGAAACCTGAGCAAAATTCAAAATAAACTCATGGATTTTTATACTCTGATGAGACAATGTAGGCTCGCCTGTTAATCCGTAGACGAATTACAGAGTGAGTTGCTTAAAGGGGATTTTAATGGAATATTAAACTTTATACAAATTTTATAACATTTTCCAGTATGCATAATGTTAGATTTCAATGCGAGGCTATAAAACATCGAATTTATGACTAAGAGCCAACATGCAGATCATATTGTAGGTATCCAATGCAAAGGCAGGCAATTCGTTAAGGTGGTAATGGAATTTTAACCTATTGATTATGAAAAAAGATAATGAATCGGATTTGTATTTGTCTCTTTTCATTTGTGTAGTTACAGTTTTTAATGTGTTTTTCTCAAAAATGTTCGGAAATATTGACATTACTATCTACATAATGAGACGCGAAGTATATAGTTTACTGACAGTTCTCAAATTTAAAAAAAAAGATTGCGTGCTCGCTACACAAGCCCGCAATGTTGCATACAAATTCCATTACTGCTTACTACAGCTTGTAACTTTTTTAAAAGTGAAAAAACCCATATTTAAATGATGGCACAAGTCTTATACATCCAAATTTTATTCGAAACATAACTTTTTTATCTGTGTCTGGAATAGATTATGTTTTTTTTAAAACAAAGCTTTCGTTTCTCCTTGTCATAAACAAAAAGGCGGTTTTTTCACATGAAGTTTCTGTATGTATGCAATTTAAAAAAAATGAGTTCAAGCGATGAAGATTTTTTCCAACACAATTTTTTTATGGCGATTTTTGAGAAAAGCACTATATTTGCCTCGGCAGGAACAGCAATTGCGGGCTTCGTATTTTTAAACGGACTCGCAAGCTCTTCCGTTTAAACCAATACTCGGCCCGCAATTGCCTACTTCCATGCCTAGGCAATAATGTACTATTTCATAAATAGATTAGAAATAACCTTCCTCTTGAATCACTCTGATTCAAGAGGAAGGTTATTTATAGCAAATTTTGGATTATTTACTGGAGTTACATAAAGCTTACATTAACCAACCCGAAGCGAAGCGGTCGCTAGACTATATTCAGTGACTTCGTATGTGTCCATCCTTGCGTTCTTTTAATTTCTTTACGCTAACGGCTCGCGCTGGCCGCGCGCGCACTATTTCACACTTTATCAGCGCCGAGGTTGCGCGCACGCATAATTCAGTGCAAGCGCAGTGTGATCTTTAAAACAGTATTCAACACTAATTTTAATTAAAGTTCGCCATTGCGCATTTAAGTTAAGTTTGTGTACGTACTTACTTGTTATTGGTTTTATGTGCAATAAAGAGTTAACAAACAAACGTAGGTACTCGTAGGTACTCTTTCAAAAAAGAACTACAAACAATATCCGGGATAAAAAGTGTGTTCTAAATTAATTAATTTATCCGTGTAGAACTACTAATCTAATGAGAGGTCTTTATAATTAATCTTGTTTACTTCTTGGTATAGAAATTTGGTACCCACCTTAGGTCCAAAGTCAATCTGACATTCTACAACAATAAGGTTGAGTTTCCTAAAAGTTACAAATGACTTGCCATCTCTAATGACATTGACGACTTCAAGCATATTTTTCTTGAAATGGGTCCCAAATTAACGCTCGTGACCGTACTATGGGTAATTGACAACGATATAAATACCGGGAATCGAACCCGAGACCGCTAGCTTCGTAGGCAGGGTAACTAACAACTAGGCCAACACGTCGTCAACATACACATACTCGTACTTATAATATAAAATTCCTAAAAATCCTTAGCTGTACTGACTGTAGATATTCTGTATACTGTGACGCAGGCCAGGACGCCTTGTACCTGTATTAAATGTAGTGATTTAGTTCCCTAACACAGTGTCTCTTAAACAAAGGCCTAGCTTTGTTAACCTTTTCGAGGCCCACTGCTCCATAATAGGCTAAATTTATATGGAGATTGGTGGGATGGGCGCTGGATATGTTTTTAAGTTATTCTTAATTTAACAATTTATTACATTTCTATCCAGTTCGAGCTTAGTGTTCGGACTCCAAATGTCTATATTGGGTCTATGGTCTCAGTTACCTTTAGGAGCGTTGTGTGATCGTTTGTCTCTACGTGCCATAAAAAAATAGATTTACGAAAGGATCACTTTGGATCTTATACTGTTATATAGGAATACTAGAGACCCGTTCTCGCTTCGCTACGGTTTGTGTGAGTTTTCTGTAGCACCTATACATAAACTAGAATTTATTATTTATAAAAATGTTCCGTGAAAAATTAACTAACTGATGGTGAAAAGTTGTTGCGTGGTTTAGGAGGATATAGTGGATATACAGACAGACAGACAGCCGATAGACCGACCTAGAAAGAAGATAAAGAACATAAGGATTTATCCAAGCGTGCTTAAGATTCGAGTATTTCAAAATACTAACGAAATAGGAAACGGGGTAAGGGTTAAGGATAAAACAACGACCTTAATGGTAAAATGTTATTACTATTGACTGTTTTTAGGAATGAGAAGAAACAACATTTAATACTATAAATCTTTGTATAAAACAATACCTTTATACGTGACAAACAGACAAACAAAAATGAACAAAATACTGACATAGACCAAAGGCCCGTTGTCACGAAATGGTACCAACTCAGCGTTATGCCAGCATTAGAGCCAGCGCTTGCGCCTCGTTAAAAATGAGTTTGTAAACATAATATAATCAAACCAGCATGTAACTAGCATTTTTTTTATTCCGAGTTCAATTTCTACCAACAGGTTGAGATTGGGTTGCTAAAAAAATATGTGTCTGTTATTTTAGACTAATCTCTAACATATATCAAAATAAAGCACATCGAAGCCGGACAGTTGGGTACGTATGCTTGTAAGTACTCAATGAATAACACTAATCTTCTTTAAAAAATAATCTAAGTGTCCATATCCTCGTCTAATACTGATAATTTACTCTAAAAACCAACAAAAAAACTGTTAAAATACAAACAATAATATTTCATCACCAAAACCATGTTTAAAATAAATGCTGCATCATTTACCACGAACCAAAAACAAGCTAGTCCATGTCCCTATTGTAAATTTTAATGGATACCCATTCAAAATGAAAACCAAAGTGAAAGCATGTAGACTCCCATGTAAGTAAGTTTAGGGTCACACTAGAGCAAAAGGTCCCATACAACGACCTTAGAAGTGTCAATTCATACATACGAACACCAGTATAACTTGGTCTAAGAACGAGCCTGGTTTGAATATATTTTCTGCGCAGACGCAGCTCGGGTTAGGATGGCGTTTATCTGTTGATATGGGGATATGTATCTTTAATGGTATTGAATTTAGAAATAGGCGCTGCTGGTTAATAGTTTAGGTAGTTTTGCTTTTCTGTAGGGATTTAATAATAATAATATATTAAAAAAGATAAAACACTTATGTCAGTTGAGGCGTTAGCCAATATGTAAAAGACAGACATACAGACACGCAGATCACAGATACACGGATACACGTCAAGCTTTTAACTCCCCCCTTTTTTGAAGGCGGTTAAAAATGGTGTATCCAAATTGATAATGTGCCTGTGTTGATAATAACGGGATTAAATCCTAAGATATTTTGGTTTTCATATGAAATGATAATATATTAACAATAGTACTTTTTTAAATATTGTTGCGTCATTCTTGTGGACCTTTTTAGGTTGAAGCTATTGTTTTTTTTTCATATCTCATATTGTACAGAACCTTACGCCTTAGACCTCTTTCATAACATTTCATTGTTCTTAATTTATATTTTGATAAATATGGCGGCGTACCGGATTCGATACGGTATTAACATATTTTCTAATATGTCAACTCTGTATTGTATGTATGTTTGTTAGTCACGCTGTAACATGAAGTATTTGTTATGCAGATTAGATAAAGAATATTCACGGGATAAAGTACCTGTAGTTTTTATTTAGCCATATTTAAAAAACTGGTGACCTCATCAGCTGTTTTAATAGGGTTCCGCATTCAATGGGTGCCAAGCAGAACCCTATTACCCTGTTGCTAAGCTTGTGCTGTCCGTCTGTCTGTCCTACATTTCAATAGCTGTATTTTTTTAAACCGTGATCGATAACTAATTTTGTACAGATTGTGTTTAAAAAAATCACTATAACTATAGGTAGGTCATACCTATTATAAAACGACGTCCCCTGCCGCGTCTGTCTGTTTGTTTGTATGTTCGCGATGATCTCAAAAACGACTGAACCGATGCGGTCAAATCACGCGGTATTTGTATTTGTGTTGTGTATTCTGGTTTATGAACGGGTGTTGCAGAAAACTCGCATAAACCTGAGCGAAGCGAGGGCGGGACACTAGTTAAATAATAAATGGTGAAAGAATTCTTGTCTCATATTTTTTTTGTATTGTAATATAGGTAATTCATACCTGCATACAAGCGTTAAATTTGGTGTGATTATTGCTCAAATGCAAGATCGGAGCTCCTCTACCGCGGAGCTCCTATTTCATGATGGTTTGGCCCTCAGGGTCAGCTGAAGAACTAATATAACCTAAACCTACGTCATATTTATGATACTAAGGGGTGCCTTTGGTCCGGTTTTTTTTTTTATAAGTATAATAATTGCGAAAGTGTAAAAACAGTGAATAAACGAAATGCAAACCCTAAATATAAATAACAAATAGATAACCAAAAACCGACCATGTGTGAGTCGGGCGGTACCCTCGGTTCGCGAATCGACTCGCGCTTGACTGGTTTTTTTATTACTAAGTCCTTTATGGTCAAACAGCTTACGTATATTTGACGGCAAATTTTAAGTCTTATCAGACACAATAATCTTGGTATTGGCATCCAGTAGTGTTTAACGTGCATGCAAATTTTAGTTTTATGTGTTTTTGATTTCGATTGTATTAATTAATTCAAATTGGTTTTCCGCTCTTTGTTTAACGATTTAGTATCAATAGCGTATTTAATCAAGATTTATGTTTCCTAGAAAAATTCTATTATAAAAAATTGTTAGGAATGCATGATCAAAATAAATGTTTTGATAAAGATTCGTAAATTTTATATAATATTTAGAAGTAATAATTATATTCGTACTTATTAGTTATGTATATTTACATTTAATAACATAATTGCTTTTGAAAGAAAATTTCGACACTTCACGTCAGATGCAAATGTCACAATGACAGATAAGGACAAAGCATGTTTTAAACATGTTTTAGCTATTGTGTGTTTATGAATAAAAAGCCGCAATTTAACCGGTATCTTTATTTCAATTACATATATTAAAACAATGCCTACTGCACTGGTACATAATACCTACAGCTTATTTTTGATTACGGATATGTCTGTATATTACAATTAACTAAACCGCTAAGATTATTATAATAATGGGTTAATCGTGTATATGTTTAATTTAACCGGTAATGCAATGCTAACCGGAATGACCTAATTTTTAACCGATAATTAAAATACCGGTAACGGTTCCTGCTTATTTAAATACAAACGCCGTGATATTTTTGAATAAGGAAACCCTACCAAAACACAATTTCGATATAAAAATAATCTCTCACCTTGAGTGACATAAAATTAAAGAAAAAACTCAAGTTCCATACAAGACGAGCATTCTTCCGGAGGTCTATTATGGCTCTATTGAACCCTATTGAAAACTCAACCTTATTTCTAAGAGCATCAGGTTCATTTTTGTTTATCAGAGGTACAGTTCGCAATCACTTTTTCTGCACATCTTCAGAGAAATGGGATCTCTTTATATGTACGTTACGATTGTTATAAGTTTGTTTTTTGGGGAGGTGGTTAGAGAAATATGCTGCACATTTCTTTGTTGATTAGGGTCCTATATTAGGGATCCGTACCCGAAGGGTGCTAAATGGGACCATATTACTTGACTTCAAAGAGCATCATTAGAACCGTGATAGATAGCTTTTTTTTTACAGAAGATGTATGATATTAACAAAATATTTATATTTTTTTAAATTTCCAGTTTTTTATAGTCGAAATTTGGTGTTTGCAAAGTGTGAGTCGGATAGGACGGAATCCTCAATGCGCGAGTCCGACTCTTGGAACGTTCAATAGATTCTCGACTCTATAACCATGGGCAGAAGAGTTTACTTTGTGGTCGTTATTTTGTTTTGAGATACAATACAATCGATTTGTTCAAATACAATTAAAAAATATCCTTACTTGGATTAGGCCAAATCAAAGCTTAAAAAAAGGTTTTTGAATCCTCAAGTCTTCAATAAAACCGGCCAAGTGCGAGCGAACTCGCGCATTAAGGGTTCCGTACCATTATCTATACAAAATTAGACACTTTACCAGTCCTTTATTAATATCTAGCAAAAAAAGGCAAAATAAAACGTTTATTGTACGGGAGCCCACTTAAATATTTATTTTATTCGGTTTTTAGTATTTGTTGTTATAGCGGCAACAAAAATACATCTCCAGTGAAAATTTCAACTGTCTAGCTATCACGGTTCATAAGCTACAGCCTGGTGACAGACAAACAGACGGACAGAGGAGTCTTAGTAATATTAGGGTCCCGTTTTTATCCTATGGGTACGGAACCCTAAAAAGGTTTTTAAATCCTTCAAAAAAACGCAATATATTCGAGTAAATATTAGTCAAAGATCATAAAAAAAGAATGTTTTTTTATGAGATCGTGTTCACACTATACTATTACATAACGTCAACGACACGACATTATAACCGCTAGCGGTAAACGTCCTTCCGACCGCAAAAACGTTCGATGAGCTTCAACATTCTTCGTGTTGTTTAGATGAAAGTAATTTATATCAAACCAGTATCCAACCCAATCGCAACCTTATCATGATGACAAGAGGGTGTAATTTTCATTATTTAGAGTATGAGCTTAGGATGTTAAATGTAAAGGTTGTTAGGCTCAAAGAATGTCTCATAACGTGTCTGTGAATAAAAGTCTAGCATGAGTCGAGAACTAATAAGGCATTTGAACTAATGAGTTACTTTTGCTTAAGGTTTGATGACGACAGCAATTATGTGTCGACATGCTAGGCTCGTAGGACAACTTCATAGTTATTTTTTAGGTATGCAATAAAATATGGATGTCAGTTATTCCCGTTTGCCATTTCGAGAAGTGACGAGACTATTTATTATCTGTTGGGACAAGATAATTTGAAAAGATAAAAAGTACTTGGTAATGAATATACCTAGATATTTTTCACAACACTGCTCGGAAATATGGCCATAGATGGTCTTGTTTGGGGTCACAAAACGTTACTTATAAGGACTGACCAAGAATGTTTTTATCGGCGTGTTTGCTGATTGGTCGAGAACATTGTTGTCCAACTTTAAGAACCAATGAAAATCAATCAAACAATTTTGTGTCATAGCTCCTTAAAATGAAAAATTGAAATCGACCAATCAGAACACACCATTTTGTGTCGAAAAATATTAGGTGTATTTTTGCTAAAAGATACACAGACTAAAAACTATGTCACTGCTTTTTTTTTAAATGTAATTCATACTTGGCCCCTAGTTTCGAACCACTAATGATGAAATTACATGGGAGATATGGCGAAAGAAATACAATTTTATATGGAGTTGACATCTTCATGCTGCATGTTAGTTTATTAATCTCGAGTGCCACGAGAATAGGGGTCCAGATAAAAAAAAAGTTATCTATGGTAAAATTGGCGGTGATGTCACATTAACATGAATTAAAATTTGAGTTTTGAATATGATTTTTTAATTTATTTCCTCTCAGTAGTTGTGAAAAGCACTATGTCTGCCTCGGTAGAAAGTGCAATTCATGGACTCGTACACTAGAGGGCCTCAACTACGTTTCGGCCCTCTATATGACTCGTCCAAAAATCGCGTACTTTCTATCCTCTGCAACAATGTACTATTTCTAGCAGGAACAACATGTGGTTAATGCTTGACATAGGTAATTAAAATATCGACAATCCTGTTATCCACTACTTCAACGTCATCGAGAAAATACTCGTACATTATATAGTTATTAAGAAAATATTCACAATGTCCAGAGGGCCCTGCCAAGATGCATTGCGCTAACTAGCGTTTCTATTCGTTTCGTTTATAAACAAATCGCGTCACTGATAGATCACGTGACTTTTCGTATCACGTCATCTTCCAGCGACGCGATTGGTTTAAAAACGAATCGAATAGAAACGCTAGTTAGCGCAATGCATCTTGGCAGGGTCCTCTGGAACTCATTGAAGTACCTAATAAGAAAACAGCGAAATCCTTCCATCAAGGAAAAAATTACAATCATATCGTCGGTGGCGACCGCGAACCGGGAGACGAAGTGTTGGCAGACCTTCCACAAGGTGGACTGACGATCTGATAAAGGTCGCGGGAAACCGCTGGATGACAGCAGCAGAGGACCGATCGTTGTGGAAAAGCTTGGGGGAGGCCTTTGTCCAGCAGTGGACGTCTTGCGGCTGATAATGATGATATCGTCGGTGATACTGCAAAACCGCGTAACCAACAAATTTATTGTAGAGCAAAATAAACCTTAACATATTAGAAAAAAGGTGCATTTTGCTCCTCATTAAAAATGTTACTTACGCGGTTTTGCAGTTTCACCGACGATATGTCATTATGAATCATATAACAATGCGGTGTGTTATAAAACAAAAAATTGGTGAGGACCAAAAATGTACGGATTATGTCAATTTCTACATAATCGGAAATGCACTGAAAAAAATAATTGGTCGCTTGTAACAAGATTGTGATTGTTGCGCACAAGCGTCTTGATTCCATACGAGCCTGACAAGACGATAGATACACCAACTAAGACGTTAGATACATCAACTAAGATGTTAGCTGAATCACTAAAAAAAAATGCTGTTGTTACTATCAGCTTTGGTTGATATAACTAATATCTTAACTATTGTAGTCATTTTTTGTCAACTAAGTGAACATCTCTCTTTGTTGGCTCTCATTTTTTTGAGTGCATCTAACAATATATTTGTGGTTGTGGTTGAAGTGGTACTTATTGATAACAGGATTGTCGATGTTTTTATTATGTCAAGCACTAACAACACGACGTTCATGCTAGTAAAATCTCTAGGTATAGTAATGAATGATACAGATTATTTATAATTTGAATAGATACATCTCCCCTGGTGATGATGTTAGAATAAAAACTGATTTATATATTTAGCACAATCGTTTTTATGTTAAAAAAAAACCTTAACGTTCTGAAGTACCTTACGCTTCCAATAAAGTTGTTAAGTTAAAAAAAGACCTTTATTCTCAATTTGAGGTCATAAAATAACTGTAGTTATAAAAACCGTTGTCATAATAATAGTCGAAAAACTCGCTCGAAGCACGTGGGCGGCTAAAATCGTCGCATTTCTGTGAAAAAGGATAAAAAATCCGATTATGGTTTTACATATTTTTTTTACCGACCGTACTTTAACGATGGGCCAAATCGTTATTAGTTTATAAGTGATAATATAACAGAATTTATTACAGATTTTCGTTCAGTTACCCGCAATGTAAATAATCGATTTGAAACGATTATTAAAGAAGCAAAATTATGACAAAATGAATAAAGTATACTTTATAGTGCATCCTGCATTAACAGGGTAATAATTTAGGTATTTTGTGTTTCTAATAAATTTATTATAAACACTGATAATATGTGAATTTGTAGTCAACTAATAATTATTTGGTAGCTCGAATTAATTTTAGTTAGGTAGTAGTGAAGTTTTTTTTGTGGTGGTCAGGGACTATCGGGATCGCTACCACTATCTAATCATTAAACCTACCGCCAAGCAGCAGTTTTCGTAATGTTGTGTTCCTTTCATCTTAGTCCTCAGGGTTGGCAACGCATTTGCGGGCTTAGGATGACAGTCTTAAGATTTCAGTCTTGAGAATGCAAACGCCTATGGGTCACATAACCCACTTACCTTCAGTTGGGCTGTGTGCTCGTTTGCCTTTTCAGCAAGAACATTAAACTACTCACATAATTTATTTATAATACTTTCTTTTGTTTCAGGTTGGTAACGCTACATTGCCAGTTCATTAAGGTATACGTGACTGGAGTTTTTCCTAATACTTCGCCTTTTAAAATCTATGTCAGGATTTCATATTGGGATTCACTTTATGTCCGGGAAAAGCGACGTTTCTTTTCACGGCGACGAAACCAACTTTTTTTTTTATAATACTGCCCTCCTAAGCAAAAATGCAATAACTAAATTCAATAGCCAAAGCAGATTCAACTCTCTTCTGTTTGTAACTAGGTTGCAATTTCTACAGATGTTTTGTCTGAGATATCGCCATTATGCTTAGTAGGGCAGAATAGTGGGAGGCAGACGAGCAGGCGGCTCACCTGATGGTATAATAGATATCTTTTTAAAAACAACACGTTTCTTAAGCGAGCAATCGTTTAAGGCTCAGCCACACCGCTTGCGTGACGTGCACGTGCACTTGCGCGTTCGCTTTCCACTGCGTTGTATAGTATGAATTCTCATTACGACATGTCACTATACAACGCAGTGGAAAGCGAACGCGCACGTACACGTGAATAGGCTGCTACTGCATCAGAGAGCTCCATCTTCAGCCTCATGGACAGTTAGGTATATGTAAAAAAAAACGAATGTCACAAAAATCACCTCATGTTGTCACTTTTCTAATGAGAAAAAAATCCATTTTATTTATGAACCGGAAACACTGAAGTGTACCCTTGACTAGTAATGTAGGCACCTAATAGTAAGTAGTATAAATATAGTGCCCGGCCGATAAGAAGTTAGATATTTCTTGTTATGTATTACATGATTTCTTTTCTTTCATAATGGTATCCCTAAAGGAAATTGATTGATAACAACGTATATTCAAAATAAAATAACTCGGTTCCGACAGCAAATAGAGATAAGCGATATGGTTATCTTTGCCCAATATAAAAATAGCTTTCCAATGATATATACATCATGTCCATTGGCGCGGGTACCACGTTCCATACATTTTTGCCCATTGTCCTTTAAAAATGTTTTAAAACACCAAAAACCGCCTTCAAAAACGCAAAAAATTACCTCTTTTAAATTGTAGGCACCTAATAGGTTAGTCCAACTGATGTCGGCTTTTCGTTGAAAATGTTGTGGTTGCCCTATTAGGTGCCTACAATTTTAAAGAAGTTATTTTTTGCGTTTTTTAAGGCGGTTTTTTGTTTTTTAAAACATTTATTTTATTTTATACTTTTTAGTGATCATAATACGCTGTTACGTAGTCCCACTTCTTAGTTGAAATGAAACTTTAACTTATATCAAGCGCGCCGCAAGCAACGCCGCGGGAAAGTCATAGTCATATTTCAACAAGTAAATATTATTCATTGTATGTAATCGCTCAACTATCTTAATCGAGATATCTTACCGCCACCCTTGAAATCGGTACCATTGAGGAGTTCCGGTGGCCATCTGTGGTCTTCATTATCAGTTCCACTTTGTTTCCAAATGATACTTTCTGAATGCAAATGCTGGATTTGTTACTAAAAATACTAAAATCGCTATATGTTTGCCTACAATATTTGAGGAGATCCCTCAATTCCTCACGGATCCTCTCATCAGATTCAGATTTGGTGACAATGGGACCACCTCGAAAGTATACTCCATCAAACCAAAAAAAAAAATTTGAAATCGGTCGACAATTGACGGAGTGAACATATCGGTGAACATACATAAAAAAAAAACCTCTTCTCCTCCTTTTTTGAAGTCGGTTAAAAATAAAATGTGTCGTCCCATTCACACAGAAACCAGGATTTCTATTACAGTGGGTAAAAATCATCAAGCCTTTGATCTGTTATCGTGTTGTCAACGTTTTGATAGCTCTTATTTACTTGACAGTAATGGCGGCCGAGACAAAAACAATATCATAACACGTCAATAGCATGGTTTTACCGTGTTTAACAGAGGCCCAGTTACATTAATGACATGCCTTAAATTAAACTAAAAACAAGTGAACAAAGAACTAGTTAATCACATAAACTTGACATAAACTTACACGTTCCAAACGAACCCGCGGGCGAAAACTAGTGCACTGTGCTTTGTTACAAAAAAGTCTTAAGTGTTACACAATTTCTTTTCGATTTGCAATCTTATTTATGGCTGTAAAGGTTGAATTTGTCATAGAGCTAGTTGAAGTTGTGATGTTTTGACATAAAAAGGTTTCATCTTAGATGAAACTGGGCAGTATCAAACTAATAGAGAGAAGATAATAGACCCGTTTGCGTCGAGAGCGCGTTGAAATTCTTACTCGGGTCTTGTATTAAAACTTGAATGTAGTGGCAGCAAAAAAGAGTTTTTATGTCAAACAATTTTGACATAATTTTGATGGACATAATTTTTTTATTTTTATATTTATTTTCGTAGAAGCGGTTTTTTAACTTTCCATGGCAAAATTTAATTTACAATGTTTGTGATAAATACATCGGTTTATAACTAGTTGTTGCGCGAGACTCCGTCCGCGTAGAAGTCGTTTATCGCTCTTCCCTTGAGAAATGTCCAATGTTCCGGGGTAAAAAGTACGATATGTCCTTTCTCGGAGTTCAAGCTATCTTTATACTAAGTTTAATCGACATCGGTTCAGCGTTCGGCCTTGAAAGCGTAATAAAGAGACAAAGTTACTTTTTAACCGACTTCAAAAAAAGGAGGAGGTTCTCAATTCGTCGGGTTTTTTATTTTATTTATTTTTTTATGTATGTTCCCCGATTACTCGAAGACCACTGGCCCGATTTGAAAATTTTTTTCGTTGTTTGAATGAGTATACTTTCTAGTTGGTCCCATTGTCAACACGTCAGGATCTGATGATGGGATCTTGGAGAAATCAAGAGAACTCCTCAAATATTATAGGCACACCTATAGCGATTTTGGTATTTTTCACTGTAACTCGTGCATTTGCTTTTGAAAAGTACTATATGGTGAAGTGGAACTGATGATGAAGACACAGATGGCCACCGGAACTCCTTAACGGTACCTATTTCAAGGGTGGCGATAAGATATTTCGATTAAGGTAGTTGAGCGACTATGACGAAGCACATTTAGGTTTAAATATGACTATGACATTCCCGCGACGTTGTCTGCGGCGAGCTTGAAATGTTCTATAGTTTCTCATTAATATTTAGAAGTGGAGCTACGTAACAGCATAAATAGGATCACTAAAAAGTATAAAATAAAATAAATGTTTACAAAAACAAAAACTCGCCTTCAAAAATGCAAAAAATAACTTCTTTTAAAATGGTAGGTCAGTCCAACTGAAGTCGGCGTCCTACAATATTTTATACCAAAAGCCGAATGCAGTTGAACTGACCTACCATTTTAAAAGAAGTTATTTTTTGCATTTTTGAAGGCGGGTTTTTGTTTTTTTATACATAATATAATAATATTTAGTATGGATTTGGTTAAAAAAAAGGAAATGGGCTCATAAAGTATCTGACATCTGATATTCTAGTCAGAAAATCAAAAGGTTAAGATAAAAAAAAATCTCTTTTACTACGAGTATGAGTGTCACAATAGATTTAATACCACTACATAACAGATCAGATAGCTATAATGATAGTTGAAATTAAAATAAGGTTTAAAACAAAATTAAGCTGCGATAATCTCCATTCTTTCCAATAAAAAAAAAACTATTTCCTAAGCCCTTGCTTTGGTTACACAATAACATGTGCCTTTACACTCTTAATGGGGTCTCAAAGATACCTGTTTCTTTTTCTTTTAATAACAACATGAACCAAGTAAATCGGGATAGAGCATTTAAAAATTAGTTTTTATATCTTCAAATATTTCTCTCGTGGAAACTCATTCATTAAAATAAATAAAACATCTGCATACTTTAACACATTTGCTGCCAGAAACCGAATTTTGTATGTTAATGGGACACGAAAAGGTGTCACAAGCACTGAACGTCCAAAGCATCATTCAGATCCCCGCTGCATTCATATACCACCTGGATCCTCACACAAGTGCATTCAGCGTGAAAAAACAAAACTTTCGCCAGACTTAAAAAAAAAACGCCGGCTCTTTTCATAGATTCAAAAGGGCACCGATTTTAAAGCAAGTTTGGCCCACGCTTCAACCAAAGTTTTTATCGAATTCACACCCGTAGAACAAAAGAGACGAAAACAAAGTGTTGCCGCTAGCGACACCTTACGGAGTGAGAATGAAACTTGATACTGAATACAAACAAACAAGTGAAAATTTACTCTAACTCTAACTGTCTAAGGTTGAGTTTTGGTTGATGGATGTGAATCAAGACATAATTTTCTTTCACATAGAAAATAATATTGTGTTCTTAAGCTTTTAAGGTTGTGTTTAGATTGAATAAAGTTTTATTAAGATTCAGCTTGAACGTGATACGGTCTACATTTCGTCCGGCACCTAGTTTTGTATTGGAATAATTTTATAGTTATTATACTATTGTGTCGATATGTTTTCGATATTGCGATCGCGATCCAATAAATGGTGCGCGTGCAATTCTAAAAATCGATTAAGAGAGTATCGGCTTTGGGATGTAGGGTTCCGTAGCCATTTTACTTTGTTAACTCCTCGAATGGGCTGTGATATTTTTTTACACAAATAAAGCCTTATTTTAGCCGAAATAAGAAGTTTTGTAAGTTAGTTAATTTAAGATGTTTTTATATTTAAAAGTGACTGACATATTATTGTAAGAAATATGAATAACGGCACATTTTAAAACGATAAAATAGAGTAAGGAAATATTTTCTGACAGGATTTTGTAAGGATTCAAACTTAAAGTTCTAAATTATTGAAATGACGCTTTAAAACATTAAAGATCACAAAACACATTTTACTATTGTAAACCAATAACCATGTTTTTATGTTTTCGCCGTCAAATAAGCTTAAAAAAGGATTAAAAAATCAGTCCAAGTCTTATTTATATCGCTAACATATTATTCGCTAATTTATTTATTAAATTGGAAATAAGTACCTCTTATATAATGGCTAGCCCTTCTTGCAGAGCTGATACGAGTATATCTAAAACGGCTGAACTGATCCCGATTAAATCAGCTTTCTTTAAAAAACGCGTCTAAATAGGTACAGTCAAGGACTTTAATTGTTATGCCACCATGGAACCCTGTCGCATAAGTCTAATCATTCATTTAAGGGCAATTTCTGTCATGTGGTTTGACGTTGTCATTATGACAGGCCGGTACCATAGTGGCATAACAATTAAAGTCCCTAACTGTACATATACATAGACACACATACATTATCTTAAACTTATAACACTTTGTCGGTGGTTAAAAACAGACATACACATTTATGTTTTGTGAATTGCATTCAGTTTTAATGTAACTTCAATATTCATTAGTTCATTATAGATTATTCGTAAGCATTTAATTCTTTTTTTTTAATGAAGCCTGTGTCCGTTTAGTAAGTAGTAAAATTGAATTTGTCTCTCTTAACGTACAGTGCGTCTCTTTCGCTGTGAAACAGTGAGAAAAAGACTTACTGTGAGACTAAGAAGCTAGCAAGTTTGTGCTAGCTCGTTTTAGAAATGATTCTTGAATACCGGTATAACGACTACAGGTCTTCATAAATTGGTCCTGTTTCGCAGAAAAACAGCAGTAGCCATGCTTTCGAAGGTTACACGCATACTTTTCTTATAATTATAATATACTAGCGACCAGCCCTCGCTTCGCTTCGGTTTATGTGAGTTTTCTGTAATAGTCGTACATAATCCTAAGACTATAGTCTTATTTATTTATTTATTTATTTATTTATGGATCCATGGAAAACCAACAGCTTTACAAAAATTTAGAATTAAGACTAACAACACAAAGCCACAGTTCTCACATTTAGCAATTAAGTATGTTGAAAAAGAATGAGCCTTACAGCGATTATACAGTGCAAATATGTTACAACTACTACAGGTCACCAAACATTTACTGTGAACTATAACTATGCTACCGGCAGCACAAACCCCGCACTCGAAAGATTTATCTTGGATTAAGATTGATTACAAAAAATTGAATACAATATGACTGCAATCTTACGACCTCAAATAAAATGCGTTGCCAACCCTGACACGACACACACACATACACACACTACTCTGATATAATGGTGATCCCTTCTTTGACAGCTGACATCTCTAAAACAGCTCATCCAATTTTAATGAAGCATCATGTCGTTTGAACTAGATTTGCTTAGAATCAGTATATCCGTTTGGAAGCAGACAAACAGACACACAAATTCACAGATACTCAGGTACCTAGACACACATTTTTTACCGGGGGTTAAAATAGAGGTTAATCACCTTAAAAACGTATTCGCACATTATTAATGGATATTAACTCTAAAATTACGCAAAACAATAAAACTAAAACAAATTAAAAGCCACAAAAACATTCAGGCTTTCGGGTTTCATATAAAACGAGCTTGGTATAAAGTTTACACTAAATTGTTTTAAATAAATTTAAAATGGCGATAGTCAGGGCAATAAAATGTTTTATTCGTTTTAAACGCATAAAGTGAACATTGGATTTGGATAAAGTTTTATTCGAAACGCTACTGTAATAAGAAATCATGCCAATGAACTGTTTTTGTTCAATGTCAAACAGAACAAAAATAATTCAGAGCATAATTATTATATGGCTGTAGAACTTACGCAGTTCATAATTATCTGGTTTTTGCGAAGCTTATTATTTTGTTTTTTAAGTACTAAATTAGTAGTAGGTAATATTATTAAAATACTACTTTATATTGGTTATGATTGTTTATGTCAAAAACCGAATATTAATTTAGTTAGTTCTTAAATACAACTTAAAACTCCAGTGGTATTAAATCTTGATTGAATAACGATCTACTTATTCTTTTCACAAATAAAAATAGCGCATGCCCCAAACAAGCTTTTGAAAATTATGTGAACGAAATTATACAAACGTCAATGTCGCTATAGAAAAATGCACAAGTTTGGCACCCACGAAGAGGCGTTGACCCAAAACCGGCTCCGTTAGGTATAATAATAAAGATTGGTTTTGCATGATCTTAATTACTGTTTTCAAGGAACTAAAACGGTTTAGGCGGCATTCGTTGAATTCGGACTAAATATGAATCATCTAATTGTGGTTTTAGCTAATGGGTCTAAAAATATATTTTGCAAGTTTTATATTAGCATTAGAGCGTAGAATTACTAATCCTTCTCACGCTTCAAATTAACTTTGTGTGTTCTTATAATGTTATGTTTTCAATTTCCCAATAATATAGTTTATAATTTTCAGCAGAGCTAAATAGTTTTCATTTTAGCATACTTATAAATTATTGTTTTAATGCATGTCCTTTTCTTTACAGTTTAACGGTAACGCATTGACCGTGTGTGTTTCTGTCTGCAACGGAGCAGTTTTATTATATCAGTGGTTCATTATGTCTATTTTTATTTCACATAATTATATCTACTAGACCGTAACATGCAATTAAGATCATTTCATAATTTTTATTTCCTCTCATTATAGTAATAACAGAAAACTAATTACTCGATTTTATGAAGGCCTAGTACAAAACTCAAGATTACTGCCATTATGCTAATCGTAAAAGATTCAAGGCTTTCAGTATACAAGATACTGCACTTATTTTTTACTTGACATAAAAAATATATGACAAAGATCGTGATGATTTTATTTTGGATTTCCTGTCGCGAACTTCAATGGGTTGTAGAGTTTAAAGTAAAATGGATAAATGATGTAAAGTAATTTATACTTCCTTGGGTTTAAGTATAGTGCTAAAAGGTTTTTGTTATAAATTAATTAGGTCATTTTGTTTCAATAAACTGCAGACCATATTTTTTACAATAAGTGACGGTGAGGCCTAAAACGGAGTTTGCTGGTTCATTCCTTAATTACAATAAAGATATATTTATTTATAAATGATATACGTATGCAAGGTTTCTATAAAAATGAAACATAATTAAAACAAATGTGTCTTTGTAATACAGTTTAACAAGTCGCAGGATAAAGCTAAAGTTTTTCTAAAAACGGTTTATTATTATGACTTTGATTTATATAATTTTCATTAACCTACATGTCTCGCCACATAAACTTTTAATTTGTAAGTGACAAAGAATAAAATGTCTAGGAATTTTGACAAAAGTAGTTACTGGCATGTTTTAACAACATGTTGAGTTTTTTTCTAGGAAACCAGTTTCTTCAATACTCTGAACTGATACAGTGGAACTTTTATAATGATCTATTTTGATTATAAATCATTAAATGAGTTATGTAATTTAAATATAACTTTAGTAAAGCAATTATTTGACGACCTAGAGTTAGGAAATAATAGGTACCGTAAAATGGGGTGAGTAGGGATTAAGGGGTGGGTAGGGACTAGGGTTGCCACCTTTTTTTTAACAGAATATAGTTTTACTTACCAAAAGAAGAAGAAAAATAAAGTACACAGCATAAATGTAAAGTATTTTTTGAATTATTTTTAAATGCATATTTCTTATCAAGTTATAAATCATCAGACCTTGCTTATTCTAACAGCGTAGGTATTTGGCAACAATTAAAGTATCAGTCGCGTTCAAACATGGCAAAACAAAGTTTTTCTCGAGGGTTTTTGATGGTTGCGTTTTGGTACAAATTGGTTTAAATTTATTAATTATTAGAAAAAAATATCCATTAAAAACCGAATGTTACTTTGCCGTACTTTATGTGTTGCGTAAAATATAACGTACGGGAAGCTAAAATAGAGTAGGGACACAACCTAAAATGAAGCATATGTTACTAATTATAAGACTGAAATTATTTCCAATAGACGTAACGTTATTGTCCATTTGATACTTGTTCTTATTTGTAACAAGTTATGACTTATTTTAGGTTGTGTCCCTACTCACCCCGTTTTACGGTATATTGGATTTATGTACATTACTAACATAGACATAAATCTACATAAGAAGTGAAACCAAAAATATAAACTTTGTCTAGTTATACTTCTGGGGTCCTAGTGAAAAAGGGTACAAGTCGACTTAGCCCGTAATAAAAAAGGGTATATACATGAACGGAGTATACTAGACTTAAACCCTTTTTCACTGGATCTTCAGAAGACTTATACTCTTTATCATTATCGCTTTACTAAGTGGAACAAAGTGCTATGCTAGTTACTAGTTCATTGAGTTAATTATATATTTTAATTAGTGGTGATAGGACCTTGTGCAAGCTTCATCCTGATCACTACCACCATCTTATCTTTTAACCTACCACCAAGCAGCAGTGTCCGCATTGTAATGTTCTGGTGTCGGGATAATACAACAGGTGAAATGAGTAGAATATCATTCCATCTTAGTTTTCAGGGTTGGCAGTTCATTTGCGATCTTAAGATCATAGTCTTGATCAATTACCATCACGTGGCTTGTTGTTTTATTTGTTTATTGTCAATTCCCACACTAACGTTTAAACCTTTAAAGACATTGTACTTCAAAATGCCAATTAAGTGGATGAATTAACGCGAGTCGATGGTATCGCGCGACCCCGCGCTATCGGGTAGCGGGTTCAAACCCGGCTACTGTTCGTTATTTATTATAGAATTTAGTGGGTTAACGCGTGTGTGTGGGACTTGGTGATGGTAGGAGGAAGAGATTTTGGTGACGATAAAAAATAATTTAAAAAAAAAGTTTGAATATTTGAATTGTGAATGCTATTGTATGTTTTTTTGTTTACGCAGAAGATATTAGATAAATAGATGTAGCTGGATTATTTTACGGGTAGGTATTGTAGAATATTTTTTATAAAAAAGGTAATAATATAAAACTTGTACGTACAGTGAACCGTTTTCATTGTCCTGATGTGTATTTCTGTGCAAAACTCCACAGTGCGTTAAACGATAGATAGCAAACGTAAGCAAATACACACATTTCCAGGTTTCTAATTATTCGTAAGATTGAGCAGTTTTAGGGATCCTTTTTAATCCTAAGACATATCTAACGATTTAAGTTCACTTTCCTTTTTTTTGCTAAAATAAAAAAAACAAGGGTAAAAAAATATTAGACATTTAAAGATAATGGGTATTTTTTCAGTTTTTTCTGACTGTTTGAAGTAAATCAGATCACAAGAAACCTACCCAATCAAACACAAGTCTATCCATCCAACCTTCACAGGTCAAAAAATTACATACAAATAAAAAAAAATGCTTTAAGCCCAAAGACCTCTAAAACCCGTCCCACAAAACTCCGCATTTTAAATCATTAATTTATTCGAGCAAATACTTTTCGGGTCCAACAATAAATAGGGCCCAAAGACAGACGAAAGTCGGCGTACAAGACATAAATACTACGCTCACAAAACAGAAAACGCCACAAACACACGAAAACCCCAAGCAAAATACAGCCTTAACTTAGTAATAATACAGTGGTAACCCTATCGAGCGTACGGAGGTGGTTACTCTCAAACCACTCGATATGGTTTTGTAAGACAATGCTATATCGTTTTTGGAGACAAGGAAAGGTGACAGTCGGCCCCTGGATTTCGAGATTTAATTCTCGAAATTGTGAGTCGAATTTTCACCGAAAGCCATCGCATTGTTTTGCTGATGGATGCGGTTATAGACCAAGTTTTTTACCGACTTTGTACTATTTTTGGGACGAGTTTGCCGAATATAAAGTAAGATTATGAATCAATCAGTACTTTTGTAGGTCAGTTTTTGGGGTTTTGGTGCTTTTTGGGTATTGTTTTTGATGAGAAACTTTTGCGACGTTCATCTTGCTGTTTGTTGGGTTAAACCCGATGCATCTAGATGCTTAATCAGGGTTAAAAAGAGCCTTACCATGTCGTCAATGTTACTACTGTTTGGTCGTTCTAAGAGGGCCGATTTGACAGCTGTCAACTCAGTACAAAATATGTGTTTGAGGTTATATTTTATACTGCGTTGACAGCTGTCAAATGGGCCCTATTAGAACGACCAAACTGTAAGTAAATAGAGTTGGTAGGACTTGACAGAAGCGCGTGGAGCTAACCCCATGTGCTTCTGTTTAGTCCACCAGAGTAAATCTCTTTAACCGAACAATTGTCCTCGCGTGTGATATCCATGGACTTGTTTCTCTAATAAGTCCATGGTGATTATCTAAAACTCGATACTGGCGAAATACACCTTGTTAAACACAAGGAGTGAAAGCCATTAATTAAGGGGAAAAAAATTAGAGTTGGTTTAAATAGCTTATAACAATCCTTTAATCAAGAATATTTAAAAAATGGGTGGTAACCTTATATAAATTATAAGCCTTGTATTATGCATAATTGGCAACGATAAACATACTTATACTCGAAAATATAATTTAAGACCAAAATCCTAACCTCAACGGGCGCACATTCGCTGTGATTACTGCATTTTGGTTTAAGTGTAGGTATTTTTATCAATAAAACTTACCCTAATATTACTGGTTACACGAGTTCTCAGTCAGGTTTTTATGAAATAATTTTAAAATAACGAAATAATCAAACTGTCAGATTTTGGTATAGATAAATTATTACTTGTACACAGAAAACACCCAAGACTCAGAAAAAAACTCGCGCTCGTCACACAAATATTTGCTTTGCCCGGGAATCGAACTGGGCTAACTGCGTCGTCGGATACGTGTTCTGTACCTATTGTTTGTATCTTTGTCAAGTTTTTGACAATTTCAATGACATAGTTAGCCTAGCTGGGTTCGATCCCCAGTAAGGGCCAGATTTGTGTGAGGATGGCAAGCATTTGTTCATTAGGGTTTTTCTTCTCTTTATAAATATTATGCTTATCCTTGTCTAAAACCCTTGCCCCCTTACTTATAAACGTGGAATAACCTTGGAATAGCTAAACCATGTTTTGTCTTTATCGGTCAAATTTAAATGTCACAATGACAGATAAGGTCAAAACATGGTGTACCTACTCCAATTAAGTATAAACCAAGAACTTAGTTCGCGACTTGATCAATTTCTGTGAGATTGTGCCCTGATATTTATTACATTTTTTTAAAATAAATATTAGCCTTTTATGCTATTCCAGAGTATAATAATTCTCTGTGTCAAATTGTATCCAGATTCGTTCAGCCGTTTTGGCGTGATTCAGTAAAAATCAGCCAAAATTTTCACATTAATAATATTAAACATTTACAAATAATAATTATAAGTAAGATTTAAAATATTACTCGAACTCAGCACTTTTGCAATTTTTTTAAAAGTCGACGTATATGTCAGTAGAAATTTCCGTTGATATTTTTACGAGGCAACTTGTCACTTATATTACATTTTAACGGTTTATTGAAATATTACAATAATACGCTGTTCTTTGATTTATGATTAAATTTTATTATTACTCACAATGATTTATATGAAACCCAAGTTTATTGCCTAGTAAATTTTTATCGACGTGATTTAAATTCTACGTAAAAGGAATTTAGAATAGTTCCCGAGTTTAAAAACAATTGATTAAGTTTTATTTCGTAATATCTGAGGTAAATTTTCTTTTTAATTCTATACAAATAGTCGATCGAGCGAACGAAGTCATACGAGCGGGCTCACTTGATAGGTAAACCTACCTAATTGAGAAGGCACGCCCTTAAATATTGATTGTACGCTCAGACGGGATAACTTAGTGGTGTAGTAGGACCTTGTGCAGGGTCCGGATTAACACCACAATCTTATTTATTCTTTAACCTGCCGCGGGGCATCAGTGTTCGCAATGTTTTTTTTTTTAGTTTATTTAGAAAAAAAACATTCTTACAAAACAAATCGGTACATTAGCTATATAGCCCACAAAACCTTAATTATAAGGGTAAGGATGTAAAGGATAAGACAATCGGTAAAATTACTAGCATAGATGTATTCCATCTCAGTATTCAGAGGGTTGGCAATGCATTTCCAACTACGGTTTGAGATTGTAGTCTTAAGATTAAAAAAAACCATGAGCCTTGGATGCCACATAGCATCAGGTAGCTAGTGTGTTATCCTTGCTGGGGTGTTATTCTCTTAAAAACGGAACCAACGAGTGAACGATGAACCCGGCGCAGCGGCGAGTTTAAGTAGTCCCGTCAGAGCGTACAAAACACATTTTAGCGCGTGCATTCTCAATTAAGCAGCAGGGCTTCCGTCGATAAGATCGAACGTATAAGGCTGTCTAATTGAGAAAGCACGCGCTAAAATGTGTTTTGTACGCTCTGACTGGATTACTTAAACTCGCCGGTATGCCGCGTTCACTCGTTCACTCGTTCGACCGACCGATCTCCGTTTTTAAGAGAATAACACCCCTGTATAAAAAAAACTGTAACATATTTAATTTTGTACGAAAATCAGTGACCGAGGCAATATGTGGAAGAAAACATACCGAAATGCTTATTGGGTCAACCCGTTTAAAATAAAGAAGTTGTTTTAAATAAGGCTTCATTTCACGAGTTTGAGATTACGAGCGCATGCGCATTCACGAAGTACTGTCGCGTGCGGCGGTGTTACGGGTTTTTTTATTTAGAAACGATCGCATGTGATAATGGACCCTAATTGACATGAGAGTTGTGTTAATTAGTTTAATATGGTTATTAGTTTTTAACCCCCGAGAAAAAAAGAGGGATATTATAAGAAAGTCTGTGGTATCGTAGCTTCCAAACGGATAGAGCGATTTGGAAATATTTTTGTGATAATTATCAAGGGCCTGTTTTATAGATAGAGAAATAAAAATAGTGTAATTAAAGTATACTTACTATACAAATTATTCGTACTCTAATAATTACACTTCACCGTTTCACCCAAGGTAAAATGTCACCTATACGCCAAAATTAAAAAAAAAACTTTATTTAGTTCTGGGGTGTGATTCTCTAAACAACGACGGACGGGCGGACGACCGAGTGAATGTCCAAGCGGCGAGTATAAGTAGTCCCGTCAGAGCGAACAAAACACATTTAAGCGCGTGTATTCAATTTGGTGGCATTGCTTCTCGAACGTATAAGGCTGCCTAATTGAGAATGCACGCGCTAAAATGTGTTTTGTTCGCTCCGACGGGACTACTTAAACTCGCCGCTGCGCTTTCGCTCGTTCGTTCGACCGACCGCCGTTTTTAAGGGAATAACACACCTGAAATCTAAATATATAAAAGAAGAAACTGACTGACATATCAACGCACAGCCCAAACTGCTGGGTCTAGTGATTCCAAATTTGGCACGTAGGTTCCTCATGACGTCTAAGCGTGCACTAAGAAGCAATTTTTGGACATTCATCCCCTATGGGGATAAAATAGGGGGAGAAGCGGGAAACGAATTTTACGCAGTCCTCTAGTACGTATATAACTTAAACTAACAACTTAAGTCATTTAAAACTACAGTAGGTAACGTTAACATACAATCTTTACATTGAAACCCTCTATTTAAATACTTATATATTTGAAAATACATAAATAAGGAACAAGTCAAGACATGACGTGTATTTTTTATCTATACCTCTTTCCTGCAGAAGTGTATCCGCTGGTAGCCCTTCTCAGTACTTTATCTGATTGGCCAAATATTTGGCTCCAACGCTATTGAATTCGTTCACCTCAGTGTACTTACGCAAATTGAGCATTGACGTTGGATAAATACGTAACTTTAATTATGACATTATTGAATGATTTACAATGTTTCAATTCAATATAGCTGCTCGAAGAACAAGCCATTGAGCTCATGATGGGAGTAAACTGTAATAATACTGTATGTAAAATACTTTAACTTGTAAAAAGTTGTTTCTTATATACCTAGTAAAGTGATTAGAGGACCATATTTAATTATACATTGATGTTTTTTGCCGCTAGAAAGCGTTGTAAAGTTTCTCAAAAACTCTCAAAGGCGCATCTTAACATAACAACCTTTTTTATGAATAAAGAAATGAAAAATACAAAAGTATTTTCTAATGCTTTCTAACTCGACTGTACTAAGGGTGAATAGTTTATCTCTCTTACTTGCTTTTGATATTGTTGGAAGTTTCTATTAGCTGCTAGTTAGGGGAACGAATTTATACGGATTTATTTTAATGTGCTCTCTTGTTACTGCCTTGTTCTTGTTCCTACTAGTTTAAAACGTGCTCTATTGATATTGGGCTATCGTCAAGCAAATATGATAGTTATTCCTAAAGAAATAAGGTCATTGTTTAGAGCCATGGTTGACAAATATTTATGTTAGTTGAATTTCTCGTGACAACGACCGTTGTTACACGGTTGAAACGTCGAGATAATTCAGCATTTTACTACTGTAACAATTAGGTTAGGTAATGTTAGCTTAATAATCGTAACTTGACAAACACACTCAAAGTAAGCCACGTGACTTTATTTATTAATATATATTGATATAAAATACACACGTATTATTTGCTCATAACTAGCCAATTACGGATTTACATTTTATAATTGTAATTGTTAATTAATACACCAAACGTTACATTCACAAACTATAACTTTGAAAAAGTAAACGCGAATTTAAAAAAAACTAACTTGAAAAACCCTACCCTTTTTCAAAAATCCAAAACATTTTCAAAAACCCTTTCACTACCTCATTATACTAATTAGCAAAGAAAAAAGGATCGTGAAAATGTCGATCAGCCCCCGACGATTCCGAGTAGACGATATCAAGATGGCCCCGGGACTAACTAATGAAAAGCACCTTGTACACTTTATTAACCGTAATGTATGCATGATGGGCTAGCCGATAGCTGAATGTCAATGCTGGGTTTAGATTTAGAATAGGGTTTTTGTGCAGTAGGAACTGAGTGGACGTGGTTGTGGTTACATAGTGTAAGGCTGTGAGGAGAGAAGTTAAAAATAAAAGCGGATGTTTTGTGTTACAGCATTAAATAAAATAAAAATTTAATTTACTATTTTGGTAAATTTTTCTTGATTTTACGTTGAGAGTTATGTAATATTTTATTTTATTGGCAAAAAATCTGGACTACTTTGCATTCATGATACTAAAGGTAGGAAAATGGTTTCTTATCGCGGTTAATTTCATGACTAACTTCCGATAATAATTGTATGTATGTAATGAATGTAAACTCTTAGCACGAAAACAATTACAAGATATATTTGCATCAATTCCGAACAGAAGAAATGCTTTCGAAAACACAAACGAAAAATGGCAACCTTAACCAAATTGTACGTGATACACGGTTCTGTTTTAACGGTGTTAGTTTATTTTAAATGTTTTGTTTTTGTCCTGGTTTATTATTTTTAAATATCTTTGACAAATAACAGAATATTGTATTCATCTAACATGACAATCTCAACCACAAGAATGTCTGTTCGTTTATCTACATTGTCAAACGGCTAGATCGTTGTAAATCACTAACAAATGCGTAACTTGGGTACCGTCATTTATTTAAAGGTCCCAGAACTCATTTGCTCCGTGACATTGCAAAACCGCGTAACTACCAAAGCAAATAAGGTTCAGTCATGTATAACTTTAAGTAGAAACGGTGTTGTTTTTGCACCTTATTGAAATTGTTATTAACGCAGTATTATTTGCTTAGCCATATAGCTTAGATTTATTATCTCGGAAGCTATGATTGTATTGCCTATTAGTTAAGAATATGAAGCCAGATCAAAACGAGTATTAAAACGAATTGCGCTTACGATGTTTTGGTATTTAACTAATAAATTTGGCAACTACAATCAGAATAGAGTAAACGCCAACCGACATGAGTTCATTTTTGGTTTAAATGGTTGTGTGTTTGTTCATAGAAAGAAATATAAATATTTATTTACCTACTTAGGTAGGTATATTATAAACTACGTATACCACTTTGGCCTAGCTCCTTCATAGATGAAACCTGAGACCAAATTAAAAAAAACACGCATTCATTCATTCAATCATTTTAAATTCGCTGAATAAAAAATCGTCGCTGAATTACGAAAATAGTTGTGTATCAAAACCAACTAACTGATTACGTTAAGTGACTTGGCCCGTGCACTACCGTGCACTTTTCTTCTAAGACTTATAGTCGATATTAGTCGGAAACGATTTTCTCAACAAAAACAGAAACGCATTTATTTAAGTGTTACAGCGATTGAGAGTAACAGAATAGTTTTTGTTGTAACCACATTGAGAAATTACTGTCAGAGCTGACGCAGTAAAAACTGTGGAAATAGCCACAGAGGAAGGTAGAGGGGTTACTTCGAACAAGTCTGATAAAAAGTAAGCTTTGAAAACCCGACTGTATTCATCAATATAATGTAACAGACGAAACTAACTAGCTGACTTCGTTTTTGTTTCACTTCCTTTTGTACAATATGGTATATATAATATAGGTATATATAATAGAGGTAGATAGGTTACCTATACGGTATTCCGCGTGTAAAAATGGCCCGACTTACGCACACATAATCAGTAAATATTGCAATTACAAACTAATTCATAAATGACAAGTGAAAGCAGGATGGTATGCTAATTTCCGGGAGCGAAACAGAGACGAGTGTATGTTGCTCTGCAGACTAGTTCACAGTTCCGTAGACGGTGCAAGAGTAAGTAAAGGTGTACCAATTGGCTTGGTTTTAGTTTAGGGTGCCACTATCGAAGTGCGTATAACATATCTACCTCTTTTTACTATATTATATCATTGTATAGGTACATATTTTATACAATTATCGGTCTAGTAGTGCGGATTCATTGGGGTCATGGGGGTATTGGGGGTCATAGCCGACCCTGAGCCACGTTACAATTAAGTGTGTATGTTAAAAATCTGACAGTTTTGTACTTTGGCAAAACATTAGTTGCACTGCTACGCGTATGGGCAAAAGGGGAAAACTTGTAAAGTAAAGATTTTTCTGGTGCATCATTTCATCATCATCATCAGTCAAGTGTAAAACCTTTTTACAGCGTTTATTTGTTCAATATGTTATCTGTTTTCTTAATACTCTGTGACAACACGGAAACAAGGAAATGACGACATTAGTCAATCCTTTTTAACCGACGTAAAACAAAAAAGAGTATTATTAAGTCTTCAGCGCCAGGTTCCGAGCTTTCTATATCAAATTGACCCAATGTGGAGTCTTGTTCAATTTGTTAATTGTACTTATTACTGTCGAAGAAAAACGCGGAAAGCTATTCCAAGTGTGATTAAAAAGGGGAATAAGGCTTGGAAATTGAAAACTCAAAGAATACCGTATGTGAATAGTTTTGGAGCATAAAATCGCATGGCAGACGACTGTGTAAAATTACATTTCGTTTTACATTACTTAACTAAAGGATAATCTAAGTAATAATCAATCAATTCTAATTTGCGCGAAATTTAAATGCGAAAATCAGTCTGCTTGCTCAATTTCATGCATTGCTGAACGGATTTTGATAAGATTTTGTAGCCAATTTTTTGTAGCCGTGAGTTTATTGCCATAGGATTTCCTAAAAGGTCAAAGACACGGGTAAATAGTATTATAATATAACGTATAATAAACTTTTAATAAACAAGTTTTATATCTCCATCATAAAATACTATTCAATACATTGAGTGCCAGCGCCTTTAACTTTCATACGAAATTGCATCCAATAGGAGTTCTTAGATCTCAATACGTTAACACTCAATACTCGCAACGCTACATAAAATCTAATGCAATTTAAAATTTCTATAAAAAGGGCGTAAGTTTTAATACAATCCTATTGAATTCTGGCCCTTATTTGTAAATGTAATATGGTTGCATTTGAATTGGCTAAGTAGTACATACGTCGTTTTGACTGGGGATTGTTATTTGTATTTATGTGTATGTACGTATATTCAACAAAATAAGTTCAAGTTCCTTTCCCGACACATTTTAACAACAAAGAACAAATTATTTTCAAGAAAATATATTAAATAGGAACACTACACCTTACTACCAGTAGGGATTATTACTGGCGCGTTTACCCTAGTTACTAACAAACAAAACTCTACTTTGTACCCTACAACATACGGTTGATATTGCAGTGTCAGTGTTTTGTCAAGGTAAACGTGCCTTTAAGACTTTTGTTGACATATTTCAGTTTTATGTTTTTCTATTGTAAGAAATTGTGTTTATTATTTATTACTCGCAGGCGTGAGACCGACTCGGGAGCTATTCTTTAACCTCGTAAGACCCCAATACCTATTTTTGTTACATTGTAATTGCAACCCTGTCGAATTAACTATAAGGTGCCTTTTATATTTGGTATTGTCCTCAAGCGAAAACCTGGAGATTCGGCTGGTTAAGGTAACACGTCGAAATCGCCAACCCATCGATTCACACGATGCAATTTCACGCGTAATCTGGATAGATTGGCAGTCGAATTGGGTCGTGAGACTCGTAAGCTCAATTTGAGTTATAAAATACAAGGTCAAACAAACCGGGATACGAGATTGGACCCAAAAATAAATGAAATCGGCCGTGCCATTGTGTACAGTTAACAACTTTAAATTTTGAGACCCCAGAACGTACGGTAAAATATTTTTTACGGTTTAGTTACGCTAAGATTGACATCTACTATTTGTTTTACCTACAAGTTGACAGGTAGAGAGTGCTTGTAGCATTAAGTCCGCCTTGTGGCCACTTATTCAATTTTGTCCAGTAAAGTTTTAAATAAATAAATACGAATTCAGAAGTAGCTATAGATTTTAGTACTTTGTCGCAGCTAGTGATATAAGTACTAAATTTAAACCACTTTCAATGTGTGTTACTGCGACAAAGTACTAAAACTTGGACTATATTGGTACTGTCATAATGACCTAAGTCACGAGTAAGAAATTACTTACGTCAAAATTAATAGTAGCTCAACAATTGCGATAAAAAATATCTCACTCTTTTACTTTGGGTACTAGAAAACTATACATATTTAAATAGGTAAATAACTAGGTACCTAAAGATAGAAAATATAATACAAATATTTGTGCTCGTCGCTCAATATTTGCTTTTCCCGGAAATCGAACCCGAGACCGGCTAGCTTCGTCGAATTGAAAGTCGATAAAGCAAGAAGGAGAATAACAGCAAAACTTCGCCTTTACCATTTGACGGACCGATTGTTTTAACAATGGAGAACTCTAATAGGGTTTTCCAACATTCAAATATGCACCTAATTAGTAGACGTTTGAGTTCATAATTAGATCGGCAAAGTTTGGCAGTTAGTTCGTTTTGTTATGCAGCATGCAACTTTCTTGACGGAACAAAGTAGTTTTTAGTATATTTATGTCGCAGTGTATATAGTTGCGGTTTCAAATGGAGTTATTAGGAATTAAAAATCATCGGCATTTTAACCTCGTAAGGCCCAGTGTGTAATAGAATGTACATAATTTGAACTGTGTTGCAATGTAAATAAGGTTTATTTTCCTATGTTCATAAACTGAAAATGTCATTATCGAACAAACGTAATTGAACTTTGTTGCGTTGATGGTAGATTCAAAGTCCCACTCACAAAAAACTACCTGTTTTTAGTATGGTTACGAGGTTAAAAGTCTTATAAACAAAAAGTTCTTTGGTAACTCCAAGGAAGCACCAAGTAGTAGTAAGTAATACTTAAATGATTATTGAATAATAAATTGGTAAACTCATGTGTGTAGAGACGACTAAGGGAATAAAGGCTTGTAGTACCTACTGTTAGGCGATGGGCTTGCAACCTGTCACTAATACGCTGGTAAACATCTTAGCCTAATTGTGCAAATTGTGGTTATAGAATTATCAACAAGTTTTTAGAGATGTTTGTCATTCTGTAGCTCTGCCTACCCCACTCTGGGAACGAAGGCGTGAGATTATGTATGTATGTACTCATGTTTGTTTGGCGCTTATCAATTTTGTTAAAACTTTTAAGGTATGTAAGCACCTAAGGTTAACTCCTATACTGTGATTTTTGTTCACAATATTGTTACCTATATAGCACTAGTAATTATTTGCTTAGCTGCTCGATAGTTCTCTGGAACATACTCATACAATTTTATGATTAGGTGAAAACTTGTAAATGGCCTAGTTTATTATACACTGTAAAATTTATTGAGTGACAAAAAGTCTGTTAGTTTTCCGAATATAAATAAAATAAAATAAAATAAAATAACTTGGTTTTTAGGTTATGATTCATTTTTGAATATTAATAAAAGTATTAGCCACGAAGTATCTTCATTATTATTATTACGCAAAACATGAACATTAAAAAAAGAAAGCTTTAAAATGCCGACTGCTCTTGTTTTGATAATTTTGTGGCAGTATTATTTTTCTCCGTTTTGCTTATATTTTAAGATTTTTTGTCGAATTGTAGAGCCCTTTCATTTTGATATCATTTACAAAACATACATAATAATTATACATAATGTAAATAAATATTACCCCTAGGTAATTATAAACTATAACTCTATGTTAAACTTTACTATTAATAACAACGACTTAGCTTTTAAATCCTTTTGCTTTTATTTTATTTCAACTTTTCACAATTGTTCACAACAAACTAAAAAATATATTTTTCAAAACATAATAAAGTGAGAAATGTTTGATTGACATTTTGCAAAGAGATATATAAGAAGAGATAGGTACCATCAATATCTTTAGTTCGGGAAAAAACTATAGACGAGACGAGATATATACGAGGGCTGCTACTTATGTATCCGGAATCTGGGATTCCAACATTTATAAACGTTATATCTGCCCTCCATGGTAAAATTTGAACTTTTTTTTTAATACTGGCCGCTATACATTTTTTTCTTATGTACGCTAGTCTTTTGTTTTTGGCGGGATCAAAATTTCATCTCGCTGCAAGAATGGAACTCACTCGTGAAAATATTCGTGCTATGATTTATTATGATTTTCGGCGTGGTTTAACGCAACAACAGTGCATAGATCAATTAACTTCGACTTTTGGTGATGAAGCTCCATCGAAAAGCACTGTGTACCACTGGTTTAGTGAGTTCAATCGTGGACGTAGTATGCTCACGGACGAAGTTAAGGAAGGTCGCCCGAAATCGGTCGTTGTACCACAAAATATTGAAGCTGTGCGAAAACTTATAATGCATGACCGTCATGTTACATATCGCGAGATAGAGGCGACTCTGGGCATATGTATGACGAGCATTAATAAGATATTACATGATCATTTAGCTGTAAAAAAAATTTGTTCCCGTTGGATCCCTCACAATTTAACTAAGGATCAAAAAGAGGCTCGCGTCGAATGGTGCAAGAAAATGTTAAAAAAATATATCCGTGGTGACTCAAAAGCTGTTTATAATATCTACACAGGTGACGAATCCTGGATCTATGCGTATGATCCGGAAACTAAACAACAATCAACAGTGTGGGTGTTTCAAAATGATCCGAACCCTACGAAAGTAACTCGTGCAAAAAGCACCTTGAAGCAAATGGTCGCCTGATTTTTCGGTATTAATGGCCATGTGGCTACAGTGCCACTAGAGAATCGTAAAACGGTTAATTCGGAATGGTACACGACCATTTGTTTGCCGGAGGTATTTGAAGAAATACGTAAAAACAACCAGCGACGCAGAATCGTTCTTCACCATGACAATGCCAGCTGTCATACATCACGCGAAACGACTCGATTTTTGAAAGGTCAAAATATAGAATTAACGGGTCATCAGCCGTACAGCCCTGATTTGGCACCCAATTATTTCTATTTATTCCCAAATGTAAAGAATAAATTACGTGGTCAACGATTTTCGACCCGTGAAGATGCAGTCGACGCGTTCAAACAGCACGTTTTGGAGATACCTCAGTCAGAGTGGAAAAAATGTTTTAAAAATTAGTTTCAACGTATGCAGAAGTGCATCGATCATAAGGGAGAATATTTTGAAAAACAATAAAACCAGATTTAGTCATATACGTTTGTTATTTTTTTCTATTCCGGTTACATAAGTAGCAGCCCTCGTAGAATAATAGACTTCCCAGAGCATTACAATAGACGAAACTGCAATCAGAATTTCGGGAAAGCTTTGTATGCAACTATGCAACGCATTTGCAGTCTTCGTATTGCAATTGTCTATAGGTAACAGATCCCATTTACCATCTGTTTTGTTTTTGCCATCTCCTAGCCATAAAAAACGTTCTAAAAATCATAAAAATAATCATAAATTATTCTACCTAATTGATACAGTGGTTCCTAGGTTGACTAAGGTTACGCAGGCTCGATCCTGGCTAGACACATATTTCGTGGGTAATACTGCAAAACCGCGTAACCAACAAATTTATATAAAGCAAAATAAATCTTAACATCTTAGAAAAGAGGTGCATTTTTTACCTCATCAAAAGTTTTACTTACGCGGTTTTGCAATTACACCGACGATTTGTCACCAGTTCGCATTATTTACGCGCCTTTGTGTCTAGCAATAAACATACAGACACGTTAAAACATAACAACTAGACGTTCAACGCCACCGATGAAGGACTGCATATTTGTTCTAATACGTGAGGTGTGTCGACGGGCCACGAAAAGTTTAAGAAGAGTCGAGAAATTGGTCATGTCTGTGAAGTGAAGAGTTGGCATATACTAATAAAGTGTACAAGTTATTGTTAGTCTGTGGATATTTTAAAATGATTTTTCTTGTGTATTCATTCTTAAGTTTCAACGCTAGACTTTCCTTAGTGTAAAAGTTCACATTAAATAATAGAATTGACGGTAAATTGTGTTGCGTCAATGTTTATTTAACCCCCTACGCTAGGGGTGCTATACGTTTAACGTGTGTATGTGTGTCTGTCTGTGACATCATAGCTCCCAAATGGGTGGACTGATTTGGACATGGTTTTTTTTTAAATAACGTTAGTTTTATCAGGATGGTTCTTAGCTAGGTTTCATCAAAATTGGTTGAGTCGTTTAAGAGATATTAGTTCTGAAAGTAAAGATCCGATTATATCGGAGTTATTTTGTCTATTCAAAAGTTATGATAGTATACGGATATAATTATGTATGTAAATAAATGTATGTATGTTCCTTTACGATGTGATAAGCCTAGGTTATAGTGACCCTGCCTTCAAAGCTATCGGTTCTGGGGTTGATCCGGCCGATAAGGTTTCTTTTTTTCAAGTTATTTAAGTTTAAAATGTTTAAATACATACCCTCTAGGCCACATTAAAATTCGATTAACAACACCAAAATTATAATATTTATATTTAAAAAGCCTCTATACGGCAATTATAGCGCTGCTTGTACACCGTTAGCGCTATAAGGGCAAGTCCTAAATCGGTTTAGCGCTTGTCGCATTAGGCGCTGCGCACGCGGCGATCGCGCATTCCCAGGAAATACCAATTACATCCATATTGGGAAGCTATTGTGGGGATTTTGAGACTTTTAGTAATTGGGGGATAGATTTAAAACTAGAGATTTTTTTAAATTAGATTATAAGTAACAATGTCGTAACTTTTTTTCTAGTTACTAGCTTCTGCCCGTGACTTTGTTTGACTATCACACGGGAAGAAGTTTTTTCGGAAAAAAGGTAGCCTCTGTGTTATATCAGCTATTTTCACTCACCTAAATCTGTTAAGCCGTTTCAGCGTGAGGAAGTAACAAAAATTCTTAATGATTAGTGTGATTAAACACACTTTTCACACTTAAGTGTGTAAAATGAAAAATCATTTGATCTTAAAATAAATAAAAATGTACTTATAGTTCTTGTTTGGTCACCTTTTATCTTATCTTATCTTATCTTACAGATGGGCCCTTTCGGATACACTTCGACCCTTTAGCATCTTTTGTGCAATTACCCTCTTACACACTCAGCTGCTCGAATGTGCAGGTTTCCTCACGATGTTTTTCCTTCACCGTAAGAGCATCGGGTAATGCACTTAAGTTAGAAAAACTCATTGGTACATGGTGACCGCGGGGGTTCGAACTCGGTACCTTACGATCACGAGTCGACCCCCTAAGCCACTAGGCCACCGACGCTCTTGGTCACCTTTTAGTTTTAAAGCAAGTAAACTCTTTATTGCACAGAAAAAAATCGTTTAACAAAAATCACTTATATGAATAAAAATTATGCACAAAGGCGAACTTATCCCTTTAAGGGATCTCTTCCAGCTAACATCTTCGTGTATAGTCGCAGAATAAGTAATAGTAGAGTGTATTGTTCCAGCTAAGTCAACAATGACTAATCTTGGAAGTATTGGAACAGTTAACCTTTTAAACGCTTTTTCAAATCAAAACTTGTCACTCACACGCCATTGACAGCTCAAAACCAGAGCTAATGTCAACTTTACCTCATAGACAATCAGGTCTATTTTCCACTGTCAACCATGACTGATATATCAGTCGTTGGCGTTGAACCTGCGGTGCTGATATATGAGTCGTTGGCGTCGAAAACGTTAAAACATTGACGCAAATTCGTCACTGTTTGTGACACTTTCAGATGCGAGTCTATTTCTCATTCTAATTTTATTTTAGAAGCTTTTTATAAACTTGCAATGCGTGTATGTCAGTTTAAGTCAAATCTTCCAAATCAATTTTGAACCAGTTCCCTGGAATTATAGTTTGGTGTTGATAAGCATATATAATGACCAAATAATGTTAAGTCAGCAAAAAAAGCTTGTCCAAAAATGTTTTTATTTGACAGAAACTTTTCATTCTAATTTTAATTTTGGCAGGCTTAAACAAGATCCATAATCCAGCGGACTAGTTAGATGAGATGAAGTAATGTTAGATAGGTATGTTTTGGAAATGTTGATGTTACAGTTTCAGAAAAAACATGGTCTGAATAGAATATAGTAGAATATAATCTTTATTTGCATAAAACATGGGTCAGAACAGATGTTACAATAGAATAGGAGAAAAACATGTCCTGCTGTGCCAGCGTACAAATATTGTTAAAATTATTATTAAACTATTATACATTTAAATCATAGTAAATTAAAATCATTATAGCAGCTACATAGAAAAATAAATAAAATCATTGAAATTTACACTCATTATTAAGGAAGTCATTTACAGTGTGGAAACAATTATTAATTAAATATTTAAATAACCGTATTTGGAAATATTTGGTTGAGTGTTCCTTAAAGTCACCAGGTAATTTATTGTATAACCTAACCTTACCTACCCTAACCTAACCTTGTAATTGTAGGCATTGTTTCGAAATAAGGCTAGTCTTTGAGGGGGAGCTACTATAACATTTTTTCCGCTATTAGGTAACAGTTTAAATAAGTATAAATGTTTTTTTACAAACATACACATTTCCAATATATACAATGATGGCAGGGGCAGTATATTTGTCCTCTTAAAAAAAAGGTTTGCAACTGTCTAAAAAGTGAGCCCGAAATAAGGACCGAATACACTTCTTTTGGGATTTAAAGATACGAATAGCTTCCTAGTTTAGGTTGTAAAATATGATGACGAGGATGCGTTTAGCCTAGTTTGATTTCCGGTATGGGCAAATATTTATAGCTGGAGCATTTGTCCCTGAGTCTCGGACGTTTTCTGTCAAGCATGTATTTATCTTTATAAGTATGTTTATCGTTATCTCGTACCCATAGTACAAGCCTAGATCTTAGTTTGGGACTAGGTCAACTTGTGTGAGATTATCCCCTTTTTTATAAGAGTGGGAGGATCCTGATGGGAAGTAATCCGGAGATATTTATTTATTCAAATACAATGGCAACATTTATGCATTTTAAATTGCCGAACTGGTCTTAAGAATTATGGATGTATTATAGTTTACGGAACGAGTGAGAAAGAGAAAGATAATGACGCTACCGACTGTGTAAGTTTTAGATTAGGTAGCCAGGGCGTGACTGCCACGTTAGCGGCCGCCATATTTGGCGCTAGCGGCTAGCGCTAGTGCTAGCTAGTTTAGCTAGTGACGATTAAACGTATCACGATTCGCATTAGTAGATTAAGTGTCCGGATTTTATTGGTTTTAAATGATCGCCTTTTGTGTTAGTGATAATACTTTTAGTGATATATGTCTGGTGATCTGGTCGGCCTAATTGATATGAATATATTTAAGTCAGTAGAACCATATTGCCTTTAATAATGATATCGTATTGTCAACGTTTTGATAGCTCTTATTTACTTGACAGTAATGGCGGTTGAGTTGAAAACAATACAATAACATGTCAAGATCAATTATGGATTTAACCAGTGGAATAGATCGAGGCCCAGGTAGTGAAAGTGTTAACAAATTGCTCACAATAAAAATGTGATTTCATTATAAAGTTTTTTTAACAATATTTGTGCTATGAATACTCGTAGGTAATTGATTTCTTAATTCATATTTTTTTACATAAAACAACTAATTTTTTTTTCGTTTTTAACCGACATGTGTCTCTGTGCATCGTTCTGTGGCCCCGAAGCTCCGAAGCAGATGAACCAATTTTGTTTTAGTTCTAACATAAAGCTAATTTAATTGGGATGATTCTGAGGCCAGTTTGCATAAAAAATGGCTGACCTGTTTATGAGATATCAACCCTAAAAATAGACATTGCCATTACATCAGAAATTTGTATCTGTTTAATAGCTATGGAAGAATAATAGTCGATTAATAGACAAGACGTATAAAGCTAACGTAAACGATTTTCGAAACTTGTAAAAATGTCAAAAAGACATAAGCGCCGACGCAACCGTTTATAGTAAACGCCATCTTACGGGGCGACCAAGACGGTAGTGTATCTCGGCCTCGCGTCGACTCGCACGAGAGTCTGAGGGCTCTGCCAAGATGCACTACGCGAACTAACGTTTCTATTCGTTTCATTTTTAAATCAATCGCGTCACTGATAGATCACGTGACTTTTCGTATCACGTCATCTACCAGTGACGCGATTGGTTTAAAAAAAAATCTAATTGAAACGCTAGTTAGCGCAACGCATCTTGGCAGGGCCGTCTGGTCGCCCCGTTACATTTTCGATATCGATAACTTTCGCCGAATGCATTTTGTCGAGGGCTACTCATTTACTTACTCTAGCATTAGACAATACGAATGGCAACTTAATGAAGTTATTATTCTGTTTACAGTTCATTATACTCCGCCAGTATCCTGTTCAATAATTCAACAAATAATCTGTAATTACTCCGAACCATCTCTACACTATTAAAAGAGAGTTTATGTTGCTAAAATACGTACAGGTTTATGACTTTACTTAAAGCTTCCATGCCCAACATCCTTGGCTACCATATAAAAAGACCCGATATAGGGTCAGAGGTAGTGAACGAGTTAATGCCACAGAGCAGAGTATCATTCGATGGCTATTAAATGCCACCAATTATGTCGATATTAAAAACCTTTGAGGCTTCTAAAGATGGAATTAGAATGAGCGAGGACTGGCTGTTTGGCCAACACATAAAAAAGTTGTCATAAATTAATATAATCAAGCTACGAACAAAATAACGTATTTGAATGATGTGCTTACAGTTTGGTCGTTCTAAGAGGGCCGATTTGACAGCTGTCAACTCAGTACAAAATGTGTTTGAGGTTATATTTTATACTGCGTTGACAGCTGTCAAATCAGCCCTCTTAGAACGACCAAACTGTAGTTTTCACTTTTTTTTAAACTTGTTCAAAAGTCTTCCTATAAATTTAGGAAACAGAAATGTTTTTATAAAAGTATTTTTATAAATTAAATTCATATTCTCAATGGTGTACGTTTAGTGAATATGGATAGCAAATCAACATAAACAATACCAATACTTTAAGTAGGTATCTACCTAATTAAAGATCAATATCTCCCTCTTCGGAACTCGAAATTTATTAAACTTTCACTTTAGGTAAGTTTAACATTAAATTTGTTTCTATTAAAAAAAACGATAAAATTTATCTTGCAAAGTGAAATATAAAAAGTGATTATTATGTTCCGCGTCAATTATATAAAATGTTTTTACGCGAATAAGTCCCATTTTTGAATCATAATTATAACATCATGAAAGTGTTAATACAAACAATATGTTATTATTCTATGTGAGCGCATTCCTGTGTATTAATGCGTCTATGGTACGACCTATAATGTAGGTAGTTAAGAGGACAAAATTTCTCTCTAATCAACTTGCGCTTTAAGAGTGTTTTCCATCATGAGCTGTAAATCTTAATAATAGTACTAAACACGCAGCCGTCTGCTGAAGATTTTATTCGTATAGTGAACCTAGCGAGGCATTTAGGGTTAAAATCGTTCCATCATTACGTCTTGATGAATCGGTCATTCCGTAGTCACAACTGAATTCAACTCGTGTTTTTTTGTGTTTAAAGTTGAAATTTGTTTGGGAGACGTACGTTTCGGCTATTGGCTGCGAAGGCGAGATGGGCCTTTTTTCCCCGTGTTCAGTTTTTATACGCGGATAGTGTTTGATGGTTGGAGTAGTAATTTAGGTAGGTAAGGGGAGGGAGGGGTAATTATAGGGTTGCCTGTGTCATTGTCGGTATCTTGCGAGCAATTCTAATTTTGGACGAAATTGAATAAGGAATGATGTCGATTTTTGATGGAAGCTTCTCAAAGCTGCGGTTTTGATGTTTGTCTGTGAAAATGTGGTAGGGTTGTCACGTTTTTATTATGTTTTTTGTACTAGGTTGATAACAGTCAATTTTGCACACGTTTCTTCTCGGAACAAGCATTTTTTTTTGCGAGTTACTAGATTTTTTATTATCACGGTATAAGTATAACTCAAAAAGAACCCGTTTTGCTTTCGATACGAATACGTTTTGATACGAATAGGTATCATGAATGATATAATAATGATAGTTAAAAGGGGATACATGGGAAATTATTTGACTATCCTTGTTTACGTTATTTATTTATTACATACTATATTCTGCCCGAGACTTTGTCTGCTTAGATTTCGATTATCGTTATTCCCTTGAGAACATTAAAAACTTTCGAGATGCCTATATGGTAATCCAGGGTATAAATTATCTGCATTCCAAATTTCATCCAAATCCGTCCAGCCTTTGCAGCGTGAAGGAGTAACAAACTTTAGCTTTTTTAATATTATTAGGATGTTAGTAGACACATTAAATTATTATGTTTCTTAAAAACTTACAAATTAACGGTATTTATACAGGGTGACTGCGGGGTCGTGTAGCAACAAATTAAACTAAAACTCACTACACAATTAGGAACATAATGTAATAGATTTAAAAGCGTCAAGACAATTACTTTGTTTTTTTATTAAAAACGTTGAATGAATTCTTTTTATTCGAGATCATGGCCACCCTACATACTCAATTTCTTACTCGTCCGATCGTTCGATTTTCAAATAGGTTTCTATGTTTTAACATGAAAACGTTAGGTGACCATAATTTTTAATAACTAGGGGAACATAATATTATTTTAATAAAATGCTAAACTTTAATTGTTTCAAAAAAATAGAACCTCTATCATTTACTGAGTTGGGAAAATTAATTTAGGATCACGACCCCGCAGTCCCCCTGTATACCTATTTAGTAGCTAATTTGAATAGATTTGTTGCAGTAAAAAATATGTCTATTGTTAAATTATGCGAATGTCATCTTACATGCCTTACATTTGGTAGTATCGCCTTCAGTTTCACAAGAATTTATCAGCTATGTGACTTGGAAGAGATCTCTATAAGTAACATTTGTTTTTTTGTTGTTTATTTCATTGCATGTTTAAAAAAAGCACTATACATATCTCGGCGGGAAATATGGGGTTGCCAGCCTCAGACCTATCCGGCCTCGCTTTGCTCGGCCGTCTATACGTCTTCGGCCTGCAACCCCTTTTGTCCCGGCCTCTGTAGTAATGTACTATAGTTTGCCTAACATAACAGTAAATACTCATGATTAACTTACGTAGGTAGGTACACTTATTTTGACAGGGGCAATGAAAACATTCCTATAAAGCTATTTTACAAGAAAAAACTCAATCTATCACTATCTCCTTCTCACTTATGACATTTATCAATCCTAGGCGAGGATTAATCATCATTACTCACTCTGGATACGAGAAAAAAAAACTTTTGGGCGTTCTTTGAAAATCTTGTTGATGTTCCAGTAATGTTATGTCGTTAGAGTCGGTTTGGATTCAAAATGGCTTCCCTATTTAACCGACTACGGACAAAGAGGTAATGATTTTGTCGGTTGTTATTTTCGCCTGTTTTCTCGTAGTTCCTAGAATATGTATAAAATTTTGACATATTTCTTGCATGGCTTACGTCATGTTTAATCTTACATAACGGATTTGACTTGCGTATTTTTCTGTTTGATTGATTGCGTATACGCATTTAATGATGTGCAACACTTTTCTAGCGAATTTGGGCCAATATCGGTTTCTGTACGGATTTTTTAACTAATCCGATTTGAACTGTTCTTAATTCTAAATATAAATATAATTTGAAAGTGTCAACCCTAAAACCAACACTTATTTCCTTATATTTCGAACACAAACCAAACTTCCAACGGAAAATCGACCACAGACTAGACAAAAACGCACCTAAGATTCCTTTCCACGAAGCCTACACTTACGTTCATTATTCCACCAAATTTCAAATGATACACAAAATACACTTCTAGCACGTTAATAGGCCTAAAACCCGGGGCTTGTAATTTGGCCGAGTATTATTATGCCCCGGTCCGGTAATGACCAGAAAAAAACGGACAATAATGACGGATAAAAAATAAGCCGCCATGTTGGTCTAGCGGCGGTTCTATTTTTGAATGTTATGGCTTTGGGTTTTGAATGTGAATGAAGGTTTTGTTTGTACTTTGTAATCAGCCAGTAATAATTTCTGTTGTCGTTTGAATATTTTAAAATACGTGTAGGTACTAGGTACTAGTTTGACATTTGTTATTTTTAATTTACAGGCAATGGGAAATAATTGTTCCTTATCATAATTATTTTGGGAAATTGAATCCTGACCCACCATGGATCGGTGCCACAGTGACATTATAACACAGTTATATACTTTTTACGAATCATACCGTCACTGTGACATGGTTCTATGATTTGTCAAGGTTCCATTGGGCTATTACTACACACACAGAACTATCTCGATATAGGTACAACTCCCAGATTCTTAATAGAGATCGGCTGGCTATCGCTATCACCCTTGCACTCGCAACTGACATTATATCTGTCACTCGTGTTTCATACAAAAACGAAGATTGCCGATCAATATAAAGAAAATGGTTGCACTGTAGTTCTGTGACTACACATTCCCACTATGAATGGATCAATTTTTTTTTATACGTTTTTCTACTCACCCAATCCTAAGTGACGATGAGATCTAGAATAATATAAGGTGGTCTTTTCATTCTATACTTGAAAACGAACAAAGTTGCTTAACTTATCCAATTAGATATCTTTGATAATTAAAATGAAATAACTCCTTACATAGCATTATTATTTGTCAATACTAAACCACCTTTGTTCTTCGTTATGTCTCACATTAAAATAAATAAATAAAAAACGTACCTCTTCTAATCACCGACACCCACGGTCGGGTTTTTTCGGAAAAGGTCGGCTGTTTCGAAGGGTAGTGCCAACATAATGATATACTAAATCCAACATAATTAGATAGGTATGGACTGACTGACCAGTATGTTTTGCAGCAAAAAATATACTGCGTTAGTAAAAAACAGTTAGCCCAACTAGATTTTAAAGACAGAGGTCATGGTTTTTACGATATAATAATATTATATTATTTACTAAAGGAAGGTCGCCATTTTATTACGCGTAGAATTAGTTTCCCGCCAGTCCCTTTATTTCTTCCTGTCGGGGATCAATTTTCTAAAAGAGTGTCACTGAAGATATGACAGTAATCAAAATTCAATATGGCGGCAACCAGACGCAATAAAACTCGACCAAGTATTACAAGTGGGGTATCATTGAATAGGGATTTAAAAATCATCTTTAGGCTTCTTTCATAATTTTTCATTTTGAATGATCATTTAGGATTTATAACGATTTAAATTTGGTTAGCAACAGTCGGGTTTTGAGAGCTTGCTTTTTGTTAAAGTTATTATTTGGTGATTATTATTTATATCTTTAATATTTTAGCTTAGTTTCATTTTAATTAAAATTTGCGTTTAGTTTTAATTTTTAATTGTATTAATGTTGAATTCTGTAAATATTATGTCGATTATTAATTAAACACGGTACCTATTTAAGGATGTATTTCTCTAGACGAATAATCGGAGCCTTGCACCTAGGGCATGCAATTAAACCGGTTATTAACCGTTTTTGTATGAAAATAACCGGTTAAAACCGGTTATAACCAGTTATTTGCATTCCCTACTAGCACCTATTTAACAAGCCTAGAGCTTAGTTTGGGATTAGACCAATTTGTTTGAGAACGTCCCCTGATTTTTTTACCCCTAATGATAGCAACATAGTATAAAGTAATATAATCATAGAACTAACTACCGTTTCAATTACATCCAATTTTGAGCCATTTATAACTAACTAATAGAGGTGACATCTCCGTGTATAATTTAGTAATTATTAACTATAATTCTCAGATCGCGTGTTGGCTAAAATATCCCTATATAGAAACGTAAGTCCGGTTGGCTGTGTAATTATGTTTATTACTGTGATATAAATTCAAAGTTAGCCTAGTAGATGAGATGATGATGATGACGTTTAATGATAAAATGGTGATGAGTTGTCAGTGAAAAAAAGTTGTTAAAGTTTTTAGGGTTCTGTGACCAAAGGGTGTCAAACTGGACCCTTTTAGTAACCCTACGCTGTCCGTTCGTCTGTCCTAACCAGTGATCGGAATAGGTAGAGTATATTTACCTAAAGTTCGCGAAAGGACATAATCTAGAGTGGTTACAACCGGGTGAAATATTAATTTATTTTTATTGAATTCCGGATTTCCGGTATTTTTAATGCTAAATATACGTAATATTTACTCACGATATGGGATATTTTATGTGAGTTTGTGATAAAAGGGGCCTGTAACTCATTCCTTATATCTAATTATGTAATGGCTGGAGTATATTTACCTAAACTTCGCAGAACAGACACATAAACTGGAGACTTCCTTACGACTATATTTACTATTACCAGAAAAATACCGGAAATCGGGAAATCAATAAAAATAAATTAATATTTCATCCGGTTGTAACCACTCTATCCTCCTTCCTCCTCCTCCTCCGAACCCCTTTCCTTTTGCGAACTTTAGGTAAATATACTCTACCTATTCCGATCACTGGTCCTAACTGTAAACAGTCGTATCTTTTGAACTGTAAAAGATAGTGGATAGTTTTATTTTTAGAAATATTGTGTTATTTTAGCTGTGTGGTTGCCGGCTTAGAATAGTGCCACTCCATGTCTTCCCGTGGATGTCGTAAGAGGCGACTAAGGGAATAAAGGCTTGTAGTACTGTTAGGCGATGGGCTTGCACCCTGTCACTAATACGCTGGTAAACATCTTAGCCTAATTATGCAAAATGTGGTTACAGAATTATCAACAAGCTTTTAGAGTTGTTGGCAATTCTATAGCTCTGCCTACCCCAAACTGGGAATAAAGGCGTGAGTTTATGTATGTATGTTGTGTTATTATGTCGGATTTCCTACAAAATTTAATTAAAAAAATATTAAAACAGTAAAAAAATGTTCTTTTAAACTTTTTTTGGTTGAATTGTAAAAACGGTAAAATATACAAGCGTAAATTTTGGTATGATGATAGTTACAAGCCTAAAAAACAAAAAATACTTAAAACCGGTCAAGTGTGAGTTGAACTCGCGCTGATTCGATTGGAGATCGAATACGAATCGGAATATAATACTGCAATCCTAAGCAAAAATGCAATAACTAAATTCAATAGCCAAAGCAGATTCAACTCTCTTCTGTTTGTAACTAGGTTGCAATTTCTACAGATGTTTTGTTTGAGATAACGCCATTATGCTTAGTAGGGTAGAATAGGTCCCTACTGCGCGGTAGTACGGAACTACTGATCTTACCAAAATTGCGGAACATTTCATGTAGGAAAATTTCGGAAACTTCTCACAATTTTGTATGGGGATTGAAAGTTTCCGTTTAAATTTAAATTTCCTATCTTTTGAAAGTTTCCGGAAATTTCTTAGAGCTTTTCCAACTTTTTGGAAACTATCCGCAACTTGCACATCAGTATTACGGAACCCTTGCGCGAGTCCGATACGCACGACCCTGGTTTTTTTTAATTAAGGGAACCAGTGTGCCTACTTTAAATGTAAAAATGTATGATATAAAAGCTAGGTGGCTAAAAACAAGTTTTAAGTTTTGGAAGGATTCCACACTTCCGGAAGGATGTCCAGTTTGCTACCACCAGCTTACCCTATAGAGGCCAAACAGCAGTGTTCGTATTGTTATGTTTCGGTGTGAAATGACTAGCATAGAGGTACCTATTCCATTTTAATCTTTAAGGTTGGCAACACATTTGCAGTCTCAAGATTGTCATCATAAGATTGCAAATTTTGAGTACTCTTCAAGTAAAAAAAACACATTGAAATAGAGCTCTTTGAGGAAATTCATTACTTTCCACTCACTCTATACTGTAGTTACGATGATATTGTCAGAAAAAGACAGGGCGATTTACAAACATATTATATTCCAGAGTCATCAACACTTCCAATGCCCAAGGGCACCTTGACCCTATCAATATGAATTAAAAAAACAAATCGCAAACAAACGAATGGAGAATACAAATTGTATTTTCAATTACACCCGACGCAAACAACATGGCCGCCGGCGAATTAACACTTTCAGTGCTGATGACGCTATATGGGGTTCGATTTGTAGGAGTTTCGGAGATTTTGGCATCGGATGTATTTAAATAAATATTCGCTTTTGTAATTGGTGCGATTAATTTCTTATTATTCGATGCGAATTTTAATTAGATATCAAGAGTAATGTTTGGACTTTTTTTTTTGTAAGCCACGTCAGGGTAACTTTATCAAATAATTTATTTTAAGTACATATTAAGTGGCAAATAAATAAATAATTATCTGAGAACAATCTGATATATTAACATGTACTATGTGCTATGTTTGATTGTTTGTAATATGGTCACTAGACAACAATAAATATTATTTACATGGATAATGTAATAAAAGCGTCCAAGAATAAGAAACTACTTTTAGAAATACTAATATTAGTGAAGGTCCATCTTGTTTTATTTTTTATTTCATACATCAGGATTATTTAAAAACAAAATAAGAAAGAATATCTTTATTATAACAAACCTTTATCAATTAAAAAGGTAAAACGTATCCCGACCGCTACTGATATACAAAAATGTCGATTTGAAATAATCATGCAAAAATATCGAATGAACGCGCTTGCATTTTTAAACTATAACTGCCGAGGCTTGAAAAAAATGGACAAAAACGACACCAATTCGAGCCATTCGATTTGAAAACCTTTGCATGTTAGAGGCCAGTATCGTCGATATTGTGTCAGTTTGCATTTATATTACAAGCCCTTGGGCAGTGAACGGGTTACGATACACTGACTCTCCATCTCATCTTCATACAAATGGTCAAATGTCAACGTCATTACGGTTTTTTTTTAATAATTAAAAGCAAGTAGCCTTTTAAGTAAAGCCGACTGGTATCTCGACCAATGGTTAATATTCCTGAACGCATATTTAGCTGATTACGGGTAAACAATAAAACGGGATAATGTTTTAAGAATTCAAGTACTGATTAAAATTCGATCGATTTGTTGTCTGACTGTATTTTTTTGTGATTGTTTTCAGTTATTTTATTACCCAACTGTATGCAAAATAAAGGTTTTGAGTTTAATAGTTTATTCATGTGTATATAATATCTAATATAGGATGTTCCACTGTAGCTTCTGGGGTTTAGGCCCATTTTTATATACAGGGTGTCAAGAACCTGCGAGTGTCATCTTAAAGCTTAATATGAATTATAAGGGTACGTCATACATAATAATATGTACAAGTCGGGTTTTAGTTTTCATCTTTGCTTGATTATTTGGCTCCTTTAAATTGTTATGCCAAAGCTTTAAAATGTGTATTTAATTCTCGTTGTTATTTGTTACAGGTATGGTGATGAAAACGACTCATAAATCGATAAAAAAAGCACGTGGATACCTAGTTAAGTATAGTCGTTTTTCTAAAATAATTTGCCTGTAATCAAAGGAAAAAACACTTTGAAACTATTTGTTTAAGAGATTACGCCCTAGACTCAACTGCCTTTAGCCCCATATAAGTTTCTCGGGTCCTTTTATTCAGGGAATCCAAAAAACCCTTTTTACTATCGTTTGTTTGGTTGAGTTTTGTTTCGCTAATTCCTACAGCCATTATGCGCTATTACAGCCACTCGTAACAGAAAACATGCCCGTAATGAAGCGTACTTGCCTTCCAAGTGACCCTAAACTTGTATATTCAGAATAAACAACAGAATTTACTGATTTATTACATAAAAGACAAGAGCTTATAATTATTCAGTCGTTAAATGTGTATCAAAAAGTTAAAATGGCATTTAGTTAGCCATTAATCAACGCGAACTCGTTTTTGCGAGCTGTTCATTTCTGCAAAGGAAACGTTAACGTTTATAGAGGATTTTATAACGTTAGTTAGAGATAGATCAACTTTAAATTCATTTAATAAATTTACTGCCGAGATAAACCCAGGAAAAAAAAGAATCACGTGTAGCCCTTAGTTGCATGTAGTTGGCATTATATCAAAAGGAAATAATAAATATTTTTATGGCACGGAAAACACAACCGAGCACACATTCAATCAGTCCCCTATTTCACAATTCTTACAATCGGAGGTTGACAAATTACATACATAAATTGCAAAGTTTATAAGTTCTTACGTCAACGGAATTCATATAAGCTGCTATGCACACTGAAATGTTAGCTGTCACTGTCGGGATTGTAAAGTAGGGGTTTCTTTACCAGCATTGGTACTTTGCGACCACTATTTTCGCGGAAACACCCTGTGTGTTATTCGTTAAATATAATAATGTCACTTTTAGCAGCTAATGATAAATGTGCGTAATTAAACATTATAATTAGAATTATTTCCAAAACCGGTATGTTTTATGGCAACAACTTGCTTATTTATGGCCTCCAAAATATTAATAACATATTAAGCATCCGTTAGTTTCAAGTAAACAGGATGGTTTAAAAATTTGCCTTAAAAGTGTTACCACTGCATTTTTCTTTTACATTAACGTTAATAGAAAACATGTGAGGTACAGGAGGTTAACTTTTTGCGATATATGTTTTTCTTAATAAAATAACCTGATTAACTTGGCGATTTAGAAAATCAAACGGTTTTTTAAAGCGTATTAAGGTGGTAGTAACACGATTTACAATCAACGTCAAAAATAATAAGTTATAACACCAATAACTCTGTACTTAGCTTTATAATAAAGCTGGCTAAAAAAAAACTCTTGAAAATTACACTCATTTTACACTCGAACTTTTTTAAGTTTTGTAATTGTGGCACAAATTAATGATTGTTATTTTTTCAAATGTTACAAATTATTAAACAAAACTTTAACAAACACAAAATTAGTGTTTAGTTACGGCACTTACGTAAATATTTTTGTAATTGTTTTCATGGGAACGAAGTCAAATTGGTGGCAATCAAATACTAGCGGTATTCGACTGGATTGATTTCTTTTACGACGAAATACAACAACTTTTTTTTATTTAAGGCGAACACTTAAAGTCGGCTTTGCCCAGGTGATTGAAAAATGCTTGGAAAAGGGTGTTTAAATAAGTCATTATTTATATTTATAAAAAGCAGGAAAGCAGTTTTAACTAAGTGTGAAAAAAATAGTTGGTATAAATTTGGTCTATATTGATGTAACCTCTATTTTATTAACTTTACAGACTGTTTTTATTTTTCTTGAAATAATCTAACTTGAAATTAAAATGCCTTGTGATCATCATCAGTATGAACCCCATATATTTAAATGAGGAATCTAAAATTTAACAAAACTAAACTAAAAAATTATTGACAATCACAACGTCAATTTTTACACAATTAAAATAATTACAAAATTATATTTAATTAATGTATAAATGTGGGCAAAAGTGGGCACAGCTTCGCCTTAATCAAAGCGGGCAGTTCAAACCCAAGCCCGCCTATTATCAATTCGTTCACGATATACACGTATTTATCGTGGCCGATGATACTCTGTGCCGAATTCACGTGGACTATACTTTAATTGCTACAAATTGCTCTCTAATAGTCACAAATTTTAGATAAACCGTAGATAGACCAACTTAAGAGTTATTTTTGTACGTCAATGTTATAATTGGAAAATATCGTAATCGTCACAGTTAAACGGTGTTTTGACGTTTTACATATTGCCGTTGACTCGATTTCGTGTCAGCGTAATATAGAAATTAATACGATGGGCATTGCTTGGGTTATATAAATGAAATTGCGTTGTGTTGTGATGTAATTATTTCATTAGAAAAGTCTATATTGGAAAATCATCTTTATGTGTAATTGCTTTTAAAATTCGTTTTTTTTTTCCAATAATCATTTACAGTAGAAACTTTTTTTATGGTATGGATGAGGCGAAAGAGCGTGCAGGCCACCGGATGGTTATTGGGATCTGTGACCCATAGGCATTTGCATACTCAAGTCTACAATCTGAAGACTGAAATCCTAAGACCGCAAATGCGTTGCCAACCCTAAGGACTGAGATGGAATGCCTCTATGCTAGTAATTTCACCGGTTGTCTTATATCTATACAGGAACACAACAATGCGAACCATGCTTGGCGGTAGGTTATAGGATAAGATAGTAGTAGCGATGCGGACATTCGATCTCATACAAGCACTGTGTCCTGGGTCGTCATCTAGCTTCTAAATTGTAATACTATAGCCATGGCATGGTAGCTCTTATTTACTCAACAATAAGAGTTACTGTAACATAATTCACTAAGTTTTAGAAGGCTATAGGCAAGACGGTTTCCTCATCATCGTCATCACCATCATTATACACAACAATTTATTTCTCCCTTTCCCTTTCCCTTGTCCCTTTGTACCTTGCTGAACAAGAAAGTGGAAAGTATCCTAGTAGAATATCAGTGTTAATTAATGTTTTAACTACTGGGTGGTACTAAATATCTGACATAAAAACATGCAAACTTTATTTTTAAAACTTTAATTCTAAAAGAACTGTACCTCGAAAAAAGCAAACACCGCCGCGGGATAACGTTTTATTATAAACCTCGCTTTATGATTCCATTTTACTGCCATCATTAAAAAAACAGCCTGTATATAGAACTCGAATTAGAGTCGATTTAATGTGAGACTTGAAGAACGTGGCATTGAACGGGTTGAAAAAACGTTCAGGGTCGGCAAATTAGTTGGAAGGGCTTTTGAGGGTATTATTAGTAGGTATAAATGTAGCTTTTAATGAGTCTGAGTCAGATGAGAATCAACCTGAATATAGGTTGATAACTAGGATGTAGTTTAATTTGCACTTGAATTTTACGGTATTTAGTTATATTCTGACCCATTGAGTGCCAGCTATGCATCACGCACCTATTAAATATATTAATTACATAATATTTGAAAGCCGGTAGTCAATGGGTTAACAACAATAATTCAAAATGAAATTCTTGCGCTGATATTACGGTACTTGTGTGATATTAAATTTCAGTTGCAAATTAGAACCCTGCAGTGTGCTGATGTATACCCAACGTTATACAGGTTGTCTAAAAATGACATGTTTATTATCGACTTGTCACTTATTTTTAGGACATCCTGTAAAAAACAAAACATATTTTTTGTCTGAAAACGAGTGACTTCCTATTATTATTAAATCACAGTTGTCATCCACATATCAAAATTTCAACAAAACTTTAACATCACCCTATAAGTTATTCGATGCCGGCATTTTAAAATTCAATATAAAAAGTGCTCAAAATGGAGTTGTCGGCGCTGAAATCAATTCAATCTCGGATCAAAAAAACTGATAGACTTCCATTGGTCCAAGAAGGAATTTACATCGAAAACTGATTGTCTTAGGAGGAGAATGGTCTGAGGTAACACATTTGCGCGGCACACCGTGATACTGTATATCATCTGCTGCAGGCAGTGTTAGGAAATAGATAGAAGTGGCTTCTACAATCGGCTAGTATCGTTGGACACAGGACACCTTTGATGTAGGAAAACATATCGAAACAGGAAAACATTTTTTTTAAGTCTTTTGGAAATAAACAGTTTAAATTTTAAAATTAAAAAAATAAAACTTTTATGTGGTCGTCTTGTACCGTCTTATATAAACATAAATAGGTGTTTTTTTTTCCTTTTCTCCCTCTGTCTCTTTCGTAAGATTTTTGGCACGTTTTCCTGCTGAACTACGCGTGTTATTATTATAAGTATAATAAGTAATTTAATATATATTGCTTTATATAATGCTAGACTAAGTAGTAACCATTGTAATATGTTTAAAAAATGACTGACTGCTGAGTTTCTTGCGGCGTTTCTTCTCAGCAGTGGTCTCCTCTTGGGAAGCGCTGGTAGATTCTTGACGTGTAAAAGTGCTTTTGCGGCCTACTTATTGAATAAATATCTTTATCTTTATCTTTATTAAGTAGGGTGAAGGAGCCAGTAATAGACAAGGCACCAATAATGGACACTTGATTCTTATTTTACAGAAGATAATTATTCATTTGTTTTGCAACAATCAATTTAGGACCGTATGAAATTTGAATTAAGAGTCAAGTGTCCATTACTGGTGCCTGGCAGCTAAAAGTGTCCATCATTGGTGCCGTCACCCTAATAGTATTTGTCATTCTATGTTGATTTAATAGTACATTATTGCCTAGGCATGGAAGAAGGCAATTGCGGGCCGAGTATTGTTTTTTCACGGACGAGCTTTCGAGTCCGTTTAAAAATACGAAGCCCGCAATGGCTGTGCCTGCCGAGGCAAATATAGTGCTTTTCTCAAAAATCACAAGAAAAATTTCGTGTAAAATCTTCATCGCTTGAACTTATTTTTTTAATTGCATACAAACTTCATGTGTAAAAACTATCACTCTTTACCGCCTTTTTGTTTATGACAAGGAGAATCGCAAGCTTTGTTTTAAAAAAAAACATTAGCTGTTCCAGACACAGATAAAAAAGTTATGTTTCGAATAAAATTTGGATGTATAAGACTTGTGCCCTCATTTTATTATGGGCTTTTTCACTTTTTAAAAAGTTATAAGCTAGATAGTAATGGAATTTGTATGCAACATTGCGGGCTTGTATAGCGAGCACGCAATGTTATTTTTTTTAATTTGAGATCTGTCAGTAAACTATGTCCTTCGCGTCTCAATATGTAGATAGTAATGTCAACATTTCCAGACGTTTTTGAGAAAATTTCATTAGGGTGATGGGACCATTAATGAAAGCGGGCCAATAATGGACACTTGAATCCTATAGTACAGAAGATAAGGGTTATTCATTTATTTTGACACAATCAATTTATAACCTTATGACCTTTAAAATAAGAGTTAAGTGTCCATTATTGGTGCCTTCAGCTAAAAGTGTCCAACATGGGTGCCGATTCGTTCCCTGGTAAGGTCAAATATTTGTGTTAGTGCAGCAGTGTTCGCATTGTTGTGTTCCGGTGTAGGGATAAGAAAACCGTTGAAATAACTCGCATAGAGGGGGATTCCATCTTAGTCCTCAGGGTTGGCAGTCATAGGATTATAGTCTTAAGATTGTAGTCTTGACGATGTAAATGTCTTTGGGTCACAGATCCCACTTACCATCTGTTTGGCCTGTGCGCTTATTTGCCTACTCCATGGCATAAAAAAAGTATTAAGTTTGATTATTGGTGATTTTCTATCTATTTCTCTAGTTGTCTTTGTCTAAGTATGTTTTTAGTTGTCTAGCACTATAGTACCCATAGTACAAGCCTAGAGCTTAGTTTGGGAGTAGGTCAATTTGTGTGAGATTGCCCCTTGATATTATTTACTTAATTCTGACAACGCAAAGCACTCAACTTTTACTTTGATTTAAAAAAACCGAGGTTAAAAACACTAAGTGATAATAAATTTACTAGAATTTTGTTATCAAATAAGGACCTCACCAACACACTTTTATAATTAGATATATATTGCTCTTTAAAACCAAAGTGGTCTATAATGTTACTAACCTCCACTCTTATCTGGCTTTTTAGCACTTTTTGGTCTAGTCACGCTAATAATGACAAAAAACTAAAGTAAGTCATTACTGCTCCAGATAACGTGGTCATATAATAAATGACAAGTCATCAAGCTAGAAGAAATCAGCGTAATAACATACCATTAAAATTAGCCAACCATTCAAGCAAAAAGTGTGACACTCAGAATAAGTAAAGATTGTTGAGACAAAAAAGGCAATTATAAAATTGAAGGTTATGTGAAAGGACAATGTCAGATTTTGGCTTAATTTAAAACACTTTAAAAAAAACCCGCGGATACGAAGGATGTTGGTATGACCTGTTTTGTATGAGATTTAAATTCAGTATTTTATTACTTACACATTTAGGGAACTTATACGGAAAATAGAGCCATCTATTAAGATACTTTATAAATGAAACATTTTGCGAGTAACGTGTTGTTACGATTATGAATAATTATTTTTAGACAAGTTCGTTAGAAAAACTAACACCACAGCATTATTTTAAATACTCTTCTACATCAAATAAACCCAATTCTATAATTATCCGTGGAGATATGGAGACCTGAGGGCTCAGACAAGATGCACTACGCTAACTAACGTTTCTATTCGATTCGTTTTTAAACCAATCGCGTCACTGGTAGACCACGTGACTTTTCGTATCACGTCATCTTCGAGTGACGCGATTGGTTTAAAAACGAATCGAATAGAAACGTTAGTTAGCGTAGTGCATCTTGTCTGAGCCCTCTGGCATTGTCCTTTCAGATTTTATTTTAACAGCAAATCAAAGTATATTTTGTATGTAACGTCTTACCTTACTTATTAAACGCTTGTATGCAATTTGAACACGCTGTATATTACAACCTATTTTTATTATATTACTTTTTCGCCTTATCCCATTGTTATAAGGTGCAAAATTGTATACATAATCTTTGTACTCGACTGTATCATCTATGAAGTAAATTCAACGTCACTTTTCTGCCCTACGAAGCATAATGGCGATATCTCAGACAAAACATCTGTAGAAATTGCAACCTAGTTACAAACATATGAGAGTTGAATCTGCTTTGGCTATTTTATTTAGTTATTGCATTTTTGCTTAGGAGGGCAGTTTTGTACCTGTACTTTATCTCTTTCACCGCTTAAAAAGACTACGTATAGCAATTTAATAGTTCAAACTTTAACTTAAAAAGACAGAGTACGAAAAGTTACTTATATTATGTACCTTCTAACGCTTCATATGCCTATGCGCACAGGTCAACGCTCCTGAGGAATGCCACACCCCCCGCGCGCTCTCCATAGAAACATAATTAGTGTTCCTATCTCATTCCCACCACAAACCAACGCACAGCATCCACCGAACCCTCGCTACCTAGTGTCTAAGACTTCACTAGTGTAATATACGCAATGGACGGTGGAATTTGATGTAGAAATTTTCATCGTCAAGTGTTCGATCAAAGTGGATCCATCCATTAAATGATGACATTGGCTTCTAATTAATTCCTGTTAATTTGATAGTTTCTTGCGTCATGAAGTTGAACTGTTTTTGCTTATTTAATTAAAAAATTATAGATGCTAATTTTTACTTTTGTTGTTAGAAGTTATTGTAGGTTTTTGTTTAATACTTGTATTGGAAACATTATGATTTTATTAATGCAAACATGTATTTCTTAGCTTAGAAAAACCAAATGTGAAAATTTAAAACTTTTTTTACAGAAAGAAAAAAAAAACAACTTGCTTTTTGCATTTTTAAATGAGTCATAACGATATTAGCAACATAAAGTGTATCAAAATCCACAAAAAAAACATCAAACACAAATTAAGGTCACACAAAGCAAATCGCACAATACTTGCTATACATTACACATACACACGTTGTCTGCTTCTCTCTCCTATTGTATGAAAGAGATACGTAAGACCATTACCGAATCTTAATTTTATACTATAGATCCAAAGTGTCTGATATCCATTTTAACGTTCATGCAATTTAAAGATTATACTCTCTACAGTGTACTTGTTCTTACGTTTTTAATCGCGTGTAACCAAAATGGAGTTGAGTCATTTTGATTTTGATCATCTAAATCCGTGATATAGTGCATTCGCAGCAACTTGTCATAAGCGTGAATAATCTGCACAGTATTGATAAATTATTTTTGGCAACCACTTAAATTTGCTTCTTAAAATCCTGTTGAATTACGACGGAGCAACGCGGTGGGTTTGAACTCGGTTTAAATATATTTTAAACGCGTTGACTTAATAAATTTATTAGTTGCCAAAAAATTTACTTGTATTTTCACGCTGTAAAAATGTGAACACGCTTTATCTTGAAACCATTTCCTTGTAAACCATTATTTGTGCGTGATACGACAGACATTTAAGGTAAATGTCCGAGTGCTCGACGCTGTACTAGTATATGGCATGGGCATTCTATGTCAAAGTGACATGGCTTAAATTTGAATGAAGAATAATCCTCTTAGGGTGACGGCACCAAGGATGGACACTTTTAGCTGACAGGCACCAGTAATGGACACTTCACTCTTAATTCAAATTGTATACGGACCAAAATTGATTGTTATTGATTTGTTGCAAAACAAATGAATAACCCTTATCTTCTGTAAAATAAGAATCAAGTGTTCATTATTGGAGCCTTGTCCATTACTGGTTCCATCACACTAGTTCGAATTTAACCCATATTGCTTTGACATACAGTGACCATGCCATATACTAGTACGGCGTCGAGCACTCGGACGTTTGCCTTACCCCTTAACTTTTCACTTACAAGCAGTGTTTGCATTGTTGTTTTCCAGTCTGGTGGCAAGACAGCCAATAAAATATAGAGCAATTCTATCTTAATCCTTAGGATTTCCAACACATTAGCTATAGTTACTAAATAAATAAATATCAGGGGACAATCTCACACAAATTCACCTGGGGTTATGGCACCAGTAATGGACAAGGCACCAGTAATGGACACTTCACTCTTAATTCAAATTGTATACGGACCAAAATTGATTGTTATTGATTTGTTGCAAAACAAATGAATAACCCTTATCTTCTGTAAAATAAGAATCAAGTGTTCATTATGGGTGCCTTGTCCATTACTGGTTCCATCACCCTAGTTCGAATTTAACCCATATTGCTTTGACATACAGTGACCATGCCATATACTAGTACGGCGTCGAGCACTCGGACGTTTGCCTTACCCCTTAACTTTTCACTTAGAAGCAGTGTTTGCATTGTTGTTTTCCAGTCTGGTGGCAAGACAGCCAATAAAATATAGAGCAATTCTATCTTAATCCTTAGGATTTCCAACACATTAGCTATAGTTACTAAATAAATAAATATCAGGGGACAATCTCACACAAATTCACCTAGGGTGATGGCACCAGTAATGGACAAGGCACCAATAATGGACACTTTATTCTTATTTTACAGAAGACGAGGGTTATTCATTTGTTTTGCAACAATCAACTTTGGACCGTATGAAATTTGAATTAAGAGTGAAGTGTCCATTACTGGTACCTGTCAGCTAAAAGTGTCCAACATTGGTGCTGTCATCCTAGTCCCAAAAACGAAGCTTGTACTATGGGTACTAAATAACGATAAACACACTTATAGTGAAATACATAGAATACATTACAGACTTAGAAACTCGCGCTCGTCGCACGAATATTTGCCCATACCGGGAATCGAACCCGGGACCGCTAGCTTCATAGGCAGGGTTCCCTTAATTTGAATAACGCTAGACGCGTCATCAAATATAACTGTCCTAGAACATAACTAGAAGCGTTTAAATTAACAGATCTAGCCACTCCATTTATAAGTACACTCGCGGTATGAAAAGTTTCATCAATTTTCGACTCTATTTCAATGCTGTTAAGGTCCACAAGTGACGAAGCTTTTCATACCGCGACTGTACAGTCGTGCGCGCAAGCGTCGCAGCCGCGGGCGCCCGCGTGCGCCTGCGCAGCTTTATGACCTGCTGAGATCGCTCGTTATTGAATAGGGAGAGTGCCGCCCAAAATGGAGTATGAGTGTATAACGTGATGGGATCATAGGACGTTTTTATTTTGAGATTAATTTCATTAAATAACTATCTTAAGACTGCTAATGTCATGCCAACTATAAGGAATTAGATGAAATTCCTATATCGTCGGTGAAACTGGAAAGACGCGTAAGTGACATTTTTAATGAGCCGCAAGATGCACCTTTTTTCTAAGATGTTAAGGTTTATTTTGCTGTATAATAAATTTGTTGGTTACGCGGTTTTATCTTACCCTCTACTATATGCTAGTTAATGCACTGTTTATCTTACCCTCTTACCAGGGGCCCTAATATGGCTGCGTTTATCGCGTGGCAAAGGTTGTATAAGGCATCCGTCACCTTCTGACACGTAAATAAGTATGAGAGTGACGGATGCTTTATCCACAGTTGACACGCGATATAGACGCAGCTGTACTAGGCCCGCAGAACACAAAAGAGCAGAAAGTGCTGGCACTAGTCATTGATTTGTCTACTATTAACAGTGATCGAAATACACTGAAAAAAATAATTGGTCGCTTGTAACAAGATTGTGATTGTTGCGCACAAGCGTCTTTATCCCATACGAGCCTGACAAGGCGATAGATACATCAACTAAGACGTTAGATACATCAACTAAGATGTTAGTTGAATCACTAAAGAAATTGCTGTTTGTTACTATCAGTTTTGGTTTATATAACTAATATCTTAACTAATGTATTCATTTTATGTCAACTAAGTGAAAATCTCTCTTCGTTGGCTCTCATTTTTTTGAGTGTAAGTAGAGTATATTTACCTAAAGTTCGCAAACGGACATAATATAGATTGGTTATAACCGGGTGAAATATTAATTTATTTTTATTGAATTCCTGATTTCCGGTATTTTCTGGTACTAGTAAATGTAGTCGCAAGGAAGTCTCCAGTTTATGTCTGTGTTCCCATGAAGTTTAGGTAAATATATTCCACCTATTATTTAGATACTTAAAAGAAATGAGTTGCAGGCCTTTTATCACTAAGTAAGTAAGTAATAAATATTACGTATATTTAGCATTAAAAATACCGGAAATCCGGAATCCAATAATAATAAATTAATATTTCATCCGGTTGTAACCACTCTATATTCTCTATATTCTCCTTTTTCGGTTGTAACCACTCTATATTCTCTATATTCACTCTATATTCTCCTTTTGCGAACTTTAGGTAAATACACTCTACTATTCCGATCACTAACTATTATGTACTCAAAGTACACGCGTGTATGTCAAAATTTGTGATTCGATTGTATTTAGGACCTTTTGATTTTTCTTTTTTACTTCTTAAGTAATAACACAATAGTTTGGATGATATAATAAAAAAATGGCGTTAAGTAAGCGCTTACTAAAACGTTAACATCGTTAAAAGTCAGAACCATTGTTATGCGCTAACGAGTGCTAGGTATTTTCTATCAAACACTACATAAGTCCACAAGATAAAACGCCTGATGTCTAGTTAACTGTCAAAAACGTTCCTACTTCACCATTCATACATATCCATTCATCCAACAATTCAAATAATCGAATTACCAATTACCTCTTGTAAGGAGTGACATAACATCAATTATAACACCTTTGTAGCGCAGTCACATAACGGTTGTATTACAGCCAATTAAACGTACAATCGGCCACTTAGGGTCTATATCCCTCGCTTATTGCTCTGTCCATCAAATTGACGGAGTGAATTAATGAATTTAGCTTCCTGGATGGAGGAAAACGTGTGTTTTAATATTGCATACCACTGGTAAAACGGTAGGTAAAATGAAGAATGTCTATACAAGTTTTTATTACATTTATCATACACAAATTGACTTCCAAATTAAGCTCTTTGGGTACCAGACAACTGTACAAAAAATATTTAAAACAGGCATTAAGTCCGCCATTTGTAGTTTTTACATTCGTATTGAGAAATAAGTTTAAATAAATAAATAAATATAAAACTCGGGGTGATAAAAAGAATTTGCTCTTACTGGGATCGAATCTGGGACCGCTAGCTGAGTCACAAGTCATTACAAACGTTGGAACTGAGTCGTCAAGAGTAAGTGTAAAATAATAGAAATTAAAGTATTACTGTTAAACGTGTAACTGATTAAAAAAATATTTAAAAAAATCTGATTTGTTTGTTGTCAACAAATAACAAAAAACGAAATATTAAATATATGTTTTTGTCTTAATACACAATGTTAAGAGACTGTGAGGAATTTATTTTAGTAGGCCAGCATCTGTTTTACTTAATGTGTGGTCATACATGTTTTAAAATACCATAATTTTACGATTTTTAAATGGTTACTCTATCTTAAGGCAAGATTACAAGCGCACATTACATTACACTACAGCTACTTCGATATCATACAAGTTAAAATGTACCTTACACTAACTGGCGTTTAAGCTGTTATTGCTGTCGTTTACAACAAAAATGTTTCGGTTTGTCATAAGCGCCATCCGTTTAAAGACAGTTTTTGGATTATAACATTTTATGAGAGTGCCGCGGTATTGATAACCGAATTAAGACTGGCCACTTGTAAAAGAATCGTGGCTGATAAAACAAAAAAGAATGTTGATATTCAAATTTGGAATTCGTTTCGGGAAAGGAAGTGCGGTGGAGTTGATTCACTCATATTAATGTAAATGGAACTGGTGATTATAAAATTAAGACTATCCTTGTTTTGTTTTTTACTGGTTCCATTTTTAAAACCTAAACATTCAAACGCTTGCCTTTAAGTCAATGTTTTAACAAATGAAAATGTTTTATGTTTTAATGTTTTTGAGGATGATTAGATTTTGTCTTTGGAATTAAAAATATAGTCGTTTCTGATGGTATACCCTTAAACGAGTTTTACACGGATAATTTCACTGGAAAACTCTAGTGTATTATGTCATTTAAGATCTTTTCTTAAGAATCATAATTAAAGACGTTAAAAAAAATACGAAAAACTCCATTCATAAGTACAGTCGCGTAACTATACAGATATACATATTTATATACCTAGATAAATACTTGTTTAAATACAAAACATCCAAAACTCAGGAATAGACTCGCGCTCATCACACAAATATTTGCCCTCACCGGCAATTGAACCCGAGACCGCTAGCTTTCTAGGCTAACTGACTAACTAACCACGTCTTCAACAGAATCTAAGCATTCGTTTTTATACTTATTGATGACCTTTGCGTATTAAAAGCATGATATCAAAAGCGATTAAACTGTTGAAAGTAATAAAAAACTCGTAAAATGCTTAAACAATTTTTATGGACTAAAATGTACACTCAGAATCAAATACTTAAGAGCCAACTTAAGTTAGGTCACTTTTGTAGCTATGTGCTTTTTATGATATGGAGAAGGTCACGAGAAGGTCATCTTTGTGGATATTTTTTTAAGTCTGACTCGCTCTTTTCAATTTTGAAATCTTAAAGTCTGAATGAATTGTGTTTGTAAATTTTGAAGACGACTGTACATAGCTATATCGGATTCTTCAAAGAAATCATGAGTTTTGGGATTTGTAGTCGAACATGATTTTAACGGCTTTTAAAATTGATTTCACATTTAATAAGTATTTAGTTGGTTGAATATTTCAATATACAAGCAACGTTTTACTTAGAAGTTACTGGTGAATGATAACTAAACATTTAAGTGTTTATTTACAACCTTTTAGCTAAATTCTGACTCGCTTTTATCATACTGAATATAAGTAATATTTGAGGCATAATGAGTTAAGCGACGTGATCTAAGGACACGGGTTTGTACTTCTGTTTCACTCATCTTGCAAGTGTAACCGACTTTTTCCGAACCCAAAACACTTTTTAAGAGCTATGTACCAATTTTGACTCGCAGCTGATACAGGTTTTTTTAACTTAACTACATACAGTACCTGAAAATAACTACATCTTCTGAGTTCTAGTTGATACTTCTGTAAGTACTTAACACGGAAAAATAACGCGATGACTTGGTATCCTGCAAATCCAGGTATTTTCGACAGTCTTAATAGACTTAAGACCTAATTTAAAAACCTACTTCTATTTACTTTAATATGGAATGAATGTGTAGAAAATATTTAGTCAATAATCAATAGTCTCTTTTTCTTGTAACTGGTAAAATAATACTAATATAATTACTAAAAGGATGTTTTTATAAAATAAATAAACTCCATTTATTTTAATTGAAGTGTAACACTAGTATGAAAGCCTGGCTAGACCCTCTATAGTGTCTTTATTTTCTTCTCTATGTTTGACAGAAAAAAAATCTAATAAGGATCTCTAAAAATAATCAAGGAGTATTATTGGTTATTCAAAGCATTTAAAGTGACTACACTCTATGCAAAAATGTCGGCTTTCAAACGTCAAACGTTTGACTGACAGCAAAAAAAGAGTTGACACTGATTACAACATTTTTTTGTTTTAATCACCTTCGATTGTCAATTATAATAATGTTTGTTTTTTGTCTAACACGTAAAACCAATACCCAATACTTTACCTTCTTCTTTACTTTGGTTACAAACTGTTATCATATATTTTAGGTCTCTTAAAAAAAAAACATGTTTTTTTGTATTGAAGTGCGATAAATTTTTACCGATAATTGGACAAGCGTTATTAATCATATGACCATATTTGCACCTGTCATAAGCTATATCTAAAATAATATGTTAGCGTTTATCTTTTTTTAGGGTTCAGTGCGTTCACCGAAACTAATTCGGTCTGAGTTGTACGAAAACTTACTTTTCGACCTAAATTATAAGGCTAAACATCTTATCCTTGTATTAAGGCTGAACAGCAAAATTCAAGTAAACAAAGTATCTAAACATTGACACTTATTTTACAAAAACAAACATCTTTTTAGCGATGATGGAGAGTTTTTATTCTGCTGCAAAGTTTAGTTAAAGTTTCAATCGGACTTAAATTTTCCTTAAGCTTTTTGTAAATAATATAGTAGTAATCTTACTCGTATGTAACACGGAACCCTCGGTGCGCGAGTGTGACTCGCGTTTGACTAGTTTTTTCAACAACATTAATAATCACATTAACTTTTTATGACTGTTTTTGCAGACGCTACTATTGATTTGTATGCGAATAAGTAAGTATGCTAATTTGCAGACGCACTCTTGAATGAAGAATATAGTCCTTTATTCCCTTCCAAATGTTTTTTGTATGTTAAACAAGTTCAGTGGACGGATGATCGAATGTCATGGCGACCTTTTGTTATTTGCGCATGGGCACTTTTTAAATATATTGTTTATGTCATGGGGAAGTATCGGTGACCGATACTTTAAAGTGAACATTAAGATACAGGGCAACCACATATATATATATACAGGTTTCTCATATTGTAGAAAACTTATGATATGCATGTAGATAAAGTTATGTATGCGACTCTACACATAATAAGTAATTAAAACACTCGTGTGATTTTATTATGAAATTCGCCTTTCGGCTCGTTTCATAAAACCACACTCGTGTATTAATGCCTCTCATTATGCACCAGTCACATAAATAACTATTCGTTTATTAGAAAATACTGTATAGTAAGTGGGCGCTGCTGGACGCTCGGCATAGTCTTAACACAATCCCGCCATTTGGACCTTACGTGTCTGAATCAAAAGTGACTTTAAGCACCAGTAGCTTTTAAACGGCTATAAGGACTCAAGTAAAAATGTTTTATTGTCAACCAGTAGCATTAAGGAACATAGTAAAAAGTTGTTTTCCTTTACTGAAAGAAGCTAATGCGTATGGAAGTATGGAGGTAGCTTTTTCGTATGATTCGGTCTATATAGAAGTCGTATATCAATTTCCCCTCGAGAATGATTTTATTGATGGGATAAAAGGTGACATTCGTGCAGAAATAGTTTATAGTTATAGATCGTTCTGAACTGTGAACTACGAGTATATCCTCGTAAGGCCCCCCATACTACAAACAGCGACTTTTTTGTAAGTGGGACTTTGAATCTACCATCGAGGCAATAAAGTTCAATTATCTTTTTTCGATAATGCCATTTTCAGTTAATGATCATAGGAAAATAAACCTAATTGTTATTGCAACACAGTTCAAATTAAATTGCCTTGATTATATACATCCTAGCTGATTAGCTGTGTGGTTGCCAGCTTAGAATAGTACCACTCCATGTCTTCCCGTGGATGTCGTAAGAGTCGACTAAGGGAATAAAGGCTTGTAGTACTGTTAGGCGATGGGCTTGCAACCTGTCACTAATACACTGGTAAACATCTTAGCCTGATTATGCAAAATGTGGTTACAGAATTATCAACAAGCTTTTAGAGTTGTTGGCAATTCTGTAGCTCTGCCTACCCCAAACTGGGAATAAAGGCGTGAGTTTATGTATGTATGTATGTATATACATCCTATTGCACACTGGACCTTACGAGGATACTTTTGTGCTAAGTTTGACATCAATCTAGCTGCGTGTGGTTGCCGGGTTAGAATAGTGCCACTCCATGTCTTCCCGTGGATGTCGCAAATTATTTCACATTATAATTATAGCCTCTATTCCCTTAGTCTTAGGATTTCCACGGAAAGACATGGAGTGGCACTATTCTAAGCCGGCAACCACACGGCAGGGAATAAAGGCTTGTAGTATTGTTAGGCGATGGGCTTGCAACCTGTCACTAATATGCTAGACATCTTAGCCTAATTGTGCAAAATGTGGTTACAGAATTATCAACAAGTTTTTAGAGTTGTTGGTAATTCCGTAGCTCTGCCTACCCCTCTCTGGGAATGAAGGCATGAGTTTATGTATGAGTTATGTTGATCTGATTTTCATGGAATTTGGTAAGTTAAGTCAAATACCATTTTTAAGTAGAGCTGGGACTAGGTTTCAGAGAGATTGTCCCCTGATATTTATTTATTTAAGTTCCAGTCGGATAGTTACAAAGTTAGGGAGGAATTCGTGAGGTCTATGATCGGGGCAAATTTCAATATAAACTTACTTTGAAAACTTTAAATGTGGTGTTATCTTTGAAAAGGGACCTTATTGTCGATGGCGCTTACGCCGCACTGCGTCACGCGACGTTGTATTTATATCGGAGCATCTTTAATAATGGCGTAAGCGCCATCGACGGTAGGATACAAAAAAACAGGTCTCATACCCTAAGCAGTCCCAAACTAAGCTCTAGGCTTATATGAGTACTTTGGGTATAAGGCAACGATATAAATACTTATACAAGAGAAATAAATAGGAAACATCCAAGGCTCTGAAACAAATACTTACTAGCTCTCATCAAACAAAAATTTACCCATATCGGTAGTCGAACCACGGACCGCTAGCTTCATACGCAAATACGTAATTTCGTCACAGAACTCAAAACGATCAAAGAGCGCAATTTTTATTATATTCCGCTTTTAATCCCATAAGAACTTATCAGCATCAGTGTTAAAAGAACCCACTAGAGCCCGAGCTTAAACTCTGGTTAGTCGATAATTAAAAGCATCGTATTCTGATTAAAGATTGGCTGTAATGCGGGTGTTCGCGGACTTATTGGTTGGGCCTTGAAAAAAATTCAAGTGTGGTCAATGGTAGAGGAGAAAGTGGGAGTTTAGGTTTTCGTCTGTATCGATGATTTTAAGGGTCTCCAATATTGAGTCACAAAGTGGTGGAGATGCCAGGATGAAGAAGAATGAGTCAAGCGACTCGAAGGCTATGCGACGTTGTCGATATTGGAGATTTTGAATGTTAGGTAAAATCAAGTTTGTAGGAAATGTATATTATAAAAAACAATTATTTAAATTTTAAATTATGTGTATTATATAATAATGTTTTAAAATGATAGCTACTAAACGTTATAGTTAATGGCTTTTGTAGCAAATGAATGATTAATTATCACAAGTGATTTTATAGCATAATATGACATTATAGTATTTCATTTTATATCTTTTAATTTTTTTCGGCAAATATGTTAGAACGTAAAATAAAGTTTGAACCTTATCATAAACTACATAAGCGCTTTGCTTTTGACAAAGTACTGCAATTGGTATTGGTTAAATGGCTGTCTGTTCTTAGTAAACTATAATTATACATACATACATACCCTCACGCCTTCATTCCCAGAGTGCGGTAGGCAGAGTTAATTGTTAATTCTGTAACCACATTTTGCACAAACAGGCTAAGATAACATGGAGTATATTAGTGACAGGTAATAACTTATTAAAATTTGTTATTTTTTACATTTTTATATAATGCTTTTATGCTCTTCAAATGAGCTTACAAAAAAAAACTTAATCGCCGTCATCTCCCAACTTATTCCACAAACCTTCGACCAAATGAACAGTGCCCATGCGCAGTCTCGAAAAGTGATAAACTGACAATTCGCTTTTATCTGATTTTAATTCTTTTAAATAATTACTCCCATCCAGCCCTTAATACGGGGCTTGGAGTTTATTCGAACCGATTAAATCCTTGCCATTTTTGATTAGTTTTCTTGAATGATATTAATAATGTGAATAAAGTTGTTATAAGCTTTCATCGCATATATAAAGCTCTAGAAAAACTAAAGGGCACCACCGTCTGTCCAAAATTTGTAAATAAATGTTTGAAACCTTAATAGAAATTTACAGAACAATGTCGCCCCACGGACTATTAGTCTGTTTTGCTCTTGTCACTGAATATATTTAAAAAAAAACAGTGGACAATCTCACATTAAATGACCTAGTCCCAGTGTAAGCTCTAGGCTTGTACTATGGGTACTAGACAACGATCAAAATACGTATTTAGCACACAATACTTATTTATACATAGGATATATCCAAGAGTGAGGAAAAAACACACAAATATTTATCGTTCCTGGGAATCGAACGCGGCACAGCTAGCTTCGCAGGCAGGGTTACTACCAACTAAGCCAACCGCGTTTTCACATCAATCATTCAATAATCCATATTGCTGATAATTGACGCTTCAATTAATTTGATAATCTGTCCGATAACAGCCCTTTAACTAAGGCTAACCGAAGCATGGACAAAAATAATTGGCCCAGTTTTTTATATGTCTAAGATAACTATGAATTAGATTTTAACGCGGGTGGAGTCATATGCTGTTACGTCACCTAAAACAAATAGCTAAATCGACGATAGCTTTTTAGATGTTATCTGTAATAGAGCTTTTTGTCCAGCTTTTTATGGAGCTTCGCGACATCGGATATAAATGCAAATATTGATCGATGACAATGATCTATCGCTAAAGCGCATTTATAATGATCTCTATTATGTTCCGTGGGAAAATGATTTATGTATGTATTTATGTAACCTACAGTGACGTCAGAAGGTGATAATTTTTTGTCGCTTAATTGTTTTAAATGACATTTAACAAAATGTTTTTTATTATCGATTTTTAAATAATATACATGTTTTTTGGCTCATACTTTTTTTAAATATGTAAAATGGATTAATACAAAAGCAAACGTTTTTTTGAGTTCTATGCTTCATGCCAAAGTCAAATTTGAGCTGCTAGTTTGATAAAGTTTTGGAATGCCTCTATGCTAGTAACTTCACCGGTTGTCTTATCCCCACACCGGAACACAACAATGTGAACGCTGCTGCTTGGCGGTAGGTTGAAGGATAAGATGGTGGTATCAAACTTCGTAACATGCTCAGCTACTGTATTTTATTACTAGTATATAATTAATAAGTATGTGTTTCGCAAATTCCGGTATCCACAAAGGCCACAATGTAACATTTACTACCTATCCGACAATATTAATAAAACTTGCAACGTGGTTATAAACACTTATTTGTTTGTTGATTTATTATAAATAACCCATTATTAACTGCGGTAATTGATTATTTATTTTTTAATTATAATTTAATGGAGGTTATATTTGAGTGATTTAAGGCATGATGTTTTTATGGCCGAGTTTATGTTTTTCTACCGTGTAATATGAGTTAAGATTTTATAATCATATTAAAATATCGATGTCGCATAGCCATTTTTTTATATGTATTTTTTGTCAACCAAAATCAGACAACAGTTATGGTTAGTTCTCAAAACTATCAATATCTTATTCAGAAAAAAAGCAACTTAATTTGTATGAGAAATTGCGTGTAGGATAATATTTTACTTAACGTTACATTATATTTACTTTATGGATAAGCAAAAGGGATTTACGCGTTTTATACGGATAATTTATAGGTAATGTAAAGCATAAAACAATTATATTTTACTACTCATTAGCTAGGGTGGCCTTTAACCATTACATTTTAAATTATTAACCTAACTAAAACAGTCAGGATGACTATGTTACTTACACTTTATGTGCAGGCCAAGTGCTTGCTTATCGTAATTTATTCAACCCCGTAAAGTGTCCAAAACGAACTCGTTTTGTAAAAGTACCTATACTACTTATTTAAAAAGTTTAAATTACTATTCTTATTTAGTCTCTTTTTTACATTTCCAATTTTATGAATCATCCTGTATTTTATATAAAGCGATTTGGTAGCCAAAGTGTTGTAAGGGTGATATCATATTATGGTGTCTTTCTAAACATTTTTTACCACTTTACAATTCTACTTTTTTTATGTTCTTTGAGATATTGACATACCACACATTTCAATAGACACATAAAGTTATAAATTATTGGCTAAGAAAACTTTTTTTGTCATGTCTTAAAAGGGTTCAGAAAGTTTAATTAATTTACTTCCTTACAGCGGTTTTGACAAAATAAATAGAAACATTGACTGCAGCAACAACAGACTGCTTAATAATGAGTAAAATGATTAAAAATGTTGAGGAATTTAGTGTCGCTTAAAACTAAAACCCTTACATACTACCAAACAGCCTGTATAATAGTATTGTATAGGGTATCTTTATTATAGAAAAGTGATTGAACCCTCTATAGCATTACCGCCGTACCATCCAGTAGGCGACCCACCTCCGCCCATGATTATACGAATTATACTCGAGCTCCACAAAACGAGCAAGATCCTGTGCGTGGTGTTATGTGGTACATTTTAGCACGAGGTTAGTTCACGTTTTAATCAGGGCCAGGTTTTCTAATAAAAAATAATAATTTAGAAATTTTGTTTTGAATAAATCTTATATTTGGACGAAATATTAAGTGTTTTTTTTTTTTTGGTTTCGTAAAACAATGTTAATTTAAAAACATCACCCTGTTATTTCAAATCCAAAATGTTACAAAGGGAAAACCTCTAAAAACGCGTAAAGTTCACAAAACGTATTTTGCATCAGGCTAAGACTTACTTAATAAGCAAGATTAATAAGTTACATTAATTATACAGTAACATTATCCTTTAGTACAGTTAGGTTACAATGCTGTTCATTACCGGCTAGCTTACGGGGTGTAGCCGTAACGGACAGACATCTCTCGCAGAAATTAATTAGCTACGCAATGTACACTCGGCTTGCGATAAGAGGCAAAAATAAATTATGCACACGTGAAAGATGTCTACGACATGTGTTTTTTAGTCTTAACTTTTTATACAGTGAAAAAAAGAAGATTCCTGGTCTCAATAATGTTTATGGAATTTGGTAGAATACAGTTTCTAAGTTCAGACATTAGCCGGGTTAGTCAAGACTTGCAGAATCGGTGTATAGTTTGTAATGACAATAAATTGACAAAATGAAACCTAAACTAAAAAAAACTAGGTACCTAAGAACTAAGTCACAATGACATTTAGTTCGATACTTCTTAGGATTTGATTTAAAATGTCATTGTGGCATAGTTCTATGGTAGGCCAGTTCCATGTTCTCATTGTATATTGCTGGTAAATTGCAAAGTCTCTTTTTGAGAATTAGTAGGTAAAAAGTAATTAAAAATTGGCGTCCACTGTACTAAGTGTGAGGGGGATATTTCATGTTATTATTACGTAGAATTATCCATGAAACGAGTTGCAGACTATTCTTAGATACTAACTTATTTATATTTAAATTAATTAATTTATTAAAATAATTTTTGTTTTTAACCCATTGGCGCAAAAATAGGGGTAATCGTGTATCTGTGTGTCTATCTGTGGCATCGTAGCCCCCAAACTGATAGACTGAATCGCATGTTTACTCAAAAGAAAGCTAGTTTAATCAGGATGGTTCTTAGCTAGATTTCATGAAAATCGGTTGAGCCGTTTAAGAGATATCGGCTCTGAAAGAAGGGGCTGCCATTACATATGGATTTCATCTATTTAATAGTCTTCCTAATATTAAAAATGCGAAAGTTTGTATGTTTGTTACTCAATCAAAAGTGACGGCTTAACAGACTTGGCACAGAGATAGATTATAGTTTGGAATAACACATAATTATGCCGTGTGGTTGCCGGCTTAAGGTAAGCGTCCACATGTCGGTATCGTACGCATCGGACGCATCGCATCGAACGGATGAGGCAGCGACCAGATTTGCCGATGCGACTACCAGCCATGCCAGTTCATTCGGAGTTTCGACGTATGACGTCATCGGCACGCATCGCAAAAGTTGCCTGTCGAAGCATCGGCGTCGGCAGTCAGATTCGTGTGATCCGTGCGGTGCAGATCAGTGGACGCACTTGTGTCACTTTCTATACAAAGAATACTACGATCCGTTTGATGCGGTGCGTCCGATGCGTACGATACAGACATGTGGACGCTTACCTTTAGAATTGTGCCACGCTGGGCATTCATGACCGCTAAAACGAGCCGAATGGAGCAGCGCCGCGCCAAAATCAATCCGTGAATGTCAAAACTGTAGCGTTTAAAAGTACTTGGCGCCGTCCGTTGGATGTCCAATTGGAGGGAAATTCAACGTTTGAACACGCCACGCCATCGCGCCACGGCAAATGGCATCGTCGTGAATGCGTTCTCTGGCTGCCATTTTCTAATCAGTCTGGCGCGCCCGTGAATGTGGTCAAAATATTCCGCCCATCCACTTGCATGCACTCCATCTGTCGCCGAGACAAAAAGAGCGTCCGTGAATGCCCAGCTTTACGTCTTCCCGTGGACGTCGTAAGAGGCGACTAAGGGAATAAAGGCTTGTGGTACTGTTAGGCGATGGGCTTGCAACCTCTCACTAATACCCTTGTAAACATCTTGCCTGTTTGTGCAAAATGTGGTTACATAATCAACAACAAGTTTTTAGAGTTGTTGGTAATTCTGTAGCTCTGCCTACCCCACTCTGGGAATGAAGGCGTGAGTACGGAAAATTGTACAGTTCCCACTTTTACGCGGGCGGAGGCGTGCGCAAAAGCTAGTTATAAATAGTCTTTAGGTATGACATTCAGAATCCGCACCGTTACAGGTGAGGCCACGCGAAAGTATACACCGTAAATTCTAATAAAATTCTGTACGCCGCTGAAATTCTTACACGGTGCATCGCTTAGCGGGATTGCGGTCGACACGAAAACTTCATCAGGGCGTGCGTGCGCGCAGGTTGCTCGCCTTTGCTCTTGCGCGGATCATATTTATCCCTAATCAGGCGATTTTCTCTTAAATAACTCACCTTTCAATCGTTGAAGTCTGATGAAAATAGGAACCATCGACACGAGAAGAAGAAGATCGTTGACGCATTAAAAAAAGTTGCCGTGTGCTTTTAATCTGCGTCAACAATACAGACGTCTCATTCTATTACTCAAATTGTCTCAAATTAGACTAAGACAGCGGCGAGCTAGTGTTGCCCGCTATTAATTCCCAATTAAAAGCTGCCCCTGTAAGTCCACCATTAGGCACGTAAGGCAGAGTTAGGAACCTACCACTTTGATCGAGCTGCTTCATCTATGAAGACTGTGACAGAATAAAAATACACGCCCTTAATGTTAGTAATGCTGTGACGACATGTATTTTCTTTACCTACTGGGGCACGTTTTATATAGCTACAAGTTACAATTTTACAGGTCTAAACTGGCAACACTGCTCAAATGGCTGGTCGTCATTGGTCGAGGTTGTGTCAAATGGAAACTTGTAACCTGTAAATTGTAATTTGTAGCTTTATAAAACAGGCCCCCGGAGACTGTTACTTATTTAAAAAAAGGATGCAAATTTCAAACCTATTAAATTTATCTTACCTATTTCTTAAATTTATGCATACTACCATTTCATCAAAGACCATACATTGATTATTAAATTAAAATACATTTTAACATTATTAAAATAATCTCCAAGGGTCCAAGTGGAACAGCCCCTCTGAATTGTTGTGTAAAGCTGTCTGTACACTGGCGGACAAAAAAAACGGACTAATAACCGTTACAAAATTATAAACGATATTGAAAATAACGTACGGAGTTACAATATCTTATAAGGGTTTAATTTGTGTGATCGATTTTACATCATGTCAAAGTTAAGATAAAAGTGTCTTATTTTTTTTTCTATTTCAGGTAAGTTAATTCGAACAAATAACAACAAAGAAGGAAGAAGAAAAAAATATTGGTAAGTTTTAAGATTATTGTTTTCGCCATGTTGGAAACAATTCAAATAAGTGTCTCATTGTTTATTTATTTTATAACTTACTAAATATTTTTGGTCCTTTGAACCGTCTAAATAGAACTAAGCACAAAGTTGAATATTACTTAAAAAGCATTTTATTAGTCATGTGTCAGTTAGGCGAGACACATATTCTCGAGTTTGTTGGTTAGAAGTTGTCGCCGTTTTTTAATAGACTGTTAGAATTTTGTCGAAACGATGACCAGTTCTGATTTACCTTTTTTTTAACTATGTACAGCTGGTCTAACAAGACGATATACAAATGACTACCTAAGGTGTCTTAACGCAGAATTACTGATCATTTATGTGACAGCCTTTAGGAAATAATCTAAGTGTCGTTAAGCTATAAATACAGCACGTTTTAAATCGACCAGCTTAGCGAAACGACCGACGAAAGGAGGTTAAACGTTAGGAAATATTGCGGATAATGCTGTGTGATCACACCCTATGTCGCGTAGTAATGGGGTTATGTGAACCCGGCTTTATGAGATGCTTGGTGATTTTGTAAGGTTCATACGAGGTGTTTATAGATGATCTTTTTTTTTAAATGTACATCGTGTTTTATTATTTCGTATCAAAATGATAACAAAGAACATCCTTATACTTGTCAACATAGTATTTGATTCAGCTTTAAATTGCGAAATATATAAATCGATATTAACATCTGACAATCTTACAGAAATTGACGTACTTGCTAAATAAGTTCTAGGCTTGTACTATGAGGAAGTATATATAAGCACCAGAGAGAAAACTAAAACCAAAAAAACTTAATTATATAAGGAAATAACTACTTAGATGCACAGAGAACAACCAAGAGTAAGCACAGTCACTTATCCTGTATAATCATTTACGGAAAGATGATAAATGCGTCAATTTTCTTCTGAATCACTGTTCATCAGTATTTAAGTACTACTACTACCATCTATATCCATATTACATACATACATACATAATCTCACGCCTTCGTTCCCAGAGTGGGGTAGGCAGACCTACAGAATTACAAACATCTCTAAAAACTTGTTGATAATTCTATAACCACAATTTGCACAATTAGGCTAAGATGTTTACCAGCGTATTAGTGACAGGGTGCAAGCCCATCGCCTAACAGTACTACAAGCCTTTATTCCCTTAGTCGTCTCTTACGACATCCACGGGAAGACATGGAGTGGCACTATTCTAACTCTGCAACCACACGAGGATATATATCCATATTAATAACCTGATCTTGAACTGCCCATCTCAAGACCAATTAGCCCTTTGAGACTGAACTTAGCATCACATCAAGAATGATATTGAATTGAGTTTTCCTAATAAACAGGTAATAGAACTCGTAGGGTTCTGTTTTGAAGGTTTAGATTAATTTATTTTTGCTAATTTTTGAGTCACGGAAAAAAGTATAATTTTCAATGACATTTAATCCGCACGATCATATCATTCTCTAATGTAAGGGTAAAAAATTCCCGTTTTATATGATTGTGAGTATCTTAAGAGCATCTCACGTGAGATCAGATTTTGATTACAGCTTCTAAAGATCTCATTCTTCAAGTTTAACAACACTAGTTTCCTAGTAAACTTCCGACGAAAGCTATTTGTTACGCAAGATTAGCATTAGGGTCTAATACCAGTTGCTGTATGCTACTCATTTTATAAAGCATTTGTTATATCGAGCACTTCAACTAAACTATGTACATATTTCAACATACCAGATTAAAGGTGAACATCCTGTATTTTCTTCAAAATAGAAGGTTCATATTCAAATCCATTATACTCAGTCAAAGAGTTTATAGACCTTAATTTATAATTAGGTACATAAATTATTTAAAATGTTTTGATTTATTCTGTTGTTGTTTTTATTATTTCTGATGTTTTGACTTATTATGATATTTATTTTAAAAAAAATGCTAATTTGGTTGCATGCTATTTTTAAGACGATCCTTAACGGTGATAACTAGGTTTGTATTTTATTGGTATTCTGACTTCTTATTTCTATTTTTGATTATAAATTTGTGTATATTTTTGACGATTCCAATGTAATTTCTTGTACCTTTGACATAACATGCAATGCATACTGTGACTTACTTTGGAAAATAAATATCATTCATTCATTCATTCATATTTAGGAAAAAAAGTGCGTTTCGTTTCCTAGTTAGCTTATTAAGCTTGATATAAGAAGCAACGTGTTTTTTTATAAGTATCTTTCTACTACAGCATTTGACAATGAGTACAACTTTGGATCTAGACAGTTCTAACAGCATTGTTAACTGACCAAGACAAGATTCACAAACGATAATTTACAAAACTTGTTTACCAACTATTTAAAAGTTATAAACATTAGAAAGACTTACATTACAAAAAAAACTATGTAAATAAAAAGAACACTCCGTATCAAAACCTTCTCAAACACGAAACCACTGGCTCCTTAAGGAGTCAATTTTGAACTAGATTTGTAGACACTGGCGTAGTCTGCCAACAGTATGAATAATACCAGTATGCGATTATCTGTGGAGCTCATGACAGAGTAATGGTGCAAGCTTCCTGGTATCAGTATTGAAAAATGTAGTTTGCGTATCATGAGGGAAGCGTTTAGAATGTTTTAGATTTCATACATAGTCGAGAATGTTGATTGTTCAGCTGTTTGACATACGTAATTTTGCCGTGTTTTTTATTTTCTGGCGCGACACGACTAATGACATGTGAAAATAACCCGGCTAATTGACGAATTAAGTCAATCTGCTAAAGAATCAAACTCCTCGACTGTATCGACATTGATCACATAAAAAGTAAAACTTTTTTTAAAGATTTAGAGTCATAAAATAAAGTTTTTGTCCTGTTTGTCCAAAAATATTCAAACAAAAAAATTATAATAAATTTAAAGGAACAATCTCACGCATTTTTTTTTATCTAGTTCTGAACTAAGCTCTAGGCTGGTACTAGACAACTATATACATACTTATATAGAGAAATGCATACTTAAATATATAGATAACATACTTAATTAATCTTTTTTCATCGAAAACGTCCGGGAATCCGGGATAAAAAGTATTAGGTACATTTTTATGATTAACGTAATATTCTGGTCCGTGTAAGCGAAAATAAATAATGAGCCTGTGTTGTCATTTTTAAAATTCATACATTTTCAAGGTGAGCGGCCATTCGTAAAAGTGGCAAATTATGATAGAATTATTAAAAATAAACATATTTTGTTATGTAATGTAATACTCTTGAGTGCATCGGAGCCGAGATATTTAAATATTCATACTTGGGCGTACTTTTGTACTAAAAACTGAATACTTAAATCTTTAAAATCTCCGCTCCGATATTATTTAACGCCATAAATTATGTATATCTATGTGTATTTAGAGGTCCTCTAAATAACTATGTAAAAATCAACCGTGGCCGCTGAAAAAAAAAATGACCATATTCTTCAAACAAATTTACCTAATGCCCTTTGGCGCACTTAAGATCACAAGAGTTTTCATAGCCATTAAATATACATACCACGCTTTTCTTAAAAAAAAGCATGATGCCCACAACTCAAATTTATCGCGTCAGATTTATATTCCCTATTCGCCAAGTGTTTTTCCCGTAACTTGATATGGTAGTACCTTCTCATCAACATTTAAACTTCGTCTGTAAAAAAAACCTTCAACAACATGTCACAAGCAAGCACAGTACCCATGCAAATGTGTTATCGCGCCCCCCGCCTCGGCGACTTTATGACGTACACGCGACAACGCGATACATCCGCGATATTTATGTTATTGCATAGCCTGTGGGCCGTGCTCTATGGAATCTGTGGGGCGTTATGACGTCTGCGGGGAGTTAAAATAGAGCTATAGTATCTGTGGGACGTTGTGGAGTTTGCGGGGGATTAGTGGCCAGTGTGTTATTTGCAAACAGCAATTAAAAATTTATTTAAAAGCCTGTCAAGTGCGAGTCGCACTCACGCACCGAGGGTTCCGGACCGCCGGCGCCGCCCAGTAAGTATTATTATATTCGGCTTATAGTTTTGTCGCAATAGATAGGATTGTTTATTAACGCATTATCTTCTATTGCATTAGCTTACGTGAATTCTCTATACATTTTGTCGATTTTAGAAAATCGCTAACTTAGCGATGCATCTTGACTAGGCCCTCAGATGGTACTTAGCTAAGTTTCATGAAAATCAGTTTAGTTGTTTAAGAGATATCATCTCTGAATGAAGGGGGGTCATTCTTAGAGTAGTCGTACTTAAAAATTGTCGCCGTCCTTCGTACGGACCTAGTATTGTTGCGTTTATCGCGTGACAAAATGTGGATACAGCATCCGTCACTCTCGAGCTTAGGTAGGTATACGTGTCAGAAAGTGACGGATGTTTTATCCACATCTTGTCACGCGACAAACGCAGCCATAATAAGCCCCCTGGGGTGTTATTATGACATGGCTATGCAGTTCATTTTACGGCGAGCGTAAAGGACAGAGCTATAGCAGTTGTATAGCTCTATCCTTTTCTCTCAGCGTAATAATCCCCTGATATCAAACCAGAATGGTCTCCTTCTGAATCTCTTGACTGAATATATAAATACAATGCCCTTCAACCACGTGTCCATAAAACACATACACGATATTAACGGCCCCATACATCCATTAACATGGCTATCATACAAATTACACGTATCACTTCCGTAGCATTAGTTATGTGGCTTGTAAATCATTTATTGTATGAATGTAATGTTATTGTCAGCGGCAATCGTAAATTCGTAATCGTGTTCAGCGTGAATGATGATGGGTTGGAGATTTCATGTGTAGGTATATGATATACTTAATACAAGCTGTTGTTTGCGTAGAAGTCGTTTAACGCTATTCCTTTGAGAATTGTCCAATTTTACGCGCTAAAAAATACCTAATGTCGTTTCTCGGAGTTCGAGCTGTCTCCATACAAGATTTCATTGAAATCGATTTAGCTGTCAAGAGACAGACCGAGTTACTTTCAGGGTGGTGATTCCACAGAGTACCTTTTTTATATACTGTAATAGAGACCTATCTCCGCGGTCAGAAAAGGTAACGCGAAAGTGTCGCCCTCTGAACTTGTGATTTGTAACTATCTGTCAGATTCATATACCTATATATATACACACAAGCATAGGCACCCTGAATTACTCTTTTCAATTTATTCTAAACGTGGTGTACTTTTTTGCTGATTTTGGATTTAATAACATAGATCATGCCAGCAAAAAAGTAACCCACACTAAAGATGATAAAATAATAACACTTCGAATATTTTATTATTTATTACAGGCTTTATTTACATCCAACTAAGTACAGAATTCAACATTAATACAATTAAAAATTAAAACTAAACGTATTTAAATTAAAATTAAACTAAGCTACACAAATATTAAAGATATAAATAATAACCACCACTATAAAAAGGGCACCCCCTCTAGCAGGTCCGCTCGCGGCATGGTCCCCATGACACTGGCTGCATTACCCCTCTGGATAGCTAGCCCAATCCTTTGGGAGAGGTAAGCACCAGCTCTAGGATCTCCGGAGGATTCTATGAACCGGGAGGACAGGGCCTTAATGAAACTTTTCATTATCCACTGCAAAAAATGAATGGCCCCAAGTTATCCGGATTTAAATGTACTGGACTTTTTCGGCTAGCTCACCAGTGCATGGTAGGCACTGTGCCTAGTATGTGGGGTGACTATAGGTATTGCAAGTCATAAACACAACCAAATAATAGTTATTATCCGTTGAAAATTATAAAGTCGGTTATTTTTTGTTAACAAACTTTAGCATTACATCCATACATATAACAGATCTGCGGGTCTATTATGATCGTGTTTATTGATGCGGATAAAACTTCTTATACTTTCCGGACAGAGGCCCGTTTCACGAAGCTACAAGTTACAAATGACATGCGGAAGTCTCGTTCTAACTCCTTTTTGCTAGAAAAGGAGTTCCGCTTGTAATTTGTAACTTGTAGCTTCGTGAAACGGGCCAGAGTATGTAAGAGCAAAAGTGAATCCACCATGATAAAGGCGACCATGATACAGGCCCTGAAATTTTACATGGAAGTGGTAAAGAATAACTCAGGGCGTAATTAATTGGTACTTAAATAACAATATAATTTTCTCATTAACCTGGCATTTTTTTTTGTTGGTACAGCTATGTTGCTGATACGATTATTCTGGCACGAATATTTTTCTTCGAAGTGCACATGACAAACACGTCGGTACTTGAAAATATGACTATTTTCAAGTCCTAATATGGGACCTCCAACATTGTAGACACACGTGTTAAGCATCTCCTTATCCTTTCCCGGATTCGGAAACTTATGTAAAGTCTCCTTGGATCCTGAATGAAAAGAAACTAGCCCAGAATATTATATTAGCCCAGTATATATAAATGTGCCGCCAGTGTCAAACTCAAGTCAAACCGTTAATCGACCAGAAGCTACCAAATTTTACAATGTGTTGCAATACATTAAAAAATATATCTCCCGTTAGAACATGTATATTTTTTTGTGCTTGTGATTTTAGAATTTTCGTGTGCTGTTACTATCTTTATGCAAGTACTTGGTGTAATCTTAAAGTTTTGAATGTTAAATGAAAGAAAACACCTTCGCGTCATAATAAAAAATCTACTGTAAATATAACAATGTCTTTGAGCTGGTCATACTACCGTACTGATGTTCTTTTTCGAGCAATAACACCATCTATCGCAGTTTTCTGTTATCAGGTACTCAAAGAACAGACCAGATGCCGTAAAGTGCCATCTATACGTGTGATTTAAAGATGCGCGAAAATAATACTGCCGAAGAAAACGTCATTTAGTTCCATAAGATTCTTTGCTCTTTAGCCTCCTTTTTAATTTGACATACTTATCCGTTACTTCAACCCGAATAGCCAGTACTGAGATTGTGCACCCTGGGTGATTCTCTCAACAAGCAAAGGTGATCGTTCGCTCGAGTGAAGGTCCAAGCGGCGAATTTAAGTAGTCCCGACAGAGCGAACAAAACACATTTTAGCGCGTGTATTCAATTTGGCAGCATGACTTTACCAACGTAAGGCTCCCTAATTGACAATGCACGCGCTAAAATGTGTTTTGTTCGGTCGGACGGGACTACTTAAACTCGCCGCTTTTATTCGCTCGTCCGTTCGACCAGCCGCCGTTTTTTGAGAGAATAACACACCAGATGTACGATTTTAACATTGGACTGGAATATTAAAATAAAATCTTTAACTTTCTTAAAGACACAATATTGATATTTTATTGCATCTACCCACTTTTGCAAAAATCAAAAGTAGGTAGTAGTAGTTTCACCTAAATGTTGACTGGACGTCAGTACCTACTAGTAGTACTTTAAATCCATAAATATGTTTGATAATCTGAAATACTCAAATGCTCAATTTTTGATTGCATTCCAAAATGCGTTGGCAGTTGACAGGCTAACTGAAGCTATTACAGTAATTAATAATATATAACTTAATTATGAACCCTGTTGTACACAGCCACAAGCAAGCAGCAGTTTGCAATTTGTTTGTCATAAGTACCAGCGGCAGACTATGTTATTTTATCTCCGGATTTAAACGGACCACGTGTGGTCGATAGTCGAACTTATCGGATTTTCTCGGACCGGGTCGTTTCCGGATGCTACTCTAGTCTAAGCCTAAGATACAGTTCTCAAGCAGTAGTAACACACATGGATAACGCAAATGCATCTATTTTGCGTGTCCGAACCCGGACTTTTAAACTTTGTCCGTCGCCAACGAAGTTCCTCGCGCCTGTTGTTGCAGCCGGTCGGCCGTGAAAATTAAGAAAATACCTCGTTGCGTGATAATAAACTGCAATAGCCCAAAAAAGCGACGACTTTGAATCTATTTTCCGTTTTCCGTTTTCAGTTGGTAGCAAAAAGTGACACGGTTGGTTTTCATACAGATTGAGGTGTTTACGTTATCTAAGTGTATTTATATCTGTGACTAGTAATATAAATCCACGGTATAAACATTGGTTTGCCTTCAAACAGAGGTAAATCGCGCGTTTTGAATGTGTACTCGACCGTACGAGCCGCGAGTCACCACAAACAAACTCAACAATACGCACCAAGCCGGTTTAGTCGGGGCCGCGCCGTCACCACGTTTGGTTGCTTATTTATTGAGGTTATTATTATTATTTATTTATTTTAATGGCGTCTACAAGTTATGTAATTTTGCCAATGTCAAGTATATATAAGTAATTGTACGGTGAATCGTCGTTGTCGTCGGCGTCTTCCAGTCCCAGTCGGCACACCATTGAAGGTGACGGGCATCCACTTCAATGGCTTGGAGTGTTCTTGACCGCTTGCTCATTCAGAATCAACTTTTCACTGTTATTTTATTTGATGCATATTCTTCGTCAGTGTTGGAGGTTACTTCACAAAGTTGCCCTGGATTTGCGAACAAAAATCAACGATAAATTTACAAATAATGAAATAAATAGACAGATATTTTCAAAATGACAGCTAGACAAGAACCAACCTTTATTGGGGTTTAATTTTCCCACCAGTTATGATATGGGTGCCTTCAACAAAAGAGCTTACATTTCTCTAATCAGCCGTCAACGCACCGACAACTCTTGAATTGCTGGTGTTTATAGGCGGTGTTGATTACTTCCCATCAGGTACTCTCCTATAAAAAGACGAGCTACTTTTCTATTTATACTATGGTTTCCGGTTGCTGATAGATATAGTTGTTAATTAGTATGAAAAGAACATATATCGCCACAATTCCGTTCCATTTTGCACGCCGTTTTTTTTGAACAAAACGTCTTTATTACGCCGACCGATAAGTCCGACTACCATCCATCCATTAACAATGACGCATCAATCTTTCACTGCCATTATAACTAAAACTCTATCTAATACCCAAGAGTGTTGAAGTTCCTTTGACAAGAAAATTGTGCGTGTCCTTTTTTATACGGGTATAAGTGCGTCCTGAGATATCTTGTAACGAGTTAATTGCTCCTAACACGACGGTGACACATTGCTGTAAAGGATAGCTAGTAACGACTCGAACTTGTTGGATAAGGACAATACTTTTTTTTACCAACGCAGAAATGTAATAACTCAAGATAGGTACTTCTTTATTTATATTTGCTGTAACGAAGAAGTCCTTTCAGTGCCGCCGACCCGCTAGTCGGGTCCATTTTGTATGAAATAGCGGGTCGGCGGCACTGAAAGTGTTAAGTACAACCTTAAAATATATTATCTTCCTGAAAAATTTAATAACTGCTTTTTTGATGACTTAATGTATGCACCTTATTCCCGCAAAGGTCACGGGACATGTAGAAGAAAATAAAGGGGGAGAAAGTAAAATTTAAGATTAATAGAAAAGGTATGGTCGTGTCTTTGGACTCACCGAAAACTGGAGCCGCACGTCATCCGCTAGCACTATCGCTGTTGTGGGTCGACAGTGTCACTAGTAGGCCAAATCACAGAAACACACACTCAGACAGTCAATTATTTTGGTTAAATCCGCTCCGCGTTTATACGTTGTGCCGTAGTAAAAGTTGAAGTGTCCAAACATCAGTTAGTTTCGTCAAGGGGGAATCAGAGGGTGCGTGTGCGCCAAAGCGTTTACGAAGAACGGCGAACACACCTATTTGCATGAAAGGGTTGATATTTTGACAAACAAAAAACGCGAAAGAAGTTGCGGGCTAAAGTGGTTCTAAATTTGACAGACCACTTTTGGACATCAGGCCTCCTCCAAGGGTTGCCATAAGGATCGGTTCTGCGCCGCTTGCATCGGTTCCTCTCAACCTTAGCCATGCCATCGGTCCAGTTGGTGGTCTACTGACCGACTGACTCGAGAACCCTTCGACCTCATTGCCCACTGCCGTCTAGCAATTCTTTGGGCTTTGTCAGTGACATTAGTTCACGTGTCCATCTCTTTTTTTAGGGCATAGAGTAGGCAAACGAGCACACAAGCCACCTGATGGTAAGTGGGATCTGAGACCCATAGACATTTGCATTCTCAAAGCTACAATCTAAAGATTGCAATCCTAAGACTGCAAATGCGTTGCCAACCCTGAGGAATAAGAAGTTGCCTCTATGCTAGTAATTTCAACGGTTCTTATCCCCATACCAGAACACAACAATGTGAACACTGCTTGGCGGTAGGTTAATGGATAAGATGGTGGTAGCGATCCGGATGGACCCTGCACAAGGTCCTACCACTACTTAATAGGGAATATGCATGTTTTTTTTTACAGATTCAATAAAAGCTGATTCATGACAAACAGGTGAGAAAAAACATTTTATGAGTAGCTATAAAAATAACCAAGATATAAGCCAACAAAGATTTGTTCCTATCTCTTTCTAGCAAAACAGAATTTTACTTGGAGTTTATATGGCCGAACTGCACAATGACGTCACCGGTGCACTTCGGATCTCTCTGTCTAATTAGCAGTTTAAAACGCTTGTATCATCCGTATTTCTTGACCGATTTTAATTTTAATTTCACTCTGTGTAATCTCTTTCACGGTATTTTCATACTTTGTTGAGAAATGGGATTTAGAAAATCCATGCATATTCCCTATTCGGTCACGTATAGAAATCGCGAGAGAATGTGATCATCTAGTCAAATAAAACTGTCATTTTTGGTCTTGAGAAAAGCTTCTTACAATCAGTTTATAAAATACAGCCCTAAGTTATCAACACTAGTGTCCTCTGTGTCCCTAAACGCGGCTAACTCATTTAAGGTGAGACGTGACACTTATTTATGTCCGCGATATGTTACGCGGGACGTCACTTTCGCCCTAACCAGTTTTAATCGATTATATAAACGGCAGTAACGTTCAGTTGTAAATTATAATTTGTTACCGTGGTAGGGTTACCATTTACTGTGTGAAGCAAATTGTTCTGTCATCTATAAATGCTCAGAGTCATTTTAAGATTGGAAATATCCATGATCTTACGTAGTGCCCTAGTCACGTAAGCGATTCACGGAGCGACGCGATGCGAAGCTAAAAATATAGTTTTGGACGTAAATACACTTGCAAGAAAACTTCTGCGAGAAATGACTGACAGTCTACACGGGTAGCAAAAGTTAGTGCATCTCCATCGTTACTCAATAGATAGAAAGAGAGATCCGAGCGACAACCATGTCGCGGGCAACTTGTGCTAGCCGCACTGGCTGAGACGGTGGCTAGCGGAAGTTTATCGCGATCCCCGTAATATATAGACGTTTTTTTCGCGGTGAAAACAGCATCTGTCACTCACCCACTAACATACTGGTCAGAAAGTGACAGACGTTTTATCCACTTTAATCTACATTGATATACACAACCATAATAAGACAGACATTTTAAATTATAATGCGTTAGGGCCAGTCCACATCACAAAATCGCGTCACTGGTAGATGAAGTGAAACAAAAAGTCACGTATCCATCAGTGACGCGATTGGTTTAAAAATGAAACGAATAGAAACGTTAGTTAGCGCAATGCATCTTGCCAGGCAGGGCTGTATAGACCGTTTGTCATTCTATATTTGAAAGTTGACGTAAATTCCATATTAGTTTTGTACACCACTACATGCAAGAGGAGCTTTACTTAAGTTCTTTACCTATAGTGGTAGTTTACACTTGCAAGTTTCTTGCAGACAGATTGTCTGACAATCCTTGCAAAAAAAAAACAAATGCCTCATCACCGTTGCGGCAACTCGTGACATGCTTCATAGTTTTCCATACATTTGATTGTCCCCGCTCGCCGCTTGTCGCATAAAGTCGCCTTACCGTTAAAACGAGTTGCTGCGTAAAGTATAACACCACAAGTCGTCATTACCAAAGTAAAACCTCGTATCTCATAATTCGTGACGTACGATTTTAAACTTAAACGTGAAGAGAATTAAGTTCAAACTCATACATCTCAAAATATCAGATACGAGTTTTTCTAAAGTACTAACGAAGTCTTATCTCAAGATATTTGCGCCTTACATCATAAACGTTAGTCGTAAGATAAATCCGATGATGAGCAATCATCTAATTACATCTCATACCAAATACAGTCGGTATCGTTGTTGAATCGAGCTTACTTACACTTAATGAGTGCTCAGGTATGAAACTTGTTCCTTTAGATAAATAGGGCTGTGAGAACTTAAAAAAAATGGGTTTCGCATAAGTCTGTTAAGTTTTTCTTCTAAGAAAAATCACTACATAATTCGTCTACAAATTAACGTGCGTGTTTAAATTGTCTTGTCGTCAGAGAATTTGTTAGAGTGTATTTTTTCGACAATGAAGCAGCATGGACCAAATAATTGGTACCTACTTCTACATAAACTCGCGGAATAATATTTCGTTGACAAATTTAATACGCTCAAAAAACTACTTATAGCTGTAAGATTATGATCAAAGCCAAATCAAATGTTAAAAAAAGAAAACTAAAATACACGTCTTTATGAAACCGCAAATATAAAATTTTAACAATTTTAAATCAATAGTTTATAAATTTCAAACACAAAATACTTAAGTACTAAATTATATTCCTATTTAGGTTAAACACAACCATAATTAATTTAAACTTATGTGCAGTTTTTTTTTTTCAATTAACATCTGTTTGACCGTAAGGCCAGCCAGTTCGGAGCAGACCCTTACAGGGTCTGAACTCCTGGTAATATGATGACTTAATGGATTTAAATGAAAAAGTCCTGGTTTTAAACCTTGCAAAAATGATATTTACCGTAAAACGAGTGAAAGAGGACGAAGTCGGTTCGCTTCGGCAATGATTTCATATGCCGAACCCATTTTGTAATACAGTTGTTGACAACCCTGTACTCGCGTTTGATCTAAATCGCGCTAAACGCGATTCTCTCTCATTTCCTCAACCGCCATCTTGGATTCTCATCACTAACAACTATTTTATTTTCTGATACAGCTAATAACTTAAAAAAAAAACTCCTACTTATATAGAACACAGAGGCATCGCAATGTGCATAACTAAGAATTAGTAATTCGTTACATCTCCTATTTCGTTAACCTTAAAATAATCATAAGAGATGAAAAAGTGTTTTTTTTCGATGTAAAAGCTATTTCCATTCTAAATATCATTCAAATCTGACCAGCAGTTTCAGCGTGTAGAAGCACCAAACACACTAACTCACATACACACAAACTTTCGCTTTATAATATTAAGTGTGATAGTTTCTTTTATCAAGGAGAAGGCACACATTTGAATTCGCAAGAATACATTCTCAAGTCTTCAATCATAAGATTGCAAATCCGTTGCCAACCCTGAGGACTAGGATGGAATGCCTGTTGCTAGTAGGTACGTAATTTTAACGATCTTCTTATCCCCACACCGAAACACAATATAAACACTGCTTTTCGGCTTTTGAAATCGTCTACAAAAACAACGCCACGTTTCCCTAATCAACGTCAATAATGAACGAACCGAACCGCTTCAATCGATCCCGTAGATCTATATCTGTTATCGATCGAGAATAAAACGATCGATTCAATCGGTGGTCTTTGTCAACAGTTGATGTGACAAACAAACGGTACACATTACAAAATAAACCTTATTACTAAGAGTTTAAGTCGCTTTTCGTTTGGGTGTTAAGTTTGTCAATGGCGCAAAGAGACAGCGATGTAAAAGCAGGTCGCTGTCATTTTAAATTGACTCGTAACTTTATTGAAATAAGGCCAACATTCAAACGTTTTGCTTGAGATACAACCTTTTTGAAGTATTTAATTAATGACATGTAGGCATGTGTCATATTGACACGTGTTTTTTTTTACAGTCTCAATGCCCAAAACTCAATACTGGCTCCATATTTTTACGTGAATCACATGGACTAGCGCTGAATTTTTAAAAGGTCTTACAGTAGGGTAGTCTAAATGTTAGAAGAGTTTCGTATAGATCGGAAATGCTATTGACAAACGATCTCTAATTGAAAATTTGTTGTTATTTGATTTATACATTATTTAATGGCATGAAGAATGTAAGAGCGATGCCACACGACCTTTGTCAGTGCGTTGCGTCGTCGCAGCGCTGTGATTTCAACATAAAGCGACGCAAGTATTTCAATGCATCGTGTGGCATATCGTTATAATTTATATACAGGGTGGAAAAACGAACGCCACATGGACGGCAACTACCTTAAATATTGGAAATAGCAAGTTCTACGCAAAGAGATAGATAATTAGGAGCAGCTGCCATCTGTTATTTTGTCTAAATAGAGAAGTTGCAAAACGATAACGTAAAGATTTTTGAAATCGAAGCAAATAGATTTAGCTTAAGCTGCCGATGCGATCTTGTCAGCTGTTGTAGAAAATCGTTAATTTAACGCTATGCGTTATCTATTTACAAATGCACCTAAATATGATTAGGTAGGTGCATAATAGTTATACGTACAAATAATACCTACATTTAAATACTTACTCTTACTCAACTTTACAATAAGGAAGAAAGTATTCAAATACTTTCGCGCATGTCATTTCGCTTCACCTTAACCGCCATGATGTGTGAAAAACTGCGTCCACGCACCCGTCGCGACTAATTGGGTGCGCGCGCGCTCCCCATTGGCTGGGGGGCGGCGGGGGCGGCGCCTAATTATTTAATAACTCCACCCCTTTTTTAATTAAAGACAGTTGCACATCGTGGTTAATTTAATGTAATGTTTTAAAGTTATTGCGACGAAATGCTCTGGGTTTTCGTATTTGATATGAATAAGGTAGGTATCTTTGATTGTGGAAGTCAGTATTTGCTTCTGCCGGTACTGTTGTCCTATTATTATTAAATTTATTAATGTGAAAGTTTGTATGGATGTTAAATTAATTTAAGGTGAAGTTTAGCACACCAATAGTCCTTATCTTGGATTGACACACACGCTACTTTTACCCCGGAAAATGCGATAAATGGCTTCGATGCGGACAGAATCGTGGGCAAAAGATACATAGTTTAATGTGTTGAATCTAATTAGCAGTGATCGGAATAGGTAGAGTATATTTACCTAAAGTTCACAAAAGGACATAATATAGAGTGGTTACAACCGGGTGAAATATTAAACATCTATTTTAAATACTTATGACTTGTTTTAAGAAACATGTGGGTAACACAGTGTTGTTCGGATATGGTCATTGAAAAAATATTCTGAGAAAAGACGCACTGATACGAAGCAAATTTTCAGATTTAAGACAATATTTTCGAGACTGACTTTTTTATTTATTTTGTTGTTTTAAATTCTTTTTTTTCTTTTTTTTTAAATGTAAATTACACAGTATAACAGTAAAACTAAAGCACTGCGAATTTTAGATTATATAAACATAAGACAAAAGCAACACAAATAGAAAACAATAAAGCATTAAAGAATAGATGAAGGCCGTTCATTCATCATCACACAAAATTTCAAACATTCGTCACGTATTGACACCCATCTGGATGCAAGCACGTCAGTATTAGGAGTAGTATCTAAAAATGCATTAAGCAGTTGCAGAGCGCGAACCAGCGGTGACTTTAGTTAGGTATATTAGAAAATTGATCTTGTAGGTCACAATTAATAAGAATCTGAACATTGTTATAGGTCAATCAGGAACATACCACCATCAAATTAGTCTTGTATAGTCCACATCAACAATTCCTTGATGTCCAAATAAAGTCCAACTTTTCGATAGGTATTCGGGTGACGGAACCAGTAATGGACAAGGCACCAGTAATGGACACTTGATTCTTATTTTACAGAAGATAAGGGTTATTCATTTGTTTTGCAACATAACAATCAATTTTGGTCCGTATACAATTTGAATTAAGAGTGAAGTGTCCATTACTGGTGCCTGTCAGCTAAAACTGTCCATCATTGGTGCCGTCACCATAGTTCCAAATACAAATTCATACGCAAAACATTAATTTGGCAACTACAACACAAATGTACATTTTACGAAAAAAAAGGTTTCTACTTTAAGTCTTTACAATCGTGAACAACTAGCTTTACCCAAGAGCCTGCGCTCGCGCCTGTCCGCTAAAAGGGCTTATCTCATTCGATTTTTAAATTACTAACGTCGTTTAGCCATTCAGTTGCGGGTTGGAAACCTGTATCGTACGGGGTTGGACGATCGGGATGTAATCATTGACTTGGAGTAAATTAAAAGTGATGGTGAAAGCTTTTAAAGGAAAGTGATACTTTGTGGTGGGTGAGGTAGAGGGGGGTTTGAGTAAGGCCCCCGAGTAAGGGGGTAAAAATGGGAAATAGCGGCTTATAAAAAACACCTTTGCCTAAGTTATAATTTAGTTCGCATTTTTTTTACCGTGTTCAGTTGTAGGTGATATAAAACTTAAAAAAGACAACAAAAATACTTGTAACTAACTTATATTATAAAAAACCATAAACATAATGTAGGTCAATCTTTTAGCAACAAATATAAATAGGGTAATCTATTTTAAGTAGAAAAACCCCTTTGTCAATGTCTGGTTTTAACTGGATTTTGTTAAAATATTCATTAAAAATTATCTTATTACATACATACATAATTTCACGTCTTCGTTCCCAGAATGGGGTAGGCAGAGCTACAGAATTACAAACATCTCTAAAAACTTGTTGATAATTCTATAACTACAATTTGCGCAATTAGGCTAAGATGTTTACCAGCGTATTAGTGACAGGTTGCAAGCCCATCGCCTAACAGTACTACAAGCCTTTATTCCCTTAGTCGTCTCTTACGACATCCACGGGAAGACATGGAGTGGCACTATTGTAACTCGGCAACCACACGAGGCTTAATTATCTTATTATTTATTTTGAAAACTTTTGCTTGAATTATTACTCAAGACACTAATAAAAGGAGATTGTGAAGCTGAAAATTTCCATGCAAAATGCGATAACGTTTTTCTCCCTGAAATCTAGTCCAATTTTCACGATCGTTGAATACTTATGTTGGAGATAATATGAAAACCTGGGTCTGTATACGTTTTCCTCTCCAAGAAAATGTGTCTTGGAAAGAAACAAATAAAAAATGGGAAACAGACTAACCTATTTTTTTATTCACTTGGTTTAAGGGGTGAGAAACCTTCTCGCCCGGAGCCAAATTTATAAGGAATTTTATTGACAGCTACGCGATAAAAGCATCGCTTCAAAACCTCTTCTGTGCACCTTATAGTGGTGTAAATTAGGTATTTGTAACCAAAATGTGTCGTTTCCCATAACAATATCCATTAAACGCTGAACTTAAGATCTAACCATGAAAATGACATAAAAACAATTTAGTATTCCAACCAAGCGTTGAAAAGAATTCGCGTATAGTCATCGACTCAGAATTTTAATGAATGCGGTATTCCCAAATTCAAGACGTGTTTGGTTTATTATTAAATTGGTGATTTAGGAAAAGATGTCTTTATACCAGGGACATACGTAGGAAAATTGTAAAGAATCTTTTATCCAGAAGTGGGATATTCCGGGTTGTTAATAATAAGAGTACGGTATAGTTCGGTCATTCTAGGGTTATTTGTGTGACAGTCGTATTTTATGATTTCAAACACTATAGTACTAGGCAGAGTAGAAGTTAATCCTGGCACATTGCACAGTCATGAAGTTTCTGAATATTGATAATGTACCAACTAATAGCTTTCATTCATCAATTAAAGTACATTGATCAGTCAGTAATTTCGACAAATTTAAAACTAATGTTTTGTGGGATAATCCTCAGTTTTTCGGTCTACTTTATGGAGGGACAGTCAAAAGGGTTTTTTCACTAGTGAGGCGAGGTTTGACGTGTTTTTTTTTTAAATTGAAACAAACAATCCCCACTTCGTCTCGCTTTGCCTCGCCTGTGGAAAAGCACCCTTAGTCTGTCTTGCAGCATGCGGTCGCCTTTCAAGAACTCTTCGACCCCATCGGCCATCCTTTCTACGAGCCATGTGCCCCACCCATTGCCACTTATATCATTTGCAGTAATAAAACATTAAATTCACAATCCTCAAGCAAGTCACAGGAAACCACTAGTCAAGAAACAAATTCCAAAAAACAACGAAGAACAAAAGAATCCGAAACGCACTGGCGTAATGGGGATCACGTAGTTCTTGCATCCTCCTCTAATTTACAGCGTTCTTCCAAGTGCGAGCGAGACGCATTTTAATAATAACCTAACCGCAGGTATCATTACGTTTCTTCAGTCACGCTATACTGTATTTGAGGTTTTGTGCTGAGAAAAAATAGGTGTAATCATATTCTGTCCTTTTCTTTGCCACCTTTAAGTTGTCGTGGCGTCTCGTTCCTGTAAATAACGCAGAGTAATGTTTAGGTGTTCCGTGTTCAAAGATGCGTATGTATGTGCTACGCAAGGTGTGTTACTAAAATTAGACGCAATGGTTAACTACATCCTGACTAATACTCGTATGTATATGCAGTGGGTGAGTATGGAAAAATAATCAAAATAAATACTTGTATCTTGGGACAAACTGACAAAAATTACCCAAATTAAGCTCTAGGGTTGTGTTATGAGTACGATACAACGATAAACTTTTTAGTTATCTTATTCTTTGACGTACTGAAATAGAGTTTATATTGTTGTGTTCCGGTGTAGGGATAAGACAACCGGTGAAATTACTAGTATATAGAGGCATTCCATCTTATACCCGTATTCGCAAACGTCACTATGAGGTCTCACTGTGCTCACGAACGCACAGGGTGGTTCAAATCGTCTCATAAACAAAAGGTCGGTCAAAAAGGACCAATCACAAAGCTGTATTGAACGCAGTGCGTTTACTCAGTGGATCCCTTAAGTATTGTTTGTGAATACGGGTGTTAGTCCTCTTAGTTGGTGTTCGGTCTATCAATGCTCTCTGTGCTGTCTTGTCCTTGCTACCTCAGCGTTCGTCGTCAACTGGTCGTTGTCTATCGTTTGTTCCAAAACAAGGCCAGCCAGTCACATTTCGTCGGTCTGTCAACAAGGAGGTTGGACGCCCCGACAGTTGGCTACGCAGTTGCGAAATCCGGATTGCAGTCTCAAGATTGTAGTCTTGAGAATGCAAATGCACTTGCCATCAGGTGCCCTGTGTGCTCGTTTGCTTCCCCATGAAATAAAAAAAAAACTCCATATTATTTTCTCGAATCTGATACAGGATGTTGTACAAAATAATCTCTAAGTTTTCAAGTTTAACAAAATACAAAAACATGCGCTATGTTATGATTTACGTATACAGCCTATAATAAAACAGTCATAGAATCCTAACAATTAAGCAACAGCAAGAGATTTCCTAAAACCTGTCTTTGCACGTCAAAACGGCTTAATGCGTTAATATTTCATTGTTTCAATACAGCATCGAACCGACTCACCTCAGTAGCACAATGCCGTTTAAAGCTGTCACTTTACCCCGCTAACATATTACTAGCATCAGTCATCTTGCGCATGCGTATTTTTGCACTGGCTTGTACCATATTGCTTAGCAACTTGCTGAAGTTAGAGTCATTGAAAAATGAACATTAGTTGTATAATATATGAGTTGTACAATGGTAAAACGACGCATTTGCAAATAAGACGTTTTACGTTGCACTGACTGGAATAAATTTTTCAGTTGTTACGTTGTGGCGTAGATAAATTTTGTAAGTTTGTTTGTAACTATTTGCTTAGTTAAGGTAGATAAATGTGTTATTAAATGATTTTTGCTGGAATTTGTTTAGGAGGATGTTGTCTGGAATGGATATGGCTTTTTGTATAAAATGTTGGAGTTTGGATAGAGCTGAGAATTTTAAGTAATTGAACTAAGAATGTATTTAGTATTTTTACTAGACACCCTTTGCCATTTTACATATTTTTTTTCAAACATAATTGAGTTATAAATATTCCTATTTTATTCTACATTACGTGTTCAAGTTTAAAAGCATTTTAACACCGGGGACATAATCATAAAATTTTTTTTTCGCAGCAATACTTTAAAACTCGATTTAGTTTTTTGTCAAATTTTAGATCGATAATTTGACTTGTTTTTCGATAAATTACCAAAGCTTATTAAACACGTCTCATATCGCAATTTATCAGAAATTTGTAATCAAAAGACAGTTTTTTTTATATCACTACAGCTTATTAAATATGTTACTGTGGTTATCTCGAGATTCGAAACACGTTTTGCACCCAAAGACTCGTCTATATACAAGTTGAGTGTAGACCACTAAATATAGAACACCCTGTATATACTCCCATTTCCCCTTTTACTTTGGACTTAACATTTTCACACAGCTTTCAGAACTGTCCGATGTTGCCAACATTTTAACTCAAGAATAATTATACCAAGCAATAATTATCTGTATTACCTGCTTTATATTAAAGGACGTATCTGGAATAAGGTTGTTATTGAAATTTTATTCTTGGACGGATAATAATAAGGATGCAATTACAATAATAATTGCTTAACAGATATACTGTTTTGTAAGAATGGTGGTATAGTCAGTGTGGCCCAGTCTGTGATGTTATTAATCCATCATGGCGGAACACGACTGTCGTGAGTTTGTTAAATACACCTACTTTACTTGGTATAGCTAAAGATAATTGATAAATTTTGCTATATTACGTACACTTAGAGCTATAATAATGTGCTAAAACTATATTTGTGCTTTGTTGGTCTATGGAGAAACGTCAAATTTTTGCTTAAAAAAAGAGCAAAAACCAAGAACTGATTGATAAAACTCTGAGTTAGTGAGACATTTCTAAATGATTCATAGATCTAGATAAAGAGTGGTAATATAAACTTATTACTTTGTCATTGTTTAATAATATGAACATTGTAGAATAAGAATACTTTAAGTCTACTGTGTTTTACGTAATTTTTTAAAATGAAGATTATTTTTCATGATCGCATTTTGTTTTAGAACTCACTGTCAAAATTTAACGCCTGAATTAGTTCGATGTGTTCGAAATGTTGCCGCAAATTTGTAACGGGCTCTTAAGAAATCTAGCTAACCATACAAACAATAAGTTTATAAAAAATATCTAGAACCCGGTAAACATCGTGACTGTGTATTATATATTTTATTATTTGTAACAAAGAGTCGTGATTCCTGTGCAGCGTGAGATCTGTCTTCGCGCCGAGATATATTGCGGGGAAAATGTTACATTGAAAACTTCATAACGTGTAGGGCACTGCACACAGTTCGATAAGTCGGGTCGATCTTCTATTATTTATTTATGGTCATACAAGATTACTTAGAACATCCTGGTCACGGCACCAAAAATATTTAAATATTAAAATATGATGCGTAATTTAGTCTTTGTATTATGTTTTAATGAGTGTCCTTATTAAATACTTACTTTTCCACGTACAAGTCGTTTATTACTATTCTCTGGGGATTCGCCAAATTTTTCTCGGATAGAAATGCCCAATATATGTACTTCGGGCCGTAAACTATTATCTTTGTACCCAATAATACTTCGGTTGATGGAGGCCCTGTTAATCTATATTTTTGAACGGGTCTTCTATTATTAATTTTGCCTAGAAGAGATCGCTAAGTAGCGACAAGACCGCTCGTAGCTTACCATGTTATTTTTTTAATAAAATGTTTCAAATTAAAAAAGCTCAGTGGTGTGCAATAAAGTATCGATTTATATATTTTTTCTTTGCTGTTAGTGATAAGTATTCAAGATTAGAAACAAATACTGAAAAGGAAGTATCGGCGAAAATAAATCAAGCAAGTAGTTCTATTTATCAATACTGTTTGGTCGAACTTTGACGTGTCAATGACTGCTTCTATTGAATGACAAAATGTATCACTTGGATTTGTTTGTTTAAATGAACGGAAAACCACTGTTTCAAATATTTTTGCCGTGCAATGTGCATCACCCTTTACCGGTTGAGAACAAAGTCTAGTATATTGTGGGTAAAATATTAAATCCCCTGTATAGACGGTTATGAGCCGATACCGTATGGCCTATACCCAATGAAATATGAAATGCCTCCAGCTTGTTCTGTAGTAGGTAATTATTTACGCACTTTCATTTCTGTCCAGTTTATGGGTTATAGGGGTTTGTAAGTTGTATTCATGATATTGAATAGGTAGGTTCAGTGCCTAGAACGCGATGTGGCGTCAATTTTGTATGCAAATCAAGAATCATGGCGTTTAATGAGTCGAAAGTGAAACGCTGCCGACAGTATTTGATACTTGAAATTAATGTTAGTTTAAAATAAATGGAAGTGGAGTAAAAAGAAAATGCTAATATATGTAAAAAAAATACCTATAGGTATCTAAGTTTTTATTAAGTAGTTTTAAGTGGCGTAATTTTCTTACTAACCAGCATTAGGTGAGACTACTTTGTACGCGTTGCTAATAGCACCCAGGAGTCAAGTAAAACTGGACCAATCACAAGTACTCTGACAATATATCACTTTTTTATTATACTAGCGACCCGCCCTCGCTTTGCTCTGGGTTATGTGAGTTTTTAGTAACACCCGTACATAAACTACAATGTATTAAAGATATAAACCTTCCGTAAAAAAATATCTGACAGATGATAAAATCTGCATGAAAATCATCGCGAACATAAAGACAGACGTAAACGGGGACTTTGTTTTAAAATATGTAGTCAAGTGTAGTAAAGTTTCGCTGTCACACTCACACTCGCATCTGACTGTATATTTTATCACTCGTGGTTCATTGAAGAAAGCCGATAGCTACTCGTAGGTACGAAATTCAGATATTTATTCATATAGTACTTCCTAACATCTCTTGCCACCCGGTCAACCTAGTTGGTAACCCTGGCACAAGCGGTCCGTGTTCGATTCTCGGTTAGGGCAAATATTTGTGTGATGAGCGCGAGTATTGGTTTCTAATTTTGAGATCTTTTTTATGTATTTAAGTATATTTCTCCATATAGGTATTTATATCGTTGTCTAGTACCCATAGTACAAGCCTAGAGCTTAGTTTGGGACTAGGTCAATTGAGACACCCATTTATTTATTTATCTACTGCATAGACAATAATAATGTAAATAGCGATCCGAAATATCTCATACATGACCCATACACGGGTTATTCAGGGTCCATAAGTCATACAGCTCGTCCGCTGTCACGATCCTGGTTCCCAGGGTTCCGTTGTAAGAAATAATGTAGGCACGTGAAGAATATTAAAGTCAAGACTTTATACAGTTGGTTTCAAATATACTGGAGCATACAAAGTGCACAAAAATAACTTAACAGCAGTTTAGTGAGCCTCTAATATGATCTGTTATTTTTGAGGACGACTGTACAATAACTATTGAATAGAAAAAAACAAACAGTAATATAAATAACTGTGAGAAATATTTAAATATCTCGGTCACCGGGGCGCCTGCATAGACGACGTTAGCATAATTACTTTGAAACACCGCTGTCTTTGCATAGCGATAACTTTTTTCTCACAAAGATTTGGAACTACCTGCCATAGTAATAGTTTTATAACTTGACATATTGCTTGTCCTTATTGGCTATATAGGCCAATTAGCCCACCCTCCTTTTAGGGATAATAATTAAACCTACCAAAGAATCATCCTGGTAAGCTAGTTCTCTTAAAAAAAAAACGCGTCCGAATCGATCTGTCCATTTAGGAGCTACGATGCCATAGACGTATGTACACAGATACACATATTAAACTTAACTCCCCTTTTCTTGCACCAGGGGTTGAAAGTAAAAAAATCAATCTTAAACTCATAATTTTGGATCAAATAAAATAATTTAAACACTAACATTATCTTACCATTAACGTTAGCCAAAAATACCTCCTACCAAGCTTTTAAAAAAAACCTAAAGCTCACCGCAAAAAGCTCTTTACCCGTTCCGTTCTGTGTTTAAAGCAAGACATTGCTTTTTAACGATATTATAAGTGGTGAATAAAACTTTGGGATAATCAAAAGGAGTATATTTCAACGATTCAAAGGATTAAGACAGCCTATTCGGTTCGTAATAAATGCGCGGTTTTAAGTTTTGTGTAGTTTTGTGTTTGCTTTAAGTATGTGAAGCTGCTAAGTTATTTTGTGAGTTAAGGGATAAGTTTACTTTCATTTGAATAATTTTAAGGATTATGTCAGTGATACAAGTTTTTAGGTAAATAATGATTATTAGTAAACTAATTGATGTTTTACTAGATGGATACATTACTTTCATGCTTTATTAAACGACTAAAACTATGACCGTTTTTAATTTGAAATTTACAAAATAGTTAGTGTCAGAATGTATGAATGCTGAACAGTTTATAAAAAAAAAATCCAATCAATGGACTATATTAATTACGCAGTGATTGTATAAATAAGTCAATAATTTGATTTGATTGGTGTTTGGTTAGACAGGTCAGCAGGACAGGACTATCATTTGAATAATACAAGTAATGGACTATTTAATTTAATTTATTAAGATTCTATTCGTCGTAAATTGCTCACCAGCTTGCGACACTACTCTAAAACATTTTCATTTCATATAAATATTTTAAACTCGCGACTATCTAAATCTCAATCGGCTCTCCTCTCTGTCAATTCTATATTATTTTTTTATAGCCGACGTAATGTTTGTGGTATTACCACTGTAAGTTCTCATGGCGCCCTTTCGTAATAAAAAACCGTTCGGTTTCGAAATGATACTAAAACGAACCGTGGTTTGTTTTTTGTATGAAATCATTTTGACGACTTATAATTCCCAGGAAACGTTTTTTAAGGCTAAGGCCGCACAGGTAGGAGGCTTGCTTAGCGCCTACAGCCTAGCGTGAAACAAACGTACTAGAATCTTTGCAACCGGCCGCACTGCGCGCTTGGCGCCTCGCTAGGCGACTACGAACAAAAGTAAGACGCTAGGCTCTAGACGCTAAGCAAGCCTCCTACCTGTGCGGCCTTAGCCTCAGGTAATGGTGGGATTTATGTAGTTTTTCAATTGAAAATGTTGCTAGGCACAAACTTTTTTAGGATTTATGAAGAAAATGAAATGAAAGATATTATAATTTTTATTAATTTATTGTGATTTTTAGAGACCGTTTGACAAGTAGAAAACTACACGAGGGGCTGTTGTCTAACGCACTCGCAATCGCCATCGTTTTCATTTTGAAAATCGAAGGCTTGTCTGCATACAAAATGAAAACAATTATTGTTCCGCTTTGAAACCGATTGCGATTGCGATTGCGTTTGCGAATGCGTTAGACGATAGCGACGCTGGTCCGAAAAGGGTGTTTCGGTTAAGTTTTATTTGCAACACAATAGTGTTAATAATTTGCTTTTCCTCTTAACAATTTTCTGCTCTGCCCAAAAGTTAATTGGTAGAGACTACCACTAGCACCAAATGTACCTTATGCATACATACATACACATACATTAAATCACGCCTGTTTCCCAGAGGGGCAGGCAGAGACCACTTCTTTCCACCTGCTACGAGCCTGACAAATCTCTTTCGCTTCTTCCACATTCATACATCGAGTCATGCATGCACGTCGGTTTCGGGTACTTAAGATCCGGCCCTTTTCCAGTATTTCCCCGATTCGATTCGAAAAAGTACGCCTAGGGCGGCCCCTTCCGACCCTCCCACTCACTTTTGCTCTGTATATCTCTTTCGTCGATCTTCTTTCATCCATCCTTTCCAAATGACCGAACCATTGAAGCATGCCCTTTTCAATCTTACCTTACCTTACCTTTTTCTTTTTTGTACCTGATGCATGCCTTTAAATTTTTATTATTTTGGAATCAATAATTAATAAATACATATTCACAGAAAAAAAATAGTTAAAACAAATACGCTATTTTTAATAAGATGCAGTAAGTAGCTGTACTTTACGTATATCATGTCTTAACATAATCTAATGAAAGTCCATGACTATACATTTATGAAGTCGTGCATATTTTCTATACATTGTTACTAACTATAGTTACAAGCGTACCCTAATAAGCAGAGCTCGGAATAGGTAGTGCCTATTTACCTAAACTTTGCGGGAGGACATAACTAAGAGTGGTTAAAACCACTAAAAATAATTATTTCTTATTATTGAATGCGGGATTTCCCGGGATTGACTGTATTACTGTTAAGGCTTAATACATTTAACTTCACTTCTACATCAGGGTCGCAAACTGCAGGTAGTAAGTACACAGCTGAAGTGTCGGCTACATCTGTTTTTGTTGAATACATTCTATATGATATTATAATTCTATTTAAATCAACAAAATATCAAATTTAAGGCTCCCTTTGATTCAATTTGATCTATATTATATTGTTGTATGACTGATTCTTATTTCAAGATAAATAAATAAATAATATGCAATATAGCAAGATTTATAATTAAAGCTAAATGTATTAAGCCTTTAGAGTAATACAGTCAATCCCGGGAAATCCCGCATTCAATAATAAGAAATAATTATTTTTGGTGGTTTTAACCACTCTTAGTTACGTCCTCCGGCGAAGTTTAGGTAAATAGGCACTACCTATTCCGAGCTCTGCTAATAAGTAAGCCATGGCACATATTACACAAAATAAAGGTGCTCAAAACTTAATAACTTCAACTGCAAACCAAATCATCTGTCCATTTTAATAACGTCGAAAATACTTTAGCAACTATGTATGTCTCTTACACCCTAAAGGTGCCCATACGTGTTGGGATAATTTCATAATGCACTAGATGCGCGTGCGGCGATGTTTCACACCTGCCGTAATAATCCTATAATAAGCTAGCTTATGCAATTGGCTGCATGCTTATCATGCATATTGCACATGCATCGGTAAAGTATGAAATCAGTTGAGGGATCTATGTATCGATCCTTCCGTTCATCCATAGATCCTACCATAGATTCTATCCTATACCCTACTGCTAAACAGCAGTGTTGATGTTATTATGTTCGGTTTGGGGATAAGACGGTGAAATTACTAGCTTATAGGCATCCCACCTTAGCCGTCAGGGTTGGCTACCCATTTACAGTCTTAGGATTGTAGACATAAGACTGCAAATGTCTATAGGTCTCAGCTTCTTACCATCTCGTGGCCTTTGGGGCCCAGAGATGGTCAAAATTTATTCGAATAACGAGTAACGAATAAGAATAACCAAATTATTCGCGAATAACGAATGAAATTCTCGAATGATTTTTCTTATTCGAATAAATTATTTATTTGCGAATAGTTTATTCGCGAATAATTGATTCGTTGAATGAATTGCTTTGAATTATTATTATATATTGGAATACCTGATCCATTCTTCTCTAATAAATTAATAAATAATTCCTTATTCGAATAGTACTCGAATGATTCATTCGTGGATAATTTATTCGCGAATAGATCATTCGTAAATAAATTATTCGACGACTAAAATATTCGCTAATAAAAATATTACGAGTTATTTTTTATTCGAATAATGCCCATCTCTTCTGTGGACTCGTATGCCTTCACTTTGCCTTAAATCAATAATAATTTAGTTAAGAAATCCAACCAATAATTGTCAGGAAAGATGTCACACAGCATGTATGCTAATGATTGATGTTTTTTTTATTCAGGAGAATCTCACACAAATGACGTAGTCCCAAACTAAGCTCTAGGCTTATACTATAGGAACTAGACAAAGATATAAATACTTATATAGAGAAATACATACTTAAATACATAGAAAACATACAAGACTCAGAAACAAATACTATTTTTTTTATTATCACACAAATACTGGCCCATACTAGGAATTGAACCCGGGTCCGCTAGCTTCGTAGGCAGAGTCACTACCAACTGGGCCAACGCGTCTTCAAATGTTATCTAAGTATACATGCTAACACATACATAAACATAACTTTAACAAAAAGCAAGCTTTCAAAACCCGACTGTTGCTAACCAACTTTAAATCGTTATAAATCCTAAATTACATACATACATACATAAACTCACGCCTTCGTTCCCAGAGTGGGGTAGGCAGAGCTACAGAATTACCAACAACTCTAAAAACTTGTTGATAATTCTGTAACCACATTTTGCACAATCAGGCTAAGATGTTTACCAGCGTATTAGTGACAGGTTGCAAGCCCATCGCCTAACAGTACTACAAGCCTTTATTTCCTTAGTCGTCTCTTACGACATCCACGGGAAGACATGGAGTGGCACTATTCTAATCCGGTAACCACACGGGCAATCCTAAATTATCATTTAAAATGATGAACAAAACCTAAAGATGATTTTTAAATCCCTATTCAATGATACCCCACTTGGGGTATGTAGTGATGGGTCGACTTCTTTTTTAATTTGTACAATATGGCATCTGTTTACCGCCATATTGAATTTTGATTACTGTCATATCTTCAGTGACACTCACCAGAGATCGATGACAAATCGATTAACATAAGAATCATCAAAATCGGACAACGGGTTTAATTTTTTATAGTGCCACAAAGACTACAAACATACATATATAGGCTGTGAAACACATTACCCTCCTCCTTCGGCAGTCGGGTAAAAAAGTAAGGCTAAAAATAGTTTACCAATTTAAAAACGTATGTTCAAACTACATTTTTTATTCTGTAATCATCACATTTTACACTTTATAAGTACAATTTTATAGTCACAAGCGCGTCTAATAAATCTATATTATCTCCGTTAATAATAGTTTATCTTGTCATCTTAACTAGATTCAAAATGATCTAATATACGCATCGCAGACGCAATGAACTTTTTAAATACGATGTCATTAACGATCGCAAAAACGATCTTTCTTTTTAATCAATTATTTTAATTAAAAATATTATTCATTCAGCAATTTAGCGAGATTTTTATTGCGTACATGTTGGAGCATCAATGTTTTTTATTGCTATCCTACGGGTTTATTCTTAACTATCGAATAGGTATTCGAACACAGTACCTACCTATAGATCGTGTGCACGTACAAAATAATAGCTTTAACTTCTCTGACAGTAACAAGGTTGTACATAAACAGAAGAACAAAAGAAGATACGCCGTTTTAAAGTCAGTAAGGGTCAAAAAGGCACAACCAATTACAACATTCCGACAAAACTTTAATTAAGAGGTAATTATGTCTAATTTATTTAATGGGAATAAACACTTATTTTCATCAAGAAACTCTTATTATATAACAGGTTTCGTGGAGAATTATTTTGCCCTTTTTAATAATATTTTGACGCTGCAAGGTGGCCTTGTTGTTAAAAAGTGTACCCCAAATTATTAATTTAAGTTAATACAAATAGCATCGCATTATTTTTTTCGGTCGGTTATGGTAATGAATCAACTATTCACTTTGTGACAGTCTACCAGCAAGTTTATCGCTACGGATAAAACATCCTTCACTCTTACACTCATATATACAACATACATACATACTCATGTATGTTAGAAAGTGACGGATGTTCTATCCATAGCAATAAACGCAATTATAATAGCCCGCAGAGCTCCCTAAGAGAAGACTACTATAGAGAATAAAATAATTTGTTTATCATTTCCACCGATCCTTTGCCATATATTTTGTTTTTTGGCCTGTGTTAGCTTTATTTAATACCATATTCTAAATCTATTAGTTAAGTTAAGCTGCATGTTTTTTTCTGTGTACTATTTTTGTGTGGCAATAAATGTATTTCTATTCTATTCTATTCTATTATATTCTTTAATTGCCTCAGTCATACGTGAGGACTGAAAAAAAAAACAAAACTGGCGTTAAATCTAACACAGATTTAACAAGTGACATATTTTTCAAATTTAATTAGGATCATAGCAAGTTTTTTTAAACGGCGACACCAACATTCCACAAGCCTTAAATGAATTACATATACACGCTTAATTTCATTAAAACTCCTAATAACGGTGCGCACGCATCCGCCATTTCGCGTGAGCGCGACAAACAAAATGGCGGCGCCCATTTCGGTTACAGGAAACGCGTATCTGTCACCGGCCGCATCGCAAGTGGGTATTGTATGATAATCGCCGCTTACCGACAAAGTTTAGACGTGGGGCCTTGAAAACCGCGGGGGTTGGGACTTTACAAATCCTCGGGGAATAGCTGTAACGTCAACAGTTAATTGGGAATGTTTGAAGGAACAGCGTTGGTGACGCGGTAGCGTGGGGAAATTTCATGGCAATTGCTAAGTTATGGAAGTAAAGGTGGAAGTATAATTTTTTTGAGAAATTTTGGCTTAAAAAAAACGCTGAACTTGGTAAAATAATCATTTTGTCTTAGGTATTTATTCGTAATTACTCATAGCAGTTTGTACCTTAACAGTATTTATAAATTTAACTTAATAATTATCGTAGTACCTAAAGAAATAACTTAGAAGACAATCTCGCACAAATTGACTTAGTCCAGAATTAAGCTGTAAGCGTGTACTGGACATCTAGTTTTTAACAATAAACATACATATAGAAAAATATACTTAAATACATAGAAAACATCCAACACTTAATCGCGCTCATCACAGAAATATTGAGAATCAAACCAAGGACCGCAACGTCATTCATGCAAATCTTCCTTTGGATTCCTGTAGATATAAGTTCGCCTATGTACTTGTTTTTTTTTATTATATTGCCTGTGTTTTGTATTTATATATACATACCTACATATTAATGTGTAGTGTAGATAATTTTGTGTTTGTTGTACTTACCTACCTGTAACCATTATTCCAAAAAACATAAAAAACAAACTCTCTCCCGCTCCCGCTACCTCTAACTTCCCAGCTCCATCCTAATTCGCGTCTCAGCGCATTATTCCCTTATTTGCTAGGAAATATGGATATTATTGTTATTATGGGTCGTGACGCGTTGTTATTGGCTGCGTAACGAGGTGCGCGTGAACATTGATTCCGCTATGGCCGCCATTAATCCTAATGCTGGTAGTGTTGTGGATGCGCGGGATTCGATTGTATTAAAAGGTTTGATCTGCTGTTGTGATAGGTTTTTGTTTTGAAGTATTTCGTTTTGGAGGATACGATTGGTCGAAATTTCCTTATCTATCGCATACATGCGAAAGTTTGTGTGTTTGTGCATGAGTGAGTTAGTATTTTTGGAACTACTTCATGCTCAAACGGCTAGACGGATTTTAATGACGTTTAGAATGTAGGTTTTTATACCCTGAATTCAAATTTAGGTTACATTTGATTACAAATAATCACATTTCCCGAGGGGTATAGCGATTTATAAATTCTACGCGTGCGAAGTCGCGGGCAGAAGCTAATATATGCATGAACGTAGAAATATGTCAGTTAAACAATTCGAAATGTAGGTTATATTCCACTTTATTTTTACTCATCTCGGTATAGAATACTATTTGACACTGTAGGAATATTTTGTGCAATTACCTCTCTTATACATTCATCTGTCCAAATGTGCAGCGTTGTGATTCTCTCAACAAGCAAAGGTGATCGTTCGCTCCAGTGAAGGTCCAAGCGGCGAGTTTAAGTAGTCCCGACAGAGCGAACGAAACACATTTTAGCGCGTGTATTCAATTTAGCAGCATGACTTCTCGAACGTATAAGGCTCCCTAATTGAAAATGCACGCGCTAAAATGTGTTTTGTTCGGTCGGACGGGACTACTTAAACACGCCGCTTTTATTCGCTCGTCCGTCCGACCGGCCGCCATTTTTTGAGAGAATAACACCAGGTTTCCTCTCGATGTTTTCCTTCACCGTCAGCATCGGGTTAATGTATTTAAGTTATAAAAACTTGTTAGTACAAGAAAGTTTCCGTGGTGGTAGGATATTGCGTGCCTTCTCCTTACCATAAAACAAGTGCCAGAGTTCGAATTCGGTAACTATCTTATACTTACACAAGTCGATACTTTAAACTACCGAACCATTTTGTGTAGAATGGTAGTTATAATGGATTATCGCTAATGCTTATGTTATTCAACGTCTTTACTTTGGGACGTGATGTGCCTTAGGTTTTTGGCTATTGTTTAGTATTAACGTGGATGACTTACGGCAAGAATTTATAACTCTGTATTAATTCAGTCAAGTCCTTGATAAAGCAATAATGGCTATAAAAATAATACGATACGTGTCTTCGTATCTTACAATAGAAAGTGGTCTATCAGTTTTGACAAAAGTTTCTGTGAGATCTAATTATCGCTAAGGTCGACATTAGTCACTGTCATAATATTATTGCAAGGCAAAATCGAACTTCTTGTATCATGACGTGCAAATGACCTTCAACCGTAGGGTGATAGACCTCATTTTTGGCCGACTGTTCTATTTAATATACAAAAATCCCCCATTAAATGGTGACGCCTACTTTTAGAATTGATATCTCCTAAACGGCACAACCAATTTTGATGAGACCTAGCTAAGAACTATCCTGATTAGTAACACCCATTATGTTTTATCGGGTTAAAAAAAAACCACATCAATGAGCAAAATTTTAAGATCTGTCAAGATCCCAACAGTGAGAAGGACAAGAAAAAAGTGATTCGGAAAACGCCATAAGTAGTAATGTCTATTATATTGTTTTTGTTTTGTATATAAAGGGTTTACGTACATACATACATAGGTACATTAGTTTTTTTCAAACCTGTATGAAATCAGAAGACATAACAAGAACCATTCTGGAAAATATTATTTCCACATCTCTCAGTAAGAACCTCTCCTTACATACTGAAGAGTTTCAACCAAGTAAGGCTGCAAAATTAAAACAATTACTCAGCCATGAATAAACAGTAGCCTATTCTTCAGAGCCCTGTGATTTTCACAGTACCAAAATAAACGGTAAAACACTTAGTATTTGACATCCGGTGTGCCGCCCCGTGCGTGGTCGCGGATTTGATTTGCAGATGAAGTGTATGCCGCAAGTACAGAACGGTATAAACTATTCAAACTAAAATTAAGCTGCAATAAAAACAGGATTTTCTGCTGTTTTTAATAATACTACATACATACATACATACATAAACTCACGCCTTCGTTCCCAGAGTGGGGTAGGCAGAGCTACAGAATTACAAACATCTCTAAAAACTTGTTGATAATTCTATAACCACAATTTGCACAATCAGGCTAAGATGTTTACCAGCGTATTAGTGACAGGTTGCAAGCCCATCGCCTAACAGTACTACAAGCCTTTATTCCCTTAGTCGTCTCTTACGACATCCACGGGAAGACATGGAGTGGCAGTATTCTAATTCGGAAACCACATGGGCATTTTTTTTTTAATAATACGTTAGTAATAAATGTAAAAAAGATAACCTTTTCTTTGAGATAGGTAAGCACCAGCTCTGGGATCGCTGAAGGCTTCTATGAGCCGGAATAACCAAACCTGGTGATCTTGGCGGCCATTTTTAAATTTAGTTCAGTTTGTAGTTTAAATTGTATTTGTAGTTCCAGATTGTTGTATAATTGATCGCCGTCTATGCGGCTATTATCGATTTTCCAAAAAAAAATACGTTAGATAAACCACAGATCATTAGAGCATTGACTGTTGACCCTTACCAGAAACGATTTCTGTTGCTGATGAGGATCTAGAATCTATGGGGGACGCTGACGTCATTGTTAGCCTAGTTGGTAGTTTTTTTTTATGGCATAGTGAAGGCAAACGAGCACACAGGCCACCTGATGATAGGTGGGATCTGAGACCCATAGATATTTGATTGGTATCAATCCTACCCAGGAAGTTAACGGTCTTGGGTGTGATATTTTTTGCATGATGAGCGTGAGTATTTATTCCTGACAGTGCTGGCTTTAGCATACCAGCCGAGCGCCCTGGGTGAGATTTCTACGTTGCCGTTAATCTACCATTCAAACCAATACGAAAAAAGGCAAGGGATAGAATGGAATAACCAACCTCAGACGCCCCTTTATATCTGCCGCCCTGGGCTGTTTGCCCAACCGCGTCCTACTCTAAAACCGCTACTGATTTCTGAGTCTTGGATGTTTTATATAGGTATGTATAAAAGTAAGCTTAGTTTGGGACTAGTCATTGTGTAAAATTTTCTCCTGATTTTGATTTTAGTTATTTTTTCTTATAATTACTCAAATCCGCTATATTCCTTTGACAAGCGTCGCAAACGCAATGCAGAACAAAGGCGTACTCGGCTCAAAGATTAATTAGCGGCGATATGAATTGTAGATGCGTCTCGTTTGAAATTTCAACATCCGTTGTCATTTTTGAATAGCATTAGGGTTGGGTTTCAGACTTGCATAGGGCGAGCAAAGTATTAATAGTCAACTAATTTAATTCTTGGCCACACTGGAACTTTGTCAAAGCGACGTAGTAAATAAAGTTGATAGAAACTTCTAATGACTTGATTGGTTGGGTAGGGGTCGGGTTGCATAAAGTTTGAAGTCATATTTTTGATTGGCATACGTGGATTCGTCATACTCATCATTACGCATAACTGTAAATAGTCATACATTTATGCGCATAACGTTTTTAACCATAATGTTTGAGAGCATAAATAATAATTGTCCTACATTTATTGCGCATAAAAACTTTACGCACAATTATCAATTGGCATAACAGTTTTGACTGAATTATTGACGCTCAATAACAAACGTAGCAGTTCTTGATAAGGTCACAATTCTAACCTAACCTAACCTACTTTTCTGGTAGCAGTTGGTTTTTATTATAGTGGCAGTTCTAACCTTACCTACTTTTCTGGTAGCAGTATGACTAAAAATAATTATAATTATCAATATTATGACTAAATAAATGTATGACATTCTACATTATGGTTAAACCAATTATGACTCCGTATAATTATGACAGGGAACAATTATGCCATAGTACAACTTATGCCAAAAAATATATATGAGCATCAACTTTATGCGTAATGTGTTATGACAATAGTTGTTATGCGGCCAGACGTCCACCCGATTGGTGGCGTTACTTTGACATAGTTCCATAGTGGCTCAGAAATCAAAATAGTAATTTGTACGTAGCCCCATAATCTTAAAGACTTGTGGCAATCTGTGGATATTATAAACGTGTTTGCTATAGCCAATGGCATCATCATGCAGTTGAAAGGATTACAATACAATACAATACAAATACTCTTTATTGAACACCAAAAAATCAAAACACGGAACAGTACATTTTAACTACAGGTATACAACAGGCGGTCTTACGATCTCGATCTCTTCCAGACAACCTTGGACAGAGAAATAAAGAAGACAAAAATACATGGCAGGCGGTGTAAGCTAATTCCTTCAAAACTCAAACTAAACTACTAGAAACACTTCTGTTATGTTAAAATCTACTTACATATGAATAAACTACATATAAATACACATACATAAAGTAAATGAGTTAATAAATACATACCAAATACACACTAAATACATATTATAATACACCTATATAATATATATATATACATAAATTCTAGAATTCAGCCAAACAAAGATAACAAACGAGGTCATAGGATAGAAAGAAAATTAAAGGAAATCATAGAAAAACTACGGAAGCGATAGATAATGGTCTTTAAGCCTGCTTTTAAAAATAAAAATGGACTGAGCACGCCTTAGAATTGTGCGCAAGATCCGTTCAGTTCGCTACGAACTTTTTTTTTAATAACTTGTCTTATTTTTGTTCCAGGTAACTACACCAAACCCTGACCTACCCAAAACATTCTGCTACTAATCAATGATCTTTGGTAAGTCGTGAAACAGCCTAACGTCACTCGATGACGTCATGGACAATTTATACCTACTCCGTTCCCCTTGGGAATCATATACTCGAAGAGCCGCTATTAGCGGTATTTTTTGAAAGATGATTTACGGTGTCAGTTGGTTTGTTTAAAATTATTTGTGTTGCTAAAAAACACGGAGATACAGTCGACTATGAAGAAATGAATGCACTTATTTACCTTATTGCATTGTAATAAGGGCTAAGAGTAGATACGCTTTTTAGTAGTCGACAGTACAATAACGCTATATTAGTAGGCAAGTTAGCTTAGAAAACTAGTCTATTAATGAAAGCGTTTTTATTACCAACATTTAATTCTAAACATGAAACAATAACGAATTAATGAATCCTCATTCATAACGTCACAAGGCCTAACATTGAAAGTGGCTTGCCTTAAATTGGAGTTGCAATTTTATGTTTTTAAGATTTGTATTGTGTTTTAAATTTTCAGTAATAATTCAAAGTTATTGCGGGCCGCGGACGTGTGTACGCATTAAGTTATGCTAATAATAATGTATGCGACGCTGCGCCCGCGCCGGCAGCTTTACAAAGCAAAATCTAAGTCTAAATGAATTAAGATTCAAAGTTTAACTGCCTAGTTTATTTTTTAAAACGTAGAAAATAGCTAGGGTCACCAATGTTTGACACTTTTCGTTAAAGGCACCAATAATGGACACTCAACCCTTAATGTAAAGATCATAAGGTTATAAATTGAATGTCTCAAAATAAATGAATATTATTATGTACCATAAGAATCAAGTGTCCATTGTTGGTAATTGTTCATTACTGGTTCCATCACCCTAATACGAAATATAAATAGAGGTTATATGCACCAGAAAAGAGAAACATCTCAAAATGATGGCGCTACGAATACTTTTTAATTCTGTGATATTTATTTATCGACTTAATCTTCATTGCACAAAAAAAGTACGAATGGTGGATTTAATGTCTAATGGCATTTGCTACCAGTTGACCAAATAATCAATCAGAAACTAACACAGTTTGTTCACAAAGCAAATAACATGTATAACATATTTACAAAAAATGAATCTACACGATATACATCATATATATATATATACACATACATACTCGTATTTAAAAATATATCTATATACCTATAAAAATAACACCAGATTTTATGTAAGCAGTGAATATTTTTTTTCACATCTCTTCCACAATATGGTCAACAGCTTTATATTCCCACCTTCAATATCACAAACCTGACAATAATAGGTGATAGGTGACAATTCAGAATACATCGCAAAGGTAACGAAGTCATATATCACTTGGCTTCATACAAACTACGCGATGTACACTGAAATATCACAAGTCGTAGTCACGATGGTGAAAAGTGGCAAGTATTCCTTTAAAATTGTTCTATCTTCATTAGTTTCAGCGTTCTTCTGTTATTTCTTTAAGTCAATATTTAACGGGACATTATGTACCTACGTACCTAATAGTCATGTAAGATTATTTATCTACACTCATATAATAAGTCCTCCATTATGCGTTTAAAACCCTAGCAATGACCAGCATTACCTGTGGTAGTAGGTGACAGCGATGACAGCTGTTAATTTTGGGAGATGTTCCATATTTGAATCTCTTCTACAATATTCAAAGTCAAAGTCAAAGTCAAAGACGTAATATCAAAATTACGTTACAGCTGTCATCCCTGTCACCTACTACCACAGGTAAGGTAATGCTGGTCATTTGCCTTTCGGCTTCTGAACCCATCTTAGAGTGCTTATAATATGTGTGTAGATAAAGTATTGTACGAGACTCTGCGTAATTAGCATTACGCAACCGTCACGTACACTACTATTGCAAGTGGCTCAAAAATTACTACGTATGTCTGAACCATTTCTCTAACCAATCAAACTCTCTTCACAGAACCTTCCATAGCCATACCCACATACTATCAATTTTAGTGGCGGTAGGACCTTGTGCAGGATCTGCCCGAATCGCTACCACTATCCATCCACACCATCTTTCAACCAACCACCAAAGAGCAGTGTTCGCACTGTAGTATTCCGGTGTGTGGAAAAGACAACCGGTGAAATTACTAGAGATGCCTCTAATTAGTCTTCAGGGTTGGCAATGCATGTGGTGTCTCAGGGATAATTTGATGTTGGAAGGTCTCAGATCCCATTTACCATCAGCTGGCCTGTGTACTTTTGCCATAAGAAAAATAATCATCAAATGAATTCATTGACTATATACCAGAGATGGGCAATATTTATTCGAATGACGAATAACGAATAAGAATAACCAAATTATTCGCGAATAACGAATGAAACTCTCGAATGATTATTCTTATTCGAATAAATTATTCGTCGAATAATTCATCTGCGAATAATTTATTCGTTGAATGAATTGCCACGATTAATTATTATGTACTACTTTTATACCTGCTCCATTGTTCTCTAATAAATTAATAAATTATTCGTTATTCGAAAAGTAGTCGAACGATTCATTCATGGATAAATTATTCGCGAATAAATCATTCGCAAATAAATTACGAATTATTTTGTATTCGAATGTTTATTCGAATAAATAATTATTCGAATAATGCCCATCTCTGCTATATACCACAACGTTCTATGCCTGCTTAGTGCGTGACCGGGCATAAGATTTTGAAAATTTGTATGGAACAGCGACTTAAACGGCTAACGGTACTTAATTTGAATGTAAAAGATAGATAAAGATATTGCAGTACAATAGAAATATGCATGGGCATGTCAGATGGTCTTATCGTTTTCAGTAGTCTAGATTCTAAGGTTGCTCGTTTTGATAGTGACCATATATTCATGAGGTAGATGTGGAAATTTGTAATGTAATGAGTTAGATTGCATGCTATGGCGTATATAATGAAAACGGGAATACTCATAAAAATTATACTTCTTAAAATACAAAAAAAAAACTTTAATAACTAGCTGAGTTACGGATAACGCACAGCTCTACTACCAGTATACTCAACGCTAATTTGAAATAATAAATTCTTAAACCTAGTGTAAATCTCAGAACTCTTAATCCTTCAAACCAAAACAAGATCTCTTAGAAAAACTACAAAAGAATTGGTTGAAAATGGAATTACCAAGTTTAAAGGTATTTTTAGATTGTACTATAGATTAAGAAGTACATACGCGTATTGGCATTTTGTTACTGTCCCAAGCATTCCTCTTGTATTGGCACAAGCCCAAACTAGAAACGCCTCTAAAATACAAATTTCCGTCCTCTTTTGCAACGTTATGAAGCAAGCTATAAATTATAATTATAATTATTATCATTTAGTACGAGCCTGTTGTGTCCCACTACTGGCTAAAGGCCTCCCCCCATTTTTCCAGGTTTCCCTGAATCTGAGCAGTCTCTCTAATCTCAGCCAGTTCTTCAAAGAAAAATACAACAAATCCCGCCATCGACGACGAGGTCTGCCTCGTTTTCGCCTTGATTTGTAATCTTAGCTAGCATAATAAATATGTAAAGGCAATTTTTGAAAACATGGCCATGGTTGCTAGGACACATGCATTAAAATCACTTCTGCGTCTTATATTGCCGGGACATTGCCATTTCAGTTGGTTAATTTGATGAGCTACGCTGATGACTCAAGATTTCTGTCGGATCGCATCTCGTTGTGAATTAGATTATTTAGAAAAACTCCCAACGTAGCCTTTTCCATATGTAGCTTGCTGAGAGACTTTACAGTTTTATAGGTACAGTGTGAATAAAAATTATATTCATTAGTAGATATTGTAATAAAATCATCCGTGGTAAAAATAAGAAGTTAATATTACACAACTCTTAAAGTAGTAAGGTAACTAAATATTTTTTTACGATCGTATTCTATCTTACCAAAGATACTTCATTGCAGATAGACCTCATTTAACAGTAATAAAAAAACCCAAAATTATTAATCATTAACAACATAATAGTATGTTAAGCTTGATAATAAAATTTCAATCACAACGTATAATATTCAGTAAGATTATTTTTACGTTCGATCCACCAATCACAGTGCGCGAAAGTGAACGAACGGTGGCTTCGAAGTTTGAATTTAAACTTGAATTACTGGCTGGAAATCATCCGGTGGTCCACAGATGATATTAAACGGTTCAATTTGAACGCAGAATAGATTTTTTTTGTAACGGAAATTTAGACCATACGTGAATCTATATCTGGGGCTCTATTCTAATCGCTAAAACCATATTGTTTTTGACATGTTATCAAAATGACATCGTTGAGATAGCTCTTACTTATTTGACAGTAGAGTCAAAAGTAATATGGTTTATTGGTGGTATGGCTTGTGAATTCTTCGTTCTGATTTTGTCAGAGGAGTTATAATATCACATACATTTACAGGCCCTTTATTTGTACTAAAGTAATTTAAAAAATATATCAAAAGAAGCCTTTTTCTTGCATCTGCTGTATCACCAAACTCCAATCAAATACTGCAGCCATTTTCCTACAAACACCCATTCATCTGATTATGACGTGCGTACATTAGAAAGTGAACTCGAATTGTAGTGCTATTCCCACACGGTGAAAGCCGAGGTCAAGTAGGAAGTAATAGGAGATAGGTCCGGGCTAATTTGCTATAGGGCCCGTGAGGCATGGGCGCGTGTGAGAGCGCCATTATGATTACTGTGTACTGACGCCTCTGATAGAGGATGTGGTGCTGTATTTATGCAAACTGTAATCCCAATATATGTGCATTTTAATGAAATCTGAGAGCTAAATCTGTAATTATAAAAATGACTAAGTATAATTCTTAAATTGTCCGCCTCGACTAGAAATTTCGCGATTTCCTCCCTATCTCTTCAAATCTATGATCAATCTATGATTGTTTGTTTGTCAGTAACGTAATTATTTAACAAAAAAATTTTCAACATGTTTTAGCTGGAAGATATTCCTCAATTGGAAATAGCTGATTCTACGCAAAGACTTACTTTTATTTTTGAAAAAGACAAATATTTATGGATTTTTGGAATTTCGTCTGCCTTATCCGGGATTCAAACTGATCGAATATGACAAAACAATAAAGTCGTTACGTAATACAAAACAAAGTCGCTTTCCGCGTCTGTATATCCACTAACTCCTCCTAACCACGCAATGGATTTTAATGTCGTTTTCACCCTCAGTTAGATATTTTTTCACGGACACAAATGTGTGACAAAAAACTCACATAAACCGAAGCGAAGCGAGGGCGGATCGCTAGTTAAGCGATATAATTATTATTTGTCAAGCGTAAATATTTATGGTTATTATTTCTAGTTACAACTTATAAAAAAGATTTGTTTGTTTGTTTGAATTGAATAGGCTCCGAAACTACTGGACCGATTTGCAAAATTCTTTCACCATTAGAATCCTACATTATCCCTGATGAACATAGGCTATGTTCTATTTTTCTGCGCGGACGCAGTCGCGGGCAACAGCTAGTCCTTAATAAATGCCCTTTTACAAGATCGGTGTGAAAGTGATGTACCTATTTCCTAGTTGTGCAATGGGTTATCGAGCATAATGCAATTTCTATGCGTTCGCTGCGTTTCGTTGCATAACAGCACTAATCCGTTGTATCTACTGAAAGTCAATTGGTTTAATAGCTCGGTTTATTCCAAAGAGAAATGTTATTTATTTATTGAAATTTATTTACATAAAACATTGTAAAAAAATGGTGGACGTAACCTATAAAATAACATTCGTTTTGATGATGAAAGGACGAGTTATAACAATTCGTTTTTTGCCCGAGCGTTAAAAACTACGAACTAACACCACACTGCCGCTTTTAGGGGTTCGTTCCGATACGCGGGCCAGTAAGTGTTGGAATAACATTCCTCCGCCACTGCATAGGGCGAAGACTGCCCTGCTAATCCAATACGCAGTATCTCAGATAAAACTCCTGTAGCAATATCAACCTTATTACTAAGAGTAGAGAATTAAAACTGCTTTGGTTATTAAATTTGGCATACTGCTTAGTAGTTTAGTAGGGCAGAAGAGTATCCAACAGTTCAAGTCCAAACTTAGAATCTTTTATACGGGTTACCAAAAGCAACTCATCAATCAATGCTATGAGCCCGCTAAGGGATGCGTCCATAAAGTTTATGTTTAATATTTAAATTATAAACATAAGGAAAGTTTGTCGAGTAAGATTGTTTCGCGTTTATATTGATAAATAAGCTTAGTTTTTATGTCTTCCCGTGGATGTCGTAAGAGACGACTAAGGGAATAAAGGCTTGTAGTACTGTTAGGCGATGGGCTTGCAACCTGTCACTAATACGCTGGTAAACATCTTAGCCTAATTGTGCAAGTTGTGGTTATAGAATTATCAACAAGTTTTTAGAGATGTTTGTAATTCTGTAGCTCTGCCTACCCCACTCTGGGAACGAAGGCGTGAGATTATGTATGTATGTAGTTTTTATGTAACTGGTTAAAATTAATTATGTTCCTACACTATATCCATGGCTGACCACGGGTGAGCTCGAATTCAGCCTAGCTGTGCTCGCGCTTTTATCATTAGCGCAACTTTGTTGTGTATCTATGTTAAATGTCTGAATGTAATGAAGTAAATGCATTTGATTTTATTTGATTTGATTTGAACTAAACTTAAAATAAAAGTCACTTTGCTTAGTTTTATCGACTGTGAAAAAGGTTATTTATTATATTGTAACGTTTATTACCACGTTATACTATCTCGTTAACTGCTTGCTACCGAGTTATTGCGATAACGGTGTAACAATAGAAATTTGTTATGAGCAAGTATTTCTTAGCGACAACCAATCAAAGATCCTTAAAATAACTTTTTTAATGCCACTAAACAAAATAGCATTTTGGGCCTAAATGAATATAGAGACCGACGATTAATGATTTTATGAAGAAAAAAACTTATATAAAAACTTCAAGGTAATTTTAGGTGGTTTTGTGTTTGTATGTAATTACGTACCGATATTAATTTTTAAATATGATATTTAGTCGTTTACGTCAATTTGCACCGGCTGCTAATTGCTATAGTTTATTTTTAATCATCTGTTCTTTGTAAAGTTGTCTGGAAAAGATTGTTTTTAGCGATAAGACCACCTTTAGTCACTATAATGTAATTTATGGTTGATAAAGGCATGTTAGCTCATCGTATTAGAACATACGGTATCAGTTTTTTTAAGGTCATACATTTATTTAAATATTCTGGACTTACTGACAGAAGTGATGCAGATAAATTGTTACCCCTTAATCATAAAACGAACTATAGACCTGTTTTAGTAAAGGTATGCTTTATCACTTTCTTTCAGAAGCAAATGTCACAATTTCAAATAAGGACGGAGCATATTTTAAGCAGGGTTTAGCTTTTGTGCGTTTATAAATACCTGTATTTTTCAAACTAACATTTAAACTTAAGTTTGAGAACCTATGTACTTATGTTATAACTTGAAACACTCAAAATGTTACCCATTGCTCCACTTTCAAATAATCACTACTTAAATACAAACATTTCAAATAATCGTCCTTATATGGTCATAATTAAAATATTTCTAACGTCCTTCATATAGCCCGTTACTTAGATTCAATCGTTACTTGTGAATGGGAGTACGTTTTAAAATGTCTATTAATTAACTTAATTGGCATTTGTAAAGTTCTGTGACAGGTTTGAACTGTGTACGGTGTGGTAAAAAATTAGTAAATGTCTAATTGTGTACTGTGTTTAGACATAGTAATTTAGTTCCTTTTAACGTTACATTTTTGCAATCATCATTATCATAATACTCGTATCACCATTGAATACTTTTTAACCTACTGCTGAAAAACTAGGGTAATATTTATTTTAAAACAATGGTATTTAAAAAAAAATGGGTTTGTGTTTTGACTTCAGTCTCACCTGATGTTAAGAGACGACGAGGTCGAGAGTGGTACACGCTTATCCAGAAAAAAGCCTCCAAGATTGTCCCTTGTTTTTTAGCGTTTCCTACTAAAGAGAAAACTTACTAAGCATGTCGTCTGTCCGTCGGTCATACCCTTCATGATGGTAAGAGCGCTCTGACGTTGCCAATTCTGAGTACTAAGATGAAATGCACAAAATGTTAGTCATTTTATCGGCTGTCTTACTCCCACACTGGAACGAAACAGTGCGAAACACGGATCCCTAGCGGCAGGTCAACGGATAAGATGGTGGTACAGATCTGATACATGGCACTTTTTATTGGTTAAGTCATCTCTTTTTTATGGAGAAGACACACGAGCACTCAGGCCACCTGATGGTAAGTGGGATCTGAGACCCATAGACATTTGAATTCTCAGGACTACCAATCTCAAGACTTCAAATGCATTGCCAAACCTGAGGACTAAGATATACTTCTACGCTAGTAATTTCACCGGCTTTCTTCCCACACCGGAACACAAGAATGCGGACACTGCTGCGGTGGTTTAATGGAAACGATGGTGGTAGCAATGCGGACGGTTCCTACGCAAGGTCCTATCATCACTAAACATAGAACTTTGTCATTGTTTGATAGCGTCAAATTACTAGAAAAAAATACGTCGGAATCTTTGACGCAATGCGACAAGGTATTTATAATTTGTTAGCAATTGAAGTCCGTGATCATTATGTAAATTTTGGGGTAATCACCCAAAAGTTAGTAGTTTTAATTTATTTTATTTTATTTTTATAATCAAATTAATTCACTTTGAGTTAGAAAGTTCGGTAGTGGTCGAAAATCCATTTAGTTCTATTTAGAAGCATAAAGCTCAGTTTTGGGCATTGTCAATGTACCTATGTTCCTACCTAACAGGTACTAACGAGAACCTTACTAAGCTTATATCGTCCATCCGTCTGTCATACCTTTTAAGAGCTGTATATTTTGAACCATAATATGTAATGTAACTGAATGCAATTGACCAATAGTATGTCTCGCTAAGCCATACATTAACCCTTTATTTAATTATCAGCGTAATATCTCTACTAATCTAGATGTTACAACATCAGTCAATCCATTCAGCTTGGATCAAATACCCCAGCAGGTGCGTATCACCTTGTTTGCCCAACACCGCCACAAACTGACAACATAGAAGTCCTAATTGCACATAAATCGAAACACGCCCTTAGAATATTTAACTATAATTTTCTAGCGGCACTATTGATTGATTTCGATCCAATCTTGCCTCACTTTGGACCGTGTTCGGGTACATACCAACTTTTTGTGCTACGGTTACACATTGCGCTTGTAATCTTGTCCTAAATTAAGGACATTTTATAAGTTTCTTCGTATGTTTTTAAACTTTGCAATAGCAGCTTTGATTTATGATTAGTTGAATATTATGTAGCATGATTATGACATTTTATTGTGGCAATAAAATGAAAATTCTTGATTTAAACTGTCGGTTTTTCTGAAAATCTAAATACAACTATAGTAATTATACTCGTATATTTTTACTGTCTTTTGTACATAACTTACATAATAAATATCAAATACCTACGCAGGTATACTATAAGAGCAAGTGGCCTACGAATTTTCTCAGGCCTATTACCTGACCTGTCATGCTCTGCGGTTAGTGCGAACCCGTTTAATTGGCAAGTTAAATGCTAGCGGGTTCATTACGAAATAAGGTAATTAGATGATAATTTATGTTGAATTTATCGGTATTTATTGATCGTTTAAAGGTTTAAAGGAAGCGGCTTTAATGAATTTAATTAGCACATATCCAGGTCTCCTTTAAATATATTGAATAGATTTTTTCTATTTTAGAACTAAAAGACGATAGAGTAGGCCTAGTAACTCTAGTAGATACTGTTGATAGTAACTCAGCTTGCAAAGCTAGTTGTCTTGGTCTAGAACTTCGGTAAACTTCTGTGTGATGAGCATTAATATTTGTTTTTTTTTTACAAGGGACCAATTTTGGGAAAAATACCCATTTAATATGTTAACCTAAGTGTCTAGACCAACGGTCAGCAACAGGCGGACCGCGGTCCGTTTGCGGACCGCGAAAGGTCGAACCCTGGACCGCCAAATATTGTAATGTATTGCGTACCAAGTATAAATTAATACATAGATAAGGTATATACCTTTATTAATTGAAATAATATTTTTAAGTCACATAGAATCTAACTTAATACTTTTTTGTTTTTATCTGGACCTCGTTGAAATTTTCCCACAGTATCCGGACCCCACCTAAAACTACTTGCCGAACCCTGGTCTAGACACACAATATTTCTTACTTTAATTGTAAACCTTTTGTCAATTGTGTCAAAGTGGTGGTTAAATGGCTGCTAAATCAAAGTCCTAATTTTAGAACATTAACTAAAAATAAAAGTGACTGTTAATTTAGCAAGCAGTGTAAAATAAACAACCAAATCTAAATATTACAAGTTCTTTTTCAAATTTTAATAACAAATCACGGCTGCCTTAGATTATAAAAAAAGTTTTCACGCTCCTAATTCTCACAACAGAAAAAAACACAATCTACCCATAAAACCATTAAACAATTACAGCAAAACAATAGTTCAATTAAATAATCCACGCTTTATCCGGAAATCTATATTTTTTCCCATCATAAAGATCTAGATCAGTCAAATTATATGTTATTGCGTTTGCTGTCGGTTCTTGATCTTTAACGTAAAGGACATACACACAGACAGCATTACCGTTACCGTAATTGTATAGGGCTAGCATGTGCTGCGTTGGAGATTGGCACGTTGTTACTTTTTATCTGTGGAGAGTTTAAAAACAAAATTACGCTTATTTATCATTTTGTACAATGAATGACATCATTTTGAACAGTAACAAAAAGAATTCGCGATGTCCCCAAAAAAAAATCGCACCAAGTCGTTTCGTTACCAAAAAAAAAAAAATTGTAACAAAACGGACAGCGAGGGGAAAATTTTGGTTTTTTATTTAATGATATAGAGATTATAGAGAACGTAAGCTATGTAACCATTTTGCATTCGCAAGACTACTATTTTAATACTGAAATTATTAACTCGCAAATGCGTTACCAACCCTGAGTACCAAGTGGAATGCTTCTATGCTAATAATTTCACTAATGTGAACAGTGCTTCTTGGCAGTACAGTCGGTGATCAAATTTAAGACCAAAATCCTAACCTCAACCGGCGCACATTCGCTGTGATTACTGCATTTTGGTTTAAGTGTTGGTATTTTTATCAATAAAACTTACCCTAATATTACTAGACACGAGTTTTAATTAATTTTTTTATTAAATAATGTTAAAATATTTAAATAATCAAGAGCTGTCAGATTTTGATGGCGAATTTGATTACAGACTGTAAGTTGAAGGATAAGACGGTGGTAGCGATCCGGAAGGACCCTGCACAAGGTCCTACCACCACTAAAATGTAATTTATACGCACTGAGGGTTCAACTTGCTGACAAACTTACAGACTAATTATTTATAAGGAACACCTTAGCAGATATAGGTATATACATATAGGTATCTAGCTATATTATTTTAGTGCTTATAATTATGCGAAATAATTATTCTACATTATTCAAATTAAAATTATCTCTTAAAAAGAGATAAAATGGACACTCAAACATAGATTTCCATGCTAGTCTTAAACATCCAGTTATCTCGCTTCTAGACACTTTTCAATTAGGTTTGGATTAGCAAGATAGGATTATCGTTCCATACGAAATGTATGACAATTTGTATGAAAACTGACTTAAGTTTCCAATTATCTTTACGACCTACTTTTGGAATGTTGCTGCTTTAATTTTAATGAATTCTTGTTTTATTTTATTCAATATTTATAATCTTAAATTAAATTTTAAGGTTATTCTGTTCGGTTAGTTTAGCAAATAATTGTTTTACGACAATACCTAACTAAAAAAAAAGATAAAATAATCTGATATAAAGGTAATAATATCTCATAAACGGCAACACTGATTTTCATAAAACCTCGCTAAGAACCATCCCAAATAAATTAGCATTATAGTAAAAGAAACTCATCCAACTCGGTCAACCTGTTTGGTAGCCACGATACCATATACACACAAATATACATAAATACACATATACACAGACAGACAAATAGTCAGATATGTTTTTGGATAGTTGGTTGAAAATAGAGTGCTTTAGGTTCCCTTCGTTATAATTACATGTTGACAAAAAGTCTGATCATATGTTTAATAAAAAAATATATAAAGTAATAAAATAGTTGCTACGATCAATGATGCACAATATCGTCACGTTATAAAATCTGTAAATCGATTTTTCTATCGATTGATCGAACTTTATTTTTATCTGTATAATTAGTGGATCCATGAATGGTCAATACGGCTATCTATTTACATATTAAATATTCAAATAACTTTAATCCAGTAGCACATCTTGCGATATCATATTGCATACTATAAAACTTCTAAAAACAGATACAATTAATTATTTTCATCTTCCTAGACTTAAATTCGGATTAAATTGGTTATTGATAAACTAGCAAACATTATCCATCCTTATCATTACTTAACCATCAGGTGATATAGAAAAACTTACTCATTAACCTTAGACTTTAAGAAAATTATCTTCATAAATCTTCAACATAACTCAACACAATAGATATCGAATATTCTTCATCTAAATTTATCGTTAGCAACACACATAAAAAAACTCTTGACAACACACAGAGGGGATATTCCTTGGGTACCCTAAGGGAGCACTAAGATTATTTTTTTTCATCTCACTAGCTCGGAAAGCCCTTTTTGTTTGATATCTATTGAGAAAATCGCTTTTTATCCACATGTGAAGAAAGAGTTTTGACATTTGAAGGCAGCTTAAGAGATATTTGACAGCTAACAAAACGTAAAACGTTAAAACCGCTGAATTTTTAACATCACAATTAATGAATTGCATCGAGTAAAAAACACTAAATACAGTCTTACAACTTGATTTTAATTCATAAATATCAGCATTCAACATTAACCTTCATTCTTGTTGTAAAAACGGATAAAATGTGCTGACAGTCCAAGTAAGTCGATGTGCGAACAAAACGCATCCGAAATAATAAAAAAAAACTTAAGTCAAAACTTTTCAATTAAGCCGTCAACGTTAAATATTGGCATGTTTTTCTAGTTTGTTTTGTTATTAAAAATGAGTGATTCGAGTGACGACTACGATACGTATACGACTGTGGAATAACGGGAAACCGTGCAAAATGCGGAATTGAGCAAGCAAAGTGAATTGATGTGAAAATTTTGTGTTATACACGGGTGAAAAGATATTTTACGTCTCGTGTGTTGAAACACTCGCTACGTTCAGGATTCTATTTTCGAGCCACTCGCTTCGCTCGTGGTCAATCATAGAATCGTTTCGCTAGCTCGTATTTCAAATGAAGACTCGCAGGTAAAATAAAACTTTCCCCCCTTGTGTAACAAATAACTATTGAAAATCAACCCGCTACGGGAAGAAATAGTAGGGCAAAACTATTTCTACACGTACAGAGTCGCAGGCATCCTCGTTGTGTTGATATAGTTTCTTAGTTTCCCTTCCATCGCCCTACTATCCTTAATTAATTCCATATCGCTTCTGTCCTTGCTATCATCTACCTAAACAGATGCCTTAGGCTTCGAGAAAGTCCATTTATTATCATTAAGAATTCAATACCACAGCAAAATAGGATTGAAATTCCTTCGAGAAACTGCTACGTCTTACAATGCTAAGTGAATGTTCATGGTATTGGGTTGAGGCGAATTTGCACTAGGATTTAAAAGTCCTTGGATGAATCTGGTTAATTATATCTATTAACCTTATCTATTCAATGCCAGGTGAATAATATTCGTTCAACATGGAGCCATTTGTTGCGTTTGTATCTTAAAAGATTCTCCACGGCCTGCAATTTATTGTTCATTGCATTTGCTACAATGGATCTATCTTTATCTGTTCTTATACCAATTTCAGATTAATTAAAAAAAGTGAAAATTTGTTCGTTTTATACGAGTATTTCTTCCTGAGTCTTGGATATTTTCTTTGTAAATAAGCATTTTCTCTAAGTAAGTTTTTTTGTTGCCCCCTTTAGTACCTATGGGACTATGTCAATTTGTGTGAGATGGTCTCAAAATTTAACTTTATTTAAGTTTAACTTTAAAATACCTTCTACTAAATAAGATGACACATTACTTTTTTTTTTAAATAACCCTTTAAACTTGAGCTGTGTCTTACAATAAAGATTTATAGTGTGTTCTAGATGAGCATTGGTACTGCATCTTCATCTTATCACAATATGTGGTCTAGTATCAAATCTGCAATCACTTAAAGGTTAGCTGGACGAGATTCAGTAAATGGATAAGTTCGTCTTTGTACATTTCCGCTACATTTTTTATTAATAAAGTGCAAACATACATGAAAATATTTAGTTCATTGTGCAAGTTAGAAATCATTTTGCGATACATCAACGCGCTCGTCCACTTTATTAATGACACTTTTAATCTACTATCACTTGCTTCCGTCATGGGATCATGTCACTAGTTCACTCCATCAAACTTAACATTAACTTCGTCTGTATCAATATCACCGTTACAAACAACCGCCTCAACAGTTTAATCTCTTCCATTAACTGAACCCTTTGATTTACCGTTTTCATCACTCAATCATTAATTCTACTTTCGCTGCTATCTCCAATATAAATCCAGTGCGCAGAACTTACGGCGACAACATTAACCGGTATTTATCGATAAAATCCAAATAAATCACTCACTATTTGATTAATACGGTAGATCATTGCATCTATTACCGCAAACTTGGATGTAAAAACTAGATCAGTTGATCGACTGATCGGGTCACGATTTGTAATAAATACCATACTTAAAATTCAGCGTGACATGCCTGATATGGATAATTTACATTTTGTCGCTGGTATGGATGCGATAAAAATAATCGAAGTTTATTTATCGCAGGTTGATGATTTAAAGAACTTGAGGAAAATATGGTGGTGATTGTAGAAACCAGAACCGTATATGAGATGATTTAATGTGTAATGGCAAAAAGTATGACGAGATCGTAGAAGGATTTAAACTTCTGAACAAGATTATGAAGACTTTTAAAATTAAAACGATAAGATCTGATACTTTATTCTCTGTTACTGTAAAACATGTCATCATTATTATAAACACTTTAATGCAATACTTAATTAAAGAATTGGAGAATCAAAGATTGCAAAACAAAATCCTATAAATGTCGTCAACTAGTTAACGCACGGACTATAATCAGGATTTCAATCTATAGCTTCCAATTAGATTCCAACCTCCTGACCTTAAAAGCAGAACCTAGATGGGAAAAGTAACGTATAAGCCTAAGTAACATGTAAATTAGATACCACTTACTTCGTTCTTAATGTTACTACAAACGGATCTGCGGAATCCATATATTTTAATGAGAATTATCTACCTCGTGAATGTTTATTGGCTTTTTAATGAAGTGAAAATGAACTTTAATCATACATTATTTTTGCAATACTAAGTGACTAACATTTTTATTAATGTGCTGTGCACCGGCTTTATTAATGTGAGATTAAATACAGTTTTTTATGACGGTATATTTAAAACTATATAGTAACAAAAGTCGACAATCTGCATGCATTATCAGCTTTGATTGGCTAATGCATGGCAGATAAATAAATAAATATTTCGTGTCATAACATTAAAGATTCAGAAAGAAAAAAAATGAATTGAGGATGCCTATAAAAATGGGGTAAATTAAGATACGTGTCTTTGGTAGTTACTAGTGGGTAATCAAAACCTAGGCACAAACAAGTAGGTGGTAATAGGGAAATATACCAAGTCATATAATAAAACCAGTTGACATAATGGGTACATACCAATAAAACGAGCATCGACCCCATATCCAACCAATGGGAAATAGCCGTTTCAGCAAAACCCTCTGGCAACCTATTTTATATGTAAGTAATCCAGTAAGTAACGTGATTGAGGATGTAAAAATTATAGACGCAAACGAAGCAATAAAACTTAATAACCATTCAATCAAGTAATGAAACGGCGTAGGTGAGAGAATAATTAAAAGTAAGTAATAGTTGACAAATAAGAGAAAACGTGTTTCATTACTAAAGACTACGATTTAGATAATCTTTGGAATATTAGCTAGATATGATTTGATACAGTGTCAGTAGAATTGATGAACTAACTTACTTTATCTGAAGTTAGGGTTGGTTTCTTGTGTTAAATATTCAGTAAAAATGTATTGAATTCACATAAGTGAAAGTTAACTTTCATTATAATCATTGTCGTTATCACCCAAAAGTTCACTGGCTAGACATAGGTCTATTCCAAGGGTTCTCACTATGGTTGGTTATGTGATCTTCACCAGTTTTTGTTAATGTTACACATTATTTTGGAGCCTTAACATTCGTAAAGCATCTTGCGCTCTACAAGATTTAAAACCTCAAGTTCTATCATCTTAAACAGTCAAATCTGGCAAGTGGTCAAATATACAAAACATTTACAGAAAAGCCAGAGAGACATAAACAAACAGCCAACGCTAAATAAACAAGTGTTGTCATAACCCTTTCACCATTAGCACTTGCCAACATCCTCCAGCAGTATTGCAGTATTGCGTTTGCGCATAAATAAGATCAATTTCCTGGATCAGATAGCTTCTCTATAATTATTGCAATTATTTCCAGGTTACTTGCTGTTGCGTACTTAGTGTTGGGAGGTATCTAATATTTACCAAAAACTAAAATTTAATTCGGTTTGAAACTAACCAAAAAAAACATTTGAAAACAAAATTGGTGCATACAATCCCTAGGTAATCTGCAGTATGAAACATTTACTGTGAGAAATATCCAAGAAGTTATCAATCATTGTGCCCAAAATTACTTGCCGTAAAAAGAGAATAATAATGTTAAATTCCAAAAACTGAATGAAAATTAAATGAAAAACTGTAAACAGCTATTCAGATACATGGGAGGATTGCCAGACAATGGATAATATCATCTAAATGACCGTACATTTTTGTATACGTACCGTACAAACGAACGTACCCATTTCCTAATTATTTCTTAATTTCAGAATATTTTTTTATAATTTGCAATATTCTAAAATTTTGTCGAGTAACAAATTCTAAAACTTTATCCAACACTAGAGCTAGCTTTAAGACACCAACTTTCTCTATAAACGGTGACAACTGGCCCTATCAATATAGTTGCGTGTCCAAGAAATTCCACAAATTATCGGGTCTAGTGAATTTTATGCTAACTTTTTGTCAGAAATGTCAAATAAATTGGTTGGACTATAAAGATATTGCTACGACATTTAATTAAGCAAGATTTACGATTATGCGAGAATTATTTAATGAATCAGTTGTAGAATTAAAGAAGCTATTTTAAATGGTATAAAATTGGCGTTATAAATTTGTAATCCATTTCGGAACTTGGCTCACTTACCATTAATTCATGGGACCCGCTAGCTCCCCTTGTTTAAAAAAAAACACCAGAGAAACAGAAGACGCAAGATACGCTAACCATTTCTGTCAGAAAAGGAATTCTTCGCAAATTGCTCAGCAAAAGTTCAAGTACAATTAAAAACAAACACTAGAGCAAATCACTCTGCAGAAAAAAGGCCGGGTCTGAAAAGAATAAGTCCCACAATTAGTCTGGTATTCTTCATCGGGCACCTGACTCGGCTGACCCACATTCCGGGCAGATTTATGGCGTTAGCGCATGTCTACCCTGCTATTCCAAAAGAGCATAAGTACCTTTACCATTTCAACACACTTGCACCCTTTAGTAATGATACGGTGGATATATGCGTAGGGCTGCCGTTCCAAGAATATTTTCTAGAAGCCTTCCTTATTAAAATATTGGATTGCGGTCAGATGAAAACAATATTTCAAAATAGAAACCGTTTCTATTAGACATCGCAATTTCTTCCGAGTTCAAAACGATAAATAAATCATTTATTTGACGTTGAGTATTTTACTTGGCTCTGTTTTCTTCTAATTTAGTAATGTTTTTTCAAGATCTTGCTCTCTATCCAGTACCTCCTTAGAATGCTTTATAAAGATTCTTTTTTTTAAATTTGATTAATATTATTTTTAGATATTCATAAAAATTAACGTAATATATAAAATCGCTAGCTACAAGCACTTCATCAACTTTCCTAGTTATATTTACTATGCTTTCAAAACCTGAATCTCTTTGACGAAATTCATTGATAAGTTTTTTACTAACTCAGTGATAACCCTAACGTTAACATTCGTTCCTATTGGTTCCAGAAATCCAGTTCATGTGAACTTAATGCGCATGCGGCTCAAGAAGAGATACAACTTCCTATTCAGTGATTTATACGTTACAGCAGTTATTGCCTACACATGGCACAGTTACATTATTAATTGTATTAGTATTAGTTAATGGCCTCTGGGTCTTCAGTACTGTTCAAGCAATTATGTTTCTTATCAGTTTTGACATTGTTATGTTTCTTATCTTATATTTATGCAGATAGGCTTTTTCGGATATTCTTCGGATCTATATAATCTTTTGTGTTAACTTCTCTTACACACTCAGCTGTTCAAGTCTCTCCACGGTGTTTTTTCTTCACCGTAAGAGCATCGGGTATAGTAAATACTTAAGTTGTGCAGTGTATTTATTAATTTTATTTCATAATCATCCATATAATTTAGAGGGGATACTTTAATTATTTTCTGTGGAAGTATATTGAAGTTTATAAGTTAATAATGAGCAACAAATAAAAAAAAGGGATAAATGTTAATTGTTTGTTGCTTAAAAACTTATCTGTAAAAAGATTTCATTGATGTTTACTATATTTTTACAATACTATTTATTGTCATTTAAAAATCATTTCAAAAATAGGCTTACTGACTACATCCTCCTACTAGTTTCTTGTTGAAAGTAACATGTCAACCGATTTAAAAATGGTTGAAAATAAGTTGCTCGAAATTATCTTTTTTGCACGTTCGTATGTAAAAATCTGGTTAGTTTTTATGTTTCCAATGGGTTAAGTGAAAATCTCTGCACTTAAAAAAACTTAAATCTTCAGAACTTAAATTTTACAATTACTCTTTGCTTCTTTCTAGAAACATTAAATTGACATTTCGTCTATATCTTAACTGTCCAGATTACACGATAATCGAGACTTGACAAGTTTCGAAACTTCCTCTCTAATCATTTACGTTTCGATATCATTAGACAGTCTTATATTACCATTATCAGCCTTCCTTATAAGCCTTAAACCACTAATAAAATTATTGTTAACTCAAACGCCAAGCGTAGTGCTAATGCGATTTATTTAGTCAGTATCTGGAGCAATCGACTAATGTCTCAGATTTATGGCGTTGTACAAAAGTGTTTGTTAATTTGCTGGGAGCGCCTGCGGCTTCTTTGGGTTTCATTCAATCATTAGTACAAGTGATACTGTTAGGAAGGAAATTTGCTAAATTGAAGCTTATGTAGTTTTTAGAGAGTAATACAATAGGTTGATTGTTGTAGGCGTATCATTACAAAATTGTACAAGTTGTAAATGAAAGAATTAGTTTTGTTGATAGATATTTAGTCTTTTGGTATGGTGATTTCAACTAATATTGGCCTAACCTAGCCTACATTCAAATATTTAAAACCTTATGTCTTAGTTATTCGCAAGTTTTTTTTTAAATTTTGTCATTGTTTTTATACAATCATGCCACTTGAAAACATAATTAGCCCCATCATCACTACTTTAAATCATTTAGCTTGTCAAAATTTTGAATGTTTGTTTGGAATTTTGTATTTTTTTTGTTTTATTGTGGTAACTATATTGGCATTTGTGACAGTCATTCAAATAAGGGCCACTGAAAAACAGCGTCGTGTGTCGTGGTCCGCCACACCACGACATCATGCTGAGTGGTATTTGACAATATTCGATACTCGAAATGTTGTTCAACTGTTAATTTTGTTTTCTTATTGTGTTGCATCGTGTCAAATTTTGACAATAAATCTATTTCTATTCTTCTTCTATTTCTAAGCTAAACAGTAATCACCTTCTGCTGAAATTTCTTGCAGCGCTTCTTCTCCGCAATGATGGTCTTGTCCGAAGCGCTAGTAGATTCATTCCATATAACCAATATATAAGAGATCCTAATGTGGCCAATTTACTGAATAATTATTTTGAATTTTGATTTGATTTGGCAACTTTAACATATTAATATCTTTTCAAGCAAATCCTGGTATTTGAGGATTTATTAGCAACGTATTCATTTGTTTTGTCACTAATCAACAGTTTTGTATAAACTTGATAGCCTGTTCAATAGATAAAGCAAAACGACTTTTGGTTCCGAATGCGGCTTGATTGACAAATAGTAGAAGCCAGCAGTAAATTACAATTGGAATGCGTCCTATATCGGATTTCCGAACGTCAAAAGCCAATTAAATGGGTTTATTGATTTTGATACTTAATACTTATTTGATTTTAAATTTGGAATTGTGAAACAGTGTTGTGATGTCTATGCCAGTTTTATTTGTAAAATTGGCTGTGGGAAATGCAGAAAAAATACTTTATCAAATTCAAATTGATTTTGCTTTGCGTTAACGTACTAAATGGGCCATTCTACTTTTCGTTGTACATAAGTTTTAGCCACGTTCTCACTAAACTAATTTTATTTTAAAAACCGGGAAAGTGCTGCGTTTTCTAACTTGAAACTCGAAAAGGGACATAAATAAGCTTATATTTAGAATGATCCTGATTCATAAAAAGTTATTTGTAATAACTATAAAGTGAGTAACGCAGTGGACAATGATGTCCCCGCCTTTTCTATGGAAAAAGTGCAATTTACCACCGAGTTACCAAGATTCTTCAACGATAATTAATTAATTTAAATGTTGTTTTTTTGAAAACCGCTTAACTTAAACATTCTAAGTTCATGTTATTTATTTATACGCGGAAACATATATTGGTATACTTTTTATCGGACGATAACAAAAATGTACACTGAAAAGTAGAATGGCCCAAAATAATATGGTAAATAAACTACATACTATGTTGGTGGTATTGTATTGTGGTCTTCCTATTTATATTGAGTGTATTTTTAACCATCTATTCTTTGTAAGGTTTTCTGGAAGAGTTCGCTATTTAGCGATAAAATCGCCCGTTGACTCACAATGTATTTTTTTTTTATGTATGTGGTGTTCAATAAAGTGCTTTGTATTGTATGGTAGTAAACTTATATGTATATAAACGGACAACATTCCTTAATTCGATCTCACACAAGAATAGTCTATTTATATATATATCGATTTACAGCTACGTTTCATGGAAAATAAATTAAACAGAAAACCAGTATTTGTTCAAATAAAAAGCATTATTTTAAATATGAAACCTCGACATAATTCTTAACGCAAATACACTTAATTTCGTAACTTAGCTCAGTTTATCGACACGCAAATTTATCGATATCGACTATAAAGCGGCAGGTGAACGGACATATCGATAACTCGTTATCCGGTAATGGATTCCAGCGATACCGATCTACGCTGATTTACCTGATTCAACGCCAGGAAATGCATTTTAGTGTCTATTTTATATGGGAAACGTGTACTTTGGCATCAAATACAACGCGTTCAAAATAATCTTAGTAAATATATCGATGTTTTTGTGTTTGTGCGAGATGTAAATTATGTACTTTATTTTTTTAAGGAATTTACCTTTCAAAAGATGAATTTTACTTTTTAATCAATGTTTTTCGTCATATTCAGTTGTCGTTGTTGGGTCGATTTGTGTAAAATTGTCCTCTGATATTTATTATTATATTTATTTTTAATAGCAGTAGTTGATTACGCAAAAAAAATATTATTTAGTAATAATAACTTTGGCGTGGATTTTCAATGTTTAAATATAACGCTTGTCTTTTTATTTTTTAATATAACTATATTATATTAAAAAATAAAACATTTATCCGGCAATAATAGATGTTTCACTTTAACTTTGTGTTATTTCTTTATTGAGACTTCCGATTAGTTGACGGGCGATTATTGTTTAAAAAAATTCTCGTGTCAGCGCAAGTTAACTCAAGCGCCCGAGTTATCATTAGGCAATATCCTTAATATTCACAAACTAGCCTCTGCCCGCGACTTCGTCCGCGTAGATTATAATTATCGTTATTCACTCGTGAACTTTAAAATTTTTCGGGATGATATGTAGCCTATGTGTTAATCCAGGGTATAAGCTATCTTTATTCAAAATCCGTTCAACCTTTGCTACGCACAAACTTTCGCATTTATAAAATTAGTAGGATATTATTAGGATTTAAAAAAACTACCAAAACAGCCAACCCTATTAAACAACATTTCTGTGGAAACAAACTGGCACCAAAAAAAAAATCCATTAACATACAAAAGTCTACGTCGTGAGGCAAAAGAAGGTAAAAAACGAACTGTTAGATACCTCGTTCAGTACAAAATGTATGCAAGATGGCATCGAGGAGTTCTCTGGGAAGATTTTGCCGTCGTGACAATGTTACATTGATATTTGTTAATACCGAAATGTTAAAGTTATTATGAATAATGTTTGAACCGTGATATTGAATTAGGGTAGGAACATATAATTTTATCGAAACACCTTTCAACGAACGTATCATTTCGCCGAATTTCATTTCATCGATTCGCATTTCTCGCCGCATGAGTTCTTTTTTTGGTAGTCACAGATCTAACCTAACCTACGTAATTAATGATTAAAATTTCCTGAACAAATTATGGTTTCAACAGAAAATAGGGTTTAATGAAATGAAATTCGACGAAATCATACATTCGATGAACTGAAATTCTGTGAAATGATAGGTTCCATTGAATTAGCTTATAATAATTTTTTATTGTATGTTTATTAGTGGTTTTTAATTGCGTAAATATATTCATAAATCGCATCGTAATTTTCGTAACTGATATCAAACAATCAATTTATCATTTATTTGCAAAGAAACATAGTGGTAAGGAACAATATTCAATATCATCGTACCACGATATTATTGTGCGTCCAATCTAGGCCTCTATTCCACATTATATTAGCCCATCTTCAATATCGTATTCATATCGTTGAGTCTTACTGTAAAATGTATAAGAGCTGTCTGAAGCCATAACGTCAACAGTGTGATTACGGTATTGACGGATAGGCTAAAACCAAGGTAGAATAAATTAAAGGATTAGATGATGGTAGTGATCTAGATACAAGATCCTCTTCTTCTTCTTCTTCTTCTTCTGCAGCATTTTATTTACATGCCCACTGTTGGGTATATGCCTCTCCAATTCTTTCCCATTTTGCCCTATTTTGAGTTAGTCTGGTCCATAGAGGGCCAGCATTCTCTCTAATATCGTCGGACCATCGAGCCGGTGGTCTGCCAACACTTCTCCTTCCTACCCAGGGCCTCCAGACTGCAACGCATCTACTCCATCTGTTGTCATCCCTATGAAATAGGTGACCCGCCCATGTCCATCTGAGCCTGGCGACACGGTGCCCCACGTCAGTGACTTTAGTGCGTGCTCGTATGATCTCGTTCCTGACCTTATCTCGTAGGGATATTCCGAGCATCTTGCGTTCCATTTTCCGCTGGGATACAAGATCCTACCACCACTGAATTACTAATAGGTAGGTTAGGGTGTTTCATTTTCCAAAACTTTCATATTTTAATGACTTTGCTCGAATTCTTGGTCCTATTTATCTAAAAATCCCGTGTCCAAGATTTCAATCAAATCAGTGTTTATGGTTTGCACATATTGACAACTTTTTAAAGCAATTTTCGTAATTACGCCATTCATCGAAGCCACAACAGGCCGGAAAACTGGTGTTGATATTCGATATCACTCGTGTTAGACATAGGTAGACAGGAAAGTTATGCATTGTTTGTTGTTTCTATAAAAATAATCAAAATTGAAAATCTGCTATGACTTAAGCGGTCATTTTGTGCAACCCCGAAATATTGTCCTATCACCTTGAAATTTGACATTTACATTCTTTAAATTATTCAGGCTCGGGGCGTAATCAAAGTCTGCAATTATTATTATTTTTTTCCCATTCGAATTATGAAACACCCTAAGGTAGGTACATGATCTTGTGAATTAGTGAAGAACTGAAGCAAGCGCATCACCATTCATACCACCCAGACCTTTAAACTTTAGGTAAACAAATAACTATCATTCCAAATATGTTTTCTCACAGCTTACAATGATATTTGCAATATTAAACTGAAGATCATTGAATCCATTGAGCTGTAACAGCAATGTTATCGAAATAATTTAGCACCCAAGTAAGTTCAAATAACTTGCAACATTAACAGAAAATGTCACGTCTTCGATTTCATACAAAATAAATCATCTAATACCACGCCTAAATGTTACTTCCAATCTTTCATCTGTAATGAAATATTTTGTGTTTTTAAGCTGCGACTAAAATGAGGCTTGTTTTAGGGTTCCGTACCCAAAGGGTACCAACGGGATCTAATTTCTAACCTTCCGCTGTTCGTCTGTCTGTCTGGGTTGTATATGGGAGTGTGACAATAAACAATTAAAAAAAGTGGCAAACATACAGAAAAGCTACGGAGCCCTTCGTTTGCGAGTCCGACTCGCACTTGAACGATCTTTTAAGATTTTACTTTGGTTTGTCTATATCATCACAGCACCATACGTTTTTTTGGTAGCTATTCTTTTCAAGGCGGTTCATAGCTAGGTTTTAAGTATGTAAATCCGTTTGATTTTTAATAATTTACCATTTCTGAAATTACAAGTCTTAACAAGATCAGGATTTGTTTAATCACATAGTGATTTCAGCCTAACTAATGAATATAGGCATCCACAAAGGTTTGCCACAAGGACCATGACTGCGCCACTTACATCCATATTTTTTTAAATCTGAAAGTTTTTATTCTTGTTATTTTTTTTAATTTTTTTTTAATGGGACGACCCACTTTTGAAAAACGTTTAAAATACATCGATAAATAATTATGTACCCTTTGTAGTCACATCACTATAATCTACTTGTTCCCACTATAGCAATGTCCACAAGAACATCGATATAAAAACTGATCAGTTAAAATTTTCTTTAAGAAAAATAAAATATCTACCTTGTGTTGAGGTGCGAACGGTTCCCAAACTTCAACATTTCCAACCTCCAAAAGAGAAATTAATTAAAAAATCGTTTCCATTACGAGATCAATTTCCGCAAAGTGTTATAAAAATTATCGATCAATCTCGTTTAATCTAAAGTTAATATTTAAACGGTATATTTTAGTCGGTTCCGAGAAATATGGAGGAGCTCTGTGCAATTTGTTCGGCGTACGCGCATCTACGGCTGCCATACAAATGGAAAGGTTTTAGTACAATTTTTTCATGTTTAAAATTTATGTGGTAAAAAAAGTTGGTGAAAATTACGGTTTAAATAAACATATATTTAATGCCTTAAAAGTTGGCAACATTGTCAAAAAAGTTGTCAAGACAAAAAAAAATATCTTAGTTATCTTACCGAGTGCATACGACGTCTCTGATGTTTTCTATGATCTTTGATTAAGTAATTTTGATTATTAACATTTAAAAAATATTTTTTGTAAACATTTCAAGTCTCAAAATAACTTTTACAAACTGTTCCTTTGTCGAGAAACGCATGGCAGGGCAAGAACAAACCATCGATATAACATTTGCTTAAATAAACAAATGAAGGTCCTGGCGGTTTGTATAAAACACCGGCCCGCTACAGTCTTAATGCGTTCTGACGCGCGCGCAACTGCGCTTAATTAAAAACGGTATTCGAAATTCAAACGGAACGCAATTCGCACAAGTAACCGTTTGTCGATGTTGTTCACATCCCTTTGTTAACTAGTCGATGAAATTGTTATAAAAAAGCTAGAAAAGCATTTTTTCGTGAATAAATATTACTTTACTGTTTTATGAATTATGCATATATAACGTCTAGAAATACATATTAAATCCATTAGGTACCTATGAAAATAAAATAAACTGTGAGTTTACAAAAAAATGTGACGTTAAGCTGTTTTTTCCACGCTTAATTTATTTATTTTGTGGGTATATTTGGGTTAGAACTATGTATTTTGTTGGTATATTATCTTGTTAACAGAAAAGTAACGAATACACACACAATAATCTAACAAAGAACACCTTTGCTGCCTACCTCTCGTTGAACCTAAATGTGCTACTTAACTTTTAATAATCAAAAGATAATTAATCAGATAAAAGTCCTTTTTCAAAATCTCACTAAACGGCCGTTCTGCGTCGTTAACCCAAAAAGACTTATCTGCTGTATAACTACCCTAGTATATCTAACCTTATTACTAAGAAGAGAGAGAGTATTTTAATTTAGCTGTTGGATAGTAGATGTATCCTTTTGCTTGAGAAGGGTAGTGTTGGCCGTTGACGTGGTGTATTAAAATGTAAAAGTATCCAGACAGCCAGTTAGCTCTTGACGTGCAATTTTCGGCCGCTCGTTTATCAAGTTGGCTGCATTGCTTGATGGGTTATCGATATCGATAAAATAAATATGGCGAGAAAATTAATGGCATATTGGCAACATGCAGTCTGGAAAAAAAACTGTAAATGGAACACATTTTTGTACTGTGACTATTTTTATGTTGTGTCCAGGATCACGTATCGTATTTATTTAGTGATCCAATATTAAATGGTGGTTTATAGTATTAAACAAGTTTACGAGGAAATGAATGACAAAACGACATTTTGTATTTCCCTGGATTAATATTTTGTAAGGAAGAGCCTTCCCAGTTAGTTATATTCCCGTTTTGCGCGAAAGATTGCTTTTATTTGACTAAAGCAAAGTAAAAATATCATGCCTTGAAGTCATTAATAATAACATGTTATCTAGTACCTTCTTGTAAGTACTTAGTCAAAACAAAAACACTATTTTAAAAGTTATTTTAGTCTCATTTGATTAATAAATCTTGTCTCCCTTTCATGCATCTCTCAGGCTAAAACCCTGCCATACAATCAACTTTAGCAGCGGGCCTTTTATGGCCGTGTTTATCGATGTGGATAAACGTGGATAAAGCATCTGTCACTTTCTGACCAGTAAGTGCGAGAGTGACGGATGCTTTATCCACCGCGATAAATGCGACCATTGAATAGTGATGTTAAAAAAACATCGACATCGATATAACTGCTCAAAACGATCCGTCAAACCTCCACCGAGTGGGATCAAAACAATTAATCTTTAAGTTACCAGATTCTGACCCTTTGCGGGCATTTCCAAGTTAATCAATTTGGCCATACTGGCTTGTTTAAAAAAATAGTTTGTTTGCGTTTAATGAGACCTTTTTAAAGTGGTGATTAAATTTAAAACATTCTCAATTTAAACTTCTATTTCAAATTAATTATTATCCGCTTGCGTCGTGTTAATCTGTCTCACTCTTATTGCTCTGTTTTATTGTTTCCTATATATTCATTAATTTATGTGTTTTTGCATTACTTCCTGTGACCTATAAATGTGTTACATAATAAAGTCGTTATTACGTGTTATTTAATGCAGGAAAGTTATTAACGACTTAATTGAAAAATATATTGTCCTCTAAAAGTTTTCAATTGTGCAAACGTTTTTCAATAAAATCATAAATTTTAATGTATCGGTTTGTTTATTTTTTACACTTTTAAAGATAAATAAATTAAGGTAAAAGGTTTTTACCAATTTATAGGAAACCTTGTGTAGAGATACACTGAGCATTATAAAAAAAACATTAGGATTTTAGTGGAGGTAGTCGAGTTCATAAAATATGTGTACACTTTATTACCTTGTCACTTTAAACGCAGTGACAATTCATATATGGCAGTTTAAACATGACATTAAATAGACAAGGCTTTATTGGTTAATGTAGTATGTTCTTCTAAATTTTGTACACTTGCTTACTCGATGCGCAACCTTTCACTTCTCTAGATCTCTCAAGGGTTAGCTGGAAGAAATCCCTTAAAGGGATAAGTTCGCCTTTGTACATATTTCTATATTAATTGTATTGTTCTGGTTTTTCTTTTGTACAATAAAATGTTTACATACATACATACATACATACAAGGTACTAAAGTGTACACATATTTTTGAACTCGACTGTACATGAGTGCAGGGTCCGTCCGGATCGACCATCATCTTATAGTTTAACCAAGCAGAAGTGTTCGCATTGTTGTGTTCCGGTATGGGGATAGGACAACCGGTGAAATTACTGCAATCTTCAGACCCAAATGAAACCCAGATGACTAAGATGGAATGCCTCTACGCTTTAGATGACTCTATGAGATTGCTTTCTTTCTTTCTCTCATTTGCTGTTATACGGAGGAGTGGATCAAACGAAGCAGGTCGATAGAGGACGTCTAGACCTATAGAATTAACCCCCATGTATGATGAGCGATTTTTACTAATTTCGGAGATTCCGTTTTTTTTTCTTTTTTTTTTAAGTAATCACCTAAACTTTGTTTCTCCATACTAGGTGTCCCAGTGTTTGCTTTTCACTTTGGAAAAAACAACTTTAGATGATTACTTGAAAAAAAAAACTGAAAAAAACACGGGTAGATAGGTTTAAAAACTTCGCTGATTCGTAATGATTCTAATTATGTATGATAACACTAAAAAACTTATGAAATAAAACTTGAAATTTATGATTTTTCGAGACATGAACATAAGGAAAAATTACAAAAATTCAGATTAAAATATCTCCGAAATTAGTAAAAATCTCTGAACATACATGGGGGTTAACTCAATAGGTCTAGACGTCCTCTATCGACCTGCTTCGTTTGATCCACTCCTCCTTTTACACCCTGTATAATATAACTTTGAGAAAATCAAAGGGTTAACCTTAAGTATACTTTACATACCATTCAATACCCTATTAATCACAGTTAATTTGCTTTACAAATGTCATTGACATAATTGTAAATCATAACCGGCGATATTTACATAGTTGTCAATTAGTCGCTAGTTTATTATCCGAAAACTGGACAGTGTTATTCTGTATCACAAATATAGTCTTGCACTAGCTTTTCTTAAACCATAGGTGACAAGTTTTGTATATTCATTCGATATTACCAACGATGTCTAAATAAACCCGAGGCCTTATTTATTTAACAATTAAGTCTAATATAAAGCATCATTAAAAACCCAACTGCATTTTTTAAAATTGTTGTCTATAAAATTAAAAATTATGTTTAAAAAATTAACCCTCCCTCCAATTGCTTTGATTCGAATACTAGCCTATGTCACTCCCACAACCAAGATGAATCTAACGACGGGTCTATTCCGTTTGGCCAAAATATTTTTGGTCAAATGTATCATTTCCCAAATTTTCATTTCCCGAAAAGATGTTCCTTTATTTATTTTTTACCCGACTGCGGCGGAGCCCAAAAGGAGGGCTATGTTTTTCACCGTCATGTATGTCCAGTTCTATGTTCCCCGCTACAGCAAAAACGGCTAGGAAGATTTTGACAAATGAGGTATCATTGGATTCGTAATCGCAGCGAGAGTGTCACAGGGTACCTAAACTGTTAAAATTGAAATAACAACAATGGCCAAATGACAATTATTAACATATATGTAGGTATATCGACGACAGTATAAAAAATGCAGTCGGGTTTTTAAAGCTTTTCATATAGTTATTATGTAGTCACAAGTGTAACCTAAGCTAATATACATAGCAAGCGGTTTCGATATCCCGGATATAAAACAAAAGTAATACAAAATGCTTTTTGGGAAATAAAAATTTGGGAAATGATACATTTGACCAAAAATATTTTGGCTAAACGGCAGGCTCCCAGAAACGTCAAACTCTACTTTACAGTAACTATTGCAAGAATAGAATCCAGGGCCGGTATTCTCGGCGGTAAAAACCATATCGTCTTTGACCTGTTATCGTATTGTCAACGTTTTGATAGCTCCTATTTACTTGACAGTAATGGCGGCCGAGTTAAAAACAATACCAAAACAGGACAGAGACGATATGGTTATGACCGCCTAGAATAGAGGCTCAGTTTGGCGTATCTTAACGTTATTTTACACGTAAATATGTCCAATTAAAGATAAATAATTCGAATTGGACCCAGTATCGACTATTAGGTTTACGAGTATGTCGATCGAACGAAGTCGCGTTTATAGCGTGAGAATAGCACCCTTGTCGGTTACATGTTGTCTCACCGACCAACAAATTGATTGCCCTAGTTCTATGAACACAGCTGATAGGCTGCTGTTTGTTTGTTAACACTTTATTGTAAAAAAACAATATATGTCATCAAAGAGAGTTTTTTTAGTTGACTTTTGAATAATAATTATAGGTAAGAATATTATGGAGACAAAGTGTCGGCAGGCCTTCCACAAGGTGGACCGACGATCTGATAAAGGTCGCGGGAAACAGCTGGATGACAGCAGCAGAGGACCGATCGCTGTGGAACACCTTGGGGAAGGTCTTTGTCCAACAGTGGACGTCTTGCAGCTGATGATGATGATGAAGAATTATATTCAAATAAAGAAAGTAATAGTTTTTTTTTTGGTAATCGCCTGAGGGCCAGAGACAAAAGTCCTCGCTTTTGTTTGCTTTTGACTTGAATTACTTTAAGAAAAAGGGGCAGAGGTGAAAATCCCTTCCGGAGACCTGGGAATGGAGGGCCCAGGTACTGCCGGGCTCGCACCGGCTAAAAACACCAATGCCCCTATCACCAACTAGAATTTAGACTCCCGCGGATACTACCCCAGCCAGTGCTCAAAGGCTGGAGGAGAAAGTCCTTCCTCCGTTTGCTTATCCGCGGGGATTTTCCAAAAAGGGGGATAGAAAGTTATAGTTATACTTAAAAACAATGTAAATATGATGCTAAATATAAGTTTTGTCAGTCTTAGAGAGACTAAACAAAGAGGAAGACGAAGGATATAAGAAAGACAAAAAAGGTGATAATGTAACTTTTCAAAAATATTTAAATTCCAGGGCCTCTATATTCTTCTAGATAAAACGTTATATTGACTTTGACATGCTACCGTATTGTAGCTCTTATTTACTTGACAATAATGGCGGATTAGTCGGACGAGTTAAAAACTGTACTACACACACACACACATACACATAAACTAAAGCCCGACAACTATATTGTAATATGTGACGTTATCTATGAAAAGGAACCTTATTGTCGATGGCGCTTCCGCCATTATTAAAGATGCTCCGATATAAATACAACGTCGCGTGACGCAGTGTGGCGTAAGCGCCAACGACAATAAGGTCCCTTTACATAGATAATGCCACATATGGTTTTACCCAGTAAAATAGAGCCCAGTAACATTAAAAAAAAAGAAAAAAAAAAGTTTATAGCGATAAGTACTTACATTATATTTTTAAGTGTGAACTTGCTAAAACCAAATAATTTGCCAATATTTAATCGAATTAAACGTACAAAATATAAAAAAACGGGTAGACCCCAAATCAAGAATCCTGCGCATTTGACTCCGGTGTCGATTACCTTTATAACTTCGCTTTTGGCTCCATCAACCATAATGTGAATCGCCATCAATTTTTTCATCGTGCCGAAAATAATTTTCTATCGTGATTATGGGTCATTTTGGGAGCCCACTAGTATTAATGTAGCTAGTCATTACATTGGGTTAAAGTTGTTTTAATTTTGCAAAAAATCCACAAGTTGGGTTTGAAACGCTAATCAACTTATAATTTTAGTTGTTTTTTGTGTTTGGTTTCTTGTTATTTGATTATAATGATAAACAAATTCATACAACGGTGTAAATCAATATCAAATGAATAGCTGGTAAAAAGTATTTTTAGCCTGTGTCAATTGAAATTGCCAATTATGTTAACAAATTAGTACTGTTTGACACATAACCTCAAATATTCATAAAGCAAAAAAAATCTTTATTTAAAATAACGTATAATGAATAGTTATTTAATGTTAAACTTAATGTGAAAGTAAAGATCAAGTATATAAATCATTGCTAAGTTCTCACTTGATCTTTAAAAGCACGTGATTATCGAGTGATAATGGTGAATTGGTTCGTTTGGTTGTGTTTACATCTTTGCCAATTTCAATTGGCACCGACTATATCTACGTTACAGTGCAGTGCAAAAATATGTATAGAAAGAATCCTCTACGAAGTTCTTATCACACTGGAATAAGGTTCATTGGGACATATTTTTGAGATGTTGCGTTACACTTGACTGTACAAACTTGTCATGATTTGCAATTTTAAATCAAACGTTCCTATTTTAAATTTGTTCTTTTTCTCGAAACTTCGCCTATCGTTCCTATTTTAAATTAGTTCTTTTTTTAAATAATAACGAAACAGATTGCTCTAAAAACCTAACACGAGTCCGCAATGCGCAAGCCTATAAAAACTTTGATAAAAATCGTTACACGATCTAACCGTACCGCAATGATAAAATTCTTTCTCAGTAACAAGTATGTGAACTTTTGCTACTCTCGTCTTATTATTCGTATTTCACAGACAGATGCCCAGATTTCCTTAGAAATTCGCTTGTTTTCGAAAACGTTTATCATTGTTTTGTATCTTAAAATGTTTAGTATGTTTAATGCTAAGTTTGTTCCGTTAAGTAGCTCACTTAGAGGTCAATTGTTTTTATATTGAGTCATATATTAACCTTTAAAAACCCTCTCTTGTTCAACAAACAACCACTTTTCGCATGGAAGAAAATACGTTATTTTGTTAGAAAATACTGAACTAATTTCTATGTGGAGTCTTGAGTATAAAAATACAACAAGTAAGCAATCAAATCTTGAACACTTTGATAAAGTAAGGCATACAAATCTTGCAAAACAGGTACATCTTAAGACATATTAAAATCAGATTTTGTTACCGCCCAGCGAGATTTGGCACACTTTTTTGTTTCCCGACAAAATCAGACAAGTATTATTTAAATTCAGAACACAAAAATATGACGCCATTTTTTGTCAAACGTCCAGATTATAAAATTGCCGCGTGTGATAAAAAACGAACACGACAGACTTTGCACGAGCTAATGATATTAAATGGCTTTAGATTAAGAATAATTCAAATTAAAATTGTCATAAATCATTTTTAAAATAACTATTTCCTCGAGCTGGAACTGCTGCCTGCTGCTGTATTAAAAAAGTATAACGTCACATTCAAAAATTTAACTGGATTTTAAAGATTCTATTTTCAAAATTTGCTTCTTAATTCAAAATTTCAAACATGCCAGCTCGTTCCAAATTATCATGTTCCAATTGTGAATGTTAAATGCTTTCACAACAGTAAAAGGTCAGTGTGTACAGATATGGATCAGAAACAGCGAACGCTGAAGAAAGGTAGTCCATTGGGGTCATTCTATGGAGAGGGAGTACCTTTAGATGTACGGGCACCGTTTGATTGCTGATGGAACAATCGCGCATAAAAGCACGAGACAAAATAATGTATAACCTTGTTATTTAATAACTTTATATTCAGAATTATGAGAGAATATTTTTTTGAATAGTGTGCTTTGACATGCAAACAATGAAGGATAATATTAGCATAATTTGATCAGTGGATTTATTAACGAAAAAATGCCTAGAAACCGCAAAACTAAATTATTTTCTGCCATTACACTAGTAAAAGTGTCTCAGACATATATTAGTAGTCCTATGTCATGTTTTGAATTTTTTCATATTCTTTATGGTGAATAGGGAATAGGCATGTTTTTTTACAGCTTCAATAAAAGCTGATTCATGTAACAAACAGGTGAGAAAAAACATTTTTTGAATAGCTATAAAAATAACCAAGATATAAGCTAACAAAGATTTGTTCCTATCTCTTTCTAGCAAAACATAACTTTACGTGGAGTTTATATGGCCGTACTGCACGATGACGTCACCGGTGCACTTCGGATCTCTCTTTCTAATTAGCAGTTTAAAATCGCTTGTATCACCCGTATTTCTTGACCGATTTTAATTTTAATTTCATTTTGGTGATCTCTTTTACGGTATTTTTATATTTTGTTGAGAAATACTATTTAAAAAATCTATGCATATTTCCTATTTAAACAGAGAGCGAAACGAGCTCCAAAAGTAATTTGAGAGTATTTGTTCGATGATAACTTGATTATTGTTGATAATATTCATGGAATTTGTTAGATTATGGGAGTAGTTTAGTTAAATATGATTTTAAACTTAGAACATGAACAGGATCGGTGAGGGGATTACGAAGTATGGGAAAAAGTTATAATCATCACTTTAATACCTTGTCACTTTAACGCTTAATCATTTCGTGTGACAGGTCTTAACATGGTACAGTCAAGTGCAAAAATATGTATCGAAAGAATCCTTTCATAAATATGTTACGAAGTTCTTATGACACGAGTATGGTGTATTGGGACATATTTTTGAGATCCTGCGTTCTCCTATATTTTTATAATTATGTCATCAATAATTATATTCTTTATAGGGTTCGGTTGAATTAAAAATCCCCAGAATACTGGCTAACTATCTCTGTTTACCCCTTTTTGAAACATTGAGTATACAAGAATCATTTGCGGTACCGTTCCTGCACCGCGGAACTAGTGATGGGAATGAAGTAATGAAATGTCGATACGCCCCTCATTGTTCGATTCATCGGCTCTATTCAATGGGCCATATTGTTTATTTAATATATAAACGCAGCTAGGTTGTTCGTTATTTGTATGCATGTTAATACTTAGGTAAGACAGCAAGTTTGAAATCAATTCATTTGGCGAAGTAGGCAAAGGAAATATTTAATTTAAAAAAAAGTAGGTATATTAGTGAAATCAAAACTCTTATTTAACATGCAAAATAAGATGTTGTACTGAAGTATTTTTTTGGAAAGCGATATTTAATAATTTATAATACGACTAAAAGAATAAAAAATGTACGTCAGTGTATTTATTATTAATATTTATTTATTCCATAAAATATCACAATCTTTTCTTTTTTAATTTGCCAAAGTTGTCCTCACTTTAAAATATACAGTGCTAGAGGACTTAAAAATTCATTATAAATAATTCGGAATAAATTCGGTAAGACTCGTATAAGATCGTATAAGAGCGACGGAGAGAGAAATACAAACCCGAAGAACCTTTTAGAGCTATCGCACTGTTCACGGAATCCATTTAACATAGTTATGCCAATATTGGCCCTCCGTCACCACTAAACTGTGACCCTGGATTTCAATTATGCCAACATTAAGTGGCAAAATCCCATGATTTTGTAATAAATGAGGCCAAGGTTAAGTTCAAGTAGTGTTTTACATAATACGGTTTTGTTACATTGTTGCGGCCTTAGAAAGATACAGTGCTTTCACAAGTTGTATAAAATTGACCTATATTCATGTTACGATACATTGTATATTAACAATAAACGTTTTACTGTTCAGCAAACGTTTTTCCTAGTGTTTGGTAAGTCAATATTGATTCTTCCATTCTGCCCTACTAAGCATAATGGCGATATCTCAGACAAAACATCTGTAGAAATTGCAACCTAGTTACAAACAGAAGAGAGTTGAATCTGCTTTGGCTATTGAATTTAGTTATTGCATTTTTGCTTAGGAGGGCAGCATTACTTTCTTACAAATATTATTTTTCACAGTCCCATACACCAGACTTTAATGCGACTCCTTCCTCATTCTTTGGCCGTTCCAATTGACCTCATTCGCAATTTATCGATTATAAATTATCGATATTTTTACCATCACTGTCGGCCACCCCGCCGTGTCGATCACAAGCCTACAAATTGTGCATGACTCGGCAATTCACGGCTATTCAATAAGCACTCTTTCACCGCAGATTGCTATCAAAGTTCAATCAAAAATCAATCTTAACCCGTCACTTTAAAAACTTTTACAGCTGCAAAATTAACTTGGTAGCGGATTGAATGACATAGTGGTATATCATATTCAATCTTATGCGAGTCGTGATACAGTTTTTTTTTGATAAGTTAATGGTTTTAAATAAGATGGCTTATTGAATACGGTGATATGGAATGAATGCGTAAATGTGTTAAGGGAAATGTGTAACGAGCCTTTGAAACGTATAGTTTAAGTTTTAAAATACAAGATTATTTATTTATTTATTAAAATCATTAATATTTTAGTGTCCAAAAATTTTTTTTTTTTAATTTATGCATGATGAGTTGATGACATTCTCTAACAATCACTTATTAGAAAAATATAAAACTATTTTGAAAAAGCAAAAGATTCAAAAGCAATTAATAAAATTAATATAAAATTTATGCAATCCTTGGTGTGCATAATTTTATTGTATTTTTTTTTAATTTTATGTTTCCTCCAAAGAAGAAAGTAAATTGCAATTTAGCTTGTTAGCTTGTCGATTTTGGGAAGAAAATGACACGAAAAACGTTTACCTTAATTCCACCAACTTCCATCACAAGAAAATACCCAAATAAATCCTTCTCATTCGGGCACTGGCAGAACAAAAACCCAATTTTAGCTTTTTAAACGAACGAACGTGTTTTCCAATTTCAAAACCGCATTCCATTTTTAAAACAACGATACACACGCGTTGTGCGTAACGTCGACGACATAACCGCACTCCCTCATTTCCATATAAAGTGGACTACTTATTGAGTTCCTGGCATTGAATCTATTAAATTCGAATAAAGTACAGTGCCCTGACTTCTAAAGCTTATTACGCGTACAAAGTCACACTTAACACGTTTGAATTAAAGTTGAATTTGTACTGATCGACGCGCATTAGCAATGACGAGAAACTAACGGTTTTAGACGTCAATCTTATGTCAGCCATTTTACTTTTGCTGTTCAAATTTAGAACAGTTTTATCTAGAGCTGTAAGGCTATGTTACTAGAGTTGAAAACTGAGAATCTAGACGTGTATTTAGTTGTTAAACGTAGTGTCAGATAGTTTGACGTATCGAACGTCTATGTCTGAACTTTGATTTGTTCTACGCTTTATGGTGAACTTAATATACGGGTTGCTTTTCTTGGTAAGCGTTAACCTACATGCAAAGTCTAAGGTTGCTTTTATGACGCGATTACTTCATTATGTTTTAATGGAGTTAATCATAATAAAATGTTCGTATGAGCTTCTGGAATAAAGTTGTTTTGAAATGCCATTATTTGTTGGTTATTGTTAATAATGGTACAGGGTGATTTTGAATAAAATATGATTGCAAGCTGTTAAACTAGTTGTTGCTCGGGACTCCGTCCGCGTACAAGTCAATTATCGTTATTCCTTCGAGAACTATCTAAATTTACGGGATCATAGGTATCCTATGTCCGTCCTTAGTATTCAAACTATCTACATGCTAAATGTCATCGAAAGTGGTTCAGCGGCTAAAAAATAATAATTAGTGTTATATCATATAAAATTCACGTGATGGCTAGGCTTTACAAGACACGGCGTGGACCTATATTTAATAATAATATCGTATACGACTAACAAAGTCTGCACTGTAATTTACTACCCAACCTGTAAACTTGCTTATTCTCCGTGATTGGTCATCGTTAGGTAAATACGATATTTACTACAAATCATTGTGCAGTGTCGGACGACGATAGCGATCACGATGACAACAAATTACAATCATTGGAAAATGTTGCAATCACTTTCGCAGTGAGTTTGTGATTTTAAATATACAGGACACATACAATCACCCTGTATATAAACGAACATACTTATACTTATAATTAAAGCGACATTAACACAATATAATAATAATCCTGCTAGAGGGGGTGTTCTTTTTATAGTGGTGATTATTATTTATATCTTTAATATTCGAGTAGCTTAGTTTAATTTTAATTTAAATACGTTTAGTTTTAATTTTTAATAGTATTAATGTTGAATTCTGTACTTGGTTGGATGTGAATAAAGTATTTGTTCCTTAATAAAAATAATTATATTTCAGAAATTATTATTAGTTTTTAAATGGTTTTCATTTTAAAGTATATTTTTTCCCAATGTATCGTATATCACTGTTACATTCATTGAATTTTTGTAAAAGAGTGTTCTTTTATTTTGGGTTCATCAGCTCATCACAAATAAATTATCTAGACAGACCCAAGTCGAATATCTCACTTAACAGGCATCAAATTCACAACCTCTGCTTTTTCAGTAACAGTAACCTAAAAATCGGTCGATGTTTTGTTTTACAAATATCCACCATCTTGCGTCCAGTTTCATAGCCACGACCATGTAATACAACCGTATAACAAAGACAGTCCAATGCTTTGAATTTCAAACATCCTGTAACGAAAGCTCATCACGCGAATCGAGCTTGTTACTGAATAGGAAAGCTTTCAAAGTGTGATAATATAGGACGAGTGTCCGACCTCGCCCGGCCCGCACATCTGGATAAGGGCTTTTGCATACGTTAAGCTAGCTTTAAAAAAATCGCATGAACTTTTTAAGTTTAAATAAACAACAAATAATTTGCCGGCAATAAACAAATTCATCATCATTTAAGTCAAAAGAGGTCTACTACACACTCTTTTCCAAATATTAAACCAAGTACGAGCGGGTTTTGATTTATTATGTCTGTTATCAACAAAATCACTATATTTGATTAAAGAATAGTCACGATTAGTTATGTACCTATATTGAGTTGTTATTTTTATTTTTTTTATTTAAATTCCGCATTTTTATATTTCCAAATATTATTGTACCTTTTCTTGACATTTTATGACTGTAGCAATTAAGCTTTATTTATTTTGTTTTCTACTGTTTTTATTTTGTTTCATTATTATTACAGACATACATACATAATCTCACGCCACAGTTCATGATCGTTCCCAGAGTGAGGTAGGCAGAGCTACAGAATTACAAACATCTCTAAAAACTTGTTGATAATTCTATAACCACAATTTGCACAATCAGGCTAAGATGTTTACCGGCGTATTAGTGACAGGTTGCAAGCCCATCGCCTAACAGTACTACAAGCCTTTATTCCCTTAGTCGTCTCTTACGACATCCACGGGAAGACATGGAGTGGCACTATTCTAACTCGGCAACCACACGAGGTTGACATTATTATTATTATTTGATACGTTATTTGTTTTTTACTTTTTAACTTTTTTTACACTGACAATCTTATTGTGAATTCATTATAACTATGCGACGTAGTAATGTAATTTCCAATATGAAATAAATGACTACTACTACTACTATAAAACTTATGTTTCTGTAATAGCAGTTTACGTGACGGTTGCGTAATGCTAATTACGCAGTCTCGTACAATACTTAAGATGTGTTCAGAAGCCGAAAGGCAAATGACCAGCTTTACCTTACCTGTAGTAGTAGGTGACAGCGATGACAGCTGTAACGTAATTTTGAAATTACGTTATCGAATATTTTAAGGTCATGAGATCCAAATTTACCACAGGTAATACTGGTCATTGCCCACGGGTTTTGAACGCATAATAGAGGACTTACGATATGAGTGTAGATAAATATAGGTAATAATGTCTTTTTTATCATATTAACATCGCAAACGATACATTTCACATTTGAATAATATAGTTAAAATCTAGCAGCTCAATACCAAATTTGAATCTCCTTACTTAGCTTTAGAGGTAACTAAGTCAGTCATCATTAGAGTTAGGACGTTTGGTGGCAAATCATGGTTCTAGAATTCATAGAGTCGCTATTTCCTATTTATTATAATACATACCACTTTGATTTTGACCTTCAGTATAATAATATTTCAAAATTAATTTATTCATTAAACCGCTAAACAATTTAAATGAATTTTAGTATGGGCGATATCTCTGCTGTGAAAACATTACAAACAAGCAAATATTACTAGGTATGGAATAACCAAACTAAAAATGTATTTAGTTCATTTTGTAATATGACCATAGTGTAGGTAAAAATCAAAGTGTCATGTATTATAATAATTAGGAAATAGAAACTCCATGGATTCTAGAACCCATACGCCACCAAAATCCTAACCCTAGTCATCATGCATAGTTTTTGATACTATAATCTTAAGTCCAACATCAGACGCATAAATAAATTATAACTTATGTTCTAGACTTTGTAACCAGCCTAACCCGCGTGGTTTACCGTTAGGGTCGTATCTACAATCGCACGCTTGTAAGCGGCCTTAGACAATCGCCCGGTGAATAATGTCCGGTGTTGCAAATGTCGGGGCTTGTTATGATGTTTGTTTGTTCGTTTGTATGCTATGTAGCTAATTTCACCGATAAAGAGCTTGGGAACGGAATGGTTTATATAGAACCTTGGTTTTGCCCGGGTGGGATCTATTAACATGATAGAAATGTATAAACTTTATGATATTAATTTATAATGCATGTCATGAATTTTCCTGAAAACATTAACATCTATTGTATTACTATTGTAAACCGGCCAAGTGAGAGTCGGACTCGCGCACGAAGGGTTCCGTACCATTATCTATAAACAATTAGCAAAAAACGGCAAAAAAATTACGTTTATTGTATGGGAGCCCCCCTTGAATATTTATTTTATTCTGTTTTTAGTATTTCTTGTTATACCGGCAACAAAAATACATCATCTGTAAAAATTTCAACTGTCTAGCTATCACGGTTCATGAGATACAGCCTGTTGACAGACAGACGGACAGACCGACGGACAGCGAAGTCTTAGTAATAGAATCCCGTTTTTACCCTTTAGGTACGGAACTCTAAAAAAGAATAAGCGCACAAAAAAAATACAATATTGTTTTTCTAATATTTTATGGTCTTCGTCATTGGCAACAACATTCGCTAAAATGACTTAAATTTTGGGACACACTGTATATCAAGTTCTTCCAACGGCTGACCTAGTCGTTGTAAGACTTAACAAGATCAGATAGTTTTAATAGCCGACTACGGCGAAACCCAAATGTAGATTTAGTTTCCAAGTGTAAATTTCGCATTTATAAAATGAGCGAAATAGGATAGAGTTTAGAATTGGTTTTTTAGTTATTAAACTATTTATAATACGCCACCCAAGAGCAGGGCGGGGTTGCCCGTTACCTAAACCTAGGGATGCACCTGCGAATCGATATAAATCGATACTAGTCGAATAATTATCGATATGTCATGCGGTGCAGCCCTTTTCTTGTCGGTTCTTCCTTGCGAAAGGATGAATATTAAAGATTTTAATTATACTGAGTAGCAATGAAAATGGGTCACAGCTAATACATATTTATATGTAAATTTACCCGTTTTTGGTGGATTTAAGTGTAAAGTTTTAAATAAACTTACATGATATTAATGCTAAATCGACCTGATATTTTTTATAATATGAAAACTATTGGTACTCTGTTTGTTTGATAAAAAAGAGGAAGACGGTTAAATATAATACTGTCGTAAATGACAAAGTTTTTTTTTGTAAATTTAAACACACTCAAAAACTGCGTAATTCTTCTTCGCTGTTAGAATTTAGGTCAGTAATAACCTCGTAAGGCCCAGTGTACAATAAGATGTACATAATCAAGGCAATTTAATTTGAACTGTATTGCAATAAGAATAAGGTTTATTTTCCTATGTTCATAAACTGAAAATGGCTTTATCGAACAAACGTAATTGAACTTTATTGCCTGGATGGTAGATTCAAAGTCCCACTTACAAAAAACTCCGTGTTTGTAGTATGGTGGGCTTTACGAGGATAAATAGTTAACTATATGACATTTCAAAACGTAGTTGGTAGAAACTCTCAAAGGTATTTCCATCCATATAGGTATTTATATTCTTGTTACTTTCAGAGAGAAATGTGGACTAAAAGAAGATGTAGGGTAAATCCGGGATAGATGCCACACTTTTTGAAAAGGCCTCCTAATGTCAAAACTATCAATTCCCCATGAATATTTCCTTTCGATATAGCTAGTTTAGTCTTTAATCTTACATTACGGCTTGTTTTTGTTGACCTAATAATTACTGATTGGGTACAAATTGAGTTTTTGCAGGACCCTTTTTTTAGGATAGATGCCCCGCCATGAAAATTCTAAGGAGGATAGTTGCCCTTTGGAAAAAAACAATATACGCTAAAAACATATATGCTACGATTATTTATATAGGAGTATGGGGGGGATAGATGCCCCAAGGGCACGTATACCCCGGCGACTATCCTTTTTGATATGGAACGGTGCTTTTTTATTTTTTATCTAAACCAAATACAAAAGAGCGATAATTAATACATAGTTGTACACTTAATGAACCAGTATATTGATATAATAAAAACAGAGCAGAAGTTAATACTCATTATAAAGTTATGAAACTGCAAATACTTCCGTTTGAAAATTTGAGGCACTTTTTGCGCTTATCGCGGAGATTTTCACACACAAGCGAGACGCGTCTTTTCCTCGCGACGGCCTGCGGGGGCCGAGGTGTGTGGCCCTTGCGCTCCCTATTTAAACTATTATTTCTTTGCTGCGATTTTGGGAAGTTAGGTTTTTGAAAAATAGGCGCCTATCCCTTTGCGGCATCTATCCCGGATTTACCCTAGTGACTAAGATTGAAAAGGGCATGCTTCGATGGTTCGGTCATTTGGAAAGGATGGATGAAAGAAGATTGACGAAAGAGATATACAGAGCAAAAGTGAGTGGGAGGGTCGGAAGGGGCCGCCCTAGGCGTACTTTTTCGAATCAAATCGGAGAAATACTGGAAAAAGGCCGGATCTTAAGTACCCGAAACCGACGTGCATGCATGACTCGATGTATGAATGTGGAAGAAGCGAAAGAGATTTGTCAGGTTCATAGCAGGTGGAAAGAAGGGGTCTCTGCCAGGGCTTGAAATACCGGTGATGATGGTGATGATGGTGATGATGGTGATGATGGTGATGATGGTGATGGTGATGATGGTGATGATGGTGATGGTGATGATGGTGGTGGTGGTGATGATGGTGATGATGATGGTGATGATGGTGATGATGGTGATGATGGTGATGATGGTGGTGATGGTGGTGATGGTGGTGATGGAGGTGTTGGTGGTGATGGTGGTGATGGTGGTGATGGTGGTGATGGTGGTGATGGTGGTGATGGTGGTGATGCATTTATTATAGCAAACATAATATTATTTCGATTAAAATTTTGACATTTGGTGGTGGTGGTGATGATGGTGATGATGATGGTGATGATGGTGATGATGGTGATGATGGTGGTGATGGTGGTGATGGTGGTGATGGAGGTGTTGGTGGTGATAGTGGTGATGGTGGTGATGGTGGTGATGCATTTATTGTAGCAAACATAATATTATTTTGATTAAAATTTTGACATTTGGTGGTGATGGTGGTGACGGTGGTGGTGGTGGTGGTGGTGGTGGTGTTGGTGGTGGTGGTGGTGGTGGTGGTGGTGGTGATGATGGTGATGGTGATGATGGTGATGGTGATGATGGTGATGGTGATGATGGTGACGATGGCGATGATGGTGATGATGGCGATGATGGTGATGATGATGATGATCACCTCCTTCATCATTACCATCATCATCACCACCACACCACCATCACCACCATCACCACCATCACCACCATCACCACCAACACCTCCATCACCACCATCACCACCATCACCACCATCACCATCATCACCATCATCACCATCATCACCATCATCACCATCATCATCACCATCATCACCACCACCACCATCATCACCATCACCATCATCACCATCATCACCATCACCATCATCACCATCACCATCATCACCATCATCACCATCATCACCACCACCACCACCACCACCACCACCACCACCACCACCACCACCAACACCACCATCATCACCATCATCACCATCATCACCATCATCACCACCACCATCATCACCATCACCATCATCACCATCTACACCGTCACCATCATCACCATCATCACCACCACCACCACCACCACCACAACCACCACCACCACCACCACCACCAACACCACCACCACCACCACCACCAACACCACCACCACCACCACCACCGTCACCACCATCACCACCATCACCACCATCACCACCAACACCTCCATCATCACCATCATCATCACCATCATCACCATCATCACCACCACCACCATCATCACCATCATCACCATCACCATCATCACCATCATCACCATTACCACCACCACCACCACCAACACCACCACCACCACCACCACCACTTTGCACTTTTGGTTAGTCTTTTTTAGTGCTTTGGTACACCCGGACCTTCGGATTTAGATTCATTTTGACGCGGCGCTGCCAAGGTCGTAGGACTAATGACACGATTGAAATTTGAAATTGTTCAAAAGCTGCAAGCCAAAGGCGCCGCCCGGCAACAACGCCGCGTTCGGTGTAGGTACATGGTAACAAGTCGACAACCAAAGCAGCGGCGCGAGCATCGAGCCGCCGACGAGACTTGACCTTGTTGCACAAAACGGCAACGTAGCTGGAACCTTTATTAGGAACTGGTATTTTAAGGTACAAATACCGGTATTCGTATTTACCTGTTCTTTGGATTACCGGTATTTATATTTACCGGTTCTCTCGAACCTAAATGAAAAATACCTTTAAATACCGGTATTTTTGGAACCGGTTCCAAGCCCTGGTCTCTGCCTGCCCCTCTGGGAAACAGGCGTGATTTAGGCCTAATCTATGTGTATGTATGTGTACTTTTTTAATTTTATATGCGCTTGAGTATTTCATTTGTTATTTGCGTGATTCGTTGCGGTGGATCATCGGTATACCTAATAAAAGTTTATTTTGATATTTCATTACAATTATTATTATAAAAACAGTTCGTTTTAATAGTAAATTGTATGTTAGGCTGCAAAGGTGTTTTTTACCCAAGTAGTATTAAACCAAAACGAATAAAGGATCTCAAAATAATGATGCCTGAGCGTAGAGAGGGATACGAAGCACGAGACGCGAATAGCTTCTCTGTCGGTGCAAAACACTGCAGAATTGTATTTTTTTTCTTGTTATTTCGTCACTATTTTCTCTTTGAATAATCTTGATAAAATTAATTATGATCTTTGTCTCTTGCATGTTACTTAAATTCACTAAACGTAACGTAAACAAAATATTAAAGGACAATAATTTCACTAGTGACCTAGTCCCAAACTGAGCCCTAGACTTATACTATAAATACTAGACAACGATAGACAAACTTATATGTATAGATAAATAAATCTATATATATAAAAGGCAAACCTGACTGACTGACTTAGATATCAACGCACAGCCGAAACTACTGTACCTAGAAACTTGAAATTTGGGACGGGGGTTTCTATCATGATGTGAGTGAGTACTGAGAAAGGATTTTCCGAAAATCGACCCCCAACGGGAAGAAATAGGGGGAGTAGCGGGAAACTAATTCTACGCGTACGAAGCCGCGGGCATCCTCTAGTAATAAATGTAAATACAGCTACGAGTATCTCTCACTCATTTACGCACAAGATAACTAGGTAGGTATAACTTTATGGTTTATATTTACAACTTAGTCTGTATTGTATCTTGGAACATAATAAATATTGACTTACTTCAACTTGTACGCTTGCTATCTTATATTATGTCATAAAATTCTATTAATCATTCAAAATGCAACCCTATTCCTTTAACATAAACCTACAAATAACCGGCGCATACGCTCGTTTTCTTACGACGCTGATCTGAACATTGTGAACAATTGTAATTATTTCCATAGAATATTTCCGTTGTGAAATGTGGTTATTCTTAGCAAAGGTTAGTTTTCTCTATCGAACTAGCTTAGAGTGACCTCTGAACGCCTTAGGATAATGCGACAAGGCGTATCTATTACTTTGGTTTTCGCTTGGCCGACGTTCAATAGAGGCTAGCCTTAGAAGGGGTGTCTATTATAAACAAAATTAAGTGCGAGTCGGACTCGCACACCGAGGGTTCCGTGCCGCCGCTAAGTATCGAGTTATAGTCCGATTTGAATTCCATTTGGAATGGAATCAGCGCGAGCTACTGATGTGCAAGTTGTGGAAATTTTCCAAAAAGTTGGAAAAGTTCTAAGAAATTTCCGGAAACTTTCACTAGAAATATAGTATATACATAATATTTTAATTTAAGAAACGAAAACTTTCAATCCCCGTACAAAATTGTGAGAAGTTACCGAAATTTTCCTACATGAAATGTTCCGCAATTTTGGAAAGTTTCCTTTTGCACATCAGTAGCGCGAGCACTCACACTTGATAATTTTTTAGTCTTTTTTTTTTTCATTCGTTTTATAGTCATCAGCTATTAATATAGGTATTAGCCAAAATTGGGCGCAAAAATATCTGACACGTTTTTATTACCGGAGGTCAGATAAATTTGCGTCCAATGTTGGATAAAATATGATTGCTGGTGACTGTACCATAATCATACCATTTTTTTTAAATTACCTAATTTGTCGCTTGTATTTGTTGTTTGTATCTTTTTTACGATAAAACAAAAAAAAATACAGTTAAAAACAACGTTTCATTTATGAAGAAGCCCTTTAAAAAAAATTTTAGTAAATCCGCCGTAATAACCATATATTTTGAAGAAAAAAAAACGATCCAGCTCTTTAAAGTTAGGACGGACAGCGTAGACATATTAACAGGCTAAAAACTATACTCACAAACAAATCGACCTTATCACACAGAACATGCTCTTTACTGAACCTAGGACCGCAAACACAATCACTAGCTACACGAACCGTGTCGTCAAGTAGACACGAACATAGTCTTGCGTTTCGTGGGCGTTTATAGGTTGGGCTTCGATTAAGCAAACCCACCTTTGCTTTTAGGTAATTCTCGTAAACGCTTCGCTTCGTCAACGAATTATTCACCTTTTAGATATTAAAGTTGGGTCAGAACTTTAGCAGTCTGATGGTTATCTTGTCTTGTACAGATAATTTTTCGGATAACTTCAACACAGTAGGATCTTTTGTGCTAATAGCCGTCTTTGCCATTCCAGTGAGATTTTCATAAAACTCTCACTCTCTGTTTGTCTGTTTATCACGCTTTTACTGCTAGACCGATGTCGATGATCTTTAGTATGGAAGCTCGAATCCTTTGAAAGGAAATAGGATATTTTTTATCCCGGAAAATATAACAGTTGTACAATTGACAACATTAAAAAAAAAAGCATTTTTGTTTTTTCGCGTTTATAATAGCCGGTTAAAAATTAGACTACCCGTGTTTCTCGGTTTTTCTTTATTTAACTTAAATTCGTCGTTAATAATTTATTAAAGAAATAATCATTAAAAAGACCGTATATACAAAGTTAGGAATACTGACGTCGTGATCTTAGCATGATATAAAATAAAAATAAAGTAACTTTAAATTGAAACAGAACTGACTGTCATGTCACGTCACTTGTCAACAATAACAACTGTAACAACATAAATTCGTCGACTTTGGGCAGATTGCGGCTATACAAATCCGTTAGTCACTTTCATTTTTTTAAATAGCTTATTATAAAACAATACTATTACGAGAATCGAAAGCGGGTCGTTAGAATCAAGTAATCCGTCAGACAGATAAAAAAATTACATGACAGTTGTATATTTTTTTAAATTCCTATGGTAATAAATGGACTAAGAGCACTATAAGTGTATTCTTAACATTCACAATCCAACTTTTTTTACTGATTTTCCTAAACATAAAAAAAAACTACTGTATAATAAAATCCAAAAATATTTTTACTGAAATCAGTAGTGTAAAATTTACAAACGGTATTTTAATTTACTACCTTAGCACATATGAATTATTGTTGTCAATTGTAAATATTCTTACACTCTCAGCAGTTCAAATGTGCAGGTTTCCTGACGATGTTTACCTTCATCGTAAAAAGATCAGGCAAATAGCTGCCGCGACTCAATCCACGTAGTGTCGTTTATCGGTATTCCCTCGGGAAGTGGTATATTTTCCAGGATAAAAAATATCCTACCTTCTTTCCCAGGATTCCAGCTTCAATACCATTCACCAAACCAAAATTCATCGAAATTGTTTAAGCGATTTAGCCGTGAAAGCGTTACAAATAGACAAATAGACCAGACTTAAGTAAGAAAATCCCATTCGTACGACTACGAGTACAAAGACATCGATTACAATATGTAAAAGTGGATGCACCTCTTTTAAACCGACTTCAAAAAAGGAGGAGGTTATACGTTCCACTGTATGTTTTTTTTTTTATCTACTGTACATGGCAAACGCTGCTGAAATTCAAACTTACAATCACGGGTCAAGATACTAAGATACTAAACCACTTGGCCACCGATGCTTTAAAGCTCGCCAATTTAATTCATCAACGATTTTGAGGTGAGTTGTACAACAATAACTGCACAAGAGAATAACGCGAATGGTTCCGCCGTAAATAATATTAACACATCGCGATTGGGTCGGTACTGTGTCGGCATTTGAGGAAAGCACGAACGCGCCGGTGAAGTGAGGCGTTAATGTTAGCGGTGAGCGGAGCGGGGAGCGATTTAATATATTTTTTTAACAAAGAAACTGGCAAGGAATTGTCTTTATTTTAACCTGTGTGAAAAGCGAAGACTGTCGTGACTATATAACAGTATTTTTGTTTGTCAATTGAAATGATTTCAGTTTGCCATATTTCTTTAGCGTCCGCGTAGAAAACTAAAATGAAGCCTTTTTACTCAGTGATAATATAGTATTGTTTTAGAAAATAATCTTAAACATGGTCCCTTAGTTTTAATCTTTATACAATCTACAAACAAAACTACAAATAATTTATATTTTTAATTTTAGTGTAAGTAGGTTATAGTTGTGATTTTTATCGTAAAATAATGTCATGGAATTTAATCGAAAAATAATATTTTAAAGGTCTTGAAAAAGTTTTGCCCCTTTAAAACGCTTAATAAATTACAAATTGAAAGCGACCCATATTTTTATACACGTACGTTTGGTAACTGTAAATAAATGCATTTACCTTTCTAATTTGTCAAGTTGTCAAGTAATCTGTGAAGTTTTTAAGTACTATTATCATAATTTTTTTCAATTCCTGGTATAACGTCTTAGGATGCGTATTGCTCTTTACTTTGGAATCATCGCTTTTATGTAATCGGAACACGCGCACACTCAGGCCACACCTTTACACCGTTGTTTTTGTTTGATTACAGATGAAAGAGGTCTGCCCTTTAGTTTCAGATATATTAGCGAGCCGGGACACTAATTCAAAATGACGTATGTGCGTTAGTATAGCTAAAGCATACGCCCTTTTCAATTGCGTAAACACAGGCCAAATATGAGTTAAACTATAATTTATATTAATGTTTGGCCAGGTATTGTGCAAAGTGGTACAGGACAATATTGACATTAGTTTAACGCTTTTACTTGCAGAAATACAAGTAACTTCGTAATGTTTGTGTGGATTTAGCTAGTTTAATTTGAAACAAGCTAAATGCGCTAGTATAGTTTAGTTTAATTCATTTAGTGGTGGTAGGAACCGGAACGTTACCACCATCTTTATCTTTTAACCTACCACCAAGCAGCACTCGCATTGTTGTGTTCCGATTTGGGGATACGACAACCGGTGAAATTACTAGCATAGAGGCATTCCATCTTAGTCTTAAGGTTTGGCAACGCATTTGCGGTCTTAGGATTGCAGTCTTTAGATTGAAGCAAATGTCTGTGGGTCACAGATCCCACTTACCATCAGGTGGCCTGTGTGCTCGTTCGGCTACTCCATGCTAAAACCTCGTAAGTAGGGAATGCAAATAACCGGTTATAACCGGTTTTAACCGGTTATTTTCATACAAAAACGGTTAATAACCGGTTAAATTGCATTCCCTACTCGTAAGGCCCAGTGTGCAATAGAATGTACATAATCAAGGCAATATAATTTGAACTGTGTTGCAATGTGAATAAGGTTTATTTTCCTATGTTCATAAACTGAAAGTGTCATTATCGAACAAACGTAATTGAACTTTATTGCGTTGATGGTAGATTCAAAGTCCCATTCACAAAAAACTCCCTGTTTGTAGTATGGTGGGCCTTACGAGGATAAAAAAACCTTGTGACAATAGAGTCAAAAGTAAAAGTGACTTTGACTTGTGGCTTTTAAGAACTAGTCTTTGAAGTCTATTAAAAGTTATTATGACCTATACAACGTGTGTATTCCATACGATCCTAAATTTTAACATACGATAGATTTAAGCAGTATTAAGAGGTACAGTAATAAATTTTGACAAATACTCTCAAATATAATTAAGCGTAATGATTTTTTAAAGTTTTCCCGGCCAGCAATGTAATGCAAATATTGAGTTGACAATGACGTCGTCAATAAATCAATGAACACAAAGTGCTTACGTAGACGACTTGGTTATTTGAATACATTGCGTGCCGAATTAATTTGAATGAAATAAAAATGTTTTCTTTTGTTAACTTAATGTACCAATTTACGGTAATTAGGGTCTTATCAAACTGCCCTTAAAATATAGGATCGTATGGAATACAGACGCTGTATAATTTGAGCTGTTTACCTGCAGTTTAGCCTCCACATACTAGCTGTTTTTCCATAAAATATCATGAACGCTCATAGATATTGTTATATGTGCTCAAATAATAGAAGAGTTATTAGAATCTCAGCTTCCACGTGCGTTGTTATATAGTATATCATTAAGTTCTAAAAATAATATAAGACTCGAATTTATAGAAGATTATTGTAATAATTCTGATATTTTGAAATAATTATGAACAAAACGTCTAATATTTATAAAATTATATTATTTAAAAGACTAGGTAAAAACGTGGCCAGGCGTCTTAATTAACTTTCCGTTTTTAATTAAAGGTCCACATTTTAAAATAAAAATCCCATGTTCACTTCAAAATAACTTTAAAGTGGCAAAACTGATTGTTAGCAAAAACAAAATGACTCGTTACAATGTACTGGACAAAAGCTAATAAATGTACGTTCGAGAGCGACAGTATTTTTGCGCTATTATAAGAAAAAACCGTCGGCTAACAACAAGAGAGGCTTACATCGGCCTTACGGGGTTATTCTTGGTGAAATAAATTACTTTAGTTTTGCATTTGTAAATGTTTGTAATCATATACAAAATTGAATTAAAAATAGTTCTCACGTAAGCACCGAAACTTAGTTTTGTTAAATAGGATTTTTTGTGTTAATTTTATTATACGACTATACTTAAAAATCACATTATTATCTAGGTACATAATTAATCACAACGTAATCATAGCACTTTAAGTGCTATTTTCTATTCTATACAGCTTCGTTCACGTTAAAACTGTTATTATTTCCTTAGAAATTATCAAATTTTCCGACACAATACGTAAACTCATCCAAATTAAGTCATTCGTTGTTACGTCACAAAAATAAAAACTTAACATGCACTTTAAATGTAAAACATGAGTAGACTCGAGAAAATTCTGAATTTTGACACATTTTTCTGCTCAACTACGCATGAATATATTTATTTATTATTTTTATGTTAGATTCATTGTTTTATATAATGCTAGGTTAAGTTTTGTAATTGTATAATATCATAAGCTATATTTAAAAAACGACTGACTGTTGAGTTTCTTGCGGCGTTTCTTCTCAGCAGTGGTCTCTTGCGAAGCGCTGCACGCTGGTAGATTTTGACGTGTAAAAGCGCCCGTGCGGCCTACTTCCTGAATAAACATCTTTTATCTTTTTTTATCTTTTATAAGACTGAAGAGGTATTTTTTATCAAACTAGACCAACTAAACAAAACGCAAAGTGATCAGTCTTAGCTAAGTCAGTTGGGTTAAACGCATTAACTTTTAACTAAAAGAATAACCACGCAACCCATTCTATTTTATAGAGCAATCGATGCAAAAATACAACCGCCATTTAACGTCTGTAAAGTATACCCGTAACTTACTTGATGCCACCGACTAGTAAATTGTACGTTATTTGAGCAAACATGCGTGTCAAGGGCACCGAACATCTTGAAGCATTCATTGCCATCCTTGTGATGTTTCATATATTGAGTAAGGAAAGAAAGGAGCTTGGTGCTGAATAAGGTAACGAGTGTTAAATTTATTTTAAAGCAGTTATATAAATGTCTAAGGAAATAATTTAATGTGTACGGGTCTAACACATTCCTCTGTTTATGTGGGGTGTGAGTTTAAGCGTTTTCAGAAGCGTAAGCGGAATTTGATGCGGGTCTATAGCGTTTTGGAAAAAATATCAAATACTTCAAAAATCTGTATTACAATTTAGACTAGTTAAAATGGACCTTATTGCATAGATAATAAAGTTCATAACAAAATAAGTATTTTCTTTAGCATTTTCCAACCATATTATCTTAAATACGGAACCCTCGGTGCGCGAGTCCGACTCGTACTTGACCGGTTTTTTTATATTTATTATTCATTTACCGGTAAGTTACTTTTTTATAGAAAGTAAGGAAATATATCGAGTAAACCTCATTTTGATCAATCAAGCGAAATGCACATTGCAGGAAATAACAGCAATCGATCCAGAGTTGTAAAATGGGCAAAGATGTATTTCCTCAACCACCAATAAAAACACGGGGAAAATAATTCCAGTAAACATACTGCACTGAATATATGGATGATATAATGTACGATAAAAAAGTACGTAATCTTTTTCTAAAGTCAATTTGATCATAGTATTCATAGTATATCAAATTGACTTCAAAACACTTATTAACTCTTTGAGTTACAGATTTTTGTTATTAATGATATTTAGAAGTCATTTTTACAGTAATTTATTTAAGACTAAAAATAAGCAAAACAATAAGTAACTTTTTTTAAAATTTGTGCCTGCTTGGCTCTAGTTACCACTGTCTATCTACGTAAACAAACTTAGAACTTGTGATTGCTCACGCCTCATGCCTCGTTGCCGCTAGATGGCGCTGTTACCAAAACCACGCCGCTCATAGGTAGTCATGACCGGCGAGGGTGACCACTGTGGTTAAAAGAGTTAAGATTTTTTTTACTTTTGCAGTGTTGACATTCCGAAATTTCAATCTTAAGCATAGGTTTTTATTGCACTAACTATTTTCATGTCCATGTATAAACTTATTGTGTTTGTAATAATTGATTTTATATTTGTATAAATTATTTAAAAGTAAGTAACTTGAAATAAAGCTTTACGCACCTAAATGAACTACTTCACATTATTTTACAATAAATATATTATTTAATCATACAATAAAATAAAATGATAATTATAAAATATATCTCATGGAATATCTCACAAAAATTGACCTAATCCCAAACTAAGCTCTAGGCTTGTAACATGGGTATAATACAACGATAAATACACTTATATGTATAAAGAAATAACATACTCAAATACATAGACAAAATACAAGACTCAGAAATAAATATACCATACAAATATTTGCCCATATCCGGAATCGAACCCAGGACAGCTAGTTTCGTAGGCTGGGTCACTACCGACAAGATTAAACGCGTTGTCAAATATCCCGCTTTAAATCTCACCACACCCCATATTCTAGTTTACTCTGAAGTCATATTGGCGTAAAATTCGTCTACGTATCGTTTACAGTCACGCACAAGTGTCCTTTTTCACGATACAAATTTATAAAACGTACTCTATCGGAACGGGATAAGGTTGTTGTTTTTTGTTCCCGTTAAACTTGGTGGCAGAACTGTTTTAACACAATGCTCTAGATTTAATACGTAAAATGCACTTTGACCCTTTGGAATAGCGTGCCAGTTTGTTAACCTCTTTATTGGAAAATGTATAGGGTGTTTCGTTTCGATCGATTCTTTTTTTACTATAATAAATTGTTGAAACCAAAATACTTAAACGTTGGAAAGTTAAAGTTGTAGGATTTGTACAAATCCATATGAACAAACTTCACTAGCCGTAGCCGAAGATCATGAGAATTATGAGGGTTACTTAAGTTTTAAAGTGATCAATGTAAATTAATTACGACAGTTTTATTTACGAAAAATTGGGATTGAAATGCTTATTTTATTTATTTTCTGTTTCAGGTAAATACCATAACTTGATAATGAGTTGATTTGCTGAGTATTGTACGAGTAAAATATTTAAAAGGTAAATATTTAAGGTAAGGGAAGTATATAAGCGGATTTTACACGATATAGCCATTTGGAGTGCTTCTAAATGGCCAAATGGTAATGGATAATTAAAATGTCTTTTTTGTTAAGCATGGCACCAGTTACATTGACCATCGTCCGATAATATTTTAACATACTCATATCTTATCGACATACTCGCCTATTATTATAGTCGTGATCATCGATGTGGATAAACGTGGATAAAACATCTGTCACCTTCTTACCATGTAAGTGTGAGAGTGACGGATGCTTTGTCAACCGCGATAAAGGCAACCATAATAGGCTGCGATTGCACGGAAGCATAGAGGCGGTATTACACAAAGTAGCATGCTTTTTACGAGTATTACGCTTTTATTCGCTTCAAGTGTAGCTAATTATGTATGTAAACCAAACTAGGAAGTTGATTTTGACCTACTACTTTAATTTTATTGTACCGATATTTTACGACTATGGCATTCTGTACCCGGCTTAACATGAGTTAAAATAGGGAATATGGTTTTTTTAAATAGCATTTCTCAACAAAATATGAAAATACCGTAAAAGAGATCACCAAAAGTGAATTTAAAATTAAAATCGGTCAAGTAATACGGATGATATAAGCATTTTAAAATGCTAATTAGACAGAGAGATCCGAAGTGCACCGGTGACGTCATCGTGCAGTTCGGCCATATAGACTCCACGTAAAATTCTGTTTTGCTAGAAATCTTTGTTAGCTTATATCTTGGTTATTTTTATAGCTATTCAAAAAATGTTTTTTCTCACATGTTTGTTACATGAAGCATATTCCCTATTACCGTACTCGCTAGCGAGTCGAATGTTCTGTCCCTCGCACTCTATAACAATACTGCGAGGTCGCCGAGGGATAGAGCATTCGACTCGCCAGCGAGTACGGTAATTGTAACTCATGGTAAGGGTACTGAACGATCACGAACTTTTACCTTCTACCGAGTAACGTCAACGTATCGTCATCGAGAAAAGTGTATGGTGATTGATATCAGCGCCCTCTAGTATTTAGTGCATAAATTTTGAAAGCAAGTTGACATTGACGTTTTGTATCGTCAAGCAGTAAAAGCGAATCATACGCAAAATAATATATAATAAGAAGCTAACTTTAAACACCCAACTGCATTTTTTGACGTTTTCGACGATTTTAAAAAACTCCCGTTTGCTTTGATTTACATATTAATCGATGACACTCCCACAATCAAGAAGAACCTAACAACGCTACACATGTTAAAATCTTTCAAGCCGTTTAGGCTGCTGAGCGTGCCAAAGAAATAGACATACATACAAAAAAACATTCTTACACAAAAAACATAATCCCTTTTCCTCACGCAGTATAAGGTTAGATTCAGAGCACGTTTTTTTTCAATGACGTTACGTCAACGTTGCTTAAACGATAAAAGGTAAGTTCGTGTTTGCCTTCATCTAGCTATACAAAAGTATTTAGTGTGCTTTCGCCCGCGACTCCGTCCGCGTAGAAGTCGTTTATTGCTGCTGCCTCGGGAACTGTCCAATTTTCCGGGATAAAAACTATCCTATGTCCTATTCCAGGACCTAATCAATATGTGTGCCAAGTTTCATCTTGATCCGTTCAGTAGTTGAAGCGTGAAAGACGGACAAACATACACACTTTCATACATATTAGTATGGATAGTATGGAAGGTTTCGTACTCATACTACAAGCCTGGAGATTAGTTTAGAACTAGCTAATTTGCGTAAGATTGTTCATCCATATTTATCCATCCATACTGTAAAATGGGGTGACTTTGGAAACGCGAGGTGACTTTGATAATTTTTTGAATCATCGATTTTGTGCAATGTCTGAGCCTTTATTTAGCTCTTTCGCGACATTACTTTCATATATTTCATATGCGAGCACAAAATATTAGTAGTTCAAGTATTCTCAGACAAATTGGAGTTAAAACCTTCAAAACAAAAACCAAACTTTTTTGACATGTTTCAGGGGTGACTTTGATATTGTGATGTAAACACAGGGATAATCAAAGTAGCCCCATTTTAAGAATCGAGATTTTAAGCTGCGTAATTATTTTTTCCTGCTAAGCCGTCTGCCGTAGTCTGCCTCTAGTTGCTTTAAGTTACTCCAAATGAGTAGTCGCCAATACAATATTTTTGATAATTTATTTTACGATTAAATGCGGGAGATACAGAAGATTTATTTTAAAAATTAATCAAACTAACCCCATTTTACGTACTTATCATTACAAAACTGAAAGTAACTCTGTCTGTTTGTTACACCTTCACGACTAAACCAGTGAACCGATTTGAATAAAATTTCTAATGTAGATAGCTTGAGTCCTCAAGAAGGACATAAGCTACTTTTGATGCCAGAAACTTTAATAGTTCCCGAGGGAATATCGACAAGCTACTTTAATTATAACGTGTAAATAGCTTGTCCGCTAATTTCGTCGCTATCACGCCACTCCAGCAATCGAATAAGTGAAATATTTCTTTAACACTCACGCGCAAGTTTGGAGATAAAGCTCCATGTCAAAGACACCGATATATTATAATTCAAGCTTTTATCTGCCATGTCTGTCTTGAAAGCTGTGATAACAAACATTTGAGCTTAATTATGGTTGTGTTGTGAAGTTACACGTGGTGAATCCAAATGGCGTGACGTACAGCCAAATAGTTCGTGATTGTTTTAAAAGCGGTAGGCGATAGTGTGTAACTTTAGCATTTGTATGATACCCAAGGAGCAATCGGTGTTGCCAGTCAGTCTGCCAACATCATTAGAGACACTACGAGCTTACCCCTTTCTAAAGCCAATGAAAACTACAGAAAAGATCAGCCATTCAAATAAAAACACAAATAAAACCTAAAAACAAACTAAAATCCTTAATACCTAATCCAATAATCACAAACAGATTACTGGCATAAACGTCGCCGACATCGGAACGTTCCAAATATGAAAAAAGAAAAAAAACACGTTCGGAAATCTTGATAAAAGCCGCGTGGGGCGGTGACATCGGCTGGTAAACAAATAAAAAGTAACCGGTCAAGTTTGAGTGACCACTTCGTTTAAGGGTTCTGTTGTTAATTAATTCTACATTTGAATTTAAGGAAAGGTCGGTAATTGTCGCTCAAGGTAAATGAGAGTTCGGATGTTTCTCGAGATCGTAGCAGAAAGGACTTGATTTGTAGAAGAACCAAGATGTCGACAAAGCTTGGGTTTAAACTGATGTTTCCAGACAAAATGTTACTATTTTCCATAGAAAACTTGTCAATTTTTACAAGTGTACCAACATGTAAAGTTTTAGGGATAGCAAGCTTTGAAAGAAACTTTTGCTGAGCAGAGAACCGATAGAGACGCACTTAGCGACAAGCGAGAAAATACAACTTGTGCTACCCGTGCTTGTTTGTATTGTTTACTCTGTGGAATAATCTTAATCAATAATCCTTGAGTGAGTAACTAACATAAATAATTAGGTTTTTCCTATAAAAATCTTCGATGGTTTTTAATGCTCGCCCAAAAAAACAAAAATTAGGAAATCTCTTAAAAAAAATGACACCGTAATAACATTTTCATTCGTCTCAAAAATGATGTATGAATGACAACGGTTCTTTGATCAACTCCACGGAACTCTAAAACGCATTTAAAAAAAAGGTGAGACCAAGGTGTCAGGCGGGCCGTGTTGCGTTATCTTCGCTTATGAACGCTGATCAATCAAAGTTTGAAATTAAAAAGTTGAAACAATGAGGGGCACTGGCTGGTGAGAAATGATGTCTTTTTAAAGTTTTTTTAAGATTTTATTATGTTGGTGAACATGGTTGAGGTGGGGTTTAAAATTGGAACGTCGTGTGACCTTGCTTGAGTTCAAAATGTTGTAAGGGTTTTTCTTTTTTTACTGATTTAGTGTTTATTTGTTTGCCAGTAACATCGGAAATTAAATACCGTGCTAAATGAGACCATGTTTTTTTTTCAAGTTTAAAACTAATGTTTGATTCGAGTAGACTCAAAAATATAATGAGTTTGTTAAACCAGTGTAACATACAATTATCATCACTGATTTAATTACAAATTATAAATTAACACGATCTAATTATAAAACAAAAACCACGATCCCAAGCACACGCAAAAAAAAGATTCCCATAACAGAGGAATAACTTGCATAGTTTTCTTAATAAAGCGTTAAATTTTAATTGAAAATTGCGCGCGCCGGCCGGGCAAAAAATGGCGGCCGCCGAAAATGCCCGACGGTCGGCGGAGATCGCCGAACGAGATCGCTATTATATGTAATTACTCAATCGTCGAAATGTGAGTTTTTATACCACACGAGTGTTACTCCTTTGACGCAAACAATTGTCATCATCGACGAAATCACCGACGAACATAAACTGGCACGTGAGAAAAACTAACGTGTTGATGCATGTCTCGACTTTGGTCATTTGAAACAGGCTCTGGCTTAGCTTTGCCAAGATCATAGGCACGTCCTACCGCATAATGCATACGAGCGCAAGGGTCAACTTATGATAGCCGGCCAATTACATCGTATAACAAAAGATAACAATGACCAAAACGGACTTTACAAACTGGCGGTTATGCCATTCTTGTTATAGCTGTCATAAGAAAAAAATGCTTTAAAAATCAATACAGTGTAAGCGCCATTCACAGTAGGATCTTTTTTTTATTATAATATAGAACATGTTGACAAACTAGCAAAGTTTAAAACGATACAGTTAAAGACGTAGCTAATCAAAAATAATATTAACACGTTCACGGACACAGCACCATCCTCGAAATTGCGTGATATGGCACAAATAAATCTCATACAACATTTTCTACGTCCATGGACGGACCGCCACATTTAACGTTTGTCAAAAATTGTGCCACTTTATGATGTAAAATATATGTATGTAATTTCGTACAATAAAAATCTTATCTAATGTGGCAGCTCGTCCACAGCCGTTACGTCCACAGCCGTGATGTGCCACAACACGCGTCGTTCCCCTTTTAGAGTAGTGCATGAGGTTGAGGTTGCCCTAGAGCTTTTTTGCTGTGACACTGGTGGTTTGTGTTAAAACCAAAAACGGCGCAGAGTCCGCGCTTCCTATAAATGCTATGCGAAATAGCCGGCCGTGGACGGAGTTCCGCTTTTGGTGTAATTAAAAACACCGGCCACAGCCGTAGTGCGATATCACGAGGGTCTCAAATTACGTCTCTCGACGTAATGTCCGTGAACGTGTTAATAACTTTAAAGTCCACCATATATAATATTTTCGAAGATTAAACTTTCAATCATTAAGTTGAATTTTGATCTTTCTGCCTTTTTTATTTTAAGCATAAAATATAGTTACTTAATTATCTCCTACCACACACTGAAACAAATTCGGTGCCACGTTAAAGAAAGTTAATACATACAGCATCCAATATTTAGTGTTTGGCACCGAAAGCATTTACTCTACATAAAACGACCAAAGTGAATTGAAATCGGATCACTATTGATATTAAATATAAAATCGTACGATGTTAATTTTTGAGTTGCGTCCTTTTCATATTTAAGCAATTATGATGTCATTTTCTAACCGTTTGCGCATAAATTAAAATCTTGATGCTATCGCGTTACTATGTTGAAGCGAAACGTTTAATTAAAAATATCTTTACACGTGGTAATTATTCACTAAAGTAGTATTCACTGAAGTTATGATAGTCGAATCGCTTCGAGCGAAGATTTGGCAGCAAATAGTTAATTAACTAATTTTGCGGTAGCGGTAGTGGTGGTAGGAACTTGTGCCTACCGTCCGGATTGCTACCACCATCTTATCCTTTACGCATACCACCCAGGTCCAGGGGGACCTGGGATGGTTGTGTGGGACTCGCCAACCGAGAACGGCCGGAATACCCACTAAAAACCCTGCGGTGAACCATCTGCGTCCTTCAGGGAGGTGCCATGCGACCACGAACAAGCGCTGTGGCACCTCGACGCCAACGACCCCGGGATGATCTTGGTTCACCAAGGCACCCTCAGACTTCCGGTGCGCCCCGGTGGACGAAGGGGTCCCCCGACCCCTTCGACCAGCGCACTGTTACGGTAGAGGAAGAAGGTGCGCGTAGCGCCGCCTTGCCCTTCCCCTCCGTCGTCTGCGGAGCGGGTCAGCGAGAGCGCTGGTCTCTCTGGCCCGCTCCGCTTCCTCCTTCTGCGAGATGACTGCTTCGCAGAAGGAGGTTACCGCCCTCCACCCTCTTTAACCTATACTACCTAACCTAACCTAACCTAACCTACCGCAAGCAAATGTTTGCATTGTTAGCTTTCCCCTGGATTAACAGGCTACCTTTCATTAAGAAGAAATCTCCCTGGGGTGTTATTTTCTCAAAAAGCGGCGGTCGGTCGGACGGACGAGCGAATCGAAGCGGCGAGTTAAGGTAGTCCCGTCCGAGCAAACGACACACATTTTAGCGTGTGCATTATCAATTAGGTAGCCTTATACGTTCGAGAAGTCATGCTGCCAAATTGAATACACACGCTAAAATGTGTTTTGTTCACTCTGACGGGACTACTTAAACTCGCCGCTTGGACAATCATTTGTTCATCCGTCCGTCCGTCGTTGAGAGAATCACTCCCCTGTTTCCGTGGTCGACGCGGACGAACGCTGAGCAGAAGCTAGTAATCTACACTAATATTATAAAGAGGAAAGATTTGTATTTTTGTATGTTTGTAACGAATAAGCTTCAAAACGAATGGACAGATTTCGAAAAAAACAAAACACCATTAAGAGGCTACATTATCAATGCCCGTTTTATTTTTCTAGAAACTGACTGGCGGGCTGATCGATCAACGCACATCCAGAACCGCTGGATCTAGGGACTTGAAACTTTGAGGAATAGTACATTGTTGCCTACGCACGGAAAGTAATGGATTTCCTGTCGAGGTGGTTAGCAGGCCGAGTAATACGAGTCAGGAAATCCTCGTTTTCGCAGAGGCATATATAATGCTTTACTTTCCGCGCCTAGACAACAATGTACTATTGGATATCCCAGGGGTAGACTATGGGGGGATTTTTGGAAGGGGTTAAAATAAAAACTAATTCTACGTGTACAAAGTCGCGGGCGTCCTCTAGTATAATCCTAATTCTGCCCTAAGGAGATGTGGCACAAGCGCAATTAATTCATAGAAGCATATTAATCTCTCATAGGTTATAATAAGGTTGGAAGTGCAATGCTATTCATATAGTAGATGTGCCTTTTTTCCGTATTATAAATGCGAAAGTTTGTGTGTGTGTGTGTTTGTTTGTTACTCATTCACGCTGCAACGGCTGGACAGATTTGGGTGAAATTTGAAATGGAGATAGCTCATATTCTGGATTAACACATAGTCTACTTTTCATCTCGGAAATTTAAGATTTTCCAAGGTAATGACGATAATCTATATCGACGCGGACGAAGTCGCGGGCATAAGCCAGTATATTATAATTATTAAATCATCCTGGATGACTGTTCAAAGGAATATAGCTTTCTAATCCTACGTTACTTCATTGTGGATATAATCTGATGCATAATTTTGAATACAATTAATTGTAACATGGTTTAAGTGATTCACAATGGCGTTGTCTTTAATATTCAAGAGTGCCTCTTGTGCATGATCGAAGTGAACTTGAAAGAGTTATATTAATCGTAAGTTGTTTATTTGGTTTTTGAGAAAGTGACAATTTTTTTTTTTTTTAAGGTGGCATTTTTTAATTTTTGAAGCCCAATTGCAAAATTTATATCTTAAGATCTTAACAAGACATTAAATTATCACAACTTAATTTAAAATTCTATACAAGTACTCCATCTGAAAAAGAAAACAAATGGCGTCCGCTACAAAACTGCTTATTATTATTTATCATGCCATCTCACCTGACTTTAACTATCTTTAAGAGATGGCAAGATTAATCACTTCAGGGTTCTGTGTTATTATCGTTTTAAAATCAATTAATCTGTTATTGCCATTCTTAATAACGACGTATCATCATTAAAAGCAGAACGTAATAACTTTAGTTAAATCGCTTTAGTAAGTGGAATAACTATATTTAATAGAAAAAAAAACTCTGATTTAAGAGAAAGAAAGAAAACTTAGTCCAGTTTTTACGACTAAACTTATTTAAAAAACGAATCGTTCAAACCTAAGCTAGTTTTTAGGGTTCCGAAGTTAAACTAAGAACCCCTATAGTTTCGCCATGTCTGTCTGTCAGTTTGTCCGTCTGTCCGCGGTATAACTCGGAGAGTCTTGGCAATACAAAGTTAAAAAAAAAACTGGTTTTTTTTTTCGGGTACCTACTTCCTGTACATAAAGCAAAGTATTTTTTCAGTATAACGTCAAGTGAGGATAATATTGGATAGCAATAAAAACACCATTATGCACTTATACATTTTTTAGATTAATTATTTTCTTGAAAAAGTAAACGTACCTAGTATTAACACGTTCATTGCCAAGGTCAAAATGTAGAACTTTACCAGATGGCCAAAATAAAAAAAACGTTTAATTCCCTTCATTAGTGGCCAATCTAAAACCAGAAGCCAATACGCTACGGCCGTAATTTTGTGGCTCGAACAATTTTGTATGGGACCATCACGCGACGTCGAGTGATTGGCCACAGCGTATAAAGCCACTTCACGCGACGTCGCGTTATGTGGCAATAAACGTGTTAAATAATGTCTACAACATATTAAAAAAATTGTACGAAAAAAAATGGAGAGAGAAACGTTACCACGTTTTGTATGGAAATATTCAGCCGATCCTCTTAAGCGTTTTACCTATACTGCCCTCCTAAGCAAAAATGCAATAACTAAATTCCATAGCCAAAGCAGATTCAACTCTCTTCTGTTTGTAACTAGGTTGCAATTTCTACAGATCGCACATGATAATCAATACCGTCTTAACTCGAAATGGGACGGTGTTGAAAAATTTATTTTAATTTGAAACTAGTACAAATAGTTTTGCATTACAATTTATTTTTGAGTTAATACGGTATTGAATGCCATGTGCGAGATGTTTTGTCTGAGATATCGCCATTATGCTTAGTAGGGCAGTATAAGTCGTTAATGCTGTCTTTTAACTCGTAAATTTTAATCAAAGAACTGGAAGTAAATGAAAGAACCCTTTTATGAGGTTTGATTGTCGTTTTTATTTTATGTATGAGCGTTAATTTAATTACGTATGGTGGTTTCAAAATGGCGGCTTCGAAAACAGCTGATATATAAAATTAATTTGTCGTGAAAAACAACGATTAATATACTTTAATAGAGAAATACACACTGAAATACATAGAAATCAACCAAAACTCCGGATTAAATACCCTCGCTCATTACAAAAATATTTGCCCTTTCCGGCAATCGAAGCCGGGACTGCTGTAAACTTGGCAAACCGCTTTCAAAAACATAGCCTCAAAGTATAGCGAACATATTGAACTAGATTTCCATCCAGGCATTAAATCAGACGTTCACCACGACCTGACTATATCTCCGTATTCTTCACCCATAGCATTAACCTCAAAGAACTCAACAATTTTCCTTTCCAAATACATACGAGCCGGAAACTCTAAAGAATAAACCATCTCCTATTCAGACAAGTCATCTAGTAGCCTCTATAATTTACTGCCTAACTACCCCTTTCCTCTGAGAGGCTTAATTGAAACAGCTTGCACCGTTGCCCATAACTTCGCTCAGCGAGAGCTGTCATCGGCCGTATTATCGTACTCCGAGATCCCACCGCTTGATTTCTACGCCCATCGGAGCATGCAATTATGGATGTAGGCTGCGTTAAATTATTAGCTGTGAAATAATTTCTTGGTATTATTAGTTCTATTATGCGTTGTAAGGTTTTTTTGAAGTGATTAATTTTTACTCAAATTGATTTCCTAATAGTATTAAAACATTAAGCCTTAGTGATTCGATTGCATTAACCTTTTTTTTTTCTGCTGCTTAAGAAAGCAGGTAAATTTTAGGTAAATTTTATTATTATACTAAGAAGTATAATAATAAAATTTACCTAAAAATAAGGACTCATAAAAAAAACACTCAAATAATGTTTATTCCGTTACACATTTTTTTAAATCGTGTAAGATCAAAACTGCCGTAATTCATAAAAATTTGCTAATTAAATAGATCAATATCAAAAATTAACAGTTAGATCCTAGACTATACGCGCTAGATAGAAATGCCACTTATAACTTCAAAAACACGGTATCTAAATAACACGTTGCGGCACACACTGCTTTATTCCTATAATAATACGTTTCATATTTAACTGCTCGAGTATTTACAGTTCCTGGCATTAAAACAGATTTCAATCCTATAGTTTCAAGTTAAGGTCTGTTTTTAATGTTTTTACGTGTGGGGGTGTTTTCAGATATGAGATATTGTTATTTATGTTGATGTGTTGATACAATCTGCCGGTGGGAATGGGTTTTTAAATAAGATCTCTTTCATTAACGCGTTCGGTGCCAGCGAAAGGAAACTGTATGTAATTAAGCACACCAAGATGTCAGTGGCCTGGAACGTGATAAGGATTAGCTAAGATTAGTTAAGTGATAGCGGAGGTAGGTAATACGAGTTTTAATTGTTGAAACTTTAAAGTATTTAGTTCTATTTTGTACATTTTCTCTAAAATATCTTTTAAATTTTGCCTTTATTTAAGTTTGCATATCTTTCATATTTGACATAGTTATCACGCATGATATTTTTAATATATGAATGAATGAATGAATGAATATTTGAATGATATTTATTTTCCAAAGTAAGTCACAGTAAACATTGCATGTTATGTCAAAAGTACAAGAAATTACATTGGAATCGTCAACAATATCCACAAATTTATAATCAAAAATAGAAATGAAGTCAGGATAACAATAAAATACAAAACTAAGGAGTTATCACCGTTAAGGATCGTCTTAAAAATAGCATGCAACCAAATTAGCATTTTTTTTTTAAATATTTAACATAATAAGTCAAAACATCAGAAATAATAAAAACAATAAACAGATTAAATCAAAACATTTTAAATAATTTATGTACCTAATTAAAAATTAAGGTCCATAAACTCTTTAACTGAGTATAATGGATTTTCCAATAAAAGGTTTTTCAGCCGGCGTCCAAATGCTTCGTCGGATGGTTCATTCCTAAGTTCGGAGGGTAGACGTTCGTAAAAGGTGGTTATATATTTACAATTTTAACATCTAGCTATATTAATAGACGATGATATTATAAAAGTCATGGACACAATCTTACTTGATTTGCCTCATTAAAAATCTAAACCCTTGTACTATTACCATTACACCCTATTTATTTCCTTGTCTATTAACAACACTTAATTGGATTATTTCAAATCAAATTGGATCTTTTATCACACCCCTAACAATTTCTGTCACCACTGAGCTGCACATTATTTTTAAGAAGGCGTGAACGCACATTAGTTTGATGATCGCAGTCGATTACATTGTGACTTAAGGATATTAGAAACCGCCTCAAACCGGTTCCATCCGGTTAATTAAGGCCTAGGGTTGTCACAACTTGGATCAAATAGGTCCTGCCCTTGTTAAATAAATTTCAATTTAAAATTACTTGCAACCTGATTTGCGTGTTTTCGTTTCTAGGAAATTGCTTACGACCTCGTTTTAATAATAATGTACAGTTTTCCTATCTTAAATGAATGTAGACTAACCTTAACATACTAAAAGTGTCGACAAGCACGATTTAAAGGAGAATGGGCAAATTGGCCTATCGGCGGCCACTGGTGAAATTAGTGTCATATGAGAGCTCTGATATTAAGGAATACTTTTTGTACAGAACTTTTATTTGTATCTCTTTTAAAAAATGAATTATTTAAACTTAAGTCCGAATTCGATCAACACATTCAAGAAGATATTTTATTACCAGCATCAGATTTATTATACACCGTGACTTATGATTTGTATACTTATTATATCTGTAAGTTGTACTTTATTGCCTAATAGTAAATAAATAACATATTGATAGTTGTTAAATACTTCACTTTGAGATGTTCGATCATCAACATATGTTGAGATTTCCCTTCTTTCCTAAACATTTGATATGTTGATGATCTAACATCTAATCGGGAAAACTACGCAAAGTATTGTAGAAGAAAATCATCTTTTATTCTGATTACAATTAAGTCACGGTAATGAAACTTTTACCAAGTAACAGTAGGACTATACCACATCGTCAGATAAAAAAAATATCCTTGGCCGCTCATAGACCAAGTTCCATACAGAGTTGCCCATTCTCCTTTGCTCTTTGAAGTAAACTTTAAAATTACCGACACTCAAACTATAATATCAGTAAATGGCCAATAAGTACAAACCCCCAATTTAATTGCGACCCCTTCTTTCAGAGCTAATATCTCTTAAACGGCCTATCCGATTTTCCGCTCAGGTTCACTTTGTCCATATTCCCATTTCGTCCACATTCTCATCTCGGCCACATTCCCAACTCGTCCACATACCAATCCCAAATTGTCCACTTCCTATCTCGTCCATATTCCCAACTCGCCATCATTCCCAACTCGTCCACATTCCCAATTAGTCCACATTCCCAACTCGTCCTCATTCCTAACTCGTCTGCAACCTAACTTGGGACTGTGGGGATGTTCAATATCAATTCTATCACTCAGTTGTTCACTAATTGTTGGGAATGTGAACGAAATGGGAATGTGGACGAGATAAGAATGTGGACGAGATGGGAATGTGAACGAAATGGGACTGTAGACGAAATGGGTATGTGGATGAGATGGGTATGTGGACGAGATGGGAATTTGGCCGAGATGAGAATATGGTCGAGATGGGAATATGGCCAATGTGAACCTGAGCGCGATTTTCATGAAAACTAGCTTAGAATCTTCCCGATTGAACTATCTATGCTTTAAAAAAAACCGCGTCCGAATCAGTCCATCTATTTAGGAGCTACGATGACACAAATAGACACAGATACACGGACACACAGCTTAATGATGTAACCTTGTTACTTACTTTAACTGTCTTAATAGTAGAATTTAAAGATTTATAATTAGAAATACTGAAAGAGAGATCTATCGGAGTGCGCGTCGGTTTCCATAGAGAAGAGAGTAAATTGATGGTGCCCATTAAGCAGGAACAATTTGAGACCGCGCAGGACAAAAGTGATGCAGTGCGTTAGGTATGGTGACCATGCGTTAGGGTCTTTTTACCCGAATTATGTGTGTACGTATGTCTGGTTCTTTGTTCTCTCGTAGAGTCTGAACGGAGTGAGATTTATCTTAGATTTATCTTTTCGTTACAATTGTTTATGTGCAATAAAGAGTTTACGTACATACAAAGTGTGATTCACAGGGGATTCAGAAGTATTCATTAACATGGATATTTATATCGACGACAATAGTCGGTTTGTAATGCTTACTTATTTTTTACTGACTGTATGTTTGTGGAAAGACAAAATATTCAGACATTTAACAAAAGGAAAAAAAATGTATGTGGGTATGTATGGTGCTTTTTTTCCTTGTAAAGGATGGCCCGATTTTGACAAAACCAGGTTTCATTCGATTTTTTTAATAATTAAACAAAATGACAGTATGACGGACTTAAATTAATATAACATGGGTATTATCATAATATGGAGCTGCACCTCATGAACTTTAAAAATGTGCACAGATTGTGTACATATACCTAAAAATAATAATTGATTTGTTAAATTTAAAAGTTAAAGGGGGACTTCAATGCGGAAACGGTACGGTACGGAACCCTTCGTATGCGAGTTCGACTCGCACTTGGCCGTTTTTATCCAAATTCATCAACAAATCATAGTCACCATAAACTAATGTGAGTGCAACCGACTACCGAGATCGCGGCCCGCTTTCTACGCGGCAAAATAATGGGTGTCAATTAATTATTGTGTTCGCTAGTGGGACTGAGCCCCGCCAGCGTAAGGTGACCTCTTGCGCAAACGCATAGTACTGTTAGTTGTGCTATACAAGGTATTCATGTAGGGAATGCAATTATGTTAATGTTAATATGTGTTAATGTTTTAACGTGATTAGCCTAGCTTTGACTGCGAAGATAGTGGTCCTGGGTTCGATCCCGAAATAATATTTATGTGATGAGGACGAACAGTTATTTGATTCAGTTTTTTTTTATGTAAGTAATTAAGCCGCCACCAAGCAGCAGTGTTTTTATTGTTTTGTTCCGTTGTTGGGATAATACAACCAGTGAAATTATTAGCGTAGAGGTATTCGTGTTGGTAACGCATTTGTGGTCGAAAGCAGTGTGAAAAAAAATATGTCTATAGGTCCCACAAGACTTATCATACTGCCCTCCTAAGGAAAAAAGGCACAAGTGCAATTAATTCATAGAAGCATATTAAACCCTCAAAGGTTATAATAAGGTTGGAAGTGCAATACAATTCATCTATTAGATGTGCCTTTTATCCGTAGGAGGGCAGATCAGGTGTCCTGTGTAGTCCTTTGCCTTCTCCATGGCATAAAAAAAGTATGTATTCCTCAATTTAAGTAGGCACCTATCGCACCTTCAGAACAATAGTGACCTAATTGAGAAATTTTAAATTTCGAGTTAGGTCTCTATGATAATAAATTTATGACTCGAAGTTTGAAAGCACAAATTTTGAATTAGGTCACTATTGTTCTAAAGGTGCGCTATGTTTTTACCAATCACGGGCGGGACTATGCCTGGACTAACTATGACTATAGGAAGCCCCTTTAAATAAAAAATAAAACAAATTCAAAAATCATTTATTGCCACATAACAAACATATAGATACATAGTCAACTTTCATTTAGTAAAGTGATAGGATACCAACCGGCGATTTTCCCTGAGTTCACACTAAAGAAAAATGCTCCCACGGACAACCACCGGTTAATGTAGGACTATTTGAGAAGGTAAGGAGCTTTAATTGTCCAAATCCGAAGGACCAAATCAAATTATGGTATTATAGTATAGTCACTGATATAATATAGTAAAAAGAGGTAGATATGTTATACGCACTTCGATAGTGGCACTCTAAAGCCAAGCCTGGTACACCTTTACTTAGTCTTGCGCCGTCAACGGAACCGTGAACTAGTCTGCAGAGCAACATACACTCGTCTCTGTTTCGCTCCCGGAAATTAGCATACCATCTGCTTTCACTTGCCATTTATGGATTAGTTTGTAATTGAAATATGTCCTGATTATGTGTGCGTAAGCCCGGCCATTTTTACACGCGGAATACCGTATAGGTAACATATCTACATCTTTTTATATTATATCATTGAGTATAGTAGAATATAAGAAAGTAGACTGCTGCATGCGACTGCATGGATTCTAAAACCAACGCATGCCACCTAAATCCGCATGGGCATTCACGACCGCTCCTTCAGGCCGAATAGAGCAGCGCCGCGCCAAAAACCACCCGTAAATGTCAAAAGTAGCGTTTAAAAGTACTTGGCGCGGTCCGTTGGATTTCCAAATGAACGGAAAGCCAGCGCGACGCGCCAACGCGCCATCCGAATGGAACTATCGTGAATGTCGAAATTCAATGCTTGAACACGCCACGCCACCGCGCGAAGCCAACGCATGCCACCAAAATCCGCATGGGCATTCACGACTGCTCCTTCAGGCCGAATAGAGCAGCGCCGCGCCAAAAACCAACCGTAAATGTCAAAACTGTAGCGTTTAAAAGTACTTGGCGCGGTCCGTTGGATTTCCAAATGAACGGAAAGCCAGCGCGACGCGCCGACGCCCCATCCGAATGGAACTATAAATGTCGAAATTCAACGTTTGAACACGCCACGCCACCGCGCGAAGCCAAATGGCATCGTCGTGAATGTGTTCTCTGGCTGCTATTTTCTAATCAGTCTGGCGCTCCCGTGAATGTGGTCAAAATATTCCGCCCATCCAGTTGTATGCACTCGATCTGTCGCCGAGACAAACGGCGCATCCGTGAATGCCCAGCTTAACCCTATAAATAAGGAACAAAAGTGTATACATGTCTTTGTAGTCGACTGTACATGTCTTCACGTGGCGTCTGTCAATCTGATGCAAGCTCGGTAAGGAATGCACTATTTGGTTTTATTTATTGTAATACTTAGGTGCACTCGCTTGCAGAATTTAAACTTTCAGGTAAATTACTTGATGGGTGCGGGATCCGTGTGTAGTTGTAAAACAAACATAATGATTTAAAATAAACGCACACATAATTATAACAAAAAAAATAGATGTTTTTTGGTTTTTAACTTAAGAAATAGAAATACAAACACAAACAAGAACAGACAACAAAATAGGTTCTTTATCACTGTAGAATGGGAACACATTTATATTCCGATCTAGCGACCCGCCCTCGCTTCGCTTCGGTTTAGGTGAGTTTTTCTGTAAAAGTACATAAATCAGAATTTACTATACGTTCCCACATAAAAAACCTTCCGGAAAAAATATATAACTGATGATGAAATCGCAACAAAATCCGTTCTGTAGTTTTGAGATTATCACAAACACACAGACAGACGTTAAATAGAGATCTCTTCCTAACGTAGATAGAGAAAAAACTCATCGGCATTGTATAGGTAGAACCCTGTCACAATTAAATGGACATATCACTTAAACTTTAACAATACGGTTGTTAAATACGTCACCTCATTACGATACAGTTAACAGTGCGCTTCGAACAAGCTTCATTTCTTTAGTTATGTCTACGATACCTATTTCTACCCTCCAAAGCCTAGTCAATATCTCAAAAAAACTCCTGTTGCAATATTAACCACATTACTAACAGAATAGAACTCAAACTGCTTTGGTTACTAAATGTGATATACTGCTTTTTGGCTCACGAGGGCAGTAACTAAAGGATTTATACCTAGATCTCGGTTTAATTAAAACTCGTGATTTATAACCGATGATTTTAATTAAAATATTTGCTCTTAATTGATTCTAATAAGTAATAACACAGTTCTTGATTTACCGCTGCGTTCGTTTCGCAATTTATTCTGGTGTTCAATATTGTACATTTATTTAACAAGGTTCGCTAGCATTGACCTGATTTTTGTTATCAGTACCATTTAATTTGTATTGAATACTAGCTTTTGCCCGTGACTTTGTCAGCGTAGATTCCGATTATCGTTATTCACTCGGGAATTTTTAATTTTTCAGCGATGAAAAGTATAAGTTATCTTCATTTCAAATTTAATCCAAATCCGTCCAGCCGTTGCAGCTTGAAGGAATAACAAAGTAACACACAAACTTTCGCATTTATAATATAAGTAGGATTTTGCCCAACTATAAGACCATCTTTAGTGGTGGTAGGACCTTGTGCAGGATCCGTCTGGATGGCTACCACCATCTTATCCATTAACCCACCACGGGTACCTATTATTTTGTCGAAACATCTTCCACCGAACGTATCATTACTGGGTGGTAACCCATCATCCTATCGAATTTCACTTCATCGATTTTATCATTTCATCGAATTTCATTTCATCGATTTTCATTTAATCGAAAGGCCGCAAATTTCTCGCCGCATTAGTTATTTTTTTAGTAGTCACAAGTCTAACCTAATCTACGTAATTAATGTTAATATATCCTGAAAACCGTCATGGTTTCAGCAGAAAATAGCGATCGATGAAATGAAATTCGATGAAATGATACAATCAATGAAACCAAAGCAGTGTTCGCGTTGTTGTGTTCCTGTGTGGGGGGATAAGTCAACCGGTGAAATTACTAGCATAGAGGCATTCCATCTTGGTCCTCAGGGTTGGCAACGTATTGGAGGTCTTAGGATTGAAGACTTGAGAATTCAAATTACCATCAGGTGGCCTGTGTGCTCGCGTGCCTTCTCCTTAACATAAAAAAAAGGTTTTATAAAAATTCAGAGAAACAAATAGGAACGAGCTCTCACTAGATTAGTCCAACTATAACATCACCTATCTAGTTTATTTACCAAATGACGTCATTTAATCGGCTTCATTCCAATCTCATCCATCTGAACCAGGGCACGTCGTTATCATTTAACGTCGCAAAAAGCCGGATCCCACGTCATTAGCGAGACCCCAGACAGATGTCTTACTCCGTATAAACAAGATGCACCGCTGAAATATTAGATGCAAACGAACACGCAAAAATGTGGGGCATTAACATAGGAGTATGGTGCTGAGCGCAGTGGGTATAGGAACAGTGGAATAAATATCAGAGGCCTTTGCCAAGATGCATTACGCTAACTAGCGTTTCTATTCGATTCGTTTTTAAACCAATCGCGTCACTCGTAGACGTGATACAAAAAGTCACGCGACGCGATTGGTTTAAAAATGAAAAGAATAGAAACGCTAGTTAGCGTAATGCATCTTGGCAAGGGCTTCAGGGCCAAGATTCTAGGCGGTAAAACTTGACGACGCTTGACGATTGTCGACGTGTTGGCCTAGTTGGTAGTGACCCTGCCTACGAAGCTGGCGGTCCTGGGTTCGAATCCCGGTAAGATTTAGTGGTGGTACCATCTTATCCATTAACCCACCGCCAAGCAGCAGTGTTCGCAATGCTGTTCCGGTGTGGGGATACCGGATAAGACAACCGGTTAAATGACTAGCATAGAGGCATTCCATCTTGATCCTCATGGTTGGCAACGCATTTGAAGTCTTAGGATTGCAATTTTGAGATTGTAGTCTTGAGATGACAAATATTATGGGTCTCAGATCCCACTTACCGTCAGGTGGCCTGAGTGCTCGCGTGCCTTCTTCTTGCCATAAAAAAAAGGCAGGTATTTATGTGATGAGCGTGAATATTTGTTTCTTCGTCCTGGATTTTTTATATGTATTTAAGTAACTATGTATTTCACTATATAAGTAGGTTTTTCTTTTTCTTGTACTCATTGGTGAAAGACGATTATGGTTGTTATTGCCAAGAATAGAGGCCCTGAGAGGACAACACAAAATGCCCTAGTCCCAAACTAAGCTCTAAATTTGTACTATGGGTAGTAGACAACGATGAACGATACTAAAATAAAATTACTCGTACTTATATGGAAAAAAATCAAGACTCAGCAACAAATACTCGCGCTCATCACACAAATATTTGCCTATACCGGGAATCGACCCCGGGACCGCTAGCTTCGTAGTCCTGCCTCTACTAACCAGGCTAACCGCGTCCGCGTTAAAGTTAAGTTTAATCGGGATAATTATTAGCTAGGTTTTATGAGAATCAGTGTAGCCGACATCAGCTCTAATAGGTGTCGCCATTATCTATTTAATTAGTAGAGTACTAGCTTTTGTCCGCGACTTCATCTGCGTATCGTTATTCCCTCGGGAACTTTTAAATTTTCCGGTATGAAAAGTACCCTATGTGCAAATCCAGGGTATAAGCTATCTTAAGCTATCTAGCCGTTGCAGCGTAAAAGAGTAACAAACTAACACAAAATCTTTCGCATTTATAATACACACATAAAATCACGCCTGTTTCCCAGAGGGGTAGGCAGAGACCACTTCTTTCCACCTGCTACGATCCTGACAAATCTCTTTCGCTTCTTCCACATTCATACATCGAGTCATGCACGCACGTCGGTTTCGGGTTTTATTTAAAACCTATGACGGTGTGGCAACTAATCTTTTACTGTCACTATAAGTATTTCATACTAAACAATTGTGTCATTTAACCATGTCATCAGACCTACTGTTCCTACGTCTTGTGTGCGCATACGCCGCAAAAGTCTGCGTTGAAATTACCTTCGTTGTATACGCGGTGGGATTTCTTACGTCAATAGCGGGCCGATTTATACTATAGTCGTATGTAGTTTTATTTGGTTTGCATTACCATTCCAAAACTAGGAAAATAAATGGCGATTTCAAGGATTTATACAACATTCTTTTTATGGGTTTTTATTAAAGTTTCTTTTTTTAATTAATTGCTTTCACTCCTTGTTTAAACAATGTGTATTTTGCCAATGTTAATAGACAATCATCATGGACTTATTGGAGAAATAAGTCCATGGATATCATAAGCGATTTTTTTTGGATAAAGGGAGAGAAGGAGGAGTTGTGAAAGAGGTGATCTGATAATGGAGTCAGAGCGTGACAACAGGATCTTCGCTATTCCTACCTACCGCAGACATTAGAAATTTTGTTAGAATTTGACTAAAATGTACGAAAAAGAAGCAAATAGTTTGGGGAGGCCATTTGTAATCCAAAATGGCGACGACTTTATAGTTTAATGGCACCATAATAATTGATACATTTTGGAATTTGATTGAAAATGTGTAAAATTTAGTATATTATTTCTTTCTGTCTTTCGATTTACTCTCAGTTCACATCTTCAATGTATATGCATATCTTCAAATCATATAACTTTAAATCAGTTTTTTGTCCCATCAATTATTTTTAATTATCCACCCATAGATAACGTTGTGACCATGACTATTAACTCATTCTGCCACCCGTTAAAAAAAACAGTCTATCAATTTTTTACCCAATATGTCATCAGCTTCCTGCATTATCAGATCATTATAATATGTAAAAAACGTTTTATGTATCTTTTATTATGGGTATAAAACGTAATTGTGTTTGCGTTTGCGTAAACGGTGATTGAATTAGCGTAAACCCGGTTGTAGGGACTAGTATTCTAATAACGAAACGTGTCTGGCTGTCAAGAATTGTAAGATTTATTTTACGAAAGTATTGAAACGACTTTTCGTTAATATAAGCCGTATTCTCCCGATTTTTTTAACACACGCCACCTGATGGTAAGTGGGATCTGTGACCCATAGACATTAGCACTCTGAAGACTACAATCTTAAGACAACAAATGCAGCCACACACACGTGGCGACACGGTTTCTGTAGGAGAATGTATCAAAACTATGTGGTTGTTTTGCACCGTCATGGGTAAGTAAAGTATATGTATATATATATATATATATAATTATTATTATTACTATTTAAGAGTTCATCTGAACATACTGAGTTTTGACACATTTTCCTGCTCAACTACGCATGATATATATATTTTAATGTTAAATTCATTGTTTTATATAATGCTAGGTTAAGTTCTATAATTGTATAAGTAATTTAAAAAAAAAACGACTGGTTGTTGAGTTTCTTGCGGCGTTTCTTCTCAGCAGTGGTCTCTTGCGAAGCGCTGGTAGATTTTTGACGTGTAAAAGTGCCCGTGCGGCTACTTACTGAATAAACATCTTTTATCTTTTTTTTTTTATCAGCCAACCCTGAGGACTAATATGGAATGCCTCTATGCTAGTAATTTCACCAGTTGTCTTATCCCCACACCGGAACATAACAATTAGAACACTACGGCTTGGTGGTAGGACCTTGCACAAGGTCCTACCACCCAAACCACTAATCACGTAATTTTTCTTTTTAATTTTCCCAAATCACTATCACTACATAGTATAAAACAAAGTCGATTCTCTCAGTCTGTCGGTCCCTATGTATGCTTAGATCTATAAAACTACGCAACGGATTTTGATGCGGTTTTTTTTAATAGATAGAGTGATTCAAGAGGAAGGTTTTTATGTATAATAAGTTCTAGATTTTGTACGGGTATTACAGAAAACTCACATTAACCGAAGCGAATCGACGGCGGGTCGCTAGAAAGCTTATAAATAATTGACGAAGCTAATAATCAAATAATCATTATTATTTAAGCACTTCCTAAAAATAACGTTAGTTTAAAAAAAACCTTACGCATTTAATTCGATCAACTAACTCATAAGCTTAAACCCCAGAAGCCTATAAACCTATATCGGTCCTTGTTCCCCTCGGGGCTCGCACATCTATCCATCCTGCTGTCAGGCCGCCATGTTAACACGGGCGGCGCCCACGCAGCTATGGCCATACTTTACAAGCCCTTATGGGCCTAAGTCTGTAGATTCACACGTGAAAACTTAGTTGGGAATTCATCTCCTTGATGTTCTCTGTTCCTGGTAACTGGTAATGGAGAAATTTATAGAGAGGGATTATTTAACAATGGTCTTATCTGAGAAAGCTTTCTGATTCCCTTGGGTTGCAATTATTTGGCCCTAGTTAGGGTTCCGTACCCACAGGGTACCGGAACCCTATTACTAAGCTTCCACTTGGTCTGTCCGTCTGTCTCTCAGCGGGCTGTATCTCATGATCGGTAATAGCTAAACGCTTAAAAATTCACTGAGTGCACTAGCTTCGTGAGGTTTTTTTTTCGACATGGTGGTTCGGAAGCCTTTGTGTATGAGTCCGGCAGGCACTCGGCTAGTTTTTTTTATTAAGTTTTTTCCTAGAGGAAAAACTCAATTATAACTATTAAACATCATCTATATGTGTCATCATCCATGTATAGGTGAAAACCTTAAGTAAATGACCTCTTGCATGTAGTTGTGTACAAAACTAATATGGAACGTCAAATTTCAAACATATAATGTCGAACGGTCTATACAGATGTGTTACAACTACATGCAAGAGGTCATGTACTTAATTTTTTCACCCATGTCTAAATAAGTTTTACAAAAAAAAATGCTAACATATGGTTTTTACTGTTTTTTTTTTTGGTTTGTCTTCACAGCAACGAAACCCTGTAAATATTTCCCGCCATGCTTTTGACCATTTTTTTTCTACGCTCGTTAACTTTCTCATAACACAAGCTAGACTGATGTCATTCGACATCACTTTCACTGCGCAGTTATAAAACGTAATGAAAACAAATCAATTTCCAAGCCCCAGGTTATCTAGCTATATTAATAGCGTTTCAACAACTATCCGTCCTAGAAATGCGTCCTACAGACCTTTACGGCAGCTGGCAGCCGCCGGGTAGAAAACGAGTCTAGAAATTTAGTGTATAGATTGAAAACAGTACTATAATTAAGTTAGAAATATCATCCATTTCAGACCTTATAGCATCAAGTCAAGAAAGATATTGAATCTTATTAATTGATTCTATTTAATAGATAAATAAGAATTGTATTGTTCTGTTTTTAACCCCCTTACTAATAAACGTTGGGTAACGGTGGTATAGCTATACAATGTTTTGTCCTTATCTGTCATTGTGACATTTGAATTTGACAGATAAGGACAAAACATTGTATAGCTATACCACCGTTACTCAACGTTTATTAGTAAGGGGGTAAAGGTTTAAATTAATTTGTAATATTGAGTTTCGATAAGAAGGTTCATTTTCAATAAGATTTAATCCGCATGATTGTTCTGTTCTGTACTTTTACGCACGTGTACTTTGCTATGGTTTTTTATCCTTATTTTTTTAAGTGTGTTTTATTTCAATAGGTTAATATGCTATAATGTTGGTAAAGTATACAAGAACCGTGACCTATTAGGGGAAATCTCTTTGATAAAACTAATGATTGGAGTTTTGAAAATTAGAAATATTTAACATTATGACACTTCGTAATTATAATTTTGTTTATCATACGACGGCTTTAAAAAGAAAAAAACGAGAGTAAGATAAAAAAACATAGCGTAATTGAAAACAAATGAAAATACCAATTTATGCGAGAGCAGTAAAAACATTTCGTACTGTTTTAACACTATCCACTACGTTTGCGAGAAGACTAACTCAGATAAATTTACGCAATGGAATCTTTAATTTGTCGCACTTAATTAATACTTAATATCAATCAAATCTAGGTAATCTATCGGAGCTTGGATAATAGTTTCCTCGGTCGTAGAATTTTTTAGTAGTACTGTAAAATAGTTTTAAGGATCCAATGTTAATGATCCAATAGTTATGTATCTAGACGGCTAAGGTTTCTCTATATTTAGTCACATTTGTATAGAAGTAAGAGAGCCTGGTATTTTATAATAACATTGATAGCTCTACGTCAACAAACATAACGGACAAGCACTCTCTTTGCCTATATAGATAAATAACGAAGGTCATTTTCACTTAATGTACTTACTGGATACGTCTAGAACTACTTTAGTACTAACCATTAACCTATTTAGATTGCCTACGTGTTCGTATTTAAGTTTATTGTTTCTTAATATAGGTTTTAATCAATAAGCTTGACTTGGAGGTTAAGGTTAAGGCGATATAGCGCATAAAGCGATATTGATCGACTCTTCTTTTCTATATTACTATATCAATCTCATAGTTTACATGCACACATCAAAAATGACAAAGGATCAAAAATATCCTTAGATTAACTTCTGCCCGCGACTTCGTCCCCGTGGAATAGTTACTTTGGGCTAACGCTAACTTTAACCCGCGACTTTGTTTACGTAGAAGGTTGAAACATTCTTCATTGGTGCTCCGCTCCTATTGGTCTTAGCGTAATGATTTTCTTAGAGCCTCCCTCGATAAACGGGCTATCTAACACTGAAAGATTTTTTCAAATCGGACCAGTAGTTCCTGAGATTAGCGCGTTCAAGCAAATAAACAAACAAACTCTTCAGTTTTATAATATTAGTATAGATTATTTTCATACTAGCTTCTGCCCGCGACTTCGTCCCCGTGGAATAGTTACTTTTGTCTAACGCTAACTTTAACCCGCGACTTTGTTAACGTAGAAGGTTGAAACTTTCTTCATTGGTGCTCGCTCCTATTGGTCTTAGCGTGATGGTATAAAGCCTATAGCCTTCCTCGATAAATTGGCTATCTCTTCATCTTTATAATATTAGTATAGACTATTCTCATACTAGCATCTATCCGCGACTTCGTCCGCGTAGATTTCGAATATCGTTATTCCCTCGGGAACTTTTGAATTTTCCGGGATGAAATGTAGCCTATTTGTTAATCCGGGGTATAAGCTATCTCCATTTCAAATTTCATCCAAATCCGTCCAGCCGTTGCAGCGTGAAAGAGATAACAAACATCCGTACATCCATACATACAAACTTTCGCGTTTAAAATATTAGTAAGGATTTGGCTATGTGTCGCAAATCAGTACATTGCAAATTATTAAAATAATGTAAGGATATTTACGATCCTTTGACATTTTTGATGTGCGTAGACGAATTTGATACAATTTATAATGATTTTTTTATTGCATAAAAAGGCATTCGAAAAATAATAATTAAAGGTGACAGTGTACTCGTTTGCCTTCCCTATGCCATATTTTTTTTTTATAAAATTTATAAGTACTCTAAATATAATAAGTAAATAAATATCTGAGGGGCTATTGCCTAACGCAATCGCAATCACAATCGTTTTCATTTTGAAAATCGAAGGCTTGTCTGCATACAAAATGAAAACAATTGTTCCGCTTTGAAGCCGATTGCGATTGCGAGTGCGTTTGGCAATAGCGATGCGATTGCGATGTTACACCAATTGACCTAGTCCCAAACTAAGCTCTAGGTTTGGTACTAGACAACGATATAAATACCTGTATAGAAAAATATATACTTAAATACATAGAAATCATTCATGACTCAGAAACAAATATTCGCGCTCGTCATACAAATATCTGCTCGCTAGTTTCGTAGGCAAACGCGTCGTCAAACAAATTCAAAGTCCGGAATTTGCGGAAAGTAGGAAATCTTTTTTTTCTACTTTCATAACTATACCTAATCATATATCCATAAAAGAGAAAAACCTCGTCAACATAAGAACCAAAACAATACGTGCTTAGGAAATTCCCACAGTCAACGATGTATCAGTTCCCATAATTGCGAAATTGATTGATTTTTCTTTTGTTAAAACTTTGTAATGAATAAGTTAAGTCAACATTGTTTTTATTTATGAAGAAAATTATGCATTAAGTATGCTCTTTTTCTTCAGATTAATTAATTCTCACAAAACCACGAAATATGCTAATGGGTGATTCCACGGGCGTTTCAACCGCCGTCAGTCCGCTGTCATAAATATTGAAAGAATGAGCTGCACCAAGCAGCTAACATTCACACAGAGCTATACTGTTATCGTACTTCTTGCCACAATTGATCGAATTTTAAGTATATTATCACCTATTTCTTAAATACTTACGACAGCGGACTGACGCCGGTTGAAACGCCTGTGGAATCACCCTATGTATCTGCCATCCAATAGAAGCAGAGGTGTCATCGGTCCATCTTGTTGAAGGTCTACTCAAGCTGTGTTTTCCGGTACGCGGGTGCCAATCAAGAACTTTTCGACCTCGTTAGCCAACTGTTCTCAGCGCGGTCTTTTAATTTTTGCAAAGTAAACAGCTTTAGAATAAACGATTTAGTACATGAAATTTTGGCAAATAAAAAACAGTTTCGGAACGACACTTCATATTTACGATATCATACAATTTGGCACTCTTATTCACCAATGCCGTAAATCACAGAACAACCGAATTATAAGCCTAAAAACTTAATTTCTCCTCCATTTTCCCTAATAGAGCAGTGACAACCGCCATCGATTTACGATCTAGGTCAGAGCCAGCACTAAGCGGCTAGATTATGAATACCGTGAAAGTCTAGATTTATCGGCAGCTTAATCTAGGTTTTAGCTCGATGTTGTGTCGTTTGTGCTTCCGTGGAGTAATCGGTGTGGGGGACCTGATGGGAGGTGATATGTCATAGTCGGAGTTAGGGATCGCTTTGGAATAGCGTTTGGTAGATAGGTTGGCATTTATTTCATACTGAAAATTACATTATGTCACATAATCATGAAGAATCGTAATAAGATCGTAAAATGTATTAAAATGGGGAAAAAATATCAAAAAATAAAACAACGTCAAAATTATGCGAATAAAATTACTTAACCAAAATAAAAATATAGCTCAATTAGCTACAGACTTCCAATATTATAATGAACATAATTAATTTGGGAAAATAAAAAACCGGTCAATATATGGTTGGAAAACGCATTTTTTTTTAGTAAATACCTTTACTCGCGACGTCATCCTGTATTAAAACATAATTATGAAACATAAATTACGTTCGAGAAAATAATAATTTTGCTATGAACTTTATGCAATCAGGTCCATTTTAACGAGCCTCAATTTTAATACAGATGTTAAAAGATATTTGCAACTTTTCCAACACTAAAATTTGACAGTTTTTTAATGTTTCTCTTGATTATTTTGTCATATTCGAATTTTTCGAGTCCTAGTTAAGGCAGACAAATTTTCAAAAAACCATAAATTCAGTATATTATTCAAAATTATGGTTTCAAATACAAAAATATGTTTCCTTTGCGTAGAATTTAATATTTTCAATATCTAAGGTAGTTGCCGTCCATGTGGCGTTCGTTTTTCCCATCTTGTTTACTTGGGTGAAGGTAAATTAGGTATTAGGTAGCTGTACCTAGTCCCAGATTTCTCTGTGGTGCTAATACCTAGTACATAGGTATCATCGAACTACCGTTTTTGCCACAGCCTCTTTCTATTCACTGCTTTAGCTACAGGAAGTGTTTCAATGGTGGCGACTGTCTGGATTGTGCCCAGTTATGCAATTGCCTGGCTTAGCACCAATATGGTGTCAACACTTTACATTCGTATTCTCTCGAATAACTAGCAAGATCGGCAATGAATAGCTGGCCAGTATTACTTGATCCGTCAGTGCGTGTAACGTAGGGGTTAGCGTGTGTGTCGATATTGGTCGTATAAAGCTTAGCTGGAGTGTCAAATTCATGGCAGTAATAGGTGTGGCTGCTGCCCTAGTTAGCAAAATAGCGGCATCTCTCTATAAAACATGTGTATGGACTCTATTTTATCTCTTTTTTATCACATAATATAAATAAAAGAAAGAAAAAGAAAGAAAAATGTTTATTCAGACATCTTAGAAAAGGACAAAACAAGGATACAAAGAACATAATGGCTGACCTAATGCCAGATGCGAAGAAATGGTCCCACCTCAGCGTGTTGCCAGTAGTAAAACCAGCGCTGGTCTTCCGCAGGGACCATTTGGTGACCTCACGGCAGGCCACAAACCAAAAAAAAATATGTAAAAAAAACAAGATGAGAAAAATAAAAAAACAAATGCTTTCCGCGTCTGTCTGTGATTCTGACATTCTGTCTGCCTGTCTGTATATCCACTAACTACTCCTAAACTACGCAACGGATTTTGAAGCGGTTTTCACCATCAATGTAAATCAAGAGTAGGTAAGAGAATTTTTGCGTCAACTTAAAAACTTCGGATACCCAAATGAATATCCTAACTCTTTACATAATTCTCCAAAATCCTCAAAAATCACTGCAAATCTATTATGAACATACACTTATTAAAAACACTTTTTAATTGTAGCTTGCATATTTATTGTCTGTTCTAAGCGTATTTTAGACAATAAAAAATTCAGAAGTTTATTCCTGTTTTTAACTTAAGTTCTCTAGTTGCTCTAGCAAGAAGCACATTTTTTCTGTATTTTTCTAAATTAAAAGTTATAGTAAGACAGCAGTCAACTTCTGCAAATTTTGTTGCCAGTCTAAACCTCACTCTACTCTAATTATTAATTGATTTCCAAACTAAATATCAGCTACCGTTCACAATGTCAACATTGAATGGTGTTAACATTACTATTCATATCACAATACAAATAGTATTGAATTCCATTATCTTATGAGTAACGGCTCAATGAATAAGATATAATTGTGTCATAGAATAAATAGTTATTGTATTGCAACCTACGTTAAATTTGAGCAGCTTAAAAGTTTTAGTATCATTGCGGAAGCAAGGAAACAGAAGGCGATGTTTTTTCATCGTGCTGTACATGTAAAAATGCAAAAAAAAAACGAAAATACTTTGTTTCTAATTAAAAAGGAACAATTTTTTAATAGTACTTTAGGTTAGTAATAGTTTTATTCCACTTTTCAAGTAAGTACTATTAAATATTTCAATTATATGATTGACGATTTCTTTCTTATACGCATGGTTGTAATTAATATGATAGTAATTCAACACTTTCAATTCAACAAATGAATCTCGTGTTTAATTCTTGTTTTTTTTTTTTTTTTTTTGAATTATATGATTCTATAGTTTCGATAATTATACATTAGGCCCACAAGCAACCCTTAAATTATTTCTGTATTATTTTTAAGCGAAACTACTATTTATTTCCGATTCATTTTTATGTGATACTACTGTTTGTACAGTTACGCTGTGGCTTTGAGTAGGTTTTTATAATTTCGTCACAGACAAAAACCGCAAGGGTGTGTGGGACGAAACATTGGTTGCTATAATTTTGCATGGCATAATTTGATTTTATTTATGACATTGCCTTTTATGTCAACTAATTGCTTATAACTTAATAAGTGTTTATGAATCATGGATCAAAAACGGGTCAATAGTTATGTCGTATTTATGTGTTTTAAATTACTTACCTAATTAATATTAAAGTTAGTTTCTTTGGTACTTCTAAACGCTAAACGGCTTGATTGATTTGGATGAAATTAAAAATAGTGATAATTTATACTCTAAATTATCGGATTTCTGCCAAAAAAAAATGATTTTTTTTCACGGCTTCAATAAAAGCTGATTCATGTAAAAAACAGTTGAGAAAAAACATTTTTTGAATAGCTATAAAAATAACCAAGATATTAGCCAACAAATATTTAGTCCTATCTCTTTGTAGCACAACAGAATTTAACATGGAGTTTATTATGGCCGACCTGTTACATGACGTCACAGTGCATATCGGTTTTCTCTGTCTAATCACTGTCTAAATAATTAGCAGTTTAAAATGCTCGTATCATCCGTATTTCTCGCCCGATTATAATTTTAATTTCACTTTTGGTGATCTCTTTTACGGTATTTAAACATATTCCCTATTCTATACAGTCAAAGTCACGGGCAGCAAGCTAACTTATAGTTAGAACTAGTAACTCACAAACTCCCTCACTTTTAGTAAATCGATGAATTACAAATAATCTTATCCTGCGCTAGCATTATTCTGGGATTAGACGCAGGCGGCCATCATTTATGCGCGTGCGACTATAGCTAGTTTGGAGGCGGTAATTGAAATATTTTATTATTTTATTCAAAAATGTCCGGAAAAGTTAACATTACTATCTAACATATTTGGACGCGAAGTACATAGTTTACTGACAGCTCTTGAATTAAAAAAAATAATTAAGCTCGCTACACAAGCCCGCAATGTTGCATACAAATTTCATTACTATCTAGTTTGTATTTTTTTTTATCTGCGTCTGGAATAGCACGTGTTTTTTTTTTTAAATCTTGCTTTTCTCCTTGTCATAAACAAAAAAGTGGTAAAGAGTGTAGGTACTAACCAATCCTCGGCCCGCAATTGCCTACTTCCCTGCCTAGTCAATAATGTACTATTAATTGGATATTTCTACCGTTTTTAACTCCCGACGCAAAAAGAGGGGTATTATAAGTTTGACCGCTATGTATGTGTCTGTTTATGACACCGTAGCTCTTAAACGGGTGAATTGATTTGGATGCGGCTTTTTTTTATTTGAAAGTAGGTTTTCTAGCGGTAGTTCATAGCTAGGTTTCATGAATATCGGTTTAGCCGTTTAGGGGATATCAGCTCTGAAAGAAGGGATCACCATTATATCGGGGGTTTTAATCAATCTTATAGTCGTTACTTAAATACAAAAGGGACACAAATCAAAATCGTCGGTGATAGACTGATAGTGCAATACCGCGTAACTCAAAAATTCTATCAGGTGCATAATACACCCTAGCAAGTGTCAATAAGATGCATTTTGCAACTTATTCAATTTGTTACTTACGCGGTATTTACACTATTACTGACGAAATGTGTTTGTATTGCATTTAAATTCGGAATGCTATTCCCATTAAGTTTTAAATCAAACTACTTATATCTGTTTTTGATTTGTGCCGCTTTTGTATTAAGGCAGCGAGTTATTTCTTTAACTTAAGGGCTAGCGGGATGGACAGTTGTTTCAATAATTTGTCTACAAAGAAAATGTGCGTGTTTTGACCTCGATTCAGGGCAGTTCAACTAAAGCTTTAAACACTCGCGGTCATATTTAAAGTATACCTACATACGAAGTAAAACTTTTTTTATGGCATGGAAAATGCGAACGAGCGCACAAGCCACCTGATAAGGGGATTTGTAACCCCTAGACATGTGCATTCTCAAGACTACCATCTTAAGACTGCGATCCTAAGACCGCAAATGCTTTCGTTTTTAATCTAGAATCAAAATTATTTTCGACATGTTATGCTATCTATTATTTACTACAATAATGGCGGCCTAGTTAACAATAATCAGTTAAACGCAACATTTTTTTACCGCGTAGAATAACCCTAGTCAAACATATAACCTCCCTCTTTTTACGCAAGGGGTTAAATACCAAGTAGAAACCCACCACCGCATCTACAACAGCGCGCGCGCATTCTAATTAAGCAGCGGCAAAGATTTATAAGATATGGAAGCATTAGCGAGATTTATCCCGGGCCTGGGATAATGAGATAACACTAATGGCGGGATAGCACCGCCATTTTGCTATTAATAATACCTATTTATTACGCGACAGTCCGGTATCGGTACGGCAAATGGAATAGTTGGGATCGGTTTAAAATGTACTTAATTAAAGTATATTACGCCAAAAACAATATATGGTTCAATGACGCAAATGCTTTACCTATCCGACTGCGTTATAAGGAGCGTTGTGTTTTTCGAGTGTATATATATACAGGGTGTCCCAAAAATCAACGTCATGCCGAAAGGGTGGGATAGGGCAAGCGGTGGTGACGGTAATGAGAAAATAAAAAAAAACCCGGTCAAGTGCGAGTCGGACTTGACCGGATAAAAACCCTTTTGTGATTTAATTAAAAATGTATAGTTTCGGATTTTTCCGCATACTTGTAGTATAAAACGGTACCTAATTACTTGCCAAATTTCATAGTTCTAGGTGAACGGAAAATACCCTACGGTAAATCCGGGACAGATGCCAAACTTTTTGAAAAGGCCTCCTAATTTCAAAACTATCAATTTCCCATGAATATTTCCTTTCGATATAGCTAGTTTAGTCTTTAATCTTACATTACGGCTTGTTTAGTTGACCTAATAATTATTGATTGTGTACCAATTGAGTTTTTGCAGGACCCTTTTTTTAGCATAGATGCCTACCTATATGGATAGATGCCCCGCCATGAAAATTCTAAGGAGGATAGTTGCCCTTTGGAAAAAAACAATATACGCTAAAAACATTTTGATTCCCTTGAGATTGTCGAAATATACGTTTTTTGCGGCATAAACACCCGTATCTTTTTTTTACGTTAACTTGGAAGTTTGGTTTTTTCACATCTTCAAAGGACTTTAGACCTAACTACAATGGTTCTAATTTCAACTCGATACCTCCACGCGTTCCTGAGATAGTCTTAACAGACAGACGGACATATTTTAACAGGGTTTTAATGTTACGTTGATTCCAATAACTATCCAATTGATTAAGATCCGCGAAATAAATATCGACCCCTACTTTGAGGGGCTGATAACCAGTGATCGGATCTAGGATGCAATTTGGGGTGAACGACCTCAAACGTTATGCTTAACATGGATGTGACTCGAGATTTCCCGGGATTTTGGGAAATGGGTTATTGTTAATAATTAATAACTTTTGTCGAGGTTTAACCTAATAAACAAATAAAAATAATAAAAATACCATAAAAGACAAGACGACGTGCAAGTTACGTTCAGTTCTTCTATGCAGTACTGTATTTTTTTTTAGTTATTACATATTTTGTTAATTTTATAGTGTAAACTACTTAAAATTACGAGTTATTTACCTTTTTATAAAGGTAGGTAACAAAAAGATTCGCGGGATTGTAAGTCATATCCATGTTAAAATAACGGACTTAAATTGCATCCTAGATCCGATCACTGCTGATAACTCATAATTAACACATTTCTAATTAAATTATCTTTTCATTTTTAAAAACTGCATCCGACTCGGTCCATGCGTTTGAGATCTACAATGCTACAGACAGACACACAAAATTTTATAACAAAAGTAAGTATTTTTTTCTGGCTTATATGACTGTCCCACTGCTGGGCAAAGGCCTCTCCCCTTGATCTCCAACATAAGTATAAAATCAGTCAGTTGGATTTTTAAAACTTGTTTTTTAGGGTTCCGTAGCCATATGGCAAAAAACGGAACCCTTATGGATTCGTCATGTCTGTCTGTCTGTCCGTCCGTATGTCACAGCCACTTTTTCCGGAACTATAAGAACTATACTGTTGAACCTTGGTAAGTAGATGTATTCTGTGAACCGCATTGATTTTCACACAAAATAGAAAAAAAAAACAATACATTTTAGGGGGTTCCCCATACTTAGAACTATGGGGCATTGAGGTTTCTAATATATATTTTTTTCTAAACTGAATAGTTTGCGCGAGAGACACTTCTAAAGTGGTAAAATGTGTGCCCCCCCTGTAATTTCTAAAATAAGAGAATAATAAAACTAAAAAATATATGATTTAAAAATATGATGCAAACTTCCACCAAAAATTGGTTTGAACGAGATCAAGTAAGTAGTTTTTTTTAATACGTCATAAATCGTAAACCTCAATTTACCTTTCACGGAACCCTTCATAAGCGAGTCCGACTCGCACTTTGACGCTTTTTTGGTAGACTTGTTTTAAATTGTAGTTTTTTTAATATTTTTCATCAATTATCTTTGTATGGCAACGAGAAGATAAACGAGCACACAAAAATATTTCCATTCTCCAGACTACAATCTCAAGACCATATCTAATGCGTTACCAACCCTGAGATCTACGCAAACGAAGAATTGCGTAAAAGACGGTAACTCATATGATCGAGTTTAGCATTAAAATTAAAAGATATAATATAAAGATTTATAATCAAGAAGCGCACTGGTGACTACATTAGTACAAAGTTCTCGACAGGCTTAAGAATAATTGGCCTGGATGCCAGACATTGGCATAAAAAGTTATTTATGTGCGACACTGGCGTTTAACACTAATTATTATGTTCAAACGCGAAATATTATTAATGGGAGACTCCGTTTCCGCTCAACTTTGTGCAAACTTTGTACTTTGTGGTTAGAGAAGACAAAAAAAAAATGTTTATTATTGGAAGACTTTAGGAATCAACATACCGTTGTAATAATAACGCGCAATATACATTTTGTGATCTACACGATTGAACGTATTGATTTGAGACGTTATCTTTGAAAAAAGCAAGCTAACTAGCCTAACCTAACCTAACCTAACCAACTTAAAATCGTTATAAATCCTAAATGAACACTCAAAATGAAAAATGATGAAAGAAACCTAAAGATGATTTTTAAATCCCTATTCAATGATACCCCACTTGTCATACTTCGTTGATTTTTTTTTGTTTAATTTGCACAATATGGTCTGGTTGCCGCCATATTGAATTTTGATTACTGTCATATCTTCACTGACACTCACCAGATTAAAACAAATCGATTGACATAAGAATCATCAAAATAGGACAACGGGTTTAGTTTTTATAGTGCCACAAAGGAACAAACATACATATATAGGCTGTGAAACACATTACCCTCCTCCTTCGGCAGTCGGGTAAAAAGGGACCTTATTGTCGATGACGCTACTGCCATTATTAACGATGCTCCAATATAAATACAACGTCGCGTAACGCAAAGCGGCGTAAGCGCCATTGACAATAAGGTCCCTTTACATAGATACCTAATGCCAAATTTTTTATTGTAAGGAGATGTCAGACGAGCACACAGGCAACTTGATGGTAAGTAAGATCTGAGACCTAATAACTAACAACAAAAGCAAACTTTAAAAAACCCGACTGTTATGGCTAACCAACTTTAAATCGTTATAAATCCTAAATGATCGTTGAAAATGAAAAATAATGAAAAAGACCTAAGATGATTTTTAAATACCTATTCAAGGATACCCCATTTGTCGTCTTTTTTTTACAATGAAGCGTCTAGTTGACGCCATATTATGTTTAGGGACACTCACAAGATTAAGACAAATCGATTGCCATAAGAATCATCAAAATTGGTCCATGCGTTTAGTTTCTAGAGCGCCACAAAGGAACAAACATACATGTATTGGCTGATAAACACATTACCCTCCTCCTTCGGCAGTCGGGTAAAAAGACATTTACATTCTTAAAACAACAACCTAAAGACTGGAAATGCGTTGTCAACCAAAGGATTGACACGGAATTCCTCTCTGCTAGTAATTTCACCGGTTGTATTATCCCGATACTGGAACACAATGCGAACGCTAGGCGCTAGGTTACGTAAATAATAAAAGTTAAATGCTTAAAATGTCAAATTTATTGGTCAAGAAAATACTGCATTCGACTGTACGCCCTTTAATTCAAAATTGAACTTGCTCAATTGGAAGATACATTCGTGTGGGGCCTGCTAAGCTTCAACAACATTCTCACAGCATAACAATCGTCAAATATTAGAAGCCGATTCTTCTTCATTTCTACACAAAATAGACTCAAAAACGAGTCATTGGGTTCTGAAAGCGTTAAAACTACCCTCGTGAGAAAAAGGACGCATCTCTTACTTAACTCCTATTGCAAATTCAACTTTATTTTGAAGTCCAAACGGGTTAGTCTCCTTGAATTTTATGTTGCGTATGCGCCCTTTTTACTTGACAGGGCAGTACAGTTAATACCAGTTTTCTGGCGATTATCCGAAGATAGTAATCGCATTAGTGTCTGTTTATCACTTGGGAGATTATACTCATCGCCTATACTGCTATTAAACGAAAAAGACGCAAGTGCCTTTAAATAGTTTATCAAAATATACCCTATTTTGTAATGAATAAAAACGTAAAAGCGGATACGGCGTTTTAACAAGCGCTCTTCTTACAATAGTTAGAGCTGTGTTATATTAAACTCAAATGTAAATAGTAAAATTTAAGGTATTGTTTTGTTTGTATTGCATTATATCTCCCTTTAAAGGTTTATCGCATAATGGTTACGCAAGCAGGCATTGTTTTGTTTTGTTTAGATTGGTATTAATGGTTTAATAAGAGCTTTTATTGTATTGGTTATATTTTATATAGAGACTAGAGGAAGCCCGCGACTTCGTACGCGTAGAATTAGTTTCCCGTTACTCCCCCTATTTCTTCCCGTTGAGGGTCGATTTTCGGAAAATCCTTCCTTAGTGCTCACTTACATCATGAAAGGAACCGCTGTACCAAATTTCAAGTTTCTAGGTACTGTAGTTTCGGCTGTGCGTTGATATCTAAGTCAGTCAGTCAGGTTTGCCTTTTATATATATATACTATGGAGAACTTTACTTATATGAAGTGAGGATATAAAAAGGTGGTATACTTCATCATGATTGGAGCTATCACTAGAATATCGTCGCAATGTAAATAGGTTATCTTTACATAACGAAAGTATTTGACTAATATTTAAATATCGGTGAAAATCTTACACAAATTGAAACCTAGTCCTAAACTAAGCTCTAGGCTTGTACTATGGTCTCTGGACCACGATAAAAATCAATAGGGACAAAAAAAGAAAATATTACAACCTCAAGGACAAATCGCACTCATTGCATAAATTTATTTATTTATTTATTTATTTATTACCAATTAGCACTAACAGTTAAACCTTACGTGCTAATCGTTACACATTAATTACACTATCATGTCAAGACGGTATGAGACTAATTATTAATACAATATTATTTACGTCAACTTACATACTATCATTCAATTTAACATGCCCCGATGGCAAAATAAACAAGAAAATATACTATAATTAAGAACATGTCCGCTTAAGCTATACAATACTATACTACAAATAAAAACAACTAGGTACTTAAATACTATGCTATGCTGACTACCTAAATAGAGCTCGGAGTTACTCTTGCCTCTAGAAAACGACATGATGCGGTTAAAAATCTAGACTCTGGGGTGAAGAAAATGTCGAGCTGGCGATCACTATCCAGGATAGCATTGAGAAGTGATAGGGCTTGGTGTAAGGGGGACGAGGCGAGAGCACGCGTCCTGCCCAGGGTGATGGCGAAAAAGCTGCGGCGGATAAATATTTTCCCAAGCTCGATCGATCAATCGATCGATCGATTCTGGGACGGCTAGCATCGTAGTCAGGATTACTACCAACTTGGCGCCGATTAACGCCTCATCTTAGGATTAATATAAAGCCTATAATTTCCAATTATACTTCATCAATGAGATCAAAAAAAAAAAAACTGGTTAGGACAAGTCGAAATATCTTAAAGCGCAAGTCTCGGCCATTTTTAATTTATTCCTGACATTTCCTAACGTTATCTTAACTGAAGCCCAAAAAATCAGTAAAATCAATCAGCATAGAAAAACTGCATGATTATTCATTTAAGCGTAGGCTAAAAAATATAGTTATCTAGAAGCTGGTCGAGCTCATTAGCATATTCGACCGGCGTTGATTATTTGTTACTTAATTAGTAAAGTTCGATGAACTTTTTAATTTAAAATAGCTGCCAAGCATGATTATTAACAGGTGTTATAGTCAACAAATTAATAGGTAGTAAAGAATCAAAGAATAGAGAAAATAACAAAATACTAAATCATTTAGATTAATTATTTAAAATTAAAACAGATTGCAACTATTTCAAGAATAAGAATACGAAATAAATATTGTATAACCATGTAACATCAGATGGATAAATAGGTACATAATAGTTCCAACGGTAACCGCTCTGGGTGTACAATATAAATTAAAAATAAAATTAACACCTGCACTGTATTTGATTGTCTTTAAAATTAAAAAAATAATCGTGTTAAAAGTAACACGAAATTTATTATATTACTTTATTAACTTCAGTCTTCTGGTTTACTAATCGTCTATTTACTTGTCATTTAATTTATACATAAGTATACTTAATTATTCTATTATCCTTGTACTCAAAATTTCACTTATTTTCTTTAAAACCATAATTATGTTTTCGTCATCGTGTAAAGGATATTACCAAAAGTTTAATTACCGTGATGACAATCATAACCAAATGAACTGTACGAGTAGGTACTATGTGTTTAAGTTTGGTCAATAAAAGTTATGTATTATTTAAATTCTTTATTTTTCATATTTTATCGATATATTAAACAAATAATACGTCGCTACGTTTCTTATTTATTGCATCTCAGCTAATTTTAATTTATTATTTAATTCTGCCTGTTTGACTACGTGCGAATCGAATATGTAGTAAGTAAGCAGCCAGTGATATTATCTTTTTAAATATGAACGTCTTAAAATCTAAAAATGCCAAAAACTTTAAGTTAATAAAAAAGCAACTTTACATCAACGCGTAAGACAGCGTCGTAACGCATCAAAACCCAATTTCGGTTAGAACGTCAGATAAAGCTAAAACGGTGTAAAGGTCAGATCTGTATTTAATAGTAACCATCCAGCCCGCTCTCACAGAACTGGAATGAACCGTAACTTTGTGGTGTAAGGAGGAGGCGGCAGCGTTTCTTGTTTAAAGATTGTATTTTCTAGGACACGCTTTTAATTGAGTACGAGTTGGTTATTTACAGTTAGTATTTTTAAAATTAGCCCGTTTATTTTGCTATCATTTAATTTAATTTGCGTAGTGACAAGTTTACTGCTGGACAAAGGGTTTCCCAATGATGTCGAAACCTTCATCCAAAGAACTATCTTGTACCCTATTCGTTTTATTATAATCAAAATAACTAATATAGGTCCTTGAAAAAAAATTATAATTATAGGAAATTGTAACAATGACAATATAAAACTTTAAAGGCTCTATTGCTTTTCCTAATTAGAATTCATGAAATACTGTATAAGTTGACTTGCATATAAGTTGACTTGCATATGAGTTGACTTAACTCATTATAAAAAAGGGTATAAACATAAGCGGAATATACTAGACTTAAACCCTCTTTCACTTGAGCTTCAAAAGACTTTTATTCCCTTTTTTACTAGGCCCCCATAATCTGGGATCCTAGTGAAAAAGGGCTCAATTCAACTTTGCTCATAATAAAAAAGGGTGTAAGTCATATGCGGAGACTACTAGACATATACCCTTTTTCACTTAAACCTCAGAAGACTGAACCCCCTTTTCACTAGGTCGCCAGAATTGTTCTAGATCTAGAATACGAAGTAAATGCAATATGGTTGTCAGTTAATAATTAAAAAAAATGATACATTTTGTACCTTAACATCTCTTGTCACATATTTATCTAGCACTTTACCGCACATTAAAAAAAGGAAGTCACAAAAAACCTATAATTTCCCATAAAAAAACCACAAATCCATCCATTCCCTCTTCTACTTTGGACCATCGCTCCAACAACCAGTAATTTAAGAAATGGAATCTTCAATTAGACATTCTCAGTTTTCCAGATTCATTACTTGTCCAATTTCGCTAATAGCAGCTGTGGCTGCCACCGTTACTTTGATACTCTGTGTCAAATTGATGGAAGCACGTTAACTGTTCCTAAGACTCGTATTAAGTTTCACAATTGATGCCAGTCTCAAGTCCGGTAGCTTGAGTTGAACTCTTAAATACAGTTTTAAGTAAATGCGAGAATAAATAGAGCGTTAAGGACAACTGTAGAGGATGTATTTTTTCACGATTATGTATTTTATTTTCTGTAAAAACGGCTTCTTGGTGATCTGTCGATTGAGCGAGCGAGCTCATACGAACAGCGGTTGTATTACGTAATTGAGAATGCACGTCCTATATTGAGCTGAACTCAAAACTGATACCGCATTTGAAAAGTTCGGTATCAGCTTTAGGAAAAAAATAAAAAAATATGTATGTTTTTAATTTGCGCACTGAATGCCTAAATATTCTGTACCAGTTGTAGTTAACAGATAAATTAACAGCAACTATTTTCATGAAGTAATACAAAAACTGGTTAAAACTGGTTTAAGTTAATTTTCTTAAGACACACACAAGCGAGGTGGGCTGCATTATCATAAGGTAAATACAACATTTAGCAAACACTTAGTGCCTAAGTGTTTAGCATAAGTAATTAAAGAAATCTAGCTTTTTCCCATAGAAACCTACAGTCGAGTTCATAAATATGTATACGCTTTAGTACCTTGTCACTTTAATCGCTGTGGTAATTCGTATATGGCAGTTTGAATATGACATTCAATAGACAAGGTACTAAATTATATACATATTTATGAACTTGACTGTACAATGATTTGAAAATATTCAGCTTTATTTATTTTGAAATAATTCATCAATTTAAACTGTTTATTATGGGTATCCACTAAAAGAGATACATGAATACATAATAAAAAAAAAAGTATAAAAACACATAACTACGGGTTGGACCATGTATGGTATGTATGGTTCTTGTTACCTCGTAGAGTCGCCATCCTAAATGGATGGCCCGATATCGACAATCAAGGCCACCTGATAGTAAGTGGGATCTGTGATCAGACATTTGCAGTTTCAAGACCTCAATCTTGAGACCGCAATCCCAAGACCGCAAATACCATTTTCAATCCTTAGGATGCCTCTGTGCTGGTAATTTTACCGGTTGTCTATCCCACACCGGAACACAACAACGCGACTGCTGCTTGGTGGTAGATTAAAGGACATGGTTATTAAGAATAATAAACGGAAAAGTTTCGTTTTGTTATGCTTTGTTTAAAACATAAATATAATTTAAAAAACGGACCTTTACACATCAACACGTTCTCAAGTGAAACCCGATCTTAATATCAAGATCCGTCGATCAACTTAACGCGAGTGTGAAGAGCATTCATGTCAAGTCTTGGGTATTTGACATGGGCTATGGGATATAGAAGACTGGATTATAGTGAGATATTCTAATATCTATTACTTGGGGACGCCCGCGATTTTAAACGCATAGAATTACTTTCCACTTTCCCTCTATTTTCTTTTCGTAGGAGATTTGGAGGAATATTTCTTCCGAATTTTAAGTCCTTAAGTTCAACGGTTTAAGCTCTGTGTTGTTTGTCAGTTGGTCAGTCACGGAAGAATTGTTTATAAATGTCTGTTATAGTTATATCTCTATTTACATGTTTATTTTTTAAAGTCGTTGACGAATATTGTAGTTTACGTGACGGTTGCGTAATGCTAATGAGGCAGAGTCGCGTACAATACTTTATCTACACACATTATGGTACTCTAAGATGGGTTCAGAAGCCGAAAGCCAAAATTACCCTGTGGTAGTAGGCGACAGCGATGACAGCTGTAACGTAATTTTGAAATTAATCGTGGTAAGGTAATGAGATCCAAATTTGGAAGATCTTCCAAAATTAACAGCTGTCATCGCTATCACCTACTACCACAGGTAATGCTGGTCATTGCCTACGGGTTTTGAATGCATAATAGAGGACTTATGATATGAGTGTAGATAAAATACTTGATTGCAGTAAAACTTATAATGAAATATTTAGCCTTTAATTTAATCAAAATCATTCTACTTCGTCATCTTTACATAGTATAAAACAAAGTCGCTTCCCGCCGTCTGTCCCTCTATTTGTACGTATATCTTTCAAACTACGCAACGGATTTTGATAAGGTTTTTTTTAGTAGATAGAATGATTCAAGAGGAAGGTTTTTATTTATAATAAATTCTAAATTACGTACGGGTGTTATTAGAAAACTTACATAAACCGAAGCAAAGCGAGAGTAGCAATGTAAATTCTCAGAAGTTAAGAAATCTTCTCAAGAAATTACTGAGAATATTATCGGAAACATTTGAGAGCTTTAAGAGTGTTCTCTTTCCATACATAATTTAAGAATATTCTTAGCAATTTCCGATAATTTTTCATAAGAATTTTTCACAATTTGAGAAGTTACTTTTCGTACAATGCTAAGCGAGAGTATGTTGCTAGTTGATTATAAAACCTTTATTCTCCAAGCCAAACTCCTCATTCAACTTCCCACAAGGTGTAGATAATTCTAATTAGAAAAAAAAAATAAGTAGAAAGCGCAGTCAATTCTCAACCGCGTACGCAACCGCGGCGTATCAAATATCCTTCCGCAAATACAAGTCGTGCCGGCAACTTTGCCCTCTCAGGACTTAAGGGTGCTACAACAGAATAACCCCTTTATTCTTATACGCATAAAGGCTACTGGGCAAAGACCCGAAAATAGGTAGGTTACCTGGGCAAAGGCACGAAAGTGGGAAGGGAAAATTACTGGGTATTTACCTAATTGACCTAGTAGATTGATTTTGTTTACGCAATTGGCCCATATGTTTAGTGGTGGTAGGACCTTGTGCAGGGTCCGTCCGGATCCCTACCATCATCTTATTCAGCGGTAATCGTATTGTTGTGTTCCCGTGTGTGGATAATACATCTTAGTTTATCTTAGTCCTCAGGGTTGGCCACGCATTTGAAGTCTTAGGATTGCAGTCTTGAGATTGTAATCTTAAGAGTTTTAAATTTCTATGCGTCTCAGATCTTACTTACCATCAGGTAGCCTGAGTGCACGTGTGCGTTCTCCTTGCCATAAAAAAATGATTTAGAACGTCATATTGTAGTCGTTTTTGCGTGATGCTCGAATAAACAAACAAAACAATATAGACAAACAGAAAAGTAAAAAAAAATATTTGCAGCTAGGAATTCTTCAGCACCATGAAATATTTCCTTGTTTTATACCTACTTTTTTGGTAGAGATAAAACGCCTGGTAAAAAAATAAAATAATAAATATTGGGGGAATATCACACTTTAGTGCTTTGTCACTTTAAAGTCATGTTGGAACTGCAGCACTAATCTGTGACAGGAGTTAAAGCGACAAGGTTCAAAAGTGTGCAGTTTACTATTTTGTACTATGGGTTCTGGAGAGCAGTAAACCTATTTATACATCATCATCATCATCAGCCCACATCAGTCCACTGCTGGACAAAGGCCACCATAGCACGCTACCGAGCTCGGTCTTAAGCTCTTCTTCTCGAGTTACCACCACCTACTTTGCGAATATCATCGCTCCACCTAGTCTGAGGACTCTTTACTCCACGTTTGCCAATACATAAGAACTTTTAAAAATGTTAACAATCTGAAAAAGTCGGTTAAACAGCGACAAATGTTAAATTTTACGATAGCTAGTAAAAGATGCGATGCATTTAAAATGGCTACAGAGCTCAAATTAGCTATGTCTTGCGGTCATTTTATAATAGAAAATGACATACCATGAACTTTAATGTCATCGGCGTAATATCATATACGACTATTACCAAGAAAATTGACCGTTGTGCTCCTATAAATAAAGCTGGAACGTTTAAAACCTGTGAGTTTCCCATCGGTATATTCAAATTTGTATCAATAGCATCTCAAATGTCGTTTTATAGAGCCTAAGCATTTACATGTGATATAATACTTTATAAATATTGGACACGAGGATTGAATTTCCTTGAGGATCAAAAGATTTAGATTGAAACGTGTTTTACTACGCAGTTTAACGAGAGTTTTCGCGTTTATCGTTTATATTGAATGTATTTTGTTTAGATTTTATATTTTCTCGGAAATGTGAGGGAAGTGTGAAAGCTATTTTCGATTCTACACCTCCATACAGGATGAAATCTAAGTTTTTCACCGTAATAGTAGTTTACGTGACGGTTGCGTAATGCTAATTACGCAGTCTCGTACAATACTTTATTTACACACATATTATAAGTACTCTAAGATGGGTTCAGAAGCCGAAAGGCAAATGACTAGCATTACCTTGCCTGTGGTAGTAGTTGACAGCGATGACAGCTGTAACGTAATTTTGAAATTACTTTATCGAATATTGTAAGGTAATGAAATTCTAATTTGGAACATCTTCCAAAATTAACGGCTGTCATCGCTGTCACCTACTACCACAGGTAATGCTGGTCATTGCCTACGGGTTTTGAACGCATTATAGAGGACTTATGATATGAGTGTAGATAAACGATTTTTCTTCATAACTCCATGAAATGACTAGTATAGAGGCATTCCATCTAAGTTCCATCCAACGCACTTGCAGTCTTGACATTGGCATCGTAAGATTGCAATCTCAAGAAACGTCTATGGGCTTCAGAGGTCCTTACCATCAGTTGGCCTGTGTGCTCGTTTTATTTCTTTAGGCCATAAAAAAATGTGTTTATAGCTACAACATAATTTTGCTATGCTTTCTTAAACGCGTGACTGATTTTTATAGGATAGAACATAATATAGGATTAATAGGCAAAATTTTAAACAAGTCCGTGTAATGCATAACTGCATTACCAGATAACACTTGTTATTGTATGTATTGGAATTGAAAAAATCCTGTTTATCCTCATTAACAAGTAATACAATTCCGAGAGTTAGACAGGTACCAAGTATACTGCGTATCTTTTCCATCTCCTCCTCTTAAATTCTGACTTGGAAACCACTGTTAATCACCAAGAAGCCAAACAAAGGTAGCAGCAGTATTTAACTCGGAAAGCAAAATAAATTGTACATTACAATGACGGTACTAATGAACAAAAGGACTGGCCAAGAATGCAAAGGTCAGCCGCAGCCAGCGATGTACAATCAATTAAAGAAATACGATACTGTGCTGCAGAAGATTGTTTATTTTTAACTCGCAATTCATCTACAGTATGCATGCGCTATTTTTAACTTTGCAAATAAAAGACATGGTTTTAATGCTAAAATTGCAATTACTTTTGAAGAGGTGTGAAGTTCGTTTGTAGTTAACAGAGACGATGATAGTAAGAAGAATTTTGAACTACTATTAAGTGAACTGGGTAAAGAAGAGTTTGATGTAGTAACAAAGCTACAAAATGAAGAAGACTACTTCATCAAGAGAAGCATCAGTGATTGAGATATTCTCCTTTTTGCTTAGCTGTCCTTGATGTTCATGGACAACTATATACCATCAGGAGGCATGCTCGTTTGTCCTTTCCAGACCATAAAAAACACAGAACTTTCTTCTGCCAATTTCTAAGCCTAATTTTCAACATGATTAAGGAAACCCATAAAGCTTGCAAAGAAATAAAACTTAACGAAATACTGTTAAAACAAGGAATTAAGATGTTTTTATCTTGCTCTATTTTTGCTATATCAAAAACACAATAATTGTACTGATCATTTGGAAAAATAAATTGAGTTCATGAAAATCTTTTTTGAATGTTCATATTTTATATGACATTCAGTTCACCGAAAATTGAAATTCATAGATTAGGATTAACTACCATAGTTGATTTTGTCCTGAAAATTTAGGTAGTTTCCTTGAAAAAACCATAAACGACTACGTACATACGCGAACTTGTTAGTCTGGCTAGTATTTTATAAAAGCTGGACGGTGGGCAGTTCAAAACCAAAATAATCCTTAGTCTTATACGGAAAGAATACGGTCACAATTTCAATCCATTTTTTAATTACCCAACTGTCCCTATAGCTTTATTTCAGTCTTTAACAGGTCGATATAAAATACATTTTCCCTCGAAACATTCAGGAGCTGTTCAACTAATGGCACTACAAATCCTTCGCAGTCCGGCCCAGGTATTGTCCTCTTCATTTTTATTTTCTTCTGGTACTGCCGACTCGTCTTTTTCTTTTTAACGCGGACAATTTTTAAATGGCTTATGGTTGATACCATTATTGTGTGCCAATCAGCTTGAATTACAATGTCCTTTACCATTGGCCGAACTGGGTAAAGAATTTTTATTATTTTTGTTACAAATCATTTTATTTCTTTTGCAAAGTAAACAAGGCAGCTGTTCGTTTTATTTAGATGAGACGCGGGTTCGTGCGTTCCTTGAATTTAAATTTGAATTTGACGTTCTGAATACTGGTTGTATGTAAACGCGCAATTGTTATTTTCGTTATTTATTGATACAGTTTTAACTGGACGCTGTCAGTCACTGAGATTTAAGACAACGCTGAACTGGTTTCGTATTCAGAATCTGAAGCAAAAAACACAAATGAAGAAGGCGCCTTTCTTTATCGTATAAATGTCCGCTCTAATCTCTAAAACATCATACGAAAAAAATATTGCAGACTCCATTAATACTAATTGAGACGCGAGGGACAATTTTAAAGTAACACTTTAAAAGTCGTATTAAGTACTGATGTAAGCGAGAGTGTGCAATAAATCTCTTTGTGACTCCGTTATCTCTACATTGAGGTAGCCGATATTACCTGTGTCTCGCTTGGAAATTTAAATATAAAACCGCTTAAGTATTTCAATATTGGCTTTGACTTTACCGCGTTCGTTATCTACGAGTCATATTTGGACTCGTTTATTTAAAATACTAGTTTCATCATCAACAGCTCTTATACAAGCATTTAAAGGTTCTAAAGAATCTTTAAACATGTTATCATCAACATATTAGTAGGTAAGATTAGTCATATTAACGGTAATTACTAAAACATCGTGTGTGGCAAAAGAAACTCGTTGCTTATCGAGTTCATTAATACGAGTTAAAAGTTTGAGCTTCTGGTGTAATAAGGTACACATTTGCATGCAACTTAGCTCGATGCATCAATCGATTTCGAATCGTACCAATAATAATAAAGTACAGATCCAATTGGAGCATTGTTTTGAATGTTTCTCAGAACCCAATAGCGTGTTCCGAACTGCTTATAAAGGCAAAATTACAGCTACTGCAGATTTATGTACAGTAGACGTACATTATAAGTAACATTATCATTATATTACCGATATAATGTTAATGTGAATAAATGCCGTTTTTGCCAATGGCCAGTGTTAACTTCTAAATGAAGACAAGAACAAAATTACACTTCATATCAGCAAGACTAACATAGTTTTAACGTTGGATGCACTTCAGAAAAACAAGCCGTGTCGTGTTAGCTTTGAGTTTAAATTTGTTTGTGTTGTATTTCTGGATTGTATTTTAACCGGTGCTCTGCCATTTATCTTGGCTTCGGACGCTATAGCAATTAATCAAGTGTCGTTGTCAAGTCCGTAATATGCAGGAGATAAAGAGAAAAAGATGATTTCTTGCTAATTACCGGCGTTGTTGTGTTTTTTTTTTAACGTTTTAGGATCAACACCTACTATCTTTTGGGTAATCTCGGTAGCACGATATGAGGATTCGTTAATTATTTCGTTTTGTTTATTAAATTCTTAACAGCATTTTAGCCAAGTATTTCTTTAATTTATATGGTCGCGGGAAACCGTAGGATGCAAGTGGCCCAGGACCAGTCCTAGTGGCAAATCTTGACGGAAGCCTATGTCCAACTGTGGACGTCTTTTAGTTGAAATGATGATGATAAAGATGATAGTGATTTCTTTGCTAAAACAATTTATAGTCGTTTATTTTTTCTTTGGGTTTTAACAATTTCAATGTAATGAAAATAATCTTAAGTTGTTTATTAAACTTGTATTTTCGTAATCATTAATATTTGTCTCAATATTTGCATTTACTTCATCCCGTCCTTTCAAAAACACATTTACCTTAACAGCCTCCTATTTATCCAACGACCACACAGTTCAAATGAATTAAACACACTAATTAATTACGGAGACAATCAGATAGGTATAGGTTCCTAGGCAATTAGTTCTGGCTCCTAGTCTGATACTGTGCAATTGATAGCCTCACGGTACAAGCAAGCATTGAGGTTATTTGTCAGAAGTTGATGCAATTGTGTTTGGTAATTCTAGTAAATGAGAAGCTCTTTAAGCTATTAATCTTGGAATTAGTACTGTCAGTCCTGTCTTAACTAATTTAGCACTACTTACTGATTTATATACAAACTAGGTTTGGCCTGTACTAACTTCATCTACGTAGAACCATGTAGACGGAAAAACACACGGACATACTTTTGTATTTAAAATATAAGTGAGGTTTAATTTGTAATTTGATCTCAGTATTAAGAGTGGTTTTTTAAATTTACGAATATCATCCATATAACGTTTTAGTGTTTAACGTAAGGACCACATGTAGCAGAATTATGATCGGTAATTTTGGTCTTAGTGAAAAGGGTATAAGGCTTCTGAAGATCAAGTGAAAAAGGGTTTAAGTCTCGTATATTCCGTTCATTTATATACTATATTTTATTAAGAGTTAAGTTGACTTGTGCCCTTTTTTACTAGCATCCCAGAATTTTCTTTTGTTAAAACTAAACCACGTGTCTCTGTAAACAGCCAATGAAAACGGTTTTTATTTTACGCAAACATTGTTCAGCAGGCTTATTATCTAACGCAATCGCAATCGTTTTCATTTTGACAGTCCGAAGGCGAGTCTGCATACAAACTGAATACAATTGTTCGACTTTGTAGTCGATTGCGATTGCGACTGCGTTAAGCAATAAGCCAGCTGCTTTTATTGACTGACGATATCACGTGGCTTGAATACTTTTAAGTACTTAAATGAATACAGTACAATTCGATAATCACTTTTCTTTTGAGTTTAACATTTCTGAAAAAAAAAACAAACAAATTTACACCTGAGTTGGCCGTTGAAACCTTATTCCTAAGTCCCTAATTGCATTTAAAATAGAAATTAACCTAAAGTATTTTTTTCAGATGTCAGCGATCGATCCAGACTGCGGTGTCAACGCAATCGTCAACTACACCCTAGGCGATGCTCTCGCTAGACCTCAGTTCTACGTCAAACCGGACAGCGGAGATCTTTGTGTGTCAGCACCTTTAGACCACGAGACTAACACTGACTTTGAGTTTCCTGTCATCGCTACTGATAGAGGTAAGTGATGCCAAGAGCAAGAAAAAAATTACAGATGCATTGCCCGTGGCAGAAAAATAAAAATACCTTGAAATGGGGCGATACCATACTTTTTTCATCTTAGTTAAAGTTGCAAAGAAGATCACTGGTGTAGTAGTGGTAATTATTTTTTTGCATCATGGCGACGTTTTTTAAATTTCTAGCTCCTACACATACTTAGACCAATTGTTTTATGCGTTTAATAAAAAAAAAGATTAATTGTGAAAGATATTTTCCGTTTGTAGGCCACACGGGCACTTCTACATGTAAAAAATGTACCAGAGCTTCACAAATAAGAGACCTACAATTATAATTATTATTGAATTATTCTTCATTACAGCTGACATTTTCGTATTAAGTAAAGTATAAAATGATTTATTATTCTTAGGATTTCGTAAATGTAAGTCATTGCAACGCTTCTGTTAAACGACACTTTTTATTATGTTTGTTTGTCATAACCCCACCGAACATAAAAAACAAACTTTAGAACTGGAATGTAGCGAATCTTCATTGTACATTGTCAATAATTTGACCGTCATTTCTTTGAATTCTTTTTGATTCACGCACATAACAAAACAACATCTAAACGAAGTGATGAAATTTCTGCTATTTATCACAAAGAAAAAACACCCCAGTAAAAAGCAGCAATTGCAATTGTTTATAATTAAGTCATTTCACCACTTAAACTAACGATCGAAGCAAAGCATTGCCAAAATACGGTTGTCCTCGAAGATAAATTCCGAAAGTGTCGGGCATTTTGGCTGATTTATCGGCCAACCAACTATCACTCTTTTTGTTCCGCTCACCCACTTTGTGTTGCCGACCGGCTGGGGACGGGAATTCGGGAACAATCGCGGTTTTAAGTAGATAAATACTATGCTGAATTAAACATAATGGTCGAAATTTTGGAAGTATCCGAGAATTTAAGTGTGGTGTTTCAAGTCAATGGTGCTTCGTTCAACGATAACCTCAAAATTGTAATGTTGTAAGTTTTTATAATGTATCCTTACAAAGGTACACGTAGAATTCGCTTCCAGTTTCTTTCCATTTTTTATCGCTGGGGATCTATTTTGTAAAAAATCCTTCATTAGTAATAGTTAATGTATCTAAGGAATATTCCCCCTAAATTTTAAGTGCCTAGGTTTAACAGCTTAGGCATTGCGTTGACTGTCAGTCACGGAAGATATATATAATTATGGATTAATTCAATTCATTATTTGCGCTTCTTTACAGTTTCTATGTTATCTATTTCTAATCGATCTTCTTAAAAATTGAATTATACAAAAGATAAATTCAAAACAGGTTTTCCAACAATTTTACTGCAACATTGTAGCTATTTCTGTAAAACCGCAACGTAATATTTTCAAAATTCTTTACAAACATTCCGGAAACCGAACACTAAATACCTTTAATTAAATACGCTAATGTATTGAAGAAACAAAAGCAAATATTAGTATCGTACTGCGCAGTGACATCGGTATAAATCAAGCGGCTGTCAATTAAACATAGCATTACAACAATACACAAACAATCAAGAGACCAATTATTTATATATTCGCAGGGGGCCTGTCGACTACGGCCATGGTGAAGATTCAAGTGCAAGATACGAACGACAACGTACCTGTATTCACTGTTAGGGACTACAATGTCTCACTGAAAGAAGGGAGACTATCATCATCAGAACCTATAGTCGCTGTATCAGCTACTGACGCTGACTCCGGCCGCTACGGAACTATTACCTACAGAATCACAAGCGGAAATGACAATGACGTCTTCAGAATTGATAGATCTTCAGGAGAAATATTTGTGACGAAACCATCTCTGATAAGAGCGAATGGTAAATTCGATTTGGAAGTGTCAGCTACTGATGGTGGAGCTCTGAGTGCACCGCAAGGAGCTGCAGTGCATGTCGTTGTGATGCATGCTGGAGTGGGGTCGGCGCTGTTTGATAAGCCAAGATATAATTTCCATGTGAAAGAAGACGCGAGGGTTGGAACTGTTGTTGGGACTCTGAAAGCGACTGTGGCTGATAGAGGTGAGTCAAATTTTCTTTACTTTTTTATGTCGAGCTTATTAAATGTTAGAAATTAAATACAGGCATTAGGGTAATATAAAAATAACGGGTCATGTAAAAAATATAAATGAACGTATTAAAATATTGGACACAAAAATGACGTTAAAAAAATCATGAATAAATAACCAATAGGTAGGATAGAGTAAGTAACACAAATGCTGTAAACCAACTCAATGGGTCCCAACCCAAGATACAGGTTTAGCCTAGTGTAGGACCCACTGGATATTGCGCATTATTATTTATTTTTGTTTCGGTAAAAATATTTTTCATATTCCAATAAAAACATCTGTAGTTGGTTATTGTAGCATCATTCCTTAATATACCTACTTAAAGATGTTTCCTGGAAATTCACTTAAAATCGTTTGCTTTCCAAAATCAACCTTCCATATTAAATTTCAAATCAAAATCATCCAATTCCAAAGAAAACCCATAGAATATCGGTGACTCGATAACATTCCGGGAAAAGAAAGTCAACACACATTTAGAGTTCTTACATCAAAAACTACTTAAGGACGGTAAATACAAACCCACGGAACTTAGGCTACCGTGGAGTCGAATTACCTTATGACTTCATTCTGCTTTTACTCTATTGAAATCGTGTCTAGGATGTAGTTTAGAAGTGATAGCGAGAGTACTTTATTAAAGATTGCATCAGCGTTGTATATTTCACGATTCGCAAAGACATTTACATGGATGACTTTATCGCCTAGTACTTTATTCAAAGGATAGAGATATTCTTGCCGCCTAACTGTTACTACAGAATATGATTACTTAATATCGTGCTCACGATTTAATCCTAATTTGGGTATTAGTTCATTGTTACCGTAGGGAATGCGTGATATGGTAGATTTCTCGATGCTTCCTAGTGTTGGTGCAACAACTTTGCATATCCTTAGTTTGATAATCAGTTTAAAAGTTTTCTCTTGCTTTAGTTTAGATTCGACTTTAATTTTGCACCTTATCTTTTACTTGCAGTCTGCTTTGTGTTTTTTTGAGATACCTATTTGATTAATGACTCAGCAAAGCCTAGTTGGAATCAGTTACTCACCTAAATTCTAAATTATTTTTGGTACAACCTTAAGTTCTCCATGACGTTTAAATTAAAAAAAAACACAAATTTAAAATTATAACAAGAGCAAGCAACCTTGTCTCTAAATAGTTTATTTAAAAAAAAAAAAAAAAATTAAAATATAGAACCAAAACAACCAATGTCATCTTAGTACAAGGGATTTTTGAACTTTTGTCTCTTGCGCATAAAACGAAACTACACTCCAACCAAAAGGTTATATAAAACTATTAAACAAATACCCGTTTATTACCTTTGTATATTAAACTCCAGGACAGTCAGTTTGCAAATGCGCCATCTTTCATTGTCTGACTGGATCACGACGCGGTGATGAGTGACTTTCTTAACTCGTGAATAGACTGAACTAAATAACTAAACTAAACTAGCTGTAGCGTAGTAGTTTTTTATCGCTTTTCCCTCGGGAACTGTCCAATTTCCCGGGATTAAAAAGTATCCTATGTCGTTTTCGGGGATTCTCCATAGCTATCTCCATACCAAATTTTATCTAAATTGTTTCAGTGGTTAAGCCATGAACATATAACAGGCAGACTGACAGATTCACTTTCACATTTATAATATGAAAAGCATCTACTGATTTTTGGCATAAGGAAGGCAAACCATCACATGTGCTACCTGTTGGTAGGTAGGATCTGCGACCCATACACATTTTCTACCACATGCTCGGAAATGTTAACCTTACTGTTGTCAAATCAGCCCGCGAAGTTCTAAGTTCCAGGTCCAGGCAAAATTTAAAAAAAAACAAGTTATTATTTACCAACGGCAGCGGCCGCGAAAAATGTATGAAATTTCATTACGTACCTGGTGTTTTACTTTTTAAAACCATGTTTGGACTAGGATAACTATCTCCAAACAGCCAAACACTCGTGCAATCAAAATTCTTCCTTGTATATTTACTTTTTAAATGTCATAGACTAAAAAGTTCAGCCTTTTCAAACAGCGTTTACAACGTATTTAAAAGTGTGTCAAATAGTTTGACTTTTTTTAAAATAGAAATTGCGTTCATAAACAAAATAAATTGCCGAAATAACATAATCGCGTAATAAATGTTATAGTTTAAACTAACTTTTATTCAAATTGAATTTATTACGTTTAAATTTGTGATTGCTTTTGATTGAATTTGTGAATGCTTTATTTCAGTGTCACACTAAATCGTACGTTTCTGTTCTTTTTTTTTCAAGGAATTGTTGGGACTGTGTTTAATATTATTATATTATATTATATTATTTCCTCACATTGTTGGAGAAAAACACTATACAAGCCTCGACCGGGAAGGGCGGTTGCTGGACTCGTATATAGCGCGGCCTCGACTGCGTCTCGGCCACGCTAACTCTACTCGTCCCGCAACGGCCTATTTCCCGGTCTGTGCAGTAATGTACTATTCCATCCTCAAGACCTTAAGGACTTAACGTGAAATGCCTCTCGTAATAACTTCACCAGTGGTCTTATCCCCATATACTGCTAGGTTAAATACGATGGATAGTTATAGTTTACCATTTTCGAAACTGTCAAAATGTATGGAATTAACATTATCCATTTGGAAGTTCGATGCCACAGATACAGAGAAATAAATAAATAAATCAATAAATATCAGCTCTAGGCTTGTACTATGGGTACTAGACATCGATATAAATACTTATATAGAGAAATATAATTACTTACATACATAGAAAACATCTCAGATACAAACACTAGAACTCTTTACACAAATAGTTGCCTATACCGGGGATCGAACCCGGGACCGCTAGCTTCGTAGCCTGGGTCACTACCAACTAGGTCAACGCTTCGAGAAGAGATACATACGTTGAACATATAGTCATATAACTCCCCTCTTTTAGCGTCAGGGGTTAAAAAAAGAACTCACAATAATATATCGATTTTACGACTGTGTACGAAATTATTCCTTCAAAAGCCGGGATACGGCTGCAATAAAATATCAGGGTCAATTAAACAAGGTTTCGGTCGGTTGTGGCTTTGATCCACCGCGGCCTGCTGTCACACCGCAGTGTAATGTTTAGCGGATTTTATGGGAGTTAAATATATTTTCAGCTGGATTTCTGTTTTTAGAGCATCGTTTTCCATTCTAATCTGTTCAAGTGTTTAAAGTGCTAACTTTTTTTGATCAAGCTTTTTTTTTATTGGCTTTAGGCAATTGTCTCTTGTCAATTGAACTATAGAATATTAAAAACATTTAGAAAAAAAATGTTTTGGTGCATAAAGGTTCAAGTTTATCTTGACATTGTAATAAATATAATGTTCTGAAGCGTTCTGCTGGCATTTGATTTTCAAAAATATGCATAAAGTATACTATACATTCGTATAAATGCACTGAGTTGCTAAAAAAGGGAGGCCATGTAATATCGTTTTCAAACCGGCCAAGTTCCAAACAGCACAAAAAAACAATGGAAATCATATTTCTTTTATCTTTTTTTTCGTTCATTGACTAACACCTCGCTTAAGTTAAGCTGCGCAAGTGTTCAAACATAAATTAGCAATATCGCTTTTTACTCATTAATATGTAGAATTATGTAATTGAAGCAATTTGGCAGTGCTGAATCGATTAAGAATAAATGGGTTGGCAAATTTTATTGCCGTATTGTAAAATTAATGGGTGCTGTAAAGAAAGATCCGTGAAAGCGTTAATACAACTCGCGAATAAAATCAAACCCTGCGTAACTTATTTATAACATGTTATTTGGTTATATTTATCGCTTTTCTTTGGAAATAGTTTACTTTTTCGATGTTAGTAGCCAATCTGACTATCCAGCTGTTTTTATATGAAATGAACCTAGGTATAATTAAATAAATACGAGTATATCACGGTGTGCTTGTATGTCAATGATTGTCAACTGTGTCTGTCATGTCATCTAATGGCACGCCAAAAGAGTCAAAACTAAAACTGTCATAAAGAGTGGACAGTAAAGGGCGGTTATTTACATAGTTTTTACGTGGCAAATAATTAAAAACACTATTTTTAATATATCTTTAATCATTTTTGTAAAACGTTACAATAATCATATAAAGGAAGAGGTTAAATTGTATGATTTTTTATATGTTACTACTCTCTGTAAATATTAAACAGATATTTTTTTCACTATTCGGCTACTTAAATTATCCTTGACTATTTTTTTAACCGGAGTGAAGCAAAGGCGGGTTGTTATTAAATAAATTTAAATTTAAATGCTTGAATAATCCTTCACCATAATACTCGTAGTTTTAGAATATTTCCGCAGAGGCCTATACATTTTCCGGTACGCCCATAGGTCGTAGTATTGCTGGTAAATCAAAGCGCAGCTAATAAAGCACAGCTATCTCACTCGCAACGCGTTGTATTTCACTAATATTTATACAAAGGGCTAGTGTAATGGCTGTTCGTTACACCGTTCGGTTGTAAGTTGGGAGATATGAAAAGTTTTGGTATGGTGCCGATTTTATGGATAGATTTCAATTGAGTTTTTTACTAAACAAATAAAAAAAATGAACTGAGTGTGAATAGGAGGCAAGTTTTTATTATGTAATTATTTGCATGCATGGGGTAACATTTAAAACATTACTAGTCAAAATTAGCAAAGTTAAAAACACATAGCTAAAAAACCTAATAGTATCTGCTTAAAGCTATCGAGAAACGTTTTAACATCCCTGCAGTAGTATAATTTAAAGAATAGAATAGAATAGAATATAATAAAATTTATTTTCAGACCTTTCAATCCATAGTTTCGTACTATAAAATTAAAATTTAATAAAATATAAATTAAAATTACAATTACAAATTAAAAATTACAATATTACAAATTACAATATTAATAATAAAATGGAAATAAATTAAATGAAACTAGCGGCATCTAAAGAACCTCCACTCTATTTAATTTCAATTATTTTATAAACAAAGCGGAAAATATTATACGCTTGTACAGACAGAACATCTTTATTACTTTTTTGTTTTTTTTGTGCGACTTTCATTTTATATCGGTGTGATGAGCGGCCAGTCGGCATCCACGTTTATTCTGCAATCCTCTAAATCAGTGAATTGCAGCACCGTTACAGCACTTGTTCATGGGAATATCTTTTGTTTGATACCTAGTACAAATACTACCAGCGTCTTAATATCATTCAGCTGGATATCTTAGGTAGTATAGTGGTAAGTATCCCCGCCTGTCACGCGGGAGACCGGGGTTCGATTCCCCGCCGGAGAGCCATTTCTAACGATATAGGGTAGTATCGCTGAGACCCACACAGAGAAGTTATATTGAAGTTGTAAATAAATTATTCACTTTTATAAAATATGTGTTTAATACTTTTCTAATAATAAGATTACAGGAAGATACGTAAACAAAAAAAAAAAAAAATTTTTAGAGTAGCACCAAGACAAGGTCCCGTGTCTTGTTCTATTGAAATTTTCTAGAGAATGAGCTTATGGATCGATATCCGAATAGATCATAAACATTTTTGAATTTGGAAAGATTTAGATCGAAATGTAAGAGTGGCCAGGAACGCAAACAAAGGAGGTTGTAACAACCTCGTTACACTATAGCCATCACATTTGCACACGCAAAAGTCTGTATATTTGTCACACGCGTGTCATTAAAAAAACATTCAGGACAAACCTCTTTTAAGTGAACAGCTAGTAACTTCACCGACCCTAGTACTAAAGGGGTTTGGGTAAAAGTGTTGTCATTTGTAAAAGTCATACATTTTCAAGGCGGGTGGCCATTCGTAAAAGTGATAAATTTTGATAGAATTATTCAAAATAAACATATTTTGTTATGTAATGTAATACTTTTAAGTGCATCGGAGCCGAAATATTTAAATATTCATGCCTTTAGTACACTTTTAGTATCAAAACTGAATACTTAAATCTTAATTTCTCGGCTCCGATATTATTAAACGCCATAAATTATATACAAATTATATGCCTCGTGTGGTTGCCGAGTTAGAATAGTGCCACTCCATGTCTTCCCGTGGATGTCGTAAGAGACGACTAAGGGAATAAAGGCTTGTAGTACTGTTAGGCGATGGGCTTGCAACCTGTCACTAATACGCTGGTAAACATCTTAGCCTAATTGTGCAAATTGTGGTTATAGAATTATCAACAAGTTTTTAGAGATGTTTGTAATTCTGTAGCTCTGCCTACCCCACTCTGGGAACGAAGGCGTGAGATTATGTATGTATGTATAAATTATATATATCTATGTGTATTTCGAGGTCCTCTAAATAACTATGTAAAAATCGTACGTGGCCGCTGAAAAAAAATATGACAATATTCTTCAAACAAATTTACCCAATGCCCTTTACCCAGTGACAGTTTTTAGCAATTATTTTTATTTTACCTAAAATATATAGGTAGATTATTCCCTAGGTAGACTATAGTAGTTTCTGTAATATGGGGGGGAAGAGTTTTTACCTCAAGAGATTTCAAACAAAGTAAGAAAAACTCACACTAATTTACCTAGTTCCACACTAAGCTCCATGCTTCTACTAAAGTAATAAGCAGTGTAACAAATTTAATAACCAAAGCAGTTTTAATTCTCTTATGTTAGTAATAAGGTTGATATTGCTACAGGAGTTTTATCTGAGATACTGCGTATTGGATTAGCAGGGTTCTACTACTATGGGTACTAGGCAACAATAATACTTCTTACACAGAGAAATAAGGTCTGTTCATTCTTACTTGTCTTATATAGTAAACAACTTTCTAAGCTGAAATCGAACCTTTTTTGGCTAAGACTGCTATTTTAAACAAAAAAAAAACAAACACAGACAATACATTGACCAAATGATATCCAAAATGTTTATTCAGTTTATTTTATTTAGGATAAAAGAGCTGTTTTAGCCAAAAAGGTTCATTTTGAGGTTAGAAAGTTGTTTACTATATAAGACAAAATAAGAATGAATAGACCTTACATAGGTAACACCAAGACTCCAAAACAAATGCACTCCTAATAAAAGTATTTGCCTTTACCGGGAATCGAACTCAGGACCGCTAACTACCAACTAGGCTAACTGCTGCGTCGTTAAAATATATAAATACTAGATTCTGCCCGCGACTTTGTCGGGATGAAAGTAGCCTATAATATAATCCAGGGTAAACACTGTCTTCATTTCAAATTTCATTCACATCCGTTCAGCCGTTGCAGCGTGAAGGAGTAACAAACAACCACACAAACTTTCGCATTTATAATATTACTAGCGATCCGCCCTCGCTTCGCTTCGGTTTATGTGAGTTTTCTGCAATACCCGTCAATAATCCAAAATTTACATATAAACCTTCCTCTTGAATCACTTTATCTATAGCTGAAAACTGCATCAAAATCAGTTGAGTAGTTTAAAAGATCGAAGCGAACAGACAGCGGGAGCGACTACATTTTATACTATGTAAAGATAGTAGGACATGTATGTTTACTTAATTATTGTAACTAGTATTACATAAATAACTTAAACAAAAAGCAAGCTCTCAAAACCCGACTGTTGCTAACCAACTTTAAATCGTTTTAAATCCTAAATGATCATTCAAAATGAAAAACGATGAAAGGAACCTAAAAATGATTTTTGTATCCCTATTCAATGATACCCCACTTGTCATACTTGACTTTTTTTTATTAATTTGCACAATATGGCCTCTGGTAGCCGCCATATTGAGTTTTGATTACTGTCATATCTTCCGTGACACTCACCAGATTAAGACAAATCGATTGACATAAGAGTCATCAAAATCGGACAACGGGTTTAGTTTTTATAGTGCCACAAAGGAACAATAGTACATTATTGCCTAGGCATGGAAGTAGGCAATTGCGGGCCGAGTATTGTTTTAAACGGACGAGCTTGCGAGTCCGTTTAAAAATACGAAGCCCGCAATTGCTGTTCCTGCCGAGGCAAATATAGTGCTTTTCTCAAAAATCGCAAGTTTTTTTTTGTGTTGGAGTAAAATCTTCATCGCTTGAACTCATTTTTTAAATTGCATACAAACAAACTTCATGTGAAAAAGCTATCACTCTTTACCGCCTTTTTGTTTATGACAAGGAGAATCGCAAGCTTTGTTTTAAAAAAAAACATAAGCTATTCCAAACACAGATAAAAAAGTTATGTTTCGAATAAAATTTGGATGTATAAGACTTGTGCCCTCATTTTATTATGGGCTTTTTCAGTTTTTAAAAAGTTACAAGCTAGATAGTAATGGAATTTGTATGCAACATTGCGGGCTTGTGTAGCGAGCACGCAATGTTTTTTTTTTTAATTTGAGATCTGTCAGTAAACTATGTCCTTCGCGTCTCAATATGTAGATAGTAATGTCAACATTTCCAGACATTTTTGAGAAAACATACATATATAGTCTGTGAAACACATTACCCTCCTCCTTCGGCAGTCGGGTAAAAAATAAAAGCAACTTTCCAAAAGGAAAACGATAGCTAGAAACATTGTTACCTATTTGCAAATATGCAACTTTGTAATTGCAAAAAGCAATAAAGTGGAGGCAGGAATCGATATAGAAAATGAAATCTTTAGATTTAAGAAGATATCTCTTAAAAATTATCTCACAGTTGGCGTATGGTGCAAGTGATGAACTTTTAAACATTGTAGTTTTCTAACTTTAGTTACCATGAGTGCAAAGTAATCTAAGAGTGAGAATATTTTCTACGATGTTTAGTTATTGTAAACCGATTTTGATTATTCGATCAACTGTGGACAACTGTGTTCGAAATAGGTATGATTTTTTTAACAAGTCCTACGTATTTTAGTCTTTGAGTTCTTTGAAATATTTTTTTTGCAAGTTTTGTAATATAAATAAAACGTTTTTTTTAAATAAATTATTATGTTTTAAAGTGTTGATAATATACATTTTTACGATATTACCATTGGAATTAAATATATTTCTTAAGCGCTTTGAAAATACTAAAACATTACAGATACTACTAATGATTGACTTAAAGTTAGGACATTCCATAATAAATCAATAATGCAATTTATATTGTAATATTACATTGATGAATAAATAAACTAACTAAACTAAACTAATCTCAGGGTTGGCAACGCGTTTGAATTGCTCCATGAACCTGAGACAGGGCCCATTTACCACCAGAAAGATTTTATGGGCCTTTTCCATGACAGAATAAAACATAATTATGCTGTAAAAAAATTATAAATGCTAACTCTATTAAGAACAGTAATATTAATTAATCTACCAATTTAATTCACGTAATAAAGCCCTTATCATGTACACTTTCGGTATCGCGGCAAGTTTGTGCGTTAAGCCAGCGGGCCCAGCCTTGAGTTTAATTAGAAAGAGCTCCATAACATTTATGTGCGATGCCCCAGCACGCCCCAACCAGATTTATGGTGCTCGCCCCGAGATAAACATTCATTAATTAAAAAAATATAATGTATTGTAGATCCGGATTTCATGTTTTGACAATGTCCGGCGAAAGTACTGGTTATTTTTTAGTGATAAATGTTTTTTTTATTTTTTATTTTGACAATAGTACAATACAAAAAATATGATTTTTATGTTAGATCGGCCTTATGCCTAAATAGCGTATGCTAAGTACATCAAATAAAAATAACATTGAAATATCTAATTTTACTGTGATTTTTACGCGGCGTTGCAAGCCAGCTAAAAAAAAACCTAAACATCGCATGATACCACAGTGGTAGCAAAAAAACAGCCTATGCAAAATCGGTAGCCTTCAATCGGCAACTTGTATCATGCGTTTATCTAGAATTAAGCTTAATGTTTATTGGTCAGCAAAAACATTTTACGATAATTAATCTAATCTAAAAGAGATTACCGCGAATAGTCATAAAAATAATTGCAATGCTCGTATCCTATTACATCCTTGCGTGCGGGTGGTTGAAGTAAATCGATATTTGATTAGTATGGAAAAGATTAAAGTGACTAATGATCCGGGTATACAGGGGGCCTGCTAGGGGAACGCACATACATCAACAGTCAGGAATATGTGCAAACAAATTCATATCCTTTTTTAATAAATTAAAGCTAAAAATTATTATTATCAAAGTTGTACGTTGCGTTTCACCCTATTTCATCAAGAACTATCCTATTTTTCTGAAAAAATACCCTATCACTTTTTAGTCCACCCAGCCTATCTCCAGGCTATATAAATATACGATCACTTAAAAAAAATACGTCTGTTGGTTAGGGCGTCTGCGTCAAATATTTTATATCGCTATTCCCTTAAGAATCAATTTTTTTCCTGATGTTCACGCTGTCTTCATACTAAATTTCATTAAAATTGGTTCAGCGGTTCAGCTGTGAAAGCATATCAAACAGACAGACATAATTATAACGAAGTTCGGGTCCCTAACATTTATGTAGACGACATGTTGTCCTACTTGATAATCCCAGTAAAGGCAGATATTTTGTGAGACGAGCATGAGTATTTGTTCCTAATGTCTGTTGCCTATGTTTTTTTTCTTATTAAGTTTATTAGCAACTAACATTAAAAAGCATTTCATAAAATCATACATCTGGAGCATCGCCTTATATGCCAGTGAAACGTGGACACTGATACAAAGAGATAGAGAAGAATGGAGGGGATAAGTTGGGAAGAAAAAATATCTAATGACATGAATGAAAGTAGGATTTTACTATCAACAATAGAAAATAGAAGAGGAACAATGACGGGAGACCTGCTACGACACGACCTTGTTATTAGAAACATCATAGAAGGAAAGATAGAGGGAAAGATAGGCAGAGGAAGACCAAGGAGAAATTACTTTGAGCAAATATAAGAGAAGGTTAAGGTCGGGTCGTACCAGAAAGTCAAGCAGTTGACGGAGGACCGGAGCGGGTGGCGATTACACCGACAAGATCATGGCTCTTAAATAAAGAGAGAGAGAGAAGTTTATCGTTGTCTAGTACCCGTTATACAAACCTAAAGCTTAGTTTACTAGGTCAATTTGTGTGAGATTGCCCGCTATTTACATACTTTAAAGAAAATCTTGTTCCTGATTCGTCATATTCCTAATTGGTCATATTCCTAACTCGTCATATTCCTAAGTCGTCATTGTACAGTCAAATAAAATCACAGACATGTGCTTACAGGATTAATAACTTTAGGACAGATTGTACTAAGTAGTGTATGACACTATGTAAATAATAAAGAATGACATTATCTTCATGATAGACATGTAACACTCATCTATTAATTATCTAAGGAGGTTCTTATCATTTACCACAAAGGAGTCTATAATAAGATTACGCAGACAAATGTACATGGTATGACGATTTGTTCCTAATTCGTCATATTCCTAATTGGTCATATTCCTAATTCGACACTTTCCTAACTGGTCATATTCCTAACTCGTCATATTCCTGATTCGTCATATTCCTAATTCGTCATTGTACAGTTAAATACAATCGCGTACACGTGCTTACAGGATTAATAAGTATTAGGATTAGTATAAATTGTACTAAGTAGTACACGATATAAATAATAAAGTGACAATGACATTAACTTTATGATAGAAATGTAAAACTAGTCTATTAATTATCTAAGGAGGTTCCTATCATTTACCACAGAAGACCCTATAATAAGTTTGTGCAGGCAAATGTACATAGTATTACGAGTTAGGAATATGACGAATCAGGAATATGACGAGTTAGGAATATGACCAGTTAGGAAAGTGTCTAATTAGGAATACGACCAATTTGGAATATGACGAATCAGGAACAAATCGGTATGAGGAGTTAGAAATATGACGAATCAGGAATATGACGAGTTAGGAATATGAGCAATTAGGAATATGACGAATCAGGAACAAATCAAACAAAACTTCAATATATATATATTTATTTACTAGCGGTTGCCCACGACTTCGTCCGCGTAGAAGTAGTTTATCGGTTCAGCGGTAAACCACCTAAAGCCGTGAAAGTGTTACATATAGTCAGATAGATACTTTCGCATCTTCTTTACATAGTATAAAACAAAGACGCTTTCCGCGGCTGTCTGTCCTTCTGTCTTTCTGTCCGTCTGTAAATCGACTAACTTCTCCCAAGCCACGCAACGGATTTAGATGCATTAGTTTGATATTTTATCAAATAAAGTTTGTGTGTGTGTGTGTTAGTTAGTTTGTTACTCCTTCACGCTGCAACCGCTGGACGGATTTTGATGAAATTTGAAATGGAGATAGCTGATACCCTGGATAGGCTACTTTTCATGCCGGAAACTATAAAAGTTTGGTTTATGTACGGGTGTACCAGAAAACTTACATAAATCAAAGCGAACCGAGGGCGGGTCGCTAGTTTATAATATAAGTATCAGTAAGTAAGTATGGATGTACAATAATGTACATTTACAAAATAATGTCACAGAACGAACGTCAAGTAAACCTTAAACAACTTTTAAAGCCAACTTATTTATATTTCACTTCGTTACTAAGAACTAAAGGAATATCATTACGCAAATAAAGCCGATAGGGTCCGATTGTTTTCAACGTTTAGGGCTGGATATACATATCGACTTGAATCGATCAGAGTTTTATCGAATACGCTGACAGGACAAAACATCTTCTGACAAAAAAAAAGAGTTGTGGGTTGTTTAAACAGAAAGATACGGTGAAACTAAAGAAGGGTAAGGATGTCTATGTATATTGATTATGAATATAGGTATTTCTGGAATGATACGGAATTTAATTTGACTTTACTTCAAGTATTTCAAATTGTTTAATAATACGCTTTAATACAAAGAAGTCATTATGCGTAAGTCCGACGCTATAGAATATGGGTTAGTTAGTTCTTAGGAACGAAATTGTCGATTTGTAAATGAAAACATACTTTTTTTATCATAAGAATTCGACCGAACCGACCTGAAGATGCAAATTTTTACTTAAGTTTAGTCTCATTTAATTTCACCTCTTCACAATAAAAAAAAAACCAAGAAGTTCTCTCTCTAGTACATTGTCGTTGCATGAGTCAACCGCGACGTAGGAACCAACCGGTATGACGCAATCCAAAATACAACCCTCGGCTATAAATCTTATTCGATTTTTTATTTCTCAAAACTTACCACCGAAAATAATGATGGCTATGTCCGTTTTATTCGCACAGACCGTCCTACGGAGACGAAATTTAAAATTCGAATCCAAGGATTCGAATCGTCTGCGACTGCGAAAATAAATCCTGCGCGGTCAACGACCCTGCGCAGGGACAGTTTTTGCGGCAGTTTTAGACTTCTTTTTCGCTCAATTATTTTCGACTTTTTTCCCATCGCTATTTGGCCGAATTCAAGCTGAAGTTGTTTTGCGAGTAATTGTCGCAAAAAATGTTTAAAATACAATACAATTACAAGATTCTTTGCTGAAATTCCAGTCTCTAGTTTTTGCCGTGTACGGCATTAATGTTGCTAAAATTAAAGAAAATTCCATTGCACCACAGTCAATACACACGTACTAGATAAATTTTGAGCCTTAAAAATAATAAAGCCACAATAATAATTTTTGCCACTTGAAAATTTTGTAGACACGCAAGATAAGTCTGAATATTCTTCGAGTTCTGATTCAACTAAAGAGTCCTAGTGAATAAGTTGACATAGCTCGTTGTGAAAAGGATATCATATGTAGAGTTAAATAGACTTATACCCTTTTTCACTTGGACTTCAACCCTTTTTCACTTGAAATTCAATTAAACAATTAGTTACCTATTTAATACCAGTGATACAAGTGCACTCGAACAATAATACTTATTAACTCAGCTAAGTTCATTTATAAGCGAAGAAAGTTTAATTCAAAGTCACCTAACCTACCCGCAGTTTAAGAATTTGGAACGTACATTTAACTATAGTTCATTTCAAATACCATGGCTCGATTCCACTTGAGACTTAACAATGAGAGTCATAATGTTTAGCTATTGTTGACTATTTGCTTTACTACCTGAGCACTTCAACTTCTATCAACAATATTTTGTTATCACTAATCCTATTGTTCGCGCTTAATGACCGTCTCAAGTGGAATCGGGCCTTGGTATATGAAATGAACTATACCTGCTAATTTGTAGAGTAAACCCATAATGAAGTTCAAACTTACAATTAAGTATGCGACTTAACATTTGTCTTCGGAATACTATCTTACAATGCTTAGTTAAGAATAGACAAAGGCTTTATCGTCTAAAGATCCACAGGTTCTAACTCCACAGAGACATATGGACTTGTTCACAGATAATCTATTATATAATTAATTCATTTAAATTGATTCAGTGGACAATTCCTAAGATCAGCTTAATTGAGTGCTCGTGCACAGATAATCTGGACATTAGCGTATTCGGTGCCAGGATCTTGAATCTCGTATAAAATTGGCCCTAAGGTGTCTTAGGGCGTTATCACACTGGCGAGTTGCGAGCGTGTTTCCAGCGATGTCGGTCGCTTGCCGCGTCTGCGAAGCGAGTTCGCCGACGTATTCATAGCGGCGTGTACGTAGCTTATACCCCCTACACGGCCGTAACAAACATCCAACTCAACCAAGTTCATGTCGTCTTTGATCGAGCTGAACAAAAAAAAATCGAGTAGACGTCAGTTGGACAACCAAATTGAATGAATTAAAGTTGAGAAGGGGTATTATTTGCTGCATGTCAATTTGCGAGCGTGCTTCCAGCGAGGTTGGTCGACGATTGCCGGGTGTGCGTAGTGAGGTCGTCAACGTTTTCGTCGTGAGCTTTTTCGCTGCGTGTATGCAACGAACGAACTCAAGGCAATCGATCCATACAATTGTTAGGTGTACAACATGGCGTCCGCGTTCGCTACGCGCCCAAGCAACCACGCGTATGCGAATGTGTTCCGAGCGCCACCATTCGCCTTGCTCGTAACACGCTCACAAATCGCTAGTGTGATAACGCCTTTAGAATGCAAATTGTGTAAAGCTCTTTAATGAGTTAAAGTTCGAAGGTTTTGATGGGTTAGGTTTGATTAGTGTTTTGTGAACTGTAGGGTCTGTAGGCGTCTCACGTCGGGTCTTCAGCCTTACTTAAAAAGAAGAAATGCTTTGTTGATGCTGTACTTAAGTCAATTTAAAGTTAAGTACGCTCTCGTTATATCTATTCTTTGAAATGCTAAGTTTTTTAATGATTTCTAAGATGAGTCAACGTAGTCCGAAAGCTATATAACAAATAGTAAGTCTTGGAAATTCGACTACTTTTGCAGAATAAGCTTACTATAGTTTTTTTTCTTGGCATCAACTGTGTCAATTTCTAATTGTTCATTTGGTCGACTGGTAGAAAATCGTCGCTTTACTTTCTCAACCTCGTATCTGATCGAATAGTTAGATAGGAAAGTAGTCTTTATTCTTTAGGGAACATGAGTGCTTATCCTATCTAACCATTCGAGCAGATACGAGGTTGAGAAAGTAAAGCGACGAAATGCCTTTAGCCATTAGGTTCGTCGTTTGTAGGTAGGTACTTGTTTTTGTGTATTAATAATATTGACTTCTGCAGCCTCTGAACTGAGGGATTGGAACTTAAAAGGCACGTTTAGCTTACCTTCACGAATTCAAACTAACAATCCCTTTTAAATAAGCAATAAGCAAAGTATGTACGTCTTTGTGGTTATAGAATTATCAACAAGTTTTTAGAGATGTTTGTAATTCTGTAGCTCTGCCTACCCCACTCTGGGAACGAAGGCGTGAGATTATGTATGTATGTATGTGTACGTCTTTAAGAGATGCCGACTGTAGGTAAATTATTTTTAAAAACCGACCATTTCATAAAGTTTAACTTAGTCAAGGATTATTATAAATTATTGTTTTATTCAAATGTATGGGACATAATGACATGAGTCGAATTGGCGGTCAGATTGAATATATCCTTTTTGAGGAGGGTTTAGAGATTATTAAAATCTTATTGTATCGGTTCATGTTCAACTAAATTAAAGAATTTAAAAAAAAATACGTTTGTCTTTGGTATCGTAGCTCCCAAACGGGTGGACTGATAAGGATGCGGTTTTTTAAAACACATTAAATACTATTTTTAATAACTTAACTTAATTTAATAATGACATAGTTATTTTGGCCCCTAAAATAAAACAAGTCATCACCAATATTTTTCACCGAGGCTATTTTATTAGCTCGCAAATACTAACCATGTATATTTCCAAACAATATTATTTAAAATATAACCCTAAAAGTGCCTCCCTTTCTCTCATTATCATACCTTTATACAGTGCCTGCCAAAAAAACCTATAAAGTAGACGTATGAAAATAAAAAAACGGCTACCTGCATTGGAGGTGAATTCAGCAAAATCACCAACCGAAAATAAGGGACTTCGTTTCGCGTCACTGAGTGCATAAGTAGAGAGAGACAAAGGGGGTTCGAGGGGAGAGGGTAAGGGGAGGGGGCGGAGATATAGGGTTGACACTTTCACTGGAAAATTGCCGATTTTTTTTAAAGTTGCTTGAAAGTTTGAGTTTAAAATTGAATGAGTCGATTATAAGCTGTTACGTAACTGTGCAGGGCTCTATTCGACTAAGTAAAATCATATTGATTTTGACATAACTATCAGGGGAAAATCAGGGGACTAAGTCAAACCATTTGACTTAGTCCCAAACTAAGCTCTAGGCTTGTAGTATGGGTACTAGGCAATGATATAAATAATTATATATGCACGCTATCGTATTGTCAACGTTATGATAGCTCTTATTTACTTGACAGTAATGGCGGCCGAGTTAAAAACAATACTATAACAATAAGGCTTCAGTGAGTAAAATAAAGCCTCACGTTGTTTTCATTTAGTTCAAATTATGCTTTCAATTTTGAACCAGTTCCCGTATTATGGGTTTAATTTGGAATACAAAATCTTTCCGTGAGGATTTTATTATAGTGTCTATGTGTTATAGTGTGTGTTATTATGAAGTCGGAATGTAGCAACAGGTCTCCGCTGTACTTAACATAGAGTCACTGAGTGTGCACACGGTATTTAATCTCTATAAAAAAAGGCAAGTCAACTACATTAGACACTAAATCCGTTAAAAAATATAAAAAAAAATGTGGCGATTTAAAAAAAGTCATGATTACTTTTGAAAACTTTGGCATTTAGATCATTTCTTAATGCTTAATATTTTAAATAGCGATGGTTTTAGATTGAACGGGGACGATGCGGTATTCTTATCGTTTGTTTAACATTGTGATTATTGTCATCTGTCCTTCATAAAATTTCGTACAATAGTTGAAACATACAAATTTCAAAAACCTCTACTATTTTAACCAAAGTAACCTATGCCAAAACCATATTAAATAAAGGCGATTAATTCGTTATTTTTTTCTCCAAGCCCACAGCCCTAACCACTCGCAGAAACAAAGCCTCTCGTCCCCATACGACGGTATATCAATCTGGGAGCGTCAAGTGCCCGCCGAGCCCAAAAACAAGCGCAAAAACGCCAAAAAATGTTGACAATGACCGCCTTAAACCGCTGCGAAAGATGCCAATTAAAAATTGATAGATAGAAGTTTTTTCGGGGGTTTTATGAAATAATGGGGGGGGTATTTTGATAATCATTAAACGTATATACACGTAATGGGTATTAGCAATTGACAATTAGTAGCTGTAATTAGTGGTTTAAAGAGGTTGTCTCAAAATCTTTTTTTTTTTTTATCGTTTATTATTTACTGAGTTTTTTTTTTGCTATAAGTGTTTGCTTCGCCCGCTTTGGACTAGTGGTCGGAATGACGTCATTTCGTTTGTCACCGTGTTTTGTTTTTTAAGTTTAGCAAAAGTTGTGACTAAGAAAAGACCATTTGGCGTTTTAGCTCTTTAGCCAGTAACAGAAATTAGTTTATTTATTTTCTCAGTTTTTTTTTAAGTATGCTTTGGAGACAAAACCCTTTAAGCATGATATTTTTAGAACACCTGTTAATATATAACAGTTGTTGTTTGTTTTTGTTGAGAATTATTGTCCGAGTATTGTTTTCTCTAGCTATTTCTCTGTCAGGGGTTGTCTCAAAGGAATCGTTATTTAGCGGTTGCTGTATTCGGAGTCGATTGAAGTATACAAAGACGTAAACAAATTAGTACTGTCGGACATAACCTATTTTTATATATATATAATATATTATTAATAGTTTTAATATTAAATTTAATGTAATGATCAAAGTGTCTGAATCATTAAAATGGCGTCACTTGATCTTCCAAAGTGAATAAGGTAATGGTAATTTGGTTCGTTTTTTTCACATCTTTCCTAATTTCAATTGACATCAATAAAGTGTACATATTTGTATTGTATTGCATTGTATACTTTTAAATTATTATCGAGAAACAATCTAAAATACATTTACAAAGCCCAATTTTAGGGCCACCCTGTATTATCGGTACGACATAAGGATAAACATGGTTATAGATATAAATAAATCGTTATTTACCTAGAACAAATACTCGGGCTAATAGCAAACAATTTAATATAAGAAAAATATGAAAACAATATCGAATACACAACACTTTACAAACATTACACGGAAGACATAAAACGGAGACAATGTAGCTTTAAATTTTCAGGAACAGTGCTATTTTGTGATAGTAAATTTATAGTCACCTATAAATTTAATGTCTGTATCAAGTGACAATGGATCAAATTGTCTTTATCTAGGACACTGTTGGTTTTAAGTGACAAACTGTTTTATCCGACTGTCGAAGAAGAAGGTTTTTGTTTTTAAACTTTATTTATGGAAGTATGTTATAATGTTAGCATGTTTCTTATTATGGCTGAACAGATACTCAGATTCTGGGTAACGAGTTGTAAAGGAACGAGTACTGTAATGAAAATCCAAACCAAAACAAAAAACCTAATAATGTGTCTTTTTTAAACACAATTCAGTTGGGCGTAGAATCACACAAACAAAAAAACTTGTAACGGTATTTGTTTTAAATTTCGAAACATGAGAACAGCAATTCATCGGGTTCGGTCCCGTTGGCCTTACTTGCATTTAGCCTTGGCGAGCAAAACATCTCAGTAGTACACTGACCAAGTATGCAAAATGACTTGTTTATCTAATGCCATGTTACAAAATTGTCTTAGTTTCACTAAGACTAAGTTAGCCAAACGTCTAGGTCGTGGAATGCACAAGTAGGCAGAATGACTCAATTGTGTAAGGTCTTGATTGTATTGTCTTGATAAGTGAAGATTATCCAGACCATTTACCTATTAGAACATTATGACATTAAGTCGTTTTACAGCCAAGTCATTCCGTCTATACTATGCCTTATAGCAATGAGGGCGTTTTACAGACCAAGGCGTTTTGCTACCCGGACAAAATACAACTAAGGTGCTCTGCTCGCCAAGGCTAAATGCAAGTAAGGCAAACGGGACCGAACCCAATTCATCAATATGTTTACTTCAGACAAATTTTGATTGAATACCTACCTTTCGCAACCATATTTGTTTCATGCAACATTGTTACATGTTGTATTTGTTATGAATCCTAATATGGGTTACGTATATATGGATTTATAACCATATATTTTCTTTAACATTGCATTTTTATTTATACTTAGTAACTATATGAATATCACGGTATTTATTGATAACATTATTAATGTATAGAATGACGTTACCAGAAAATAATTTATTAGTAAAAAAACAGTGTTATTACTTAGGCATGATAAAATCAACAATAAATTATTTTTTAGTAAAAACGTTTGTTACCAAAATCGTCTACTTTGACTTTTAATTTACCATATTCTCAATGTTTTTTTTCCATATCCAGTCCCAAAACCTCTCATATTCTACCAAAATAAGGCAGAATATTGACAGCTTTGGTCTTACACATTAAAAAAACTTAATTTTATCCTGTTTTCCTCCACCAGGCAAGCAACCTCGCTACAGCATCATCTCTGGTGACCCTGAGCATCACTTCACCGTGGAACCCCTCACTGGTGCCATCAGAACCTCTGGTCTTCTGGACCGGGAGACCAGGTCCTCGTATTTGCTGAACGTGAGAGCCGCTAGTGAAACCACCAACTTTGATCAGACACAGGTTAGTTGTGATGGATTCATCATCATCCCGATCACGTCCCGATCAAACACGTTCACTGCTGGACATAGGCCGATGATGATGATGTTTGGGTTGAATTTTAATGTAGTTTTAAAAAAAGATGAGTCAAACCAGCAGAACTTCTAGCAGCAGTGTTCGCATTGTTGTGTTCCAGTGTGGGGATAAGACAACCGGTGAAATTACTAGCATAGAGGCATTCCATATTGGTCCTCAGGGTTGGTAACGCATTTGCGGATTGCAGTCTTAAGATTGTAGTCTTGACAAAGTGAATGTCTATGGGTCAGAGATCCCACTTACCTCGTTTGCCTTCTCCACATTAAAAAAATATTAAGTCCCTTTGGGGCTCAAACGCCTTCCCAAAATTTTCAGCCAAAACCGTAGTTATTTTAACAAAACAAAACTAAATTAGTATATAATTATAACTGTTTTGTATAAACAGTGTTATTAAACTTAAACAACATTTTTCTCATCCAGGTTCAAATTACTCTAGAAGACGTCAACGACAACACACCAGAATTCGGCACATCATCAGTCCACGTATCAGTTGCGGAATCTGCAGCAGTAGGGTCTGTGGTGTACGCAGCCAGGGCCACTGATGAAGATGATGGAAAGAACTCCAGGGTGTCTTACCAGCTGGTGTCATCGACTGGACCACCGAATACCTTTGCTGTCAACGCTCAACATGGATTGGTAACGCTGTTAAGGTAAGCTTTTCATCGATTACTGAATACCGCTATTCCATCTGGAACTGTTCAATTTTCAGAAGTATAGAGTTTGAGATTGTCATGATTGAAGTATTGTTATGCCAAATTTCACATTGATTGGTTAAGGCGTTGAATGGTGAAGTCGAAACAAACGAATAAACTTTCGCTTTTGTAATTTAAGTATAGATTTATATAATGCTAGAAAAACCTTGATAAAATTTTCAATGCAAAAAAAAAGTTTTACTTAGTTGCCATTAGGCAAGTCAATGCTCATTTAAAAATCCATTAACATCTTTTAATCCTCAGAGTTGGTATGTCAGTCAACTCATTTGTCATAATTACACATTTCCATAAAAAATATATGTTGTCTATACGTGTAATGGATGGAAGATGTAACCTTACAAAGAACTATCACATTACCAGCGTAAATATTTTCTAAATGTTATGTAATAGTATTCCTAAATATCATAAAGATAGTGTTACTATTTCTGATGTACTAATAATATTATTTGTTGCAGACCTTTGGACTACGAGAACCTCGTGCGTCATATCTTGGTCATATCTGCTAAAGATGGTGGAACCCCACCACTCAGTGCTAACCTGACCCTAGCAGTAGACGTCCAAGACGTCAACGACAATATACCAGTATTTGAACATCAGTCATACAGCTCCAATGTGTTAGAGTCTGAAGCAGTCAACACAAAGGTATTTATAAAAATGTCAAGTCATTCATTGAAACTTAATCTTTCGGGAAAGATTGTTATCACAACATTAATCCATTCGTAAATGAATCATGATTTCTGCTTAATTACTCTTTTAGTCAATTAATAAAGATTTGTATCTCATCTGGTGACAAAAGACAAACATATTCAAATTAGATATTTTTGTGTGATTTATTTGAAAAACTCTAAATTTAACGACAATCGTAAATTCTATATGAATACTATAACTAAGATATCAAACGATTCAGTTAATGATAACAATGTTTTTTTGCAGATTCTAGAAATACAAGCAATAGACAAAGATACAGGCAACAATGCAAGGATAACTTATCGCATTTTACCAACTGCTAATAGTACTAACGAAGGCTTTTTCCAAGTCCAGCCTACCACAGGCTGGGTGTACCTAGCAAAGCCTTTAGACAGAGAAACTGCAGCACAACACAAAATGTTAATAACAGCTACAGACAACGGCATACCACCTCTATCAGCTAGCGCTAGCCTAATAATCAATGTAATTGACGCCAACGATAATGATCCAGTATTTCCTAAACCAGCCTATGAATTCAAAGTTGAAGAAAATATGAACGTAGGAGCGTTCGTTGGTAAAATAGTGGCGACAGACGGTGATCTAGGTGACAATGCGCTGTTGAGATATAGCCTGTTCCCTACAAATACTAGTTTCAGTATCAACCCAGTGACAGGTGAGTTTAAAGTTATATTATTATTCAAGGCAAACATTTTCTGGTCGTTTACTGAGGTTCGACGTCAGACGTTTGTTGTTAAAGGATTAAAGTGGGTAAACGCAAATAAGTCTTCAGGTTGTTCGTTTTTGAGAAAGGTTATTAAGGACTTCGGATTCCTTTGAAAATACCTGCGTTTAGTTCAATATTTTGTATTTTGTATTTTTATTTCATGATATCACGCTGTGATAATTTTTATTAAGTATGTAATTATCTTTAACGTAATGGTATTTAAAATATGTAATGAAAATAAGCTGATTTTATTGTCTATAAGCGAATATACATTTAGAAACGTCATCGAAAAAAGGAATACTTCAGTTACATATCGTCAATGTAGTTCACCAGCAATATAAATTAATCAATTTCAAACAATACAATCCCATATTCTCATTCATAACATGATGCAACTTTACCGTAATCCTAACGAGCCGAGGATCCTATCCAGTATTTGATCAGAGAATAATTCCTACCTCTCAACGCATTGTTTAGACGGCCGGCACTTTTGAAAGGTAAAACCCGAAGCGTGTTCTGCAGGACCCATCGACTGAGCAAATAGCCGGAGCAAACAAACCACTATAATACCTGCACAATTTTGAGGAATGGGGAGCAAAGATTATTCCCAGGAATATCGTCGTTATAGTTTTATGAGAAAGTTAAAAAAAACTTACGTTTGACTCTGCCAATTAAAATAGTAACGAGTATGTGCAAACACATGGATGCGTACGAAACACGTATTCTTTTATGAGCAAAAGTAATGTTATTATGTAAAATTTTGTTATTATTTTTAGATGATTTTTGTAGTTAATAAAGCAATTATATCGCCCAAGCATTTTTGATTGCTAGAGGTATTGGTGCTCCAACATTCAAAAATGCCTCAGTGTTATAATTGCTTTATTCAACTTTGCTAAGTGGCCAATTAAGAAAAATAAGTATCAGTTAAATAAAAACTAACTAAATCTTCGTAATACCGATGCCACTTATCATTGGAATCGCGGTTTTTCACTCAATATGGTCGTCTGCAAAAATGGGGGTTGGCGTCTTAGGATAACTGACTGATGAATGGCCGCCCGTTCCGTCTCAATTCGGCTTATCTCCGAGCAACACCCCACGAGCTAGTTAGCGGATCTTACCCCTGTCTCCTGTAAATTCGTAAATCATTCCAAATGACGTCTGTATGTGGACCCGATTGGCGACGATCAGGATTCAGATCCCAACAGCTGCTTTTACAATGTTTTCGGAGGCAAAAACTGGGGCCTTTTATGTGCATAATCGTCGAGAACTGGTTGATTTTATTCGTCGGCACCTTTAGATCGCGAAACGATTTCACAAGCGATCCGAGAAATCGAATTACCCACTTAGTAGTTTGCGCGTTTGCCCGATTATTAATCAATCGTTTATGGCAATTTTTATCAGAAAGGTCGCAGCCTAGCGTCGCTACGGGAGGTGGCTGTAATGAATTTATGTGCGTCAATTGCGAGTTATAAACGTCGCCGCTTGCGCATACGTCCTGACCCGCCATTAACTATTATTAAAATATTACTATGTAGAGGCCTCGCTATTCTCTCCAATGTTTTATTACAGCAGAGAACCAGATACTGTCGTCGGACATTAAAAGCTCGTATGTTAGTGGTTGTGCGGGACGCGGTCGTACAACTCGTTCGTATGATGGACATTCTTTTATTTTCATGCTTTTGAAATGAGTAATAGGTGTAAAGCGAATCTGACTCCAAGGGGTAACTATAAATTTTAATAATGACGCGTATATTGCTGGCGAATTAAAAATGTAATTGTGACGCTGAGAAATGCTGAGTTTGTTTTAATAAATACGCTCCTCGGAATGAATAATAGCGGAATGGTTAAGAGTAATTCCATATTCTGGTCTTATATCATCAAAACAAAATCCGGCTTCGATAACCGCGTTGAAAATAACGATGCACATTTTTTTTTCTAGAGCTCGCTTCACATCTCTCATTACTGGAGTCTCTGCCACATCTTATTATCGGCCGACAACTTTGTTCTCGGCGAAATATCGACTCTATCATTGAGTTTTGAGGCTCTTTTTTGTTCTGTCTGGTTCCGTAAAATCACGTTTATCGGTCTTCCCCGTTTCTGTCATCACGATTTTTAGGTTCCCAATACGGAGTTGGGTCCGGATAATCATAGCTATTGCGCCTCGAGCGATCTCTTTTATGAATGCCTAATTTCGGGTTAGGCCGTCAATATAATGGAACTGAAATTGTCAAAATTCTTATCGAAAATTAAGGATGTGGGTCGGCATTATTAAAGTATTGAAAGTTAATCTAGATTTTTAATAAAACTCTTTTTTACGGAGGCTGTTAACTGATGGAATTTAGCATAGTTACTGGTCCCTTAGCTGTCTTCATTTATTATTCGATTATGCACTGAACCACCTACTATTAAATCATGATCCTATTTAAAACCCATAAAAGATACTATCTGTAATCTTTTTGCAGACATAAATTACGTTTGGTTTCCAAAGTTTTGTACATTCTCCTATTACCTATTTATTTAATCATTTTATTTGTTGCAGGGATTATAACGACAAAAGATTTTCTCGACCGGGAATTTAAAGCTTCTTATTCCTTATTTGCCGAAGCGAAAGACCAAGGTACTCCCGCTCGCTCTAGCAGGGTACCAGTATCCATTAAAATAACTGACGTAAACGACAATTCACCAGAAATAATAGATCCAAGAGAAGATGTCGTTAGTGTTAGAGAGGAACAGCAGCCTGGAGCAGAAGTAGCGAGAGTAAAGGCGATTGACAGAGATAATGGAGTCAACTCGTCGGTTACGTACTCTATTCTTAATGAAAGAGATTCAGATGGATTCGGCGTTTTTGTTATTGATCCAAAAACTGGAGTTATAAAAACTAGTACCGGTGAGTATTTCATTCAAAACAGAGACTTATTAACTAGTGATTAAAATATTATGAATTATTAACAATTCCTTTATTTATTACAGTTCTTGATCATGAAGAAAGGTCTATTTACCGACTGACAGTAGCAGCGACAGACGGTGGAAAACCTCCGAAACAAACAGTCAGGCAGCTCAAAGTAGAGGTCCTGGATCTGAATGATAACAGGCCAACTTTTACAAGCTCAAGTTTATCATTCAAGGTAAAAAAATAATTTAAAAAGCATTTAGCACCGGCACTACCTTGTAATTAATACGCGAATTAGTATCACACAAAATATTTTTCTTCACACTTATATATTATTGTTCTTATCATAATCAAGGAACTTTAATTTTGTCAGTTAAAGTTCCTTAATTGGGTGCACGTTTTAATGAAAACGCCCATATTCGTCTAAAATACCCACTTCAATGCAATATTCAATTTACAGGTGCGAGAGGATGCTAATATTGGTCACGTAGTTGGAACAGTAGCTTGCTGTGACAACGACATAAACGAAAATCTTGTAAACGGAGAAGAAAAACAGATTTCCTACCTACTCATGCCTTTAACAGCTGACTATTTACCGGGAACCTTTGAGATAGATAGACGCACAGGTTCCTTAGTAGTGGCAAGACAATTAGACCGAGAGATTCAAGACGAATACAGATTAGAAGTCAGAGCGTTGGATACATCAGCTACTAACAATCCCCAAAGCAGCGCTGTAACTGTCAAAATTGAAATTGTGGACGTAAATGATAATGCACCTCAATGGTCTCAAGATCCTATAAATATTGAGGTTTCAGAAATAGCTCCTTTAGGAATGATTGTTTATAATTTCACTGCCAAAGATGCTGATGCTGGTGCAAATGGAGAACTCAATTTTAGAGTCGTGACTTCACTGCCACCGTCTCATAAAACTTTTGTTCTGGACCCTCTAACCGGATCACTGACTCTTACTGCGGCGCTTGACTTTGAAATATTGAAAGAATATTGGCTTGTTTTAGAAGCTACTGATATGGCGGTGAATGAGACAGATAGAATGTCAACTCTTGCTACAGTTCATATTTCTATAACAGATGCAAACGACAATGTCCCTAAGTTTGTATCAAAGAGCAAGGCATCAGTTTCTTTAAATACGTTGACTGGCACTTTATATCAAGCGCTTGCTATAGACGCCGATTTAGGCGACAACGGAAGAGTATCGTACTACATCTCTAGCGGTAATGAGCATACATACTTCTCTATGGAATACGACACAGGTCGACTTACGCTGTCGAAGAAATTTTCTTCGGATATTACAAAAGTGCGTCCAGGTCAATACAAGCTCAACCTAACTGCATCGGATCATGGCATACCATTTCCTAGGCAGACTCATATGGTTCTTATACTTAATTTGCAAGAATCAACCAATATCCCTCCTAGGTTTACGGAACCTTTTTACAAAGCTAATATCACTGAAGACATTCGACCGGGAAGTTTTGTCGCAAGACTAACAGCAAAATCATCTAGAGGAAATGCAGGTAGGTTAAACTCTTATTTTACAAGAATATAACTGCTTAATGTAAATTAAATTTCAAAGACTAAAATTTATGTTTTCTTTCAGGAAATCTCACGTACATCATACCTTCAGGTGTAGCTGACGACAAATTTATCATAGATGAACGTCGTGGTACAATTACAGTTAAATCTAAAATAGATAGAGAAGAGAGAGATCTGTATACATTTCCAGTTTACGTCACAGATTCTAGCACATTTCAATCCGCTACTAATTTTGATGTTACCACTGTGACTGTTAGTGTTTTGGATGTGAATGACAATCCACCAACGTTTAAAATAGGTTCTTGCTATCCTTTAGCAGTACCTGAAAACAACGAACCTGAAGTAATTCACACAGTCGCCGCAACAGACAGAGATATTGGTGCTAACGGAGTTATTACATACAGCTTAACATCTGGTAATAACGGAAATAAGTTCTCAATTGATCATACTACTGGACAATTGACTGCTAGAACCTTAGATAGAGAAACACAATCAAAATATCATCTTACTATTACTGCTTTTGATCATGGCTCACCAATTGCATTACAAGGATCATGTAATATTACGATTCTTGTTGAAGATCAAAATGATAACGACCCAATATTCGACACCGGTCATTATTCTGCAGCAATACCTGAAAATGCTCCTCTAGATACTTCTGTTATAAAAGTCAGAGCTACCGATGCCGATTTAGGCTTCAACAAGCGTATCGTGTATTCGTTAGCGAATGAAAGTCAAGGTCTGTTTAGAATCGACAACAAAACTGGAATTATCTTTACTACAGGGTGAGTATTACGACATCATGTTATTTTTTAATGGTCTCGACTACGGTGTAGAGAAAAAGAAATGAAAATAAATTAAACAATTTACTTTTTTTTTCGTTTCAGGTTCTTTGACAGAGAAGAAAAGAGCGTATATCATTTTGAAGCAGTAGCTACAGATGAAGGACGATATGTTGCACGTTCACAAAGAGTATCTGTAGAAGTTTCTGTTACTGATGCCAATGATAACAAACCTATATTCACACAGTACCCGTTTAAAGAACAAGTAGCAACTTTGACTCCACCAGGGCAAAGCTTACTGCGAGTGTCAGCTACGGATAACGACATTGGCACAAACGCTGAAGTACTTTTTGAACTTATAGATACGTCTAATAATAAATTTCGTATAAATCCAACCACTGGGGTATTGACAGCAACGCAGAGCCTAGCTAGTGAAAATGGTAAACTTATTCATTTGAAAGTACTAGCTAAGGACAAAGGAAATCCTCCACAGAGTTCTCTTGGACTGATCGAAATTCGAGTTGGCGAATACTCCGATCAAACGCCTTTACTAAACTTTCAAAGTGCAAGTTATAACGTCACGATTGAAGAAAATCTTCCTTACGGTAAAGATGTTCTCCAAGTAACGGCAGTTCGTAGCGACGGGCGTCGCCAAAGAGTCATATATGAATTTGGAAACGGGAACGATCAATACGCGTTTGAAATAGACTCTAACTCAGGCGCTATAAGAGTGAATAATTCTGCTAATTTGGATTACGAATCTCACCCAGGCCCGACGCGGCATCTCGTTGTGGTCGCCCGAACGGAGGGAGCACCGGTCTTATACGGCTACTGCGACGTAACAATAAATCTGTTGGACCAAAACGACAATGCTCCCAGATTTACGCAACAGCAATACATCGCGAACGTTCTCGAAGGAAACACTAAGGGCGAGTTTGTTGTGCAGCTTGCGGCAAAGGACAGCGACCGCGGAGTGAACGCGAGGATTCTATACCACATAGTAGACGGGAACCACGATAACGCGTTTATTATTGAGCCTGCGTTCTCTGGCTCGGTCAAAACAAATATAGTACTGGATCGTGAGATAAGGGAGACGTACAAACTGACAGTCATTGCTACGGATGAAGGCGACCCACAGATGACCGGAACAGCTACTCTTCGGATCAATGTCGTCGACGTCAACGACAACCAGCCGACGTTCCCGCCACCGAACGTCATCGCAGTAACAGAAGGTTCGTTTCCCAAGTTTTTGCGCTCGTTTACGTATTCGGTTTTAAATTGCTGTAGGTCGTCCTATCGACTTTTCGAAATAAATTGGTAGAACAAAAAGCGTCGTACAAAGAGGGAGGCATTTTACATAATTTGTATTCCCAACTCCGCGAGCCCGCGACGTTTCGATTCCAGCGTTGAGATTAAATAAAAGGGACTCCTTAAGGATCAATATTTATTGGATGGTATTACATTTTTTCGAGTGCATGTTTTAGCGGTGCCTCCCCCAAAGATCCGCGTCGGTTCTTATTTTCTTTTTTTATATCATTGTACGTCGACAGCGGTTTTGTTTTGTATGTTATTTTGCTGATCGTTAAAACGGCAGCCGTTTCTTTAAAACGAGAAAGTAACGTGGACGTCTTTTTTACTTTTATTGTGTTTTTTTGCAGGAACGGAAGTGGGGTCAGTGCTAACATCCGTTACGGCGAATGACGTGGATACGTATCCTGCTCTGAAGTATTCTATAACTCCGGAAGACAATAGATTTTCGATCGATAGATACAGCGGGAAGGTTGTCTTGAATAAAGCATTGGATTTTGAAACCGCAAAGCTGTATGAAGTGAATGTGAGCGTATCGGATAACGAACATGTGGCTACAACGAAGCTTACCATCAAAGTGCTGGATGTTAATGACAACGCTCCAGTTTTTGATGAAATATCTTACAATAGAATTTTACCAGGTATTTGTATATCAATTTTTTTGAAATAGAAATAGAAATAGTTTATTCATGACAAACATTAACATTAATTGACACATACAGAATTTTGAGACTTACTACTATTTACTTCTGAATAATTCGTTGAGTTATTATGGTTTTCGTAACTATTTTTCGGTTTCCGGATCATTGTTCATCAAGTTACTTTTCAAACTAAATTTCTTGATACCAGGTTACAATCAAATTGAATAACAAAGGAATACAATTATCAAGCAAATTCTACGTTGTAATTTAATAAAAACAATGTACTTTCAGAAGGCGTTGGCAACGTGGAAATAGGCTCTGTCAGCGCAAAGGATAAAGATAGTGAAGAAAATGGAAAAGTTTCTTACTCAATTCTTGGCGAAACGAAGGGCTACTATATCGACGCAGTGACTGGTGCTATCTTCGTCAACTTTAGTGCTTTGCCAAGCCAGAGAGATACGCAGTTAGCTGTAGTAGCGACGGATCATGGGAAACCCAACAAGAGTGCCGTGGCTGCTGTAAGAATTAGTACAGGGGCGTCGTCTGAGATCAAGCCTTTCATTGGACAAGATACTTATAGGTAATTTAAGCAACTGTTTAAACAAAAAAGTTCTACTTATAAATACCTCATACTGCCGTACTACCAAAAAAGGCGGCTAAGTGCATAGTAATAGCATAAATATTTTTATATTCAATGTGGTTGCCAATAAAGTACCGTAAACTCGGGTTACTTTAGCTCTAGGGGGTAACATTGCCCATCCCAAAAACCATCTTAAAAATTCAATTTTTCCATTAAATGTTACATCAGGACCAAGCTACTTATATAGTTCTTAAATTATTTTAACAATTTTAGATGATTACCACTAAAATAGTTATAGTTTTAAGTGTGGGCAATGTTACCCCCTGGGGCTAAAGAAACCCAAGTTTACGGTATGTTGTCAATAAGGAATGTTTTCACTACTAAATTAAATATAGTGTACAGTTAATCAATTTCAAAATTTAGTAGCTTATTCATACTGTTATAAATAAAAAACGACACTAAGGGCCTGTTTCACAATCAACAAGTAAAATCTGCCATTTAAAGTTGGCTCTCTCTTTGTCTATTTAAAAGTGTAAGAAAGAGAAAGGGCTAAATTTATTTCTCTAATATGCTTTACTTGTCGATTTTGAAACAGGCGGTAAATCTTGTAAAAAACAATATATACCTCGACGTTTCGACCGTGTTCCAACGGTGAGGTCACGAGGAAACATACACACCACGAATACGATCAAAACGTCGAGGTTTCAATGTTTTTACGTGATTTAGTTCCGTTTTGGATTCATAATAGTATGTGTAAACATCGCGAAAATTAAAATAAATGACTTAATATCAAATTTTCTCAATTTCAGAATAACCGTGAACGAAAATACCGAAAGAGGGACATCGCTTCTTCAAATTGGCGGCATCAACGACGTCCTCAAGAAATACAACCTAGAATTCCACATCATATCCGGAAACGAAGGCGATGCTTTTGATGTCACGCTCGACGGAGCATTGATCTTAGTCAACAAACTTGACAGAGAAACTCAAGATTCCTACGTCCTTGGTCTAGCAGCTATTGAACAGGGCAAAATGATTTCTTACATCCAAAACAAAACATCTATTACAGTTTTTGTTACTGTTGCCGATGCTAATGATAATGCTCCTGTATTTACGTCAAGTGACTTTGAGTTGACTGTTAGCGAAGATGCTAAACCAGGGTTTACGTTGACCAAACTAGCAGCTACCGATACGGATTTATATGGGACACCTAATTCAGCTATCATTTATAACATAACATCTGGTGACGACGCCAAATTGTTCTTCGTTCACCCTACTACTGGTGTTTTAACGGTCAATAAAAGTCTTGATTATGATACTGGCAATACGGATTACAAGCTTATTATAGTTGCGTGTGATCAAGGGACACCATCATTGTGCAATGGAATATTTGTTAAAATTGGGATCATCGATGAAAATGATAATTCCCCAGCTTTCCCAGTAAATGGATATTTTGAGTCAGTTGCTGAAAATGAAAGGGTTGGTACTTCTGTGTTTACTGCAAGAGCCACTGATTTAGACAAAGGCAAATACGGAAAACTTAACTACACAATAGTTCCTATAGCCTCAAACTATAATAGAAATGATGATTCTTGGAAGATGTTTCAAATTGATTCGTCTACTGGCATGATAGACACTAACGCTGTTTTCGATTATGAACAGAAAAATAAATATGAATTCACTGTAAAGGCATCTGACTTAGGAGGTAAATCTGCTTCTGTAAAAGTTAGGATCGATATTGAAAGTCGTGATGAGTTTTATCCTCAATTCACGCAGAAAACTTACAGCTTCCCTATTCCAAAGAAAGGACCTCTCCCGGCTGGTTTTATTATTGGTCAAGCAACAGCTACCGACAGAGACAAAGGAGCTGACGGAAGAATAGTATACCAGCTTTCCACATCCCATTCATACTTCAAAATAAATCGTACTACTGGCGTTATCATACTAAAGAAGAAAGTTGAATCTGTGAACAGCCTTTTTGGATCAGATAAATCAATAAGTTTAGTAATTACTGCTAGTTCTGGAAGACAAGGGTCTTTGACGAATAAAACTGCAGTTGAAATACTGCCAGATTCTTTAGCAATGGTATCTGACCTTAACGTAAAAGACTCAGTGCCTCCGAGCAGTGGACTATCTGATTGGGCGTTAGGTTTACTCATTGTCTTTATATTTATTATAATTATCTTTGCTGCGGCGTTTTTGTTCCTACATATGAAAAACAAAAGACACAAAAAGGTTAATAAACCAGGATTAAATTCAGAAGGCGTTGGTGCTACTAATAGTTACGTAGATCCCAGTGCTTTTGACACTATACCAATCAGAAATACAGGGGCTGTTAATTCTGGGAATCAGTTTGCCCCTCCTAAGTACGATGAAATTCCTCCTTATGGTCCACATACGGCTAGCTCAAATTCAGGCGCTGCAACCACATCCGAACTATCTGGATCCGAACAATCAGGATCGAGTGGCCGAGGTTCCGCAGAAGATGGAGAAGATGGTGAAGATGAAGAAATCAGAATGATTAATGAGGGACCACTACAAAGAGATTCTGGAATTCATAGACAAACAGATGGAGTAGATGATGATAATTTATCTGATGTTTCTGTACATAATACGCAAGAATATTTAGCTCGTTTAGGTATAGTGGATACGGGCACCGGCGGTGGAGCGTCTACTTCATCAAGACGATGCTCGGAAAATGTAGTTAATAAAGACACCATGTTACATCATGGTTCTATAGATCCAATGCATATCTTTGACGAAGATGGTGGTCATGAAAATGATATAACTAACCTCATCTATGCAAAGCTTAATGAAGTAACTGGAAGTGAAAGAGCGAGTAGTGCTGATGAGGCCAGTGCTGCAGTAGAAAGAGCAATGGCTTTAGGTGCTTTTCCTAGCGCCCCAGGGGAAAACACGGCAGTCCCTACAGCTGGACCGTCTATGACTGGAAGTCTAAGCTCAATTGTACATTCAGAAGAAGAACTAACAGGCAGCTATAACTGGGATTACCTTTTAGACTGGGGACCTCAATACCAACCGTTAGCTCATGTGTTCTCTGAAATAGCTCGTCTAAAAGACGACGCAGTATCTTTACAAAGTGGGAACAGTGGTGCGTCAAGTGCTAAAAGTAAAGGAACTTCTATTTCTGGTGGTAAAAGTGTGCCGCCACCTTTGTTAACTACAGTTGCTCCCAGGAGTTGCCCAGCTCCGTCTCTTTCTTGTAGACAACCTCAACATTTACTACCTAGGTCCCCTATTAGTCATGACGTGGCTGGAGGTTTCTCAGCCGCTGCGGCTATGTCACCTTCATTCTCTCCTTCTCTTTCTCCTTTAGCTACTAGATCGCCATCAATGTCTCCTTTAGTAGGCCCAGGTTTACCACCTAACGCTGCTAGTAGAAAAACTCATTCTACAATGAGGATATGAAATATGAAATAAATTGTATTTAAGTGGTTTGTACATACCTGATCGACTGTTTGCCTATAAGTATTGATAGTAATATTTATTCCACCGATGTAATCGGTTTAGCTATATATTTTATCTTAATCATTTTGTGCATATTGTACAATTTCGCCCTGTATATGCTCAAAGTGATGTGTTAAGCGCTTATTACCGATTTTTACGGTAAATGTAAATAAATCCAATCGGGTTGTAATTTTAATACTTGTAAATATTAGAATGTATATTATAGTGCCTTGTAAAATATAAACTGAAGACTGCCATGTTATTATTATATGTTAAAACAAACGATTCAGCTTTACTGTAAGCTATAAGATTATACTTAGATATTGCGAATGATTTATGAGCTTTGTTGTGGAAGAAAGCAGTCACAAATTTTCAGTAGGTTATACTTTGTATGGTTGTAATAACGCTGTACACTTTGGGCCCTTGATATGAGCTATAATAATCTTATTCTTTCTGTTTTGACGGCCTTTTTAAATGTCATTGCTCCAAATTCTAACAGAAGGATTTCACATGATGTACATATCTGCTAAAACATAAATGTCTATAATCGACATAGGCTTACGATTAAATTTACAACATCTTACGTCAAGTCTTTACATTTCTGTTAATTTCCACATTTCAACTTTTTTAGAATGCTTTTTTAAGAACAGAATGCACTCTTAGTTAACTTTAAAAGGGCTCATTATACCTATATACATCTCCATAGAAAAATATCTGATACATGAATTTATATCCTATCTTTTTCTTTCATATGACAGAGAAACGGATAGTGATAAGTTTGTGATAGATAGTTTTATCAATGGATTGGTTGAAACAGGCTTTAATGATGTGCATTTTGTTCTAAATGGATCCGTACTCTGTGTAAAATATATCATGTACCAGATACCTACTTAATGTTTCCTGGACTTTTGGAAACATTAATGTTTTCTGCTCTTTTTGAACCATGATCAACTTTGCTCTGTGATCTTCGTCTTTAGAATGCAAAGTATCATTATAATTGTACGTTCTGCCTGTATTATTGTTAGATACTTTTATGATTAAAACTACTGTCCTCAAAGCTTAAGATGATGTAAATACGATACGAAACTGTTCATATAATTATATATAGACCCCAAATGTCCTGATGATGTTTAAATGAAAAAATAAAACATTGAAAAATTGATAATTGGTTTTATTTATTACCATTTTCATTGAATAATGAAACGAATGGAAAATTACCAAATAACAATATATCACAGTTGGATATTTGATATACCTACTAATGGTGTAGCTACTAGGCACGTAAATGTTTATCAAAATCATTAAGATTTCAAATATAACGATGAAAATTATGATGATCGCAATGAATTATGAGATGATAATAAATTAAATAACTATTCTTACAATGATTATTTGTCTAAGGCCATTACAATAATTGCATTATTGTGAACCTATTATCTAATAGTTAAAACACTTGCTTAGGATAGTGCTTATCTCTAAAAATGCCTCTATCACTACAGTTTAAGTATCAACACGAAATCTTAAATCAACGTATTCAGCAGTATTAGTGATTTTGATATCTAACTTATCATTGGCTATACTGCCGATCAAAAGAAAAAAGCAGAATGCGTTTATATTTCATGCTCACATACTGCCTGTTTAGGACTCAAGCTTATTCACAAACGTTTTTAAACGCCAGTTCAAAGCGCTTTAGTTTTATATCATAAAACTCCAAACACTAACACTGCTGACATCACAGATTTCCCAACTAGCCATTTTGGGAGCTTAGATAAATTATTCTGAGACGTGACTGCCGACGCCATCTTTCGGCCGCGAGCGTGAATTCTGCTGTTACAGGTAGGTACACTAAGAGATGGCGTTGTAGTCAAATTTAGGACGAAACGTAAACTCAAACGAATAGCCAAAATAAATAATGGACACTAACACAACTTGGATACATTATTGATATTATCATCTATACAATGTACGCTGTTAAAAAAAGGGTGTAATGGTCACTAATTATTGTTTTCGCATAATCTACTGTTAAACTCATGTATATCTACAGTCTAGGATATTAATACTAGGTCTTATTTTATTTCATTTCAAAGAATGATATTTCCGAATACGGCACACAGATTCAAGTCTTATTTTCAAATTATGATCTTGCTAAACATCTTTTATATTTAAAGTATCATTTTAATTACAAGTTTTAAACTTTATTCTGTAGTTCTGTATGGTGACTAAATTCAAAGTTTTTCAAAATTAGTAATGGCCAAAGAAAACAATATCAAACGAACCAATTTGCCATTTTACTCTTTTAACGTTCTTTAGGAGTTTGCGTTAGGTTTATACGTTATATTAGACACATTGTTTTTGATAAGTCTTAGATTCGAATACTAATCATTGGACATAATGTTCTTGATAAGTCTTAGATTCGAAAAATAATAATTTTACAGTAAAATCAATGTTTTTAACTCCAAGCTTTTTCGCTTACATTGAATCATCGAATGAAAACGTCAATCGGAATATGAAGCTTGGAGAATGAATTTTTTATTTTATTCAATTCAAATATAAGATTCCTAGCCAGTACGCTTAGCTAGACAGCTTATTCTATCCGTTCAATCAATATAAATTTAGACCGTATTTTGAAAATAACATCCTTGGTATACTAGACATAGGTACTATCTAACCAGAATCATCTGGAACACTTTTTTGGCTGGTGGTTGTCTCAGTTTTATTATCACTAATATTTTATTGTTGTAATAGTTAGTGTCTATCTTAAAATGGACAAATCTTTGCCATACACATCATGTCTTTTCTTAGTAGCATCAAACATTTGAAGGCAAGTAATTATTTATTGACATGCGTTATTAGGCCTGATGGCGGCGTTTTATTTGGCAGTATGTGCCAAATATTTGTCTAACGCAGTGTTTTCCAAATATTGGTCTTTAGACATACCCTTATAATCTGTGGTCTAACGTCTTTCATATTTGATATACAGAATGAAAATATTTGTCAAATAACCAACCAAGTAGTGCCACCATGACAAGTTCATTCGCGACCGCCCTATAGAGTGACAAACATAGAATAGTGTTTCTTGATAATATCAGTAAGCGAACAAACTTCACTCCATATATCTTTTTTTATAATTAGTAACATCACACATCATTTGCCAGAATTCAGTCAATCGGAATCGAAATCGGTTTCCAATGGCATCCCTAATCGTTATTTGTACCAATGCATCGTTTGTCTGAATTTTCGTTTACCTTAAAGCCATTGCAGCCTGAATACAAGAAAAAGGCTGTTGTTACAATAAATCCCTTACCTAACCTACCCGCAGATATTTTTAGAAAACTTGAAATGTTGAATAATTCGGACAAACGATGTGTTAGGACAGACATTATTAGGGGTACCTTTTCAAACACTATGACAGTCATAATTTAACCACGTAAGGCCTAGTGTGCAACAGGATGTACATTATCAAGGCAATTTAATTTGAACTGTATTGCAATGGGAATAAAGTTTATCTTCCCTTCTTTATAAATCGAAAATGGCATTATCGAACAAACGTAATTGAACGTATTGCCTTGAATGATAGATTCAAATTCCCACTTACAAAAAACTCCCTGTGTGTAGTATGATGGCCCTAACGAGGTTGTAACAATTATGAAACTACAAGCGATGACAAAGAGTTAACAATTAAAAACAAATCTAAAATGCAGGCAAAATTTACATCTGCCTGTATAGAACCATGATTTCCAAACACAGTCTTGGGTGATACGATAAATGAGTTAAATTCGTTTCACGGGTCCGTTACTGCTCTGGGTGGATAAATGCATGTCTATAATAATGTCGTCCGACGTCAAGGATTTCTTATCTGGAGTCTCCATTCTTTCGTCTTCTGTATTAGGGGTTGGGATGAGGCCGTTGGCAACTGGTTCCTGAAACGGAATGCAGATTTTATTACTATTGCGGATTTATGTAGACTCGTGTTTATGCATATAAACAATATTATTACAAGGTAGTTTTGAATAGAAACGTTTAAACAGGTGATACGAAGAGTCACGTGATCTACCGGTGACGCGATTGGTTTAAAAAAGAAACGAATAGAAACACTAGTTAGCGTAATTACGTATGCAAGTGTGATAGCTAAGAGCCAGGTGAATGCCATTTTCGAAAGCCGAGAAGCTGGGAGCAAGCGGGCCTTGTCAAGATGTAGCGTAGTGAGCTGATAGGCAGTTCTTGTGTGGAAGGCAGGTGTCTCAGCAATATATAATAAATGAAACAGCCGTTGCGGTGGTCACAACCAGCTTTTACCGGAAGGAATGAAAGTAAGTACATAGTTAATGTCGGAAGGAATGACTTTACCAACCTAATATAATTAAACATAGAGAATATGTTCTGTTGCTGTTGCCAACAAAGATGCGAACGCTAAGTTAGCGATTGTTGAAAATTGATGATATGTACAGTATTGACCTAAGCTGATGATAGATCACGTCGACCGCTTATATGAACTCCATTTCGAGTCAGAAAAGGCAGAGGTTGCATCTTGGCTAGGCCTACTGTACAATGCAGTTCAGTAGGGAATATGCATGTTTTATTTTTACAGCTTCAATAATTTTTTGAATAGCTATAAAAATAACCAAGATATAAGCTAACAAAGATTTGTTCAAACAAAGAGTTTATATGGCTGAACTACACAATGACGTCACCGGTGCACTTCGGATCTCTCTGTCTAATTAGCAGTTTAAAATGCTTGTATCATCCGTATTTCTTGACCGATTTTAATTTCACTTTTGGTGATCTCTTTTACGGTATTTTCATATTTTGTTGAGAAATGCGGTTTAAAAAATCCATGCCCATTCCCTATTGACCAGCGGGTTTGTTAGTAATTTTCCTTCAATATCTCTCATGCGCTCTCTTGCACAATTCATAATTATGAAGTCTATATAAACTTATTTTGATCGAGAAATAAACGTCAAGCCATAGAAATCTGTAATTTTTGACGTATCTTGAAACGGGTATTACAGTCGAGACAAATTTATTAATCCCGCCTTAAGACCTAATTTGATGATGTAGTCAGAAGTTGGCAATCAGTGAGCAAACTATTGTGTTTAGAAATCAAGCGATATGTCGCGAAGTGATGAGAAATTTAGTTACCATGGTGACGGCATCGCAAGCCATCAGCTCCTTTTTCGAGAGATGTTCCACCACGGCCGCCGCGTAGCAGTCGCCGAGCATGTTGTTGGTTGTGCGTATCCGGTCACTGTAATATGTTTAATTTGTACCAGGTAAAATTATATACTGGACCCAAATGTACAAGGCATGAACCAAGGCCTATTAAGTCCGAAAGTTTCTAAGCATAAATGTAACGACCTGGCCGCAGATTTTAATACTTGTGACAGGGACGGAAGTGGCTATATGCAGGCAGTACATCTTTTTATATATTTGTTTATTGCCACTAGCCGTACGTTGCCGCCGCTGCCAATGTCCCTGAAAGTCGCTGTCTCGCTTAAAATTATTCTTAAAGCGATTCCTTTTACAACTGCTTTGTAAAGAATGGTTGTTTCCTTTGGCGTCAGAAGCAAGCTAATGTGGGTACCTATAAGGAATTTACACAAGAATCAATGATTACTACGGCGCACTTCATTTGAGACTTTGGATGCTCATCATTTGGATTTGTGTCTTTCGCACATCATTAAAGATTAGAGATAACGTGGCCTCGTGTATATTAAAAATATGTGTCTAGTTTCCCCAGGACCTTAAGAACCGGCGTACAGAAGGCCCTGCCAAGATGCATTGCGCTTACTAGCGTTTCTATTCGTTTCATTTTTAAACCAATCGCGTCACTGGTAGATCATGTGACTTTTCGTATCACATCCTCTACCAGTGACGCGATTGGTTTAAAAACGAAACGAATTGAAACGCTAGTTAACGTAATGCACCTTGGCGGGGCCCTCTGTTTTGCCTATCAGCAGCTTTTATTGCATTATGTTGCAATTAAGATGATAAGACAGAAGTGTTAGTTGTTATATTTTAATCTTTGGGAAAAACTTTGTCAAATAACAATTTCGTGAAATTGCCTAGTAATCAGGATGAATGTGTCGTAATTATAGAACAAGTTTACTCACACAAGCCAGTCTACAGCGAATAGCAGCGACACGTCATGCGCAGGCGCATCCACGGCTGCCAACACAACTAGCAGCAACACCATGGCTGCCGATGGCACTGATGCTGAGGATACGGAGGCTGCTGTTGAAGTGAGGCTGGAACATGGAAGGGAAAATAAGAATAAAGAATAAGTACATCATGTTTGCTGTTATCCTGGTATTTTGTGGTATGGAGAACGTAGTTTAGTACACACACAGGCCACCTACTGATGAGTCCTGAGGCATCATAGATATATAAGATCTCACGATTGTTAACGCGCTGCTAATGCTTTGAACCCTACTTCATTACAAGCCTCTTTTGAAATTTCATTATGTTTGTTTGTTAATCAGTATCTTTAATCCTAAATTAGCATTTATTTTAACCAATTTCCATAATTGGTACATTGCTATGACATTAGGGATTAGATGACAAGTTTTGAAATCTCAAATTATATCTATTTTTAACTAAGGCAGACAATGGTGTACTGCGAGGAAGCTTTTTTAGCAATATCATTATTTTAAACCTAAATAACTCCTAAATGTATTAACATATTGAAAAGTGAGAGCTATATTCTGGACCGGTATAAAAGGTGTTTTCTTATCCCTAAATATTTTCGCCAAGTTCTGGGATACTTGTATATGGAAACTCGATGACGATGCAAGACCCACCTGTGCTTTGTCAGAAAATACTATCAATGATACACTCTATCTCTCTATAGATATCACAGAAAACACACATTTAATTAGTTATCACAGACAGACAGAGAATTATCAACAAATTTTTAGAGTTCTTGGTAATTCTGTACCTAGCTCTGCCTACTCCACTCTGGGAATGAAGGCGTGAAGGTACATATCTATACCTATATACTAGATATATGTGTGTGTATATATAAATATCAAGGGACCATCTCACACAAAATTAGACCTAAAACTGCTTTAACTGTTAAAACTTCGAATTTAGTTTATTAAATACTTACAATATAGTAGCAAGCTGCGCGAACCCAAGATGCAGGTTATTCATCTGGCAGACAAACACGCTGGCAGCGGCGAGGAATAGAGCTGTTCCATCCATGTTGATGTTGCAGCCAATCGGCAACACAAAGCGAGTGATGCGAGGGTCGATGCGGAGAGGGCCTTCCATGGCACGGAAGGTTACAGGGAGCGCAGCAGCACTGAGGAGATAATTTTGAAATTGATTAGTTACATTGGTGTGCAGTAACAATGGTATTATAAGTTTGAGTTCATTTTTATGATGGGGAAGGCGAACAAGTACACAGACCTGGTGGTAGGAGGCTCTGACACTCATACATATTCCCAACCATAAGACAACAATCTCAAGGCCGCAAAATCATTTATAACTAGTATTAAAACTACTACTTCATCATCATCATCATCATCATATTGGTACCACTGGTTCAACTGGGTCATGGTTGCTATTGCAAAATAGACCTGAGTGTCCGTAAGGCAAGGTTGCTCTTGGCAAGTTTTAACTTGTCATTTGCGCGTGAGTGACGTATTTTGTACGTGCCATGATGATGGTTGAGTTTCGATTGAAAAATGCACAAGGTCCTACCACAACCAGCACTAAAATCACCACCATTTCTCTATTTAAACACTACTCTCATAATAAATACCTCAAAATTAATTTGTTTTTTTTCCTATTTTGGTTTTTATCTTTACTAGCAACACACTCATTTTCTGTCAGTCAGTCACAGTCTAAATCAGCTCTTTTAAAGTTTGTTCTTTCAGTCTACACACCTCAATTATTTCGCATATCCATATTCAAACTCACGTAGAAGCAGTAGCAGAAGCCGTGAGCATGGCATGGGACAGGCCCCAGTAGAACTTGTATGGGTTCTTTCTCAGGAACAGGAAGTAGAGTAGCTGCATCACAATAAGCTGGTAGAAGAACACGCCAACAGCTACCGTTGCTATGAACCAGGCTAGTTGGGACATCACTTGTGCTGAAATAATGTTTGAAATAATATGATTCATTACCCGCATTCTCATTTTCAATTTATTTAGGTAGTTCATTTTGCAAAATGGTTTCTTAATATTCAAACAGTTGAGTCTACTCTAAACATTTCTCTTCTACGTACTTATTTAAAAGTAATCAATGCAAGTAACTTGACTGAACTCATCAGGTTAATGTTTCATGTCTAAGGTTAGTTTAGATTCAATCTTTCAGTTTGATTCGATTATTATGGGTTGTTAAAGGGGGTTTATTAAATAAAGAGCTGTAATAATCGTATCCTTAAAATATTTTCTTTTCTGTGTCATGAAAAGGTAATCATGCAAACAAGGTCTCTATTCCACTGGGCAGAAACCATGGTACACTGTGTTTTATATGGTTTTACTGTGTTAAATAGTGGCCCAGAGTTTTGATGGTCAGTGGGCTCTAAAATCCAAGGACATCAACAATCGCAAGGTTGTAAATATGTCGTCTACCCTAAGAACCAAGATCGAATTTGACGCATTAGAAAAAAAACAGCGGTTGTCACACCTCGAGCTGAAACACAACAGTGCGATCATTGTTAGTTGTCATCAAGCTAGCAGGCAAGATCAATTAATTAGCATTAAACATCAACTATTCATAACACTTATTGAGACAAAACATTACTCGAATATACTTGTTATCTCTTTAGTAAACCAAATATCACATACCAACATTGCTGACTCCAAGAATTTTCCCAGCGATGACGCTACTGACCCCTATGGGAGTAAACCACATGACTCCAGTAACCATTTTCATGATGACTTCGAAGATGGCTTGAAAGAAGTCGATGACAACTTGCCCTTTAGGACCGAGGGTGCCGAGTAGACTCCCGAAGACAAGGCAGAAAAAGACAAGCCCGAGGGTGTTGGTGCCAGACCTGAAAACAAGAAAGTAAAACATTACCTTTGCAATAAATACACTGACATAGGTGTTACTAGACTCATTTATGGACATGAGCAGGTTACCTTATTTCGTAGGGATGTCAATAGGTGGAGTTAATGTATTGCAGTCTGGAGGCCTCGGGTATGGTAGGAGTGCTGGCAGGCCACCAGCCCTATGGTCTATCGATATTAGAAATAATAGTGGCACTTGACAAGATACATTGCGAGATCGTTATCGCTGTCGAAAACTAATAGAATTAACGTAAGTTGCCGGACGATCGCGTCGAGCGTTTATATCAATTCCATAAATTTTCTCCGTTTTCGAAAATCGTTTACGTTAGCGTTATGCATCTTTTCTAAGGCCACAGTTTACTTATTTGGTAGGAATGACGATAGGTGGAGTAAATGCATCTGCAGTCCGGAGGCCTTGGGTAGGGTATGAGGGTTGGCAGGCCACCAGCGCCCTATGGTCTAACTATACATATTAGAGATAATACTGGTTCAGTATGGATCAGACAATATCGAATGGGGCAAATTGTAATGCACTAAACAGTGCAACAGCTAAAGTTGTCCCGCCGGAGCTTGTGAATTGGCCAAGCGAACTATAAACTTTAACATTAAAACATTTGTCTGCAGCTAATTATTTTTATGTTTGTTCGGGGATAACATGAGTTTTGTCTCCGATCTGTATAAAATTTTGTAGAAGCGTAGTTTGGGCAAAAACAATCTTTATGTGTCAACATCGAAGTAGGAAGAGAAATTGCGAAGTCTATGTTCGGGGTGAACTACTAGTTATCGACCAAGTGAAGAAAGATCAAAGGCAACTGAAATGTCATTCGTATGTTTGTTTAACGATAGTGACGATATTTTTAAATCCGTTAGAAAGAAATTTGATGCAAAAGTAGTCAGAGTAGAAGTTTAGTCAGGCGGTTAGTAGATCAGGGGGTTACAGAGTTAGGAGGGCAGTAGTGAGGTCTCTTTTCAGGGGGTACTACTTGTTAAAGTTCTCACCTATAAGACACGACTCGCACTAATGGAACCGTGTCGTTTTCCGTCATGTTCCGTGAAAACAACGATTGAGCTTCGGCATACACGGTGTGCGCCTGTTGGAAAGCAGCCTGCACAATGTTGTCCGGGAAGATGTTTCTGTATGATAATTAAAGGATATTCATTAGTGATAGGAAAGTTCAAGTTGATTAAACTAATTAATACGAAGTAGCATAAGTAGTCTAGTTCTAGTAGTGACTCGTTTCAGATATTTTGTGCCCCATGATGTTAGGTGACTGTACTAGAAAAATTCAGGCACTTGATTGGCCAAATACGCCGTACTTCTTGTTTATTGTTTATTTGAGGTCATATTCCAAACAAATTTGTACCTATAGGACCTGATGTCATTGCCTACAGTATATCTTGAAAAGAACATCAAATTTATTTCAAGAAGTTTGTTATTTTCAGCGCTTTAAGACAGATTATTCTACATTAATATTAGTCATGAAAAATCTTTAATTTATAATTGATTCACACACCGTCCAATATCCAGAAGACTATCCAAAATACTGTGATCTCTTTTACTCTCAACAGCCACTGCATAATCTTCTCTCAACTCTGGCTGCCCAGGGTGTATCAGCGTAGCCAGAAGAATCCCCAAGAAAGCGTTGAACATGGACGTCAGAATGAAGTATAAAAGTGTTCGAACTGCTATCTTTCCGCTCATTTTAGCGTTTAGACTGGCAGAACCAGCAATAAGGCTGGCGATGATCAAAGGCAAGATCATTAACTTCAGTAGCCTCATAAAAAGTTCTCCAGGGTATGATATGATCATTAAAGCGTCGGGACCGAGGTTGTATGGACGAAGACCGAAACCTGAAAGAGAAATATCTGTTTAGGTGGGGTCAAGGTCACTATCAATGGTAACCGCATCGTCATTTGCATAATGAATTATGCATTTTACAAAACAACCTTTCTTTCGATCACGCAAGCTTTGACTGAAACGTTTGCTGTTAATAAAATATCAGAGACGGGCGTTTTCAGAAAAAGTTGTTGGTGACGTAAGAAGAATTCCACTTGAAAAAATATTTTAGTTTACTTTAAAATGTAGTTAAATTGATAATATATTAAATGAGCAGCATGAAAATACTAAATTTATAACAAAATAATTACTATTTCAGTAAAAAATCCCAATTTGATTTCGTTTCTGCTCGTAAGAAGTTCCATTACGCCACTCATTTTAGAACGGGTTTAAAAGAAAACTAGAAAGATTCAAGATGTTTTGAAGTTTTATTGATAAACCTTAAACTAGAAAGTGTTCAAAGAAATTTTTTTTATCATATTATTACAATTCAATTAAGTTTTATGACAAAAACTTTCCTTAACGCTACCTTTCAGTACTTTGTACTACATATTATTGTCTTTGGAGCGACGAATGCGTAGTAATTTTTTTATATTTTGTTGGTTAGCTAACTATTAGTTAAATATAATGTGTTTAACAATAATAACTTCTAAACATCTTTGATAGAATATTAATTATTTAAGAAATTCAATCACAGCAATAACGGGACAGTGACGTATAGTGAAGCTCGAAATGGCGTTAAGGAACTATAAGGCTACGTTCATATTACTATGTTTTTTTACTAAAACAATTAATTAATTAATTTTAACAAGTAATCTCATGAGATTGTTAAACACAACATCATTTTTTTTAACCGACTTAATTGGCCACAGTATATGTAAGTGTTTCCTTTACTATTACCGGCTACATCATCAGACCCTGAATACCGTCCCTTATCAGAGTGCTTCTCAAGAAAAAACAAACGAGCCCAAACTCGATGGGGTTGCATTGTTTGTTTCCAGAGTTGCCGTGGGCACCTTCCGGCTTCATTTTTATACCAGCTCAATGAAACCGTAATATTGAATCGTCATCGGGTTTACATACATATTCCAAATTTCAGACCATTCCATTAAGTAGTAGCGGAAAAGACTGCTTCAAAACTGAATTGCAAGAATTGACCTAAACAAGCCAACAGACAGACGGACAAACAAACAGGTAGGTACATTGTAAAAATTCGTTTATGTAGGTAAAATAAAATGAAAAATTGGCATTTTATTAAAATAATCTTTAAATCTCTTTATGAAACGAGCTTTAGAATTCTATTACGTCACTTTTTAGTTCTTTTAACGCGACCGTGGCGGTATGGAGGTGACGTATCCATGCCAATCAAACATTTAGATAAAATTACAAATGAACTATTGAACTTTATTTAAATATTACCTTTGATTCCGAATCAGCATTAATTAATAAATATAACATTATAAAACATCAAATACACAGGATTCTCTTACCTTGATAAAATTGGAGTCGTATGAAGAAACCTATTTTTGGTGCAAACGCCACGCGACCACTCTAAACACATTTCACGGACTAACTGCTGTCATTTGAAACCAAATGGCGACTACCATAGACTAAAAATGCTGCCATAATTCAAAATGTTCATGTATTGTGGCGTTTCATTGCCAGGAACATATTAAAAATGCGGTCGCGTATGCCGGAAATTCCGCAAGCGCTATTTCGCGGGACAGATTAAAATCTGTATTTGTCAAAGAAATTTCTATGTAAACGCACTTGTTTTACGGTTTAAAATTAAAGATCGGTTCATAACTGACCGGGACACAACCGTTGACTTTTAAACAGTCTAATTTAGTATTTTTTATCTAACTTCAAATTTGTCGTGGAGGGTGTGGGACACGTCAAAATAGCACCTCCTTTTTTCTTATTTAGGCTATATTTTAAATTTAACATGCTTGTTTTGCATAATTCTAGAGTGTTTCTGAAGTTAATAAGTTATTTAATGTAAAAAAAAAATATATCATTTGATATGCTTTCTTTAAATTCGAATAATCAGCCATGAAAGTCATGGGACACGACTTTTTTCAACCAACAACTTTTTCTGAAAACGCCCAGACAATCTCATATAAATTGACCTACTCCTAAAATAAGTTCTAGGTTTGTACTATGGGATCGATATAAAATATTTATATAGAGCAAAAAAATACTTTTTCACAACACTGATCGGAAATATGGCCATAGATGGTCTTGTTTGGGGTCACGAAACGTCACTTGTAAGGACAGACCAAGAATGTTTTCGTCGGCGTGTTTGCTGATTGGTCGAGAACATTGTTGTCCAACTTTAAGAACCAATGAAAATCAATCAATCAATTTTTGTGTCATAGCTCCTTAAAACTAAAAATTGAAATCGACCAATCAGAACACACCATTTTGTGTCATAAAATATTAGGTGTATTTTTGCTAAAAGATACACAGATTAAAAACTATGTCAATGATTTTTTTTTAAATGTAATTCAAACTTGGCCCCTAGTCTCGAACCACTAGAGATTAAATTACATGGGAGATATGGCGAAACAAATAGGTACAATTGTATATGGAGTTGACATCTTCATGTTGCATGTTAGTTTATTAATCTCGAGTGCCACGAGAATAGGGGTCCAGATTAAAAAAAAGTTATCTATGGTAAAATTGGCGGTGATGTCATATGAACATGAATTAAAATTTGAGTTTTATTTTATTTCCTCTCAGTTGTTGTGAAAAGCACTATGTCTGCCTCGGTAGAAAGTGCAATTTATGGACTCGTACACTAGAGGGCCTCAACTACGTTTCGGCCCTCTATATGACTTGTCCAAAAATCGCGTCCTTTCTATCCTCTGCAACAATGTACTATTTCACAACACTGCTCGGAAATATGGCCATAGATGGTCTTGTTTGGGGTCACAAAACGTCACTTATAAGGACAGACCAAAAATGTTTTTGCCGGCGTGTTTGCTGATTGGGCGAGAACATTGTTGTCCAACTTTAAGAACCAATGAAAATCAATCAATCATTTTTTGAGTCATAGCTCCTTAAAATGAAAAATTGAAACCGATCAATCAGAACACACACCATTTTGTGTCGTAAAATATTAGGTGTATTTTTGCTAAAAGATACACAGACTAAAAACTATGTCACTGCTTTTTTTTAAATGTAATTCAAACTTGGCCCCTAATCTCGAACCACTGGAGTGGAAATTACATGGGAGATATGGCGAAACAAATACAATTTTATATGGAGTTGACATCTTCATCTCGCATGTTAGTTTATTAATCTCGAGTGCCACGAAATAGGGGTCCAGATTAAAAAAACGTAATCTATGGTAAAATTAGAGGTGATGTCACATTAACATGAATTAAAATTTGAGTTTTGAATATGAATTTTTATTTTATTTCCTCTCAGTAGTTGTGAAAAGCAGTATGTCTGCCTCGGTAGAAAGTGCAATTTATGGACTCGTACACTAGCCCGTACGTTTCGGCCCTCTATATGACTCGTCCAAAAATCGCGTACTTTCTATACTCTGCAACAATGTACTAAAGTACATAGAAAACATCCACTCAAATATTTGCCCCATGTCCATAATCACGTACTGTAGGACATCACGTAAGATATTTTGAATTATTTACACGCTTGATCGTTCGTTACTTTCAGATTCTGTTTAAAACAAAATAGCCATTAACTTTACTATAGGTAAAAACTCGTTTGCGGAAATATTGAGGTTATATGTCAAACAGTACTGATTTGTTTACATCTTTTGCCATTTCTAATGACCCTGACTTTAGGCTAACGCGTCTTCAAACCAATACACACCCGAAAAACATTACCATCCCTCTAAGTCGGAATAAAAAGACTTAAAATAAAATTACCTCAATAGCATGAAAACAACAAACTTATTTGCATTTTAAGTGATTACCCCGTTTATAAGTTAACGTAATAGCCTCATCATCAAAGCTCTACGTATTTACGTGTACGTCATCACTGATTACAGAAGCCTGTTTAAAAATAACTGCTGAGTCAGCTCGTGCCTTGCACTGATTCCAGAAGGGCAAGGTCGGGCACGCGATCAAGATTATCTGTATAGCTTTAAGTAATCAGTATGTAATAACCAAGCGTACCTATATTATCGAATTTCATTCCATCCATTGTGTCATTTCATCTAGTTTCATTTCATCGATCGCTATTGTCTGCTAAAACCATGATAGTCAGGATTTCTTAAACATTACTTACGTAAAGTTAGGATAGACTTCCCGCGATCTTTACAAGGTCGTCACTCCATCTTGTTGGAGGCTTACCTACAGCCCACAGGTCTGAGTGGAGAGCCTTGGGGAGGCCTATGTCCAGCAGTGGACGGCTTTCGGCTGACATGATGATGATGATGATGAGGATAGACTTATCACTATCAGTACCTTTACCATGAGTTACAATTACCGTAATCGCTAGCAAATCGAATGCTCTGTCCCTCGCATTCTATAAGAACACTGCGAGGTCTGCGAGGGACAGACCATCGACTCGCTAGCGAATACGTTAATTGTAACTGATGGTAAGGGTACAGTTGAGTTTTGTATCGTCATATCATGTAGTTAGCGATTATTTTTTTATGGCACGTAGAAGGAAACGAGCACACAGAACACCTGATGTTGAGTGAAACCTGTGACCGGTTCGCTAATGTTTGACCAAAAAACGTTTCACCAAATGATTCATTTCATAAACATATAATTTGACAAACCGCTTTTTTTTTCCGAAACTGTAAATATTTCAGAATTTTTAAAAAACAAACCTTACCTTACCTATAGGATTCTACACGATAGTCCTGAAATAAATCCTGAAATATTTATAGTGTCGGAAAAAATAGCGGTTTGTCAAATGATATGTTTGTAAAATGAATCATTTGGTGACACGTTTTTTGGTAAAACGACAGGACCCCCCTGTGACCCGTAGACTAGAAGACTACAATCTAAAGACTGAAATCCGCAAATCCTAAGACCGCAAATGCGTTGCCAACCCTGAGGACTAAGATGGAATGCCTCTATGCTAGTAATTTCACCGGCTGTCTTATCCCCACACCGGAACACAACAATGCGAATGCCGCTTGGCGGTAGGTTAAGATAAGATGGTGTTAACGATCAACGGAACCTGAACACTAAAACATAATTATGATTGAAATGTGAGTCTAGAGTAACAGTTTACGTTATTCCTATACGTTTTGTCAGTTTCGAAAATCGTTTAGCTCTAAGTATAGCTAAAACCTTAAAAGTACGTGAAAGATTTCGAAATGCTAACGAAGTTAAAAAATACTGAGAAGCTCTAAAACCAACGCTTGAAATAAAGTTGCGCAAATTGTTGAAGAAATGTTTGTGAAATTGTTTCTTAATAACGGTCACTTGTTTGCTTTCCTGAGGGTTCAGAAATCATGTCACTTTTCAACTTGTTGACGAATTGTGAACCGGCGAGTGTAAGTTGTTTTTTGTATGGCAAAGAGAAGGCACACGAATACTCAAGCCACCTGATGGTAAGTAGGATAAGTTTATGTTTCATTCGATTCGGCTGAACAAGCAGCTTGGGCAAAGCTGTAGGAGAACCTAAAGCTATTCCACTGCGACGCACGCTTTGCACACACACGTGATAAAAATTCTCGTCGTATCAATACGTATGTAGATAATCCTACGGCGTCAAATGACGTCACTGACACACGCCTAGAATAATTACTGTCATACTCACGTGTAGTGTGTGCATTCATAGCGTCGAAGGGATTCCGGCTTTACTCTACCTTACGAGTATAAGCCAATTTTCAACGAACTTCTTCAGTTTGCCGTATTACTTCCCTCAGTGAGTGAAGACAGTCGATCGAAAAGAGTGCTATTTAAGAGAGTGACCTCTCAGGGCCCCGATTCTAGAGTCTTTGATCTGTATTGTCTACGTTTAGATAGCTCTTATTTACTTGACAGTAATGGCAGCCGAGTTAAAACCAATACCATAACAGATACAGACGATATGATTTTTACCGCCTAGAATAGAGACCCAGGCCCTAGACAAGATGCATAACGCTTACGTAAACGATTAACGAAAACTGTCAAAATTGTCAGAATTGGCGTAGGGACTAATCCCTACGCCAATTCCTAAGAAAGACGTTCGGCTGCTTACGTCTATCACATTTTCGATGCGATAATCAGAGCTCGGAATAGGTAGTGCCTATTTACCTAAACTTCGCGGGAGGACGTAACTAAGAGTGGTTACAACCACCAAAAATATGTATTTCTTATTATTGAATGCGGGATTTCCAGGGATTGACTGTATTATTCTAAAGTAATACATTTAACTTTACTTATAAATCTTGCTATATTGCATATTATTTATTTATTTATCTTGAAACAAAATAACAATCAGTCATGAAACAATATAATATAGATCAAATTGAATCAAAGGGAGCCTGAAATTTGATCTTTTTTAGTCGATTTAAATAGAATTATAATATCGTATAGAATGTATTCAACAAAAACAGATGTAGCCGACACTTTAGACGTGTACTTACTACCTGCTGCAGTTTGCGACCCTGATGATAACAGGACGCTCTCTAAGGACATGCGAGTGCGAAAGAGATAGCACGATGCTTTACGATATTATAATTCTATTTAAATCAACTAAAAAAGATCAAATTTCAAGCTTCCTTTGATTCAATTTGATCTATATTATATTGTTTTATGACTGATTGTTATTTCAAGATAAATAAATAAATAATATGCAATATAGCAAGATTTATAAGTAAAGTTAAATGTATTAAGCCTTTAGAGTAATACATTCAATACCGGAAAATCCCGCATTCAATAAAAAGAAAAATAATTCTTTTTGGTGGTTGTAACCACTCTTAGTTACGTCCTCCCGCGAAGTTTAGGTAAATAGGCACTACCTATTCCGAGCTCTGGCGATAATGTACGAAGAATGCACCTTTTTAACCCTTAATTTGGCAGAGACTTCGATACCGTAAAATTACAAATTTTATTAAATATGTTGGTTAATAGAAGTTACAGGAGTACAGAAAAAATATTTAAAAAAATCTAGTTTTTTTAGATTTTGAGAAAAACTATGTCCGTCATACCGGACATTGCCAAATATGCGGGATATTATTATATGTCCGCCGTGCCGGACAATGCCAAATTATTAGATATAAAAGAAATACATAAAAAGGGAAGAAAATGTTAAAATAACGTTACTTTGGTATATTATTTATGTTGTATGAAACTATGAAAGCGTACATTGACAGTGTTGTGTGCGAACTTTGTAATAATTTTTTGATCCGTGGATATTAATGACTAAAATTAAAATTCGTGAGGTACATTTAGACATCTTCAAAGGCTCATGAGAAATGAATTTTGGGGGGATCTGAATAAATATTTAGGATTTCCAAATACTTTCTACAAATTTACGTGTTTTGCTGATGACGTTGGGGTCCCTTGATCGAGTTTTTCTCGTTGCGTTTGTCAGTGTAGGTAAAGATGGAAATGATGAAATAGACAGAATATTGTAATTTTTATTTGTTCAAAGAATCGTCCATATCTTGCATATTACTTCAAGACTGCATGCCGGATCGTAATTTCGTACCTCGTTATTAAATTGGGTAATATTTTAAATAGCAAGGCATCATAAAAGTGATGCCAAAGAAGCTGTTAGTAATGAAGCAAATTAACGCGCGACGAAATTTTTAGATCAAACGTTTGTTTGTAAGTTAGTACCGTAGGATTATGTCCGCCGTTTTTACATATTATATGTATAATTAAAGTGTATTGTGCAAAGAAGTTAATCATACATAGATAATTAACTGAATCTCACGGAGGCATATTCTATGACTAATTTTCGTCAGCAGGAGCTTCACCTGACTCAGACGTTGTATGTCATTTGCGTAAAAAAATTGCAGAATGGTCCCGCACCATTCACTGGTTTAAAGGAAATGAAAATTTTAAGCTCAGATTTCAGTACACGCATACAAATATTCATATTTTGAAGATTTTTTTAAAAATCTTATTTGTAACTCATCAGTCTACAACTTTGGCAAAGTCCGCCATGGCGGACAACCAGTAATTTATATAAGTCATTGAATCTATGGCGTTGTCCGGTGTGGCGGACAACACATTCAGAGGAAGTTTGAAATGAGAAAAAGTTGTAAAATGCACTAGTATTACACCTTCATGTTTCAATAATATAACGTTGTTTATTGTTTTGATACAAACACACATGCTTTTATAGTAAAAAACAAAAGATAAACGCATTAATTCTTCAATAAAAACAATTGACGTCCGACCCTGTGACATTTAGTTGGACAACTCGCATGATTATGGTTTTAATGCTTCAATATTATTTTTCTACCAAAAAACATTTATTTATCTACCGATTTTCATATAGCAAGAGATATAAATATGACGTAGTAAACTGATATAATTTTTTTTATGAGTTGTCCGTCCCACCGGACAAAATCAAATTAAGGGTTAAGGCTCCCAGCACCCTATTTGATGATTATTTAGATGCCCCCTTACAAATGATAATTCGGTATACATTGCAAAGTTAACAGGCTGATACATCACTGGGTTTCATATAAGCTGCGCCATGTACACTGAAATGTCACCTGTAACCTGTCATTGTTGGAATGTATTATATAGGCGGGGCTTAGAATCTTCTAAAAAATATCTTTACACATACGAACCTATTAGAAAAGGTATGTTTAAGATACGAATTTACTGCCAAAGAATTTAATTTAATTTTACATCTAGCTTAGCTAAAAAGTGTTACGTAGTGATCGTGGAAATTTTCATACTTTCAGATACGAAAAAAAGGCATTAAAATGAAACGAAAAGTTATATGAAGTTAGGTACCCATTGCACCCTGAAAAGCACTTATTTTTCCAAAGCATATCTATCTTGACGACGTTGTGAAACTAGCTGGTAGTGACCCTACCTAGCAACCTACCTAGTACTTAGCTAGCAGTCAGATTTCTAGTAAGGACGATTATGTGTGTGATGAGCGCGACTATTTGTTCAAGAATCTTGGATGTTTCCTATGTATGTACGATTTATCTATTTGTATGTTTGTTATTGTCTAGTGCACCATAGTACAAGTCTAGAACTTACTTTGGGACTGGGCCAATTTTTGTGAGATTGTGTCCTAATAACTTAGTCTTATGATTATTCTGGAAGGCAAAAACAAAGGAAAGAAAGGAAAAGAATGACCTAATAAGTCAGTAAGCCAATGTTTTGTCCTATCAGTAGTTAAAAAAGGTGATAAATAAAGAAAAAAACTATGAATTTGTCTACCGATAAAAGCATAGTATTTTAGTAAAGTAATGAATACCCGTTTTTTACGTAAGTTAGGCATAGACGTTCTCTAAACAAAAGAAACTACCTATTCAGAAAGAATCATAGATAACGACCTCACACTTTTTGTTAACACCTTGCCAAGAATATCGACAAAAGTAAGAAAAACATGAAAAAAACATTTAGAAACATTAGAAATCCTTAACGACGTAATGACTGGCCCAAAACTAATATTTTAACTGTCATCGACGTTTAATGGATTGTCCTTTACCCTACGGAAATGACTTAAAAGTTGGATTATAGCGATAAGGGCTGAATTGCCAGAGCTGAAACTCTATTTTTTATTAAGATCACTTGAGATAAACTTGCCGAGTCAAAGATAATAAAAAAAAAAACACTTTTGAACGGATTAAATAAAAAAACTCGGCAAAAAGTTTGTTTTTGAATAATCAAAGGACCATTATCATTTCGAAGTATCTCATACAATGTCACATGATGTTTTTGGTTCATACATAAATTACGATATTTTTTTATGTTATTAATATGCAAATTTAGTAGTTTCGCTTAACCTCGTAAGGCCCACCATACTACAAACAGGGAGTTCTTTGTGAGTCCGACTTTGAATCTACCATCAAGGCAATAAAGTTTCAATTACGTTTGTTCGATAATGCCTTTTTCAGTTAATGAATTTAGAAAAATAAACCTTATTCCCATTGCGACACAGTTCAAATTAGATTGCCTTGATTATGTACATTCTATTGTACAGTGGGCCTTACGAAGTTAAGTACCTATTATACATATTTTTTTGAGATGAGCCTAATCAGCACATTTTTCTATTGATTAATTCTTTATTGCAAATAATTGTCTAAGCTTTTAACAAACTCCTCTTGCGCGATTCGAAGTAAATTTAAAAATAAAAACACAAAAGAACTTACCTATAGAAATTCCAGCAAGAACCCCAACCAAAGTCACCACCAGCATGATATTGTCGATAAACCACTTCTTGACTCCAGTGGGGTCCACCTGAGCCGCCCGGTCTTCGGTAGTCTTCGGGCCCCTATCTCCAGGCCCCATCTTCGCGAACAGATACTCTGAAAAGCGTTCACCTTTCTCCATTACAGGCGAAATATAATCTTTCAATCCAGATCCCGTAGATCTGGCTTTGTTCAACGTTCCCTCTCTGATGGCAATTTTTTCGAATTTGTTCAAAATTTCAACACCGGCTTTTGTTAATTTTGCATCTATTTCTTTAAAAACTACACATGTTTTCGTCACGTGTTCTTTTTTATTAGGTACAGCTTGTACTTTTGACTAATTTGGATTAATTTCATTAAAAGTTTCATTAATGATTCGGCGTTTATCTAATTTAAATGCAATGCCATCTCAACACTCCACTGCTCATGACTAACCCATCGTATACTGTCCAGTTCAATCACTAGCTACCATGATATTTCCTTGTTACTATTATCTTCTGTTTTATCAAAATACTCATCATCTAATGCTGCTTTAGTTGCGTACAAGCCTTAACTACCACGAGCTTACACGGTATTGGGTGTGGAACAAAACGATTGATCCAATTTCAGTTTTTAGCTAAGGAAGCCATGTTTGTCAGTGCGCGCGCAAGCATCGATTGCGTGCAGTTGACTTAGTTGTATAAAATAGCTATAAATAGATTATTAAATTGCGAGCATTATGTCTTTGTGCTAAGAATGCATTTACTTATATATTTTCTAATCTTGTTACGGGTGCCAGTTAAATAGAGGAAATTGTTTTGAGCATGCGCAATGGGTTTAGGTCAATAAAACGTGTTAAGTTTTGTAAACAAAAAGTTCTGTTTTGATTTTGTTCAAAGACTCCTGTTTATTTGAGAAATTAATAGCAACTCTAAGATACTCAAAAAAAACAGAAACGTTGATTTTTAATTAATTTAATATATACAAAGATATCGCTAGTTAATTTCAACCGAAAACCAAATCATGTCTAAAATTATAATTATAATTCTTTTTTTTTTTCCAACTTCAATAACGTTCCACCGTCAACATTGTGCACCACGGGTGGACATAAAATTTTCTTAAATAGGTACTCGTAATAAAAATCCGATTCAAAATTTAATGTCTTCTTTTTCATATTATTCGATTCTCATTTATTATCATTTTATTTGTTATTATTAAAAGGGTGAATTTCAACAAGCGTCAAATTATCCTAATTTTGGTGGTATTTTTTATTTTCTTAGTAGGGTTTACAATTAAACGTTTAAGTGATGTCATTAGTCATTATAAAAACAGTGTTAAAATGGCCCTTTATTATACCAAGTGTTTTTTAAGATATAACGATTTTACTAATTATGTACCACCAAAATTGTTATTATCCACCAAAATTACTTTTCTTAGAAAAACTCACGATCAATAATAACATATCGGGCTAATTAAAATATAATCGTTAGGGAATCTTCCTTGTTATTTTTGAAAATCCAAAACGTAAGTTTCTAATATAATAAATAATGATTATTTGTTGTTTAAATAATTTTGGTGGAGACCAGAAATTTTGATAATTTTGGTGTTTCGCAAAAGCCACCAAAATTATAAAATTTAACATTTTTTTTAAATTAAAGACAAATGTTTTAGTTTAACAAAAACTTAACTCGTTACAGTTAAAAAGACACCATAAACATACTTGAAAAAACTATCACACAACAAAACTTTTTGCGAAATAATGACTTATCTAAGTTATCACGATTAATAAAGTGTATTTCATACCACCAAAATTAGATACTTATGTGCTTAGCGGGAAGACGCAGAAAGATGGTACAAATCTTTCACCGTCTATTGCTGGAGTGAAACTGAACGAACATCTGACGCTATATTTGTTTGTTTAATCACGTTTCGTTCGATCATAAAATCAATTTCAATATTCACCACCAAAATTAACTATTTCGCTTGGACAGTTTTATTTACACTGCTCCCAGTTTCCTTTTACTTGCAAATGCAATAATTGATACATTTTAAAATACCTCAACTAATAAGGAATACAGATAACTAAAATATAAGTCTAGTTGAGGCTTAATAAGTTTGTACCACGACATATCAGTATATGCGGGAAGTACAGGACACGACACCAAAATTGATTTTGGATTGAATTTTTTTTTTTACGATAAATATAATAAGTTAATAATAATTTTAACTTTGGCTCAATATGGTACTTTGAGTAAGATTATTTATAAAATAAATAGTTTTCCAATACATGTACTTTACACCCCAATTATCACGTCCGCCGCTCAAAAAATGTGGTTGAGATAATTACCCAAAACAATGATAATTAAAATACGAGGTACATTTTCAAAATCATCTTTTTAAATTCACGTCGCTTGAACTTTGAATTGTATCTAATAATTCCAATGAATTTAATTCATCAGTAGCTAGCACGAATAAAAAGTTATTTTAGTTCACAATGCATACAAATCATGCGAAGCTACTTTTTTAAATAATGAATCTTGGACTGCCGCCAAGCTACAGAACTCTTTTACTTTAGAAAGTACTAAAGGTAATTAACTTATTTTTTTAGGGTTCCGTGCCCGAAGGGAGCCCAGCGGGACCCTATTAATATATCGCGGGCTTCATACTAAAGGGGCGTATACGCAAAACCCTTACTTTTCAGGAGAGACAAAAAACTTTCTAAGTTTTTTTATATTTACCGATTGAGCTATAAATTTGCATGTGACCTTTTACATACTTCCTGGTTTAAGTTAAGTAAATGATTTTACGGTGATTATTTTAGAAATTTTTAATTATGTCATTACGCCTTTTTGGCTCGGCGATATTATGCGAACAGGAACTAAAAATGACTTAAAAAATACTTTGGATTTGCAGGCGTATAATATAAAACCTTCCCTATTCGATAATTTAATTTAATAAAAAATTAATCCAGTTCATAAGCATAAACATGATGACATTTCAATGTAAAATCGTCCAAAATATCTTTTTTTTTTCGAAATTCATACGTCTATGTGGCTTGACAAAAATAAAATATATAATTATTTTGTTATGAGGTCGTATAATACACACAATCGGTCATAATATATGACGTAATTTTATAGATCACACTAAACATCTATAGCCGTAATTACATACGCCTATGTGGACCGCTGATAATGAGTAACTCTGCTAAATAAATGCTTTACGGCGGCTGTACGTCTTTTTGGTTTGACAGTTTTTTTTCTATTCCAATTATACGCCGTAAAGTTTTTCATTCATTTAGCGAAAAATATAGGTCGCAAAATTATGATAAAATTAGAGAATGTGTATTACTAATACCGGAATCGAAGAAGAAGATTTTTCGGATTTTTGCATATACGCATTTTTTTATTTTTTTATTTTTTTATTATTATTTATTTAATTTTCTGTATATTAGGTTTTTTATAACAAATATTCAAATATAAAAGTAAAATAAAAATATTATTATTTATTATTATTACGCCCCTTTAGCATGAAGCCTGCGATATGCCTCCGCTGTCCGTCCGTCCGTCCGTCCTAACTTTTAAAAGCCGTATCTTTTGAATCGTAATAGATAGCGATTCGATTTTTTATCAGAAAGATTTAGTAACAAATATAAAAAAATGTAAAATAATAAAGGGGGCATAGAAGAAACATTTTTATCCAAAAAAAATTGTGACATTAATTTACGCCCCCACATTATCACAATCAGCTTGAGTATCCGTCGATAATATAATTGAGAAAGCAAGATATACAAATGTATGCGATATAAAATACGATTTATCCATTCACACTATATGTGTAACGCTAAAGGAGAATGGGCAAAAATTTATGAACGCTGGCCTAGAAACTAATAACAATAAACAATATATCCTCGGATATCTTCTACAACGATTTTGTGTAGCGGGAAACCTCAAATAACTGTTTTTTTTAATCTGGAACATCGGGACGCCTACATAGGACTTTAGCATAATTGCTATGAAATACCGCCGTCTGTGCATTGCGATAACTTATTTCACACAAAGATTTCGAACTACCTGCCATAGTAATAGTTTTACAACTTAGAATTACCTATCCGGTGTCATATCGCTTGTCGTTATTGGTCATATAGGCCAATTTGCCCACCCTCCTTTTATAAAACAATGATTTTTGGGTGAGAAAGTAGATAATGGTAAAGTTTAAAATGTTTAGTGATGTAGTCACTCAAGAGGATGCCGATCGTCCAGTGGCGCGCCCTAATTACATTAATATTAATGCGTTTTCTAATAATAATAGTTTATTAGAAAACACATTCGTAGTATTGAGGGGCCACTGGACGGTCGGCGAAGTCTTAAGTAAATGTTTTAAATAATACAATAGACCTTTAGCAATTACGCAGCTTGTTAAAAAAATACTAACAAGCAAAGTTAAGCAATCACAGGCGGAGTGGTGACCGCTTACAACGGTAGGTTCTCCTAACTTTGAATGACAACCTATTAAAGGGTTACCTATCTGAAACACTAAAAAACGTTTGCCAGCTGTTTCATTTGCCATAATTTTCATTTGTCCGAAAGTCATTTTTCTCTGAAACTGTTTAACTTTCCTGAATTGTTATAAAATAAACCTAACCTAACCTACAGGTTCTGTAAGTATATCTCATTAAACATTTTGAAAAGTTATTGGGTTCAGAATAAAATGAAAATTATGAGAAATGAAAATTATGGCAAATGAAACAGCTGGCAAATGTTTTAGTGTTTGCGATAGGATACCCTATTAAAGAGATATTTAAAGTTTCAAACACCTTTCACAGTAAGTTCAAGATCGACAAAATAAGTCTATACCTAAGAAGCATAACACAGTAACTGCAAATAGGACGATCAAATTGCAACCGTATGTTAAAAGTAATACGATTTCGATTTAAATTGACTGTCACAATTCTATTGAGATACTTTACTGAACTATAAATACAAAACATGTGTATCTAAATTTACTTGCCAAAGTGACTCGACAAATGCTAAGAGTTTATCGTGATTCGATCGCGATCGGTGATCTTAGAAATAATTAGGTTGATTTAATTAAAGATGAATATTGCATAATTAGGTACTCTCATTAAGATTTGCCTAAATAATGATCTGTTAAAGCTTGCCAAGTTCCAATTAACGCAAGGGACAAAGTTATAGGGTTCATTATAGCTCTGTCCCTTTTACTTTCTATATTCTATAATCTATGCTCCACCTTTTGTAAAATGCAGAAATCCCTACAGACTGGACTAAAAAATAAGAAACTGACTGGCATATTCATCGATCAACGCACACAGCATAGCACATGGACCTAGGACTTGAATCATATATAAATAATAAATAATAAATATCAGGGGACAATGTCACACCAATTGAGCTAGTCCCAAACTAAGCTCTAGGCTTGTACTATGAGTACTAGACAACGATATAAATACTAATATAGAGAAATATATACTTAAATACATAGAAAACATCCATGACTCGGGAACAAATATTCACGCTCACCACACATATATCTGCCCTTACCGGGATTTGAACCCAGGACCTCTAGCTTCGTAGGCAGGGTCACTACCAACTAGGCCAGCGCGTCGTCAAAATATGGAATATGGTATACTATCGCAAACACTAAAAACGTTTGCCATAATTTTCATTTCCCATAATTTTAATTTTAAACTGAACCCAGTAACTTTTCAAAATGTTTAATGAGATATACTTACAGAACCTGATATAAACCTGACCTAACCTAGGTTAGGTTTATTTTATAACAATTCAGCAAAGTTAAACGGTTTCAGAGAAAAATGACTTTCGGACAAATGAAAATTATGGCAAATGAAACAGCTTGCAAACGTTTTTTAGTATTTCAGATAGGTAACCATGGAATATTCGTTGGATATCCTAGGGGTGCCACTAAGAAGGGATTTTTGAAATTTCATCCCCTATGGGGTTAAAATAGGGGGGAGGGGGGGGGGGGGGTTAACGGTTACGAAGTCTTCTAGTCTAGTATTATGTTTTATTAATTCATAGACGATGTGCTAGCCTAGTTGGTAGTGACCCTACCTACGAAGCTAGCGGTCCTCGATTTGATTCCCAGTATGGGCAAATATTTATTGTGATGAGCGCGAGTATTTGTTTTTGAGTTTTGGATGTATTTTATGTATTTAAGTATCTATTTCTCTACGTCTATTCGTGTGAGTCCCCTGACATTTCTTTATTTATTGCCTGGGACCTATGCACCCCGAACAGCACCTTTTATTTTTCCAAAGTATACCTATCTTGACGACGTTTTTAAACTAGTTGGTACCTAAGAAGCTAGCAGTCCCAGGGTCTTGTACTTTATGTATGATGAGCGCGACTATTTATCCTCAGGTTTGGATGTTTTCTATGTATTTATGTACGATCTATCTATATTTTGTATATTTGTCATTGTCTAGTTTGGGACTATTTCAATTCGTGTGAGATTGTCGCCTGACATTTATTTATTATTATTTATGACTAATTTGTACGCAAAGAATTAGTTTTCCGCTTCTTCCCCTATGTTTCCATTAGAAGTCTATTTCCTAAAATCCCTTAGTGAACTAACTAGGTACTCAAGGAATATTCCTTCCAAAATTTCGAGTTTCAGGGTCTAGGCTGTGCCTTAGAATAATAGGTAACAGGCAAAATGATAGTCTCATACTTGGCGACACGTTGGCCTAGTTGGTAGCAACCCTGCCTACGAAACTAGCGGTCCTGCGTTCAAATCCCGGTAAGGGCAGATATTTGCGTGACGAGCACGAATATTTGTTTCTGAATCGTGGATGTTTTCTATGAATTTAAGTATATATTTCTCTATATAAGTATTTATATCGTTGTCTAGTGCCCATAGTACAAGCCTAGAGCTTAGTTTGGGACTAGGTCAATAGGTGTGACATTGTCCCCTCTGATATTTATACAGCTGAGACGCGTCAAACTTGAAGCCACAAAAAAGTAAGCACGTAAGCGTACCTATAATCTTTTCATACGTCCGCCGACGATATACACATGTGCACAAATGAGGTCGTTAGTCAGCATATTTAATCTACAGTAACCGATAAACAGTCAAAACAGACTCATTGCACTTCCATAGAGTTTCTGAATATTGATAAGGCTGACAGCAGAAAAAAAATGCTAATACTACATTACTGCAGAGGCCGTGAAGTAAGGGATTTAAGGACGAGTTTGGGATAAAAACGAATCCTTCAATCCCTGTTCCGGCTGAGGATTGTAGTCCTGTTCTCAAGCAATGTGAGGAAATATTAAAAGTACATTACTGCAATCTTACGACGGTAATCTCAAGACTGCAATATTACGATGGCAATCATAAGACTGCAATCTTTCGATGGCAATCTCAAGACTGCAATATTACGATGGAAATCTCAGTACCGCAATCTTACGATGGCAATCTCAAGACTGCAATATTACGATGGCAATCTCAAGACTGCAATATTACGATGGCAATCTCAAGACGGCAATCTCAAGACTGCAATATTACAATGAAAATCTTAAGACTGCAATCTTAGGATGGAAATCTCAAGACTGCAATATTACGATGGCAATCTCAAGACTGCAATATTACGATGGCAATCTCAAAACTGCAACCTAATAAGAATAATAATTTTCCTTTGTCAGTTTAATGTTAGTAAGCAAAGGGCATTGGGTAAATTTGTTTGAAGAATATTGTCATTTTTTTTTTCAGCGGCCACGGATGATTTTTACGTAGTTATTTAGAGGACCTCTAAATACACATATATATCGGTCATTCTCCAGACAGCCATTTCTGTATGTCCTCGGGCTTAAAAAATATAAAACTATTGAATTTGGTATAATTTATATTTTTTCTTCCTAGAAGGTACTCGTATTGAGGTGTACATGAATTTTCAAGTAAATATTCAATACCTTTCTAGGAGAAAAAAAAAATCAATACCCCATTCTCCTAATTAACACCGCGCGTCCCACTTCCGAAATCACTAATATAACTATTTTCCCCGATCATATACAAGAGGAAAGATGAATGAAAGTATTTTTATTTAATTTATTTATTTATTTATTTATTTATTTATGGATCCATGGAAAACCAACAGCTTTACAAAAATTTAGAATTAAGATTAACAACACAAAGCCAATTACAGGTTCTCACATTTAGCAATTAAGTATGTTGAAAAAGAATGAGCCTTACAGCGATTATACAGTGCAAATATGTTACAACTACTACAGGTCACCAAACATTTACTGTGAACTATAACTATGCTACCGGCAGCACAAACCCCGCACTCGAAAGATTTATCTTGGATTAAGATTGTTTACAAAAAATTGAATTAATTTATTTTTAATAGTGTTAATATTACTTGCAAATATGTCAAAGTCTAATACATCATTCATTAACACTTTATTCAAACTCCTAGTAGCTCTGCACAAAAAACTATTTTTTCTATAATTAGTTGAAGCCCGGGAAACAGAAATAGGACGATAATTCCGCACACTCCTAGAGGGAATATTAAAAGAGACTCTGCCCAACAAATCAGGACAATCAACATTACTGTTAACGATATTTAGTAGGTAAACTATATCGGCAACCTCCCGGCGCTTTACAAGCGGTAACAGATGGTGAAGCTTACACAGGTTAAAGTAATTGCCGGAACTATACTTTACATTTAATTTATAGCAAAGAAATTTAACAAATTTAATTTGCAAACGTTCAATCCTATCAATATAAACTTGATATTGGGGATTCCAGATCTGAGATGCATATTCCAACCTGCTCCTCACGTAAGCACAATATAAGATTTTCAAGGTCTTAGGACGCGAAAAACAAGCTGAACTACGCATTATAAAACCAAGGGACTTGGCAGCTTTAGATACTATTTCATTAATATGATCATTAAAAATAAGTTTAGAATCGTGGATGACCCCCAAGTCACGCATGCTTGACACTTTTTGAAGAATGTTTCCCTTCAACGTGTAAGAGGTAGAAATGGGAGTCAATTTCCGTGAAAAAGTTAATGTAAAACACTTAGAAGGATTGAGGTCCAACTTATTGAAAATACAGTAATCATCTAGACGGCGAAAATCGGATTGTAAAGCAGTAGCATCATCTAGTGACGTAATTTCGGCAAAGATTTTCATATCGTCTGCAAAACAAAGAAGCCTAGCAAAACGGAAACAGTGTTTAATGTCATTAACAAAAATATTGAAAAGGAGCGGTCCTAACAACGACCCCTGGGGAACTCCACTAGGAATGGTCACCCAGCTTGACATATAATTGTTAATGACGACTGACTGACATCTATTAACTATGTAGGACGCGAACCACCTCAAGAGGTCACCTCTTATACCGACTAAACAAAGCTTTCTTAATAATATGTCATGGTCAATCCGATCGAATGCTTTACTGTAATCAGTATAAATTACATCTATTTGACGACCACCATCCATTGCCTGAGAAACAGTATCATTTAGTATAACAAGATTAGATACCGTTGACCTACGATGCGCGAAACCATGTTGGGTGAGATCCAAAGAATTTTTCAATGCTGAGGAGACCTGCGTGTGGACCACTTTTTCCATAACTTTGGCCAGGATGCACAGCTTTGAAATAGGCCTATAATTAGCCACGTCTGTCTTAGGGCCTTTCTTTAAAACTGGCGTGATGAAGGCTGATTTCCAAACTGAAGGAACTGTGCATTCGGCAAATGACCGACGAAACAATAACACGATAGGCTTGGTTAGAGCTTCAGCGCAGTTAATGTAATATAAAGCAGGTACCTGATCCGGACCCGCAGACTTACTAGGATCCAAACTTGATAAAAGTTTAGTGAGCACAGCAGGGTCAATAGAGATACTGGCCATATCACCGATTGAATCGACATCACCCCGAAAGATATCCTGATTACCCACATTGCCACTAGTAGATGGACTCAAAAAGCTTGTTTGAAAATAATCAGAGAAAACATTGCAGATGTCGATTCCAGTATTTGCTATAACGTCCTTAAACTGCACACTGCTAGGAATACCGTATGATTTAGAACGCGATTTAATAAAAGACCAAAACTGTTTGGGATTCTTAGCTATGTTGACTTCAACTGTCTCGATGTATTTAAGGAAACACTGTTTCTCTAAACATCTCACTCTATTCCTCTGAAACTCAAAAAAAATAAAATCACTCTTATTACCATAAAGCTTAAATTTACGATGGTATTTATGCTTTTCTTTAACAGCCTTTTTTAGCGAGGATGAATACCAAACGGGGAATGAACTCACCGAAATAAGCTTATGCGGGACATACTTGTCTCTCAGCAGGTTGAACTTAGCATAAAAGAGTTCGACACACTGATCTAATGTACGACTTGAAAACTCAAGGTCCCAATCTATATCCAAAAGGTCTAAATTCATTAATTTATAATTAGCTTTACCATAAAAATACTTCATAGTTGGCGCTATTTTTAAAGAAGTTTGCGAGACAAATGAAACGGTTATAACTAAGGCTTCATGATACGGGTCGATAGGCACGAGCGGAACTTGGCATTTCATAACGCCTACCTCATCACTGCTAAGCACAAGGTCCAATATCTTACCAAATTGGTTGATCACACCATTATATTGGCATAAGCCGAGAGTATTTAACTCGTCAATCAGGCTATATTCATCCGCTGAAGCGTAATTGGAGGGTAATAGGTGGTGATGAGCGGGTGTCCAGATAATATTACTTAAATTGAAATCACCAACAACTAGGTATTTATCATCAGAATTAGAATTATTGAGCACCACCTCACCCAACCGACAAAGAAAGTTGGAAAGCTGATCGGAAAAAGAGTAACCTTGACCCTGTTTACATAGGTATAAAACACATAAATGCAACTTAACCGTGGTGTTAAGAGTGCTTTTTAACATCAAAGTAAGCCACAAGTCTTCCGCTGACGAATGATAGGTAGTTTGCGGAACGACAGCCAATTCTTTACGTGTAGCGATAATGACACCACCCCCACGGCTCTGCCCGGTCAGTGCTAGATCCCGATCTCGCCGCCAAACAACATACCTATCATCAAAGAGTTCCGCGTCCGCGATACTGTCAACAAGCCACGTCTCCGTTAGCAAAACAATGTCATAGGATGCTAAAAGAATATTGCGATAAAAGTTCAATGTTTTAGATCGAAGCCCCCTGACATTCTGATAATAAATAGAAAGCGATCCGTTATCACTATTAGCCATTTATATAACAAAAACCTAGAGTAAACAATGAGAGTAATACATAAAACAAATACCGAGAACAGAATATATATATTGGGACTGTATTAATAGGTGCGAAAAGTATGTGCGAAGCGTAATGAAAGATAAGATATCCAAATTACAAAAAAAATACCTAATTTATTTAGTAATATATCACTAAGATATAAAATAAAGAAACTTTGTCCCGATACGTGTACTAATTCACGCGCCGCTTTCATTCTTGTCCGTGCAAGGCCATTGAAGAAATAGACAGACGTCCGTAATGCATTTTGCGTGAGCAGACACTCATGTCAAGACCCTCTTAAGAGAAAGACGTGTTAATGTTGTGTGGATCGCACACTACAAATGTAAGTATCTAATTCGCATGTTTTGGTTCTCGTAAATTCTAATTAACACGTTCACGTTTTTAAAATCAGCCAATAACTCTATAGCTCTGTAAATTATTGTATACATTAAGAACCTCAGTATTTAACAGTTACTGGATTATGTAGTTTATCACATGTACCTAAAAGAAGTTATATTTTTTTTATCAAGAATCCCTAATACACACGTCTAATTCACGGGCCAAAAATGAACGCGTTAATTAGTTTAAGAGTAGTAAAAAAGGTTTTTGGTACATAAAAGTATTTTATTTCTAATTTCTCGCTTAAGCTAAACCAGTTTAAATTAATTTACAGGAATATTTTTTTTACAAAAATGTAATTCCCGGAAGAATGATGACATGATTAGAATGACATATATTGTGTCAAACTGGTGTTATTAGAGGGGCCCTAACCTTAAAATCATCCTTATGATCGTATCTGTGTGCTTAAGTGTTTGGACAATATGTTTTTTAGAGGTTATTTTATTTTTCCTAGCATATTTCTCTTGGAAAACATGAAAATTTTGCTGACCGCATTAAAAAGTTGCATTTTGACAATAAGTGACAACTGTAATTTTAATCATGTAAGGAAAATCCTAGGGACCCGGCATCATTCTTCATATTTTTATAAATTATGTATTAAAACCACCCGCAATAATTAAACTACATACTTAAAGTTGAATGTCTGTATGTTATGTTACATAACTTATGTATGTAAAGCTTAAACGGCTCGACGGATTTTAGCATTATGAATTATGAGGTGTCCTTAGATTCAATAAAATTAAGTAGTTTATTTATATCCTTTTAGTTCATCGGGTTTTTAAATTACTTTTTTTAAAGATAGATAGGAAATGTAAAAAGTAGGAGGAAGAAGTATTATTTTTTCTTTAGCAGATACGGCAATTTATTTGCTATCGTTTGTTCATAATCCTAAGGTATAATATAAAGTTATTAATTCTGTTTTTTTTATCGTTTTCATTGTTAATTATAGAACGATTATTTCAGTGAAATATTAGTTAGCTTATTATGTATGTATATCGTGATGGATTTTTTATGTTCCTAATAGTTTCAACGTTGCAATATAATAAATATGATAAAATTAATAGACAGTCTGACAGTTTTTGTCTTATTTCCTAAAAAACATATATTTGGCATGAACATTTATCTAATAAACGCGTAGTTTTTTTAATTCGCAAGCAAGTAAACCTAATTAACGCATCGCTTTTCTAATTCGCGCGTCACGCAAATATTAAAACCCTTCTAGTTAATTAACCGCTAATAATAATTAAGTGCCCAATAAATATTAAAGTTTGAATGGTCGATATGTTACTACATTTTGCATAAATTTTATCAAAAACCAAGTGGAAAAAAAGGGCTGTGTTAATTAGACTGAGAACACAATTCTGGAGAATGACCGATATATATGATTTATGGCGTTAAATAATATCGGAGCGGAGATTTTAAAGATTTAATTATTCAGTTTTTAGTACAAAAGTACGCCCAAGTGTGAATATTTAAATATCTCGGCTCCGATGCACTTAAGAGTATTACATTACATAACAAAATATGTTTATTTTTAATAATTCTATCATAATTTACCACTTTTACGAGTGGCTGATCACCTTGAAAATGTATGAATTTTACAAATGACAACACTTTTACCCAAACCCCTTTAAAAAGTTAGAGCAGTGGAAAATAATGTTTTTTCTTAGGTTTTTTCATACATTACTTCTTGGCCTAGGCTGGTACTTCACGGCCTCTGCAGTGTACTATTATTGTGTGTAAAGGAAAAGTAATAACAATATTCGGAAACTTCATGGTTGTGCCATGAGTCAGGATTGAGTTATCGGCCGGGCACTGTAGTGTCAGTGGCATCAAATCGGTCTGTGAACTAGGTTTCTACGTGTTATTCTCATACACCGGATTGATGGGGGCAAAATGTACCAGTGCTAGTGATTCATTAAATATCGACTAAGTTTATCGACAACTTTTTTCGTGACATATGGATCTTGCATTTCTTGCAAAAGTAAGTCGTACCTATAACTTCTATATCTGAATGATCAGCTTTCCATGAAGATTAACGATTTTTTTTCTTTCGACGCATTTTTAACCGACTTAAAAAACAAGAAGGTTCTCAATTCGTCCGAATGCTATAGAATATTGCTGTACTGAATTAATTTGTTGTTCAATGTAATTTCAATAGTTGTCAAAAGTGACTCGAGTCCAGAGTCAATGTCAGATACCGGTTGTTTATAGTTGCGATAAGTATGAATAAAAGAGGTTTGCACATAATTAAAAGGTATCCAAACTTGGCCATTACTTATGATAATGATGATAAGAAATTGCTTTTTATCGATGTCGATAAACTTAGTCGACATTTAATGAATCACTAGCAATGGTACATTTTTGCCCCCGTGAATCCGGTGTATGGTTATTCTAATGGCTGTGCGTTGTCAGTCTGTCAGTCAGTCAGGGAATAGTTATCTAAATATACACCGTGCCCGGGACGTACCCGAAGGATTTTAACAGCGTGTTCCTGAGTTAATTTGAAGTTAAAAATGTCGTATAAAGTAGGCTCGATTCGGCCTATTTTTTAAGATACATCCATTTTTGTGAAAAAACTTGTTGCGAAAACTTAGGTGCAACACACCCTTATAAATGCGACGTTGCCACTTTTAAGCCTAGTAAAGTACAATAGTAAAGAACAATAGTGACCTAATTGAGAAATTTTAAATTTCGAGTTAGGTCTCTATGATAATAAATTTATGACTCAAAGTTTGAAAGCACAAATTTTGAATTAGGTCACTATTGTTCTAAAGGTGCGAATGTGTAGATTCATGTTAAAAAAAAAGTGAAAGTAAACTCGCACGCAAAAGTCCACTCAATAACTTCTAGAAATATGGTTTAAATTCGTCTGCAACATACCATGGACTTAGTTTACCTTAACCTTTTATGTGTCACTCATGAGAATGAATGAATATGACAAGTAAGCTAGTGTCATTGTCGTTGTTTACATGTCAACCAATGTGATTATTTTCTTAAAAAATACACAAAAGACGAGAATTATATAGAATCAATTAAGCACATATGCGTCATTTGCATTATATCAGTAACTTGTCCACTCTCAGCCAATAAACATTTTCATACGGACGTGAAAAAACTGCATCAAGCCAATAACAAAAAAGACGAAACTGATTGGCATATTAACGCACAGCCCAAACCGCTGGGTCTAGAGATTACAAAGGGCATTGGGTAAATTTGTTTGAAGAATATTGTCATATTTTTTTCAGCGGCCAAGGATGATTTTTACATAGTTATTTAGAGGACCTCTAAATACACATAGATATATATAATTTATGGCGGTAAATAATATCGGAGCGGAGATTTTAAAGATTTATTTATTCCGTTTTTAGTACAAAAGTACGCCCAAGTATGAATATTTAAATATCTCGGCTCCGATGCACTTTAGAGTATTACATTACATAACAAAATATGTTTATTTTTAATAATTCTATCATAATTTACCACTTTTATGAATGGCCGCTCACCTTTAAAATGTATGAATGTTACAAATGACAACACTTTTACCCAAACCCCTTTATCACGCAGGTTTCTTATGATATCTAGGGAAGCATTAAGAAAGGATTTTTCGAAAATCGACCCCCAACGGGAAGACTAGGGGGAGTAAAATATTTCGACGCGTACGAAGTCGCGGGCGTCCTCTGTTTTGTAGATATAATTTGCATTGCATAGATTTCTACTTTCGTACAGTGCAACTATGTAAGATAGTTCCCCAGCAATTGCAACTGTAGTATTCTACATTTATTTTGCTAGTATCGACGATACGGGCCACTGAATTGGAAAATAGCAGCCATTGGTTTAGTTTTTAGGGCTCCGTATACCAAATACTGAAAAACAGAACTCTAATAAGATGATGTTGTCTGTCTTTCTATTATGACATTTCTGTATTATCACATAGCAATGCAGTTCAATTTACGCTGAGAGAAAAGGTCAGAGCTACATAACTGCTATAGCTCTGTCCTTTACGCTCGCCGTCAAATTAACTGCAAATCTCTGTGTTAATGTAATGTAATGTGTTGTCTTTAATATATTGACGAAATTAATGATTACTACCAGCAATTTTTGATACCAAAAACAGCGAACCAAGGGGTAGTTTCCATTCCATTTAAAATAACGAGAAAGTTCTTAAGTTTATAGACAATGATTCTTCTCTAAATTTAAAATAAATGGCTAGAACTGTCAGGCAATGAAAGAAAGATCAATATGTATTCGTGACAAACAACAACGGACAAACAAATACGAACAAAAGTAAAGGTCCCAGAGGGCCCTGCCGAGATGCATTGCGCTAACTAGCGTTTCTATTCGTTCATTTTTAAACCAATCGCGTTACTGATAGATCACGTGACGTTTCGTATCACGTCATGTACCTGTGACGCGATTGGTTTAAAAACGAAACGAATAGAAACGCTAGTTAGCGTATTGCATCTTGGCAGGGCCCTCTGGTAACGAAAGGGTATTGAAGATTGTCCATGGCAGAGATATCCATCGTTGGCGTTGAATCAGTGGTGCGGACAGATCCGTCAGTGGCATTGAAAAAGTTTAGATGACATGATATTTTTCACGTTTTTCGTTACATTTTTTTTGCGGCATTCCATTTGCCTTGGTCTCTCCCGGGACGCTTTCTTCTCTCTCTTCTCGACCCATTTGTTCTATATAGTTGTAATCAACGAGTGAAAAACATCTGAAGTTCTAGATTTAGTTCATGATAAATAACTTATCATGATACAGATGTTTTTTTACGCTGTGTTTAGACAAAACGATTGAAGAAAGATTCTATGCATTATATTTTACGTTTACGGTGGAAATTAAGACAAAACTTGTTTAAGAATATTCTTTTGTTGGGTAAAAACGGTCCATTATATGCAAAGCTCGCATTTTGTAAAATAATTCTATACGCTTATATTGACGACGTGTTGGCCTAGTTGGTAGTGACCCTGCCGGCTAGCGGTCCCGGGTTCGATCCCCGGTATGAACAAATATTTGTGTGATGAGTGCGAGTATTTGTTTCCAAGACTTGGATGTTTTCTATGTACCTATGTCTCAATATATACAGGGTGTAATGTTAAGTGTGTCCAGGCGATTATTCCGTAAATATAACAGATATCAGAAAAAAATTAACTGATATCGAAAGTACGTTACCCAATGAGTAAAATCACATCACTAACTTTTTTTTTATAATACCGGAAATATCCCAAAAAGCCGTTCGTCGAAGGTTCAGTTTAAAAGGCCTAGTTATTTCACCATTATCATTATGATTCATGTTTTTTTTTATTTCTCACAGTTTATTCGTGTAAATTATGAATCTTATAGAGTTTATCTGTAAAATTTATTCGAATGACGAATAACGAATAAGAATAACCAAATTATTCGCGAATAACGAATGAAATTCTCGAATGATTATTATTATTCGAATAATTATTCGAATAAAAAATAATTCGTAATATTTTTATTCAAGAATAATTTATTCGTCGAATAATTTATTTGCGAATGCTTTACTTATTCGCGAATAAATTATCCACGAATGAATCATTCGACTACTTTTCGAATAACGAATAATTTATTAATTTATTAGAGAAAAATGGAGCAGGTATTTCAGTACATAATAATTATTCGTGGCAATTAATTCAACAAATAAATTATTCGCAAATAAAATTTTCGACGAATAATTTGTTCGAATAAGAATAATCATTCGAGAATCTCATTCGTTATTCGCGAATAATTTGGTTATTCTTATTCGTTATTCGTCAATCGAATAAATTCTATCAATAATATCAGTTTATAGTTTTCTGATATCTGTTATATCTTAACGATTACACCCTGTATATAATAAGTAAAATGACTTAAAAAGCATGTTCTTTTGCTTACTTAATCGAAAACTGACGAATTTGGGCTAGAAAGGGACAAACAAAAACTCGATATTCTGAAAAAAAACGATATTCTGAAACTAACCGCTTGAATTGAATTGAAGCATTCTACTTGAAACAAAAGTTAGGTAAGATGACGAGCACATTACTAAATTAGGTCAATCTCACCTTTATAGGTTAGGTTAGGTTAGAGTCGCGTCATGACGCGAAGCGCCTTAGCTTCGCGGAACAGGAGCTCCGCCACGCGGAGCTCCGTCTACTTTGTCGGACATTTCTTAGTGTTTTTGTGCATTATGCATATTAAACATTATACAAGGTATTTTATCATACTATTTTAGCAGAATATTCGGAATTACAAAATTTGTTCTTCCGTTTTGTCGGGATTGTGACATTCGGAAAAGAATTTTCCGGGATTCTAATAAGATGGAGATGTAATTATTCGGAATTTAAACAATCGTGATTGAAATTCGTGTTTATCAAATTCGGAAAAAATATTTTGAGTTTATGTACATCCTTTAAAATGCTGTTCGGTCGGACTTAACTAGTAGAGTCATTTTTACATTTTAAGTTGCTAAACCAATGACTCTTTAGTGTTAAAGTGACATAATTCAAAATAGGTCATTGATATTTATGTCAATTCTAATGCTACAGTGACTTATTTTTGGAAGGTTTTTATGGGCATATATTAACTTTAGTACATTTAATATTTACTAAGTTACAAACAAATATAATTGGTTAAGGAATGCGTAAGGAACGCAAAGAAGTTGTTTTGAGCTTGATTTTCATTTTAGGTCACTTTCGTTCTCACCGTGCGATATATGTGGTACCGGCAGTAAAATCGTTATAAAACCGTTTTGTTCGGCAATATTATAACACTTTATTTGTTTCTCTTTCCATTTATAGTAAACACGCATGATCGCGTGTTCTTCGTAAGTTTACAAGTTCAGATAAAGACAAAAAATAGGTCAAGACGTCAATGGACAATTCAAAAAGGAAACCCACTTGAGGGTTACGGTCTTACATATTAGTGGTTTACCTATGTATACTTCAAATACAAATGTTAAAGTAAATCTGTCTGTCCGTCTGTCAGTCTGTCTATGACGCTATCACTGCTAAATCGCTGAATCAATTTCGATGAAATTTGGTATGCAGATAGCATGAGTCCCATGGAAGAACACGGGACACTTTTGACCCTGGAAATTACTAATATTATGAATGTGGAAGTAACCATCTGTCTGCCTCTCTGTTACGGTTACACGGCTAAACCGCTGACCTGATTTCGATGAAATTCGTTATAAAGATTGCTTGATTCCCTTGGAAGAATATAGGATACCTTTTATCCCGGAAAATTTAATAGTTCTTGACGGAATAGCGATAGCTGACTCGACGCGGACGAAGCCGCGGGCAAGAGCTAATTGTAGATAAATAAATAGAGAATATCATGAGACCATCTCATATGAAATGAACTAAATAGTACAAAACTTCAAGCTTATACTAGAATGAAAAACATGCTTATACAGAAAAATGCATCAGAAACAAAACTCGCGCTCATCACAGAAATATTCGCCCTTACCAGGAATCGAACCTGGGATCGCTAGTTGCGTAGGCAGTTTCACTACCAACTAGCCTAAAAACGCGTCGACATACTTGTCTTTTCTATGCAACTTCTATAATTATTTTCACTTCTCAATCTCTTGAAGGTGAGCTGGAACAGATTCCGTAAAGATATAAGTTCCACTAGTATATCCGTATGTTTCTTTATTGTAGACATTATTTTAGTTATTTTGTTCAACAAAGTGTTTACTATTTTAACTAACAGGACTTAAAAAGCGTAAGTGGCAAATTGTTTGATTTACTATAAATGCAGCATCATTTGGTCAAAACACTTCACTTCTCGGTAGCTTACCTTTTAGTTGTTTAATTTTGGCAGCTGACTTTGACAGCTACAGAAAATAACCGCAAATCCAACTTGATTTCCAAATTTAAAAACATGCACTTCCGTCTTCCGTTAAACCGCCATTTGAATTTTGAACGGCACAAACAAAACACTCGCGTTCCAAATTCAAATTCGAATTTTGATTTTAGAACATGGCGGCGTGTTCTATCGAAGATTGCAAGCGCCGTCTTCGGACTCCATTTGGCAACTGCATAGTATTAGACACTTGTGCTAAAGTTATTTTAATCGACGTGTCGTATTGTAGTGATGCCGTGGCCATATCTACGGGGTACGTTGAAGATTAGCGTTTGCATCTCTTACTTTAACTTGAAGAAAGAAAGAGACGCCAGCATGAATAGTCAGTGAATCCTGCAGATGTGGCCCTAGCATGACTGAATACTATACATTAATGAAACTAAGGCCTGCAATATACATACCGTTTTGAAGAGTATTGTATCTTTTTTGCGTATGCTGCAACTTATTTAAGGAATGCCAAATACCGGTTTACCTGCCTTTATGAAAAATAAAAAAAACAATTACTAGCCAATACCGGTATTTATCCATGCCGTTGTTAAAAAAATGCACTAAATTATTTTTTTATATATAATCTTCTATACACATCTATGTAAAGAATAAAAGAATAAACTAGCCAACATATCAGTCAACGCACAGCTGGACCTAAACTCGAAAATCTAATTTAAGACCCAAATCCTAACCTTAACGGGCGCACATTCGCTGTGATTACTGCATTTTGGTTTAAGTGTAGGTATTTTTATCAATAAAAAATACCCTAATATTACAGGTAACACGAGTTCTCATTCATGTTTTTATGAAATAATGTTAAAATAACTAAATAATCAAGCAGGGAACGGTCCGGTAATCCATTCAAGGGGTTTTTGAAAGGGTTTAACCCTTTGTAACCCTTTCAAAACCCTTTCAAAACCCCTTGAAGGGGTTACCGGGATCAAGATGGGAACTGTCAGATTATGGTCTTGAATTAGATTTTCGATTATAGGGACTTGAAATTTTGAGGGAATATTTGGATACCCTCAGGGTGCACTAAGAAAGGATTTTTGGATATTCATCGCCAAAGGGTAAGAAGGTATTGTTTAGAGCTTCAAAATGTTAGAAATCTAAACCTATTTCAAAATATTTCGACCGCAAAATCGCTATTATTGAAAATTTGACGGTAAATTTTTTTATGGCAAGGAGGCACGCAAGCACTCAGGCCACCTGATGGTAAGTGGCATCTGAGACCCATAGACATTTGAAACCTCAAGACTACAATCACAAAACTGCAATCCTAAGACTTAAAATGCGTTGCCAACCCTGAGGACTAAGATGGAATGCCTCTATGCTAGTAATTTCACCGGTTGTCTTATCCCCACACCGGAACACAGCAAAGCGAACACTACTGCTTGGCGGTGAGTTAATTGATTAGATGGTGGTAGCGATCCAGACGGACCCTGCATAAGGTCCTACCACCATTGTTTAGGTTACGTACGTATTATGTATAGATAGAAATGAGTTATATAAATGTTCCTAAATCGTAAAGTCTACTTACTAACTAACTGCATAGTAATAGTATAAGCATTTTAAACTTAATGTATTGTTGTTTTCGTTCCGTGAGTCACTGCCGGTACTGGCTGAAAATCAGCGCTGTAGGGGTCTGACACCTCGGCATTATGCTGAGCTAGTGTCCGTTTCACCGCCGCGAGGACACACATTTGCCTGCTATCCCTGTTCATCATCATTCGTCATTTCAGCCCACATCAACCACTGCAGAGTAAAGGGTTCTTCATTTTCACGCCATTGTGCCCGGTCTCGTGCTAACGCCATCCATCCTTTCCCAACCGTCGGCCAAATGTCATCAGACCAACGAGCTGATGGTCTGCCTACTGATCTGTGACCTGATCTCGGCCACCACTCCGTTAGCGCCCTCGACAACCTCCCATCGTTTCGCCTAGCCAAGTGTCCCGCCCATCTCCACTGCAGTTGCGTTATCCTTTTGCCGACATCCGCCACTTTAAACCTGTTACCTTCATTGTTTTCTTGGATTATTTATATATTTGTGTGTCTTATGGTGGTGAATAAAGGTATTTCTCCTTCTTCTAGTAAAGTATTTTTTTTGATGGTCCATGATGGCACTTGATGTGGCCTGTAGACATTTGCATTCTCAAGACTGTAGTCATCCTAAGACCCCAAATGCGTTGCCAACCCTGAGGACTAAGATGGAATGCCTCCATGCTAGTTCACAGGGGTGTTGTTCTCTTAAAAACGGCGCTCGGTCGGTTAAACGAGTGAACACGCCCCACCGGCGAGTTTAAGTAGTCCCGTCAGAGAGCAAATTGCAAATTTTAGCGCGTACATTCTCAATTAGGCAGCCTTATACGTTCGATCTTATTGACAGAAGCCCTGCTGCCTAATTGAGAATGCACGCGCTAAAATGTGTTTTGTACGCTCTGACCGGACTACTTAAACTGGCCTGTGTGACGCGTTCACTCGTTCACTCGTTCGACCGACCGGCGACCGAGCAGCTCAACGAACAAGTCGTCGAATCCCTTTGATGCGTGCCCGAAAAACCGACAAATCACGGGTTGCACGCGATCATCGGCGAAGATAGACGATCATCGGCGAATACAGCCGAGTATGCCCTCAACACTATCGTGCTCGCCCGTATTCGTCTGTACTCGCTGATAGTGTAGAAGGCCCATAACGCTGCCCACATACACGACCCCGAGTGTCCCGGGTTCGATTCCACTTCGTGGATGAAGTGTTTTTGGTAATTTAACCTCTTACTTTGGAATTGACTAACATTGAGAAATCAGATCAAATCAGTCAAACTGAGAACCTCCTTTTTTTAAGTCGGTTAAAATACCAAAACCTTCTCGTCAAAATTGGTTCAGCCAAACGCGAGATAATCGCGGACAAACATACATACATACTCCTTTTTTGAAGTCGGTTAAAAATTCTATAACGTTTTTCACCCCTTTAACCTAGCCCATTCTTACGATTTTTGAACATGTTGTAGATATCATGAAAAACCATGTCTGTACGTTTTCCTTTCCAAGGAAATATTTCTTAGAAAGAAACAATTTTACAAAACAAAAAACAGAAACGTACAGACTTAGTTATTTATAATAACAACATATTAGTAAAAAAAATCGTGGAAATCGCACTTGATTAAGGGTGCGGCTCCACTGAGGCGGAGACGAGAGGAGCGGAGCGGAGCTGTGCCGATATTAACCAATAGAAGGTGCATGCGGTCACGTCGAGCGCGCCTTGCGCACGTTAATTTATATTCTATTGGTTAATATTGGCACAGCTCCGCCCTGCTCCGCTCGTCTCCGCCTCAGTGGAGCCGCACCCTAAGGGGTTAAGAAACGTAATCGCCAGGAGCTAAAGGACAATGCCAGATCATGGGTTAAAAAACTTTTTAAATAAAGCCCGCGGATACGAAGGATGTTGATATGACCTGAGGGCTCAGACAAGATGCACTACGCTAACTATAACGTTTCTATTCGATTCGTTTTTAAACCAATCGCGTCACTGGTAGACCTCGAGACTTTTCGTATCACGTCATCTTCCAGTGACGCGATTGGTTTAAAAACGAATCGAATAGAAACGTTAGTTAGCGTAGTGCATCTTGTCTGAGCCCTCTGGTGTGTTATTCTCTTAAAAAACGGCGGCCGGTCGGACGGACGAGCGAATAAAAGCGGCGAGTGTAAGTAGTCCCGTCCGACCGAACAAAACACATTTTAGCGCGTGCATTGTCAATTAGGGAGCCTTATACGTTGGTAAAGTCATGCTGCCAAATTGAATACACGCGCTAAAATGTGTTTTTTTCGCTCTGTCGGGACTACTTAAACTCGCCGCTTGGACCTTCACTCGAGCGAACGATCACCTTTGCTTGTTGAGAGAATCACAACCCTGTTTTGTATGAGATTTAAATTCACTATTTTATTATGTAGGGCACTTTTACGAAAAATTGAGCCAAGATACTTTGTAAATAAGACATCTTGCGAGTAACGTGTTGTTATGATTATTTCTATTATTTTTTTTAGACAAGTTCTTCAGAAAAACTAACACCACAGCATTGTTTTAAATATTTTTCTACATCAAATAAACTCAATTAATCATCCGTCACATTTTTTTCTTAGGCCAAAGCTTCTATGAAGACCTGGGGCCCGTTCCAGAAAGCCACTCTGCAACTCTGCACTCCACAAATCCCACTCTTCAAACTTATTTCTGTTCCACAAAGCTATTGAAGAGTTGAAGAGGCAGAGTTAAATGTAGAGTGTGGATTTGTGGATTTGCAAAGTATTTCTGTTCCACAAGACAATTGCAAAGTTGAAGAGGCAGAGTTAAATGCAAAGTGTGGATTTGTGGATTTGCAAAGTATCTTTTAGGAACAGAATCTTTGCAGAGTTTGCGAATTACGCAGAGTGTTTTCTGGAACACGTTTACTCTGCACTTTGCATTATCGTGGATTTGCAAAGTGCAGAGTGCAGAGTTGCAGAGTGGCTTTCTGGAACGGGCCCCTAGCAATGTTCATGGATTTTTTTGACAGCTACACGATTTTAGCGGCGCTTCAAAATTCTCTTCACCAGTCGAATAGAGGCCCTTATGATTTTAGAAAATAGAAATAGAAATATAAATAGAAACATTTATTCCACAAGAAAAAAAAACAGAATAAATTGAACATAAAACAAAGAATAGCAACACAGAAAACAAAATTAAACAAAATACAATTGTAGTATAATGTTGTCATTTTAGCTTATATCTATGGGCCAATATTTGATTGATGAACGATCTGAGTCTTGAATGTCCTCTTAATTCCTCTATCTATCTAAACATATAAGTATACGAAGAATATCATTTTATTTACTTTTCTATGGTTTTGGAATGACGATAATTGAAATAAATCAAAACGTAACCTCGTAAGGCCCACCATACTACAAACAGCCAGTTTTTTGTCAGTGGGACTTTGAATCTACCGTCAAGGCAGTAAAGTTCACTTACGTTGGTTCGATAATGCCATTTTCAGTTTATGAACATAGGAAAATAAACCTTATTCTTTTTGCAACACAGTTCAAATTAAATTGCCTTGTTTATGTACAGCCTATTGCACATTGGGCCTTACGAGGGTAAGTCACCAATCTGGTAATTAGTCAAGCTTAGCTTGGGACTAGGGCAATTTGCGTGAGATTATTCCCTGATATTTATTAGTTGTTTATTTATTTGACTTAACAATCTTTTGCTCGCAGCAATTTGAGATAAAAGTTACACTATATGACCATTCTGGATAATAATGGACCTTCTTTCCAAATCTCAGCTGCATCCGTTTAGCCGTTTTGGGGTGAAAAATTTACAAACATGCAACTCACTTATATTCATAAACTTTCGCGGTTACATTTATTAGTGTGTATGTAATGTAAGACCTTTTCAGAATAAGTTACCAGGTGATAAGATCCTAATAATAACGATGTTATGTCAATAGTTTTCTGCGACATAGTTCTACGGTGATTAAAAAATATTATTTTGTTACTTACCATGAAATTGTTTCTTTTCTTTCGACGAAGGCTCCATTTTTAAATTGATTTCTTCATAAACCGTCAAAAAATACCATCACAGGCGATGTTTTTAAAATTTAATTTTTACAAATTAAGTACTTTGTCGCTCTAAAAAAATAGTTGCAGCAAGAAAAAATGTGTTGGCTGTGTGGCTACAAACTATTTTGTTTCAGTTTTATAATAATTCAAGCAAATATACTTTTCAGATAGCTGTGTATCTTATCAGCATTTATTTTACTTTAATACCTATTTATCTTGACAGAAATTATCTGTTTACGGCTAGAACATAAAATATTGTTATTTTCAGTACTTTCACTTTTAAACGGAAACTGGCCGTAAATAAACAAAAACACTAAACCACTTTCATAAAAAATATTGGCCACTTTTAAATTGAAATTTTGAATTTAGAACGAGCCCGACATCTTTTGCGGTCCGAATTGTATTGTTTGAATTTATCTGTCATTCGGGTAGCCACGGAACTTTTGTCGGTGGTCCCATTGATACGAGTAACGACCATTTATTGGAAGCTCTCATTTAAATTGGTATGGTGCTTCTTCTTACCAAAGCACATGAGTCAGTCGATGTTTCACCTTAAATATGAGGCAATAAGGGTATCGTAAAATGAATGTTGTGTATGTTCAAGCGATTCTCAATGAACACTTGACTACATTGATCCCTACACGTGATTGGACGATGTTGCTAATGAAAATGCGTCCCTTTTTTGTTCTTATCCGTATTAATATAAATTGACATGAGACTGATTAAAAAAACATCAAGGGCGTCTGCAGATGCTTTAATCATTTTGATCTCGTTCACTTTGGACAGTATCTTTCACGACATTACCTTGATTTTATTTTAAAAAAGAAACGGTAGCTATTTTACTCTTATTTACTGTTCGTTTTCCTGCCTTAAGACATGGTACATAAACGTATACACAAACTTATTTAATACAACAGTATCCATTTTTATACGAAATTGAATTAAGCGCCATCTATGTACGAAACCTGAAACTAGGTACTTCTGGTTATGACAGCCAACCTGCTTAAACGGCTGGGTGTGTATATGTAGTTCGACTTATGACCCATAGATGGCGCAATTTATTGACGTGTTTTATTTTGTTTCAAAACCTTTTTAGTACAATAATATTCCTGTATGAATTGAGTGTGTCCGCGGAGGGTGTCACATAACATTACAATTCGTTACTACTTTAGAAAAAACTCGTGTCTGGTATTTTGAGATGTACGAGTTTGAACTTAATTCTCTTCACTTTTATGTTTAAAATCGTACGTCACGACATATGAGATACGAGGTTTTGTCAAAGTAATGACGATTTGTTTTTTGTATTGCGCTTTTGAAAGTGCCAAACAACTTTAATCTCAGAAATAAACATAAATTATTAGTCACTTCTCATTGCACAACAACATTTGCAAAAAGTATATTCTGGATGGCTGTACAAATTTACAATAGAATTCCAGACGCGTTCATATTATTGTGATAAAGGTCATTGGGTAAATTTGTTTGAAGAATATTGTCTTTTTTTTTTCAGCGGCCACTGATGATTTTTACGTAGTTATTTAGAGGACCTCAGAATACATATAGATATATATAATTTATGGCGTTAAATAATATCGGAGCGGAGATTTTAAAGATTTATGTAATCAGTTTTTAGTACAAAAGTACGCCCAAGTATGAATATTTAAATATCTCAGCTCCGATGCACTTAAGAGTATTACATTACATAACAAAAAATGTTTATTTTTAATAATTTTATCATAATTTACCACTTTTACGAATGGCCGCTCACCTTGAAAATGTATGAATTTTACAAATGACAACACTTTTACCCAAACCCCTTTAAATCTGTAAGTTATTCATGACTGGCTATTAAGTAAACTTTTCTACAACACTGTGCAAGACTTTTTAGAAATGCCGGAAAAATGTAATACTTACTTTTTAATTTGTTGTTTTTTTTTGTTTAGATATGTATGATTATTAACCATTTTGCCATTTTAAATATGTAAGGCAAATATTGTACAACATTTTTATGGTAGATTGTAGCAGAATTAACTTACATAATAATTTATTTCATCTCTAATATGTAGCCATAGTTAAACAATAAAAAATAATAATTTTGGTTTTGATTTTAAATAAACGTTTTTCTTAGATAATTAATTACAACACGCACAATTTCCAAATCACAAGAAACACGCAAACAAAAACACGAATTTTACCTCTTTATCATAATTTTACCTCGATATAATAATTTTACCTGTTAATAATAATTTTACCTCTTTATAATATTTTTACCTCTTTATAATTATTTTACCTCTTAATAATAATTTTACCTATTTATAATAATTTTACCTCTTTATAATAATTTTACCTCTTTATAATAATTTTACCTCTTAATAATAATTTTGCCTCTTAATAATATTTTTCCTCTTTATAATAATTTAGCATAGATCACTATTTATATCGACGACAAAATCAAACAAGCCATGATATTTATCAAATACGCCTATTCTTAGAAATTGCTCTCGAATTTTAAAACCAAACAGCAGCGATGTAAAAAAATCTTTTCTGCTGTAACAAACCCTTGATGTATATTCGCAAAAACCATTTTTACTGCAAGAATTTGTAAATACTGAAATGCAGGAAATTCTTTTAGCGATAGTCTTTTACAATTGCACCGAGGCGGAACGCTCGCTCGTACAAATAGTTTTTTAAATCTAGGTTTGCTTACACGATATTTCGCTGAAACCGCTCTTTTGTTGACGGCTGTAACCCAACGAAAATGTCAAGCACTTAGTGCATTGTCATAGTAAACTTCAAACGGAACATCAAATGACACACATGACAATGACAACGACATTCACAATGACAAGGTTCTAAGTATGCTCAACATTTTTATTGGGTGACTGAACATACTCGTCGAGGGCCTCTTGTCGAGCCTCTCTGGCTGAAACCGACCGCGACCGGGACGTGGTGAGACGAGACGAGAGCGATCGAGACAAAGAGACACGAGGCAACAACAGTTGTTTAAATTAGCCTTCTTTTTTATCTAAGAAAACTAAAAATGGGTACCCGGGCCATTCTACTTTTCGTTGTACATAAGTTTTAGCCACGTTCTCACTAAACTATTTTTATTTCAACAAACGGTAAAGTGCTGCGTTTTCTAACTTGAAACTCGAAAAGGGACGTAAACAAGCTTATAGGTATTTAGAAATTATCCTAATTCATAAAACGTTATTTTGTAATAACTATAAAGTGAGTAACGCAGTGGACATTGATGTCCCCGCCTTTTCTATGGAAAAAGTGCAATTTACCGCTGAGTTACCAAGATTGTTCAACGATAATTTGAGTAATTTAAGAGTTGTTTTTTTGAAAACCGTTAAACTTAAACATTCTAAGTTCATGTTATTTATTTATACGCGAATTCATAATTTGGTATACTTTTTATCGGACGATAACAAAAATGTACACTGAAAAGTAGAATGGCCCACGCTACATTGAGTACATAACTATCACTCAAGGGTAGGCAATGTATTTGGAGTCTAAGGTCCGAATTAATAAACTAATCTCAACTCTAATGCTCGTCTCAAGACGCGTCAATAATGACAGTGTTCTATGGCTTGACGTTTACTTTGACGTATCTTGTGACGGGCATCTCAGCCAAGATGAGTTTATTAATACGGCCCTTGGATTGCAGTCTTAAGATCGTGGTCTTGAGAATTCAATTTCTATGGGTCTTACCATCAGGTAGCCTGTGTGTTCGTTTGCCTTCCCTATGCCATAAAAAAGTCACTCAGAAATTTTAAAAAACAAACGGAGTTTTCGTTAGGTTCCACTCTGTAAGGTAGATATTAAAAGCGGCTAGTAATGGATGAGTACAATTACTTCCCGGCCGAGGCCAGCAAGAGGTCGTGCAGTAGTGCGATTTGGGTTCGGCCTGGGGTTGCGCGAATTATAATTTGTTAAACTTGATGTTTTTTTCTAACCCCCGACAAAAATAGAGTGGTGTTACATGTTTAACGTGTGTATCTGTGTATCTGTTTGTCTGTCTGTGGCATTACAGCTCCCAAACGGATGTTTCGATTTAAATGCGGTTTTTAAAAGAAAGCTAGTTTCATCGGAATGGTTGTTAGCTAATAGGTAAGCTTCATAAAAATCGGTTTATGAATTTAAGCGGTAACTCATACTTTATTCAAATTTCACCTCATTGAATGTATCATTTGATCGAATTCTATTTCAACAAACGCTGAAATCATAAATAAATAAAATAAATAAATAAATAAATAAATAAATATCAGGGGACAGTGTCACAACAATTGACCTAGTCCCAAACTAAGCTCTAGGCTTGTGCTATGGGTACCAGACAACGATATAAATACTTATATAGAGAAATACATAGTAAACATCCATGACTCGGGAACAAATATTCCAGCTCATCACACAAATATCTGTCCTTCACGGGACTTGAACCCAGGGCCGCTAGCTTCGCAGCGGGGTCACTAAAAACTAGGCCAATTTTTTTTTAAAAACGAATTAATTAATTACCTAGAATAGCCAAACTTAAGTGGCAGTGGGCGGGGCACATTGCTCGCAGGACTGATGGCCGATGGGGTCAGAAGGTTCTTGAGTGGCGTCCGCGGACCGGGAGACGAGCTGTAGGTAGGCCTCCAACAAGATGGAGTGACGACCTTGTAAAGATCGCGGGAACGCGGTGGATGCGAAAAGCACAAGACCGGTCTGAGTGGAGAGCCTTGGGGGAGGCCTATGTCCAGCAGTGGACGTCTTTCGGCTGACATGATGATGATGATGATGAATTAATTACCTACGTAGGCTAGGTTAGACATATGACTCCCGAAAAAAATTAACTCATCCGGCGTGTAATTTTAATGATAGACGTTCGTTGAAATATATTTCTATGGCATAATAGGACCCCTTTTATGAGAAGAGAACTTTGAAAAAAAAAATACACCATTACTCAGGGGGTTTTCTCGTTTTAATAGTAATGGATAATAATACTCCTAATATTTCAAAAACCGGCCAAGTGCGAGTCAGACTCGCGCACTAAGGGTTCCGTACCATTATCTATAAAAAATACACGTTTGTTGTATGGGAGCCCCCCTTAAATATTTATTTTATTTTTATTTAATAATTTATTTTAAACTGAATATTCGAAGCGTTTACCTGTTGCCGTTATTAATACCAAGCAAAAAAACGGCAAAAAAAAACGTTTGTTGTATGGGAGTCACCCTTAAATTTTTATTTTAGTCTGTTTTTATTTTATAGTATTTTTTGTTATAGCGGCAATAGAAATACATCATCTGTGAAAATTTCAACTGGCTAGCTATCACGGTTCATGAGATACAGCCTGGTGACAGACAGACAGACAGACGGACGGACAGTGGAGTCTTAGTAATAGGATCCCGATTTTACCCTTTGGGCACAGAACCCTAAAAAAAAAGGAAATATAATCATATTCATTTGTCTGGCAGCCTATTGTCAGTTGCACAAAACGATCTGTAAAGGAGCACTTAAAATTGCACTCGCGGCTGACGCTGTGCCGAGTAAATGCATTTGGTACATCGACACAAATCTGCAGCGTACAGTCAGCTTAGTAACACGTCTAACTGGTCGATTGAGATGTACCTTTCCAGTGATTGGTCAAACATTGAGTTACGTTATCTTCTATTTTCTTCTGTCTTCTATCTATTTTCTATGCATGAAAAAACTTTTTAACCGATTTCAAAAAAAGGAAGAGGTTCTCAATTCGTCTGTTTTTTTTGTTTGTTACATCAGAACTTTCGACAGGGTGAACCAATTTTGATGATTCTTTTTTTATTTGAAAGCTGATGCTTCCCGTTTGGTCCCATCGGAATAAGGATCTGATGATGGAGTCCATGAGGAATCGACGGAACTCTTCAAAATTTATAGGGACACCTATAGCGATTTTGGTATTTTTCATTGTATCTTGTGTATTTGCTCTTGGAAAGGACTATTTGGTGAAGTGGAACTGATGATAAAGACCACAGATGGCCACCGGAACTCCTAAACGGTATAAATTTCAAAGGTGGCGACAAGATATTTCAATTAAGATAGTTGAGCGACTATGACGAAGCATATTTAGGTTTAAATATACGACTATGACTTTCCCACGGCGTTGCTTGCGGCGAGATCGAAATGTTTTATAGTTTCTCATTAAATGAGAAGTGGGAGAATAACAGCATATTTATGATCACTAAAAAGTATAAAACAAAATAAAAGTTTTGAGCTTTTTTTTCGTTATTGATTTACTAACAGACAACGCACAGCCTAAACCACTCGATTTAGGTAATTCGAATTTCTATCAAAGGGAGAAAACATAGTTTTAACCTCGTAAGGCCCACCATACTACAAACAGGGAGTTTTTTGTGAATGGGACTTTGAATCTACCATCAACGCAATAAAGTTCAATTACGTTTGTTCGATAATGACATTTTCAGTTTATGAACATAGGAAAATAAACCTTATTCGCATTGCAACACAGTTCAAATTATATTGCCTTGATTATGTATATTATATTGCACACTGGGCCTTACGAGGTTAAAACTAATTATTCCCTTTAAAACTAAATTTACTCCTCTACCGGAATGGTTAGAATAGGTTAGGTGATAAAAAAAAAACTGTCGGCTCTACATTGACGATAAGGATTTATGTACTCTTGGATCATTATAATTATGAATTATTTAATACGAATGCCACCAAAATTTTATTAGATAAATAATTAATTGGTTTTAAGATAAGAACAGTAACCCCCTTACTAATAAACGTTGAGTAACGGTGGTATAGCTATACAATGTTTTGTCCTTATCTGTCACTGTGACATCTGAACTTGACAGATAAAGACAAAACATTGTATAGCTATACCACCGTTACTCAACGTTTATTAGTAAGGGGGTAAATGATTATCGTTGTTTTTATTGAGTTTACTAATGGGTCATTATTTGGGCGTTTGTTCCGAATCACTTTCGTGGTCACATTTTTGTAGAAGTGGCTGCAGATTTCGATTTGGTTTCTGGTTAGGTATCTAAGTTTACCGGACATCTAACAAATATCCAAAAACGGCATCAAAATATACGCCCAATTCTTCAAAAAGATGTCCACAAAAGTGAGGCGGTTGAAACGCTCGAATAATGACCCTAATATTCCTCGTGTGGTTGCCGAGTTAGAATAGTGCCACTCCATGTCTTCCCGTGGATGTCGTAAGAGACGACTAAGGGAATAAAGGCTTGTAGTACTGTTAGGCGATGGGCTTGCAACCTGTCACTAATACGCTGGTAAACATCTTAGCCTAATTGTGCAAATTGTGGTTATAGAATTATCAACAAGTTTTTAGACATGTTTGTAATTCTGTAGCTCTGCCTACCCCACTCTGGGAACGAAGGCGTGAGATTATGTATGTATGTACTAATATTTTATATGATGTAGGTATGTAGGTAAAAAAATCATGGCACTCGTAAAGTAAAAGAAGTCCAGTTTACGTTTGACCGATTCCGAATTATTTCGATTTGCAAATTAAATATGTATTGCCATTTATTAGTTACCTGAAATTATAATTACTACTTCTACTTAAAGATCTATTTCTTCTTTCTTTTCTAAATAGATTGTAATTTTTGTTTTACTTTTAAGAGTACTTTTACATCTTTTTAAAAACATTATACTTACTTGAATATCCAAAAACTGATTTAACACACACTTTTCTTCACACTTATTTTACGAAAAATAAACCTCCTTATTAATATACACACACTTGAATATTACCACAACCCTCACATACACATGCTATTTCACTGTAAAATTATATACACAAGTGACTACACTATCACAAGTACGAATATCACTTTGATCATGAACGGCCAGCCTTAAAAGTAACAGTTTAGTGCTTTGTCACTTTAACTTAATGTTTATATCGCTGTGCTAATCTGTCAAAGGCGTTAAAGCGACAAGGTACAAAAGTATGCAGATACTTATACAGCAGTTTGTATCACCACCAGACATAGAAATTTATGTGGCAAAAATGACTATTAGGTAACTAGGGACGTCTTCTAATATTAAATTCATCGATAACTGTTTTAAATACCTCGAAGTGACATTGCATAGTAGATATTAAGTTAATAGGATCAAATAAGAATCGATGCTGTTCAATATTTTCCTAAAACTTTGACATTTGAGAAGTTTTAAAATTTAAACAAAAAACACGTTGTATTTACTTGTTTCTTGCGCAAAAACGGGTTTTTATTGTAATTCAAAGCCTTTGACTTCCTTACAAAGAAATCTAAAACAAAAGATGCTTGCGGCAATGTCCAATTCAGTTGAATTGTATGTCATTGTGTAGCCTAAAATCATTCAATACTTTTTTTCTTTATTGCACAAAAGAATACACTTAACGTACAAAAAGCGAACTTAATTTCATAAGGCATTCTTAACCGTTATCTTAACTTGACTTACGTTACTTTGAAGTTAACTCACTCAATTAAGTAGTTCTCATTATACGTGTAACATAGTAAACACAATTTACCCATCAATTATTAGAAATACGAACCTACGAAATCTTTATTCGTGCCACTAAATATTCTATGTCTGATCACCACAGATACGAGATCAAAATGATACCTACAAAATGCACAGCTGTGAAATTACGATGCAGCCAGGGCTAAGGCGGGGATTCTGCAAGCATTTGACTGTCAACATTGCGTATTTTTTTTAGCTGAACCGTTTTTTTTTTGACAACGGTTACATCTCACAAGTCTGAAAAGGGTCTATATTGACTGATATAATTATTTTTTGACGGACATAATTATTTTTTGACTACGCGCTGGCCTAGTTGGTAGTGACCCTGCCTACGAAGCTAGCTGTCCTGGGTTCAAATCCCGGTAAGGGCAGATATTTGTGTGATGAGCACGAATATTTGTTTCTGAGTCTTGGATGTTTTCTATGTATTTAAGTATATATTTCTCTATATAAGTATTTATATCGTTGTCTAGTACCGATAGTACAAGCCTAGAGCTTAGTTTGGGACTAGGTCAATTTGTGTGTAATTGTCCCGTGATATTTATTTATTTATTTATTTATTTTAGTCATAATGTGCTTTAGGTCATAAACATCGCAAGTCATAAAAAAATGTTCTCTAAAAAAACAACGTGTTTTAAACTGTTACTTTTTCAGGACTATTATAAATCAAACCTAACCTAACCTAGCTTGGCTACGCGTTAGATATTTCAGAACTTCTGAAAAGTTTACAGTTTTAGCTATATAAAAAAATATGACTATCAAAAATTATGTCAACAATTACATTATGACCAATAAAATTATGGGAAACAAAGGGCTCCCGTCTGAAAAACGTTAACCCATGTTTTCGTTTGTCCGAATTATCATAAAATAAAGTCGCTCCCGCTGTCTGTTCGCTTAGATCTTTTAAACTACTCTATGGATTTTAATGCAGTTTTTAGCAACATATGGAGTGATTCAAGAGGAAGGTTTAAATGTATAATAAGTTCTGGATTATATACTAACTGAAGCGAAGCATTAAGCGAAGAGCGAGCTGTATAGATTTACAGTATGTAACGAGAAAATTCGCGGGATGTCCCTGATCCGGTAGGACGGTAGGAGGGATCCCCTCTCGTCATTGCCATGCTATATTGTGAAATTTATGACTCATTTCCTTCCATTTATCATATGATAAAAAACGAGCAAGAGCATGTCGGACCATGCTCACAGGAGGGTTCCGTTACCTTTACTATTTTTTATGAAGGATATCAACATCACATTACTATTCATGACAACAGTACATTGTACAGACAATTGAGCCAATTACGTACGTAGACATCCACCTAAAAGCTATAAATAAAAAACAATAACTACATGAAAATAACTTAGTTTTTAAGTAAATAAAGAAGATCGTACAGCTGCGTATAAATGCGTGTGTCTACGTGAGAGTGAGGGTATGTGTGTGTATAAGGATATAAACACTCAAAACTACCACAAAAACCACAAATATGAGCTAATTTTCTATTTAAAGTTGTTTATATTATTTTTTCGTAGGTATAAACATTTTAATCGCCTGTACCAGCTTAGTCATGTACCAATGAGACTACATCGATGGTACTTAGTCGTGAAAGTTTTCATTTTAACCTTGTTATAATAATATGTACTACCGTGATAAAATTCGATTTTACTGCGAGCGTCAGAAAAGGTAAAATAAAAAAATCGTGAAATCAGTGCTGGGTCAATATAAATAAATGGGTGGGTGGGTGTGTAACACATAAACACGACGGTTGAAAGGCAAAACGTAAGATATTGAGTGATATACATATTCGGAATCAAGAGATTTTTCTGATTCCGAATATGTATCACACTCAATATCTTACATTTTGTCACTTGAAGCGTTTTGCCTTTCAACCGTCGATATGGTTCTAATACGAAAGCGAACTGAGTTACCTAACAAGAAATAAACACTTGATGAAGGCCTTAACATTTTTTTCGTCAAAAAAAAAAAACAGACATCTTACTTATCTGATAACCGGAAATGGATCATGATAAAACATTATCAAATCTGTACCTGAGTGCCAGAAACAACAAGTTCTCGTAGAAGTTGATGAATTCTAGAAATGATTCATTCAAAGGACAATGGGCATTTTGGTACCCGCTCCAATAGCAATAATGGTAGTGTCATTGAGTAGGTCATACCAATAGGAACAACGTTTACTACGGTGGTTTGTCTCAAATCCCATTCGGAGATATTCATATACGAACATGACACCTTATGCGAAATAAAATCTGCAAAAGTGAATAGGCTGCTATTGCACCAGAGAGCTCCATCTTCAGCCTCATTCATGGACAGATAGGTATTTGTAAAAAAAAACTAATCTAACAAAAATCACCTCATGTTGTCACTTTTCTAATGAGAAAAAAATCAATTTTATTTATAAAGCGGAAACATTGAAGTGTACCCTTGAGTAGTAAAACTAGGTACCTGATAGTAAGTAGTATAAATATAGTGCCCGGCCGATAAGAAGTTAGATATTTCTTGTTATGTATTACATGATTTATTTTCTTTCATAATGGTATCCCTAAAGGAAATTGATTGATAACAACGTATATTCAAAATAAAATAACTCAGTTCCGACAGCAAATAGAGATAAGCGATATGGTTACCTTTGCCCAGTATAAAAATACCTTTCTAATGATATATACATTATATCCATTGGCGCGGGTACCACGTTCCATACATTTTTGCCCATTGTCCTTTATTCTACCCTAATACAACAATGAGGCAATTTACTCTTGATAAAAACTTTAGAAATCATTTGAACAAAAGTTCATTGATTATTTCATGAACCTTTGTTCCGACGTGAGTCATGTTTATCGGTCATGCAGGAAGGAACGATAATGACTCGTTTTTAAATAGATACTTGATTACTGTTAATAAAAGAGTGCATGGGGCTTAATGCATATGTTGAGATGAATGTGTGGTGTAATATGAATGGATATAGTCTGTGACAATTAAATTGGCAAACATGTAAACACAACCAAACGAACCAATTTACAATTATTACTTGATAATCACGCGCTTTTAAAGATCAAGTGAGGTCTTGGCAATGATTTATATAAATTTTATACACTTGCCCCCTTACTAATAAACGTTGAGTAACGGTGGTATAGCTATACCACAGAATAAGAACATATAGCATAGAAACCGGACTATAAGACGTACTTTGCGTCAGCTATCTTTGTCTACTTTTTAGATTACGTATTACATGAGAAATAATGAAACAAAAAGTAGACTGTTTTTTTTCACACTGTCATTGTCACAAGGTTTTACACAGGGACTTCTTTGTCCTTTCTATAGGAAAGATTTGTCTTTCCTTGTCTATAGGTCCAAATACTATAGGTGCTTATAGGTCCAAATCACGCCTAACTTGTGACGATGTATCAAATAACGAAAGAACAGCTATAGATTCATCTCTTTCCAACTCACTATGAAAACCATAAGTGAAAAGAAGTGAACCATAATGTATTTTCTGCTTATTTAGTACGGTTTCTATGCCTTTAGTCTTTCTTCTGTGAGCTATACAATGTTTTGTCCTTATCTGTCATTGTGTCATTTGAATTTGACAAATAAGGACAAAACATTGTATAGCTATACCACCGTTACTCAACGTTTATTAGTAAGGGGGTTAATCTTTACTTTATTAATGTTAAAATGTGTTATCATTCTTTTTTTAAGATAAACATCATAAAAAAAGAATGACAACACAGAAATAAAAACACAGAAGGAAAAAAATACAACAAAAATATGCATTTTACAAAGCCTTTAAAAAATATTCACTTATAAAAAGTTATTTTTGATGTAAGCCTTTTATTTACGAGGAAATAATTTCAGGCCATAACAATGCTTGACAAGTTTTCAAGGTAAATTATTCAAAACCAATACCACAACAATGACAAAGATAATACCTAAATCCATAAATAGTTTTTTTTTAACCTCCCTACGGCGCCAATTCGTTCATGTATACACACATTTATGACTATATTATAAGGCACATAGAAGTCAATCCTACACCTTGTCGTGCCAGTAGATGTTATAACCTTAAAGCATTTTTTTTTCTTAATCAATGTTCACTTCTGTAAAGGTGTATTTGGTCAATGTCAAATTATTTATAGACAATCGCCATTAAGGTGTATTTTGCCAGTGTCAAGATATTTATAGGCAGATATAGGAGTATTTTTTCACAGCTTCAAGGGACTGTAGATTTGAGTAGGTATATGGTTTAAATTTCAACTCGATACCTCTACGCGTTCCCGAGATAAAGGGTCTTGACAGACAGTCGGACAACAAAGTGATCTTATAAGGGTTCCGTTTTTTCCTTTTGAGGTACGGAACCCTAACAACACGTAGCAATAACAAGGAGCAACAACAACATCACAACACAACAACAAGTAGCTAGTAGTAGCTTATGTGCTATTCCAGACTTCTATCTCTTTGCCAATTTTATCCAAAACCGTTCAGCCGTTATGGTGGGATTGAGTAACAAAAACCCATCCATACAAACTTATAATAGGGGTGTGTCCTGCGTAAAAAAAACTAATTACCTAGTCCGTCAGGACGATTATCAAAAAATATTGAACACGTATTTTTTGCTTTATCGAATCAATCAAAATTGACAAATATAATGCGCATCAACGCTCGGGAGTGGGGGCTCGTGACGTCACGACGTGGCATAAATAGGGTATTTGCCTGATATTCAATTTAATATATTAATTTGGATAATATATCAATATACGTCGTATGATAAAATAATTCAAAATCAAATTTGAAATTGGTAATAAAAAAAAAAGTTATAGCCTTTTAAAGTTTTTTGTCTATCTCTTTCTCACGAAACGATGTTTTGCGTGTGTTTCATATCGCGGTTGAGTAATATGACGTCATATTACTGTATTTTCCTCTCTGTCTAAACGCAAGTTTTAAACATTTATATCTTTCTTATTTTTAAAGATATTAATAAACTATTTATACTAGGCTATTCGGAAGGTAAAAAAGCTTCAATTTAAATACTAATAAAAAATTAGGCAAATACCCTATTGGGCCACGGCGTGACGTCACGCGAAGCTTCAACGCATCTTCGTCATTTTTTGTTTAATTGACAAAAGAAAAAATATGTGATCAATATTTTTTGATAATGTAAATGACGGACTAATTAGTTTTTTTTAGGACACTAGCCTTTAGTAGTAAGAGGTAAGATAAGAAAATAAAATAAGTAAAATACAGAATGATAACTCTGCTCTTAATAACGAATACATAGATAAAACTCCGATAAAATGGTGAGTACGGTGACCCCTTCTCTCAGAGCTGATTATCTGTTAGTGGTTGTTTAGACGCGGGGCGTTGCGCGTAGCGTTGGGCGGCGCGGTCTGCACTAAATTCAAACATATGGCGTTGTATAAAAGCGTTTACGGAGAAGCGGTTTTACGCTCGTTTGCTTCTAATACAGCGTTACTTGCGGCGGAGCCCGCGGATGGCATCGCCGCGTTGCACGCAGCGTCGCACGCGTCAATAACGGTGGTTCCCGCCACTGCGCCCGCAGCGGGGCCCGCGGCGGAACCTTCTGACAGTCTTGTGCTCCGCCGCGCGCTCCGCTACACGCTCTAGAGTCCGCCGCGGATGTAGCGGACACCGCTACTCTCTACGCCCCGCCTCACGCGCCGCATCACGCCCCGCATCTTTATAAACAACACCGTACATTGCCATATGTTTGTGTTTGCGCGTGTAATGACGCGGTCCGCTGCACGCGCCGCCTCTCTGTAACCGGAAAAAACGCCCGACGCGCCGCGCAACGCCAAGCCGCACGCCACGCGCGACGCTCCGCGTCTCCGTAAACAAGCCCTTAAACGGCTAAACCGATTTCATGAAACTTATTGTTAGTGAAGTACCATTTCGGCTTTCACTTCTGTTAATGTGAATTTCGACAATTTTGAGTAACTATAGACACTTCCATTGACTTATTAGAGAAATTAGTCCATGGATAACACGCGCGAGGAGAATTTTTCGGTTAGTTTTTTCTTTTGTGAACTAAACAGAAGCACACAGTGTTAGCTCCTCACGCTTCTTTTAAGTCGGCAAGTTACTCAAATAAATGAATATATCAATAATATCAAGGGACAATCTCACGCAAATTGACCTAGCCCCAAACTAAGCTCTAGGCTTGTACTATGGGTACTAGACAACGATATGCATACTTATAAAGAGAAATAAATACTTAAATACATAGAAAACATCAAAGGCTCACAAACAAATACTCGTGCTCATCACACAAATATTTGCCCATACCGGGAATCGAACCCGGGACCACTAGCTTCGTAGGCCCACTACCACCTAGGCTGTCGTCAAATAAAGAGCTACTTCTGAGTTAGACCGTACTAGGCAAAACGACAATTAAAAAAAAGCGGCCAAGTGCGAGTTGGACTCGCCCATGAAGGGTTCCGTGAAAGGGGGGGGACTCACATTTTACCACTTTGGAAGTGTCCCTCGCGCAAACTATTCAGTTTAGAAAAAATATATATTAGAAACCTCAATATCATTTTTGAAGACCTATCCATAAATATACCACACGTATGGGCTTGATGTAAAAAAAAATGAGTTTCAGTTCTAAGTATGGGGAAACCCCAATTATTTTTTTCTATTTTTGTGTGGAAATCTTAATGCGGTTCACAGAATACATCAACTTACCAAGTTTGAAGAGAACTATATTCTTATAGTTTCGGAAAAAAGTGGCTGTGACATACGTCGGACAGACAGACAGACATGACGAATGCATAAGGGTTCCGTTTTTTGCCATTTGGCTACGGAACCCTAAAAACCTTTTAGTCAGTGAAATCGCTCCTATGATTAGCTACTTTAACTATGATTTGCTTTCGAAAATTCCATAACTGTTGAAGCTTCTTTCGCATTTTCTAAAAAGCCCTTTGACAAGAGGGAATAGGTACAAAGATCTACTAATATAGACGAATTCTCCGTAGCGCAAATAATTTACATGTACCATTCGTGCGAACAAAAAATTATGGGTGTAAAAAAATAACGTACGAGGGAGCACGAAAGTTCAATAGTCTACCCAAAAATATCAAAGACGCAGCAAAAACAAAAACAATCAATCTTCAAGCAAAAACTTAAAGCGTACGTAGTAGATAAAATCCCGGTAATCCAAATGCGGCCCTGAGTTCTATGCCCACGAGCGCGCGGCAACAAAGCTAATCTATGCATACCCTCTATTAGTTTAACGATGACTTTAGTATTTAAAAATCAATGTTATTATTTTTAAGCGTTAGTAATTTTTGTAAGTAGCAATAAACGATAAGTACCTAATAATAGTTTTACCATTGTGCATGTTAACGCTCAATGGCGAAGAATGATTACATTTAGTTTATAATCTAATTAAGTGAAATGTAATATTTCTTTTGAGAACAATAAATGTTTTTAACCTTATATATTTTGACACATTTTTCCTGCTAGCAACACGTTTGAGAAGTCATTATTTGTACAACCAAGGATATCCATTTCAATTCCACCTCACATTTCTCAGAATTTTCGCTTTGTTAAACGTAATTTTCCTTGAAGCTGTTTTGGTTTGAACATCATTCATTAAGTAAACATCTACGTTTTGCATTATCGTTTTTAACGTCATTATCGTGTTAAAGGATTATGCACTGTATCTTAAACATGGTATAAAACAAAGTCGCTTCCCGCCGACCGTCCCTCTGTATATACTCGTAGAACTTTCAAACTACGCAAAGGATTTTGATACGGTTTTCATCAACCTCGTAAGGCCCACCATACTACAAACAGTTTTTTGTGAATGGGACTTTGAATCTACCATCAACGCAATAAAGTTCAATTACGTTTGTTCGATAATGACATTGTCAGTTTATGAACATAGGAAAATAAACCTTATTCACATTGCAACACAGTTCAAATTATATTGCCTTGATGATGTACGTTCTATTGCACACTGGGCCTTACGAGGCTATATAAAGTGATACGAGAGGAAGGTTTTTATGTATGACTAGAGGACGCCCGCGACTTCGTACTCGTAGTATTAGTTTCCGCTACTCCCCCTATTTTAACCCCTTAGGGGATGAATTTTCAAAAATCCTTTCTCAGTGCTCACTTACATCATGAAAGGAACCCCTGTCCCAAATTTCAAGTTTCTAGGTACAGTAGTTTCGGCTGTGCGTTGATATCTAAGTCAGTCAGTCAGGTTTGCCTATTATATATAGAGATATAGAGATATAATAAGTTCTGGAGTATGTATGTCGTTACAGAAAACTCTCATAAAATGAAGCGAAGCGCAGACAAATGGGTTAGACTCAAAAAGAAAACGTTACGGTTGCTGTGTGTATGGTAAAAGACTGATAAGTAGTTAATCCTGACACTAAAACTTGTCATTGCAGTACAATTTATGACCTGAGTATTCTGTGCCTAGTGTTACCGCAGTGTCTGAAGTCAAAAGTCTTTTGACCAGTGTGTGTTGCCAGTGATGACTTACGGATCTGAGACGTGGGCGCTAACAATGGGCCTTATAAGGAAGCTCAAAGTCACTCAGAGGGCTATGGAGAGGGCTATGCTCGGGGTTTCTCTGCGTGATAGAATCAGAAATGATGATATCCGCAGTAGAACTAAGGTTACCGACATAGCCCGAAGAATAGCCAAACTTAAGTGGCAGTGGGCGGGGCACATTGCTCGCAGGACTGATGGCCGATGGGGTCAGAAGGTTCTTGAGTGGCGTCCGCGGACCGGGAGACGAACTGTAGGTAGGTCTCCAACAAGATGGAGTGACGACCTTGTAAAGATCGCGGGAACGCGGTGGATGCGAAAAGCACAAGATCGGTCTGAGTGGAGAGCCTTGGGGGAGGCCTATGTCCAGCAGTGGACGTCTTTCGGCTGACATGATGATGATGATTCTGTGCCTAGACTTGACAAAAGCGCGTGGAACTAACCCCATGTGCTCCTGATTAATCCACAAGAGAATTAACACTTTAACCGAACAATTTGTCCTCGCATGTGATATCGATATTAACGTACTTTTCAAAGTTTTTTCAAAGTTTGTTCTTTTTTCGTACTTTTTTTTTAATAATTCCATGGTAATTATCAGACGTAGGAATCCAGGGGGCAAAATTTTATAACAGGTAGGGAGTTTCTATATCGATAAACTCAATTAACGTAAAAAAAGATACGACCGTGTATGCTGCAACAAACGTATATTTTGACACACACAAGGGAATCAAGATGTATAGGGTATTTTCCGTTGACCAAAAACTATGAAAGGCAAGTAATACCGCCTTATACTACAAATATAGGAAAAAATCTGAAAACCCAACATTTTAAATTAAATAACAAAAAATACAGGGTCTTACGCAAGGAACGACGGCGGTGCAATTTGAATTAATTGAGTTTACCGTGTCATGTGAGGAACCCTCGGTGGGCGAGTCCGACTCGCCTTGACCGGTTTTTTTGTGTGTGTGTTGTTGGCAATAAACATTTGAATTTGAATTTGAATATGTTATCCTGGAAAAATTAATAGTTAAACAGCCGTATTTTTTTAACCTCGCCGGTTGTTTTTTTTAGGAATATGACTTATTACGGCGGATTTATTAAAAAATATAAAAAAGATAAGTAAGTTAAATAATAAACTCTCTTTATTGCGCTGGGCTGATTCGATTTAAAATTTGCGGCGATATGGAACCCTCGGTGCGCGAGTCCGACACGCACTTGACCGGTTTTTATTTTCAGTTTAATTGTCGAACGTTTCGTTGTAACATGGCATTATCAAACTAGACATTGTACTTTATCTTTATACAAATAATATTTAAATAAACCTATGTACGGTCACGAGCGTTAATTTGGGACCTATTTCAAGAAAAATATGCTTGTAGCCGTCAATGTCATTAGAGATGTCAAGTCATTTGTAAATTTTATGAAAATCATCCTTATTGTTGTAGAATGTCAGATTGACTTTGGACCTAAGGTGGGTCCAAATTAAATCGTGACTGTACTTTGTAGTAATAAGTGACCATATCACCCAGTAAACATAAGCAAATAATTTACCAACTACCGTTTGCGGGTGGCGGAATTTGGAACTAAATTAATCATACTTAGCTTATAATATTTGCAAACACAGTGGCGCCAATAACAACTTTTTGTATTTTTTGCGTTTTAAATGACGGTCAACCTCTATCGTCAGTATATAAGTTGACGTATTAAGTAATGACCGTTCATAAATACAGAGCAAAATGCTTTGTTTTTAATTAAGAAAAAAATTGTGTTCAAGATGTGTGCTTTGTGTGTGTTTTTGTGTGTTCTTTTGTTCAGTTTCTGTGGTAGTACTGATGTGTTTCACGAGGGCAGTAAAATTACTTTTTATCCGAATTATAATGCGGATTTTTTTGGGTACACCGTTGTTTTTAGCGAATCTGGGTAAGTTAGGTAATTTTAAATTATTAAAGTTAAGTATAAAAGTGTATGAGAATGTCCATTTCTATTTAAAATTTGTTTCTTCGCCGGTCGTTTAGAAAAAATCTCATCGCTTTCTCTTTTCATGACAAAAGACCCTTTGTTTATTTACAAATGGCTAACCTAATGCCCAATGGCATTCTCTACCAGTAACCACAAAAAAACGAAAACATATTTTGCGATGACAAGCCTTGTTGTTTACTTACATACCTATTCTTAAGCAAATTTTGTTGATGTAAATAATAAAGGACACCGTTGGTAACCCATGGCTAAAAAGACGAAAAATTACCTGGGCTTATGTTTATTTTTTTTAAATTAAGTTGGAGATTAATGAATTATTCGTTATCTAAATTCAACTAGTTGTTTTCAGTTTTTGAAAATGAGGGTAGAAAAGGGCGGATTTGGTGGAAGGGTTACCTCAAATTTCTTTAAAAACTATTGTAAACTCCTATTATACTCTCCAGGGTTGCTGATCCCCTGGTAGTTTTTTTTCTATTCTACTAATTTCGAATAATATTTATGTATAGTAAAATCGTCAATATAATTGTAATATAATTACTAATATAAAAAATGCGAAAGTTTGTGTGTTTATTTGTTATTCCTTCACGCTGCGACGACTGGACGTATTTGGATAAAATTTGAAATGGAGATAGCTTATACCCTGGATTGGACACATAGGCTACTTTTCATCCCGGATAAATTATAAGTTCCCGAGGGAATAACGATAATCGAAATCTAATGGATAGTATAGAAAGGGAAATTATGCTTAAATAAATAGGTACGGTGGGCCTTAAAAGTAGTTGCACGCTTTAGTACTTTGTCTCCTTAACGTTATGTTTGAACTGCAGCACGAATCTGTCATAGGTGTTAAAGCGACAAGGTACTAAAGTGAGAAGTTAATTTTAAAGCCGATCGTGCATAACATTGAATGGTAACTAGTGTTGCTGGTACTTGATAAGATAAAACTACTTCCGAACAGGAGATGGGATGCTGAGTCATCATTATTATCGTTTAAAGTGAGAAAGAACCGTAGGACATACGGTCACGGTTACTACCCATTTCAAATTATTATTTATTTATTTTAATGGCGTCTACAAGTTATGTAATTTTGCCAATGTCAAGTATATATTTGTACGGTGAATCGTCGTTGTCGTCGGCGTCTTCCAGTCCCAGTCGGCACACCATTGAAGATGGCGGGCATCCACTTCAATGGCTTGATTGGCTTGGAGTGTTCTTGACCGCTTGCTCATTCAGAATCAACTTTTCATTGTTATTATATTTGATGCATATTCTTCGTCAGTGTTGGAGGTTACTTCACAAAGTTGCCCTGGATTTGCGAACCAAAATCAACGATAAAGTAATTTACAAAAAATTAAATAAAAAGACAGATGTTTTCAAAATGACAGCTAGACAAGAACCCTTCAATATTGTATTTTTGATGGCACCCATTTCAAAGAAAATCTACTTGAAGATGTCATTGTCAATAGAGATGTCAAGTCATTTGTAATTGACAGGAAACTTAACCTTATTGCTGTAGAATGTCAGATTGACTTTGGACCTAAGGTGGGTCACAAATTAAATTCCTTGACTGTACATGAATCGATGTATGAATATTGAACAAGCGAAAGAGATTTGCCAGGATCGTAGCAGGTGGAACGAAGTGGGCTCTGCCTACCCTTCTGGGAAACAGGCGTGATTTAATGTATGTATGAAAATATCAATAAACAGTACTGCTGATAAAGATAAAGAAACTTATAGGACAATCACCATTGTTTTTCCTTTTGATGTATAACTAAAAAATCTACTTCATTCAAGAGGAAGTTTTTTTTATCTATACTAATCTATACTTCTATACTAATATTATAAAGAGGAAAGATTTGTATTTTTGTGTGTGTGTATGTTTGTAACGAATAAACTCAAAAACTACTGGACCGATTTCAAAAATTCTTTCACCATTAGGATGCTACATTAACCCTGAGTAACATAGGCTATGTTTTACTTTTTTGCGCGTACGGAGTCGCGGGCAACAGCTAGTGTTTAATAAAATTCTGGATTATGTACGGATGTTTTCAGAAAACTCACATAAACCGAAGCGAAGCGATGGCGGGTCGCTAGTATAATTATAATATAATACAATAATACAATGAATAGGATCAAGATTGGCTAAAATAATTAGGTGCGGTCAGCCTTAAAAGTAGCTGAACGCTTTAGTACTTTGTCACTTTAACGTTATGTTTGAACTGCTGCGCTAATCTGTCACAGGCGTTAAAGCGACAAGGTACTAAAGTGAGTAATTACTTATAAAGCCAACTTTACATTACATTGTATGGTAAATAGTGTTACTGGTACTCGATAAGATAAAACTACTTCCGAACAGGAGATGGGATGCTGAGTCATCATTATTACGAGTATCATTAAAAGTGCGAAAGAACACTTTGTCTCTATTCCAGGCGGTAAATACATATTGCTTTTGGCATGCTATCGTATTGTCAACGTTATAGTAGCTCTTATGTACTTGACAGAAATGGCGGCCGAGTTAAAAACAATACCTACCATCATGTCAAATTAATATATAATTTTGCCGATCAGAATATAGCCCCTGCATTATGGCTAGATCTATTTTTAGGTTTACGTACCCAAAGAGTAAAAAACGGGACCCTATTACTAAGGCTCCACTGTCCATCTGTCTGTCTGTCACCAGGCTTTATCTCATAAACCGTGATGGCTAGACAGTTAAATTTTTCACAGATTTTGTATTTCTGTTGCCGCTATAACAACAAATACTAAAAACAGAATAAAATAAATATTTAAGTGGGCTCCCATATAACAAACGTGATTTTTTTGCTGTTGTTTTCTCGAAATTAATAACGGCAACTGGTATAGTGTCTAATGTTGTATAGATAACGGTACAGAGCCCTTCGTGCGCGAGTCCGACGACCCGCACTTGGCCGGTTTTTACAAAATATATCAACAGGAAAAAGGGTAATGCTGATAAAGATAAGGAAACTCATATGACAATCAGAATCACCATTGTTTTTCCTAGTTTCTATACAATAAAAAAATAAAAATAGTCATATATAATGTATAACATATTTGTCTCGTTAAAGACTTTCGTCTTTAGACTTTGCGGTATGAGCGATGAAAATGACGGAGTTTCCCAAATGCTTCTGCAAATGCAAGTCTTTAACGAGTGTGTCCTGCCAGTTACGACATACGGAGCCGAGACGAGGACACTGACAGTGGGATTGGTTCACCCATTTAAGGTCGCTCAGCGGGCTATGGAGAGGGCTATGCTTGGAATATCTCTGAAGGATCGCATCCGAAATGAGGTGATTCGACGGAGAACCAAGGTTGTCGATATAGCCCAAAGGATTAGCAAGCTGAAATGGCAGTGGGCCGGTCACATCTGTCGCAGAACCGACAATCGTTGGGGCAGACGTGTTCTGGAGTGGAGACCACGGCTTGGCAAACGTAGTGTGGGACGCCCTCCAGCTACTTGTAGGTGGAGCGATGACATACAAAAAGTGGCTGACAGCGGTTGGAAACAAAAAACTCACGACCGAGCTCACTGGCGTGCCATGGGAGAGGCTATGTCCAGCAGTGGACGAAAGTGGGCTGATGATGATGATGATGATGATGATGATGATGATGATGATGATGATATTTGTCTAGCAACCGAAGACACAGCGTTGGTAATGCTACCTGGGGGTATATTCTACTTTTTTTTTTCTCTTATTTAATTGACGGTATGTATGTTTGTACCTAAACTCTTTATTGCACAAATAGAAAATAACAAACTAAAAAAAGAAACAGAAACACAAAGGTCACAAAGGCGAACTTATCCCTTTAAGGGATCTCTTCCAGTTAACCTTTGAGCGATTGAGAGATGACTAAAAACATACATATATACAATATTCTTATATGTAATAGCGACCGAGTAAAAAACAATACAAAGCATGCTAAAAACAATATGGTTGTACGATGTAAAATAGAGACCCGCATTAACTTTTTACTTAAACTTTGACGATACAACTTTTAGGTTAATAACAATAATAACTCGACAAAAAAGTTAAAGTAAATTGCTTGATCGCGTAGAAGTTGTTTATCGCTCTTCCCTCGGGAACTGATAAATTTTCCGGATTAAAAAGTAACTCATATCCTTTATCAGGGTTCAAGCTATCTTTATTCCAAATTTCATCGAAATCGGTTTAGTGGTTTGACCGTAAAAGTATAACAAACAGACAACGTTACTTTCACATTTATAATTATAGTATAGATGGATGGATGCCCTAAAAGTTGTTTGTATGTATTTCAGTCTTATCGTAGGGGCCCCCAAAGCGTACGAACCAGCTTCCATGAACCAAACTGGCGTGGTCTTCAGTTGTCCGACTGATGACTTAGGGAAGAGAAATGTCTCGTGTCAACCTATGTCGCTGGATAGAAATGGTATTTTTTTTCTTTCTTACTAATTTAGTTAAAAATGCTGACACTATTTGAGACTAGTGATTCTGAGGTATAGTGTAATTCTGAGTTCTATTTTCAGTTTTAGGTGGCAGACTAAGAGACTTCCACAGGAATGACATGTGGTTCGGAGCCAGCATAGCCGTTGCACCCACGGGGAAGTTGTTGGTTTGTAACATTTCTATACTACCCTAGTGACCAAACGATAAAACCTGATATCTTCTTCTACGGGCCAATTATGGTTGCATCGATGAAGATAAACGTGGGCACATCTGTCACCCTCAGACCAGTATGTGAGACATGCGAGTGCGAGAGTGACGACCACAGCAAAGGCGACCATAAAACGGGGCCTGTACACAGCCCTCCTTAGCCAATAAGCATTATCTCAAATTTAATAATCAAAGCACTTTTAATTCTACTCTATTAGTAATAAGATTCATATTGCTCCAGGGGTTTTATCTGAGATACTGCCTATTGGCTTAAGATGGCAGTACATATAAAAACCGCTGAACCTAAGGAACCTCAAAACAGGAGGAAATATTCCTTGGGAACTCTAGTGGTGCCCTAAGAAAGGATTTTTCTAAAGTTAACCCCCAACAAGAAGAAATAGGGGGAGTAGCTAATTCTACGTATACGAAGTCGAAAGCGTCCTCAAGTTGGAATTGTAAAATAGTTTCATGGGTGAATTACAGGAATGAACAATGGAACCCTGATCCACCAAAGAACGGGGTCACACTGGCATTACAAAATAAATAGTTTGACACTCTTACTACTTAAACCATAACGTCATTATGACACAGTTCTATAGCGGGTCAGTGTTCCATTGGGCTCATACTCGTACTACCTACGTAAGTTAAAGACTTAATTTAAGACTAAACACTCCTCCATACTAATATTATAAATGTGGAAGTGCCTTTATCTGTTTGTTACGCTTTCACGGGTAAACCGCTAAACCGATTTAGATAAAATCATAATATGGTATGGAGATACCCTAATCCTCGAAGGACATAGGGTAGGTAGATTTTACCCAGAGAAGCGATAAACGACTTTAATGGTTAGGTATACCTATTTCGTTACACGAAAATACGTTTTCATCTCACTAGCTCGGAAAGCCCTTTTTGTTTGTTTGATATCTATTGAGAAAATCGTTTTTTATCCACATGTGAAGAAAGAGTTTCGACATTTGAAGGCAGCTTAAGTAATATTTGACAGCTAACAAAACGTAAAACTTTTAACATCACGATTAATGAATTGCATTGAGTAAAAAAGCACTAAATACAGTCTTACAACTTTATTTTGATTCATAAGTATCAGCATTCAACATTAACCTTTATTCTTGTTGTAAAAACGGATAAAATGTTCTGACAGTCCAAGTAAGTCGATGTGCGAACAAAACGCATCCGAAATAGTAAAAAAAAACCTATGTCAAAACTTTTCAATTAAGCCGTCAATGTTAAATATTCGCATGTTTTTCTAGTTTTTTTTGTTATTAAAAATGAGTGATTCGAATGACGAAGACGTATAACACCTGTGGAATTACGGGAAACCGTGCAAAATGCGGAATTGAGCTTATTGTCTTTACAATTGATAGTACAAACCCTTTTTCTTATTTTCCTCGCTGTAGTGAGGTGAAAAGTTTTGCGTTATACACGGGTGAAAAGTTATTTTACGTCTCGTTTGTTGAAACACTCGCATGTAAAATACAACTTTCCCCCCTTGTATAACAAATAACTATTTTTTTAACATTTATACGTTGCTTTCTTCTTTCATGCAGCAACGAAGCTAGCAATTTAATCCGTTTTTTTTATCTAATGCAGGTCTGTGGACCACGATGGGCTGATCCTTACCAAGACAGCCATCTTCTGGCGAACGGTGTATGTTTGCTTCACACCAAGAGGAGGAGTATTCCGCTCTACCCCCTCAAAGACAGAGGCACAAGTAAGTTTCCTACCTCGTACCTGTTATTTTAGTACCATTGTAATTGCAACCTTGGCGTATTACTTATAGGGTCCTTTTATATTTGGCATTATGTCCTCGAGCATAAACCTGGGGATTCAGGAGGCTATACTTTTTAAACTCTGACACAAACAGATAGGAGTTCAGTAATAAGGTTAACGTGTGTATCATTTTGTCTGTGTGTCTGTCTATGAATTCTAGCTCCCTAACGGCAAAACCGATTCAAATGTTTTTTTTTAAATTGAAAGCTCATCAGGGTGTTTTTTAAACCCGATTATAATGGCGACCCCTTCTTTTAGAGATATATAGAGATAGCATATCTCTTAATCGGCCCAACTGGTTTTGACACCGAATTGCAAAAATAACACCGATTAAACTAGCTTACATAAAAAAACAGTCCAAATGGGTGTATCCGTTTGTGAGGTACGATGTCACAGAAAATTACACAGACACACAGATTAACAAACACACACATACAAAGCCTCACACATTAAACTTTTAATATCCCTCTTTTTAGAATGAGGTTAAATATCTGAAAATGTAAAAGTTTCGTAAACGAAGCAACTGCAAAAAACAAAAAGCAACAAAACGTCAACACAAACAATTGCGGTGGACCACCTGACGGTGAAATTCAGGCGTGAATTCTGGGGAGTGTGTTACCAGTTTCAATTTAGTTATCCGAATGCCGCAAAAAGGAGGGTTATGTTCGTAAGGTGACATACATGCTTATAATTTTTGTTTGTTGAGGCTGGCCCGATTTTGACTAACAAAATATCGTCATATTTGTTTGCCAAATATGAAAATGGTTCTGTTTTATGTACGGGTGTTACATAAATTTCACATAAAACGAAGCGAAGTGGGGTTTCTAGTGTATGTATAATAGTAGTTTACGTGACGGTTGCGTAATGACAGGCATTACAACATGAGTGTGGTTTATGATACGAGCCGCAAGGCGAGTTTCATAATAGATCACACGAGTGTTGTAATGCTAATTACGCAGAGTCGCATAAAATAATCTATCTACACACATATTATAAGTACTCTAAGATGGGTTCAGAAGCCGAAAGGCAAAAGAGCAGCATCTGTGGTAGTAGGTGACAGTGATGACAGCTGTAACGTATTTTTGAAATTACGTTATCGAATATTCTAAGGTAATGAGATCCAAATTTGGAACATCTTCGAAAATTAACAGCTGTCATCGCTGTCACCTAATACCACAGGTAATGCTGGTCATTTCCTACGGGTTTTGAACGCATAATAGAGGACTTACTTAGCGCTCATTCCCAAAATACCAGCATTTCAAAATACAAAATTACTCTTTTTACCAGATACTCAAATAACCAGATTCGAAATATTGGGTGAAGATAATAAACAATATCGTAATTTGAATGTTTAGTTTTGGGATTCCGATATATTGAGAATCTGGTATTTTAAAATACTGGTATTTCGGGAATGAGCGTAATAGAGGACTTAATATGATATGTGTGTAGATAAAGTAAATTATCTTTATAGCAAACCAGGCGTTCATGTCAAACGGAGCTAGAAAAGAGTACGGAGAGTACGGAACACATCTGAACTACTATGCGTATGGGCAGGCTGGTATGTCCGTGAAGGTCACAGACCGCGGCTTCATCATTGGAGCTCCAGGGCTGCTTCAATGGACAGGTGAGTACTGAGAGGGTTTTGAGATCTCTAGATGGGTCATCTTAGGCAGACCAATGATAAAGAGCTTAGCATAATAAAGTAAAAGAGAGAAGACGAGAGAAGATGTTTGGTCACCTGTTACGGCACGAGTACATATATTTAGATGATAATTAAAGGAAAAAAGAAGAAATCAGGAAGATCATTAACTAGACCAATTTAAAGAAAAAGTAGACTCCATGTCGTATCAGAGGGCTCAGACAAGATACACTACGCTAACTAACGTTTCTATTCGATTCGTTTTTAAACCAATCGCGTCGCTGGAAGATGACGTGTCACGTGATACGAAAAGTCACGTGGTCTACCAGTGACGCGATTGGTTTAAAAACGAATCGAATAGAAACGTTAGTTAGCGTAGTGCATCTTATCTGAGCCCTCAGTGTGTTAAAGATAAGGCTCTGAATAGTGTACAATACAAAATAAATGTTTTAAAAAACAAAAAACCTTTTTTGAAGTCGGTTAACAAGTAAATATTCTTCGTTGTAGTCGCTCAACAATCTTAATCGAGATATCTTATCGCCACCCTTGAAATCAGTACCGTTAAGGAGTTCCGGTGGCCATCTGTGGTCTTCATCATCAGTTCCACTTCACCAAATGATACTTTCTGAATGCAAATGCTGGATTTGTTACTGAAAATACTAAACTCGCTATATATTTGCCTACAATATTTGAGGAGTTCCCTCAATTCCTCACGGATCCTCTCATCAGATTCAGATTTGGTGACAATGGGACCACCTCGAAAGTATACTCTATCAAACTAAAAAAAAAAAATTGAAATCGGTCGACAATTGACGGAGTAATCGGTGAACATACATAAAAAAAAATACATACAGTGGAACGTATAACCTCCTCCTTTTTTGAAGTCGGTTAATTTACTCCACTGGTAAAAGTATAATTCTGCAGTGAATAATGATAACAACATTCTCTTAATTAGATGACATAGACTCTTATCCTCGTAAGGCCCAGTGTGCAATAGAATGTAATTTAATTTGAACTATGTTGCAATGAGAATAAGGTTTATTTTCCTAACTTCATAAACTGAAAACGGCATTATCGAACAAACGAAATTGAACTTTATTGCCTTGATGGTAGGTTCAAAGTCCTACTTACAAAAAACTCCCTGTTTGTAGTATGGTGGGCTTTACGAGGTTATAGAGAGCAACTGCTTATCGAAACCGAAATAACGAATCCCTTTTCGGTAGGTCTACGTAAAGTACAGCGAAGAACGTTGCGACTTTACGTCAGCTCCTTGGCACCATAATATTGCATTTTTATTGGCTTTTCGTTATGTATTTCGAATATCATACCATTACGATAATAGGAAGAAACTGAACCGACGGGTGCCGCCGGCAGCGGGGCAGTTAACAGCCCGTGGTTAAGGGTGCAGAAAGGAACTTCTTGACGATCTTGCCGTGTCGAGGAGAAAGCAGTGCTCCTCGACACGGCAAGTCTCGTGACCCTTGATCCAGTCGAGGTTCTTCTCTATTGGCATCATAATTATTTATTATTATCTTAGTTGCAAACTTTCAGGTGGCATTGTGGAGTATACTTACAACACCGACGTGAACAGTTATTCCAGCAACAGAAAGCCAGTCATGAATCCGTTCTACACACGCGATGTTGGCCCTGACGATTATCTGGGTAAGTCAACTGTACATATAAAACGGACTACACAGACTGACTGACTTTTTATGTTATCCTCGTAACGCCCAGTGTTGCAATAAGGTTTATTTTCCTATCTTCATAAACTGAAAATGGCATTATCGAACAAACGAATTGAACTTTATTGCCTTGATGGTAGATTCAAAGTCCCACTTACAAAAAACTCCCTGTTTGTAGTATGGTGAGTCTAACGAGGTTATACTACCTGATCACCAGCCACTTCGCCCGCGCTGCAATTTTCTGACAGAATTTTATATTAGGGCTCCGTTTCCGAAGCGAGACCTACGCGACCCTATAAATATGCCCCCGCTGTCCGTCCGTCCGTCATAACTTTAAACAGCTGTATCTTTTGAACCGTAGAGATAGCGGATTGGTTTTTTTATTTCAGAATACCTATGTGTTTATTACGGCGGATTTAATAACACAAGAAACGGTTTTTTTACAACATATTTTTTTGTATTGTAAAATTTGGTATGATCGTACAATCACTGAAGAAAAAATGGTCAAGTGTGTGAGGATGGTCGAAGAATCAAAATAACAGCGTTTATGTATAATTGGATTTATTTGTACTTGACATCAAAATGACATTAGTTTAACCGTACTCTTTCAATGATCACCAAGAACTCCTTAACGCGTGCTGCCTTGCACTTTATATAGCCAAGTGTCGACCAAAGGTGGCGTTCAGCCAATAGTAAGACAGCGCGCGTTATTACAGGGTAACTTCCGTTTCCGGATCTTCATTAATTAAATATATTCTTTAAAAGTATTTCAATCGTTAATCAAAACAATAGATAATAAGATTAGAAAAGACACAATAAGATTAGAAAACATAATAAACAATATAGGAATTATTTATAGATGCTAACAGTCGGCCTTTCCTGTCTTTTTATCGTCTCGAGAAACTAATGTACAATAACAATGGAAAAGAGATAATAAAATCTCAAGTGCTATATTTAAAATTGCTAAATTAAAACTCTACTATTATTAAATGATTATACATATTTACAAAGGCCATTTAAGTAACATTCATTAGGTAGGTACACAATTTTTAGGCAAAATTGTTTTTCATAAACTTACTTATTCCTTACACATTGATATTCTTAAATTAAGTAAACATTTATATTTACGGTGACCTCTACGTATTCACAATATTGTAAAAAGAAAACAAAACCGCACACGGGAGCCTCTAAATATCTCCAATATGCTTACAGTAACGTACTAGAGCCCCTTCATGTCTCTAATACGTGACACTGTACTTCACATTAAAATATATCAATTGTTTGACTACTGTGGCCTCTACATATCCACAATAATCATAAAACACACACGGGAGCCTCTACATATCTCCAATGTGCTTACAGTAAACAGTAACAGTTGAGTCCAATACACGTGAAATCAACTATTTTGTTTTATAATATAACTTCTGGTGATGTTACAATCTCTTAATTTACCACTATCAAAATATTATACACCTCTAATTCTTTATGCTAAATTCTAAACCTTAAAATGCTAAATACTTAGTAAAGCCATTGAACGAATTAAAAGATGGACTCAGTCATTCTCACTACTAGAAGTTGAATCACTATTTCGATTAAAAACCATCCAGCGATGGATTTTGTCGACTGAAAAGACACCACTAAATATTTTACATCCCTTTCGCGATAGCGGGGTGTCTTCTATCACGTACCTATCATTGTCTAGAACTTTAGTGATACGATAAGGACCGCGAAGCTTAGGTGTTAACTTCCTACTTTGCCCGGTCGAAGGTATCTCTCTTTCTACCCTTACAAGCTCGCCAACCTGAAAAGTAAGGCTTTTTCTGCTTTTATCAAAGACTTCCTTTTGTCTCTGCTGATTTAATTGTATTTGTTGAGATATCTCATTTCTAATGGTTTCCAAATCTTTTTCTACCTCCAAATTTCCAGCCTTGTTATCTTCAATATGTGACCGCAACGCTGAGTCAGAAGTACCCATTAGTTGAAGACCAAATAAAGCCTGCGCTGGAGTTTTACCCGTCCCTTTGTTTATGGTATTATTCAACCCCCATTGTATTTCAGACACACAGTCATCCCATAACCGTTCTTGTTTACCAAGCATGGCAGCGGTAAGTGAAGACAAGACGGTCCTATTATAACGCTCTACCTGTCCGTTAGCGCGTGGCGTTGCTGTAGCGTTTAATATGTGTTTAATTCCGAGCGAATGCAGATACTCTTTGAATCGAGTGGCTGTAAAAGAGGTAGCCCTATCTGAAATCAATCGTTTTGGTACACCAAAAGTATGAAAATAGCTTTTCATAGCTCGTATAGAATGAGTGGTTTTAGTACTTTTAACTGGCACTAACATTATATATTTAGTGAAGGCATCAATTATCAAAAGTAAATAAGAGTTCCTTTTTTTACTTCTGACAAATGGACCCAGATGATCAATATGGATCGTATGGAAGGGATAATCAACCTTTTGTATTGGGTGTAATTCTCCGGCCTTTTTGCCCGCTGGAACCTAGGAATGAGCACACTCTAAACATGATTCAACGTATTTTTGGACAAAACGTCTCATTTTGGCAAACCAGAAGGTGCCCTTTATTTTCTCTAGGGTTTTGTTAAACCCAAAATGGCCTATGTCGTCATGGTTAGACTTTAAAACTTGCCACCTAACGCCTTTGGGTACAACCCAGCGATCACCGTCTTCAGTTTTCCTAAATAACAGCCCTCTTTTCACTACGAAATTATTTTTCATGTCTACTATATTATTGCTTTCTTTGTCATTCAGTACCAAAATAATTCTTTGCAATTCGGGATCACTTCGTTGTACTGTCGTTATCCAATTTGAATCTACATTTCTAACCTGAAGACTGAGGCTACATTCGGGATTGGTTGGATTGCGACTTAGCGCGTCGACATGTGACATAGTCAGACCGGGTTTGTAAATAATATTAAAGTCATACTCCTGTAAAACGCTCCACCATCGAGCCACTCGAGGCAACATATCCCTTTTTTCAAAAGTTGCTCTTAGGGAATTACAATCAGTGACTATAGTAAAGGAAATCCCTAGCAAATATATTCTAAATCGCTGAACAGACGTAACAACAGCTAACGTCTCTAAATCATATGAACTGAATTTTGCCTCCTCAGGCGACGTCTGCCGACTATAATAAGCTACCGCGGTGAAAGGAGAGCTTTTGTCACGCCTTTGAAGAAGCATTCCTGCTACTCCCATTTTTGAGGCATCGGTATGCAGCTGGGTCTCGTATGTGGGGTTATAAAAAGATAGTATTGGTCGTTTGACCAATTCTTCTTTCAAAGTAGAGAAAGCTTGTTCTTGAGCTAGACCCCATGTCCATCTAGTATCTTTCTTTAAAAGTTGAGTCAAGGGTTTCGCAATAGCCGAAAAACCCTTGATAAAACGCCTTAAAAAACTAGCAAGCCCTATAAACTGCCTAACTGTGTGCTGGTCAGTAGGTGTAGGAAACCTCTCTACTGCCTCTATTTTATTTTTGCCGGGGCGGACACCAGCCTCACTTATTTCGAAGCCTAAGTAATGAATTGATTGCATCAAGAAGTGACACTTTTGTATATTTAACGTCAGTCCTGAAGCCCGAAACAGATCTAATACTATACGAAGCTTTCGAAAACCCTCTTCAACAGTCTTCGAGGGAATATTTACGTCATCCATATAAGCCAAAGCATCCTTGAACCTGGCGTTTCCTAGAATATTATTAATTGTTTTCTGAAACGTTGATGGCGCATTAACCAACCCAAATGGCATTCTAGTAAACTGATAGTGTCCATCAGGCGTAACGAAAGCAGTAAGATGCTTTGAGGTATCAGACATAGGTATTTGATAATACCCTGAAGCTAAATCCAAGGTAGTATAAAATTTATTCCCGGATAAACTGTCTAATTGGTCATCAATTCTCGGGAGAGGATAATGTTGCTTTACTGTACGTTTATTAAGAGCCCTGAAGTCCACGCAAAGACGGTAATCGCCAGTTTTCTTTTTAACTAGTAAAATCGGTGACGCATATTCCGATGAAGACGGTTGGACTATACCAGACTCTTCTAACTCCTGAACAATGCCTCTAACTACTTCGCGCTCTGAATGGGGCAGACGGTATGGCCTATATACGACAGGGTTGACATCGCTCAACTTAATTTCCATTTCAGTATTAGTTACACAACCTAATTCTTTGACCGAAAAGGCGAAGCAATCTCTATATTCATTTAATAATTCAATTAACTTAATTTTCTCTTCAGCTTTTATATCTGCATTCATGTTAACCATCGCCTCATCGATCAAAGAATTGGCATCTGAACCTGAACTTGCTTCGACTCTATTTACATCGGGGTACTTTTCTAATAAGTTATATTCTTTAAGAGACATAGCTCGTGCGAGTAAAGTGTCTTTTTCGAGCTGAAAACCATCAGGAGCTAAACCTTTAACGACCATTTGACCATAACCATCGGACACACGGATCACACACTGAATAACTTCGTACTCGCGTTTTACTTGTTGACAAAAGCTTGGTTCTATGAAGAGGTCACCATTGTACAGTGGTGATGAACGCACAGTCACAAAAGTATATCCTTGAACATTCACCGAGTCCTGAACATGCAGTAATATATTTTCCTTATGATGTGTTATTTTCGTTGTTATGTGTAGTTTATCATTTGTTTTATACACAACTACATGTTCCTGCTCGGTAAAAGTTTGCCCTAGCAACAGCGGTACCTTCAGAAAATGGTCAGGAACCACAAGGGCCTCTAAAGTGGCCATCGCTGAATCTACTTCAATTGCTACACTTAGTTTACCTATACATCTTACAGCGGAGTCTCCAAACCCTCGAAGTACCGGTAACTGAGTAAGAAGCCAATCATCCGACAAAGTGCGAGCGACAGATTCTTGAAGCATGGTACACTGACTACCGAAGTCTACAAAGCATTCTAAATCTATGTCATTGACCTTGGCGGTTTTAAAATATTTTATATCATTATCCTGTTCCTGAGATATTCGCAACACTACCTTATTCTCAGTGTTATCTTTTTTTAACGGGCAGTTACTAACGAGATGTCCTACTTTATGGCATGAGTCACATCTTTTAATTGGTTGTTTACACTTATAGTATGGGTGTCCTTCTTCTAAACAGTTATAACATTTGCCAGAAATTTTAGGTTCGTTATTACTAGCTGATTTGAATGTTTTATTGCGTTTTCTGTCGGAAAAGTTAGGTTGCACAAACATATTGGTCCTTTCAGATCGTTTCATTATTTTAACGCTCCTTAAAAATACTAAAAGCTTATCAGGCTCCGTAAACTGGGCCGCTTCAGCACTGGTTCGTACCGATCTATCTTCTATGCCAAACAGTAAACAATCTATGGCATTTTTGCCCGTTATGCTACAACGATTTATAAAAACCATTTTTTCATAAAAATAGTCTTCTAAGGACTCGCCAAAGCGCGCTTTGCAAGCTAACATTTCCGTCAACAACTGCCCGTAATTTTCATCACTTGGAAAGGCCATTTTTAATTTTTCTTGCCAATCGGACCACGAAAACAAAAGGCTTGGCAGGCCTTGGTACCATTTTTGTGCGAGACCAACTAATTTGGGCAGAGCGTAATGAATTATTTGTCGCTCTGTCCAGCCGTAAATTTGCGCACATTCATTGACTTTCAGTATCCACATGTCAATGGTTTGGTTTCGTTTAGCCGGGTCATACTCAGGAACTACATTAATAGATGGAAATCGTTCATTACTACCACCGGTATTTAAAGTCTTAATGAGCTCCTTGAATTGCACAGCAAAGTTCATAAAATCACTATTTAAGTTATTAGGAACAGGTTGTTCGCTTACTGATTCTGTGGTGGGCGGCGGCTGGCTGCACCCAGGCGGATCCGCATTAGAAGATTGTCCTCGCTGGGCAAGCCGCTCGTTCAAGTGCCGGCGACGCGTTGTACTGGACGATCGCTGCCGGCGCCTGGACCGCTGCTCTCGCCTTGCCTCGCGACTGCGTTTGCTGCGACGCCTCGATCTTCTTCTTTGATTGCCCGACGAAGAGTCAGACTCACGAGAGGAAGAATCCCCTCTCTGTCGCTTGCGACTACTGCGCTCTTTTTCCATTTTGACAACTTTTATGGGCGTGATATCCTTTTCACTTGGAATTTAGTAGCACGATATTCACTGCTAATCCCACTTTCTGAACTGTGAGGATGGTCGAAGAATCAAAATAACAGCGTTTATGTATAATTGGATTTATTTGTACTTGACATCAAAATGACATTAGTTTAACCGTACTCTTTCAATGATCACCAAGAACTCCTTAACGCGTGCTGCCTTGCACTTTATATAGCCAAGTGTCGACCAAAGGTGGCGTTCAGCCAATAGTAAGACAGCGCGCGTTATTACAGGGTAACTTCCGTTTCCGGATCTTCATTAATTAAATATATTCTTTAAAAGTATTTCAATCGTTAATCAAAACAATAGATAATAAGATTAGAAAAGACACAATAAGATTAGAAAACATAATAAACAATATAGGAATTATTTATAGATGCTAACAAGTGTGAGTTGTGTTCGTACTGATTTGATTTGAAATCGAATTCAAATCGAAATTTACTGTGTGGCGGTACGAAACCCTCAGTGCGCGACTCGCACATGACTGATTTTTTATATACAAGGTACCTATTCACGTAGTACCCTGTACCGTCAAGGAATTTGATTGTTCAGCAGTATATAACATGTCAATCAGCCATATTATACATTCCCTGACGTGACACGGCTAATGACACGTGGAAAATGTATAACCCGGCAAATTCACGCTGTATATCTAACTAAACTTTCAAATTTTTGGCATTGAATGTTTAATTTCACGAAAGCAGGTTTGCCATACTTGTAGTTCACGTTCGCACACTAGCGACGACAGCTGCGCACTCAGAGACAACGTGCACATACATCTACATACACAAGTATGGCAAACCCGCTTTCGTGAGATAAAACAGCCGTAAGTGACATTAGACGCCATGTAAAACCAACCTCTATTACTTTTAGGTTATAGCGTAGAATCAGGGGTGTTTGAAGACGGTGGCAAAACGCTGTTCGTGGCTGGAGCTCCACGGGCCAAACAAGGATTCGGCCAGGTAAAAAAAACTTCTGAGACATACAGACCAACAGACACCGAAGTGTCACCATAAGAGTTCTTTTTTTACAAAAGTATGAAATCCTAATAACACATGATTCATTCTGATTCAATTGATAATGATATTTATTTCATAAAACCGCTACGTTCTATGCTAAGAATGTGAATGATCATCCGTTCGGGCCAAATATCACGTCAAATAATTAAACGCAATTTTAATTTGTGTGCTCGTTTGCCTTCTCTATGCCATAAACAAAAAGTGTGTAATCGACAATCGTAGGTATTCATACAGAATATAGTTTCTATATATCTGTCTAAATTAGTTTACAGTATTCCCAGCTTTTTAATAGCTTTAGGCTAGGCTGGCTATCGCTATCACGCTTGCACTCGCAACTGACACTATATTTGTCGCTCGTGTGTCATAGAAAAACGAAGATTACCGATAGCTATTAATAAAATGGAAGCACTGTAGTTTAGTTTATTTATTCATCAATGTAATATAACAATATAAATTGCGTAGTAGCCTATTATAATTGTGGATCTATGGTATGCCACCAATATCCAAACTGCTACGGTTGAACTCAGAAATAGCTGTACATTTTAGCACCTTGTCATAGTAGGTAACTTAATAAAGTGAGAGGAGTGGTTTGAATTTAGAATATCAATTGCTGCGACAAGGTATATTGAGCTACTTCCAAGTTCGACGGTACTTTACTTATACTTAGTTTAGAATATTGTTGGTTCTTGAATCCATGGAGTGGCTTTTTCCTAATTATTATATACTAGCTTCTGCCCGCGACTTCGTCTGCGAAGGTTTCGATTACCGTTATTCCCAAGGGAAGTTTTAAAAAAATCGGGATAAAAAGTAGCCTACGTGTTAATCTAGTGTATAGCTTTATGTTCATTCCAAATCCGTCCAGCCGTTGCAGCGTGAAGGACTAACAAACACACACACACACCCACACAAACTTTCGCATTTATAATATTAGTAGGATAATAATTAGAAAATAGCGACTCCATGGATTCCACCAAAAGTCCTAACCATAACAGCTTTAAATTCTTCCCTCAACAGGTCCTAGTTTTCGAGCCAGGAACCTACACAACATCTTCTCTAAAGATCCAAGCTAAGCTTGAAGGCCCACAGCTGGGAGCATACTTCGGAGCCAGTCTGGTCTGTCTGGACGTCAATAGTGACGGCAGAACCGACCTAATAGTGGGAGCCCCGAACTATGTTGGAGCTGGGGAAGAAGTGTACGATCAGGGAGCCGTCTTCGTTTATTTGAATAAGGAACAGGTAAGATATGCGAGGTCATAAGATACCAAGAAGGGCATATCATCACGATCATCATTGGCAGCAAATGTCCAACATGGATCGCCATAATCTGGTGGCTGCCCTCAGCTAGATTTCTAGGATCTTGACCATATTGTTGGTCCGTGTTCGTCGGAAGGCTTGCCTTTGCTATGGTTTAACCAACGGCCAAAACAAGATTAATTTAAAAAAAGGGTGGATGTCTTAAACTTGATTCTTTTGTCTGTTTGTTTATTGGTCTTTGACATCACAGAATGCAATGGTTGGTGGTTCTTTTTTATCGTGGTGGTTTTTAAAGTTATGAATTCTGTAAATAAGCGATTGCTTACACGTGGTAGGTTTTGAGCTATAACATTTCTAAAGTCATTTTTATAATATTTTTTTACTTTGATTGCCATACGCAGTATTTTAATTGACAAAATCTTACGTGATCTTAAATTTAGAACTGTTTTCTTAGTAAATGTGCCATTATTATATAATAAGTCTGTGTGTATTTTAGTCTACTGGCTTTATTCTGGACTATGCTGGCCAAGTGAGAGGATCAGAAGCGATCAGAGCCCGGTTTGGCAGTGCCATCGCTGAACTAGGAGACGTAGATGGAGACGGATACAAAGGTATAACGATTGTTCTTACCTTCGATTTAAAAATTGGGTTTCATCATGTCAGCCGAAAGACGTCCACCGCTGGACATAGGCCTCCCCCAAGGCTCTCCACTTAGACCGGTCTTGTGCTTTTCGCATCCACCGCGTTCCCGCGATCTTTACAAGGTCGTCACTCCATCATGTTGGAGGCCTACCTACAGCTCAAAATTGGGTTTGTTTGTTTGAAATTCATGGTCCAGTAAGAGACTTGCTTCTGGTTTTGCATACATGTTGAAAAAAAAAATTACGTGATATGAATTACTTAATTTGTACCTAAGCACCTAATTTACATCGGCTTCATAGGTATTTTACACGTGAAAGAAAATCCTTATATTATTATAACTTAACATATAGCTCATCACATAATTATTTACCCTTAGTTTCGTAGGCATAGTCACTATGGATTACCTATTCTTCTTCTTATGGTGCCTCCCCTACTAGTGAAGGTTGGCAATCAGCTCCAAAATTTCTTTATTTCTTACGAAGTCAAACAGTTGGGCAGCACTCGCAATTCCTACTGATTGAGGATGTATAATGGCCTTCTTATGTAACTGATCTTGAATGAGATCCCCGTCTCCAGACACGTCCGATTTAACGTCAAATCATAGAAATCTGTCATCTCTCACGAGTATTACTTAAGACAATAATCTCAACCAAGATTGGTTTGTTAATACGACCCTTAATAACCTTATCTGAAACACCCGTCTCGTAAGACCCACCATACTTCAAACAGGGAGATTTTTGTAAGTGGGACTTTGAATCTACTATCAAAGCAATAAAGTTCTTTGTTCGATAATGCCATTTTCAGTTTATGAAGCTAGGAAAATAAACCTTATTCTTATCGCAACACAGTTCAAATTAAATTGCCGTGATTATGAACATCCTATTTCACACCGTCATAGAAAACTGTAATTTCCATCGTATCTTGAAAAGATCCTCTCACTCAAGATCCCTATTAATACAGCTTTAAAGTAATCGCGTCTTCTAATATAATGTTTCAGATGTAGCCATAAGCGCTCCTTGGGAGAGTGATGGAAAAGGAGCAGTGTACATATACCGAGGTGACCGGCAAGGTTTGAGGAGCAAGTATGTGCAAAGGATCATGGCAAGTGAAGCCGGGGGCTTTGGCATGTCTATAGCTAAAGGTCACGATATAGACGGAAATAAATGCAATGGTAAGATTTAGTTGCAATTGTTGGTAAAATCGACAATATAAATGTGACGTTATAGGGACCTTATTGTCGATGGCGCTTCCGCCATTATTAAAGATGCTCCGATATAAATACAACGTCGCGTGACGTAGTGCGGCATGAGCACCATCGACAATAAGGTCCCTTTACATAGATAATGCCACATATTAAGCCTCTACACTTAGCGCGTGGATCACGGTGCGGTTTTGCGGCGCAAAATTGCCGATACTTCGCCGCGTGATAAACCACGATTCCAAATCGTAGCACGGTAATTTCACAGAATTTCACGGTTCTTTTGACACAGGACCAAAAACCTACAAAAACTAGGAAACAAATTGCGAAACCGCGAAGAATATGCGAAACGGCTACACACTTGGGCTTGATTTCCTCCTACGCTGACATCGGTCGCTGACGTCGGTCAAGCGTACCATCGGTCGCGTATGACAATGAAAAATACCGCAGTGCGAAACCGATGCTGCATGGAACAGTCTCTGCTCGCCTGCGCTGCGCACTCGTGCGTACAGTCAACCGGTCAGCTTTGCACTGAGCGCGCGATGGTGGTGTATAGCGCGTCAGCGCACCGACGTACGCGGCGCCGACGAGCGAGACCGACGCGCCATCAGCAGCGCGTAGCAATAAATCTGCCGCGGACGTCAGCGTTACTGTGCGGTGTCCCGTGGAACATGGTGTACTTTCGTACGCTCGACTGACGTCAGCGACCGACATTAGCGTAGGAAGAAATGAAACCTTACGGTTCGCACCGTTCGTGATTTCGCGCGCGATTTGCGGGCTAAGTGCAGAGCGGGCTTTAGTTCTGATGTTTTTGTAAATCATAGCTTTTTTTTTTCAGATCTAGCCATAGGAGCCCATGCCTCTGGTACAGCTTACATCTATAGATGCATGCCTACTGTGCAAGTCTTCTCACACATTAAGATACCAAAAGCCATGGACTTGCCTCAAAATACAACAAACTTCACCGCTATGTTCTGTTTTAATGTAACTCCAGAGCAACATTGGCCTCATGTTGAAATAGGTACGCGTATTTCTATAAAATATATCTTCTTTATGTATTTTTTTATGAATATGGTTTAAACACATTTTCATGTTTATTAACGATCGTATCGCAGCACGTCTTTTTCTTCCAAAAAAACCATGTCAGCCGTCATCTAAGGATTCATTAATTTCATATCACTCTTCACACATTAAATTTTCATTCATCTCTTCTTAGGTGTCTTCTTTCCATTATAGCTAGTCCTCCACATTCATTTTACTAATTATAGAAAGTTTAATAAAGGATAAGAAGATTACCAAGTCATCCTGTCTACTTTAAAATTTTAAAACGGCTGATTTTAAAATAATAACGGCTATTATTAATATTTTTAATGAACTATTCACAGAAATGAAAGCCAAAATTACTGTGGATCCTGAAAACAACCGAGCAATGATTTCTGGTGATGCAGAATACACTATCACAGCCAAACCGGGTATAGATCGCTGTGACGAGCAAGTGGTTGAAGTTAAGGTATTTAATTAATCATAGAAAGAAAGAGTAAACTCATCCGTACAATGCCACATTCTTAAAATGTCTGAGATCCCATTTTTTTATAAACTATATTATGTAGAATACGAGTATACATAAAATCTGGGTACACAACAATGATTCAAACCCAAATAATCCCAGAACATAGATTTAACGCCACATCAATCCACGTACAGTGCAATAGCTCTTAAAACTAACTACCTAGGTAACTAACTAGTTATTAGTGGCAACTTTGTTGGTTAATGTTTAAAGTGTATTATTTGTAAGCTTATTGCACCGTTCGTGCCCAAATAAAAATAAAAATAAATGAAAAGCAGGGCTCGGAAACCTGGTTATTTTTTTGGAAAAATATCATTTTCATTTCCGTTTCGCTCGAATTACTTCGGTTCTGATCAAAGAACAAAATAAAACCGTTCCTGCTCGAAATCCCGGTTAATTTCGCTCGCTTATTTGTTTGCACCGCCCACCGCCACCACGTATTTCCTACCCTAATAGCTTGCCGAGCTCACAGTGCTCACAAACTGTAAAAATGAATGACAATTAGAACTGTCATGAAATCTCACACAAACACCGTGACGTGTGCTAATCAATTTTGTTCAAAATCATTATTATGATGGCTTTATCAAACATCTTAATATTTTCCAGCCCACAGCCGACCTGTCTCGACCAATAGCATTAACATTTGATTTGGAACCAATCGAAACTATACAAAGTAAGTATATATATACATACATACCTTCACTCCTCACTCCCCACCCACAGACTATAGAACCAGGTGCACTGATCTAACTAAATATACAACTTTCGCTTCCTCTATACATATACATCTACCTATTAAAGCACGTACGTCAGTTTTGGGTGCTTTTAATTTGGCCCTTATTCACTAAGTACATCGCAAATTCGCAATCAGATTAATGTTATTGTAAACATTATAAAAAATATTCAAATAGTGAATAATAGGTTTTGGTAATTAAACTGCAAAAGAAGAATGTCCGTTTTATTAATTGTTTCGCATAATATTGGATCACATTTTCAAGACAGAAGATTTAGGCACCTATCCTGAACAATTGGTTTATTAACTGGCTGGTTCGTATTTCTGCCTTACCCATTGCTTTTAAAGAGGTTTCAAAAATGTCAAAGACTCCGATCATGTCGCAAGGTAATACTTGTTTGATTGTTTTAGAATTCAATTCAGTTTTCATTAGCTCTTTAGTTGGTCCCTCGTGAACTAGCAATTAAGTTTGTGCATCATTCTTCGTTTTTGGCCTCACTATAACATGAGTCAGCTGATTCTTCTCCCATAATCTCCTTCTTGATAGTAATATTAACTTTCGTTGTTGAGCTACATTTTTTTTCTATTGACGCTTCAGAAGGCGTACTTGGCGCCAGCTGATCAATTTCTACTTCAGAAACAAGATCAAAAATCTTCTTCCTCAACACAGCTTGCACGTATGGAGTGAACTTCTTACATGTTTCTGACATGCTCAGAAAGAATCTATCGAGGTCATTCTGTTTATGGTCCCGTGTATTGTGTCCTTTTAGCAATTGTACTTCTAATATTGGTCTAGGGTCTGAAGCTATAGTGTTTATCTCTGAATCGTATGCTTGGATGTAGTTACATGAACTGTTTTTTTCGGTTAGAAATATTTCTGAAATTGAAAACAATGGTTATTCAAAGGCTAAGTCGATCGCAGAGGTATTAGTATTTTTTAACCACCAACAAAAAATGAACGTGTTAAAAGTTAAACATGTTCTCAAGCGTACTGTCGGAGTCGAATGCGCTTTTTTTACGCTGATTTAATCAGAATGGTTTTTGGTAGTTCAAAATTGGTTGGGCTGTTTAAAAGATACCAGTTCTGAAAACAGAGATCGCTGAAGTTATTATTGAATTTGAGTTGTTGGGCTATTTTTTGAATAACGTATGACGGGAACAGAATTTTAAATGTATTGACTTGAGAAATTAGATCTTTAATACCTGTTTGCGAATCATCTTCTTCATTTTCGTCATCCTCGCTCAAATCATTGTACTTTTTAGTGCAGATATCTACATGAAAGGACATTTCATCTTTGTTATTTCATTTCTTGGTTTTGGTTGTCATTTGAACTGTAGAAATCTCGATGGCTTGTGTAGCTATTTCGATGTCACGGTCATTAAAATACTTTCAATACTATGCATTCATTCACAGGATTTTATGTGAGTTGTTTTGTAAATCATTTATCCTCGCGATTGCATAATTGAGTATCTACAAAAAGGTGACAGTCGTGACTGATATGCAATTGCATATAAAAACTGATACACGTCACGTCACCCTTACGCGTTACCCTTACTTTACGTCATCCTTATGGTGTTGTTTATTAGAACTCTTTTATCGCTTTTCTCTAGAGAACTGTCAATATATTTTAATTTTATTTCAATTAAACATATAGATCAACGGTTATACATAAACAACTCACAACCGAAATAATAACCTTAGTTGCCATACATGTACTTGCCTAAATTATTCCACTGAGTGATCAAAGCTGCGATTATAACAAAAACCAAGATCATAGACTTACATAAACATTTTGTTATTATTCAATTTTGGTCAATAATTTTGTATTATAATTTAAGCACTTAATAAAAATACTTGTGCTTTTATAGAAAATTCTACAACGTTTTTACCTAACGCGGCGAGATTGTCTGACGATTCTGTTCTACACTCCGAATTTGACATCCAACTGACCAGGGACTGTGGTGAAGATCTTATCTGCAAACCCTGGCTGCAGATGACCATGGAAGCTCTGGATGAGTGAGTATCAAGATCAGTTCATCATCATCATGTTAGCCAACATACGATCACTGCTGGACAAATACCTTTTTCTTGCCCTGTCTTACTTGTATTCAGCAAGTATGTCATCTTAAATCAAATCAGTAATATTGTGAAAATATAATAAATAAATATCAGGGAACTACGTCACACAATTGACCTAGATAAACATGCTTGTTTATGTACATACATAGACTCTATATTCACTTGTTTTTTCTATCCCGCTTGAATCTTCTCCTCGTTCTAAAATTCTTGCAGATCTAAATCCTTGTGAATTGCATTCCTTTTGTTCTGTAAAATTTACGATCTTCCCTACCATTCTTGTTTCATGTCAAATTATTCGGCCATTTAATGCGCAAAAAATGCGCAAGCATGTTAAAAATAACTTAAATTTAGATAAGACTACAGCCAAACAAGTCTGCTTACCCAAAAAATTGCCTAGCCCCCACCCCACTCCAAACATTTGACATCTCGTGGGACGGTCGTGTTTAAAGTTGTCGGTCTAAAAACCAACGCAATTAAATTTATTACATTCAGAAAAGGCCCAATTGTACAATGAACCCGTTTAGTCCTTTCGTCCCAGGTACGGAAACCAGGCTGGGTGCCCTCATCACAGTGTTAAACAAGGAAGAGCCAGCATACGGGATCAGGGTGCATTTGACTCTGCCAGCACTGCCAAAAAGGGTGCCAAAGAAGTGCAACTTGCAGGGTAAGACACTCTTAAAGGGAAAATCAAACCAACCTTAAAAATATTCTTCTTAGAGTGCTTACTATAGGAAAATGTTTCTTTTTATGACAAGGAGGACGCACAAGAGCACTCAGGTCACCTGATAGTGAGTGCGATCTGAAGACCCATACACATTTGAATTCTCAAGACGAGACGAAGAGGACTTAGGGCCGTATTAATAAACTCATCTTGGTTGAGATGCCAATCACAAGACACGTCAAAAATGACAGTTTTCTATAGGTTGACGTTTACTTTGACATCTCTCGAGATGGGTATCTCAGTCAAGACGAGCTTATTAATACGGCCATAAGATTGAACGCCATGCTAAAAAAATTACCGGTGGTCTTATCCCCTCACTGGAACGCCACAACGCGAACACTACTGCTTTGCGGTGGGTTAATGGATAATAATTATGGTGGGTTAATGGATAATATGGCGGTAGCAATCGGGACAGACCCTGCAGACAAGGTCCTACTACCATCTGTCTTGTTGAAGTCAGTCAAGATTCACTTCTCAAATTAATTAAATTGCTACCACAATCTTGTCCTTAACTTACTGCCAAACATAATTGTTCGCATTGTTGTGTTTCGGTGGTGTGGGGATAAAACAGCCAGTAAAATTACTGGCACAGTTAGAGGCATTCCACCTTTGTCCTCAGGGTTTGCAACGCCTTTGTAGTCTTGGGGTTGCTGTCTTAAGAAAGCAATTGTCTATAGGTCTCAAATTCTACTTTGCCATCCTGGTGAACACAGGTCACCTCGCTCGCAGCTCGTTTACCTTCTCATTGATATACCATGTATTTGAAATTCCAGGATTAAACATGACATGTCAACTGCCAAATCCGCTGTACAGAAACCACTCCGTAAAATGGGAGGTAGAACTCGAATATACCCTCAATTTGACTGATGAAGAGGAACTGTACATAGATGCTGTGCTGGAGGATCCAGTGTTCAACAGGAACGTCAGCGACGAAGCTGCGCAGGATTTGATCATGGTTATATCGCCTGAAGCCAATTTCAATATAAGTGGGTGCGTGTCACTTTCAAAATCTTTAAGCAGTTTTATAAAATTATCAGCCAATAAGCTGAAATACAAAAATGGTAGTTATTGGGTTCAAATACTTCTACTTTCTTGAATTTGATATATTTTTGCAAGTCCCTACAATAGTATGGCATAGTTTATGTGTACCTTAAATTAACGCACAGGCTACCTTTCTCCCGAAAAAACGGGTGTCCCTCGGAATCCCTAATAACGTTTGTCCTAACGCATCGTTTGTCCGAATTATTATTTGTCCTAATTTGGTTTTCGACTGAGTGAGTTATTTTTTTAAGTGCTGCAATATACCTGCGGTTAGGTTAGGTTAAGGTTGTATTATAAACAACACTAAAATAATTTAACCCGGAACCGGAACCCGAAAAACACTATTCCCGCGGGATAGTCCACAAAACAGGGGGTGTGGCGAATTACTAATTCTACGCTATTAATCATTCACATCGAAGACGTAAGGTCTTAAGAAGATGTATAAATTATTAATTACCAGGTGGGCAATTTATGTGATTTTCGCTTTCAGCATTAACGCCTTGAAAACGTTTATATTTAACATGTAAGGAGAAATCACTTATTTTTTCTACCAACTGTTGACATCTTCAATTTACAAAATAAATCATAGCACCGCATACATTCCATTCACGTAACCTAAATATTCAATTCCAGAAAAGCTCTCCCGAATGCGACGGTGGCAGTCTCCAGAGAGAAGCTTTCTGAAGGCAGCCAGGTCCCTTTTATGCACTATTTTGAGGTCAGTCAACTGTAATATTGGTTTACGTGCATCGAAACAATAACTTTTCAAAAGGTGGTTTCATACTTGCAAATAATAAGAAAGAACACAAATAAATAAAATTGTTGCAACGTTAACAGTGGATAAATAAAACGTTTTATTTGCGATACGGTGCGTTTTCATACTAAAAACGTAACAGGCTGAATCAACTTTTCAACTTACACGATTTTTCCGGTAACGCAGGAGATAAGCGATCATGTTTTGTCACCAAACTTATTTTTTGTAATTATTGGATTTTGTAGGATTATTTTTAGTGCGGAAGTTGATTGTATCGTAAATCGTAACGCAGGAGACAAGAGTCGTGTGGATGGAAAAGTTGAATCAATCAAAAACGCCAACGTCATGATTTGGGAACGCGTCGCCTCCGCTCTCAGAACGTTTGTGACTTTTCAAAGTCAATGAAATGCTACAATTTTTCCAAAAAAACATCTAAGTAGTTTAATGCTCCATCTACAAGAGCAATAACGTTTCATCATCATCATCTGCTACACGCTCACTCATCACTCATCTTCCTGGACATCTTCCTGGCCAGAGGCCTCTAACATGGCTAGCCAACTGGTCTACTCCTGGGCCTCACTCATCTGACTGCTCCCAGTATTCCTCCTTACGTCCTCAGTCCGTCTAAGTTGTGGCCTACTTACTCTTCTTTTTTTTATGGCATGGAAAAGGCATGGAGATGGTAAGTGGGATTGGTGACCCATAGACATTTGCATTCTTATAGCCATAATCTAGATATCGCAGTCCTAAAAACGCAAATGCAATACCAAACTTGTGGACTAAGATGGAACGCCTCCATGCTAGTAATTTCATGTCTTATCCGCACACGGGAAGACTGCAATGCGAACACTGCTGCTTGGCGGTAGGTTAAAGGGTAAGATTGTGGTAGCGATCCGGTTGGACCATGCACTGGTCCTACCAGCATTCAACAGCATTTAATTATGCCTGGTAATAATGGTTGATTGTATTTCATGATATCGTATGTTTAGGTAACAAATACTGGCCCTTCCGACTGGCTGGTACTAGATGCAAGGCTCCATCTTCCAGAACATGTAAGTTTAAATAACTATTTAAACCCCCCACTCCATTAGAGGGGGATTATAAGTTTTACGTGTGCATCTATGTATCTGTGTGCCTGACATTTGATTAGGACGCGGTTTTTTTTTTAAAGCTAATTTAAGAGATCAGACCATTAATGTGGAATTTCACCAACCACTTAACAGGCGATTAGAGTGTTAACCGCTGTTAAAATGTATGAACTAACAGTCGATTAACACTGATTAACATTTAACATCGTTTGGTAAAATTGTAACTTAATCGGGGGTTTTTATCTATCCTACTTCGCCATGACCTAGTTGGTAGTTATCGTGCCTACGCAGCTAGTAGTCTCGAGTTCGAGCCCTAATATGGCTGCGTTTGTCGCGTGACAAAGTTTGGATAAGGCATCCGTCACCTTCTGACACGTAAATAAGTACGAGAGTGACGGCTGCTTTATCCACATTTGACACGCGATATAGACGCAGCCATACTATGCCCGCTGGTATAGGCAAATACTTATTTGTGTGATGAGCGTAGGGTATGCAATTTAACCGGTTATTAACCGTTTTTGCATATAAATAACCGGTTAAAACCGGTTATAACCAGTTATTTGCATTCCCTGGATGAGCGCGAGTATTTGTTAGAGTTTTGGATGCTTTCTATGTATTTAAGTATGTATTTCTCTATATAAGTATTTATATCATTATCTAGTAACAATAACACAAGCCTAGAGCTTAGTGTGGGACTAGGTCAATTGGAGTGAGATTGTCTTTTGTTATTTATTTATTTATCCTAGGTTTCTTTATCAACTCCGATCGAAGGCTGCACAGCGGACTTCAACGCGACTATTCTCGAGTGTACTTGGTCGGTGCCCGCCAACGTGTCGCTCCCCATCGTCCTGGGGATGCGGTATGACTTGAAAACAAACGGTAAGTTTATATATATCTAAGACCATAATATAAGCAGGAAAGTAGCTCGTCTCCAGGCCTTATGATTTTCTATTACCTATTGCCATTGGGGCGCTAGGGTTGCAGTGGTTTACGGTGCGTACGTTCGATGCATGCACACATGCAAAGACTAACTACTGTTTACATTGTGCTTAGATCCAGGGCTCTTATTATATAGATAGATAGATAGATAGATAATTATCGTCACCTTTGTCGCAGTGGATAAAGCGTCTGTCACTCTCGCACTTACTCACTGGTCAGAAAGTGACAGATATTTTATCTACGTTTATCCACATCGATACAACACGTGTCATTTTTTTAACCAACTTCCCTTTCTAACTAACCTCGTGAGGAAACCTGCACAATCGATTAGCTAAGTGTGTAAGAGGGTAATTGCGCAAACTATTTTAAAGGTTTGAAGTGTATCCAAAAAGGTCCACCTGTAAGATAAGATAAGATAAGATAAGATAAAATGTACAAACAGAAACACAGTTAACCGATCTACTTTGTTTGTTTGTATGTAAACACTTTATTGTGCGAAAAACAGCAAATCAAATACAATATTTACAGAATTGGAATGTACAAAGGCGAACTTATCCCTTTAAGGGATCTCTTCCAGGTAACCTTTGGGTGATTGAGGAAAATAAGAAAAGTGGAATGTGGTAGACATTAGTACAAAACAAGGTTTACAGAAACTGCGTGAACTAAAATTTAGATCTTATAACACTTGTATTTTTTCTTAATAGTTATAATCTATATATTATAACTAGCAAACCCGGCGAACTCCGTTTCGCCACCAGATGGCTTCCCCGCTTTTCTTTTCAAATTTTTCCAGAATTTTCTTTGCTATAAACCTCACGGAGCCCGAGACCTTTCCAACGAATGAAAAACCGTGGAAATCGGTTCGTGCGTTCTGGAGTTATAGCGTCAGGAAGGAAAACCCGACTTATTTTTATATAGTAGAATATACTTACATACATATAAGAAGAAACTACCGATCGACCAACGCACAGCCGGAACCACTGGACCTAGGAACTTGAAATTTTGATAGAATATTCCTGGGACCCTAGGGGAAGAAGGGAAATTTTACTAAATTCTCCCGCAAACGGGTTGAAATTATTCCACGCGTACGAAGTCACAGGCGTCCTCTAGTAGTATATAAACATTGAGTCAGTATTTCCATTCTTATTTCAACTGGCAAACCTGAAATAAAGCATTTTTATCTTTTCCCCGGTTTATCAAATAAATCTATCAAATCCGCTGCTATTTCGCTGACAAAAGCCACGAGGAATAAAACTTCGCAAGTATTTTAATACCGAATTCTGAGTCGCAGATTTATTCTCTTGGCATAAAAAAGTGATCGCTTTTGAACCTTCTCGTTTTAAGGTAAGGTTTGAACTGCCATAGAACATTGACAAGCGACTGAAAAAGACAAGGTTCTCGGGTGATCATCTGCTTTATGACGTTGGATATAGGATATTATTTTTTAAATCCTCCGTAATCACTGGCTTAATACTTAAGTCAATTTGTCTTGTCTGGTGGATTATAATGTTATTATTGTGTCTTTAAAAAAATTTTTTAGGATCTAAAATCTTTCTAAAGGTTAATTAACCTCTGGCAAAACGGATGGTATTATACGGCCGTCACTATAAAAAGGGCCTATGTCTCATAGAACCGCTCATGTATTAGCGACATTATTTCCTTACTTTGGGGGAGGGGGGGGGGTAATTTACTTTGACTATCAAATTGCGCATGCTTCCTTTTTATTTAGAAGGGCATATAAGTTCAACGTGTGTATCTGTGTGTCCGTATCTCTATCTGCGATATCGTAGCTCCTAAACCTCGGGGTCCCTCTCCTAGGTCCTTAAGGGGACCACAGGAAATAAAAATCCCCGAGGTGCCTTCGAGAAATATAATGCTGCCGAATTATGAGGTTTCAACATCAAATTTAACAGAGTCGACGGAACTCCGCTGCCGCGGAGCTCCTATTTCGGGGTGGTTTGGCCCTTCAAGCCTGCTGAAGAAGTAACATAATCTAAAACTACCTCATATTTATGATACCGTGGAAAATTTCATAGATTAATAGAAAGTAATTTAAATTTTTTTCGGCGGCGGTATATTTACCACAATAAAATTCCCGTGGTCCCGTGGGTCTACGAGAGGGTCCACGGGTAACAAGCTCTCCCAAACGGATGAACCGATTTTTTTGTAGAAAGCTACTTTAACTGGGGTAGTTCCAAGCTAGGTTTGATAAAAATCGGATACATAGTATACAAGGATACATAGACAGTCAGATACACAGATAAACACGTTAACCTCCTAAGACCCACCATACAACGAAATTTGCCAAAGGAAAATGAACCTATCATAATTGCAATAAAGTCAATTTTCTATTTCAATGGTCAGTCATAAAAACAAGGGAAATTCTACTTTATCTCCTTTGCAATAGATCTTTATTGCAATGGCCGTATTATGTACAATTACGCGGGGTCTTACGAGTTTAAACTAAGATTAAACCCCTTTTTGGCGTCGGGGGTCAAGGCATTTAAAAGTTTATAATACCAAAATGTATGTTTAATCTAACTTTTCTATAATTAAGTAATTTAATAACAGTCTAATTAGTTTTTGTATGATTTTTATAATCCTCGTCTTTTTCATAAAGGGCATTGGGTAAATTTGTTTGAAGAATATTGTCACTTTTTTTTTCAGCGGCCACGGACTATTTTTACATAGTTATTTAGAGGACCTCTAAATACACATATAATTTATGGCGTTAAATAATATCGGAGCGGAGATTTTAAAGATTTAAGTATTCAGTTTTTAGTACAAAAGTACGCCCAAGTATGAATATTTAATTATCTCCGCTCCGATGCACTTAAGAGTATTACATTACATAACAAAATATGTTTATTTTTAATAATTCTATCATAATTTACCACTTTTACGAATGGCCGTTCACCTTGAAAATGTATGAATTTTACAAATGACAACACTTTTACCCAAACCCCTTTCGGACTCATTGCTCGATGAAATGTCTAAGTAAAGCTTAAAGGGCGCGTTAAAAAAACACGTAAAGAAAATGGAAGTTATCAGCTAAAATAAAATCTCTTGTATAAAAATTATAGTCTAGAGCGACTCGGAGACACGTTCCAGGGTTCTAGAAAATTCGATATTTGAAAATTCATTTATCTGAGCCTCGATTCTACGTGATTAAAACTATAGTGCCTTTGATATGCTATCATAATTATGGTTTTCAACTCGGCTGATTACGATACCCGACACATATACGCAAGCTGAGTTTGCTTTTAATTGGATAAAAAATCCTGTCACTCTTCCTTACACATAAAATAAAAATAAGTAAATTTAAAAAATAAGTAAAATTAAGTTAATGGTTTTGTATCTGTTTGCGAACCAAATAAATAAATAAACAACTAACTAACCTGACCTTCCTTTTTTATAGCCCTTAAAAAAAACTTAGTAACCATTGCCGTGTGGTTGCCGGCTTAGAATAGTGCCACTCCATGTGTTCCCGTGGATGTCGTAAGTGGCGACTAAGGAAATGAAGGCTTGTAGTACTGTTAGGCGATGGGCTTGCAACCTGTCACTAATGTACACTGGTAAAAACATCTTAGCCTTATTGTGCAAAATGTGGTTACAGAATTAACAACATTTTTTTTGACTTTTTGGTAATTCTGTAGCTCTGCCTACTCCACTCTGGGAATGAAGGCGTGAGTGTATATGTATGTAAAATAACTTAACCATCCGAGCACCCTTCAACGAAAGTTTGCCTCTTTTAACAATGAATGTTTTCGGAACCGCCCACTCTTTCATTAGTTTCATTTATTTATTACACTGCTCGTGTACAGTCACCAGCAATAACATATTATGATCCAACATTGAGCTCAAAATTATCGGAATCGTCTTTATTGCTAGAGATATAAGAGCGTATCAGATATTTTTGAGCCCAATGTTGGATTATATATTGTTGCTGGTAACTGTACAATATACGTTTAGGTAAAAATAATTACATAATTTAGCGACAGAAGAGAAACACACATACTGCGCGGAATATTTTTTCAAATTATCAAAAAATCGAAAATAACAATTTGTAAAAATTATAATTCGTTATTTAATACGATTCCGTTTGCACCGTTTATCTAAGGAACCCTAATCTGTGTAATAACAGCTTTCTATCGATTGTAGCTTAAGGCAACAATATACATAGTATCTGATATAACGAGATTTCTGAAGAAGATTTCATGTTTTTCTTCAAACACAATTTTAGCCACTTTTATACTTTTTATAGTTCATTTCATATACCAAGGCCCGATTCCACTTGAGACGGTCATTAAGCGTGAACAATAGGATTAGTCATAGCAAAAGACTGTTGAAAGAAGTTGAAGTGCTCAGGTAGTAAAGCAATTAGCCAACAACAGCTAAACATTATGATGACTCTCATTGCTAAGTCTCAAGTGGAATCGGGCCATGGTATTTGAAATGAACTATACCTACTCTATCTTCCAATATGTCTTTTTTAATTTACCAAAAGAGACAAAGAATAGAAAACAAAAATAGGTTTACTATGCGTGAATGAGACAGTTATAATATACCTTTTTAACCCCTGACAAAAAAGAGGGGTGTTTATAAGCTTAACTCGTGTATCTGTGTGTCTATCTCTGGCATCGTCGCTTCCAAACGGATGAACTGATTTGAAGGCGGTTTTTCTTTAAAGAAAGCTAGTGTAATCGGGATAGTTCTTGGCTAGGATTCATCAAAATCAGTTGGGTATTTTAAGAGAGATATCAACACTGAAAGAACAGATCGCCAATTAATTATCCTTTATTAAACTGTCCTTATAATCGGTTGGAATTTGCAGGTAAATTAATGGAAGAACACACAACCCGCGATGCTACCACAATGTTGCTCCTCTACGAACAAAATAAGTAAGTTAAGAGGTCTTAGACCTCCGCCAGACTCAGGACCGCACTCAGTTTCAGTTAGTACTGACACTGAGTGCGGTCGTGAGTCTGACGATCAAATCGTTCCTGCTGGGTCCACATTTATATCATTTTGCCGATCACGATCACGCGTATCGTATCGAGCTCCCGTATCCTAAGTATGGACGCTCACTTTGGGCACACCGTATCACTACCATCGTCGCGTGAAAAAATGCGTCCACTAACCGTAGCGTAGCAGCGTATCGTATCATAACGCCGTATCATTAAGTGTGGACGCTCACAAACTTGTCCCCTTTGATGATCGGGGAAAAACCGCCTCGAGACCGATCACGGCGTATCTCGTATCAAATCATAACTTCGTATCATGATACAGTGTCAAAACACGTCCATACTTACCAATCTTGATACGCGTATCCGATCGCGAGTGTGCGGGGTATAAAATAAACGCGTATCAACATCGATCCCGAGCGATCAGATACGGCGCGCCGCATGATCGCGCTGCTTTTGCGTCCACACTAGCGATCTTGATACGCGTCGGTGCAACGCGACGGAGATACGATACGACGAAATGATACTAATGTGGACCCAGCTTTTAGTGACGATCCTTTTATCAACTTGCAATGTACAGTCAACAGCAGAAATAAGTGATAATTTATGTACCTTGTCGCTTTCAATCGTTTCGCAATTTTGTATGACATTCAAACACGACGTTAAAGTGACAAGGTACATAAATGATCACTTATTTATGATGTTGACTGTACAGGGTGTCTTCAAATTGGTAATACAAAACACTTGAATGTGGCCCAGTTAATGACGAATAGTGTATTACACTAACCCAGTTGTTTAAAAAAAAAAAAAAAAAAAAAAGTTTATTTGGTTAAACAATAGGAGTGTACATCACAATAAGGTTGGGATCTCCTATTAAGTATTTAAATACTTGTATCAGGAGAACCTGTAGAATACTTGTAGAAGTTGTTTAAAATAGCCTTCTTTAATTACCATAGCTTTTAGAATAAAACCAATAATTAAGAGGCCACCTATGGTGCGACGCCCCCACAAGAATAAAAAGGGATGGCTTTATGTGCTTCCGCGCGAAGCATGTGAGATGGAGATAGTTCGCTCGCGCCTTGCCGGCAGCGTTAAATTCAATTAATCGATGTTTACTTTAAAACCACAACATTTATTGAAAAAATGGTTTACCAGGCTTAAGAAGTTACATATCCTCAACGATTGAATCGAAAATAATCGTTAATGATTATAGGGTTTCGAGGATTCAACCAAAAACATGCAAAAAAGGTGTCATGTTTGAAAAATAAAAGTATCGAGGACTTTATTTGAAATCGTGTTTTCACGTTTGACAGTCTCAAGCAAATAAGTTCAAGTTTAATATATCCAAAAAACAGATACAAAGGCGTTATGGTTATTGAGATCCAGATCTTGGAACACTCCAGACTTTAGCAAAGGTGGCCTCTTAAAGTTCTAAAGTGTAGTACTCTACATTTAATACACAACTGTCATACCTGCCACTCGATGTTATCAACCAAATTTAAACATAGTAGCAGGGTAACCGCATCAAGCCAAAAAAGATGGGATAAATTAAAGAAGAAAAAATATACTTTTAATTAAATTAGCAGCATGAGACTTAGGAGAGGGGTTTAGTTTAGCGAAGATATGTGTAAAACATTGATTTTGTATTACCAATTTGAAGTCACCCGGTACAATGTAGTTATGTTCAGGTCAAATCTTGCAAAAAAGGTTTGAAGCACTTTCTGGAGATTGATTGCGCTGAAGATTGGTATACCTATGCAATTTCCATATCCGTGCCATACCTGGAGCTAGTATGGGAGGTATCCTTTTTTAAGATTGATTTTACAATATCTGTCAGCGTAATGTAAATATATAATTATGCCAAAATACATAATTATAGTAGGTACAAGCCACTGAGCTACACCGCGGACAGACGGACATGGCAAAACTATAAGGATTCCAAGATTGACTACGGAACCCTAATTAAATCGTTATAAATCCTAAATGATCATTCAAAATGAAAAATGATGGAAGAAACCTAATGATGATTTATAAATCCCTATTCATTGATACCCCATCCCTAGTCATACTTGGTCGACATTTTTTTTTAAATTTGCACAATATGGCGTCTGGTTGCCGCCATATTGAATTTTGATTACTGTCATATCTTCAGTGACACTCAGCAGATTAAGACAAATCGATTGACATAAAAATCAAAATCGGACAACGGGTTTAGTTTTTATAGTGACACAAAGAAACAAACATACATATATAGGCTGTGAAACACATTACCCTCCTCCTTCGGCAGTCGGGTAAAAAGCGGCGCTCTCTACCTGCATGCTGTCAATCCCAGCTCGCGAAATCCAACTCCCTACTTGTGGGAGTGCGTTATACTAGACGCCACAGTCGGGTTTAGTTGTTAGTTTTTTAAGTTTTAATTTTTATTTTGCTAAAGAAAAGCATTATTTTTTTTTGTTGGATAAGGAAACAATACTAGATATTCCAATGTAAAGTTTTCCAATACGATCCTTTCTCCATCTTAACTGTTTTAATTTAATAAACTCAATTGAATATTAATAATTAATGGCTGTCAGTTCGTTTATATTTCCATTTTCGTTTAATTTGTAACGAGTTTGAGTTATTAATTAATTTTCAACGGTTTAGTATTTTATTCGGCTTTTAAAATGTCCATGAACGTTTTTATTTCATTGGAATTACATTTTAATAAAAAAATACAAGAAATACCAGGCCACCAAGTCTGTCATGGTAAAGGTATATTTTGATGTTTCTCGTTGCATTATATTCGTTGTTAAGAACCTTTATATCGTATTGTTCTGTCTAACTGGCCATATCTGAAATAACGTGTCAAACGGGACCCTATTACTGAGTTTACGCTGTCCATCTGTCCGTCTGTCCTACCTTTAGGCCCGCTTCTCACCGGGACACTATAGCGGCGCACCCAGTCGCCGCCACCAACAAAATGTATGAAACGATGCGCAACCAAACGGACACCAGAGGCCCGTTCCAGAAAGCTACTCTGCAACTCTGCATTCCACAAATCCCACTCTTCAAACGTACGTAGACAATTGCAAAGTTGGAGAGGCAGAGTAAAATATAAAGTGTGGATTTGTGGATTTGCAAAGTAGCTTTTAGGAACAGAACCTTTGCAGAGTTTGCAAATTACGCAGAGTGTTTTCTGGAACACGTTTGCTCTGCACTTTGCATTATCGTGGATTTGCAAAGTGCAGAGTGCAGAGTTGAAGAGTTGCTTTCTGGAACGGGCCCCAGGTGGGATATCCTCCATAGAGCTGTATACAATTTGTTGGTGGCGGGGACTGGTTGCGCGGCCATGGTGTCAGTGTGTCGTTCGGCTTTCTCTGGGTACGGAACGCTAATAAGACGAAAGCTCAAAGTTTTGTTAAGTATAAGTAAGTTTAAGTCTACATTTAAAAACTCAAGATTAAAAAAAAATTCATCAGTAGAGTATTTCCTAAATTTCCTTATCTAAAATTAAATGTGTATTTGATTTCAGAACGGCGTCCATAACAACGAGATTGGTGTTAGACCCGAGATTTCCAATATGGCCGCCTATCGTTGGAACAATCGCTGGGATACTCCTGTTATCAGTTATAATTTATGTTTTACATAAGGTGAGAAAAGGGTTTGTCAATATAAATAACAATATTAGACAGTATAGATACGTTGACAATACAATAGAATGGCAAAAGCGAAATGGTTTAACCGAGCAGAACGGAGCTCATGCATAGGAAGCTGTTATATATTTTGTTTATATAAAATTCGTTAATTTTAATATTAAACTTTGTATATATTACGAGTGAAGACAGCGGTAGATAAACGTGTATGGGATTTTCCACTGACAAGTAATTATTTTATTCTTAAATAAACTACAAAAAAAAAATCATTTTTTAGTAGTAGTAGTAGTAGTTGAAAATCGTTATTTAAATAAAAAATATTTTTCACAGTACGGATTTTTCTCAAGAAATCGCTATGAAAAGTACAAGGAGCTACAACGGACAGAATCTCTCCAGAACTTGCCCAGCTCTTCTGGTAACCCTGGAAGCTCTGCACAGGAATCACCTAGCGAGCAACCACAAGACCCGAGCAGTTCTTCCAGTACCCTGGCAACGTCTCCAGAGGAATCAGCTCAGCATGATTCTTCGCAGAAACTGCTGTTCGAAACTGATTCAGATTGATCCTGATTATAATTGTGTGTAAACTTTCCTTTGATAAATTCTCGTCAATTTCCAAGAATTTTCTTGGAAATTGCCGAGAATTTAACTTCACGCCGGTAATTTTTTCCAAGGAAAGAGAACGTACTAAATGATATTTTTTTGAGAATGTTCTCAGAAAAAAAAGGTCATGGATAAGGCAAACGAGCCCACAGGCCACCTGATGTTAAGTGTGACCCATAGACATTTGCATTCTAGCCAATCTCCAGATTGCAATCCTAAGACCGTAAATGGGTTGCCAACCTTGAGGACTAAGATGCTAAAGGAACAATTTCGCCGGTTGCCTTCTCCTCCCATCGAAACACAATAATGTGAACACTGTTGCATGGTGGTAGGTTAAGGGATAAGATAGTGGTAGCGATCCGGACTGACCTTACACAGGGTTCTATCACCACTAGAATAATTTTTGAGATTAGGTATAGCCAGGGTAAAAAAAAGTTCGTCAATTTTCGACTATATTTCAACACTGTTAAGGTCCAAAAGCGACGAACCTTTTCTTACCGTGACTATACTTGTTTAATATACATAAAAAGACTGCCTATAGATTACGCTCTTTAAATTAATCCTTTTTTGATCCTTATATTATAATTTTAAGACAGATGTTATAATGGTACTAGTTATAAAATAGTTTATTTGTTTTAGCATTTGTAAGATAATTTATATGAATAAAATTATTATGAATATTTAATATAATGACTACGTTTAAATTAGTTCTAATTTCAATAATTTTATGTCTTAATAATATTAAATAACTGGATTAAAAGAACGCTGAATATTTTAAAATACCTATGTTATTATTAAATTGAAAACTTAAAAGTATTTTTCGTAAATACCTACTGATTTGATAAAAATCTTTATTTAGCTGTAACAATTTCTAACCCAAAAGTAACCTTCTTCCTCTTTTGCTTCGTAAAACGTTATTTTCAGCTGGCAGTAGTATCGTCTGTTGAACGATTTCCGCTTCATTGGCTCTTGTATGCAATCAGACGACGCTCGGCGAATATTTCCCTTTTCGTGAGCATCCTGTATTTACTTTCTTTTTGTGGTTTTTGCTGTTACTAGTCAATTTTTATCTTCGTATGTTCATATTAGTTTTTCTACATCATTTTAGTTAATTAATTCTATAAATTTTAGTTTGTTTTTGTAAATAATTCAATATATTTTCATTCGTAGCATTTTTAAGCCCAAAAATAATCTTTTTAATACAATTTTGTTTATTAAAACGTTTTTTCATTTCCCCGTAGTTTCCTCTGTTGAACGATTTCCGCGTCATTGCCTCTTGTATGCAATCACAATACGTTCAGCGAATATTTCCTTTTTCGTGAGCATCCTATATTTACTTTCTTTTTGTGGTTTTTGCTGTTACTAGTTAATGTTTATTTTTATTTTTGTGTCAGTTTAATACTTATGTCTGACGCGATTATTTCGTTTTGTTTATAATTTTATACTTAAAAGAAAATTAAAAAAAAAATGTATTTTCTCAAATATTTTATAAAACATTACAATAAAGCTGATATTTAAAAAAAACTTAGCGTTTCTTGTTTTTTTTCAAGTTACAAAAAACAAAATCAAACCAGACAAATTTCAGCCACACTAGCTTAATAGTCTGCATAAAATGGCTATGAAATACACACAGGCAAATTTTGAGGGTTCCGTATTCGCATTTTACTAAGGAACCCTAAAACCACGAACATCACGGAGCTGTTAAAAAAATAGTCCACATTAGAACATGTTACGGACTGGTGTCTGCATTGTCTGTATCTCTGTCCCATTGTTCTAAAAAAAAGCCTGGAAATGTGTCGCTGTGAGAATTGGTCTAAGTCACGAAAGGTCGCGATAGCATTTTTAACCCTCGTGCTTAAAAGCGGAGTATTGTAAGTTTACGCTAGTTTGTAAACTACAAACACTAGTTTAGATGTTCATTATACTAATACTAGAATGTAAGATTAATGTATTATAGTCGAGTTCATAAATATGTATACACTTTAGTACCTCACTTTAATCATGACATAGAAAACGTACTAAAGTGTACACATATTAATGAACTCGACTGTACCAACATTCTTATGGACCCAGAGTAGAAATTATATTGAATTGAATATAGCTTCAGTGCATTTGCTGCTACCATCGGGCATACGCCCCTCCAATTTTCCTCCACTGGGCCTGATTCGCAGTGGATCTCCTCCAGATGGGGCCTGCGGTCGAGCTGATGTTATCCAACCACTTTGCTGGGGGCCTGAAGACTGCTGTCTATGAGCGAGGTCCCCATTCCAAAATGTGCTTGCTCCATCTTCATTTTCTGTAACACCCGTACACTTCTTTTTAATTATTTTCAAACTTATTAAAAATAAGCATGTAGTAACAACGGGTGTACCAGAAAACTTACTTAGACCAAAGCGAAGCTAGGGTGGGCCGCTATAAATATAAAACTTAAAATTAACACAACTATTAAAACATATTTGTGGTGCCGTCTAATATCGTTAGTTCAAATTTTCGCTTATAAATACTAAAGCCGTTTTCGCCTGAAATTAACTTTAAATTAAATTAACTTAAGTGTTCAGGGTTATGACAACTAGAATCGTATTATAAAATAATAAATAAATATACGTCACACCAGTTGACCTAGTCCCAAACTAAGCTCTAGGCTATACTTAAATATATAGAAAACATTAATGACTCAGGAACAGATATTCGCGCTCATCACACAAATATCTGTCCTTACCGGGATTTGATTGAACCCAGGACTAGCTTCGCAGGCAGGGTCACTACCAACAAGGCCAGCGCGTTGTCGTCTTATACATAAAAACTTTCATATACACTCATATCATAAGTCATGATATGAGTGTATATGAAACACAGCGACAGCGATGACAGCTGTTAATTTTGGAAGATGTTCCAAATTTAGATCTCATTACCTTATAATATTCCATAACGTAATATCAAAATTACGTTACAGCTGTCATCGCTGTCACTTACAACCACAGGTAAGGTAATGCTGGATATTTGCCTTTCGGCTTCTGAACCCATCTTAGAGTACTTATAATATGTGTGTAGATAAAGTATTGTAAGAGACTCTGCGTAATTAGCATTACGCAATAGTCACGTAAACTACTATTGTGATATATTATCTAACTGATGGTAAAACCGCATAAAATCCGTTGCGTGATTTAGGAGCAGTTAGCGATATACTGACGCGAAAAGCGACTTAGTTTTATACTATTTAAAGATATTGCATGTTGGTCTGTAAGGTATTTGTAAATATGGGTCTTGTTTAGCTATATACAAGTTTCAGAACATTCTCAGAAGTTAAGAAATCTTCTCAAGAAATTACTGAGAATATTATCGGAATCATTTAAGAGCATTGAGAATGTTCTCTTACCATACAAAATTTAAGAAATTTCTTGGAAATTTCCGAGAATTTCTCATAAGAAACTTCCACAATTTGAGAAGTTACTTTTCGGTACAGTACTAGTCTTTTTACCTGACATAAAGTTTATTACAAAATGAAGATTAAGTAGGGGTTCTAATTTATTATCCACGATGTCTTTCACTTGACAGATTTAATGGCCCTAAATCGCAATCCTTCTCTCGCTTATACCACACTCGCAACGTATGAGCAGGCCGGAAAATTTCACTATATTTCACGAACTCGCCTATTGTATGCCGGGCATTATTTCAGCAAAAACAATGTTTCTATTGTGCTTGGTCCATGTTGATGGATTCCAGCATCAATCGCTTTGTAGGCACAGCGCAGCGGAGTTAGGGAGAACTTTGAGAGCTAATATTTAACTTTGTTTCGAATGATTTTTAAATTGGTCGGGTTATTGGCGTTGTTGTTACGCATTACTTATTCTCATTGATTACGAGATAGAAATAAGAGTTGAAAAAAATGGAATAGAGCTCCAGCTTGATTTAAAATTCAGAATTGAACTTTAAATTCTTGCTGGTAGATTTGAATTCCCACTCAAAAAATCCCCCCGTTTGGGGTAATGGGCCTGATTAAATTCTTGATTAAAATTCATAAAGGTTCAAATTCAATACAATTTATTAAATAAACACTTTACTGAACATCACACAAAAATATTTTTGTGTATATAGAAACACTAGATTATACGTATAAAAATTATTAAAAAATATTTTTGTGTATTATACAAACACTAGATTATACGTATAAAAATTATTAAAAATAAACAAAAAAACCCGACTGCAATAAAAAAAATAACTGAAAAGCGAAAAACAAGCTCTATAATCTATAGAAAATTGTAAGAGCATGTACTTATTGATATTTATAACAATTTAAATTTAACTTGAATATTGGAAAAGGTGTACCAGGCGGGGACAAGCTAGTCCAAATTTTTTTTTTTTCAAGAAATAGCTTTTGAAATCCATTGCTTGTGCCCCGCCTGCAGTACCTTTTCCAATATTTAAGTTAAATTTTATTTGTTTTAAATATCAATAAGTACATGCTCTTACAATTTTCTATAGATTATAGAGCTTGTTTTTCGCTTTTCAGTTTTTTTTTTATTGCCGTCGGGTTTTTTGTTTATTTTTAATAATTTAATTTATTTAACTCTTTTTAGTTTTTATTAGTAAAATAGTGGTTTAATTAATTATTACTAAGCAATATATAAGCTCTGGAGCTTAAATTTTTAATGTCGCGAAGCTACAAGTGACAAATTACAAGCGAAACTCTCTTTCTAGCGAAAGGAGTTTATTACTTAACAAGTACTTTATTTTTTTGACTTTCCTGTCAAAATAGTAGCATAAAAGTATTATAATGTATATATATTTGGAATGGGCTATTTAATAGCTTTCATTTGATATCCATATTGTTATAATAAAAAATATATTTTTTTATTACCCCTCCATATTATTATTTTTTTCCGCGGACGCCATATTGAAATATTATATACCCTATGTCACTTCGGCAATTAAGACGAATCGAATGACACCTCGTATGTTAAAATCCGTCAAGCCGTTTAGGCTGCAGAGCGTGCCCAGAAATAGACATACATACATACATACGCTCGAAAAACATAACCCTCCTTCTGACGCAGTTGGGTAAAACATTATTAATTATATTGTCAATTAGTAATAGTCTTAAATCTAGTTTTAAGAGTGACAGTTTCATTTCTTTTTAAACAAATAGACTGCAAGTGACCCTTTCTTCTTAGATATAATGACACATCTGTCACTCTAATTTCTGTGCCACTATTTCTAACCTCTGTCGTTATCTAAGCTCCAATTGCTGCAAATTCCTCATTTAGGTGCCAAAACGGAAGGTTGGGGCGAGTCGCGTGAGCGACGTCTATCTAGTAGAAAGCTCGCTGCATTTCGTGTTGCAGCAAATAGGTCCAGTTTAAGAATGCATTAGAGGGTGTGAAAACTGGAAGTGTCTGTAGAAGATTTAGTATTTTTATTTTTATATTGTAAAAGTTTTAGTATTTTCTTTAACTGTCTTACTTACTTAATATCAAAAACTAGTAGTGTCCGGTTAATGTGAACAAAAGTCTACAATTTTGAAGTTGTTATTCATTTAAGAATGCGTTTGGTGTATTAACTACAATAGGTACTAAACGAATCCGCAAAAATCAAAACTATCGGATCTAATAAGCGGGGGTAATAATATGTCATTTTAGCGTTATATTAAGACAATCTACCTTTAGATTTATTTGTTATAAGTAACCGTTCCAGAAGTGTGTGGTTTTCAAAAAACGTGTTCTTAGTTAAAGACTAAAATTACAAAACGGTAACTTTAGTCACGTGAGTCTGTGATGTAGGTATGATTAATTTTCGTTACACACATGACTAAAAATACCAATTCTCAAATTTGGTCCTTAAATAGGTAAACTATTTGTTAAAACTAACCAATTACGAGTATGTTTAATGACACATCTACCACTCTAATTTCTGTGCAAGCAGAAGTATCTAATCTCCGTCGTTATCGTCGTTAGTTGCTACAAAATCCTCATTTCGGTGCCAAAACGGAACGAGACGACTCACGTGACCGACGTCTATCTAGTAGGAAACTCGCTGCATTTCCTGTAGCAAATAGGTTTAGTTTGAGACTGCATCAAAGTAAGTGAAGTAGGTCATCAAAAGACATTGTTATTTTTGGAGCAAATTCAATTGACAAGTATAGATGTCGTATAGATTTTTAAATTTAACAGAAACGTCTGTTACGAAATTCTAGACTATATTAAAGCGAAAACATTTCGTCGGTCTTAAGCAGGATTCGAACCTACATCTCCTCTGGCTCTCCGGGCCGATGCAGACGCATTACCACTTATGCCACCAAGACCCTACTTAAGATCCACGAAATTAGTAAACGATTGCTTTTTCATACTCGGAGGGTATGCTGACGCCATCTATCGTTGTTTATCGTTGTTTATTAAGACCGACGATTTTTTTTCGCTTTAATATAGTATAGATGTCGTATATCGATAAAATCACATATCGATGTTTCATGCTCTGCTCCTGGGCCTGTATTATGGTCGCCTATATCGCGGTGGATAAAGCTTCCGGCACTCCCGCACTTAAATACTGGTCAGAAAGTGACAGATGTTTTATCCACTGACACATGTTATATCTATGTCGATAAACAGGACCATAATCGGCCCGCTGGAGATCGCAATTCGCATCCAGATATACAATTTATTTATCTTCAAAAGGGCGAATACAGCTGAATAATCGAAAATAAAAAAGCGTCAATAACAATAGATTTTTAAATCAATCGTTTAAATTCATAAGAAGCTAAATCGGATTTCGGATCCATTTATAATCAAATTTTTTTTAAGTTTTAGTATTTTTATAATAATGCATTTTTAGGTCAGATAACTGATATTATTATTTTATCCACAAACGAAATCACTATTATTTCATAAATGAATTTGGTGGTGTCTAGATGAAAGCTGAGAGATTAGAGCCGGTTGACGATAAAACTTCCAAAATTACTTTGGAAATACATTTCTCCTGTGATTCCGTCCGCGTAGAAAAGTCGTTTATCACTATTCCCTTGCAAACTATCCAATTTATCCGAACCAATTAATTTTATAGATCTTTTCCTAATTACTATCTCTTTTAAATCTCTTATAATAATAAAAAAATACACCTTTAAATTGTTGTAGAAACAGTTAATGACAAATTTAATATAAAAATTGAGATGTTAGTTGATCACCAAACACATTGTTCATGCGCGTAACCATTTTAATAACAATGCTATAATAATTATAAAATAACTGTTATTACCATGGCAACGCTCACTATAGAACTGTTTTCAAGCTTCGGTTACGCTATAAGTGGTATTCTTATACCGTTAACGATATTAATATGAACGGTTTATAATACGCGAGTAGAACATTTTATTCTATTCTTCTATTATACTTTTGACGTCTGAATCACTAAACGCCCACATTGTTTTTTTAATTTTATGTCTGTCTTAGCAATGTCGATGGAGCCCTGAATGGCGGAGCTCCTATTGCAAGACAATTTGCCCTTCGGGCATTTGAAGTTACATAACAAACTTAACTTACCTAGTAACGCAAATTAATTGGTCATTTTGCAACTCATACTTTTTGAGATGTAGTCGTAAAGCGATCGTCTAGGCACAAAGCGATGTAGATCGAGATTTAGTCACCTAGTCACAAAGCGACCTGCGCTGCGCAGACCTTTAATAACCGTTATTTTCGTGTAACGTTATCTTTCATAACGTTATATTGAACCAATAACGTTATACTATAACGTTATTTGACGCCTTACCTGTAGCGGTATCCATTATAACGTTATCAAAGAAAACGCTACAGGAACGTATAACGATACTTCGGTAAGCGCTATAATAACGTTAATAACCGTTATTTCCATGTCACGAAATTTTTAAATCTGCGTTTTTTACTTGCTTTTAGAATGTTTTTTTTGTGATAAAGCAAAGTATTTTAGCTGGCTATTTGAAAAGGGACGGAATATATGAACGGACATCGAAACGTTGACGACACGTTGGTTGTGATGTCTAAACGGACAAAAATAGTCCGTTCTGGGACGTCGGCCAGTCACGCAAAATGCCTACCTAAGGAGCGGCAACAGCGCGTAGTTCATAAGTTTCATAACGTTATTTAAGTGTAACGTTATTACGATTTCGTTACGGTGTAGCGTAACGTTATGAAAAAAATACGATATATTTAAACGAAATTTTGAGCACTAACGAAATATAACGATATTATTCATAACGTTATAAAGGTCTGGCGCTGCGTCGCTATTGTCTAACGCACTCGCAATCGCAATCGGCTTCAAAGTAGAACAATTGTTTTCATTTTGTATGCAGACTCGCCTTCGGACTGTCAAAATGAAAACGATTGCGATTATGAGTCCGTTAGGCAATAGCCCCCTAGGTCATATTTGCAACCTAGTCCTAACGAGATGTAGACCTAAAACTTCTATCCTCATGAATTCAGTTAACTACTTATCATAGCACTCGCCCTTAGTTTAGTAAGTAACTAAACAAATATAATAGATTCCGAGTAATTAATCCGAAGGCCATATTAAGAACTGGTATAACCTGAAGTTGCCAGTACCTAGTGAAAAGGACAGAAATATATGACTCATATAGCTCTATCCCTTTATTTGGAACTTGGCGAATAAATATTAACAGCTTTACGGCCTAATAGCTATTATTTGTTATCCACAGATATTCTCCTAACTGTTCCAAAACATAAACGTTAAAAGTACAGCCCGCGTAATTTTTATTACCACTTGCAAAATCCTCTAACACCTGCCCTCGTTAAATCATTTAAGGCTTCCGCACACGTAACGTCCAATTGGCGGTCTTCCAAACTGACAAAAAATCTAAGAACTCCATTTATTACGAAGTAATTTAACCTTAGACCCTGAAAAGGTAAAGTAACACACTATTTAATCCCAACAAAATGATAAATAAAATGCATAAATATGGACAGGTCAGTCAGGCGGTAGGTTAAACGATAAGGTAAATGTAGCAATCCAGCATGGATCCAGTGGACCCGGCACAAGGTCCTACCACCATTAATATATAAGACAGGGATGGTTTTACCCGGGTGGAAAGGAAGAAGAAGCCTGCCCCGAAGAACCTGTGTGGCACCGCATCGATCTGATCGAACTACTTGCTGTGTCCTGCCCTGCTACGCCCATGACGCAGCTGTACGTGTCCCGATTGCATTACTCTATGGAGGCAAAGAAACTCGCAGAGTATGTACCAGTTAAGACGGAAGTCACCCCTAGGGTCAAGTGGTTGGAGCCCCGCCACAAGGTTAATTTAAAGGACCAAAGATCTGTCAACCTTGTTAAAGGAGGAATTCTGACCGAGGGGTGTAATATTTTGGCGATTTTGCGGCCGCCGGCTAGCTGACACCGCGAAAGCGTATAAGTAGTTGCGTTAATTTTTCAATTATAATATATTGATACGTATGTTATTCTGTAAGGTATTTGTAAATATGGGCCTTGTTTTGAAATAAAGTTATTCTATTCTATTAATATTTTTTAATTAGTTTCTTCTATTAAGATGGTTTATATTTGGACGACGGTCAAATGGACGTTTCATGTGCGGACGTCCTTATATCAACGTCTTCGGTCGGAGGAAATACGTTCTCCGGTAAATTTCCCGCAAACTCGGCGTGCCGTGGATGCTTGAACGGATTTAAATTCCGATTGGGGTATTTTTGTGGCATCTACGAGTAGGTCTTATTATGACTGAATTACATAATGATTTCTTATTTAATTGACCTAAATCCCAAATAAACCCATAATGCCTTAAATTTCAAATTGCTTATTATTAAAATACCCAAGTCCGACTGACCATCAGAATTCTGTTCGTGGTCTTACTCAGAGATTATTGGTATGTTATACAAAGGTGTAATTTGACATAAATATACATTTAAATAAAAAGCTTAGGTTAGGCTTTTCAAATTCTTGTAGTATTGTTAGGCGATGGGCTTGCAAACTGTCACTAATGTACAGTCAGCGTCAGAGAAAAGGTACCCCCCTTGGTAATGACATCAAACTGTTTAAGTTTTTTGTATTGAAATGTAAATGGCATGTTGGTCCAATGGTCTAGACTGCGGCCTACGAATGCAACGATCACGGGTTCAAACCCAGGCCCTTGATGGGATTTATTCTTTTTTTTATTTCGTTTATCATTTGTCTAGATTTTATTATTAAAGAAATCAAACGTTAAAGTAGGTATGAGATATGTAAGAAAACAAAGGCATGTTGCGAAAACAATGTTAATTTATTTCTCGAATTTGTTTTCTGTGTTAAATTAGGTTTATTTACTTAGGATATTAATAACTGAACTAAATTTATTAACAAAACACAAATTAGCGGTTTAGAATGTTTAACATTAGACAACGGTTCGTTTATAGATATTTCTAGAAACAACTACCTACACGTCTTTCTTTATTTAAATCAGTGAACATATTTTTTTACATTCTGAATTATTTTAACAAAGAAAAGCCTGGTTAAAAATCAAATGTTGTCATTAGTGCCTGTGAATCTCAGAGGAAGAACCAACATGCTAAACTATAATAGTATAGCAATATACATCTTTCTCTTTTATCACATTTTCTTTCTGATAACAGTGATGATAACCCTTTAACACTTCAATAGAAAAAAATGTGAGGTCAGATGGTTTATCGTTAACACAAGACTACTTGTAAACAAGAGTAACTGGATTGATAATAATAAAGGATGTTTATTTTTGATTAACTACGTGATAATCCCACAAATATTTGAAATTGTTAACATATTGCTTCGTAAGTATTTCACCAATCAATCTGCCGAGTATACCTATTAATAACGGAGAGGATGGCCGTCACTATCTATCACTTCTTGAAGTCGACTTTTCATGCTCGAAACCATACTGGAACATGCATCACTATTTCGCATTAGTTCCCAAGTTTTGTTTACCTCACTATCCAATTTTTTTTTGTTTTTTATATCACTGGAGTCCCAGTTCAAAACCATCTGTCCCCACAAATTTTCTATTGGATTTAGGTCCGGACTTTTAGCCGGCCACTCAAACACCGTTATGTCTTCTTGGACCTTTAGCCAGTCTTGAACGATTCGGGACCGATGCACTGAAGAATTATCCTGAACCAGATAAATTTGGCCTTCAGGATATGCGACACGCACTGACGGCAGCATTACGTTCTTCAACACTTCAAGGTATCGCTCACTGTTCATGCGGCCTCCTATTTCCACTAGCTCGCCTGGGCCCATTGAAGACATCCATCCCCAGTAACCTAAAAACAGTCAACCGTTTAAAATATGTTGTAATAAAGATGTAATCCACATTAATTGTCAAAGATATATACCTAATATAATTTCAATAAAAATATTATTTACCTAGTGTTAACCGCCCGCTTGTTCTCAAGTCTAATACATTTTTAGGGTTAAACCTCTGCCCACATCTTCTCCATAAAATTTTTCGGCCATCCTTATCTGACTTGAAGCACTTTTCGTCCGTAAATATCACAATTTCGTTTTCCCAGTCGAAATTTAAATAACGAGTGGCAAAGTTTACTCGGTTGGTGCGGTGATTGTCACTAAGCTGAATTTTTTTGGCCGGTATATAATTATGGATATTCGCAGCGTGTAGATGTCGTCGAACAGTTCTAAGCGACACTCCAAAAGTTTCAGCACTTGAACGCGTAGTTTTGAACGGTGCCACTGAGTGAGCTTCCACAATATTACGGTGTAGCTCCGATTCATCAGTGTAAGCACTAGGGCGAGGGCCTTGGCGTTCACATTTCACATCACCCGTGGCTTGATACCTTTGTATCCATCTTTTAACAGTTTTTTTCTGTAATGAAAATGATAATATAATAGGAATACGTAAATCCAACTTGTAAGTATCTATACGTAATACTGCAACATGATTGCAACAATAAATAAGTATGTTAATATGTAAATAACGTAAATCTTACCGTTATGCCCATATCTCGTGCTATTTTCTTTATGCTTTGTTCCTGTTCCCAGAGAACAATAATTTTAGCTTTTAAAAAAGTTGTTAATCTAACCATAATATCGGTTAATCGAAGCAACTGTTTGAAAACTTAATAAATCAGATAATATTACGACGAAGGTTTTACACTCAATCAGTTCGGAATGAAATATAAAGAAACTGTAAGGTTATTATAAAGTTACCCTCAGTCACAGTTTAGTAAACAAGGCGAAGAAGTAAATTATTCTAAATTCAACCTTAAGTCGCAGTTTATGCAGCAGTTACTTTTCTGAAGTAAAACTAGGGTAGTGCAACAATCGGCAAGAAGCACAGTATATTCAACCAAACGAGAAATCTATACGTAATTCAACCTTATAGTTAATTGAGGAGTAGAACATGGTGGAAGTTGAAATTTGAACCATAACGTTTACAACATAAGATCGTTTTTAAAATTGTTCGATATATGGAGTAATGCAATTAAAATTTTCGCCGAGATTGACAACTGAGTCGATGGCCTAGTGGTAAAGGCATGTAAAAGCAATCGGCTAGCGGCTAGTGGAGCGGGTTCGTATCCTCAACAGCATGTATAAAGTAAATGTCTTTTTGTAAGTTATTCTTGGTATTCGGTTCAACCAAATGCCAAATAGTAAAATAAAGAAATTATGATATTCGAGTGGTATCGGTGGATGCTCGGGCAAGAGGTGGGTGCGGGGCGGGGGAAGCTAGCCGCTCACGGCGAACGTCACGTGACGTTCGCCGTCGTGCGATAATCTTTAACGACTTGGGGGGGTCCTTTTCTCTGACGCTGACTGTACACTGGTAAACATCTTGCCTGTTTGTGCAAAATGTGGTCACATAATCAACAACAGTGGGGTAGGCAGAGCTACAGGATTACCAACAACTCTAAAAACTGTTGTTGGTAATCCTGTAGCTCTGCCTACCACACTCTGTGAATGAAGGCGTGAGTGTATGTATGTGTGTATGTGTATACATTTAAATAGCCAAAACTACAAGTAATAAAATCAAGAAAATATCTTAAAAGACAGCAAAAATAAGGAATTTTAAAGGAAAACCATTACGACTTAAGTAGACTTAATTGGTTCTTGAGATACAGGCGACTGAAGTGTTTATACCTACTAAAAATCATCTAAGACAGCACCAAATAACTTTAAATAGGAAATTAATTAAAACTTGTTGTTTTCGAGATATCTTTTTGTGTTTGTAGTAACGGCGTCGGAACCATACACTACGGTAATACCAAAGGCGCTAACTGCATAGTAATAGTATCGCATTTTAAATTTAATATGGTTACCGATAGAGTATATAATGATTCATCTACTATATTGTAGTTACCCGCTTTTTTTATGGCTGTTTTACATTGGTCCAGTAAAAGCATGCCAGTAGAAGTACATTGACGACTTGGTTTTCACGTTTGAGGCGAGAGCTGTTGTAACGACGCAATGTAAATTACACTGAGCATGGTCCGACAAGCTCTTGCCCGGTTTTACATTAGGATTTAAAAATACCAAGTCTGTGTGTACATTCGTACGTTATGTGACCTATTTCTGTTGCGCTGAGTATTTAATTAAACACATGAAATGCCAAGCTGCTTGATTTATAATTATACAAAACGGACTCGATGCGGAGTTCCTGGCTTTGAATGCTGCTTTATCAAATAACCACAATTCCCATTTGCGTGGAGTAACTTATCAAGTGTTTATTTGAAACAAAGGAACTGAATCATAATGTGTAAATCTGGGTAAATAAGAATTACATTATGAATTTTGATGTTAGTTTTTCAGACTGTACAGTCAAGAACAAAGAGTGTGTCATTTTGTAATGGGCAAAGATGTAAACAATAACAAGTGAGTCAATTTAACATTATTACTCTATAAGAGATGAGACAGATTGAAAGCAACTGTAACTGGTGGATTATGCGGGAGATAAAAAACACAGAGTTTAAATAGGAAATATGCCAAAACATGAGCGAGAGAGGTACGTATGTTCGCTGTCAAGGTGTAATGGCGTCTCTCCGTCCTCCAGCCACACATGCATACCCTTTTCTCCCATATTCATCATCGTCATCATCATCATCATGTCAGCCGAAAGACGTCCACTGCTGGACATAGGCCTCCCCCAAGGCTCTCCACTCAGACCGATCTTGTGCTTTTCGCATCCACCGCTTTCCCGCGATCTTTACAAGGTCGTCACTCCATCTTGTTGGAGGCCTACCTACAGCTCGTCTCCCGGTCCGCGGACGCCACTCAAGAACCTTCTGACCCCATCGGCCATCAGTCCTGCGAGCAATGTGCTCCGCCCACTGCCACTTAAGTTTGGCTATTCTTCGGGCTGGATGAGTCCTGATGGTGTAACGAGGAATGAGATAGACTTTATCATGTCGACGAAAAAGCACATATTCAATGATGTCTCCGTGATCAGTGCGTCTCCCATATTAACTAGCTTTAATAAAAACAGTTGACAATAAAGTGGCGGTAGATGGCGTTACTGGTAAGTACAGCTCATATAACTTTATATAAGATCCATTTGTATGTATGTTAGTCTATGAAAATATATATGTATCTATGTTTGTTATCTAAGTAAGTCTATTACATTTATTTCTAGGTTAAGCTTTATGTCACACAGGTGTGCAGCAGATTCTAACGTCAACAGCGACCTACGTGATACTTTCACATAACGATGATGATGATGTGGATTGATATCGAGCGAGACAAGACAGAAGAGAAAAATAAGTTAGACGACGCGCTGGCCTAGTTGGTAGTGACCCTGCCTACGAAGCTAGCCGTCCTGGGTTCAAAACCCGGTAAGGGCAGATATTGGTGTGATGAGAGCTATGTATTTCTATGTATTTAAGTATATATTTCTCTAAATAAGTAATTATATCGTTGTCTCGCGCCCATAGTACAAGTCTAGAGCTTAGTTTGGGACTAGGTCAATTGGTGTGACATTGTCCCCTGATATTTATTTATTTGTTATAAAGTGTCCCACATAAAACATCAGAACCATCACCATCATCATCACCGACACCTGCCCCGCGGATCCGGAGCACTCGTTGTGGACGAGTCATAAATCGGCCGACCCGTTATCTGCAATAATTTTCGTAATTGTGTACTACGTTCGACGCAAATGTATACAATATACAAAGAAGTGGCTACAGAAAAATTTACAAAGCATGAATCCAACAGAGATAACTATGAAATCACGCTCACAGGTACCAGTGTATTAGCATAAGAAGAAGTGGTGATAATGTAGGTCAGCTAAATGTAAACAATGTCGATTCCAGGAGCTTAATCAGGGATGTAAGTTGATACTCAGTGCTGATCATGTAAAGGTTTTTAGGGTACCGTATAATCAAACAAACATTGTAATGTTTTTTTTTCTTAAACATTTTTGTGTTTCTCTTTCATTTATTTTAAAAGGGGCGGAGTACTGTGGCGCCACCCCTACTCGGTACATTTTTGTATGTATGTATATGTGTCTATTGTACAAGACACAGAGCAAAGACAATTAAAAAAATAGGGATGTTACAAAGGCGAAATTAGGTATTTAATGGCCAGCCCAGCTAATCTTTGGAAGATTGAGACGATTAAGAAGTAGCATCGAGTAGACGTGTGTGCTAAGTAAGAATTCCCTGTTAATATTAAACAAAACATTAATATTTGGTTTTAAAATTGTAGTTTCAGATGATTATTTGGCACATTGAAAGAGATCTTTGTAAAATTGCTTTGATGTATTTTTTATAATTCTGTGAAATCAGCTCAAGAATCATCATCATCATCAGCCTATATTAGTCCACTGCTGGACTGCCTCTCCCATTGCACGCCAACGAGCACGATTCGTGGGCACTCTCATCCAGCTCTTGCCAGCCACCTTGCGAAGATCGTCGCTCCACCTAGTCTGAGGGCGTCCTACACTACGTTTGCCGATTCGCGGTCAAGAATACTGAAATAGTTTTAATATAAATTAATTCAATCCACGTCACGCCTAACCACTAATTGATAGTGGGGGACTTGGTGGTTTGCAAAAGGTATTATTTACGGAATCCTCAGTATTTAAATCTTAGTCGCTTTTGACTTAACTAGTTATTTTTCCTTGTTATAATTTATTACAAACAAACATTATAAAATCATCAGTATAATTCTAAACTTAATTTGCTTCAAACGTCAACCGCAACATGGTTTTATCGTGTGAAATAATACTTCATGAATCTCAAACTGAGTACAACGCAGGACAAACTTTATCTGGTACTCTCTATTTCTCTACAAATAAACCAACTAAGTTTCTTAATGGACACCTGAAGATTGAAGGATTAAAAACAAGTGAACTCACTAAAATAAAAAACGAAAAAGTTATAGAAAACGATCGTGTTTTGTTTAAGTCAGTGGACATTCTGAAGAAAGGATTATTAACTGCCGGTTCATACAATTTAAATTTTGAATTTGTGCTACCTGATGATATACCTTCGAGTTTCAGTGATGAAAACGGCAAAGTCAAATATTGTATTAAAGCTACATTCTTTGAGGCTGTTGGTATAGTTGCCTTTAAAAAAGAATTTGAGAAAGAGATCATCGTTAACAGTAAAATTGAAGTTGCTGTCCCAATGGAACCTACCTATGAACTCGAGAAGGTACTGTTCAAAATATTTTCCATTGATTTAAAAGCTAAGATTGAAAGATCAGAACTTAAGCCCGATGGAGAAGATACATCCGAAAAAGAGGTGAACAAGACAACAAATACAGAATCAGGTTTTGTTAAAGTTGAATTGAATTTGAATTCAAGGTGCAATCAACCGTCGAATAAACTACTGAAAGATTGCAGAGTTTTTACTAATTTGGCGCCAGCAAGTAAACAAACAAAATTTTCAATAAACGTTCCAACATGGAAGAGCATTTGTTCATTTCCAAGCTGTGAATTTATCCATGATAATCACTTCTTGATGATTACAAGAAAAATACGTTTCCCTCTTGAAAATGCAAGTGATACTCCTGTTACAAGAGAAATGTAAAACCCATCTGATGATACAGATTTTCAAAATTTGGATGGTGTTCTTTCATGCAGAAAAATGAACTTAAATCTAGTACTAGATCACTAATATCTAATGAAGGAGATAAACGTTGAGATACGAGACAAGACAGTTTAAACAACGTTGATTTGGGATGTAATAATTATTATTTTATTTTTTTATAGCGGGAAATATCAAATTGCCGTCAGAAATTTCAATGGTCGAACTAGAATGTTACAATTCGCATCTTTAGAATTACAGTGACCTAACAGTGCGAAGTGTGACCGATATGATTGAACTCTCCCACTGTCCTGATGTGGCGATATTTTTTTAAAGCAAAGATTTGGGACCACCTGTTGTAATGAAAGTTTTTACAACTATAAATAACCTGAACCTAATCTGGTGACACATCGCTCGTCGTCATTGGATACATAGGCTGATTTGCCCATCCTCCATACAAGTTAGTCATTATACCCTGACCCGAATTACGAGCTGAGAGCAGCTACACCAAACACGGCGCTCTACGTGTCCCGCCTGCAGTACTCTGCAATGGTCAACGACGTGGTGGAGTACGTCCGTCAGAAGTTTGGATGCAGTCTGACGGTGTTCGAACTGCGGGACGTACACTTCAGTTCGTCTGTAGTGCGCGTGCCGCGGTTTATGCTGGGGACCGTCGAGTGTCCTGACTTCTGGCCGGAGGTGTAGTGTTCCGGCGGCGACCACGATGCCAATTTTGACAAAACAGGATCACAGTAGCAGCATATTTTTAACCACCATTTATCTCTAAAAATTGTAAATTGAGTCTGTTTTCTGTAATGAATGGCAATGCCAGAATAGTATTTATGATTATTTAATCATAAATACTTTTATTACAATTAAAAAAAAAAACCATAATTTTACTCGTTGATCTTTGGTACGATCCCACTTTATGTCAGTATTGATGAACTCAGAAATAAGGGGTTGTTCGGCGACTCGAACCAAATTTCAACTTTTAAATACTAGTCTTTATTTTTTAATTAATCCATGTGCAAATTGACGTCATTGGCACCAAAAGTGCGACCTCTGGTTACTCTTATAAGAACTACTTATAAGAATAAGGTATTTCTAATTATAGGTCCAGTTGCTCGAAATAAAATTTTTTTATTCTTTTTACTTATAAGAACCAAATTTCTGTAATAAATACTACACTATAGGCGAAAAACTTAAGTAAATGACTCTTGCGTGTAGTTCTAACGTATCTGTAGAGACCGCGCGACATTCTATTTTTGAAATTTGACGACGTTCCGTATTAGTTTTATACACCTATACTGAGTAAGCTGTAGCCGTGTTTATTTTAAAGAAAAAAAAATAAGCGCCGTCATTCCACGAGGCAATGCTGCCAGCATTTTGGGAACGATACCCTCTTGCAGCGGTATATTAAGAATTAAAGAGTGCATTTTGAGGTTACTTAGGTGTAGTTAATATTTTTACTTTTTTGTTTAATTTAATTACTTAGATGTATGGTGTATAATTGTTGCCTTAATAAATAAATTACATATTTGGGCACGGATTTCTTATGCAAAATCCTTCCTTGCAACTTTTACTTTTAATTATCTGAATAAATCGAAGTGTTGCTTGATTTGAAAAAAAATAATAGTATACTTAATTCAAAAATTAAGAACATTGTTTCTGAGAACTAACTTTTCTATCTATTATAGAATCAAAACTCCATACGTATACGTATTACGTACCTGGGTCATTATTTGGGCGTTTGTTCCGAATCACTTTCGTGGTCACATTTTTGTACAAGTGGCTGCAGATTTCGATTTCGTTTCTGGTTAGGTATTTCAGTTTACTGGACATCTAACAAATATCCAAAAACCGCATCAAAATATACGTCCAATTTTTCAAAAATATGTCCACAAAAGTGAGGCGGTTGAAACGCTCGAATAATGACCCACCTATTAAGATTGATCTCCCAGTAAATAAAATTCCATTAAGACTCCATTTCTACCCTCCTAAGAAAAAAGGGCGCATGTCTCATCGAACCGCGTTTGTTTAAGTAACCTTATGTATGTATGTATGTAAACACTTTATTGTACAAAACAAAAACAATACAATGAAGATTTTTAAGAAAAAAATAAGAAGGTACAAAGGCGAACTTATCCCTTTAAGGGATCTCTTCCAGCTAACCCTTGAGAGATTGAGAGAAGTGAAGGTTGTGCATCGAGTAGGCAAGTGTACAACTTTATTTAGGAAAAGAGCGTAACAATTAAACTAACCAATAAAACCTAACTATATAAAATAAATACATTCAAATATCTACATAAATAGATATAGAAATATACTATATTTATACATACTTAAACTTACATAAACTACACTTATGTAGAGGACAGTTGATACCATATTTAGGAGCTAGAGTCAAGCCAGAACTTCTTCAATTTGTCTTTTAAGGAATCAACTGATTGTGATTGTCTAATTATTATTATTTCTTAAGGTAGGGGGCTAAATTTGCATTGACTATCAAATGCCACATGCGCCCTTTTATTTTGAAGGGCAGATGTAGCCTCCATAAGTTGGCTGAACTGTCTAAAATGTAGTGCCAAACTTGGCACCTTTTTAGATAGGTATCACTTTTTTTTGTGGCACATGTAACTTGACGTATTTTTAACCGACTTTAAAAAAGGAGGTTCTATGTTAGGCTGTTTGTTTTTTTTATATGTATTCTGACCGATTTGTCCGTCACTCAAATTGTAGACCGATTTTGTAAACACTTTTTCTATTTAATAGAAATACTTCTGAGGTGGTCCTATTGTCAGTAATACTGCCCTCCTACGGGAAAAGGCACATCTACCATATGAATTGTATTGCACTTCCAACCTTATTATATAACCTTTGAAAGTTTAATATGCTTCTATGAATTAATTGCACTTGGCCTTTTTTTCGTAGGGCGGTAGAATAAGTCAGTCAAACTGAAGTCGACGTCCCATTTTTTAGGGTTCCGTACCCAAAGGGTAAAAACGGGACCCTATTACTAAGACCACTGTCTGTCTGTCACCAGGCTGTATCTCATGAACCGTGATAGCTAGACAGTTGAAATTTTCACAGAAGATGTATTTCTGTTGCCGCCATATCAACAAATACTAAAAACCAAATAAAATAAATATTTAAGGAGGCCCCCATACAACAAACGTGATTTTTTTGCCGCTTTTGCTAATGTTGTATAGATAATGGTACGGAACCCTACATGCGCGAGTCCGACTCGCACTTGGCCGGTTTTTAACCAAAAGTTGATTTCAGTTTTACTGACCTTATTAATTAACATTTTAAAACAAGTTACTTTTTGCGTTCTTGAAGGCTATTTTTAGTTTTTTAGAATATTTATATTATATCTTTTTTTTACTGATCATAATGTAGTCCCACTTCTCAAATAACAAGAAACTATAGGACTTTTCAAGCTCGCCGCAAGCAACGCCGTGGGAAAGTCATAGTCATATATTTAAGCCATTTAAATGTACTTCACCATAGTCGCTCAACTATCTTAATCGAGATATATTATCACCACCCTTGATTAATGGTCTTCATCGTCAGTTTTACTTCACCAAATGATTTCTGAATGCACTAAAATTGGTAAGTTTATATAATATTATATCAGACTTTAAACCGTCAGTATTAAATTACTAACGAGCTGCAGCCAGGTTAAGCCCGACGACTTCAACGTGCCAACGGAGTACCACGGAAATGGCTCGACACAGTAAACCAAGAAGAAACAGTAATATACAGTCAAGGAAATGTATCACGTACCTTTTTAATACTATTGTCATTGTGACAAGAGTGAAAAGGTACGCGAATACATTTCCTTGACCGTACAGTCTGTGAGCACTTGCTTCGGGCTTGTACTTCTCTCTCACTCCGTCTTAATAAGAGCGTATGAGAGCGAGTAAGAGACAAGTACAAACTCGAAGCACCTTCTAAGAGGTATCGCACGGTCCACTACTCCCACTCCCACACACACACACACAGAGACACAGACACAGACACACACATACTCAGACACAGACACAGACACACAGACACACAGACACACACAGTTAACCCAGTAGTAGAAGTAAGTAGTAATTTGATTACAACGCCAGCGCGCAGCGGTTACAAAGTCGAATCCCTGTAAAAGCAAGTATTTTATCTAACGAACCGAGTATTTGATCCTGAGTTATGGGTGTTTTTGTTGACGAGTATTTAAATATTTATTTCTTTATAGTATAAATGAGTTATCGTTGCCTAGTAACCATAGTACAAGCCTGGAGCTTCGTTTGGGACTACGTCAATTTATGTGAGGTTGTCCCCTGCTTTTTTAATTTAAAAATACTACAATTCTCATTCTTACGATATTCCTACTGTTATTCCAAGTACCCTGTGCTTAAGCCTCGTATTAAGACAGCGACTGCCTGCGATACAAGAACACGTCAGCATACAAATAGATTCCACCTCCTCCCGTGCTATATTGCCCTGGTACTCTGTGAGAACGTGACATGCAATAAAGTAGGCCAAGTTTGTGTAGAATTGGTGTTTTACCACAGTTTCATTTTTATTAAGATAATTATACCTACTGATGAACTATGTGCTTAAAAAAAACGTAGTTTTGCACACGTCTTTATACTAAGGTGGTAAATTTTTGAGTTAAGAGGATTGTGAAGCGCCGCTAAAATCGCGTAGCTGTCGAAAAAAATTCATACAAATTTAGCTCCGGGCGTTAACGTTTTTCACCTCGTAACTCAAGTCCGATTTCCACGATTTTTGAATATGTTGTAGTTATTATAAAGAACTAGGTCTGTACGTTTCTGTTGTTTGTTTTTTAAATTTTTTTCATTCTAAGAAATATATTCGTGTAAAGGAAAACGTACAGACATAGTTTTTCATGATATCTACAACATATACAAAAATCGTAAAAATCGGACGAGGTTTAAGGGGAGAGAAACGTTTTCGCGTTTTGTATGGAAATTTTTAGCTTCACAATCCCCTCTGACTTGAAAAAAGTGTAACAATAAATGAAAAAATAAACACAGTTTGTTATAGGAATTTCAACCAATCAAATAACACTACTCTTTTAACTCTATCAAAACATTCTGGATTAGGTACCTGAGGAACTGGACTAGTGTTTATTGAAAAAAAACCCCTCTTGTTTTTATTCATTGTATCCGTAATTAGTTGAAGCTAAGTCAACTAAATAACTACCAATCAACTGACTGACTGTCAATTTAATAAGAGCTACTATACCGAAAAATGATTAATAAAGAAGGAATGCAGGCTAGTGTTACACTAAATTAGCGGCTCATAAATCGTAACAGGGTGAATATTCGGGCGTTTCAACCTCTCACTACCGTTCTCAAAACAATGATAATGACCACCAACTTCTGACGTAATTATGAAGCAGAACTAGGAATACTTTCCATTTATGTCAGAAGTTGGTGGTAATTATCATTGATTTCGTCATTGTTTTGAGAATGGTAGTGAGGGCGGTTGAAACGTCCGAATATTCACCCAAAAACACAAAAAAATAATGTTAAAATGATTTCGTGAGTGAATGGTCAAATGCGAACAGTTTTATGATGAAGTGGAAGGTGAGATATTATTTAAATGACGCACCACCTTAGGGTGGGATTGTATACGAAAACGTTCTTTGTATACCCTAATGACCACATAATAGTCTAGTTTTTTTAAATGTTATGACTACTTGTCTGAGATTTTGTCTAACACTACCGTGCACTTTGGAACCCACGTGTGTATGCTAATTTTATCTTACCGGTATGTAACGGTCGTCTTAACTATGGTCTTCATTATTTCGATATTACATACAAGTTAGGTCTGATTTATCATCCTCCAGACATGACTATTTTATCAGATACATTTGTAGCCTTTTCTTTCATATGACAAAAAAGAGGAAAGCGATAACTTTAGCCGTCAGAAGTTTAAAATCGGACCTTACAACATTGTCTGTCATAATCAGGGATTGGAAACTCGGATCGATATTTACCTAAACTTTCGCGGCGGCGTTGTTGTTCAGTGTATGGAGGCGGACTCAATCATATAATTAATTAATAAAATTCCCGGTATTTCTAAATAAATAATTTACGCCAGCATAAATTCATAATTAAGTATTTATATTTACTATTTGAAGTTTTTTTTCCATGTATAGGTTTACTAATTGTTATTTAATTTGCATGTAACTCATTGACCTAACGAATTTATAGGAGCAAAACGGAACATTTTATCCTACATGTAAAATAATAATTATTAACGTTTTGTAGAATCCCGGAATACCGGAACTTATATTATTAAAATAATATTTTTAAGAAGCCCATGTTCGCCTATCTTTTTCCGGGACTTTAGGTAAATATCGATCGGAATTTCCGATCCTTCATCATAATCTACTTCTTCCTTCGTCCTTTTCCAATGTTTAACCTTCTTTACAAGAACGGTTCCTGTTTTACTGACAATGAGTCAAACAATATTTTCTTTGACGTGTTATGGTATTGTTTTTAATTCGACCGCCATTACTGTCAAGTACAGTCACGGAAGTTAATTTGCTACCCATTTCAAAGCAAAACTGCTTAAAGATGTCATTGTCATTAGAGATGCCAAGTCATTTGTAATTGATAGGAAACTCAACCTTATTGCTGTAGAATGTCAGATTGACTTCGGACCTAAGGTGGGTCACAAATTAAATTCCTTGACTGTTCATGCCCAATTAATGATCCCTAGACAAGATACTTAACGCTTTTCGTTATCGATTTTCGAAAACTGTCAAAGTGTATAGAAATTACATAAGCGCTTGACACAGCCATCCGGCAGCTATAGGGGCCGACACCGCTAGTTTCGTAGGTACAGTCGAAGTCAAAGATATGTTTACACTTTAGAACCTTGTCACTTTATCCGCTATGACAATTTCATATCGCAGTTACATGACGTTAAATAGACAAGGTACTAAAGTGTAAACATATTTATGACGTCGACTGTACCGTGGCTGGCAACACACCGACAACTCTCGAGTTGCTGGTGTTTATGGGCGGTGGTGATTACTTCCCATCAGGTAGCCTACATACTCGTTTGCCTCGCAGTCTTATAAAAAAAACTGTGTCTAAAAAAAACAATTGTATTCAGAATGTAATAGAATAGAAATCAATTTGTTGACACTAAATTGACCCAAATCATAATATAAAAATTTAATTTCTGTCATAAAAACATGAGTCTCAGATCCCATCTACCATCAGGTGGCCTGAGTGGAGGAGAGGGAATCGACACTGGGACCGCCATCTTCGTAGGCAGGGTCACTACTCGTATTACAAGGCTAACCTAGCTGTGTATCTTCCCATATGTAGAATATCTACTCCCGTTATTCCCACCGCATCAGAATGGAGCTCGGGGGCTATTCAGTTACGGATAGTTCCCGTGGGAAGTTACTGAAGCAATTAACCTGAAGGAGGTATTCCTTAACGACATCTTGGTAAGTGTTTTGTTTATGACATAGACATTATAGAACAACAAGCGTCCATGAGGTCAGTATGGAGAGCTTTGGTAAATCGCAAAGTTTATGATTTTGAATTCCAGCGGTATTTTGACACCAAGAGAGATCAACTAGCCCGACCACCTGCGGCTATATTTTACAATTATACGAACGGTGTGCTCACATGTCCGCAGTGTTACAGATGTTTCTGCAACAAGATCGGCTATGCTAGTCACATCATCATCAGCCCACTTTCGTCCACTGCTGGACATAGGCCTCTCCCATGGCACATACGAGTATGCATGCTAGTCACATGCGAGCACACAATCGGAATTGATCGCAGTCGCCGATGATGATGATGATGATACATATACTCGTAGAAAGCAAATGAACACACAGGACATCTGATGGTAAGTGGGATCTGTGACCCATAGATATCACCCGTAGATTCTCAAGACCTCAAATGAGTTCCAAACTCTGAGCACTGAGATGGAATGCCTCTATGCTAGTAATTTCCGCAGCTGTCCAGAACCAGAGATGGGCAATATTTATTCGAATGACGAATAACGAATAAGAATAAACAAATTATTCGCGAATAACGAATGAAATTCTCGAATGATTATTCTTATTCGAATAAATTATTCGTCGAATAATTCATTTGCGAATAATTTATTCGCGGATAATTTATTCGTTGAATGAATTGCCACGAATAATTATTATTTACTACTTATTATACCTGCTCCATTGTTCTCTAATAAATTAATAAATTATTCGTTATTCGAAAAGTAGTCGAATGATTCATTCATGGATAAATTATTTGCGAATAAATCATACGCAAATAAATTATTCGACGAATAAATAATTCGCGAATAAAAATATTACGAATTATTTTTTATTCGAATGATTATTCGAATAAATAATTATTTGAATAATGCCCATCTCTGTCCAGAACACAACAATGCGAATACTGCTGGGGTGTGATTCTTTCAAAAACGTGGTCGGACGAACGAACGAGTGAATGTCGCAGCGGCGAGTTTAAGTAGTCCCGTCAGAGTGAACCAAACACATTTTAGCGCGTGCATTCTCAATTAAGCAGCCTTATACGTTCGATCTTATCGACAGAAGCCATGCTGCCAAATTCAAACAGACAAACTAACAAACACAGTGAAGTTTTTACTCTTGTTAAAAGTCTCTTACTAAAACCAGACGTTTTTATAGCTTTAATTTCAGATACGTTTGTGATGATAGCTGATGTTGCGTATATCATGACAAGGAGTACTCATTACAAGAAGAAGTCAGTTAGTCAAGTCATATTTTTTTGTAGTTAAAAAGTCGTCATGTTTAAAAAGGTGTCTTTCCAAGAAGTCATCATATTGAAAATTCGTCACTGTAAGTCGTAGTTTTTGGTAAATGACATTTACGAAAGTAGTCTTGTCTAGTATTCCTAATTTTAAGACATCGTCTAGGACCACTTTTACATTCAAATCTCTGAATTCAAGTAACAAAGACGCCTATCTCTGCGTCTTTTGCAAATCTAAGATCATCATCATTGACTATCATAACTTTGTTCTCTGATCTGAGAACAGCATATCCCATTAACATTCAAGATTCTCGTGAATTCACAATCGAACTTCAAACTTCGATATTCATAAGACTATAGCGATGAATAATAACCTCTCAACTTCGTTGGAGATGCTGGAATTTACACTAGATGGAAATGTAGTGCACAGAAGCAAAGTTACCTCTATGTTAAGTAAAGAGGGTGACATGGAGCTAGTTGTGACTCTGCTTGTTCAGACTTGTTCTCAAAGTGTTGTCCGACAAATTGGAATGTGACCTTTCCGCAGTTCAAATTAGTACTGCAGGAATGTTGCACTCTAAATTGACGGGTTACAGCAGAAATACTAATCATCACTACATAGTATAAAATAACAACAAAAAGCAAGCTTTAAAAAACCTGACTGCTGTTGCTAAACAACTTCAAATCGTTATAAATCCTAAATTATCATTCAAAATGAAAAATGATTAAAGAAACCTGAAGATCATTTTTAAATACCTATTCAATTATACCCCATTTGTCATAGTTCGTCGATTTTCTTTTTTTTCTTTTTTACCGTATGGCGTCTAGTTGCTGCCATATTGATTTAAATTACTGTCATATCTTTAGTGACACTCACGAGATTAAGACAAATCGATTGACATAAGAATCATCAAAATCGGTTCACGCGTTTAGTTTCTAGAACGCCACAAAGGAACGAACATACATAATTATAGGCTGTGAAACACAATACCCTCCGGCAGTCGCGTAAAAACAAAGTCGCTTGCCGCTGTCTGTCTGTCCCTATGTATGATTAGATCTTTAAAACTACGCAACGGATTTTGATGCGGTTTTTTTTAATAGATAGAGTGATTCAAGGGGAAGGTTTTTATGTATTATAAATTTTGGATTATGTACTGGTATTGCAGAAAACTGGCATAAACCCAAGGGAACCGAGGGCGGGTCACTAGTAAGTATAGTTTAGTTTAGTTTAGTTTATTTATTAATCAATGTAATATTACAATATAAGTTGCATTGCATGTCAAAAAATACGAAATTACATTGAGATCGTCAAAACATAAATACTAATAATCAAAGAATACAAAAATAATTAATTAAAACAACAACAATTAAACATCAAATAAATGGTGACTCGTCCGATGTCAATATACAAGGATTAATAACTGTCAACACAATAATAAATAAATTTACAATTTTAGCTCCATATATTCATCCACAGAGTATAATGGATTATCCAGTAAAAGGTTTCTAAGCTGGTGTTTAAATGCTTCGTCGGAATGTACATTTTTAAGTTTGGCGGGTACCCGCAAGTGCCATGCGACGGGGAACTGTTCTCAAACGCCCGGTGTGGCGGAGCTCCTTGCCAGGAATATTGACGCGTGCGAACGAGGAAATATTATTTCTTACGAACATTAATATTTGGAAAATGTAAACTGAGTAGTGCGTCAATATGCGGTGCGTTACGAAAAGGCCCCTGCAAGAGTGCCTAGGTTTCACCCCAGCTAACGTGCGTAAGGCACTAGGTATATAAATAAAACTCGCCGATATAATAGCTCTATCTAAGGGATTTAAGGTAGATATTGCTAGTTAAATCGGGATGGACCCCTCCTACGGCACAGCATACAACGAAATTTGTCAATGGAATATGAATCTATTACGAATGACAAAGTCAATTTTCCAATTTCATCTTAATGTCATAAAAACAAAAGAAATTACACTTTACTTTCTTTGCACTAGATCTTTATTTGAATGGCCGTATTTTGTACTAGTTTTAGTACAAGGACCCTCAGGAGGTTAGGAAGTTTTCATGAAAATCTGTTGGACCGTTGAATAGAAATCAGCTCTGAATGTACTGTCGAAAGAACAGAGGCACTTGCCATAGCATTACGCTAACTAGCGTTTCGATTCGATTCGTTTTTAAACCAATCGCGTCACTGGTAGCTGACGTGATACGAAAAGTCTCGTGATCTACCGGTGACGCGATTAGTTTAAAAACAAAACGAATAGAAACGTTAGATAGCGCAGTGCATCTAAGCAAGGGCCACAGGGCTGGCCTCTAAACCTCTATTTAACACGGTATAACCATTATATCTTTGACGTGCTTTGGTATCGTTTTTAACTGGGCCTCATTATAGGAGTGTTTACCGGGCACTTCGGGGTTAAACATCTCCTAGAAAACATGGGCCTTTATGACAACACAGATTGTAGAATGTGCAGCGAAGAGGTGGAAACAATGAAACACTTATTGTGTTAATGTGATGCCCTCGCCGGAGTAAGAATGAAAATCCTCGATTGTAGCTACCCAGAACCAAGCGATTTCAAGGCACTGCCATTGCACTCCACTATCCGCTTTCTGGAAGGGTCGGAGGCTGCATTGGATTAAGTGCTAAAAGAAGGGGTAATTACACAAAAGATCCCATAGGGTCGAAGTGTATCCGTATAGACCCCGCCAATAAGATAAGATAAGATAAGATAACTGGGCCTCCATTACTGTTAAGTGAATAAGAGCTATCGTAACGTCGACAATATTTGGTATTATCTATGAAAAGGGACCTTATTGCTCCGATATAAATACAACGTCGCGTGACGCAGTGCGGTGTAAGCGCCATCGACAATAAGGTCCCTTTACATACATAATGCCACATTTGGTTTCTCCCAGTAGAATAGAGCCCCAGGGCCTACAGCGTGGGAAAACGAACACATGGACGGTAAGTACCTTAAATATTGGAAATAGCAAATTCTACGGAAACGAGACTTACTTTTAATTTGAAATCATTAAATACTGCATTCATGGATTTTTGTAAATTCATCTGCCTTAACCGGGAATCGAACTGATCGAATATGACAAAATAATAAAGAACGGTTTTTTTACGGTCTTTAATTTGGTGTACGTGTTGTAGATATAAATGATCACTATCAATAACCCTTTCTATCTGTATCATAAAACACAACTTTATTGTTTTGTCATATTCGACCAGTTCGATTTCAGGTTAAAGACGAGATTTTTTTCAAATAATGCACTATTTTTTGTTTTTAAAAATAAATGTAAGTCTCCTTTGCGTAGAATTTGCTATTTCCAATATTTAAGACTGTTGCCACTTGCCGTCCATGTGGCGTTCATTGTTTCCATCCTGTGCTGTGGTACAGTCGGGCTTATAAGCTGCACACTTTTGTACCTTGTCGCTTTAACGCCTTTGACAGATTAGTACAGGGGTGTTATTCTCTCAAAAAACGGCGGTCGATCGGACGGACGAGCGAATCGAAGCGGCGAGTTTAAGTAGTCTCGTCCGAGCGAACAAAACACATTTTAGCGCGTGAATTGTCAATTAGGCAGACTTATACGTTCGAGAAGTCATGCTGCCAAATTGAATACACGCGCTATAATGTGATTTGTTCACTCTGACGGGACTACTTAAACTCGCCGCTTGGACAATCACTCGTTCGTCCGTCCGTCCGTCCGTCGTTGTTGCGAGAATCACACCCCAGCAGTTCAAACATGACGATACAGTTAAAGCACTAAAGTACAGCTACGTTTGAGGCTAACCAGCAGGCCTATTGCCTAACGCACTCGCAATCGCAATTGACATCAATTTATATGTGCTAAGGTAGTTAATTAAAATACCGTTTGTAGATTTTACACTGCTGATTACAGCAAAAATATATTTGGAATTTTTTATAAAGTATTTTCTTTTTGTATTAAGGAAAAACAGTAAATAAGATGGATTGTGGATGTTAGGAATACACTTATAGTGCCCTTAATCCATTTATTACCATAGGAATTGAAAAAATATATACAACTGTCATGTCAATTTTTTATCTGTTTGACGGATTACTTGATTCTAACGACACGCTTTCGATTCTCGTAATCGTAATACTATTGGTTTGATATACCGTAAAACGGGGTGAGTATGGATTAAGGGGTGAGTAGGGACACAACCTAAAATAAGTCATAACTTGTTTCAAATAAGAACAAGTATTAAATGGTCAATAACATTACGTCTATTGGAAATAATTTCAGTCTTATTATTAGTAACATTATGCTTCATTTTAGGTTGTGTCCCTAGTTCCCTACTCACCCCTTAATCCCTACTCACCCCGTTTTACGGTACGCTATTTAAAATCAAAGTGACTAACGGATTTGTAAAAGCGGGTAGCCGCAATCTGCTCAAAGTCGACGAATTTATGTTGTTACAGTTGTTATTGTTGACAAGTGACGTGACATGACAGTCAGTTCTGTTTCTGTTTAAAGTTACTTATTTTTATTTTATATAATGCTAAGATCACGACATCAGTACTCCTAACTTTGTATAGGTACACGGTCTTTTTAATGACTATTTCTTTAATAAATTATTAACGACGAATTTAAGTTAAGTAAAGAAAAACCGAGAAAGACGGATAGTCTAACTTTTAACCAGCTATTATAAAAGCGAAAAAACAAAAATGTTTTTTTTTAAATGTTGTCTATTGTCTTTAAAGTGGAACAATTGTTTTCATTTTGTATGCAGACTCGCCTTCGGACTGTCAAAATGAAAACGATTGCGATTGCAAAGTGCATTAGGCAATAATCCCTCTGTACCCTTACCATGAGTTACAATTACCGTACTCGCTAGCGAGTCGAATGCTCTGTCCCTCGCACTCTATAAGAATACTGCGAGGTCTGCGAGGGACAGAGCTTCGACTCGCTAGCGAGTTCGTTAATTGTAACTCATGATGAGGGTACTAGCTTAGCTCGCTCAGTAAACACGGTTACGTTGTTCATCATAATTTTACACAAGATTTAATTAAGTTTGCAGTTTCACTGTCGTAACTGGAATTGGGCTATTTGGGACGGATGGGCAGCCGAGTGGCAAATTTAAGATAAGCAAGATACTTCCCTTGTAGCGCCATGGGGATGTAAACTGGTTTGAGTCAGTTTTTATGCTTATTAAGTTAGGTTTTAAGGTTGTTTAAGATGTCTTACACGTGTTTTTATAAATTTTAAAGGTGTATATGACTGCTCGAGCTTAGCTTAGTATACAGGGTCTCCTAAGTGGTGAACAAAAACCATAGTTTCTAACGCAGCATTTCAAGGCAAGTTCATTGTATTACGTCTAACAATTGAACTTTAATGACATTAACGTTAATTAATTTCATTTAGTAAACCGTGTGGTCACCCTATTCTACGAGGATTAATTTTATTTTTTAATTAAAATTGTCATGGTAATGTTATGACACTTATGACTTGAAAGATTCCTCACTGTCAATGTAATGTTTTTTAACGTTTCCAGCCAGCACTTTACAAGGAGGTTGATTAAAACCATGATAGGCGTCTGTGACCGTTAAACAGAAGAAGGCTGACCACGAAATCAGGTAAATTAAAAACTAATTATTGATTTTATTATAACAAAAAAAAAGATTTTTACATATTTTTATGTAAAAGTGTTTAAACTAAAGCTACAGAATAAGAAAAAAATATTTCTGTTCACCACTTAGGAGTCACCCTGTAGTTCGTGTAACTTATTAGCGATAATCGGCTTTTTACGTGTCAATTTTTAAGGCAAAAATGCAAACAAACATACAGGATTCAAACTGGTAAGAAGGGTCCCATCGTGGGGTCGAGCTCAAGACTGTATTTTCAAAAAGCGTGATGGGCCATTTTGTATGGACCCCCTCCCCACCCTCCAACAGTCACGGGATCCATGGCAATAATATTCATTAGGACCCAAAAAAAGTCAAAATAACTATTTAAGTTGATAATTGATGGGGTTTTTCAATTAAAAAAAACCCTATCAAGAGCAAGCGAGGCAATAATGTTTCTATTTTTAAACAAATTACCTACATACGATACTATGATTTTCCAAGAAAACCCCATATAAAGGGCAATCGTCGTCGTAGTAAAAATACATCATGTTGCCAAGAGCTATAAACTGAGACATGTTTCATTTGTGTTGGGGGGTGTCGAAATTTTTGCCCATCGTCCTTTAAGTAGATCTTAGGCTTATGTACCTAATATAGTATATTCCTATAAAAAACGGATTGAAAACTTTTAAATTAATCTGGACTTCTAAAGCTGTTAAAGAGTAAAAGTCAATATAAATATAAAAACAGCAGGCTACTATATTCCCAAATACGCGAAATGTCTACAATTTAAAGAAGTAGACGTGGTGAACATAACCTGCAGTTTAAGATACATATATTTTTTGATAACGATAGCGGCAACAATATCCCTTTACTGTTAAGTAAATAAAGAGCGATAAATCCATTAACAAAATGGCTATATGGTTTAAGACTAATACAATAGGTCCAATTATTCAAAAATAAATTCCACCGTTTCCAAGAGACGGAAACGTGAAATTGATAACTTAGTAAAATACTGTCAGTATTGTTTCAAGTTACTGGCCTAACCGAGGGCAGCTACTAGCTGTGTGTAAATAAGCCATCATGCTTGTAGGTATCACAGATAATCACGCTCCGTCAATATTGTCTAGCCGGCCGTATCGGCTGATCAATGGTCATTGAATACTAAATGATTGATCAGGTTATGTGCAGTTTATGACGGTCAAATTATGTTGTAGAAATGTGTGCAGTCCTACAATATTGTCATACATGATAAAGCTGAACGGTGCGGTAGTGACCCAGCCCACGAAGCTAGTATAGTCTCGGGTTCGATTCCCGGTATGGGCAAAAGTGCTCGCCCTCCGTCTTTTTTTCATACAATTATGGACTCAAATAACTTTTTAAATCAGAACACAATATATTATTAAATCATAGAGTAATTTTAAAAATACTTAACCAATTTTAATTTAGCTTGTATGTAGTGTTTTGTTGCTAACCTAGGTTTAAAATGGCAAGATAATATTATTGTACTCATACTCATTTTACAGAGTCATGAACTTTAAAAAGAATATTATAGAGAACGCAAATCTCAATGGGTCACAGATCTCACCATTACGTGGCCTGTGTCACCTTCTGCACGCCAAAAAAAAAGAATAGGTATCCCTACATATTTATTTTATCCGTATTTTCAACCTTGTAGTCAAATCCTAATAAAATGCAAACTATGCTAACGTTTCTTTTTTCTATCAACATGAAATCAGAGGGCCCTGCCAAGATGCACTACGCTAACTTACGTTTCAATTCGATTCGTTTTTAAACCAATCGCGTCACTGGTAGATCACGTGACTTTTCATATCACTTCATCTCCCAGTGACGCGATTGGTTTAAAAACGAATCGAATTGAAACGTAAGTTAGCGTAGTGCATGTTGGCAGAGCCCTCTGCTAACGTCAATCCTATATATATTATCGATTTTCGAAAATCACTAACTTAGCGTTATGCATCTTAACTAGGAGTTCAGTGGTCCTAACATGGCTGTGATTATCGCGTTACAGAATGTGGATAAAACATCCGTCACTTTCTGACACGTATATAAGTACGAGAGTGACAAATGCTTTATCCAAATTTTGTCACGCGATAAACACAACCATACTAGGCCCGCAGAACGTGTTGATTATATTATTGTTTTGTTATTTCTTCGTATCCTTCCGCATTTTTTACATTAATTAGGTGAGAAACGTTCGTATACCCAACAAATTGCCCGTGGTTGCCTTTATCTCGGCACTCGTTACCCGTAACGAACTTTTTCCCTAAAAGCCTTCGCGAAATACGATAGCAATATATTAAACTCGTGGAAACGTTACGTGTTTATTTTTTTACGTGGGCGTTAAATAAGTAAATCTGTGCTTTTATAAAATTAAATTTTAGAAGCTTTGCGATTTTTGTGAGTTTGTATGTTTCCGAGAGATAATCTTTGGAACCACGGAATCCATTCGAAAAATTATTTCACCGTTTAAAAGGCAACTACATTAAGGTACGCCCACACCAATGCTTAAAAAACGGTGACGGTACGGAATCGCAGTGACGCATCGTATGCGTACCGTTTTTGACGCATGCCCTCGACATCGCTGCTTAACGGTGCGTCAAAAACGGTGCCATGTTGTCACTATGACCCCGTCTTTTGTTTACGCAACGACACCGTATTTTAAGCAGCGGTGTGGAGGGCATGCGTCAAAAACGGTACGGATACGATGCGTCACTGCGATTCCGTACCGTAGCCATATTTTAAGGAGCGGTGGGGTAGCACCTTTATTCCAGATAGACATAGGCAATTTTTTCTTCGTTTAAATCGGAGCGGAGTGGGACGCTAGTATTAGATAATCAGACACATTGATTTAGTTCCCAACTAACCGTATTGGTTTAAAAAACGAAAAACTTACTTATGAAAAGAAATAAAAACGTACATAGAAGAACCCTAACCAAGACTAGAACCCGGGATCGCTAGCTTCGTAGGCAGGATCAATTCCAACTAGGCTAACCACGTCGTTATTTGAACTTTTTTCACGGTCCTACACTTATTTAAAAAACTAAACCTTAAATTAAACCCCTCCCATGTAATGGCGACCCTTCCCCTCAAAACTGATGTCTCTTAAATAGCCGAACCAATTTTCAAGAAATCTAGCTAAGAACCAACTCAATTAAAATAGCTTCCCTTTTAACAATACCTCATCAAAATCGGTTTATCCGTTTGGGAGTTACAATACCTTAGACATACACATAGATACATACGTCAAACTTATAACCACCCTATTTGCGTCATAAATTTTTATCTACATCCATATCATAACTTCCCTACTATATGTTCAGAAGCGATAAGCAATTCGCCTATATTAAGAAACCTGTATCTGTGGCTGCATCCTAATGTTTACATTAAAGTATAGTGCATCGTAATGTTTAAATTAAAGTGTCGGTACCTAAACATTAAAGTATCGGTAATACTGTACCACTAACTTGAAAATGCAATCCATATCTGTACATTATAAATAAAGTTTGTTTTTTATTATTTGTTTATTTTTATTTTTTTATTAGTTTAAGCTTTGGTACTACAAACAAGTTAACAGTAACACTAACTTAATAAAAATACAGGCCATATCTGAACATATTATAGAAAACTTATGATATGCATGTACATAAAGTTATGTATGCGGCTATACATAATTAGGCATTAAAACACTCGTGTTATCTTATTATGAAACTCGCCTTCGGCTCGTTTCATAAAACCATACTCGTACTTTAATGCCTCTTATTATGCACCAGCCACATAAACTACTATTATGTGTTACATGTATATCTGTGTAGGGTACCCCTTATCTTGCACAATCTCTGTTGTCCGAAATACACTTCGCATAACCATTTTCGCACAATTACTTTCAGCCGAATGATACTATCGCATAATTATATATTTACCACAATTATTATGTCGCATAATATTCATTTAGCACAAATTTGAATAGCATACTACTACTATCGTCGACTTTTATACCGCTGAATTTTCTGTAGCACAATATGTATTCCGCCGAATTTTATATCGCAGAATTTTATATTGCACAATATCCCAATGTATAACGAGTTGCAAAGTTGATGGTGTTAGGTTAAAACTACATCCCCACAGAACCGAATCGCTGCCAGAAAACTAGGTTAGGTTAGGTTAGGTTAGGTTAACTACATCCCCACAGAACCGAATCGCTGCCAGAAAACTAGGTTAGGTTAGGTTAGGTTAGGTTAGGTTAACTACATCCCCACAGAACCGAATCGCTGCCAGAAAACTAGGTTAGGTTAGGTTAGGTTAGGTTAGGTTAGGTTTGCTACAGAGGCCACAGCGGGTGGTGGCCCTCCGAATTGTGAGGGCCTATATGACGGTGGCCCACGCCGCGGCCTGCCTCCTCGCCTGCACCCTGCCCTGGGAGTTGGACGCAGAGGTGCAGGCAGAGACCTATGCAGTTAGGTCCAGGGCCCGGGCGAGGGGAGAACGCCCGGACCCTGAGGAGGTTGAGGAGACGCTTCGGATGATGGAGCGCCGACTGCGGGACAGGTGGAAAGTCAACCTGGAGGACGCCCCCTATGGAACCCGGACCATAGGGGCGATCCTCCCGTCGCTTGACACCTGGTTGGGGAGGGCAGTCGGTGCTACATCATACCGGCTTGTGCAGGTATTGACCGGACACGGATGCTTCGGTCATTACCTGCACAACATTGGGAGGGAGCCCGGTCCGCAGTGCCATGAGTGCGGCGATCCGGACGACACGGCTCAGCACACCCTCGAGGTGTGCAGCCGGTGGAGTGCGGAGCGCCGCACTATGGCACTGGCCATAGGGCGACAGGACCTCTCCCTGCACAGCGTTGTGTCTGCAATGCTGTGCAGCGACGGGTCCTGGAGGCCTCGGAGCGTGAGCGCGAGGAGTCTCCTCACGCGCATCCGCTCCGGCGTAGACGGCGGGGGGTGAGGCGGCGGCGTTTTGCCGCTCGCCTCAACCCTTAGTGGCTGCGGGTGGGGGATGGGAGTCCCTCGCCCGCCGTAGGCTAGCCACTGGGCGGTCTGGGAGAGGGGCCACGCGTACTCGGCCTCTCTCTCCCTCGACGCGGGAAGCCCCGGCAAATGGCTGGGGCGGCCGGTAGACGTCGTGGAGAAAGCTTTGGCGGGTTCCACGGCGTCTTGCCAATCCGGCAGGGGGGTACGCCAGGGTGGTTTTTAGTGGGTTGCGCTCCGATGCCCCCTCTCATTCGGAGGGGGGGTGACGGGGTGAGTCCCACATATCCCCTCGCCACTCCCATGGTGCATGGTGAGGGGAATGCATAAAGCATTTTCCACCCTGTCAAAAAAAAAAAAAAAAAAAAAAAGGTTAGGTTAGGTTAGGTTAGGTTGAAACTGCGTCCTTCGGCACCCTCCCCTATCAGGTCATCGAGGAGGCACTTCGATACCACGAAGTGCCTCCCTACCTGCGGCGGGTCATAGGGCACTACCTAACCGGGTAGTGCTCTATGAGGAAAAAGACGGTCAGAGAGGGGTCAGGGAGATGGCCTGTGGCGTGCCCCAGGGTTCCGTACTCGGCCCATTATTGTGGAACCTGGGGTATGACTGGGCAATCAGGGGGGCGTTGATCCCACGGACGGCCGTTATTTGTTACGCGGATGACACAATGGTGGCCGTGCGTGGGACCGACTTGAGGGAGGCCATGAGGAGGGCGGAGGTGGCAGCCGAGCTGACGATTTCTCGTATCGAGCAGCTCGGCCTAAAGGTGGCTCTCCCGAAGACTGAGGCGATAGTCTTCGGGGGGCGGGGAAGGGGGTGGAGGCTGCCGGCGGGTGCAGCGCTCACTTTGGGGGGGGAAACGGTCCAGATAAAACCCCATATCAAGTACTTGGGGCTTACACTGGACCGTAAATGGGATTTTGGGGAGCATTTCGTAAGACTTGCTCCCCGAATCGTGGGCGCCGCCTCGGCTCTAGGCCGTTTGTTGCCCAATGTGGGCGGTCCAGGCTCCCTATGCCGGCGTCTTTACGCCGGCGTTACTAGGAGCATGGCCCTCTATGGGGCCCCAATTTGGGCCGATAAGCTGTCCGCCCGAAACAAGGCCCTGCTGAGAAGGCCCCAGCGGGTGGTGGCCCTCAGAATTGTGAGGGCCTACATGACTGTGGCCCACGCCGCGGCCTGCCTCCTCGCCTGCACCCCACCCTGGGAGTTGGATGCAGAGGTGCAGGCGGAGACCTACCGACTTAGGTCAAGGGCCCGGGCGAGGGGTGAACGCCCGGACCCTGAGGAGTTGGAAGAGACGCGCCGTATGACGGAGCGCCGACTGCGAGATAGATGGAAAAGCGACCTCGAGGAGTCCCCCTATGGTACTCGTACTATAGGGGCGATTCTAGGGTCACTGGACCTATGGTTGGAAAGGGCAGTCGGCGCTACGTCGTACAGGCTTGTGCAGGTGATGACCGGACATGGGAGTTTCGGTCATTACCTGCACAAGATTGGGAGGGAGCCTGGCCCACAGTGCCATGAGTGCGGCGATCCGGACGATACGGCTCAACACACCCTCGAGGTGTGCAGTCGTTGGAGCTCGGAGCGCAGCACCATGGCACTAGCCATAGGGCAGTGGGACCTCTCCCTGCACAGCGTTGTCTCTGCAATGCTGTGCAGTGACAGGTCCTGGAAGGCTGTGGCCTCCTTTTGTGAGTCAGTTATCTCGCATAAGGAGGCCGCGGAGCGGGAGCGCGAGGAGTCTCCTCTCGCGCATCCCCTCCGGCGCAGACGGCAAACCGCCGCCGCCTCAACCCTTAGTGGCTGCAGGTGGGGGATGGGAGTACCCACCTGCCATAGGCTAGTCACTGGGCGGTCTGGGAGAAGGGCCACGCGTGCTCGGCCCCTCTCTCCATCGGCGCAGGTAGCCCCGAAACCAGCTGGGGCTGCCGGAAGGCGTCGTGGCCAGTGCTTGCGGTTCCACGGCGTCTTGCCAAACCGGCAGGAGGGTACGCCAGGGTGGTTTTTAGTGGGTTGCGCTCCGTTGCCTCCTCTCATTCGGAGGGGGGGTGACGGGGTGAGTCCCACATATCCCCTCGCCACTCCCATGGTGGGGGGAATGCATAAAGCATTTTCCACCCTGACAAAAAAAAAAAAAAAAAAAAAAAAGTTGAAACTGCGTCCCGCACATAACCGAATCGCTGCCAGAAAATTAGGTTAGGTTAGGTTAGGTTAGGTTAACTACATCCCCACAGAACCGAATCGCTGCCAGAAAACTAGGTTAGGTTAGGTTGAAACTGCGTCCCGCACATAACCGAATCGCTGCCAGAAAATTAGGTTAGGTTAGGTTGAAACTGCGTCTGCGTCAGAAAAATTAAAATTGTGGGAAATGATTATTATGCCATAACAATTTCGGCGATACGATTATTCGGCCATAGGAGTATTGTTCTAATCAACATTATGCCAATGTATTATTCTGCCAAAGAAAATTGTGCGAAATGATAGTGTGCCAAGAAATTTAGGCAAAAAGCAATTGTGCGAAATGATGATTGTGCCAATGGTTGCTATGCGAAACGAAAATGAGCGAATAAATTTTGTGCAAGACGTTAGTAACCCATCTGTGTATCTGTGGATTCACTGCCTTTTAGCAAAAATATGTTTGACAAAATGTATCATTTCCCAACCGTTTCATTTGCCAACCCGCTTTTTTCTGACTGTAAATATTTCAGGATTTTTATGAAAACTACCCTATTCGATAGGGTTCTTCACGATGGTACTGAAATAAATCTTAAAATATTTACAGTTACAGAAAAAAGCGGGTTAAAAAGATAAAAAGATAAAAGAAATTTATTCAGTAAGTAGGCCGCACGGGCACTTTTACACGTCAAGAATCTACCAGCGCTTCCCAAGAGAAGACCACTGCCGAGAAGAAACGCCGCAAGAAACTCAGCAGTCAGTCATTTTTTAAACATATTTCTTATTACAATGGTACTACTTAGTCTAGCATTATATAAAGCTATAAATATTAAATTAAATATAGTATTAAATAACATGCGTAGTTCAGCAGGAAAACATGCCAATTAAGAATCTTACGGGAGAGATAGAGAAAAAAAAAACACATACTTATGTGTATATAAGATGGTGCGAGACGACCACATAAAAGTTTCGATATGTTTTCCTACATCAACGGTGTCCCCTAGACAAGATAAAGATTTTGCATTTGAATAAATTATTATTGACTAAGTTTCGGATTTAGGCCATGCATTTTTGTCTGTTAGATAGTCCTCGATCCTATATTACGCTTTAGACATTAACGACCTTTTCAAGTAACTTTTAAGTGCTGGAAAGGGTAACTTTAAAACTTCGTCAGGTAATTTATTATAGAAATGAATGCATTGACCAACAAATGATTTATATACTTTACGGACGCGGAATTTTCGGATAGCGATTTTATTTTTATTTCTGGTATTTAAATTATGTATATCAGAATTTTTGGTGAAAGAATCTAAATTTCTAATAACGTAAATAATATTCTCATAAATAAATTGAGACGCTACAGTCAAGATATTAATTTCTTTAAAAAGTTCTCTTAAAGAGTCACGGGAGTTTAAGTTGTAAATAGAACGAATGGCCCTTTTTTGTAACACAAATATAGTTTGTATGTCAGCTGCCTTACCCCAAACCAGAATACCGTACGACATGACACTATGGAAATAACTATAATAGACTAAGCGAGCTGTCTCAACATTGGTTAGTTGTCTAATTTTCCTAACGGCGTAAGCTGCCGAACTTAGTTTACCTGCCAGTACAGCTATATGGGGACTCCATTGCAAATATTTATCTAATGTCATGCCTAAGAAAATTGCCTTTTCTACCATTTGCAAACACTCTGGTTGTCAAATGAAACGGTTGGGATACGATATATTTTGCTAAATGATTTTCGGCCAAAAGGCAGGATACCCTATCTGTGTGTCTGTGTATCTATGTTTATGTCAGAAGCGGAAGGAACAATTTGATCAGAGTTATACAGACGGATACACAGATACACTCATAAAACTTATAACCACCCTTATGCATAGGGGGTTAAAAAAATAAATCGTTTTGAATATGAACAATTATAACACGGAACGGCATCACAACAAAATTAAAGCTGTATTAAAGCCATTATACAACCAAAAAAATTGGACTGTACTGTACTATTTTGCCGAGTATATTTTATTTTAACATCCGACAAAAAAGAGGTTTTTATAAGTTTGATATATGTCTGTGTATGTATACCTATTGACTGTGGCATCGTAGCTTAGAAACGGAAGGGTCGATTGGGATAGGGTTACACAAACAGATCCACAGATTCACTCGTTAAACTTAATTCACCCTTCTGTTAGAATAAAAATATAGTTTTGACACAGAATAGCATCGCAACAAAATGAAAGCTCTTTTAAAACCTTTATACAACCAAACAAATTGGACTGTAGACTATTTCGCGCGAGTAAATTTTCATTTTAAAACCTGAAAATTGGAGCTTGCCTCGTAAAATCTTCCGCTACCTTTGTTGCCTCCTTCTGCTTGCCAGCGGATTTATTTCTAAAACACCTTTTGTTATATTTACTAAAGAAAACTTTCGCTAGAAAAAATATACGAGACAGATACTGTACTGTGGCTTTTTCTAGGATATTGTTACTATTGCTTCTGACTGAACAACAACTAATATAAGATATAACTTTTAAATATATATAATGGTGACTCCTTTATATCTATTTAGATCTGGTAACTCTTTAATGTTACAACCGCTTTTCATTAACCTAGCACAAAATCAACTTGATTAAACTGGCTTTCTTTAAAACCGTGTCTAAATCGGTCCATCCGTTTGAGAGCGAGGATGCTACAGACAGACACACAGATATACAAATACACAAATAATCAGATACATAAGATAGCTTATAACACTCCTCTTTTTGCTCGGAGGTTAAACATATCTTACAGGCTCTTATTAAAAAAAAATATCATTTATTTCTTATGCCGATAGTGGCAGAAGCGTGTCAGATATTTTTAGACCCAAAATTATTTTTGGTGCCTGTACCGTTAGTATACAGTTTTTTTCTATTAGAGAGGGAGGCAAATGGGCATGCAGGTTACCTGATGGGAAGTAATCATCACCGCCCATAAACACCAGCAACTCAAAAAGAGTTGTCGGTTCTTTGCCAGCCAATTAAGAAAATAAAAGCTCTTCTTAAGTACTAAAAGCCATTAATATGTTTTTTCTTATTTCTTCTTAACTCTAAGAAACGGAACAGGGGTCGTAGCCAAGATGCATAACGCTATTTAGCGTTTCTATTCGTTTCGTTTTTAAACCAATCGCGTCACTGGTAGTTGACGTGATACGAAGAGTCACGTGATCTACCAGGTGTCGCGATTGGTTTATAAACGAAACGAATACAAACGCTAATTAGCGTAACGCATCTTGATTAGGCCTTCAGTAGCCCTAGACAAAATTTATTCTGCGAACGGTATCGTTATTGGAAATTAATAAAATTGATGTAAGCTGCCAGACGGTAAACTCCAGCACTTATGCCAATTCCGTACATTTTGACAGTTTTCGAAAATCTTTTTCGTTAACGTTAAGGATCTTGTGTAGGGCCCCTGATATTACCATCATAACAAAAAGTTATATTATGGCATTAGTCAACCCCTAAGATAAAGCAAATATTTCCACTCCGTTAACACTTGTAATAGGGTTGTAAGAGAATGCGGCGTGGCCACAATGAGACAGTTATGAGACTACCACGGCCCATAAGGTTTAATAGGCACCCGAACACATTCTTAGGTCTACGACTATGAGATGATTGGGTTGTGTAAGAGAGAATTTCAACAGTAAAAGTCTGATATTTCACTGTCCAGAGAATCATATCTTCGTTTAGAAATTATTTCTTTTGTATTTTTTTCTTATTTATATATGCTTTTTTAAACCGTTTATTTTTTAGCTGTGTTATAAAACCTTACATGAGCTGCGTAGTATAAAAAACAAAGTCCGTCTGTCTGTCTGCTAGTATAGTCACAGTAAGAAAAGGTTCGTCACTTTTCGACTCTATTTCAACGCTGTTAAGGTCCAAAAGTGACTAACCTTTTCTTCTTCGCTAACTCCTCCTAATCGACGACGCGCTGGCCTAGTTGGTAGTGAACTTGCCTCCGAAGCTAGCGGTCCTGGGTTCAAATCCCGGTAAGAGCAGATATCTGTGTATTGAGCGTGAGTATTTATTTAGGTATATATTTCTCTATATACCTAAGTATTTATATCATTCTCTAACTAGTACCCATAGTACAAGCCTAGAGCTTAGTTTGGGACTAGGTCAATTGGTGTGACATTGTCCCCCTGATATTTGATATTTAATCAACTAGCGACCACCCTCGCTTCGCTTCGGTTTATGTAAGTTTTTTGTAACACACGTACATAAAGCAAAATTTATTATACATAACCTTCCGTGGAAAAATATCTTTTTTAAAATTAAAACCGCATCATAATCTGTTGCGTGTATTAGAAAGAGTTAGCGGATATGAACAGATAGAACGACGCGGAAAGCGACTTTGTTTTATTATAGTTATTTAGAGACGTGAATACATGCACGTGGAAGTCGCTCAACAGACTACGCGCTCAGGTCGGTAGATGCCGAGAAAACTTGGTAAAGTGGGGCTACACCGCCGAGGACCACTGCCGCTGCGGCGCCTCACCACAGGCCATGGCGCACCTCCTGCAGCCCCGCGTGCCCCGACACCTGCACGCAACAGGACCTATATGACGCCGCTAACAATCCCGATTGCGTGGCAGAATACTGATCAGAGGGCCCTGCCAAGATGCACTGCGCCAACTATCGTTTCTATTCGTTTCGTTTTTAAACCAATCGCGTCACAGGTAGATCACGTGACTTTTCGAATCACGTCATCTACCAGTGACGCGATTGGTTTAAAAACGAATCGAATAGAAACGCTAGTTAGCGTAATGCATCTTGGCAGGGCCCTCTGGTCAGCTCATATATGACATGCCGTCGATATGCTAAGAAGATGGTGAATACACGATCACAAACTAATTTCGAAGTCCACATTGTTGAATTATGTGAAATTCTATGGAAGTCAAAGCCGTGCATGCGATGCAATCAGGCTTGAAAGGTACTCGAATCCCAAAGCCACTTAACTGGAATAAAATCGTATCGCGTCAAATCCACCAATAGTGTTGCGTCCCACTGCAGTGCCGCTGACGGCAGAGTATTGTGTGCAAAGTGATTGGACGATGCATCGGTAAAGATTAGGCTGTGTGCATACAATTTTAGAATTTTATCAGAAAAAACTGGTGAAGGTCGATTGTTTTTAACATAAAAATCTAGAACCAGTTTCAAAACATATTCCATGCTCAGTGTAGGTCCCCGAAGCCTTTACTAAACATAAACCATTTTAAACCAGCAACTTACTTACTTACTTCCTTTTGTTGAGAAGCGCAGTTCTTTCGGCAGTAACTCAATAAAGGTATATTCGACCATGTTGAATATAATCTTCGTTATAAATATTTACCGATTTTATTTACATGTATGGATAAAGTGCCCCCCTAGAAATATTTAAGCATTAGAAGTGAAAAAATATTTGATCAATAATACTTTTAAACTTCTAAGAACAGTAGCGACATCTTGTGATAAGTAGAAAACAATTAATTTACGACAGCGCGTTAAGCAACAGACAGTACAACTAAGGGTCTCCCAAGATCTATCGACGCGGAATCGGCTTGAGCCGGTAAGAAAAAGTTTTATGTCCATGCAATAAGAGCGAAAACGACGTCGTTCCGTTCGCAACGCCGAATCGAGCCGAGCCGAGCCGAGCGACGTCGTTTTCGCTCTTATTGCATGGACATAAAACTTATTCTTACCGGCTCAAGCCGATTCCGCGGCGATAGATCTGGGGATACCCTAAATCTGACAGCGCAGGAAATCGCGCTAACGCTTCAGTGTGAACAACTCCTTAACCAACCGCGCTCTGCGGCGAGCTCAGAGGAGACATCTGTCGGCGTGTTACTAACCTTTAGTGGCCGGAGAATTTATGTGCTGATTGGTGGTCAGACATAGTACGTTAATAACAATAACCTAAGCCTCCTAGAACAAAAAAAAATCTGTCGAAATTTTTGGGACAAGCTTTTGTTGCCGACTGTCCTTTTTTTTTACCCGACTGCCGGAGGGTAATGTGTTTCACAGCCTATATACATATGTATGTTTGTTCCTTTGTGTCACTATAAAAACTAAACCCGTTGTCCGATTTTGATGATTCTTATGTCAATCGATTTGTCTTAATCTGGTGAGTGTCACTGAAGATATGACAACCACGTACCAATAGTAGCAGTATTTTTAGACATGTCTAAAGTGTTTGATTATGTTGATCATCAAATACTCATGAGCAAACTATACGATTGCGGTATAAGAGGTAAAGCGTATGAGTGGTTTCTTAGTTACTTAAAAGATCGAAAACAGTGTACAGAGATTTCAAAAAATGTTAAAGTTGAAATAATAACAGCCCGTTCTAAGTTAAATATAAATAAATATGGTGTTCCTCAAGGCAGTATTCTTGGGCCATTATTATTTCTCCTCTATATAAACGATTTACCTGATGTGACCAACAAAGAATGTATACTATTCGCAGATGATACTACGATTGTATTTAAAGCTGACAACATGGATAATTTTCAAAATGAAATAAACTGTACATTAATAAATATAGCTAAATGGATGGACAGGAATAACCTGAAAATTAACATAGATAAAACAAATGCAATACAATTTAAAACTCACAAAAGTGAAAAACTGCAGCTTAACATAAAATACGACAACAACAAAATTAAAATGGTAGACTCATCAATGTTCTTAGGTATAACATTAGACGAAAACTGCCACTGGAAAAACCACATTGACTTAGTTTGTAAGAAGGTCAACCGATTTATATTTGCCGTATACCGCATTAAAAGATGCGCATCCCTGCGTACAGCTCTCAGTGCCTACCATGGGTACGTGGCTTCAGTTTCAAGATATGGCGTCATTATCTGGGGCAACTCAGTGGCAAATGAAAGAGCATTTAAGGCTCAAAAAAAATGTGTACGAGCACTTAGTAATCTAAACAGCAGAACGTCATGCAGAACATTCTTTAAAAAACTCTCAATTCTTCCTCTGCCCTGCATCTACATAGCAGAAGTCTGCTTATTCGTTATGGATAACAAGGGACATTTCACGACCGTCTCCCAGATCAATCCCCGGGCCAGAAGCAATCGCCTGAATAAGCTAGTAATTCCTAAGAGTAACCTGGCACTGTATCGTAATAACGTAATGGGAATGGCAGTCAGAATTTTTAATAAACTGCCATCAACACTGCGAGACATCTCGCCACGAAACAATTTTAAATCTGCCCTGTTACAGTGGCTCTCAGTCAAAAATTTTTATTCGATAGACGAATTCTTATCATGGATGTAATTGGGTATTCGTAAGTTATTTAGTCTGTAAAAATCTCCTCTCTAGTTTTTAAGTTATATTTTTGCATGCCTACGCCACTAAGGTACGAACATTGTTGATACTTTATACTTGATACTCCATCTTATTGTACATGATGTTTAGCAAAATAAACCATTCATTCATTCATTCATTCATCAAAATTCAATATGGCGGCAACCAGACGCCATTATTGAGCAAATTAAAAAAAAAAAGTCGACCGAGTATGACAAGTGGGGTATCATTGAATAGGGATTTAAAAATGATTTTTTGGTTTATTTCATCATTTTTCATTTTGAATGATCATTTAGGATTTATAACGATTTAAAGTTGGTTAGCAACAGTCGGGTTTTGAAAGCTTGCTTTTTGTTAAAGTTATTTAATTCTTTATCTCCTTATCAAGACCTAACTATTGAGTCCCAACACGGTGGGTCTACGTTAAGTATAGCGGAGATCCTGTCGCCACCTTCCGACTCCATCATCAGATCACCTCTTAGATACCATGATATTGCATTGTCATCGGGTTTACATGTGCTCCAAATTTCAGCCCATTCCGTTATCGGCAAGTCAAATTCAACTTACAAGATTTGACCCGTACATACATACATACATCGCAAGTTAAATAAAATCTTGTAAAAATGCCCTTATTTATGTTGTTTCAAAAATAAATAACTTCAACTGACTTAATTGTTAACAGTTATACAGACAGTGTCAAGTTATGTGAAATAATTCGTATTAATTTTGTGTGACAGGGTTCTAAAGTGACAACATTTATTAATAGCCATTGCAAGATAAGGCACTTAAAACATAATAGAACTTACAAGAGATAAAGTATTTAGAAGATTAGAGAGAGCCGATAAGGCTCCACAGAGGGTCCGTTCGACCAAAAGTTTGACAAACGTATCATTTTAGAAACTTTCATTTCGTAAAAACATATTTACTAGGTTACATGGGCTTAGTAAATAATAGTACATTACTACAGAGGCCGGGACAAAAGGGGTTGCCGGCCGAAGACATATAGACGGCGGTGCAAATCGAGGCCGGATAGGTCTGAGGCGGGCAACCCCATATTTCCCGCCGAGGTATGTATAGTGCTTTCAAACATGCAATGAAATAAACAACGATTTGTATGAAATTCCATTAACGACCTCTTGTCCTAGCCGCACCTGAAACGTCATACTTCGCAGCCTATTATAAGGAACATAACATCAATATTTCATTGCATGTTTGAGAAAATTAGATTAGGTTAGACTTTTGACCACAAAAAAACACGGCGCAATAAAAGTTTGTAAAATCATATAGTTTGCCAAATGATGATTTGTTCACGTAGTTAACCGTTCCACAGATATCGCATTAAATCGCGCTAATGCAATAGTGTGAACGTGTCTTTATGTCTCTAACCAAGCCTGTCGTCCTCAGCAACGAGCTCAGCGGAGACATCTGTCGGCGTGTTGCTAACAGCTAGTGGCTGCGGAAAATTTATGCGCTGATTGGTCGGATATAGTGCGTTAATATCTAGATATGTTATATATATATATATATATCTCCTGCACTGCCCCACGTGCCCCGGCGCCTGCAAGTGGCAGGACCTTTATAACCGGACCCTTACCATGAGTTACAATTACCGTACTCGCTAGCGAGTCAAATGCTCTGTCCCTCGCACTCTATAACAATACTATGAGCAGTGATCGGAATAGGTAGAGTATATTTACCTAAAGTTCGCAGTAGGACATAATATAGAGTGGTTACAACCTGATGAAATATTAATTTATTTTTATTGAAATCCGGATTTTCGGTATTTTTAATGCTAAATATACACAATATTTACATACGGTATGGGATATTTTATGTTTATTTGTGATAAAAGGGGCCTGTAATTCATTTCTTTTAAGTATCTAATTAATAGGTGGAGCATATTTACCTAAACTTCGTAGAACAGAGACATTAACTGGAGACTTCCTTGCGGCTACATTTACTAGTACCAGAAAAATACCGGAAATCCGGAATTCAACATAAATAAATTAATATTTCACCCGGTTGTAACCACTCTATATTATGTCCTTTTGCGAACTTTAGGTAAATATACTCTACCTATTCCGATCACTGACTATGAGGGACAGAGTATTCGACTCGCTAGCGGGTACGGTAATTGTAACTCATGATAAAGGTATAGATGTGTGCTGCGGGGCACGTTCTAGGGATTTGATGTCGATAAATACTATTTTGATTTAAATTTATACAATTATGCTCATTGAAAATTCTTGTTTTTTTTAAATAAAATTAAGAGAGTATAAATCTAAATATATAAAAGAAGAAACTGACTAAGTGACTGACTGACATATCCACGCACAGCCCAAACCGCTGAGTCTAGACATTCCAAAAGCCCGTAGGTTCCTTATGAGCTCTAGGGGAGCACTAAGAAAGTATTTTTGGAAATTCATCCCCTAAGGGGTTAAAATAGGGGGAGTAGCGGGAAACTAATTCTACGCGTACGAAGTCGCGGGCGTCCTTTTGTTATATTCATTAATATTAAATAAAATCTTGATGTTGACAGTATTTCATTTCAATTAACATCTGTGTGACCGTAAGTGGGTGATTCCAAGACCGTTACAACCGCCGTCAGTCCGCTGTCCTAAGTATTTAAGAAATAGGCGATAATATTCTCAAAATTCGATCAATTGTGGCAAGAAGTACGATAACAGTATAGCTCTGTGTGAATGTTAGGTGCTTGGTGTAGCTCATTCTTTCAATATTTATGACAGGGGACTGACGGCGGTTAAAACGCCCGTGGACTCACCCAAGTTCAGCCAGTTGAGAGCAGACCCTTACAGATTCTGAACTCCTGGTAATAGGACTCAGGAAGGTGACTCAACATATAGTAACATCGTTTTTTTTTTTCGAAAAATAGTTTGCCGCATCGCTTTAATATTCCTGCCCTAAAATAGCACGTCTGTTTATGACGTCACTGGCGATGCCGTTCGCGTGGCACTAGGGTCCTAGTGAAAAAGGGTACAAGTCGACTTAACTCGTAATAAATAACTATACGAAAAGCAAGCTTTAAAAACCCGACTGCATTTTTTATACTGTCGTCGATATATCATTGTCATTTTCCATTGTTATTATTTCAATTTTAACAGTGTAGGTATCCTATGTCACCCGGGATGACGTAAGGATTCTAACGATACCTCACACATCTAAATCGGTCAAGGGATTTAGAAGTTATAGTGGAATAAAGAAACTCACATATATACATAAAAGATAAAAAAGATAAAAGAAATTTATTCAGTAAGTAGGCCACACGAGCACTTTTACACGTCAAGAATCTACCAGCACTTCCCAAGAGAAGACCACTGCCGAGAAGAAACGCCGCAAGAAACTCAGCAGTCAGTCATTTTTTAAACATATTTAACATACAAATATGAACCCTGAAAACATTACACTCCTTTTTTGGGGCAGTCGTGTAAAAAGGGTATATACATGAACGGAGTATACTGGACTTAAACCCTTTTTCACTTGATCTTCAGAAGACTTATACCCTTTTTCACTAAGACCCCAGTTGGTTAGCTCTTATTTAACACGCCGTCAACACGCTGAGAAGATGAATATTGGCTTATTGTTGTTGTTGATTGTTGGCATTATAACTTTTGTTTTTTTTTTAATTGGTAAGTATGATAATGAGTTCACAGGCCACTTGGTGGTAAGTAGGGATCTGTGACCCATAGAGATATTTGTATTCTCAAGACTGCAATCCTAAGACTGTTAATACCGATTTAATTTCTATATCGTAATTATAAAGTTAACGTTACAATTGATACAATCAAGAGCTATATGATAACGATACAGAAGCACGGAGGGCTACAAAAAAGTGGGATAGAGGCTCTTTAATCAAATAACCTCAAAGAAATTAATTTTCTGAGATACTATTAGAATTCTGATATGGTCAGGTGGGGTAAGAAGTCAACGGGGTAAGTGCGACAAACCATATATTTTTTAGGAGATATTATTGGTTAGACAGACTTGCCCCGTAGACCTTGCCCCACCTTACATTAATGATTAGAAGAGAAAACCGACTAAGAATGCCTGGTAGAGAATGCCCTAACGCATTAAGTTCGCAATGTGTACCTACTTTGTGTACTAATTGTGCAACAAAGTTGAAATGAATAAATAAGAATTAATTTCATTGTAATCCAAACAAATTGTTTGGAAAAAACTACGACACCACACACACTAGTCACCAAATGTTGTAAGATTACCATCCAGCTACAAATAGCGCAACTTAATGTTAGGGCTTGTTTACGGAGACGCGGAGCGTCGCGCGTGGCGTGCGGCTTGGCGTTGCGCGGCGCGTCGGGCTTTTTTTCCGTTTACGGAGAGGCGGCGCGTGCAGCGGACCGCGTCATCACACGCGCAAACACAAACATATGGCAAGGTACGGTGTTGTTTATAAAGATGCGGGGCGTGATGCGGCGCGTGGTGCGGAGCGTAGAGAGTAGCGGTGTCCGCTACATCCGTGGCGGACTCTCGAGCGTGTAGCGGAGCGCGCGGCGGAGCACAAGACTGTCAGAAGGTTCCACAGCGGCCTCGCTGCGGGCGCAGTGGCGAGAACCGCCGTTATTGACGCGTGCGACGCTGCGTGCAACGCGGCGATGCCATCCGCGGGCTCCGCCGCAAGTAACGCTGTATTTGAAGCAAACGCGCGTAAAACCGCTTCTCCGTAAACGCTTTTATACAACGCCATATGTTTGAATTTAGTGCAGACGCGCGCCCAACGCTACGCGCGACGCCCCGCGTCTCCGTAAACAAGCACTTAAAGCATGCACCAGATGCACAGTTTACATACATTTGACTTCTGATCTTGATTTGACAATTTCAATTATATTTTTAATTTCCAAAATCATGATAGACATAAAAATACGAAGTATTCAGCTCGCCTTTGCAAGAGGCAACATATCACCTGATTATATTCACATGTCATGCAAAAATAACTCCTTTATTAGTTCACTCAAAAACAACAATTTCTAATTACCTCACGAATTTAACGTAAATACTAAAATCCTGATTGAACCTTCATTACAAGACGGCAAGTTATTAGCGATAAACCTCACAAACTTTCTATATTAAAACAAGATTGAAATTGGGATTGACATTTAACCGGTAACCGTAATAAACTATTATTCAAGGTGACACTTATTACTTATTACGTTATTTCCACCATCTTATTTTTTTATTTACCGCCAAGCAGCAGTGTCCGTAATGTTATGTCCTGATGTGAGGATAAGACAACCGTTAAATTATCTACCAGCAGGTAGGAATTTCATCGTAGTCCTGAGGGTTGGCAACGCATTGACAGTCTTGGCAATGCCGTCTTAAAACCACATTTCTTGGTAGTAAAATCGAGAACGCCAAACATTTTTTCACAAATCATTTCTGGTCCAGAATCTAATGTGGTCCCCATCAAAATGTTTTTTCTCAAACATGCAATGAAATATTGATGTTAATGTTCGTTATAATAGGCCGCCAAGTATGACGTTTCAGGTGCGGCTAGGACAAGAGGTCGTTAATAGAATTTCATACAATTCGTGCAGGCCTAGGCCGGCAAAGTCCTCTTTTTTAATTTCCATTCCACATAAATTTGTGGCACAGGCATTCTGCCACTATGCGTATTAAAAAAAAACAATAAACTTTTTTTTTTAATTTTATTGTAAACATGGCGGCTGTGTTTATGAACAGGCTAGATAGCTGTTTTTTTTTAATATACTAAGCCGTGCATTCAACCAAAGCGTTTGCATGTTTATTTAAAGTACCAGGAGAACAAAGGTAATTAGGGGTGCGTAGCGCAACTTAGATCGCAGGCGGTACGCTGCGGGGCACCGGCGGGCGGGCGGGCGCACATAACACAGCGCGGATGACTGATCACTGTATGTTTATGCACTCTTAGTAATTTGACTTTGTAATTTTTGTTTTAATTTTTGTAATGAATTATTATTATTATGTTTGAGAAAAGCACTATACATACCTCGGCGGAAAATATGGGGCTGCCCGCCTCAGACCTATCCGGCCTCGCTTTGCTCGACCGTCTATATGTCTTCGGCCGGCAACCTCTTTAGTCCCGGCCTCTGTAGTAATGTACTATTTTAAAATGAAACTAAACATGGTCCTATTTTTTCAAACTCTTCTTACACCTTTGATACCATCATCAAAATCGATAAAACTATATTGCTTTTGACATGCTATCGTATCAAATTTACAAACACTTACCAAACTATATTAAATGCATAGAAAATACCAAGATCTTTAATAAAACCTTAAAACTATTTCTAATAAATGCTTTTATAATTTGAAAGAATTCTTAGATGTCGCATACACATAATTATAATCCAACACGACCGCAATTAGTATAAATAGTTTTAGTAAATAATTAGTAACTAGATATTATATTGTATTGTATTGTATAGCTGCTCTCTGTCTGATGTTGCTGTGCCCTTGCAGGGCGTCACATGCAAACCTCCTATTATGTTCACCTATAAATATGTTAATGTGACATGCAATAAAATATTTTGATTTTGATTTTGATTGTATCGTCAACGGCAAGCTAGCTCTTATTTACTTGACAGTAATGGCGACCGAGTTAAAAACAATACGATATCACGACAAAGGCAATATGGTTTTATCCAGTAGAATAGCCCAGTTAAAAAATTCTATACGAGGCGATAAACTAAATTAATGATCAACAAAACCCAACAAAATTAATCAGTATAAAATGATTAATGAAATCTTAACAAAACTTTCGTATTTAATGAAAGCTTTGGTTAAAGGTATTCGTTCGTAATTTGCAAAATACATAAACCATTTTAATTAACTTGGTAACCTTAAGACTAAATTAAAATCTCAACACTGATTTGCACTTTATTAGAATTTAAATTTTTAGGCTTTAATAACAATTTGTAATAAAGCCGGTTAATTAAACTAAAAAACCGTTACGACAAACACAGTAAAAAACAATTTAAAAAAAAAACAAGTACTTAAGAATGTGAATTTATTTTCTATGGTTTTGTATTAGATGATATTTTGTAGGTACGGTCACGGAAGTTAATTTGCTACCCATTTCAAAGAAAATCTGCTTGAAGATGTCATTGTCAATAGAGATGCCAAGTCATTTGTAATTGATAGGAAACTCAACCTTATTGCTCTAGAATGTCAGATTGACTTTGGACCTAAGGTGGGTCACAGTTTAAATTCCTTGACTGTATAACTAAACGTTTTAGCCGCCTGTATCTCAGGAACCAATCGAGTCTATTAAGTTGTGATAGTTTTCCTTTGGAGTTCGTTATAACTTTTTCATTTAAGATGTTTTCAGTTTTTTTTATTAGTAGTTTTGGCTGTATTACTACTAGTAGTACTTTTCGTGTTCAATATTTCCTAATCTAAAAATACGTACTAAGTTGTAGATTTTTGTTTTAAGAGCTACATACGTAATCATATCAAACTAGATGTCATAATGTAAAAAAACCTTAATTTGCATGTGTGAGAGACGACCAATAGTTTATTTTGATGGGACATTTTACGAGCCAGGTGATCAAAAATTTTGAACCTTGAACCTAAAGTACTCTAACTGTATTAAGGAGATTGAAAATTTTACTCAAAAGAAACACTCTTTTATTTAAAGTTATAAAAATAACAGTATTGACAGATTTATGAAGAATTTCTTACCTCAACCGTTAATCGAACCAACTAATAATGGAATAAAATAATTAATTTTCCGTTTTATTGTACCAACCGATACACTGAAAAAAAGTATTGGTCGCTTGTAACAAGATTGTGATTGTTGTGCATAAGCGTCTTGATTCCATACGAGCCTGACAAGACGATAGATACATCGACTAAGACGGTAGATACATCAACTAAGATGTTAGTTGAATCACAAAAGAAATTGCTGTCGTTAACTATCAGTTTTGGTTTATATAACTAATATCTTAACTATTGTAATCATTTTTTGTCAACTAAGCGAAAATCACTCTTTGTTGGCTCTCATTTTTTTGAGTGTACGATCAACGATAAGGATCAAATTTGTCTAATATGCTATTATTATTTAGGGTCAATTGAACCTCCCTTGTAATTATTACCCCTACAATATCAAGTATTTTTACTTTCCCTCCCAACATTTAAACTGTGTCTACAAACTCAGCAAATCCTTGCCCCATTAAAATCCCAAAACCTTTATCGATACCTTTACACCCCCATTATCCCCCCCCAACGTTTCGGGCACAATTACTCCTAATTACGAAAGTAACACACAAAAGCTTTCTGTATCTTTTCTACGGTAATAGCCGTAGCTGAGAAAATACAGACGTTATATTACCTTCCCATTACTAACGCCATAAGTCACACAAAAAGAAAAGCTAACTTCAACTATTTATCAAGGTAACAAAGTAGAAATTAGCTTGATGAAAGATGTGACTTGTGTCGTTTGTTCTAAGGCAGTAAATTTCAAGGTAAGTACGTGAATTACAGCTTCGATTGGTGAAGACATGAAACGGAGATGAATTTATTTATTGCCCCTTAAAGTGATCACGGTGAGTGCCGACGACACTCTTGTGAGTCCAAATTGTTTACAATGTCAGGTTTTATGGCATTTAATAACTTTAAACGTATTGAATACCGATCATACGTTCCCTCTGTTATCATCGGGTGTTAACCTCGTAAGGCCCCCCATACTACAAACAGAGAGTTTTTTGTGAGTGGGACTTTGAATCTACCATCAACGCAATAAAGTTCAATTACGTTTGTTCGATAATTACATTTTCAGTTTATCAAGATAGGAAAATAAACCTTATTACCATTGTAACACAGTTCAAATTAAATTGCCTTGATCATGTACATTCCATTGCACACTGGGCCTTACGAGGTTAAAAACAAAAAACCGGTTAAGTACGAGTCGGACTCGCGCACCGAGCGTTCCGTACCGCCACACAGTAGGCATTATTATTAATATTCTGATTTAAATTTGATTTCGAATCGAATCGGTGCGATCCCAACTCACGCTTGACCATTTTCAACTATAATTGTAACGAGGTTGTTACAACCTCCTTTGTTTGCGTTCCTGGCCACTCTTACATTTCGATCTAAATCATTCCAAATTCAAAATTGTTTATGATCTATTCGGATATCGATCCATAAGCTCATTCTCTAGAAAATTTCAATAGAACCGGACACTGGATCTCGTGTCTTGGTGCTTCTCTAAAATTAATTATTTTATTTTTGTTTACTTAACTTCCTGTAATCTTATTATTAGAAAAAGTATTAAACACATAATTTATAAAAGTGATTCATTTATTTACAACTTCAATACAACTTCTCCATGTGGGTCTCAGCGATACTACCCTATACCGTCAGATAATCACACCAAATTTGACGCTTGTTTAGTTTTCCGTTACAACAACTAAAAAATATGTTAAAAAAAAGTTTCTTGTATGGAGACGGCTTCACACTTTAAAGGTCACAGCTCATTAGAACCACCCGGCACCCGACCCGCACCAACTACGTAGCGTAGAACCGCAGTAGTAGTAGTGAGCGCATGCCCATACAAATCCATATAAGGAATAGTAACCGCCTCGAGGCGAGGCGGTGCGGGTCGGGTGCCGGGTGGTTCTAATGAGCTGTGACCTTAAACATGAACTCCCGCCTCAGAGTAGGGTAGGCAGAGCTACAGAATTACCAACAACTCTAAAATTACTTTTTCACAACACTGCTCGGAAATATGGCCATAGATGGTCTTGTTTGGGGTCACAAAACGTCATTTATAAGGACAGACTAAGATTTTTTTTTTTGGCGTGTATGCTGATTGGTCGAGAACATTGTTGTCCAACTTTAAGAACCAACGAAAATCAATCAATCAATTTTTGTGTCATAGCTCCTTAAAATTAAAAAATTAAATCGACCAATCAGAACACACCATTTTGTGTCGTAAAATATTAGGTGTATTTTTGCTAAAAGATACACAGACTAAAAACTATTTCACTGCTTTTTTTTTAAATGTAATTCGAACTTGGTCCCTAATCTCGAACCACTAGAGATGAAATTACATGGGAGATATGGCGAAACAAATACAATTTTATATGGAGTTGACATCTTCATCTCGCATGTTAGTTTATTAATCTCGAGTGCCACGAGAATAGGGGTCCCGATTAAAAAAAAAGTTATCTATGGTAAAATTGGCGGTGATGTCACATTAACATGAATTAAAATTTGAGTTTTGAATATAAGTCTTATTTCATTTCCTCTCAGTAGTTGTGAAAAGCACTATGTCTGCCTCGGTAGAAAGTGCAATTTATGGACTCGTACACTAGAGGGCCTCAACTACGTTTCGGCCCTCTATATGACTCGTCCAAAAATCGCGTACTTTCTATCCTCTGCAACAATGTACTATTTTTTAATTTGTTAATCCGCCGTAATAACACCACGTTCCAAAAAAAATTGGTATCTATATTACGGTTCAAAAGATACAACTCTTTAAAGTTAAATAGACGGACAGCCTAGGAATATCAATACTGCCCTTCTAAATAAAAAGGACGCATGTGCAATTTGATAGTCAAAGCAAATTGAACCCTCTATCCTAAAAAATAAGGTCAATAATACATTCGCGGTTCTAAGAGACATACGCCCTTTTTTCTATTGAGGGCAGAATAGGGTCCCATGGTTGGGAACCCATAAAAGGACGATTTAAGATGCGTCTATCAATTAAAAAATAAAATGTTGGCATCATTTTCATCTCATAGGAAATTGTATCAAAATTGATGGACCATTTATCTGGCAGACGTGCTATTAAGCCCCGTACGCAGCAGGCTTAATTGCCTAACATACTCGCAATCGCAATCGTTTTTATATTGACAGTCCGAAGGCAAGTCTGCATACAAAACGAAAACAATAGGCTAGTGTCCTAAAAAAATTTAATTAGTCCAACATTTACATTATCAAAAAATATTGAACACGTATTTTTTCTTTTGTCAAATAAACGAAAAATTACGAAGATACAGTGAGATGAAGTTTCGCGTGACGTCACGCCGTGACACACTATACCACGTTGCGACGTCACGAGCCCCCACTCCTGAATTTTGATGCGCGTTATATTTGTAAATTTTTATTGATTTGATAAAGCAAAAAATACGTGTTCAATATTTTTTGATTATCTTACTGACGGACTACTTAGTTTTTTTTTTACCCAGGATACACCCCTATTGCTCCACTTTGAAGACGATTGCGATCGCGAGTGTGTTAGGCAATAGGCCAGCAGGTCGCTCAGTCCTAAGTGCAGGTAACTTAGTTACCTGGGGGACTACCATGCCATACTTGGTTCATGGTTGAGAGAAAGGGACATAGCTGTATAGCTGCTATAGCTCTGTCCCTTTCTCTCAACTTAAACTGAATTGTCTTAGTGCGACATGGTACCCCGCTCTGTGCCGTGATTGCTACTAATTGCCACACAAAGTGCTGTTAGCGATCAAAGGAGTGAGCTTTGATGCGTGCCATGGAAGTATTACGGAGAGGGAATGGTTAACTGAGCGTAGTAATCTTATTTGTACAGTCTGTGTCAATTAAAATTGGCAAAGATGTAAACACAACCAAACGAAACAATTTACCATTATTCTGCCCTCCTAAGCAAAAATGCAATAACTAAATTCAATAGCCAAAGCAGATTCAACTCTCTTATGTTTGTAACTAGGTTGCAATTTCTACAGATGTTTTGTCTGAGATATCGCCATTATGCTTAGTAGGGCAGTATTACTCGATAATCACCTGCTTTTAAAGATCAAATAAGCTCTTAGCAATGATTAAATAACTATTAATTATACGTTAATTCAAATAAAAACACGCTCGATGAATATTTGAGGTTATGTGTCAAATAGTACTAATTTGTTTATCTTTGGCAATTTCAATTGACACAAACTATAGATGGAATGGTCTGCTGTTTTGGCACACACAATTTTTTGCCTGACCGGAAATCGGACCGCTAACTTCGTAGGCAGGGTTACTACCAACTAATAAAAATACAATTCACGTTTGTGATGTATGCATTAATTCTAGAATTAATCTTAACAGAGCAATAATCTGTTGAGGTTATGGTGTAATTAATCTTAATATTAAGTGTACTATTCAGATATTCAGTTACAAAAGAAATTTGACTTCGCAATCCAACAGAACTCGTGCAGGGTAAGTACTATTGTCCCGTTGCTGCCCTCCTTAATAATAAGGACGCATGTGCAATTTGATAGTCAAAGTAAATTTGACCCTAAATCTTAAGAAATAAGGTCACTAATAGATACGCGGTTCTATGAGACATACGCCCTTTTTTGTAAGGAGGGCAGCATTCACAACATCAACTTAGGCGGTGCCCAGGAGCACCTCGCTATCACTCTTGTAAGCCGTCAGAGTAGTCAGGAAGGAGGTACTAAAAGATAAAAAAAGATAAAAGAAATTTATTCAGTAAGTAGGCCGCAAGGGCACTTTTACACGTCAAGAATCTACCAGCGCTTCCCAAGAGAAGACCACTGCCGAGAAGAAACGCCGCAAGAAACTCAGCAGTCAGTCATTTTTTAAACATATTTCTTATTACAATGGTACTACTTAGTCTAGCATTATATAAAGCTATAAATATTAAATTAAATATAGTATTAAATAACATGCGTAGTTCAGCAGGAAAACATGCCAATTAAGAATCTTACGGGAGAGATAGAGAAAAAAAAAACACATACTTATGTGTATATAAGATGGTGCGAGACGACCACATAAAAGTTTCGATATGTTTTCCTACATCAACGGTGTCCCCTAGACAAGATAAAGATTTTGCATTTGAATAAATTATTATTGACTAAGTTTCGGATTTAGGCCATGCATTTTTGTCTGTTAGATAGTCCTCGATCCTATAATACGCTTTAGACATTAACGACCTTTTCAAGTAATTTTTAAGTGCTGGAAAGGGTAACTTTAAAACTTCGTCAGGTAATTTATTATAGAAATGAATGCATTGACCAACGAATGATTTATATACTTTACGGACGCGGAATTTTCGGATAGCGATTTTATTTTTATTTCTGGTATTTAAATTATGTATATCAGAATTTTTGGTGAAAGAATCTAAATTTCTAATAACGTAAATAATATTCTCATAAATAAATTGAGACGCTACAGTCAAGATATTAATTTCTTTAAAAAGTTCTCTTAAAGAGTCACGGGAGTTTAAGTTGTAAAAAGAACGAATGGCCCTTTTTTGTAACACAAATATAGTTTGTATGTCAGCTGCCTTACCCCAAACCAGAATACCGTACGACATGACACTATGGAAATAACTATAATAGACTAAGCGAGCTGTCTCAACATTGGTTAGCTGTCTAATTTTCCTAACGGCGTAAGCTGCCGAACTTAGTTTACCTGCCAGTACAGCTATATGGGGACTCCATTGCAAATATTTATCTAATGTTATGCCTAAGAAAATTGCCTTATCTACCATTTGCAAACACTCGTCATTTAGAAAAATACTAGAATGTACCGGTTTAACATTAGGCAAAGCGAACCTAACACATTTCGTTTTCTTAGCATTTAGTAGCAAATTGTTGCTAGTAAACCAATTAAGTACTTTAACTAGTGTGGTGTTAATCCTACTGTAGTCTACGGATTTTCTATCTACCTTGAAAATTAGTGAAGTATCATCAGCAAAAAGTACAATATCACAAAGTTTATCTACTGTTGGTGGCAAGTCATTTATGTAAACCAAAAATAAAAAAGGACCTAAAATAGAGCCTTGAGGCACACCTATTTTCAATGTAGCTCCAACAGATTGCGTTTTGTTTACAACAACTGTTTGAGTTCTATCACTTAGATAAGAAGACATAAGGCTTAAAGCTTTGTTGGACAATCCATAATGTTCTAATTTTAAAATAAGGGTCGTATGATCCACGCAATCAAAAGCTTTAGAAAGATCACAAAATATTCCTACTGCATCGCAAGATTTCTCCCAACTGTTATATATATGTTTAATGAGTACAGATGCCGCATCAATTGTTGATCGACCTCTGGTAAAGCCAAACTGGTTATTGTTAAGTAGTTTATTTCTGTTAAAGTGACCTAACATATCCTTTAGCATTACTTTCTCAAAGACTTTACTTAAAACTGGTAGTATGGAAATGGGACGGAAGTTCGTTATATCACTCATCTCGCCCGATTTAAAAAGAGGTATTACTTTACTATATTTCATGAGATCTGGAAAGACCCCCTCTGATATGCAATTATTGTAGATTAATGCTAGATGGGGTGCAATTACATCTATGATATGAAAGAGTACCTTAACTGATGTGCCCCACAAATCTTCAGTCTTTTTTAAACTAAGTGATTTAAATATCTTGACTATTGAATCTGAATTTACAGGGCTGAAATCAAAGTTTATATTACATTTACTGACATTAGTGCTAAGTAATGATTGAGCTTCAACCGCGGATGATTTAAGACATTTCATAGTATTAATGGCTATGTTAGAAAAATAATCTTCGAATGCTAAGGCAACGTCTTTATTTGACGTGATTTGTTGGTCACCTGTGTTCAGAGTGACTTGATTATCACGAGTTTTTGATTTTCCCGTTTCTCTATTTATAATATTCCATACAGTTTTTACCTTGTTGTCAGATGATTTAAGTTTGAGACTAAGAAAATTTGCCTTGGCAGTTAAACAAACTTGTTTAAAGGTCCTTGAATAATTCCTAACATAATTTAGAAAGTCAGCATTCTTATTTTCCTCCCTCTCTCTATATAGGTCATAAAGCCTATTTCTACTTTTATGAATGCCTGTAGTAGCCCATTCACTAAATTTTGTTTTCGACCTAGAAATAGTTTTCATTTTAAAATTGTTGTTAAATTGATGTAGAATTACGCCGAAGAAGTCTTTATAAATACTATTACACTCATTCTGTAAAAACGGTTACACTGTAAGATTACTCTGAACTTTATTTTTGAATAATTCCAAACGATTACTAGTTATAGGTCGGTATGTTATTGTATCAGGTTTTTGATAAAAATCATAGATGAAAGATGCCTTCTGACCACTATGGTCAGAATTAAAACAATTAAATATTTCTTTATCCAAACATTCGCAACTACAAAAAATATTATCTAAGCAGGTTGCACTACTAACACCTATCCGTGTGGGTTCTAAGAACAGATTACCTAAATTAAAAGATTTAAATAAACTAAGTAACCTAGTGGTATTATTTGACGTTTCGAGTAAGTTAATATTAAAATCTCCACAAACTATAACATGCTTCTGGGTATTACATGCTAATTTTAACACATGTTCTATAGTAGATTCAAATGTGCAAAAGTCAGCCAACGGTGGTCTGTAAACACATATTATTATATAACTTTCTAGTTCTGCGCAAGAAATTTCTACAATCCTTTCTATCGATAGCTTTACAATATCCTTTCTTTCTTTGGATTTAAGAGTACTTTTTACAATTATAAAAGAGCCACCATGAATGGCACTTTTTCTGGCAAAATAACTAACTAATTTAAAATTTAAAAAATCAAAAATTAATTGCTCTTTTCTAAGCCAATGTTCAGTAATGCACATAATTTGTACATTTTCATTATCTAAGAACAACCCTATTTCTAGTTCTTTGCTGGAAAAACCTTGAATATTTTGGTGAATTAAATTTATATTCAAGGGTGTTTCCGCTGTCCTATAATTTAGTTTAAATCATGAGGCAAGGCATTATTGCCAATAATGGCTTGTTGGGGCTGGGTACTACTGTATGTATTTGGTTCTATATTAAAAGCTAATAGGTCAACCAAGGTCAAAATATATTTCCTGGGCAAATGAATTTTTCCTGATGTTAGATCAAGTCGCTTTATAAATTTGTTTAAATCAAAGAAATGATATTTATTATTACAGCTTATAGCATTATATATTAAAGAATTAAAGTGTGCTATTCTATTATTATGACTAAATGGCATGCTTTGTGAGTATGGTACCGCACATAGTATAATTTTACCTATGCCCCTACCTTCAATAGTATTTATTACTAAGCCCATTATCAATATTTGGTTTTTCGTGGCTAGTACTTCTCTGCGTAGTTTTTATTAAATTACATTCATGATTTATTTGTTTATGATTAAGGTTATTTCTACATAATAAACTATGTTTTATACGTCGCCAATGCAATTTTATGGTATCCTAGAGCTGATCAGAGCAGTCAGAAGGTGGCCACAGGATCTCAGCTATACTTAACTCAGACCCACCGAATTTAACTCTTAAGACTGTGCAATAAGTTACATCATATCAGCCTGTTGCAGTCCACTGATGGACATAGGCCTCCCCCAAGGAGCGCCACAGCGCGCGATCTCCCGCCCTTTGCATCCAGTCACTGCCAGCTGCCTTCATCAGGTCATCGGCCCATCTAGCCGGGGGGCGTCCTAACTAACTAACTATGTTAACTATGTTTGCCTAAGCGTGGTCTCCATTCGAGATCCTTGCTGCTCCACCTCTCGTCGGTTCTGCGACAGACATGGTCAGCCCACTGCCACTTCAGCTTGCTACATTTTTGGACAATATCAGTCACCTTAGTCTTATGTCGTATGACCTCGGTCCGGATCTTATCCCTTAATGAGATCCCCAACATAGACCTTTCCGTAGCACGCTGAGTGACGTGCAGTCGGTGGGCCAACTTGACTGTCATGTTCCACGTTTCGGCTCCTTAGGTTAAAACTGCGGCAGTGTCGACGTGAAGATATGACGCCATTTCCCAAATGCTGCCCAGCCAAGCAATAATAGCAATAAGCTACAGTTTGCAACAAAAACTAGTCTTAAAAATATATTTGAAAACCTATGAATGTTTTATTATTTCCGACATAAACCAGCGCAGTTGCAGTATGCAACGTTGCACCGCGGTTAATCTGGCGTATTTTCCACGCGAAGGCGCCTCGCTATCGGCTTCCGTTCGGTCATTTCCGGAGGCAGTCGTGTTTACACGGAACCGCTGTAGCTGGCAACATTAAATTTCTAACTTGTCTTGTCTCGTACTACTAATATTAATGTACAATTTAATTCCGTATTTAGGATTTTCACAGGAAATAAAAAAAGTATTACGGGAAAATGTCACACCAATTGACCTAGTCCCAAACTAAGCTCTAGGCTTGTACTAGACAACGATATAAATATATACTAAAATACATGGAAAACATCCATGACTCAGGAACAAATATTCGCGCTCGTCACACAAATATCTGCCCTTACCGGGATTTGAACCCAGGACCGCTAGATTCGTAGACAGGGTCACTACCAACTAGGCGAGCGCGTCGTCGTCAAATAACATTTCCAAAATCTTTGTATGAATTCAAATATCATCGCAAATCCAAAAAGTCACGGATCCAAGTATAATTTGAACTACATCTTCTCTTATCACACTCACTTGATTTCGCAGGTAAGGTTTCGGCTTAGTTTTCTTTCTGATTAAATAACTAATTTTAATCTTGAACTTAATTAAGATTATAATTATAGATTAATGTGGGTACTTAATACTACAACTACTTAAAAATCTAGTCCGAAAGCTACCGCCATTTAAAAAAAGGGTCTTACCATAGTTAGCGATAACAACCCATTACTCGGTTTCTCTGTTCGTAGGCAGCTTTCGCTACGAAGCGGAGAAATGCTGGGATCGGCTACGAGCGTACCACGTAGCGCTTCCTGGCAGCGAATTAAAGACAGGCGGACAACAAGGCAGTCGTAATAATGGTTTCTTATTACAGTGCTTGTGGATACAAAGAAAAGGAAATGGTTACAATAGTACATTACTACAGAGGCCGGGACAAAAGGGGTTGCCGGCCGAAGACATAGACGGCCGAGCAAAGCGAGGCCGGATAGGTCTGAGGCGGGCAACCCATATTTGCCGCCGAGGTATGTATAGTGCTTTTCTCAAACATCAAACATAATAATAATTCAAAAAAAAAAAAAAAAAACGAGGTCAAATGAAGGAGTGCATAAACATTAAAAGTACTTCATATATCCATAAACGACCTCTTGTCCTAGCCGCACCTGAAACGTCATACTTGGCGGCCTATTATAAGGAACATAACTTCAATATTTCATGGCATGTTTGAGAAAAGTCACTTAATTTTACGGTTTTACCAAGAACAATACGGTAATCACTGCGATTTTCATGTAAAAGGGGCGATTTCTGAAACATTGCAAAACTTTCCTTAACTGCGAAAATTACAGCGTCTGAAAGTTACATAATTAGATGGAAATGATTCTGACACAAGTAAATTTCATTTAAATTTAATGAAAAGTCTCCGTTACTTACATTACATGTCAAAACTATAGAAATTTTCAGATATTAAACGATTTCACTTTTGTAACTTTCAGAATATTGCATGAAATTTTAGGTGAAAGTTTCACTTTCCAAACTTTCACAATATTGCAGAAACTTAATTAATTAATTTTCACTTTTTAAACTTAGAAGCCGCCCATCACTATGTGTGTCCTGGGTAAAGAAGAATGACAAAGGAAAAAATATGTGTTCAATATTTTTTGATAATGTAAATGACTAACTAATTAGATTTTTTAGAACACTACCCTATTGTAGGACATGCCTAATGACCTGAGGGCCTAGAACGTTGCGAAAACTGTCAAAATATATGCAATTAGAACACAGTCGTTAGACGATAAACGAGGATTACGACAATAAATTAACGAAACTACACGTTAATTTAACGAAAGTGGTCTCGGTCGAAAATTTCAATTAAATTTATCTAGGGTGATGGTACCAGTGTGGGACACTTTTAGCTGACAGGCACCAGTAATGGACACGTCACTCTTAATTCAAATTTCATACGGTCGTAAATTGATTGTTGCAAAGCAAATGAATAACCCTTCTGTAAAATAAGAATTAAGTGTAATTTAATGTATAATAGGGAACATTCATGGATTTTTAATTCGCATTTCTCAACAAAATATGAAAATGCCGTAAAAGAGATCACTGAAAGTGAAATTAAAATCAAACTCGGTCAAGAAATACGCATGATACAAGCATTTGTTACCGTTTCCTGTCACCGGGGGCGCCACCAGGCCCGGCAATGCTCCCGCGCACCGATAGATATTCGTACTCATACAATTATTTATTAATAACTGTTCGATTATATATAAATTATTTAATGTTAAATTTATAGACTGATTTATTATACGTTATCGATTATTTGATGCATTGTATTATAAGTGGATGGTACTTTGACTCGATCAGGCCTATTGCTATTGTATAAGATTAATATAAAAAGAGTGGCGGGTCGTTTTAAAACGTTCTTACTGATTCTGGCTTGCTGTTGTAACGCTGTCCAAATACGTTAAAATATACGGTGTGGAACGAGCTGAATTTTGTATTCGTCAAACCCCTGTCTTCCATCCTGACCCAATAAGTGTCTTAATACATTTTAAACTGCTAATTAGACAGAGAGATCCGAAGTGCACCGGTGACGTCATTGTGCAGTTCGGCCATGTAAATTCCAAGTAAAAATCTGTTTTGCTAGAAAGAGATAGGAACAAATCTTTGTTGGTTTATATCTTGGTTATTTTTATAGCTATTCAAAAAATGTTTTTTCTCACCTGTTTGTAACATGAATCAGCTTTTATTGAAGCTGTAAAAAAAAACATGCATATTCTCTATTGGTCCTTGTCCATAAGTCGTTCCGTCACCCTGAAATGGTTTACTTAAAAAAAAAGTTTTTCTTGAGTTCACTTTTTTGATAATTTAACATGTAGGTCTTAGTTAAAGTAGGTTTACGTAAATCCATTTTTTCCGTTTTCGAATATAGTTAGCGTTAGCGTTACGCATCTTATGTAGGCCCTCTGGCTGCTCATTAGTGTCGCTTGTAACATTAAAACGTGTTTAGAGCGAGTTGGACTCGTGTGGGGAAGGTTCCGTATTAAATTCTAGAAATCTTAACAATTTAACGATTTTTGACAAGTTTTCCCGTGAAGTTCCCAGCGATTAGTATTTTTAACTGACTTCAAAAAAAGGAGGAGGTTCTATAGTAAATTGTTGCAGAGGATAGAAAGTACGCGATTTTTGGACGAGTCATATCGAGGGCCGAAACGTAGTTGAGGCCCTCTAGTGTACGAGTCGAGATTAGGGGCCAAGTTTGAATTACATTAAAAAAAAGCAGTGACATAGTTTTTAGTCTGTGTATCTTTTAGCAAAAATACACCTAATATTTTACGACACAAAATGGTGTGTTCTTATTGGTCAATTTAAAATTTTCATTTTAAGGAGCTATGACACAAAAATTGATTGATTGATATTCATTGGTTCTTAAAGTTGGACAACAATGTTCTCGACTAATCAGCAAACACCCCGACAAAAACATTCTTGGTCTGTCCTTATAAGTGACGTTTTGTGACCCCAAACAAGACCATCTATGGCCATATTTCCGAGCGGTGTTGTGAAAAAACCTTTTATAGGGTGTACTCTCCCTTCTCACCAAGTTAGTACCTACTCGTATCTGATGAGCGAATCCGTGAGGAATTGAGGGAACATCATTTGCATTAAAAAGTTCATATAATTTAATAAGATGGAACTAATAACTAAGACTGTGTCGAATTTCACCAACATCTTAACAGACGATTAGAGTATTAACAGCTGTCAAGATTTATGAACTAGTTAACAGTCGATTAACATTGATTAACATTTAACATCGTTTGGTGAAATTGGTAGATACTAAAGATCATAATAATGCACATGATTTTTTGGATTTAATATCCTCTTTTCATATACCTTCAAATCATTTATCATGATTTTCTAAAGCAATATTGACATATGATTTAATAATATTTGCACAAAGAACAACGTCTTGTCATTATTTTATTTATAACAAATAATCTGTAACAGACGGACGAACAGATACATGAGTGATAAGTGACAAGCTCTCTTTATACCTTAAAAAAAAAACTTGGGACAATCTTACACAAATAATTGACCCTAGTCCCAAACAAAGCTCTAGGATTATTACTAATAGTAGGGGATCCGAATAGACCTTCACCTAGCTGTTTATTCGATAAAAAGTATTTTATATCTAATTTAATATGCTAAGTAATACAGTGTGTAAATGGAATACGAGCAAACATTTTAACGACGGTTTATGTGCATCCTAATTAACATAAAAACATGTGTATCGTTACCATAAATTGTATTTCTTTTTTTTATACAAATTAATTCGCCACGCAATGTATCAGAAATAGCCCAATTAAACTTCAATTAACTGAGACTTAAATCTTCGTTTACATTATACATTGCTGCTCGATGGGCCCAAGTAACACAGAAGCGCTGTAGGGTAAATCCGGGATAGATGCAACACTTTTTGAAAAGGCCTCCTAATTTGATAAAAAAGAGGAAGACAGTTAAATATAATAATGTCGTAAATGACAAAGTTTTCTTTTGTAAATTTAAACACACTCAAAAACTGCGTCATTCTTCTTCCCTGTTAGAATTTAGGTCAGTAATAACCTCGTAAGGCCCAGTGTGCAATAAGACGTACATAATCAAGGCAATTTAATTTGAACTGTGTTGCAATAAGAATAAGGTTTATTTTCCTATGTTCATAAACTGAAAATGGCTTTATCGAACAAACGTAATTGAACTTTATTGCCTGGATGGTAGATTCAAAGTCCCACTTACAAAAAACTCCGTGTTTGTAGTATGGTGGGCTTTACGAGGATAAATAGTTACCTATATGACATTTCAAAACGTAGTTGGTAGAAACTCTCAAAGGTATTTCCATCCATATAGGTATTTATATTCTTGTTACTTTCAGAGAGAAATGTGGACTAAAAGAAGATGTAGGGTAAATCCGGGATAGATGCCACACTTTTTGAAAAGGCCTCCTAATGTCAAAACTATCAATTCCCCATGAATATTTCCCTTCGATAAAGCTAGTTTAGTCTTTAATCTTACATTACGGCTTGTTTTTGTTAACCTAATAATTACTGATTGTGTACAAATTGAGTTTTTGCAGGACCCTATTTTTTAGGATAGATGCCTACCTATATGGATAGATGCCCCACCATGAAAATTCTAAGGAGTATAGATGCCTTTTGGAAAAGAACAATATACGTTAAAAACATATAAGCTTCGATTATTTATATAGGAGTATGGGGGGGATAAATGCCCCAAGGGCACGTATACCCCGGCGACTATCCTTTTTGATATGGAACGGTGCTTTTTTATTTTTTATCTAAACCACATACAAAAGGGCGATAATTAATACATAGTTGTACACTTAATGAACCAGTATATTGATATAATAAAAACAGAGCAGAAGTTAATACTCATTTTAAAGTTATGAAACTGTAAATACTTCCGTTTGAAAATTTGAGGCACTTTTTGCGCTCATCGCGGAGATTTTCACACACACAAGCAAGACGCGTCTTTTCCTCGCGACGGCCTGCGGGGGCTGAGGTGTGTGGCCCTTGCGCTCCCTATTTAGACTATATAAAGATCGTAGTCATAGTTCTCAGGACATTTAATCTTCACAAATAAACAATAGTACCTGCACACGATGTGTAAGTATATACGGATTTTACATGCATCCGAAACAATTAGGTTATTAACACAAACATGGAATTATTATTAGGCAAGAGTTAGCGGTGGTTCGCGACGGCGCGCGGGAGTCGTCTGTCGCGCGGCTGGGCGTCCGCGGGGAAACCGCGCGGGGTTCGTTGCTAGGGCAACCGAAAGATGGCCGCGCCACTGGCCATCGCGAGCGCTTAGGGTAAACGTACGTTATAGACTCCCCCTCTAGTCCGACCTAGCGCCCTCGCATTCGGACTAGGACTGGTATTTGCGCGGCCTACCACGACGTCGTTTTGGCCGCACCGGAGCTTCGACACGACCTGTAAATGGAGTAAGGTGTGACACGTGGTACTTACCCAAGGTGACACCGTCTTGGATACCTTCTAGTTCGTACGAAGTGTTACTCAACGCCCCCTTGATTCGATAGGGCCCATCGCGACGTGGAATAAATTTGGTCGATTGACCAGGGCCAGTGTCGTTGGGTCCTTGCGTTTTGAGTAAGACTAGGTCACCTACTTTGTAGTCTGGTGGTGGACGACGTCCTTCGTCAGCATACTTCTTTTGAAGCGCCTGCGCCTTTTCGTGAGTGTCTCTAGCTTCTGCTAAAGTTGATGCCATTTTCTTAAGGTGAGGTGTTATGACCGGGACGAAGTTATCGTTTTCCACGATTGCTCGTAAGTCAGTAGCGGCGTCAGCAGGAGCGCGCATCTCTCTGCCGAACGTAAGGTAGGCCGGAGAAAACCCTGTGCTAGCAGTTACTGCAGAGTTCATGGCATACCTTACTGCGGCGAGGTGAAGATCCCACGTAGAGTGATCCTGCCCGACGCAGACAGCCAGCTGGGGCTTGAGGTCCCTGTTCTTACGCTCTATCGGATTCGCCTCTGGGTGATAAAATGGCGTCAGATTTTGGTCTATGCCTAAGACATAGCAAGCCTGTTGCATGACCTCACTCACAAACTGTACCCCATTATCGCTAATGAGACGACGAGGCACACCATACCTCAAAAACACTTCGTTGATAAGAGTATTTGCACACTCGAAACTAGTTGCGGATTCCAGCGGGAAGAGCTCGACCCAACGCGAGCAGACATCCTCGACAATTAGGATCCACTTGTTGTGTCGCGGAGTCTCTACTAGTGGGCCGAAGAGATCAACTGACAAAACCTCAAACCTTTGGGACATCGCAGGGGTTTGGAGTAGGCCTGCGGGTTTCCTGTTATTTACCTTGTAGCGCTGGCATGGTAAGCACTCCTTGATGTGATTGGTAACATAAGCCTTCATGCCAGGCCAGTAAAAGCGTGACTTGATGCGGCTCAGCGTGCGGTCGACTCCGAAATGGCCTGCTGTGGGAGCATCATGAAAGTCTGCTAGTACGGCAGCGCGTTCGTGCTCCGGGACAACTAAGACAGCATCGTCATTGTCATTACCTTCGAGTTCGTACCTGTATAAAACGCCGTCAGATACGATATATCCGCGATCAGACCATGGCCTCCCCCTAAACGGATCGTCGGACTCCATGTCTTCGACGATCTTGCGTACCTCGGGATCCTTGAGCTGGTTCTCGCGGATGTCACCACTGCTCCTCGAAGGCATGTCGACGACAGCAAGGCACAGGTCGCAGCTAGCATCTTCAGCGCACACCGGTCGTGACAATGTGTCAGCGATGACATTCGCTCGACCCGGTGTATATTCGACACTTAGGTTAAACTCTTGCAAAAGTAATGCCCATCGCGCTAGTCGGCCACTGGGAGAGCGCATGCTCATCAACCAGCGCAAGGGTTGATGGTCGGACTTTACTGTCACTTGAGCACCCTCTATATATCCGCGAAATTTACTCACGGCCCACACCACGGCTAAAGCTTCTCGCTCTGTGGTTGAGTAGTTTTTCTCGGCGGGATTTAGGAGGCGGCTCGCATACTCTATCGGTCGCTCATCTGACCCCTCCCCCTGCATGAGAACTGCGCCAAGACAGTACCCACTGCTGTCGGTTCTGAGGATGAACGGCTTTGTGTCATCAGTTTGGCGCAGGATCGGGGCAGATACAAGGAGGGTTTTAATACGCTCGAAAGCCTCGTGTTGCTCGGTACCCCAGTGCCAGGTACTTGCCTTCTTAAGAAGATTTGTAAGCGGTCTTGCGACTTCGGCGTAGTTGGGTATGAAGCGGCGGAACCAACTAGACGTCTGTAAGAAACACTTAAGGTGTTTGACGTTTTGTGGGGTGTTCATACCTGCTATGGCAGAGGTCTTGTCTGGATCGACATGAATGCCTCCCGGGACGATCACGTGACCAAGGAACTTGACCGAGTCGCGGGCGAAGTGGCTTTTTGCACGGTTAACCCTCAATCCAAACATCGCGAGACGGTCAAACACAGTCTCCAAGTCTGCCAGATGACGCTCGAATGGACCCGGTGACAAGATGATCAAGTCATCCAGGTATGCCAGGATTGCTACTTCTTCTTTCAGGTTGGACTGGAACCTATCAATCAGCCGCTGAAACGTGGCACCCGAGTTGCGCAGACCCATCGGCATGCGTTTGAAACGGAAGGTACCTAAAGGGCTGATAAATGCAGTCTTATCTCGATCGTCGGGGTGTACGTTTACCTGGAAATAGCCGGATCGCAAGTCCAAGGTCGTCATGAACTCGCTGGTCTTAGCTGCGTGCAGTATGTCCTCGATCCTGGGTAATGGGTACCTATCAGGTTCGGTTACCGCGTTGAGTTTCCGGTAGTCGATACAGAGCCTCAGACCACCATCCTTCTTAGATACGAGAACGACGTTAGAGGCCCAGGGTGACTCGCACTCCTCAATAACATCGTCTCGCAGCAGCTTGTCGAGCTCTGTCTTCAAGGCTTCTTTACGGCTCTGTGACAACCTGTACGGTGGAGAAGCTACTGGTTCCTGGTTTTCGCTTACCTTGATCCGGTGGGTAGCGAATTCTGTAGCAGGACCGTTAGGCGCGAATTGAGACGCCCTTCTCATGATGAAAGCGTTGAGCGCGTGCTGCTGTTCCAGTGAGAGTTTTGTACTTTCGTCACTCCGTAGTGAAAGGTCCGAGGATTCAGCTCGCATTAGCTCTGCGTCGTCAGCATTGTCTAGGTGATACTTACGTACAAAGGAATACTGAACTTCAGGATCATCGGCAAAACTCCATGAGTCCCGGGAACCGTCGAGCACTATCCCAGCTTTGGCTAAAAACTCAAAGCCGAGTAGGGTTTTGGTTTCATCTCCAGGCAGCACCATGAAGTCAGCAGTAAAATCACGGCCTTCGATCGTGGTAACTACGTCGGCAGTGAGTACCTTCCGTAACTGCTGGGAACCGTCAGCCAGGCGTATCGTTCGCTGCTTATCCTGAAACTTTACATCGTTCGCTACTAAAATTTTATATAGGGCAGGGCTCGCGATACAATGGGTGGCACCGGTATCGATGATCGCCACCCCTTCTCGGCCAAAAATACCTACCATCACCATTGGATGTGTAGTAGTGGTTTCAAAACCGCTATTTTCACTATAATAAAAATCGGCGCGTTTCGAAGGATTGCACGTATCACATCTTGACTTGATAACACCTACCTTGCCACAACCATAACAACGACTAGGTTCGCTCGGCCGACCAGTATTCGGTATATTTACCTTGGCGGTAACAGGTGCGTTTACCTTACTTACGACGGAGTTAGTACTTGACGGCGGGTTATCGTGTCTTTGTCGTAAGTTGCGACAATCTTCAACGACGTGGCCGTAAACCTTACAATAAGTACATCGAATTCGATTACGTTTCGACTTATTATCGGACGCGGTCGGAATAGCCCCCCCGGAGTCACTTGCGCTCGAAGTAGCTACGCTTGCCTTCTCGGACCCAATAACGCTCGCGATAGCCGAAACAGCTGATGCAACTATAGGTGTAATTTTACGTACCTCGGAAATAGAGTCCTCCGTAACTCTTGCCTTGTTCAATAAACAATCAACAGTATCAATAGCATCTCGCGGTAAACGTTTACGAATACGTCGGTTTAACAAACTATAAATAATATCGACTTTCATTTCTTCCGGGACAACATACGGTAATCTAACGATTAGAGCACGTATACGACACACAAACACTTCAGCACGTTCAGTTTGTTGTTCCGCGGCGAAGATTTCGCGTAACAGTTTATAGCCAGGGCGCGGGGCTCCGTAAACGGCGCGCAGTCGGGCCGTTGCGTCGCGCCATGTCGTCACCAACGACTTCACTCCTCGCCACCAGACGGCGGCGTCTCCTTCCAACAGCATGGTTAAGCCTCGTACAGCGTGCTCGTCGCTCACGGCGGTACACTCTTTGTACGTCTCGGCGGCATCTAAGAAAGCTTCTAGTACCTCCGGATCTTGCGCTTGTCCATTGAAGCGCGCGGTGCACTTACTGAAGTTCCCGGCGGCGTGCGGCGCGGCGGCCGCAGCGGGCTCGCTCGCGTTTGACACGGGTGTGACTGACGTTGACCGCAGGGTTTCGATGAGGTTCCTGTTGACTGCGGCCTGAGACTCCGCGAATGAGTTCATGAATGTTGCGACAAACTGTTGCGCGTCGAAGAGCGGTTGCGGAGGCGGTGGATGCGACACGAGCGGAGCGTGCGGCGCCTGCCTCGCAGAGTCGGCGGCATCATTGGGCTCGCCGGCGTACTCCTCGTCCGTAAAGCTCGTGGCCGGCTCGCCCTGCGGGCGGCTAGCTGCTGCTTGCTTTTTCGGCGGCATTGTCACAAACACTGTCACGATAGTACTTAGGTACGCTATACCACACAAACTCTCATGAGTTCTGTCTCTGCCTCGAGTTGAGCGCCACTATAAAGATCGTAGTCATAGTTCTCAGGACATTTAATCTTCACAAATAAACAATAGTACCTGCACACGATGTGTAAGTATATACGGATTTTACATGCATCCGAAACAATTAGGTTATTAACACAAACATGGAATTATTATTAGGCAAGAGTTAGCGGTGGTTCGCGACGGCGCGCGGGAGTCGTCTGTCGCGCGGCTGGGCGTCCGCGGGGAAACCGCGCGGGGTTCGTTGCTAGGGCAACCGAAAGATGGCCGCGCCACTGGCCATCGCGAGCGCTTAGGGTAAACGTACGTTATAACTATTATTTTTATTATGCTGCGATTTTGGGAAGTTAGGTTTTTGAAAAATAGGCGCCTATCCCTTCGCGTCATCTATCTTGGATTTACCCTATATTAGCTGAATCACTGTCCACAATAGAATCCTAGAATCCAAAGGTCCGGGCCTTTAATAGTACATTATTGCCTAGGCATGGAAGTAGGCAATTGCGGGCCGAGTATTGGATTAAACGGACGAGCTTGCGAGTCCGTTTAAAAATACGAAGCCCGCAATTGCTGTTCCTGCCGAGGCAAATATAGTGTTTTTCTCAAAAATCGCAAGAAAAAAATTGTGTTGGAGTCAAATCTTCATCGCTTGAACTCATTTTTTGAATTGCATACAAACAGAAACTTCATGTGAAAAAACCATCACTCCTTACCGCCTTTTTGTTTATGACAAGGAGAAACGCAATTCTTGTTTTTAAAAAAACATAAGCTATTCCAGGCACAAATAAAAAAGTTATGTTTCGAGTAAAATTTGGATGTATAAGACTTGTGCCCTCATTTTATTATGGCCCTTTTCACTTTTTAAAAAGTTACAAGCTAGATAGTAATGGAATATATGCAACATTGCGGGCTTGTGTAGCGAGCACGCAATTATTTTTTTTTTTAATTTGGGAACTGTCAGTAAACTATGTACTTCGCGTCTCAATATGTAGATAGGAATGTCAACATTTCCGGACATTTTTGAGAAAAAGTTTTTTATATCAAATGTAATATGCTAAGTAATATATTTATAATTGGTTGACTGGAAAAATTCCAGTCCTTATGTGATTTAAAAAAAAAACCTGAAAATGAAATTTTTGAGAAAAAATTAATTATGCTCTATGTATTAGAGTTATAAACGAAATTCCACATTTACATGACTTATAAAGCTATAACCTACTTCTAGTTTTAATGTTTGCTCGTATTCCATTTACACACTGTATCTTTTATAATAGGTTGACTGGAAAATTCCAGTCCAGTCCTTATATGATTAAAAAATAAACTGAAAATGAACTTTAAAAAAAAAATGGTATTGCTTGTGTAATAGACGAATTACATACTAATCGAAAGTATGAAGCCTATAGAATATGCAAACGTTAGGTTGACTATTTTTTCCCGTCTTAAATTGGGTAGGTAGGTAAGTCGGTATTAATAATTCGCACTAAACCTAACGTTTGCATATTCTATAAGCTTCATACTTTCGATTAGTATGTAATTGGTCTATTATACAATCAATAGCAATTTTTAAAAAAAAGGTCATTTTCTGTTTTTGTTTTTAATTTAATAAGGACTGGACTGAAATTCTAGTCAACCTATTATAAATAATTATATTACTTAGCATAATTTGATATAAAATACTTTTTATCGCATAAACAGCTAGGTGAAGGTCGTCTCCTATTCGGATCTTAGAACATAAGGGTATTAGACAGCGATATAAATACATTATAATCGAGTTATAAATACTTTTATAAATACTTGGATGTACGGTACTCTAAAACCCATTTAAAGCCGCCCCTTCACGCCTTGATTAGTCGGTCCCCGCGGCCATCGAGGCAGGGTCCCCGTTTTGCATGCATACTGACACATGACACATGAGGAAGCGGTTTTATAACACAAAGTTATATCTGTGGGAGACGTGTGTACTAATAAAGTAATAAAGTCTTATCAAGTCTACATAACATAAGAGATTTCCTCTTAATCCCCGACAAAAAAGAGCGGTGTTATATGTTTGACGTGTGGATGTATGAATGTGTTTTTTTTTTGTAATCGCCTGAAGGGCCAAAGACAAAAGTCCTTGCTTTTGTTTGCTTTTCGCTTTAATTACTAAGAAAAAAGGGCAGAGGTGAAAATCCCTTCCGGAGACCTGGGAATGGAGGGCCCGGGTACTGCCGGGCTCGCACCGGCTAAAAACACCAATGCCCCTATTACCAACTAGAATTTAGACTCCCGCGGATACTACCCCAGCCAGTGCTGAAAGGCCGGAGGAGAAAGTCCTTCCTCCGTTTACATATCCGCGTGGTACATATTATGTATGTGTGTTTTAGTGTGTGTGTGGGTTTAGTAGCTCCTAAACGGATGGACCGATTTAGTCACGGTTTTCGGTGCTTGGCAGTAGGTTAAAGGGTAAAATGTTTGTACCAATGGGGACGGACCCTACACAAGGTCCCACCATGACTAAACTTTTTTATAAAGCCTGTAACCACACGAGCGAATCCAAGAAATTAGGCTAATGAGATGTTTTATATATATATCAAAATAGTGGTTACCTATCTGAAACATTAAAAAACGTTCGCCAGCTGTTTCATTTGCCATAATTTTCATTTGTCCGAAAGTCATTTTTCTCTGAAACCGTTTAACTTTCCTGCATTGTTATAAAATAAACCTAACCTAACCTACAGGTTCTGTAAGTATATCTCATTAAACATTTTGAAAAGTTATTGGGTTCAGATTAAAAGGAAAATTATGGGAAATGAAAATTATGGCAAATGAAACACCTGGCAAACGTTTTTAGTGTTTGCGATAGGATACCCAAAATAGTAGTTTATGTGAATGTAGCATAATGCCTAATTATGTGTACAGTCGCATACATATCTTTATCTACATGCATATCATAGCATATTTATGTGAGAAACCTGTATCTGTGGTTGCCCATAATCTTTATGTTTGCATTAAAGTATCGGTCACCGATACCTTAATTTGAACATTAAGTTTCAACTACATCGATAACCGATACTTTAATGATGTTTCTTAATATAGGCAATTTGCTTATCGTTTCTAAACTTATTGTAGGGAAGTTATGATATGGATGAAGGTAACTGTATCTTAAATAAGGGTCCCTACCCTAGTAGTCTAGTTGCATAATTATTGTTAGTCATAATATTTGTTACGCATAATTTTCGCAAGTCATAATGCGTTTTTTCACGACATCGATATTTTTTCAGTATTTTTATAAAACTAACCTAACCTAACCTCACTAATCTACACCATGGATATTTAATAAATGCTGTTATTTCAGCCTGAAAGGGTGTATGGCCGACATCGATATTTTTTTAAGTATTTTTATAATATCAACCTAACCTAACTAATCTACACGATGGATGTTTATTAAATTCTGTAATTTCATCCTGAAAGGGTGTAGGTTAGGTTAGTTTTATAACTTACCTTTATACTGAAAAAAATCGATATTGTGAAAAAAATGCATTATGAATTGCGACAATTATGCGTAACAAATACATTATGCGTAAAAAAGTATGCATTTCAAAGGGTTCCCCTTAAATCATTTTCTCTAATGCTGCAACAAATAACACACAATAACAGACTAACTCCTATTTCCTGAATATGTGGGTAGGACATTCATTTATTTATTTCACTGGTCATCCCCTGTCACTCCTCACGCTCACGGTAATATTCTCATTCGAAGTCACTCGTGAATTAATCGAACCAACCTTACTAGACACCTTGGAACGCTAAGATTGCGCGGTGATCTGTTTCTACGGTATCCTGCCTTTTGGCAGAAATGTTTGGCCGAATGTATCGTTTCCCAACTGTGTCATTTGCCAACCCGCTTTTTTCTCTGTAACTGTAAATATTTCAGGATTTATTTCAGTACCGTGTAGAACCCTCTAGGTTAGGTTAGGTTAGTTTTTATATTTTTTTACAAAAAAAACTGGTTAGATCTATTGGACAAACCTTGTAGCGAAAAACAATAACCCCGCTGCTCGGCGGTCCGAGTAATGCTTATATTTAATGATTTTTCTGTTTCCAGCTCTTTGTTGCCGCTCATGTGAAGTGTGATGAAAAAAATATCTATATACTATTTGTCTTTTATATTTATTTATGTATTTATTCAATTGTATCCCAAGTAGTACCATATATGAAGTTCCATTAAATATTAAGGTTGATTTAGTGTTGACATATTTTTTTACCAAAGAGGTTTTTTGTATGTCATGGGGAAGGCAAACGAGCACACATACCACCTGATGGCAAGTAGGATCTGAGACCCATAGACATTTGCATTCTCAAGACTACAATCTTAAGACTGCAATCCTAAGACCGCAAATGCGTCGCCAAGACTGAGGACTAATATGAAATGCCTTTATATTAGTAATTTCACCGGTTGTCTTATCCCCCACACCGGAATACAACGTTGCGAACACTGCTGCTTGGTAGTAGGTTGAAGGATATAGGTGGTAGCGATCCGACAGATTTAGCACAAGGCCCTACCACCACTAATGGTTGTTAATTTATGGCAATAGGTTTAATAGCAGTGAAAATCATAGAGGATAAACAAACAAGCATTGATTTGTACAGTTTGCGTCAATTGACATTGCCAAAGATGTAAACAAATTAGTATACTGTTTGACACATAACCTCAAATATTCATCAATCGTGTTTTTATTTAAAATATAGTACATTACTGCACAGACCGGGAAATAGGCCGTTGCGGGACGAGTAGAGTTTTTAATAATATTAAGCACAGTCCCAACATTTCCTTGAACAGAAACGTACGATTTAGTATGACACTGAAATAAAGCATTAAATAAAATCACAAATTTAAACGTAATAAATTCAATTTTTATATAATATAGTTTAAACTATAACATTTATTACGCGTTTAAGTTATTTAGGCAATTTATTTTGTTTATGACCGCAATTTCTATTTAAAAAACAGTCAAACTATTTGACACACTTTTAAATACGTTGTAAATGCTGTTTGAAATGGCTTAACTTTTTAGTCTATGACATTTAAAAAGTAAAATATATAAGGAAGAATTTTGAATGCACGAGTGTTTGGCTGTTTGGAGATAGTTATCCTAGTCCAAACATGGTTTTAAAAAGTAAAACAACAGGTACGTAATGAAATTTCATACATCTTCGCGGCCACTGCCATTGGTAAATAATAACTTTGTTTTTTTTAATTTTGCCTGGACCTGGAACTTACAACTTAGCGGTCTGATTTGACAACAGTAAGATTAACATTTCCGAGCATGTGGGAGAAAATGTATAATGAATAGTTATTTAATGTTAAACTTAATGTGAAAGTAAAGATCAAGTGTAATCATTGCTAAGACCTCACTTGATCTTTAAATGCACGTGATTATTTCGTTTAGTTGTGTTTACATATGTGCCAATTGCAATAGGCTATTTGACAACATTGAAAATATACTACAAATTGGGGTCATCCTATCAGATAATAGCGTAAAACAACATATTTCACTTTATTTTAAACTAAATTATGTATACTTTTTTGGCAATTACACGAAAGAAATTGTAATATTTTTTGAAACCTTGTCTGTGGCAGAAACGCTATGAATTGGTTTGCAGCTGAGGTTACTTGCTGGTGACGCCACATGCAAGTAACCACAGATCATAAGGGCATATCTCTTCAAATGATTGTTTATTGTTTACTTGCGTGTGACGTCACACTTGTCATATAGTCAGCGCCATGATAGAAACAGCGTTTTTAGCGCGGTTTTGAGAATTTAAACTTTAACATAGATTTTTATTGATAATACAGTCGAATCTCAAGGAAATATCGATGTAGTGTGCTTGTTATGTCATAAAGAATCATTTAAAATGGTTTTGTAAACTTAGTCAAATAGCCTATTGGTATAGATGAATTAGCGAGAGCGTGGAATTGCATGTGTAGTGGTTGTACCGTTCGCATGAAAAGGAAAACCATTTAAGTTTTATTCTAAATTTAATGAGATTACCCTAAACGAGTGGAATAAGTATGTCCTTTTTTTGTTTTTAGTCGCTATCATTTATTTAAATTTTCATCTTTAAGGCTAGAAATTGCTTAGGTATGGGACAGATGAAAATTATATAATTATAGTTCTCCTTATGACTTCTTGATCAAAAACATCTACTGCCGACGGACGAGTAGGTACGTAAGTTTTTCTTACTCGGACAGGGGAATTTTTTGGATGCTTTGAATTTGTCACTCTTACTCTCATTCATAATTTTATAAATAGTCGAGAGAGAAACACCTGTAGCTTTTTCAACTAATTGGGCAGCGGTGTAAGGTGAATTAAAAATTTCATTAGTTCGAGTTCAAAGTACAGTTAAAATTATTTGTTTACTTTGACTCTCAATCGGACCAAAATTACTGCTACTTTCTACCATAATTTTTGCAAACTGTGTAACTTACAGTCGTACGTGTCCAGCCAAAATAATTCTGAAAATTGCTACAATAAAATAAGACGTATATTTTAGTGCATTGTAAAAGTTATTAAGAATTTAACGCTTACATTATTTTTGTACTTACTTATTTAATATAGGTACAACAATACTCTTTTTATGCATATGGTATGACAAGTTGAGGAAATTTAAATACAGAATGCCTGTAAACACATACGAGTATTACCGCTACATCATATGTAATTCCACGCTCTCGGTTATTCATCTATACAGATTACATTCTTATAGGTAATACGAGTGTAAGCAGACTCTTCCAAACAAAACGGTCGACGTGTAATATAGGACAGACAATATTGTTTCAATTTGCTATTAAGTTTGTACAATACAAACTCTAACGTTCGATGCAGTAAAGAAAACGTACCTAAGCCATTGCAGTAAAATAGCAGTAAACTGCAGTCGCTTACTGACTTTGTACAGTCAGCAAGATGACTCGGTCATGGTGGTTAAAACATTTTTTGTGACAATAGAGTATGTATAGATTTAGTGAATAATGTTTTGCTTTCTCAATAGGTATCCTATCGCAAACACTAAAAACGTTTGCCAGCTGTTTCATTTGCCATAATTTTCATTTCCCATAACTTTGATTTTATTCCGAACCCAATAACTTTTCAAAATGTTTATTGAGATATACTTACAGAACCTGTAGGTTAGGTTAGGTTTATTTTATAATAATTCAGGAAAGTTAAACGGTTTCAGAGAAAAATGACTTTCGGACAAATGGAAATTATGGCAAATGAAACAGCTGGCTAAAGTTTTTTAGTGTTTCAGATAGGTAACCTTCTCAATAAGCTTACCGGTAGGTACTAAAATTGACTGAGACAGCAAGATAAAAACGATATTTTCCGGCAAAAAAACCATGGCAAAACATTATTCACTACATCTGTAGTGGGTATTCCATTTCTACTCAAAAGGGTACCAATGGGACCCAAATTTTTTTACGTCCTGGGTATTCTACTGGGTAAAACCTTATTGCATTCGACGTGTTATCGTTTTGTTTTTTTTTATTTACGTAGCCATTACTGTCACGTAAATAAGAGCTAAATCGTTGTGTCACACACAGATATTTTTTTGTCATATTTCAATATTGCATAATTTGTTTAAGCCGAATTGTAATAGGTACTTAGTGCAGAAACTGTTCTCGCATAATTTAATGTCGCCGAATTCTATCACGCATAACCAAATGTAGCCGAATTGGTTTTACCCATATTTTCTGAATTCCGAATAGTATTTTGGCAGAAAATAACTTACGCATAAATTAGTTTCGCAGAAAGTTAGTTTTCGCATAAACTTATTTCGCCGAATTAATAAAACTAGTGTAACATTAAGTATCCCTGAAAGTATGGATTTAACATTATAACAAATAAATAAAGCATGATTAGTAAATATTTTTGTTTTGTTTATTATTAATATTTAATATTAACATAACCTAATAATTACCTAAGCGAGGAGAGTATCCTTATGTCCCGCTTCCTGGGGCGGCGCCTGGACACAACTCTAACCTAACCTAAACCTATTTTTTTTCATATTGACCTAACCTACTCCTAACGTAACGTAGACTACTTATCAAGAAATAGTGCTATTGTTGTTTCGGACATAAATTCGGACAGGATTTCGGGCGATTTGTTAGATCATTTTCACAAAAGCATTTTTTTCATAGTAGCGAATTTTCACATCGCGTTCTTTCATACTCGTAGTAGCGAATTTTCACATAGCGTTCTTTCATGATCACAAATTTTCACATCGCGTTTTTTCATAGTAGCGAATTTTCACATAGCGTTCTTTCATGATAGAGAGAATTTAATTATTTGTGAAGTTCTGCTAAATTACAGATATGCTTAACAATATTATGCATAATGAAATTGTGCCATGTCAATAATATGCTAACATACTATTCGGGTAAACTACCATTCGGATAATATATATTTATGCCAAATAAAATTTCGGCAAGTGTTAAAAATTCGGCGTAAATAAATTATGCGAAACTTGTTATGCCTAATACGTTTCGGACATTAAAAAATATGCCAAATAGATGGCACCCACCCAGGGCATCTATTCTAAGCGGTAAAATAATATTGCTTTTGACGTGTTAGATAACTCTTATTTACTTGACAATAATAGCGATCCAAAGGCTTTGCCCAGTAAAATAGATTCCCAGCATTCGAATGTCCATGATAAGTTTCAGCCACTTTGTTGCGGCAGGCGGAGATCTATTATGCGTGTTTGTCATGCCAAGTATTTGTTTATCCTGTTTATTATACTGATACACCTTTCGGATACACTTCGACCTTGTAGGCTGAAATCGGTTCAAACAAGTCCTGAACTTTCCGGAAGACATCTTCTAAATGATGGTAAAATCCGGATTAAAATTTGATGCGTATATTAAAAGAACTACGCGGACAAACAGAGCAACGGGCAGAAATAAAAGGTTCTCTATTGGATGGCATAAAATTGTTTGTAATAATATTGTTATGCATAATTGCTTTTAGCCGGAAAAGCGATGCGTATAATCATCTTTACGCATATATTTTTACGCATAAATACAGTAAGCATAATCGTCATGAAGACTAACGTCAAATAGCATAAATACAAAAAGTCATAATAATGCCTCGTGTGGTTGCCGAGTTAGAATAGTGCCACTCCATGTCTTCCCGTGGATGTCGTAAGAGAAGACTAAGGGAATAAAGGCTTGTAGTACTGTTAGGCGATGGGCTTGCAACCTGTCACTAATACGCTGGTAAACATCTTAGCCTAATTGTGCAAATTGTGGTTATAGAATTATCAACAAGTATTTAGAGATGTTTGTCATTCTGTAGCTCTGCCTACCCCACTCTGGGAACGAAGGCGTGAGATTATGTATGTATGTCATAATAATAAATTGGCATCATTACAAAATGCATAACAGTATTGTCCTAAAAAATAGTCATGTACAAATGGCACATAGCAATAAAATTGCTATACCGAAAGTCGTTGACGACTAGGAGAAAAGGTTAGTTTTGTGTTTATACGTATTTAGGAACTAAGGCGAGGTCGACGGAGGTACGCTTCGCGGACCTCCTATTCTGTTGCTAGGGCGCTTCGCGCCTCGATAATTAGGTTGGGTTAACCTAATGTACCTAACGTGACCTAATTTAACCTTACCTAATATGTAACAACGAAACTGTATTTTTTCATTTAGAAAACTGAAATTATGGTAAATCACAGATATAGCAAATAATCATTAGCCCAAACAATAATATGCATAATGTGTATTAGTCTAATACAAATTAGTCCAACTGAAATTATTCTAATATCGTAATGTGCCAAAAAAGTAGTAGGCCAATGTATAATTATGCGACAGTACTATTATGCCAATACAAATTATGCCAAATCAATTATGCGAAACAATAATAGTCTAAAGAAAATTATGCAATCCAAGGGGATCCCGAAATAAAAACTTTATATTATAAATATGTCAAGGGACAATCTCACACAATTTGCCCTAGTCCCAAACTATGATCTAGGCTTATACATGATCATATTATGGCTACTAAATAACGGTAAACTTACTTATAACTTACTTATAACTAACTGCCTGTGACTCCGTCCGCGTAGAAGCCGGTTATTGCTATTTCATCTGTAACTATTACATTTTTCAGCGTAAAAAACTTCAATGTCCTGCCCAAAAACTCACTCTATCTCCTTCCCTTCATCAAAATCGGTTCATTCGTTTAGCCGTGACAGCGTAACAAACAGACAGACAGAGTTACTTTCACTTATAATATTTGTATGAACGTAAGAATAAATACTTTTACAAGTATGTCTAATCTACTGTCTGTACGTTTAGCGATCGTTTAATATTGAGTCATAAAAGACTACAAAATAAGGTTATATGCACTCCATATGAGCCATATTTTACGGTGCAAATTTACGGTGTCAGCAATTTCTAGAATCTACTACAGGACAAAATAGTACAACCACTTTACTCAAAAACGTGTTGGTTCTAAAGTACTTACCTATCGTCAAAAATTATACCTACCTTGAAGTAGCTATTGAAGTTAGGAAAAAAACATTTGAACATAAGAGTTTTGAAATAAATAATTTGATTAAATTAGAAGGCTTAGAAAGAAAAGCCTCGGTACCTTTATTTCTCAAACCTTTTTCGCGTGTTTTTGGTTGAATATTCGAGAAAATATAGTCCTGATGAGATGATTTTTGATTTAAAAGTTACGAACTTATAACTTCTCAATTCTGGTAAAGCATTATTTTTATAAATGTTATGGTTTTATAGACCACCGTAATTATATAAATTTTACAACGAAATCAAGGCGCTTGAAAACTATTTCTATCTCAGGTTTTTTGCGCAGAAGCACAAAAAACCATCTCGTTCGATTTTTGTGTGGGCTCGGCAGCAAATAGTGCGTCGAACCAAATACTACGGCAACTTTCTAGCCTCAAATCAAAAAGTCATTTTAGAATATTTTTACACGCTGCTAGGTTGATCTAAACTTTCCAACAACAGTGACGTGTTTTTTTAAAAGCCATTTTTTACTTTATATTAATACTGTGTTGTCATATAATTCGTAGCTTATTGCAAAATGTTACACTTTTTTACATAAACGTACAAACGTCTACCGCTGCAAATGCAAACGGGACATTCCATAAAAAAAATTAACGGAAAGGGAACCCACGTATTAGAAAAGTGACTTGAGCTACATCTAACACGATACACAAAAAAAGCGCCACTATAACCATATAATTTGGTTAGTTTGTAGGCCATTAATGCAATAAAACCAAAATCAGTTTTTTTTGAATAATGTCACTTTTCGTTTTAACGATATGTGGTCTTTTAAAAATTTCGTTATCCATATTCACATAATAAGCACCAACTCCGTAAGCTGATCAAATCCCTTTTCCTGAAAAATTTAATTTCTTTTTAGTATTTTAGGACAAAATTATACTTTATAATTAAAATCTTTCATATCATCATAGCCACGCTCTTATTTCCATACAAAAACGACCCGTCAGGGCGTTCCTGGCACTCAACATGCTAATTTATCCGGACCTTAATTCAGTCCCTAATTTTACTTCGTACACCTGACTCAAGAATCCTCGCTTTAAAATAACCATCACATTAACCGAATTTGAACCATAACCACTTGTAATAAGACCGATAGCTTCCCATCCCGGTTTATGCAAATCGAAAGGAATTTTCTTAAAATTAGCATTTTTTCTAAAAAGGTTGTAATTTACATCGGTTTTAAAAAGATTTTGGATTATAGTATTTTTTAAATTAACTAGCAGTTGCCTGCGAGTCCGTCCGCTTAGAAGTCGTTCATCGCTATGCCCTGAGGAACTACTGAATAAAAAGTATGTAATTTCTCGGTGATATTGGTTCCAACGGAAGACCAGCGTTGGCTTTAATGCCATTTTCCGAGGATAAAGCTATCTTCATACCAAATTTCATCTAAATTGGTTCATCACTTTGGATATTGATACCGTTATGATGAAACATCTTCGTAACCTGCTACATTTCAATTGGGACTCATGAATCTGTTACCAGACATAATAGATAAAAATATATTAATAAAAAAAAAATATTTCGGACCAAGCGTCATCTATTATTTACATTAAATTAAATTACAATATAAGAAAATACAATTATACTTAAACAAAAAAATAAAATAAAATTTGAAATGAAAATAAAATGATATCAAAAAAAACTCTATTATAACAATTACGATTGCTTTTACTATAAGCATTTACAATACTTTTATTTAATATTTTAATATATATACTTTATGGCACCGATGCCACTAATGTATAGCCTGTGTCAATTGAAATCGGCAAAGATTAATGCTGGGGTCCAAGTGAAAAAGGTTTTAAGTCCAAGTATACTCCATTCATGTATATACCCGTTTTATTACAAGTTAAGTCGACTTGTACCCTTTTTCACTATGACCCCAGTGTAAGAAAATTGAATATTGTTTCCAAAATCATGGTTTATTATTATTTTCGTCGAAGGTTTCCTTTGTAACTTAGTAAAAGGAATATTTTTAGCAATTAATCTAGCCCGACTAGAATAAAGCCCTCTACCCTACTTTGTTTTTACTCCTATCGCTAACACTATGTTCACACCGAGCCCTGAGGGCCCTGCCAAGGTGCATTGCGCTAACTAGCGTTTCTATTCGTTTCGTTTTTAAACCAATCGCGTCACTGGTAGATCACGTGACTTTTCGTATCACGTCATCTACCAGAGACGCGATTGGTTTAAAAACGAATCGAATAGACTCTAGTTAGCGTAATGCATCTTGGCAGGAAAAATGATGATATCCGCAGTAGAACTAAGGTTACCGACATAGCCCGTAGAATAGCCAAACTTAAGTGGCAGTGGGCGGGGCACATTGCTCGCAGGACTGATGGCCGATGGGGTCAGAAGGTTCTTGAGTGGCGTCCGCGGACCGGGAGACGAGCTGTAGGTAGGCCTCCGACAAGATGGAGTGACGACCTTGTAAAGATCGCGGGAACGCGGTGGATGCGAAAAGCACAAGACCGGTCTGAGTGCTAAGGCTCTCCGCCTTGGGGAGGCCTATGTCCAGCAGTGGACGTCTTTCGGCTGACATGATGATGATGATGATCTTGGCAGGGCCCTCTGTATGCGTGAATTTTGTTCTGAATCATTGTTGTATTGATGGTAAATCACTACACACAAACAGCGCAACCCTCAAGTGATTTATACGTAGCTTCAATACATTATTTTGTCGTGGGATTTAACAGATCCTTTGTGTGGAACAATCACTCAATCTTGTTCGAAGTACCGCCGTTTTCTCGAAGAACGGTATATTTAAGTAAAAGGAATGGTTTTAGTAATATTTATTGCGACACAATACAAGGAGATAAGTAAATGATGGGATACAAAAAACGCTGTATTTTTTATTATACTTAATAAAATATATTTTCAATAAAATTAAACAGATTTAAAAGCTAATATTACTTAATAACTATTAAATATAAATAAAAAACCTGCTATAATGGCGACCCCTTTTATTAGATCTGATATCTCATAAACGGCTAAACCGATTTTCATGAAACCTAGCTAAAAACCATCCCGATTGAAGTAGCTTTCTTTAAAAAAAACACTTTCAAATCGGTCTATCTATTTTTGAGCTACGATACCACGGATAGACACACAGATTTAAAATACGTTAAACTCGCCCAACATTTTTGTGAGAGGTTAATAAATTATTTGCTGTGTGGTCTGTATCGAGGCGTTGGCAATTCTTTAACGCCAGGCGTGTCATCAAATGTTTTTAACGTGTGGCGGATGACACGCTAGGCGTGTTATCATATTCTATGGCATCGTCCTAATTAATAGAACGCGATTGCGTGATCATCGCAAGTTCGCGCGACTGTTTATATGACAGTTAACATACAAACAGTCGTGCGAACTTGCGATGATCGCGCAATCGCGTTCTATTAGGACGATGCCTATGGCGTATGGCACGCCTGGCGTGTCATGGAATAATTATTTGCCGCCACGGCCAAACGTTTTTGAAAATAGAAGACGCAACGAATCGGTTAATTGACAATCGTTATTCCATTGTTGCTATTATGGCCTGTTGTTTGATCAGTAGTTAAACTAATGGTCAAAAAACGTTACTAATGGTTAAAATCTCAAGTCAATGTGTCAAATTTTCAATTCTTTTTTCGAATTTTAACAATTAGTTGAGTTAAATACTGATCAAACAAAAGGCCCTTAATAATTATTTAGTTGACGACGTCATTTCTTCACTTAGCAACTGTATTTACTCATTTGTGTAAGCAATTCTTCAGTTTGCGTTGCTTATTTTAAAGTTGGTAATAGTACTTGAGTTGCTATTATTGATTATTTGTTACTATTGTTTTTTAACCGACTTCAAAAAAAGGAGGAGGTTCTCAATTCGTCGGGTTTTTTTATTTTTTGTGTATGTTCCCCGATTACTCGAAGACCACTGGACCGATTTGAAAAATTTTTTCGTTGTTCGAATGGGTATACTTTCTAGTTGGTCCCATTGTCACCACGTCAGGATCTGATGATGGGATCATGGAGAAATCAAGAGAACTCCTCAAATATTATAGGCACACCTATAGCGATTTTGGTATTTTTCACTGTAACTCATGCATTTGCTTTTGAAAAGTACTATATGGTGAAGTGGAACTGATGATGAAGACCACAGATGGCCACCGGAACTCCTTAACGGTACCTATTTCAAGGCTGGCGATAAGATATTTCGATAAAGGTAGTTGAGCGACTATGACGAAGCACATTTAGGTTTAAATATGACTATGACATTCCCGCGGCGTTGTCTGCGGCGAGCTTGAAATGTTCTATAGTTTCTCATTAATATTTAGAAGTAGAGCTACGTAACAGCATAAATAGGATCACTAAAAAGTATAAAATAAAATAAATGTTTAAAAAATAAATGTTTAAAAAAAACAAAAAACCGCCTTCAAAAACGCAAAAAATAACTTCTTTTAAAATTGTAGGTACCTAATAGGTTAGTCCGACTGATGTCGGCTTTTTTGTTGAAAATATTGTGGTCGCCGACTTCAGTTGGACTAACCTATTAGGTACCTACAATTTTAAAAGAAGTTATTTTTTGCGTTTTTGAAGGCGGTTTTTTGTTTTTTTTAAACATTTATTTTATTTTATACTTTTTAGTGATCATAATACGTCGTTACGTAGTCCCACTTCTTAGTTGAAATGAAACTTTAACTTATATCAAGCGCGCTGGTTAGTCCGACTGATGTCGGCTTTTTTGTTGAAAATATTGTGGTCGCCGACTTCAGTTGGACTAACCTATTAGGTACCTACAATTTTAAAAGAAGTTATTTTTTGCGTTTTTGAAGGCGGTTTTTTGTTTTTTTTAAACATTTATTTTATTTTATACTTTTTAGTGATCATAATACGTCGTTACGTAGTCCCACTTCTTAGTTGAAATGAAACTTTAACTTATATCAAGCGCGCCGCAAGCAACGCCGCGGGAAAGTCATAGTCATATTTGAACAAGTAAATATTCTTCGTTGTAGTCGCTCAAATATCTTAATCGAGATATCTTATCGTCACCCTCGAAATCGGTACCGTTGAGGAGTTCCGGTGGCCATCATCTGTGGTCTTCATCATCAGTTCCACTTCACCAAATCATACTTTCTGAACGCAAATGCTGGATTTGTTACTAAAAATACTAAAATCGCTATATGTTTGCCTACAATATTTGAGGAGTTCCCTCAATTCCTCACTGATCCCCTCTTCAGATTCAGATTTGGTGACAATGGGACCACCTCGGAAGTATACTCTATCAAACCAAAAAATTTTTTTTTAAATCGGTCGAGAATTGACGGAGTAATCGGTGAACATACATAAAAAAAAAAAAAAACATACAGTGGAACGTATAACCTCCTCCTTTTTTGAAGTCGGTTAAAAAACAAAAACCCGCCTTCAAAACGCATAAAATAACTTCTTTAAAATGGTAGGTAAATAGGTCAGTCCAACTGAAGTCGGCGTCCAACAATATTTTAACCAAAAGCAGACTTCAGTTGGACTGACCTATTTACGTACCATTTTAAAGAAGTTATTTTATGCTTTTTGAAGGCGGGTTTTTGTTTTTTTAAACATTTATATAGTAGAGTTATTTATTTCTTCATGTTATCTTCAGTATGCATAAACATTTACAGTAAAGCGCGAAGCGGCAGCGAGGCTAAGCGTGACGTCAGTTCCTGCGCAGGCGCCAGCCACGCGCTGCACTACGCCTGGACGGTCACCAATCACTGTGATGCACTGCATTAACGGGAATGACAAGCCTATCTGAAAAAAAAGATACATTCGTTTTATTAGTGTTCTATGAATGTTAACTCCCGAGTTCCCGAACTTTCACAATATTAAATCATCGTTATAAATTATTACCTTGATGTTTTGATCGTATTGCAACGATTGTGGTTACGAGAAGACTGAATAGGCAGGTATATGTCTGAGGGTGGTGCGATGTTAGACGTTATTACACCTACCTGAATTAGTTACTGAAAGGGACGCCACAATACGTAAGATACGTATGGAGATATCACCATGTCATTCCAACGTATAGCTGCGTCCCTCTTGTTAGTGACTAATTCAGAAAGGTGTAATAGTCTCGTGACGCAAACTGGACTTGTTTTTATTGATTCGAATCAGTTACACGACACAGCATTTACAACATCCAAAAACTTTTCAACAAATGTGAGCCTCAGGATAAATCATCGGACAAATCTTCGGATACGCTAGTCTCAAGATATTTACGTCAAAATGATCGTCAAGCCAATAGAAAACTGTCATTTTTGACGTGCCTTAAGACGGGCATCCCTAGCAAGACCAGCTGATTATACTGCACTAGGTACTACTCAAATAGCAGCATCTCCATTAAAATTCCTGCAGCAATGACAACCTCATTACTAAGAGGAAAAGATTGAATATACTTTGGCAATTTAATGATAGATTCAGTAAATTGGCCACATGAGGGCTCTTTTACACGTCGGTAACATGGAGTGAATCTACTAGCGCTTCGGACAAGACCATCATTGCGGAGAAGAAGCGCCGCAAAAAAATCCAGCAGAAAGTCACTTTTTTGCAATCATAAATAAAATACAATAATACTTAAAAGTAACATTGCAAGGTAATACCGTAATAAATAATTATTTTAAAACTAACACAAATAAAATCATTACAAATGTAAGCTAAATTACTTAAATTAAAAATTGTGACTAGGAGAACAAAATGACGAGGTCTCTACGACAGGAACGATAATTCTTAAGCCAATAGGCCACCGACCATTAATGATGATGAATTGAAGATTACCTGAACTTCAAGAGTCTCCGTGACGTCCGAGTCGAGGTCATTGACCTCGCTGTAAACCAACATGGAGGCATCGACGTCTGCGCAGTTCCCACACTTCCAAATACCGCCTGAGAGTGTTGGTACTCCACCTGTACAGAACACAAGGTCTTGACTTAAAACCCGTTGGCATTTATTGTTATTATCGTCGATATAATTGACAACAATTCATATATGCTAAGGTAGTAAATTAAAATACCGTTTCTAGATTTTACACTGCTGATTCCACTAAAAATATTTTTGTTTTTTTTTATGCAGTAGTTTTTTTTATACTTACGAAAATCAGTAAAAAAAGTTGGATTGTGAATGTTAGGAATAAACTTATAGTGCCCTTAGTCTATTTATTAGCATAGGAATTGAAAAAAATATACAACTGTCATGTCAATTTTTTATCTGTCTGACGGATTACTTGATTCTAACGACACGCTTTCGATTCTCGTAATACTATTGTTTTGGTATACGCTATTTAAAATGAATGTGACTAACAGATTTGTAAAAGCGGATAGTCGCAATCTGCCCAAATTCGACGAATTTATGTTGTTACAGTTGTTATTGTTGACAAGTGTCATGACATGACAGTCAGTTCTGTTTCTGTTTAAAGTTACTTTTTTTATTTTATATCATGCTAAGATCACGACGTCAGTATTCCTAACTTAGTATATACGGTCTTTTTAATGACTATTTCTTTAATAAATTATTAACGACGAATTTAAGTTAAATACAGAAAAACCGAGAAACACGGGTACTCTAATTTTTAACCAGCTAGGTACTATAAACGCGAAAAAACAAAGATCCTTTTTTTTTTTTAAATGTTGTCAATTATGTTAAAATAAGTTAACCCTCATCTCATCACTCTGATTAAAATTATAATAAATAACTAACGACACCACATAATGTTAAAATCCATCCAGCCGTTCAGGATTCAGAGCGTGTCAAAGAAATAGACATCCATACAAAAATACAGACACGTACCCTGTATATGTACCTATTTATTTTCCGCTCTGCTGTAGAGCTCGTGAGATTGACTGTCACTTGCGATTGTCATTCATTTGTTATAATATACATGCATGCAAAGACAAAAGTATCAAGACCAAAACTAATTGACAACATTTCAAAAAAAAAAGTATTTCTGTTTTTTCGCGTTTATAATAGCTCGTTAAAAATTAGACTACCCGTGTTTCTTGGTTTTTCTTTATTTAACTTAAATTCGTCGTTAATAATTTATTAAAGATATAGTCATTAAAAAGACCGTATATACAAAGTTATGAATACTGATGTCGTGATCTTAGCATGATATAAAATAAAAATAAGTAACTTTAAACAGAAACAGAACTGACTGTCATGTCATGTCACTTGTCAACCATAACAACTGTAACAACGTGAATTCGTCGACTTTGGGCAGATTGCGGCTATCCGCTTTTAAAAATCCGTTAGTCACTTTCATTTTAAATAGCGTATATCAAAACAATAGTATTACGAGAATTGAAAGCGTGTCGTTAGAATGAAGTAATCCGTCAGACAGATGAAAAATGGACATGACAGTTGTATATTTTTTTCAATTCCTATGGTAATAATATGGTAAGGGCACTATAAGTGTATTCCTAACATTCTCAATCCAACTTTTTTTAGTGTTTTTCCTAAATATAAAAAAAAAATCTGCATATAAAAACCCAAAAATATTTTTACTGTAATTTTTATTATTACATTTGAATTGATGTCAATTGTATCGTTCGCTTTCAGTATATTCGGAAAATTCTCCAAAGTAATAACAATACCTTCTTCATGTTCCATAGACTGCTCAGTTTCAAAACTTTCTCCAGCTAAGAGCAAATCAATAACTGAATCTACGTAATCCTCATCACTATCTGCAATAACATTATTAATTAACAACACTATTAATAAAGCCAGTATTTTGGCTGCCATTTTATTAATTTATTATATTAATACATCTGTTTTATTAAATTAGTTTTCGTTAGCTATTGGCTACGATTATTGAACACTGAGACAAAACACTGTTAATCAATTTTATCAGTTTCAATGACCTTTTAGATAGAATAATACGTAATATAATATAACAAGGCAGTGATAAGAATTAAATAATAAATAGAAGAGCCATTATTTGGCCGTTTAAAGGTTGACAAGTCGTTCATAAAAAAATAACAAAGTACAATAGTATGAAATAAAAATGGATTGATATGAATAACACTCCTTGAATAAAAAACAATCCAACGCTATCTCGCTTTTTAAATTTGGTAAGCTGTTTAGTCTACGGGAGGTCTTAAAAAACATTTTTACATATATACATCCGAACATTAAACCTCCTTCTTGGGCAATTGGGAAAAATAGAATCAAAAGCATTTTGCTTATTTTGTTTTGACCTCACAGTCTCCGTAAAACTCGTTTCAGCGTTCCGAAGTTAATCTAGGAACCCTTATGGTTTCGCCATGTCCGTCTTCCATCGTCTCAGAGAATCTTGGTACTTACTTAATACAAAACTGTAATTTGGCAGAGTTCTTGCAGTGTAAAGTTATATTTAAATAACGCCGAAAATGCAAAGCCATTTTTTTTTTATAAAGTTGATGGACCGTTTAGGAAATATTGAACTGTAAAAGTGTCATTCTCGATAGAGTTACGTATCCCCCACTTCCTACATCCAAAACACCAAGTTATAAAAACTGAAAAACATCTATGAAAGCACATAACTAACTTAAAAAGAAAACTGTCCAGTCTAAAAAGACTTAATTAGTTTCTGAGATATAGGCGACTAAAGTGATTATACCTACAATAATTTTGCTTTTTAAATTTTTTAGGGATCTTCATAGTCCCACTTCTTAGTTTATATGCAAAGTTATAATGAATTGGCAATAAGATCGTCAGTGTAAAAAAATATTAAAATAATAAAAACATTTTTTATTTTTATTTGACTTATGTTGTTAGTGTTTAAAATCACTGCGACAACTTCGTACTTGACTGCGAGGGAGGCACTCCTATATGAGTGCCTCGGCTCACAATTAATGTTTAATAATGTTCTTCTTTATAATCGCTCAACTATCTTAATAAAGATATCTTATCGCCAATCTTGAAATAGGTACCGTTGAGGAGTTCCGTTGGCCATCTGTGTTCTTCATCATCAGTTCCATTTCATCAAATGATACTTTCTGAACGCAAGTGCTGAATTTGTTACTAAAATACTGACATTACTATATGTATGCCTATAATATTTGAGGAGTTCCTTGAATTCCTCAAGGATCCCCTCAAAGGATTTAGATTTGTCGTAACGGCGCCGGAACCCTACACTGAGCATGGTCCGACATGCTCTTACCCGGTTTTTACTTGATCATTCGACTCAAGGTTTCCAAAATGTCTGTTTTCATTAAACACTTCAGTGCCACGATATCTGATCTCCAAGCCATTTGTGCCTTAGTGTGTAGTCCTCAGTCCTCAATAAGTTAACCCTTTAGCAACGGACACTTCGATAAATTGGACCCTTTCCTCGGGATCTGTCCCAACTATCTCAATAATGTGTCGTTTAGATGGTCCTAGATTTTGTTTGTCAATTGTGTGTATTTTTGTCGTGATTGTATTTTTATGGTTGGAGAAGGAAAACGAGCATACAGGCCACCTTATACTGGTGGGATCTTTAAGCCTTAGATATTTGCATTCTCAAGACTACAATGTGAAGACTGTAATCCACGCAAATGCGTTGGTAGCCCTGAGGACTAAGATGGAATATATCTACGCTTTATAGATTTTTTGTCGGTCAGGATATCAAGAGGAATATGTTACCAAGTTTAATTTAAAAAGTTTTTAATTTGCATTTTTGTAACAAAATGTACTCTTGTTAGTATTTTGCAGCGCTTAATTATGGCAACTTAGCCCGCTACGGGTCAGTATTGTCCTTATCTGTCATTGTGACATTTTAATTCGAATGATAAGAACAAAACATGGTTTTGCTACACCACAGTAACTCCACGTTTATTAATATTGACACCACAACACATTTTTACTAATGAAAAACTTTCGATTGTTTCATTGCTTTCGATCGTAATTACATACACATTTAATCACGCCTGTTTCACAGAGGGGTAAGCGTCTTTCCACTTGTTACGATCCGGAAAATTACCTTTCTCTTCTTCCACATTCATACATCGAGTCATGCATGCACGTCGGGTTCGGGTACTTAAAATTCAGCCCTTTTCCAGTATTTCTCCGATTTGATTCGAAAAAGTACTTATTTGTTCTTGAGTAACGCAATTATAGCCGTAGAGGTATCGTATTGGTTACGAAACAATCCCTACCAACTGTATCAACTTCTGCCATTTTTATTGACAGTTTATTTCGTGCTTAAGGCCACGATAAACACATAGATAATAAAGCACTGTTGCAGCGCACACGCAGCTGCGAAGTTTTGTACCTTGTCGCTGTAACGCCTTTCACGAATTAGCCCAGCAGTTCAAAAATGATGTAAAAGTGACAAAGCACTTAGGTGTGCTACTTATAAGGCTAAACGTACCAGTCAACCATTTTCAATTATTATTTGTTATGAAGCCAAATAACAACCTAGTTTTCATCAAATACGCCTGGCATCGTCTTAAAACACTAAGGCCGCATTTCACCAAACTGGAATAACGTCTAATACCTAGATTAAACGCCGAATTTGTATAGACTAATCTCGGATTAGGTTTTATTCCAAGTTTGGTGAAATGCGGCCAAAGTTGTGATACTTATATTAAGTTCTGTTATTTGTTAAAAAGAAACAGCTTTAGCTTTTAAGTCAAGGTTACATATAACTATAACTACAAGTAAGATAGATAAGGGTAATCCGACGCCGCGCTCTTTCAAATTTCTTTAAGTCTTTGGGTTTTCATTCGACGAGACTGCGAATTTTATTTTTATTTCTACCCCCTAACGCAAAAATAGTACATTGTTGCAGAGGATAGAAAGTACGCGATTTTTGGAAAAGTCATATAGAGGGCCGAAACGTAGTTGAGGCCCTCTAGTGTACGAGTCCATAAATTGCACTTTCTACAGACATAGTGCTTTTCACAACTACTGAGAGGAAATAAAATAAAAATTCATATTCAAAACTCAAATTTAATCATGTTAATGTGACATCACCGCCAATTTTACCATAGATAACATTTTTTTAAATCTGGAATTCTGGACCCCTATTCTCGTGGCAATCAACATGCGAGATGAAGATGTTAATCCCATATAAAATTGTATTTGCTTCGCCATATCTGCCATGTAATTTCATCTCTAGTGGTTCGAGACTAGCGGCCAAGTTTGAATTACATTTTAAAAAAAAAGCGGTGACACAGTTTTTAGTCTGTGTATCTTAGCAAAAAATATACCTAATATTTTACGACACAAAATGGTGTGTTCTGATTGGTCGATTTAAATTTTTCATTTTAAGCAGCTATGACGCAAAAATTGATTGATTGTTTCTCATTGGTTCTTACAGTTGGACAACAATGTTCTCGACCAATCAGCAAACACGCCGACAAAAACATTCTTGGTCTGTCCTTATAAGTGACGTTTTGTGACCCCAAACAAGACCATCTATGGCCATATTTCCGAGCAGTGTTGTGAAAAATGTATTTGTAACAAAAATTTTAAGGGCGCTGCATACGTAACGTGATTTTACTCGGACGGAACGGGACGGGGAATTTTTTCAAATATTGTTTCATAGAAAATGTATCTGAACGTACATACGCAACGATTACACGGACGGGACGGGAAAACCAAAAATGTATCCAACCACGTCCCGTCCCCGTCCCGTCCACGTCCTGGGGTGTGATTCTCTCAACAACTACGGACGGACGGACGAACGAGTGATTTTCCAAGCGGCAAGTTTAAGTAGTCCCGACAGAGTGAACAAAACACATCTTAGCGCGTGTATTCAATTTGGCAGCATGGCTTCTCGAACGTATAAGGCTGCCTAATTGAGAATGCACGCGCTGTTTTTTTTTTAAATTTGTAGTTTTAAAGTAGCAGTTGTCATTTCAAATGTCTAAAGGTCTCTCACAGTCGGCTATGTGCTCATTTGCCATAAAGAAATATAATGCTAAATATGCTTTTAAATATAACAAGAGAACGATGACTATAGTTCGGTCAATCTAGCATGATTTTTGTGACAGCTTTAACATTACGCATGTTCCTCTGACTTTTTACCCGACTGCCGAAGGAGGAGGGTAATGTGTTTCACATTAATTCTTTGTGTCACTATAAAAACTAAACCCGATATCCGATTTTGATGATTCTTATGTCAATCGATTTGTCTTAATCTGTTGAGTGTCACTGAAGATATGACAGTAATCAAAATTTTATATGGCTGCAACCAGACGCTATATTGAGTAAATTAAAAAAAAAAGTCGACCAAGTATGACAAGCGGGGTATCATTGAATAGGGATTTAAAAATCATCTTTAGGTTTCTTTCATCATTTTTAATTTTGAATGATCATTTAGGATTTATAACGATTTAAAGTTGGTTAGCAACAGTCGGGTTTTGAATAGGGAATGCAATTTAACCGGTTATTAACCGTTTTTGTATGAAACTAATCGGTTAAAACCGGTTATAACCGGTTATTTGCATTCCCTAGTTTTGAAAGCTTGCTTTTTTTACAAATACATTGTGACGACTTTAACGATTACTTGACGGTAATGGCGGCTAAGTTAAAAACATTAAAAATGTCAAAGGCAACATGGTTTTAACCAGTAGAATATAGGCCCTGATCACATTTTTTTTATAATTTTAGCCCGCCTAGTTCTTCCATAATTTGCAAAATCGATTTTCAACCGAACTTTCTCCGACCGTGACCGACGTCTACTCTGGCATTAGCTAAATACGTCTTACAAAAGCCATAAATTATAAAAAAAAGTATTTTTCACTTCTCATGCTCTTAAAACGTTACTTTAGTATCTGCACCTCGGGACTAAAGCTCCTTATTAATCTCTAGGGACTGAAGTTTTTTTTTTAATTTACTTTTGAAACCCGTAAACATGGCCATTTTCAGTGATTGTGTATAGACAATTTTTAGGGCGTGGAAATAACCTGAAAATGACAACTGTGCAAAAATAAAACGATTTAATTTCGTGAAACACGGTGATTACAAATATGAATCTATTTGATTATACTAAGGATGAATTCATTTTAATATGCTTGGTCCAATTAGTTTTAAGATATTTTTCAAGTTTGAATCTGTTGGATAAATATGCAAGCATTTAAAGCGTCAGATTCCAAAAAAAAAACAACCGCGGAATAAAATTGTAAGAAACTTTGTTATGAAAAAAATTATATTTTGTTTTGATCGTCGTTTTTTTTCCTCGCACTCAAAGTGAAAAGTAGAGTGTTTAACGCGAAACTAAACAACCATAATGATACTCGAACTATAGCCACTCTCGCTCCGCTCGCGTGGTTAAACACCTCGTGTCATTATGGCTTGTTTTAGTCGCTTGTTAAACAATCTACCACATTTAAGCTGTCCCAAAAATCATGCTAGATTGACCCAACTATGGTCATCATTAACGTATTAGACAAAAAAATAAGACATCTTATTTATTTTGCGTTACGCATTCGCCTCAGACGCGTAATGGAACCTCTAAATTCTATTACGCTACAGATCTTAACAAATGAATAATTCAGATGCGGGCCGGCTTATCTTCGTCAGTGCGGTTACTGTCGAGTTTTATCTCAAATGTTACTAAGTAATAAGCCAGACTAAGTTGTATGAGATTGTATAATTATATTTAAAAAAAAAATATTATGTACCCAAAGGGTAGGGTCTGTCTGTCAGCGGGCTGTCTCATGAACCGTGATATGTAACAGTTGAAATTATCACAGAGTGTATGTTACTATGGCCGCTGTAAGTAAATAGTTATTTACGTGACTGGTGCCTAATGAGAGGCATTAATATACGCGTGTGGTTTTATGAAACGAGCCGAAACATAAAATACAGGCGCATACATAACTTTGGGTTACCTTTATTTCGGCGAATTACGTTTGCCTAATGTATCGTTTCCCAACAATTTCATATGCCAACCCGGTTTTTTTCTGTAACCGTAAATATTTCAAGATTTTATAAAAGATAACCTAACCTAACCTAACACACGATGGTACTGATATAAATCCTGCTAAATTTATATAACATTGGGTTGGCAAATGAAAAAGTTGGGAAATGACACATTTGGCAAACATATTTTTGCCAAACGGCAGGCTCCCCATAATTTTATTTACATGCATATCATAAGTTTTCTAAAATATGTAAGAAACCTACATCTGTAGTGGCCATGTATCTTAATGTTAACATTAAAGTATCGATCACCGATACTTTAATGTAAACATTAAGATGCAACCACATCGATAACCGGTACTTTAATGATGCATTCATTTAATGTTAACATTAAAATACAACCATAGATACAGGTTTCTTAATATAGGCCATTTGCTTATCGTTTCTGGACATTGTTGGGAAGTTATGATACTAATGTAGATAAAATAAAATAAAATTTTAAATTAAAATGAGTCCCCATACAAAAATTGTTAAAAAGCGGTTTGGTTTATCTTAATATAGTACGGTGGTGGAACCCTTCGCGTGCGAGCCCGACTCACACTTGGCCGGTTTATTCTAAGACGAATGTGACTTTAAAAAAAAATGGTAATGTGAAGGCACGCCAGCACTCAGGCCACCTGATGGTAAGTGGGATCTGAGACCATTGACATTTGAAACCTCAAGACTACAATCTCAAAACTGCAATCCTAAGACTTAAAATGCGTAGCCAACCCTGAGGACTAAGATGGAATGCCTCTATGCTAGTAATTTCACCGGTTGTCTTATCCCCACACCGGAACACAACAATGCGAACACTACTGCTTGACGGTGGGTTAATGGATAAGATGGTGGTAGCGATCCGGACGGACCCTGCACAAGGTCCTACCACCACTAAACATGACATGACATGGACTCTTGGATGATAAAACATTATAACTATTTGATGAAGTAATATCCCACGTTTTTCATACTTACATTACAGTTTTCGCGTGAGTAAGATTTATTTTTAGAACATGATGGATGAAAAAGAATCTTTTATCATTATTTGTTTTTATCATTATTATGAAAGAAATTCCCGTATATTCGGGCAAGTTGTTTTTTAAGTTTGCGTAGGTACTTAAAAAGGAAGAAAACGAACCCTTATAGCATAAATCCGTTGTCCATCTGTCTGTCTGTATTTCTATCAAAAGCCTTTTTATTAGGAGCGCGTGATCAAGTTGAAATTAATATCAAATACCCAAGTCTGGAATCCCTTGGAGCTGTTTAAAACTTCCAAAACAACGCAAGCCTAGTTGGTAATGACCCTGCCTACGAAGCTAGTGGTCCTGGGTTCAAATCCCGGTAAGGGCAGATATTTGTGTGATGAGCGCGAATATTTGTTCCCGAGTCATGGATGTTTTCTATATATTTAAGTATTTATTTCTCTATATAAGTATTTATATCGTTGTCTAGTACCCATAGTACAAGCCTAGAGCTTAGTTTGGGACTAGGTCAATTAGTGTGACATGGTCCCCCGAAAAAAAAAACACACACACTAAAATGCGGTCGTAAACGCCTCATATTTTGACAATAACAAGGGAGTCAAAACATATAAGGTACTTTTCATTGACGTTCAATCATGTAAGGCAAAAGACACTACTACGTGCTGGCCTAGTTGGTAGTGACCCTGCCTACGAAGCTAGCGGTCCTGGGTTCAAATCCGGGTAATGGCAGATATTTGTGTGATGAGCGCGAATATTTGCTTCTGAGTCATGGATGTTTTCTATGTATTTAAGTATTTATATCGTGGTCTAAGTACCCATAGTACAAGCCTAGCCTCCTGAGACCCGGGTCCCTAAAATATTACTTGTCATAAAGACCTAACTTACTATCTATAGAACAAAATGGCAACCATCATTAAGTCCTGACAATTCAAAAATAAATTATATCATTATGACCGAACTAGCTATTAAAAGAAAAAAATCGAGTATTTCAAATTTACCGCGAACTTTAAGAAGAAACAGCATTATCTCCATCGTCATATATTTGTCTCTATCCAACGCGTCGAATCAAGCGAAAGAAAGACGCCATATTTATTCTTAGTAGCCAGCAACAGGTGACAATGGACTCAATAAAGACTCAGGACTCAGTGACAATATTGTTTTTGTTCTTTTTGAAGCACACTCGGTTATAATGCCATCTGATATGTAGTAATACCCAGGACTCAATGGTGGACGCCATTTTGTTCTTTTAAACGACACCTGGGACTCAGGAGGCTAGAGCTTAGTTTGGGACTAGGTCAATTGGTGTGACATTGTTCCCTGATATTTATTTATTTATTTATTTATTTATTTATTTATTTATTTACTACAAGTAAAGGAACTAATCCAAAAACTGTAAGTAGTAACATCACATTTTTTTACGATTATTAAACTAATTTGTACTTAGATATTGTCTTACGTAAATTACCTATTTACATATTTACATTAAAAGTCTAGTAGTTGGTATACTGACCGTGGCCTATATTGATGTACTAATAGACAATAGTTTTTTAAGGCCCTTTTCTATGCGATAGCAATCATATTGTCTTTGACCTGTTATCGTATTGTCAACGCTACCATAGCTCTTATTTACACAGTAATAGCGGCCGAGTTAAAAACAATATCATAACACGTCGAAAGCAATATCGTTTAACGTCGTAAAATAAAGCCCTAATTGAATTGGAACGTGTTAAAATTTAAAAGTTAAACAAATCGTTCTCAAATCAATTCCATCAGTCCAAGAAGTTTAATTAGAGTTCGCTCAGTGACTGGGATAAATAATTAATTAACTTATTAAGTGAGTTTTAAAACATCGGCACAGTCATCGTACTCATTTTCAGAAATTTTCTTATAGTGATAAGAGTTTTATTATGATCGTTGCCATAGTAACAAGAGTGCTAAAATAAGATTATGCCAAAAATTAAGTTTTGGGTCAAGCTGTGGCCGACTGTACTTTTTTTGCAGGTTCATTATCTGCTAATCAAGACCCAACTAATGTCTTACTACGGTGGGTCTACGTTAAATATAGCGGAGATCCTGTCGCTACCTCCCTACTTCATCATCAGATCAGCTGTTAAATACCATAATATTGTATTGTGGTCCAAATTTCAGCCCATTTCATCAACGGGAACGTGTTCAAAATTGACGATCATTATGAATTATGAATGGAACACAACTAACTATGCGATCACTCCTGCTTGGCATAGTTAGGATAAGTGAAATATAAGCCGTGTCTAAAAAAAATATTTACGCCTCCTGATTAATTAACTAGCGTAACTTGCATTAGTGGTATTTCCTTTTAGCCCTCAGGGTTGTCAAAATTATCGGTTTCAGATTTATCATAATTTTTTCTGCCCCTAACAGCACGGTGCTATACATAAAATAGGCATAACTACTTTCTAACTCAATTTCTCGGGCAACGCAAGTTTACTAGTGGGTAGAAAAGGATTTGTCTCAAATCAATTTTGTTTTGTAGTTATAGTGTAGATTTGAGGGCAAACTAAAAGGTTGGGAGCTTACACATACCTACATAATAATGTACTATAGTCGCGCCGTTCTAAGAGGCCCGATTTGACAGCTGACAACGCAATATAAAATATAACCTCAAACACATATTTTGTACTGAGTTGACAGCTGTCAAATCGGGCCTTTAAGAACGGCGCGACAATAGTTTTTTTTTTACATAGTATAAATCAAAGTCGCTTCCCGCCGTCTGTCCCTCTGTATGCACGCTTAGATCTTTGAAACTACTTAACGGATTTTAATGCGGTTTTCATGAATATATAGGGTGACTAAAGAAGAAGAATTTTATGTGTAATAAATTCTGGATTATGAACGGGTGTTACAGAAAATTCACATAACCCGATAAAAGTGAGAGCAGGTTGCTAGTAAATTATAAGTATTACTAGCTGACCCGGCAAACGTTGTTTTGCCATATAAATAATTTAGGGGTGGACTACCCCTAACATTTGGGGGGATGAAAAATAGATGTTGGCCGATTCTCATAGATACCGGATAAGCACAAAAAAATTCATCAAAATCGGTCAAGCCGTTTCGGAGGAGTATGGCAACGAAAACTGTGACACGAGAATTTTATATATTAGAGATACCCACACAGACTTATTTTCGTAAATTTTGACGAGTATAAAGAAATGAAAAGAAACCTCCATGATACTATTTTTGTATAAATAATCCTTTTTTTTTTCAAGCGATTGGTAATTGACCTAACAAACAAACATGTTATATCTAGCGAACACGGCTTAAACAAAATAAAAATTGACTTTATTGTGGCAGGTTGCTTCCTACTAGCAGTTTTAAATTTTTTATTTCGTTTAAATGTTACATAGACGAAGATAAGGAAAAAAATGCCCCGTAATTATTCAACGTTTAAATCAACTTTAGGGTTGTACAAAGCGAAGACCACAGCATTTGCGGACCATGAATCTCTGCCTAAACCGTTTTTACCGCCTAACGTACCTTAGCCTTAAGCGTCAGCGCCAACCCTAACTACAAAAGACATGAGCACAGTATGACGTCTTCTCGGTCCATCTTTACTTTGTCAAGTTCATTTTGACCTTTAACCTTTCGTATGGTTCTTGTCTAGCTGTCATTTTGAAAACATCTGTCTTTTTATTTCATTTTTTGTAAATTACTTTATCGTTGATTTTGGTTCGCAAATCCAGGGCAACTTTGTGAAGTAACCTCCAACACTGACGAAGAATATGCATCAAATGTAATAACAGTGAAAAGCTTATTCTGAATGAGCAAGCGGTCAAGAACACTCCAAGCCAATCAGGCCATTGAAGTGGATGCCCGCCATCTTCAATGGTGTGCCGACTGGGACTGGAAGACGCCGACGACAACGACGACTCACCGTACAATTGCTTATATATACTTGACATTGGCAAAATTACATAACTTGTAGACGCCATTAAAATAAATAAATAATAATAACCTTTCGTATACGTGGTTCCGGATCCGTACCGACCCTGGTCCTATGCCTTGTTCCGTATCCGTCACTAAGGGGCTTAATCGGATAGCTTAAAGATAGGGTTCTAATTTGTCTGTAAAAAAAAATAAAAAATTCAATCTTCCATGGAATGCATTCAGTTGCTCGAAACGTCAAATCATTTTCGAGCTAGGAGCTATTAAACTCGGTCACGTGACACTGATGACGTCATAGCCTGGCAGACGACGGGTACAAGTATGCGAGCCTCTCCGGCATACGAAAGGTTAAAATTGGAATACACCATAGTCATAGAACGACCATATAGTTAAAACACTCATTTTGAAGTTCTAGATTGTCATAGTAGAAATAGAAAAGTAGTTCGTCTCTGGCCCTTTAGGAGTTTGTTACCTATTGCCGCTCGGGCGCTAGGGTTGCGTCGATGCGCGTCACTCGATACTTAATACGCACGCCACCAAACGCGGCGATGACGGCGGCGCGGCCCCGATTAAACCGGCTAGGTGCGTCCTGTTGAGTTTGCTTGTGGTGGCTTGCGGTGCGAGGCAAGGAAGTTATATGTTTCTTAGACAACGAACTACTGTTTATACTGTAGTTTTGCCTTATTACGAAACCTTCTGTTACTTTCTAATTCGCCAAAACACAAAGACAAAGACAAAATACAGAGTGATAGCACGCCATAAAGGTGTTTATTTAATTTAATGAGTGTTTTAGAAAATACGCATCAATAAATACCGAAATTTTAAAATATACTTTATTTTACTTATGGCGTTTAAAATATACTTTATTTCCGCAGAAATTGTATAATTACTTAAGACAAAATGTGGCCAAATTATCTAACCCTTCAGCCCGAAGCGAAGATATGAAACTAATTATGAGGTGGTCACAATTAGAGCTACAATATTTTCAACGACAAGCTCTATTATACGCATAATAAGCTACCATATGTGTAACAAAATAATTGCCAATTTACGAACACCTTCAACTTTTCGGCGACAATAGTACATTGTTGCAGAGAATAGAAAGTAACGTAATGCCACCAGTGTTCGACACTTTAAGCTGACGTGCACCAATGATCGACACTTAACTCTTAATTCAAAGATCATACGGTCATAAATTGAGTGTTACAAAACAAATGAGTAACCCTTATCTTCTGCAAAATAAGAATCTGTGTCGATCATTGGTCCTTGTCGATTACTGGTTCCACTACGTTACGCGATTTTTGGACGAGTCATTTAGAGGGCCGAAACGTAGTTGAGGCCCTCTAGTGTACGATTCCATAAATTGCACTTTCTACCGAGGCAGACATAGTGCTTTTCAAAACTACTGAGAGGAAATAACATAAAAATTCATATTCAAAACTCAAATTTTAATTCATGTTAATATGACATCACCGCCAATTATACCATAGATAACTTTTTTTAAATCTGGACCCCTATTCACGTGGCACTCGAGATTAATAAACTAACATGCGAGATTAAGATGTCAACTCCATATAAAATTGTATTTGTTTCGCCATATCTCCCATGTAATTTCATCTCTAGTAGTTCGAGACTAGGGGCCAAGTTTGAATTACATTTAAAAAAAAGCAGTGACATAGTTTTTAGTCTGTGTATCTTTTAGCAAAAATACACCTAATATTTTACGACACAAAATGATGTGTTCTTATCGGTCGATTTAAATTTTTCATTTTAAGGAGCTATGACACAAAATTGATTGATTGATTTTCATTGGTTCTTAAAGTTGGACAACAATGTTCTCGACCAATCAGCAAACACGCCAACAAAAACATTCTGGGTCTGACCTTTTAAGTGACGTTTTGTGACCCCAAACAAGACCATCTATGGCCATATTTCCGAGCAGCGTTGTGAAAAGTTAATAAAAATTACAAACAATGAACGAGCCTGCTGTACTTGTCTCCGCGTGTCCAAACTTTCCGTACAAAATGACGGTACCAACCGCAAATACGTCCTACAATCTACCCTCTGATTTATTTATAACCGCGGCCCGTCGGTTTGTACCCCGACACCCTTTATCTTGCGAACCCTCTAAGTAGAATTCAATGCTGCGTTATTGTATCACATAACGAACGAGTGAGAGCAAATGTAGTAATGTACGATGCTTGTGAGTTCGGTCATAGTATAAACAGTAGCAATTTCTGAAGACCGGTAGCAATTTTTCGGCGAAAGTATAACATGGATATGATCAATGATATTTTATATAAAGATACGTCATCTGCGCGCAAAAACGTTCCTCGAAAAGGAAGGCAAATTGCCTTACTTTTTATCTATTTATCTCTTTCTAACAATAGCGTTCGCTATGGATTGCCATCTTTGTCTCTGTCAGTAATTGGTCACGGGTTTTGAATGCGTTTAGTATGAGCATAACGTATCTTAATATAAAATATCATTGGATATGATCCTTTTAAATTTCGTGCACAATTTATATATTCTAAATGTATGCAGTTTTACTATCGAGGTTTTAACATGTCTTAAACGATGAAATATCGGTTTACAACTACGCATCTCTCACATCTGTTGATGTAGAAACGTTTTCTCTTTATATAAAACGATCCTCAATGTTAAAAGAAATCGATTGACAACATCAAACATAAAGAAAAATATGATAATAATAAGATAATCTCGAACGAATGATTGTAGTTTAATCCATGTTTTTCTTTTAACATTGTTGTGTTAAGTGTGTCACTTTCCGTCTCTTCACCAAGCGGCCCCAACGGAAGACCAGCGCTGGCTTCACGGCTAGCGAATGCTGAGTTGGGACCGTTTCGCAACAATTTCTCTGTGTCTTGCTATTTTTGTATCTATGTAATGTAATTTTGCATTGTTGCGAATAAATGTCTCTTTATCTTTATAATTTAGTAGAGTTTTTAACAATATAAAATGGTTCTATTTTTAACAAAACAGACCTATCCATATTAGTCATTAAGTTTGACTTGATTTGATTGCGTGCGAATCGAGTATCACACGACGCGCATGGGCGCAAAAATGTCATACATGGACAAATTAAGCGCCCGAGAGCGGTAATAGGTAATAGAAACTCCTAAGGGGCTCGAGATGACGTACTGTTCTATTTATACTGTGGTGGTGATTTAATGGCGGTAATTTTATTAAATGGCAGCACTTGGCTGAAATTTGTCATTTTTTTGCTTTATATCTCTTTTATTTGATATATCAAATGTAATGTGGCTTCACATTGATACCTACTATGGCGGTACTTTACATGGCCATGGACACAATTTAATTAAATAAGCAAGTAATTTTACAGCATAGAATTTAATTTTATGTCATTTGATTTCATAGGAAATATAGTAGACCCATATTAGGTAACATACTGCCCTCCTTGGAAAAAAGGGCGTATGTCTCATAGAGCCGCGTATGTATTAGTGACCTTATTTCTTAAGACGGAAGGTTAAAATTTATTTGACTATCAAATTGCGCATGCGTCCTTTTTATTTAGCAGGGCAACATAGTTGTGGCATTATCTATTAAAAGGGACCTTTTTGTCGATGGCGCTTACGCCGCACTGCGTCACGCATGTTGTATTTATATCGGAGCATCGTTAATAATGGCGGAAGCGCCATCGGCAATAAGGTCTCTTTTCATAGATAACGTCTCAGGTATGATTACAGACTTGGTAACGTAGATTAGTGTTTTCCAGGCCTCTTACATCAATAATTTAAAGAAACTTGTGAGAGGTCTCACAATATGCCGTTCCATTATCTCGAATGTTTACTTTTGTTGTACTCTTCAATTCATGTAATTGTGAATATGATAAATGTCTTCCTTTGCTCATTTAAATGCAGATAGAATAATAAGATATTCCAATTCTATGCATTCATGTGACGTTTAGAAAATGGCGGAAAAGTCAAGTGTGATATTTCTGTATTAAAATAGGTTAGGTTTTTAGAGATGTTTGTAATTCTGTAGCTCTGCCTACCGCACTCGGAACGAAGGCGTGAAATTATGTATGTATGTATGTAAATAGGTTACACAAATAAGGCAGTTTTAAAACAATTTAGACTTGACAGAAGAAGCGCGTAACCCCATTTGCGTCTGTTTGGTCCATTAGAGAAAATACTCTTTTACCGAACAATTGTCTTCGCGAGTGATATCCATGGACTTGTTTCTCTAATAAGTCCATGGGATAGTAGGAGATCCGAATAGGAGACGATTTGCACCGGTCTGTTTATTCGATAAAAAGTATTTTATACCAAATTTAATATGCTAAGTAATATAGGTATTGCGAATACGTTGGATGACAAATTTCAGTCCAGTATATAAATTAAATAACATTTAATAAATAACTTTGTTTAAAAAAAATGCTATAGCTTGTTTAATAGACAAATTACATACTAATCGAAAGTATGAACCCTATATAGAATATGCAAACGTTAGGTTGACTATTTTTTTCCCGTCAAACTATTGGGTAGGCAGGTATAAACAGGTAAGTCGGTACTAATAATTTGCACCAAACCAAACGTTTGCATATTCTATAGGCTTCACGCTTTCAATTAGTATGTAATTGGACTATTTAACTAGCAATAGCAATTTAAAAAAAAGGTTCATTTTTAAGTATTTTTTTAGTGATATAAGTACTGGACAAAAATTTTTCAGCCTACCTATTCGCAACATATTATTTTTCATCACACTTGCTCGTAAATGGTGTTATTCCATGCCTGTATACAGAAGGACAATGGCCTAAATTGTTCCCGCGGGAATTATGGCGAGTTTGTCATACCTAGGGAGTAATGACTTTCTTTTTAAAATTTGCAACTCTTTCGTACATCATTTCTGACTAAGGAGGTTTAATTTTCAGACAAAAATTAAATCGGTTTCTAATTTCATCTTTAAAAATTAGCTATAGACTAACTTACATTACACAAAACCTATACGCTTCATTAAACTTCATTATTTTTATACCTATTTCAAGTTTATATCAACATTTATCATTAATTTTAGTAATTATACATTTTTATCAAATTGGCTAAATCTGGCTCGAATCCAGGTCGAAACTAAACGCAGTTATTATCTGTGGCAGAGGTCACAAAAAAAATATCGTTTCCATTTACGTTCCCGTTCGTCAAAAGTTATTTCTTTATATTTTGCAGAGTTAAAGTGTTTTATTTTAAAATAGATAGGTACAAAACAAAAAAGAAAATGGCTTCTTCGTCCCAGGATTCGGACACGAGATTAATTATCCCCAATACACCACCGGAACTAAGAGATGCAGCTGAAGTAATACATGGCAATATGTTACCCGCCAAATCGAAAGAAATGTACTAGGTATTTAATTTTCTCTTTGTTTTTTTTCCTCGCAAATGTGATGAAAACCATTGTGTGTATCACAGCCAGTAAGGGGATTACTAACTCGAGTCATTAAAAGCCCTCCGCGTTCGGCGTCGGGCTTCTAACACTCTCGTTAGTAATTCCCTTCATACTACCCTTGATGCACAATGTACTATAGCGTATTAGATTTGATATAAAATACTTTTCATCGAATAAACAGCCCGGTGCAAATCGTCTCCTATTCGGATCTTAGACCAGGAATCTCTATAAATAACTCGTCATTGGCATAATACTGCACCTTCACAGGACTAAAATCCATAAATAAAAATAAGTATTAGAATTAGAAAACATGCCACGACATACCTGACTACGCAACTAGAAGGAGGGTTCTGAGTTTATTTTTAGTTTAGCTTTCTTTCGAAAAATACGGTGTCCAAATCAGTCTATTCGTTTATGAGCTATGGCGCCACAGACATACACACACCATAAATAGAGTCAATTTAAGACATACGCACGTAATTTTTTAAAACCCTTCTTTTTACCCGACTGCGTCTGCGCCGTTTTATGTTTTTCGAGCGTATGTATGTATGTATGTATGTATGTATGTATGTATGTATGTATGTATGTATGTATGTATGTATGTATGTATGTATGTATGTATGTATGTATGTATGTATGTATGTATGTATGTATGTATGTATGTATGTATGTATGTATGTATGTATGTATGTATGTATGTATGTATGTATGTATGTATGTATGTATGTATGTATGTATGTATGTATGTATGTATGTATGTATGTATGTATGTATGTATGTATGTATGTATGTATGTATGTATGTATGTATGTATGTATGTATGTATGTATGTATGTATGTATGTATGTATGTATGTATGTATGTATGTATGTATGTATGTATGTATGTATGTATGTATGTATGTATGTATGTATGTATGTATGTATGTATGTATGTATGTATGTATGTATGTATGTATGTATGTATGTATGTATGTATGTATGTATGTATGTATGTATGTATGTATGTATGTATGTATGTATGTATGTATGTATGTATGTATGTATGTATGTATGTATGTATGTATGTATGTATGTATGTATGTATGTATGTATGTATGTATGTATGTATGTATGTATGTATGTATGTATGTATGTATGTATGTATGTATGTATGTATGTATGTATGTATGTATGTATGTATGTATGTATGTATGTATGTATGTATGTATGTATGTATGTATGTATGTATGTATGTATGTATGTATGTATGTATGTATGTATGTATGTATGTATGTATGTATGTATGTATGTATGTATGTATGTATGTATGTATGTATGTATGTATGTATGTATGTATGTATGTATGTATGTATGTATGTATGTATGTATGTATGTATGTATGTATGTATGTATGTATGTATGTATGTATGTATGTATGTATGTATGTATGTATGTATGTATGTATGTATGTATGTATGTATGTATGTATGTATGTATGTATGTATGTATGTATGTATGTATGTATGTATGTATGTATGTATGTATGTATGTATGTATGTATGTATGTATGTATGTATGTATGTATGTATGTATGTATGTATGTATGTATGTATGTATGTATGTATGTATGTATGTATGTATGTATGTATGTATGTATGTATGTATGTATGTATGTATGTATGTATGTATGTATGTATGTATGTATGTATGTCTATTTCTGGGCACGCTCTGCAGCCTAAACGGCTTGACGGATTTTAACATACGAGGTGTCATTCGATTCGTCTTAATTGCCGAAGTGACATAGGGTATATAATATTTCAATATGGCGTCCGCGGAAAAAAATATGGAGGGGCAATAAAAATAGTACATTACTGCACAGACCGGGAAATAGGCCGTTGCAGGACGAGTGGAGTTAGCGTGGCCGAGACGCAGTCGAGGCCGCGATATATACGAGTCCAGCAACCGCCCTTCCCGGTCGAGGCTTGTATAGTGCTTTTCTCCAAGATGTGAGGAAATTTAGCACAATTGTTAATAATATTAAACACGGACTGTGTTTTTGATTGAACATTTCCTTGAAAAAAAGAACAGAAACGTACGATTTAGTATGACACTGAAATAAAGCATTAAATGAAATCACAAATTATTTAAACGTAATAAATTGAATTTGAATAAAATATAGTTTAAACTATAAAATTTATTACGCGTTTATGTTATTTCCGCAATTTACTTTGATATGAACGCAATTTGTATTAAAAGAAAAGTCAAAACTATTTGACACACTTTTAAATACGTTGTAAATGCTGTTTGAAAAGGCTTAACTTTTTAGTCTATGACATTTAAAAAGTAAAATATACAAGGAAGAATTTTGATTGCACGAGTGTTTGGCTGTTTGGAGATAGTTATCCTAGTCCAAACATGGTTTTAAAAAGTAAATCACCAGGTACGTAATGAAATTTCATACATTTTTCGCGGCCACTGCCGTTGGTAAATAATAACTTTGTTTTTTTTTAATTTTGCCTGGGCCTGGAACTTAGAACTTCGCGGGCTGATTTGACGACAGTAAGGTTAACATTTCCGAGCATGTGGGAGAAAAAACATATTTTTTATTATAACAATATGGGTATCAAATGAAAGCTATTAAATAGCCCATTCCAAATATACTATCGAGGAGGAGTAAAGCATGTACTTATTGATATTTATAACAATTTAAATTTAGCTTGAATATTCGAAAAGGTATTGAGGCCCCCGCCTGCAAGCAATAAATTTCAAAAGCTATTTCTTGAAAAAATTTAATATTTGGACTTGCTTGTCCGGCCTTGAACACCTTTTCCAATATTCAAGTTAAATTTAAATTGTTATAAATATCAATAAGTACATGCTCTTACAATTTTCTATAGATTATAGAGCTTGTATTTCGCTTTTCAGATTTTTTTTATTACAGTCGGGTTTTTTGTTTATTTTTTCCAATAGAGGTTATACACTGGATAAATACAAGCAAATTCACAGACGGCTTACCCCCTTTGCTCGAACACTTACTGAAGATGGCTTTGATGTGCCTCCGGAACAGTCGTGGTCCAATTTCACAGTCCGTTAGCAACAGGCCGCGGCGCGGGGGTCTGTTTGAAGTGGAATCATGCTTAAGTGGTATGATTAGCAGCGACGAACTGTTCAAGTCGTTAATGTTGGATAAATGTGACGTTTCCGCGAATCTATCCGGGTAAAATAAATACATACATACATACATACATAATCTCACGCCTTCGTTCCCAGAGTGGGGTAGGTAGAGCTACAGAATTACAAACATCTCTAAAAACTTGTTGATAATTCTATAACCACAATTTGCACAATTAGGCTAAGATGTTTACCAGCGTATTAGTGACAGGTTGCAAGCCCATCGCCTAACAGTACTACAAGCCTTTATTCCCTTAGTCGTCTCTTACGACATCCACGGGAAGACGTGGAGTGGCACTATTCTAACACGGCAACCACACGAGGCGAATAAAATAAATAAATAAATAAATAAATAAATATCAAGGGACGATCTCACACAAATTGACCTAGTCCCAAACTAAGCTCTAGGCTTGTACTATGGGTACTAGACAACGATATAAATACTTATATAGAGAAATATATACTTAAATACATAGAAAACATCCACGACTCGGGAACAAATACTCGTGCTCATCACACAAATATCTGCCCTTAACTGGATTTGAACCCAGGACCGCTAGCTTCGTAGGCAGGGTCACTACCAACTAGGCTAGCACGTCGTCAAGTTCTAATTCTAATTTTAATTAATGGCTTTCACTCCTGTTTAGGTGTATTTCGCCAATGTCAAGTTATTTATAGACACTCCCATGGACTTATTAGAGAAATAAGTCCATGGATATCACACGCGAGAACAATTGTTCGGTAAAAGAGTATTTTCTCTAATGGACTAAACAGAAGCACATGGGGTTAGCGCCACGGAGAATTAAAAGTTGTTTAATGTTTCTCCGGAACTGTCAAATATAATCCTTAAAGGAAGGATAAAGGTAGGGATGTAGTGAATAATTTTTTGCCATTTTTTGAAGGATAACTTCGTATTGATCTTGCTTTCTCAATTAGTTTATCGGTGGTCACTAAAGTTGACTGAGATAGCAATATAAAAACGAACTTTTCCGACAAAAAACGATAGCAAAACATTATTCACTATATCTTGTAGAGTGAACGACTATTTAAAACATGGTATGACGTCTAAAATGACTTTTAAAATAAACTGTGTGTGAGTGTTTATGTGTGTGTGTGTGTGTGTTTCAGTGATTGGATGTGTGAGTGTGCTCATTTCTACCTGGTAAAATAAAATTGCTTTTTGACATGTTATCGTATTGTTTACATGACGATAGCTCTTATTTATGTGTGTGTGTATGATGTGTCAGTGATTGAAGTGTGGGTGTGCTCATTTCTACCCAGTAAAATAATATTGCTTTTTGACATGTTACTGTATTGTTTACGTGACGATAGCTCTTATTTATGTGTGTGTTTATGTGTGTATGTGTCAGTGATTGAAGTGTGGATGTGCTCATTTCTACCCGGTAAAATAATATTGCTTTTTGACATGTTATTGTATTGTTTACGTGACGATAGCTCTTATTTATGTGTGTATGTGTCAGTGATTGAAGTGTGGGTGTGCTCATTTCTACCCGGTAAAATAACATTGCTTTTTGACATGTTATTGTATTGTTTACGTGACGATAGCTCTTATTTATGTGTGTGTTTATGTGTGTATGTGTCAGTGATTGAAGTGTGGGTGAGCTCATTTCTACCCGGTAAAATAATATTGCTTTTTGAAATGTTATTGTATTGTTTACGTGATGATAGCTCTTATTTATGTGTGTGTGTATGTGTGTGTGTGTGTGTGTGTGTGTGTCAGTGATTGAAATGTGGGTGTGCTCATTTCTACACGGTAAAATAATATTGCTTTTTGACATGTTATTGTATTGTTTACGTGATGATAGCTCTTATTTATGTGTGTGTGTCAGTAATTTAATGTGTGGGTGTGCTAATTTATACTCCGTAAAACAATATTGCTTTTATCATGTTATAGTATTGTCAACGTTACTATAGCTCTTATTTACTTCACAGGGCAGCCGAGTTAAGAACGATAACATGTCAAAAGCAATATCCTTTTACCGAGTAAAATACAGCCCCTGAACTAATCTATAGTCTGTGGTACGTATGTACGTCCATCGTTAAAATTACAAGGGAACTGCTCCAGTTTGTCGAGTAAGCCACCCTTAGTAGCTTCAAGCACTCTTCGCCACGGCTTAGCTGGTTTTATTCTACATTTTCAGGTTCAGTGGGGACTTTTTAGCCCTTAACTTAAAACAAAACCGGGCAAGAGCACGTCGGACCATGGCCAAGTGTAGGGTTCCGCCGCTGTTACTGCAAACACGAAAATATCTTTTCACACCACATGCTCGAATTTGCTCGATTATATATCATGCAAACCTCACCTAAAGTAAGTGATTATAACCCGCTGGTTAATAATAAAATTTGAATTCGTATGAAACATTGTTCCATAGAAACCTACAGCAAACAGAACTTTTTTGAAAATCGAACTGGCCACTACAAGCCATATACGCAAACAAAGAAAATAAAACAAAAGGTGAGAAAAGTAGAGAATTCTCCTTTGGGATAAAGCTGTTTTCGTCTTGGGCGAGCTTGAATCCCTCGCTGCACTCAGGACCCCGTTTTAATTAAATCTGGAGTCCCTTATTTGCTCAGGATTATCGCGCTCGTGACATAAAACAGTGCTTTATTCCCTCGATGTATAGTCTACTATTATTACATAGTATAAAAGTCGATTCCCGCCGTCTGTCCATCTGTCTGTTCGCTTAGATCTTCCGAACTACGCCACCGATTTTAATGTTTTCATTAATAGATAGAGTGATTCAGGAGGAAGGTTTTTACGTATATTCAAAACTGGATTATGCACCGGTGATGTAGAAAACTCAAATAAACCGCAGCGAAGCGAGGGCGGATCGCTAGTATCTTGACCTTGTGATCAGAAGGTTGCGTGTTCAAATCACGTCGGGGTCACCAATGTAGAAAGAGAGGACAATAGAGAGATCTTTCTCCAGGCGGGGGTTATGCCTGGGGACCGAAGTCCATTGGGATGAAGTTGGAAGTTGTATATATGTCAACTGACTGGGGAAACTTCGTTAGCGCGTTGTAGAACACTTAAGTTGCGCTGTCTGACGCTGGTGGCGCTAGCGAGGTAGCGAGTTGGTTGATTCAAGTTGCCGTTAGATGTCGCTAGGTCGCCACAAATTGAAATACTCACTTTGAGCATAGTATGTATGTATGTAAACAATTAATTGTACAAATAAAAGAGAAAATAATTGTAAAATAAACAAAAATATAACAGGGATGTGTAAAGGTGAACTTATCCCTTTCAGGGATCTCTTCCAGTTAACCTTTGAGCGATTGAGAAATAATTAATTACATAGTTACCCATGGAGGAGCAAAATATAAACATTTTACGTTATTTCACGCAATTCAAGACATCAGAAGATACTCTAGCGAACTAGCCATTAAGAAAACTAAAAAAAAAACTTTAGCAATGCAAAGCAAAGTTCTTAGTGACGCCTTTTCAATTTAAAGTGAACTAGGGTTGTGCTGTGAATTCCTAACTAAGAGCCTCATTGGAATTCTCTAGTTTTCTGCGAAAATAAAACTGTTTTTATGAGGGCTTCTTTAGCTCTCCCAAAGGACCGATGTACCTTTTGGGGCAAAATAAATTTACTGTTAGTTGTAAGTTAACGCTCGACCTTAAGTGTAATATTACTCTTACAACAAAAATATACAATGAGTACAAGATTTTTGGTGTTTTTGTCTGCGTAGAACTGTTTCTCGTCATATTATGTTTCCCTCGGGAACAAATAGTTTTATTACTACTCAAAATCAAGTAGGGTAGACCGGGGACAATAGCACCATTTTAGAAATAATGACCTGTAACTCAGAATATAAAGCTACCACGTAAAAATCGCGTAGGAAAACATTTAGACTAGACAAAGCGAGCATGAAATGAACTATAGAAAAAATAATATTCTCCAAGTTTTTGAAACATAATATAATTGTTAAATTAACAATATACTAATAATATAATAATTGTTAAATTAATAATATAATAGTTAACAATTACGAATCTCATACAGTTACAATTGACCCCTGGTACAATCAACCCTATCCTTCACGGCAAATTATTTTTAAATAATACTACTGAAACGGATGACATTGTGGGTATTATAATTTATATACATCCCGAAGTATCGAAACGAATCGTCGGGATGAATCATAGGTATAAATTTAAATACCCGAGACGTAACTTGTTACAAAAATAATTTGCTTCAATTGTCTTATTTTTTAAAACTGGATCAATTGTAGCACGGGGTCAATTGTAACGTTACAATTGACCCCGAATATGGTGGTACAATTGTTATTTTTTACTCGCACTCACTAAACTTCACAAATCTCGCTTTCTTATCTAAGTGACTCATTCACTGTGGCACATTAAAATCTTTAATAACTAGAGAATCACAATTCTGTAAAACTTTCACACTACGACTATTTAATTGTAAACAGTAGCACAAAACGTAAATAGTAAATACCTACTTTGGTCAATCAAAAATACAAATCGTATTCGTCGTCTATTGTCCCCGGTTTACCCTACAAAATAGCGATTAACTAATTAATCAAAAAATAATGACAGCGATTTCAATGTTCTGTGCTAAAAAGTATCCTTTGTCTTTTTCGGAGATTGATCTCAATAAGATAAGATAAGATAAGATTTCTTTATTTGTAATAATCATACATAATCAGTTTTACATTAATATAGGCATAATAATATCAGATTCAATAGTATATAAACTAGTTCTCACTATAATAAACAAAACACAAACAAACTGTCATTAAAGTCGGTGCAGTAGTTTAGTAGTGAAAGTGCTACAGCATACCAACCGACACATAAGTTATGATATAAGCATGGATGGAAAACACGTGCGGGAGTAACGTACCGTAATTTTCAATATAAATATTATTTTAGATATTTATTTAATTTTCTGTACATTAGGTTTTTTATAACAAATATTCAAATATTAAAGTAAAATAACAATACTAATACAAAAAAATAGACATTATAAAAAACCTAACCTACGAGTGCCGCCGGCAGCGGGGCAGGGCTCAAGCTACCGGTGGTAAGGGCTGCAGAGAGAGGAACCTCCTCACAATACGTGCCGTGTCGAGGAGTACTGCCTTCTGTATCTGGCCCTTGATCCAGCCATCTAGCGAGAGTCTCTTGAGGTGTTGGTCGAGACTCTTCGCTATAAGACCGTTTGCCGAAACAACTATCGGGACAATGATAGTCGAGTCAACATCCCACATGGCGGTCACCTCGTGAGCCAAGTCAAGGTACTTGCTGAGTTTGTCCTTCTCGGCCTTCACAAGGTTCTCGTCATGCGGGATGGTGATGTCGACGAGCACTGCCCGGCGTTGAGATCGATCTGTCAACACGATATCAGGCTTATTGGCAACAATAGTCCTGTCCGTGATGACAGATCGATCCCAATAGAGCGTAGCACGACCATTTTCGAGAACTGGCGCCGGTGCGTACTTATAGTACGGCAAATATTAATATTATTATAAATGTGGACTAGAAGAAGATGTAGTGACTAAGATTGAAAAGGGCATGCTTCGATGGTTCGGTCAAAAGTGAGTGGGAGGGTCGGCAGGGGCCGCCCTAGGCGTACTTTTTCGAATCAAATCGGAGAAATACTGGAAAAGGGCCGGATCTTAAGTACCCGAAACCGACGTGCATGCATGACTCGATGTATGAATGTGGAAGAAGTGAAAGAGATTTGTCAGGATCGTAGCAGGTGGAAAGAAGTGGTCTCTGCCTACCCCTCTGGGAAACAGGCGTGATTTAATGTATGTATGTATGTATTATTTCGGCTTAATAGATTACAAATTGTCTAGGGTTTTTAATCTCGTACGGCCCACGTCAAATTTCGTTAGTTCGAAAAAGAATCTTGTGTCGGTCAACTAAAGTCAAAAGTCACTTTGACAAATGTCCTAAATTTAGGATGATGGCGCTTACGAGGTAGAGATCACTAACGGTTTTTCACGTAAATAAAATGTCATATGTCGTTGTTTTAATTCACGAAAGCGGGTTTATCTTGCTTGTAGTTGTAGCACGTTAAGACACCCACACTACGGGGACGACAGCTACGCACTCAGAGACAACGTGAAAGAAAGAAAGAAAGAAAGAAAGAAAGAAAATCGATTTATTACCACATATAAAAAAATTAGTAATAATAGATACATGAATGAAAAACTTAGAAAATAAATAAATAGCATGTGGTAAAAGGAGCGAACTCAGCTAATGCTGCGCTTCTGCGCGTGGGCGCGGGAGCTGGCAGCGCTGGTTTTCAGGCTTCTCCTGTTGTCTCAAGCTGGCAAACAAAGTAGTGGTAGTATGTCAAACCCACGTGAGATGTGAATGTCAAACAACTGTAACATGTCGAGCGGTTTTTGACATTATTTACGTGAGTAAACCCGTTGGGATTTTTTAATATTGTCTAAGTCTCACGGAAGTTTTATATTTATTCTCTAGGCTAAATAATAATAAAAAAAATCATTCATTAATATTCCAATGATTTTTAAGCTGAAATTCACTCCATTTATGATTTTAACTAAAACTTATCCTCCAATATTACAATCATCGAATTTAGATAACGAGAATTGGAATTCCGATCGAATAGTGTTCGAATTCAAATTTTAAATTCTCGTTACCGATTCTAACGGCTGTAACCGCCGGTAAGTTTTGCTATCAAATATCGAACTGGCAGGAAATAAAACTCTACATTTTTGCCGGCCAGAGTTACTTGCGCATGAATATTAGTTTTTGCATAATAAAATCATCTATACGAACATAAAATTGGTGGAATAGAAAAATCGCCAGGTTTTAAACCATCAGCTCAAGGGATTACACATTCCGTTGGTCTAGGACACAAAAATACATCCATAAAAAAATACCAACAAAAAAAAAAGATTTTTATCATGTATGATTTTCGTTAAAAAAGCTTAGAGCTTAGTTTGGGACTAGGTTTATTTGTGTGAGTTTTTTCACTGCTATTTAATAAACTTGTCAAAAGAACCATAAATTCAGTCAAACAAACTAAACTGCCAAGTCTAAACATGGCAAAACAAGATTTTTAAGTCATTATTATGTAGGTACCTACTTATAATCAGTCATTGTGTATTTTAATATATTTTTCTCATCACTGCACACTGCTCGGAAATATAAAAATTACCATTTAAAATAGGCCGATTTCATACAAAAAAAAACTTGGTATATTTCATATTAATTAAGTGAATGCCTAATAAGTAATAAAAATTAATCCTCACAGTATTTAAAAAAAAGCACTCTCTGTCTCGACAGAAAGTGTAATTTATGGACTCGTCTATAAGTCACTATATAACTCGTCCATAAATCGCGGACTTTCTACCCCCGGCAACAATGTACTATTTTCGTGGTTGTACACAACCTGTCATTTCCCACAAAGAAAGACTTGATTTTGGTTTCTCTGTGTCTATCTTATCATTTCACATACAAGACAACAAGTGAAATGACTAGAACATGTTTCAGGATTGAAGTCTTGAGATTGCCAATCTCTTACTATTTGGTGGCCTGTGTGCTCGTGGCCTCCGTGCCATAAAAGAGGGATAAAAGTAAAAAATAACAACCATAGCTTTGAAAAATATGAACTAGCAGCCCTGTACAGTTATTGGATCTGAACAGTAATTTCCCCTGCGAGAAAATTCTAGATTAAAGCACTTTGTACCGGCTTGATCCGGTTTTGCTCAAAGAAATTTGCACTGTTACTGATTGTATTTTCACGCTTTCAATTATGATTGAAATATTCCCGTCGTTTTTTAAACTAGGTTGAAATAAATGCGTCTAATGGTGGCCATACACCATCCTTCCTATCGTCCAATTGGCATGACGCTACCGATTGGATCAGTTAGAACTGACCGTGTGTGGGAATGGATTGGCATGACAGTTATTATGGCCATGCCAATCCACGTCATGCCGATTAGACGACAGGAAGGATGGTGTATGGCCCAATGATATTTTATATTTAGATACGTTATGCTCATACTAAACGCACATAAAATCCGTAGCCAATTACTGACAGTGGCTACGTTGCCAGATTTCTACAGACAAAGACGGCAATCCGTAGCGAACGCTATTGTTAGAAAGAGATAAATAGTTGTTTCAAATTGCCTACCCGAATGACGTGGCGTGCCCGCTCATGGCCGCGTGATGGCCGCCACAAAATATGGCGATGTAAACAAAAAATGTAAAGAATATTTACGGTACTTACAAATGAAATGAGACATTCTTTCTTCCTTTTATAGTTACAGTATAATTTCGGCAGCCTCGAAAAACATAAGACGGCATTTTTTATGGCTTATATTTGTTGCATTTCGATAATAAAACTTTCTTGATTTTGACGCGTGCGTGTCAGCGGCCACGGCGCGACTGAACGATAGTAAGGTAAACCTTTATTTTCGAGGAACGCTTTTGCGCGCAGATTACGTATCTTAATATAAAATATCATTGGTATGGACACCATAATAAGCTAGTTCATGGGTGAAGATTACAAACTACCTACATTTTTCCTGCGACTCCATTTACGTAATACTACCCTACAGGGTATTGTTTGTTCGAACCTTACTTGGGATATTCAATATTTGTATGTTAATACATAATATTACATAGATAAAACACCCGATATAGTAGCGATCCTTACTTTAAAATTTTTGATAGTCATAATTTTTTATATCGCTGAAACTGTAAACTTTTCAGAAGTTCTAAAATATCTAACGTGTAGACAAGGCTAGGTTAGGTTAGGTTTGATTTATAAAAATCCTGAAAATAACAGTTTCTTCGTTATGACTTGCGATGATTATGACCTAAAGCATATTATGACTCAAAATAATTATGTCAATCAATATAGACCCGTGATAATCAAGTCACCCTAAACAAGGGTGACAAACAAATCACGTCAAACAAAGACGTGGCCTTAGCGTTCGAAGATTATTTCTCCACTATAGCTATTAATACAACGAAATGTCTTCAATCATCTGCGATTGTAGCTCAAAAACTACTTTGTGCTAATGTTACTAAATGTAATGTAACCTTTGATTTTAGCCATGTAGATTCAATTTCTATTGTTAAGGTATTTAAATCGCTTAGTTTAAAAAAAACTGAGGATTTATGGGGAGCGTCAGTTAAAGTGATCCATCATGTCATAGATATAATTGCACCTCACTTAGCTTTAATCTACAATAATTGCATTTCAGAGGGGGTTTTTCCAAATCTTATGAAATATAGTAAAGTCATACCACTTTTTAAATCGGGCGACATGTGTGATTTAACGAATTTCCGTCCCATTTCTATTCTACCGGTTTTAAGTAAAGTTTTTGAGAAGTTAATGTTAAAAGATATGTTAGGTCACTTCAATAGAAATAAACTGCTTAACAGTAATCAGTTCGGCTTCACCAGAGGACGATCCACAACTGATGCAGCATCTGTACTCATTAAATATATATACAATATTTGGGAGAAATCCTGTGATGCAATAGGAATTTTTTGTGACCTTTCCAAAGCTTTCGATTGCGTAGATCATGCGACTCTTATATTAAAATTAGAACATTATGGTCTGTCAAATAATTCTCTAAATCTTATGTCTTCATATCTTAGCGATAGAACACAAACGGTTGTTGTAAACCAAACACAGTCCATTGGAGCAACTGTTAAATTAGGTGTGCCTCAGGGCTCTATATTAGGTCCTTTCTTATTTCTGGTCTATATAAATGACTTACCACCCACGGTAGATAACCTTTGTGATATTGTGCTATTTGCTGATGATACTTCATTAATTTTCAAGGTGGACCGAAAATCCGTCGATTACAGTAGGATAAACGCCACGCTGGTTAAAGTACTTAATTGGTTTACTATTAACAATTTGCTACTTAACGCTAAGAAAACTAAATGTGTTAGGTTCGTTTTGCCTAATGTTAGACCGGTAAAATCTAGTATATTTCTAAATGATGAGTGTTTGGAGATGGTGGACAAGGCGCTTTTCTTAGGGATAACTATAGACAAAAACTTGCAATGGAGTCCCCATATAGCAGTACTAGCAGGTAAATTAAGTTCGGCAGCTTATGCTGTTAGGAAAATCAGGCAACTTACCAATGTTGAGACAGCTCGCTTAGTTTATTATAGTTATTTTCATAGTGTTATGTCGTACGGTATTCTGGTTTGGGGAAAAGCTGCTGACATACAGACTATATTCGTGTTACAAAAAAGAGCCATTCGTTCCATATATAACCTAAACTCCCGTGATTCCTTAAGATTACTATTTAAAGAAATTAGTATTTTGACAGTAGCGTCACAATTTATTTATGAGAATATTATTTATGTCATTAAAAATCAAGACTCTTTTGTTAAGAATTGTGATATACATAATTTGAATACAAGAAATAAAAATAAAATTGCTATTAAAAAATTTCGTGTCCGTAAGGTATATAAATCATTTGTTGGTCAATGCATTCATTTCTATAATAAATTACCTGACGAAGTTTTAAAGTTATCATTTCCAGCACTTAAAAATTACTTGAAAAAGTCGTTGATGTCGAAAGCTTATTATAGGGTCGAGGACTATCTAACAGATAAAAATGCTTGGCCTAAATTAAACACCTAAATAACTTAGTAATAGCTTAGTCAGGAAAATATCTAAACATTGTAGGTATAATTATTGTCTAGGGGACACGGTTTCTGTAGGAGAATGTATCAAAACTATGTGGTTGTTTTGCACCGTCATGGGTAAGTATATGTATACTATTATTATTACAATTTAAGAGTTCATCTGAACATACTGAGTTTTGACACATTTTCCTGCTCAACTACGCATGATATATATATTTTAATGTTAAATTCATTGTTTTATATAATGCTAGGTTAAGTTCTATAATTGTATAAGTAATTTTTAAAAAAAACGACTGACTGTTGAGTTTCTTGCGGCGTTTCTTCTCAGCAGTGGTCTCTTGCGAAGCGCTGGTAGATTTTTGACGTGTAAAAGTGCCCGTGCGGCCTACTTACTGAATAAACATCTTTTATCTTTTTTATCTTTTAGACCCACAGATGACACAAGCATTATGAACTGCTTAATAGACAGCGATTAGACAGAGATCCGATATGCACTGTGACGTCATATTATAACAGGTTGGCTGACGATATAAACTCCATTTTAAACTGCTTATAAGACAGCGATCAGACAGAGAGATCCGATATGCACTGTGGCGTCATATTATAACAGGTTGGCTGACGATATAAACTCCATTTTAAACTGCTTATAAGACAGCGATCAGACAGAGAGATCCGATATGCACTGTGGCGTCATATTATAACAGGTTGGCTGACGATATAAACTCCATTTTAAACTGCTTATAAGACAGCGATCAGACAGAGAGATCCGATATGCACTGTGACGTCATATTATAACAGGTTGGCTGACGATATAAAAACTCAATTTTAAACTGCTTATTAGACAGCGATTAGACAGAGAGATCCGATATGCACCGTGACGTCATATTATAACAGGTTAGCTGACGATATAAAAACTCCATTGTAAACTGCTTATTAGACAGCGATTAGACAGAGAGATCCGATATGCACCGTGACGTCATATTATAACAGGTTGGCTGACGATATAAAAACTCCATTTTAAACTGCTTATTAGACAGCGATTAGACAGAGAGATCCGATATGCACCGTGACGTCATATTATAACAGGTTGGCTGACGATATAAACTCCATTTAAAACTGCTTATAAGACAGCGATTAGACAGAGAGATCCGATATGCACCGTGACGTCATATTATAACAGGTTAGCTGACGATATAAAAACTCCATTTTAAACTGCTTATTAGACAGCGATTAGACAGAGAGATCCGATATGCACTGTGACGTCATATTATAACAGGTTGGCTGACGATATAAAAACTCCATTTTAAACTGCTTATTAGACAGCGATTAGACAGAGAGATCTGATATGCACTGTGACGTCATATTATAACAGGTTGGCTGACGATATAAACTCCATTTTAAACTGCTTATTAGACAGCGATTAGACAGAGAGATCCGATATGCACCGTGACGTCATATTATAACAGGGTGGCTGACGATATAAACTCCATTTTAAACTGCTTATAAGACAGCGATTAGACAGAGAGATCCGATATGCACTGTGACGTCATATTATAAAAGGTTGGCTGACGATATAAACTCCATTTTAAACTGCTTATTAGACAGCGATTAGACAGAGAGATCCGATATGCACTGTGACGTCATATTATAAAAGGTTGGCTGACGATATAAACTCCATTTTAAACTGCTTATTAGACAGCGATTAGACAGAGAGATCCGATATGCACTGTGACGTCATATTATAACAGGTTGGCTGACGATATAAACTCCATTTTAAACTGCTTATTAGACAGCGATTAGACAGAGAGATCCGATATGCACCGTGACGTCATATTATAACAGGGTGGCTGACGATATAAACTCCATTTTAAACTGCTTATAAGACAGCGATCAGACAGAGAGATCCGATATGCACTGTGACATCATATTATAACAGGTTAGCTGACGATATAAAAACTCCATTTTAAACTGCTTATTAGACAGCGATTAGACAGAGAGATCCGATATGCACTGTGACGTCATATTATAACAGGTTGGCTGACGATATAAAAACTCCATTTTAAACTGCTTATTAGACAGCGATCAGACAGAGAGATCCGATATGCACTGTGACGTCATATTATAACAGGTTGGCTGACGATATAAAAACTCCATTTTAAACTGCTTATTAGACAGCGATTAGACAGAGAGATCCGATATGCACTGTGACGTCATGTAGGAACAAATCTTTGTTGGTTTATATCTTGGTTATTTTTATAGCTATTCAAAATTTTTTTTTCTCAACTGTTTGTTACATGAATCAGCTTTTATTGAAACTGTGAGAAATGTCACGAATATTGTCTATTCTAAGGGCTATGTCGGTGACTTTGGTTCTCGGGCAGATCTCATTTCTGATTCGATCACGCAAAGAAATTCCGCGCATATGTCGTGATAACTAGGGTAAAAGCCAGCAGAGAAATGTAACATCCATTTCTGAGTAAATAGTTTATTAAAGTATCTTGTAAGCTCTCGTCAACTATGTGGACGAAAGACCCTTATTATATATAGTAGTTTCCCGGCAATAGGAAATGACGGGTCGATTAAAATTCATGCCCTGTATCTTATTCCCTTGTTTTGAAATAGGAATAAACATGATTTGGGTTAATAAATGGAATCGTGAATTTGCTCAAGAAGGCTAAGGCTAATCATTTTGGGTATACGTGGGTGTATATGTTGTTCCTTCTTCTTTATACAGGGTGACTGCGGGGTCGTGTAGCAACAAAGTAAACCAAAACTCACTACACCGTAGGAACATAACGTATATTTAAAAGCGTTAAGACAATTACTTTGGTTTTTATTAAAATAAACATTCAATCAAATGTGTCCCTAATCATTACTAAAATTATGGTCACCTAACGTTTTCATCGATCAGACAAGTGAGAAATGGAGCATGTAGGGTGGCCGTGATTCCGAATAAAATGAATTCATTCAATGTTTATTTTAATAAAAAACAAAGTAATATCTTCACGCTTTTAAATATATTACGTTATGTTCCTCATGGTGTAGTGAGTTTAAGTTTACTTTGTTGCTACACGGCCCCGCAGTCACCCTGTATAGGTAATATAAAACAAAGTCGCCTCCGCGTCTGTTTGTCTTTCTGTTTTTCGCGCGATTCGCTGACTTACGCAATATTTTTGCTATTGCTAGCTGTATTATAACCTCATGTCTTAGCCCTCAGGGTTGGCAAAACATTTGCAGTCTTAGGATTTCCGTCTTGGGTTTTCGATCTTGTAAATGTTACATCCATGGGTTTTAGATCCCACTTACCATCAGGTGGCCTGCATGCTCGTGTGTCTTCCCCTTGCCATAAAAAAATAAACACAAAAATATCAAAACCTAAACAGTCGGTTTTTTAAAGCTTGCTCTTTGTTTTTATACAGGGTGCCTCTGCCCTTGGGGCTTTAAGAGGCCACCTATGCTAAAGTCTGGAGTTTTCCGCGATCTGGATCTCAATAACCATAACGCCTTTGTATCTGTTCTTTGGATATATTAAACTCGATCATATTTGCTTGAGACTGTCAAACGTGAAAACACGATTAGACACAAAATCCTCGATACTTTTATTTTTCAAACATGACACGTTTTTTGCATGTTTTTGGTTGAATCTTCGAAACCCTATTATCTTTAACGATGATTTTCGATTCAATAGTTGAGGATATGTAACTTCTTAATCCTGGTAAACCATTTTTTCGATAAATGTTGAGGTTTTAAAGTAAACAGCAATTAATTGAAATTAACGCTGCCGTCAAGGCGCGAGCGAACTATCTCCATCTCACATTCTTCGCGCGAAAGCACATAAAGCCATCCCTTTTTATTCTTGTTGAGGCGTGGCACCATAGGCGGCCTCTTAAATGCATGGATCGTTTCTACTCCTGAAACTGAACTTCTTTTGTTCTGTAAGTTGTTAAAAATATGTCCAACTTATTATTTTTTTCCTTACCTATCTATATGTTAAATGTAATTTTCAATGTACGCGATCCAATTCTCCCCAAGCGCGAGTGATTATATGACCATGATTTAATACACTGATTTTACAATTAGACTCTAACATCAATTAGTTATCTAAACTTAAGTTTTTTTTTAAGAGGCCACCTATATTGCCACGCCCCCACAAGATTAAAAAGGGATGGTTTTATGTGCTTCCGCGCGAAGCATGTGAGATGGAGATAATTCGCTCGCGCCTTGACGGCAGCGTCAAATTCAATTAATTGCTGTTTACATTAAAACCACAACATTTATTGAAAAAATGGTTTACCAGGATTAAGAAGTTACATATCCTCAACTATTGAATCGAAAATCATCGTTAAAGATTATAGGGTTTCGAAGATTCAACCAAAAACATGCAAAAAAGGTGTCATGTTTGAAAAATAAAAGTATCGAGGATTTTATTTCTAATCGTGTTTTCACGTTTGACAGTCTCAAGCAAATATGATCAAGTTTAATATATCCAAAAAACAGATACAAAGGCGTTATGGTTATTGAGATCCAGATCACGGAACACTACACACTTTAGCATAGGTGGCCTCTTAATGTTGTAGAGTAAAAGTAGTTCAGTTGAGCGAGTAGAATCAATCGTTGCATTTAAAGCCCCAAGGTCGGAGGCATCCTGTATAATACTATATTCTGCCCGCGACTTCATCCGCGTATCGCGTTAATCGCTCGGGAATTTTGAAATTTTCCAGGATGAAAAGGCGCCTGTGTTTTTATCTAGGGTGCGAGCTATTTTCATTCCAAATTTCATTCAAATCCGTCTAGCAGTTGCAGCGTGAAAAAGTAACAAACTAACACACAGACAAACTTTTGCATTTATAATATTTATAGGATTAAGTATATTACGACGCGATAGCCTAGTTGGTAGTGACCCTGCCTACGAAGCTAGCGGTCCCGGGTTCGATTCCCGGTATGGGCAAATATTTGTGTGATGAGCGCGAATATTTGTTCCTGAGTGTTGGATGTTTTCTATGTATTTACGTATTTATTTCTCTATGATTATAAGTATTTATATCGTTGTCTAGTACCCATAGTACAAGCCTAGAGCTTAGTTCGGGACTAGGTCAATTTGTGTGAGATTGGTCCCTAATATTTATTTATTTATTTATAATAACATTCATCAAATAACATAATAGCAACAAGCAGAAATCTTTCATTACTTTCAACAAAACAATACTTATTTAATGCTTAGCCGTGATAGCTCTTCTAACATTGCAGCTTTTAAATGCAAACAATCTTGTGTTTTAATTTCCTATCGTACGATGAACACAACTTGTTCTCCGTTCGTCATTTTCATTTGGTATCCAGAGAAAAGAAGAGTACGAATATGATCTAAGCATAAGAATTAAGGACTTTTAGTGGAAAATTCCTTACTTATTTTAACACTACAGTAGCGGCAACGAGTGATGGCACTTTTGAAGTTTGATCGCTCATGAAGTATCCCTTAATATTGACGCAAGTATAAAGGAACAGATGTCAAACTTCATTTTTGCAGGTACCGGAATAGTGATGTACTGCTGGCGCTGTAACTTACCGAAACGCATTTCGTAACTAGCTTTATCTTGAGGTTGTTTTTATTTGCTCGTGCTCTAGCATTCATCGTTTTAATCATAACTAACAAAAAACATCTCAAAAAAACTCTTCGCGTGATGATAACAAAAGAACCGCTGACTGATACAACAACGTATGACAATGAAGTCCCTGCACTTTCACGTCACCGCCGCTGGCAAACTCGCGTCCTAGCTCTGAGTTAACGTGGTTTAATGATTATTTATTCTCTCATTTAACAATAATTTCACATTTTGTATATTTTGACACAATATTTCAAATTTCTGACAATTTTGTCTTCTTCTAGCCACACAGTTTACTTAGAGAGTTTGATCTACATTAGATGGCCTTTTATTTTTATGCGTTATTTCTCTAATAAACTTTTTAAAAATATACTACTAGCACTTAACTGAATTTTTTACGGTAGTAAAATGGAGTGTTTCACAAGTTCACAACATTATTTGTCACCTATCAAAAGTGCCATCACTCGTTGCCGCTACTGGAATTTAAAATGAACAATAGTACGTTTAGTCGGTTACAGTTAAACTGGGCAAAAAGCAATGATATAATGGTATTCCGCGTGTGAAAATGGCCCGGCTTACAAAGCCCGGCCCGGCCCGGCCCGGCTTAATGGTCTGCAGACTAGTTCACGGTTCCGTTGACGGTGCAAAACTAAGTAAAGGTAAAAAAGATAAAAAGATAAAAGAAATTTATTCAGTAAGTAGGCCGCACGGGCACTTTTACACGTCAAGAATCTACCAGCGCTTCCCAAGAGAAGACCACTGCCGAGAAGAAACGCCGCAAGAAACTCAGCAGTCAGTCATTTTTTAAACATATTTCTTATTACAATGGTACTACTTAGTCTAGCATTATATAAAGCTATAAATATTAAATTAAATATAGTATTAAATAACATGCGTAGTTCAGCAGGAAAACATGCCAATTAAGAATCTTACGGGAGAGATAGAGAAAAAAAAAACACATACTTATGTGTATATAAGATGGTGCGAGACGACCACATAAAAGTTTCGATATGTTTTCCTACATCAACGGTGTCCCCTAGACAATATTAGAGAAATAACAACTTAGTTAAAGTTAGGATTCTTTTATTCCAGTAGCACACAATCTACAGAAGGTCTCTAACAGAATGTTATTTTTATATATGTGCATGGCAACAGTCAATTTCAAATTATTAGCATCTAAACAGCCAGTTGGTAGGTACGAACATGTAGTTTATATGCTCCAACACCACCCCTTAAACTATATGTTCAGTACCACACACAGTGTAAAACTGAACTACCTACTAATTACTAAGCATATAAAAGTCACTTACAAAACGCTGATACTTTTCAATAGATAAAGGCTTCGTCAAAACATCCGCTAACATATCATTAGTACTCATATATTTGATTACTATTGCACCGTTTTCGACTATCTCACGAATGAAATGATGCCTCACATCAATATGCTTAGTTCGAGCATGAAACATATGGTTCTCAGACAACTTTATCGCAGATTGATTGTCGTTGTAAACCACTATGTTTACGTTTAAATTTAAACATTCCGACATGAACGCCTTTATGAATAATGCTTCTTTACACGCATCGGATAAAGCCATATATTCCGCTTCCGTGCTGGAGAGAGCCACTGTACGTTGCTTACGACTCTCCCAAGAAACTATCGATTTTCCTAGCTTAAATGTGTAACCGGTGTACGACCGACGATCGACAACACTGGCAGCCCAGTCAGCGTCCGCTGACCCTGTCACATTCAAACCACTCTTTTCATACGTGATGCTATAATTCATTGTGCCTTTCAGATACCGAAGCACTCGCTTCGCTGCTTTCCAGTGAACTTCTGAATAGCAATCATTAAACTGACTAAGCATACTCACAGCGTGCGCTATGTCAGGACGCGTACAGACAGTGATATACATTAAGCAACCAATCAGGTTCCTGTATTCATAGTCTCCATTTTTCTCAGTTTTATCGAGCTTCAAACCAACTTCCATCGGTGTTTTAGCAGGTTTACAATCTGTCATCTTAAACCGTTCCAAAACTTTTCTAATATAGCTTGACTGATCTAGATTTATTTTTCCGTCTTTATGACTCACGTGTATTCCTAATACACTTTTCGCAGGTCCAAGATCTTTCATGACAAACTGTTTCATTATCTCCTCCTTTACCGCCCTTTTCTCAATTTGGCTGTTACTAAACACCAAAATGTCATCGACATAAAGGCCGAGAATAACTAGTCCGTTATTGTTAGATCTTACGTACACACACGGCTCAGACGCTAGTCTTTTAAACTTTAACTTCTTAATCAGTACGTCATTTATCTTTTCATTCCATGATCTGCTGGCTTGTTTCAATCCGTAGACAGCTTTGAGTAAGCGATAAGCTTTTCCTTTGCTATTCTCTACCGGAAAGCCTTCAGGAATTTCCATGTATACGACTTCTTTCAATTCTCCGTTAAGAAACGCTGTTTTGACGTCCATATGGTCGACTTCCATATTATATTCAGCCGCCAGTGCTAGAAGTAACCTTATAGTAGAGTATCGAACGACAGGTGAGAAGGTTTCGAAGTAATCTTCTCCGTACTTTTGTGTGAACCCCTTTGCAACTAAACGAGCCTTATACTGCAGTAGTTCTCCATTTAATCCTCTCTTTTTCTTAAATATCCACTTGCATTTAACAGGTTTCTTTCCCTTTGGTAAGTCCACAAGTTCCAGACATTTATTTTCCAAAAAAGATTGGTATTCATCCTGCATTGCTGCCTTCCACTGCGTAGACTCAGGACCATCGAGTGCCTTGCGCACGGAAGTTGGAGTATCCGTATCGCCATTCTTTCCAATGACAAACGCTGACAAGAAACCATCTTCCAATTTGCTCCGTCCTCTGGAATCTTCTGAATCCCAAGACGATGACCCTGGAACATAAGTTTCGTCAGAACCGTTAATAGATTCATCATCGTCATCATTATCTCCGTCCTGCGTCTGTTCTTCGTGGGGCTCTTGTGTGTCAACAACTGGTTCTGCCGTGTGCACTCCCGAATCCTCAGAGTCATTAATAATCTTGATTGCATACGGAGTCGGCACGTTGACCACAGGTTGAGGAACCTTTTGTTCACTAATGTCTTTGTAGAATTTGTCTTCTACAAACACGACATTACGCGAAATAATGATTTTAGTTGGATAAGCGGGATCTACGAACCGATATCCTTTAGTATTTTCGCAGTAACCGATAAATATATATTGTTTACACTTGGAATCTAGTTTCTTTCGATTCTCGACGACAGAATAAGCAACACAGCCAAAAATACGTAGATGGGTTAAGTTTACCTTAGATCCTGTCCACTTCTCCTCAGGAGTAGCTCCCAACACAGCTTTAGTTGGCGATCTATTCTTCAGATAAACTGCGGTACACATTGCTTCTGCCCAGTATTTCTGATCCAAGCCAGCACCCTGTAACATACACCTTGCAGCCTCAACAATTGTGCGGTTAGCTCTTTCCGCGACGGCGTTCTGTTGTGGGCAGTGAGGAACAGTTCTCTGGTGTTTTATGCCATGCCGTTTCAGAAATGCATCGAATTGTTTATTAACAAATTCGCCTCCGTTGTCGGTTCTCAAAGCTTTAATTATTTTATTTGTTTGATTTTCGACAAGAGATTTGAATTCTTTAAACCTTTCAAAAACTTGATCCTTTGTTTTAATAAAATAGCAAAAAGTTTTACGGGTAAAATCATCTATCAAAACTAACATATAGCGCGAACCAGCAAACGAAGCCAAAGGAGCGGGACCCCAGAGATCGCTATGTACGAGGCCTAGCACTTCGGTAGCTCTTGTAAACGACTTCTTCGGAAAAAGCAACTTAGCAGCTTTTCCTTCAATGCAAGAGATGCATTGCTTGAAGTCGGAGTTATCGTAATCAATGCCAATTGCCATACCTGTTCGCAGTAGGTTCATGCTCCGTGAGTTCAGATGACACAAACGTTGATGCCACACATCTTGAGATACTCGTGCAGCCCCCACGTTTGCCACTACACGATCAGTGGTCGCGTGCTCACATAATGTCGATGTACTATTTTTATTCGAGAATGTTTGTAATTTATAAAGACCGTTCTCGCGATTTGCAATAGCAATCAAAACATTTCCAAAAAATATTTTACAAAAATCAGAACAAAATACGACACGAAAACCTTTAGACGTCAAAACGTTGACAGACATCAAATTGCATGACAACTTGGGAATAAAAACTACACAGCTTAGAGTTTTTATACCGTCTTTAACATGCAGTTCGGTACTGCCACGACCCGCACTATAAAGTTTTTCGCCGTTCGCTACGGTAACTTCCAGGCTCGTATCTATTACGAAGTCGTTGAGTATGTCCCTCCTATTGGTCATGTGGCACGTTGCTCCGCTGTCGATGTACCAGGCATTCTCCTGCACGTCCACCGATAGCGCGCTCAGCATATTTAACGTGGCCTTAGTAACGGGATTCTTCACCTCCTTAGACTTCTCGGGACAATTCCTGGAAATGTGACCCAGCTTTTTACAGCGGTAACATTTGACCGGCTTCTTATCTTGTCGTTTCGCCACCATCACAGAGCCACTGCTAATGTCCGCTCCGTTGTTTCGGCGTTGCTCTTCTTGTAAAAGTTTTTGTTTTACCAGCTCGCTCGATAGTGATGTGTTGGAATTTTCGAGAGCCATTACTAATGGGTCATAGTCGCTTGTCAGTCCACTGAGCAATATTACGGCCAGGAAGTCATCCTCTAACGCCGATCCAATGTCACTTAGTACTTGCGACGTATCCATCACCTTGTTCACATATACTTCCATACTCTCAGATTCGCTTAGTTTTGTAGCAAATAAAGTACGAAGTAAACTGAGCCGTCGACACAGACCTTGATCCTCGTACGCTTTCTGAAGGTTTTTCCATGCCTCACTCGCCGTCTTCGCATTTCGAATGTGTGGAAATACAGAGGGCTGCACGGACAAGGCGATCTTTGCCAGCGCCTTCTCTTGTTTTTTAGCGTCTTCACACTTGTTTTCCGTTTCTCCCACACAATCCCACAGGTCTTCATGGATAAGCACCATCTTCATGAGGAACTTCCAAGAATTATAATTTTGGATCCCAGACAGCTTTTCCACACCGGTGGTCGAAATGGTAGATGCCATTTTTGTGTTTTTACGAGAAATAAATTTAAATTTTAAGAAAACAATTTATGAGGATTTTAGTGCACTTCATTCAGGAATATACCATACGCTCTGCTACCATATTAGAGAAATAACAACTTAGTTAAAGTTAGGATTCTTTTATTCCAGTAGCACACAATCTACAGAAGGTCTCTAACAGAATGTTATTTTTATATATGTGCATGGCAACAGTCAATTTCAAATTATTAGCATCTAAACAGCCAGTTGGTAGGTACGAACATGTAGTTTATATGCTCCAACAGACAAGATAAAGATTTTGCATTTGAATAAATTATTATTGACTAAGTTTCGGATTTAGGCCATGCATTTTTGTCTGTTAGATAGTCCTCGATCCTATAATACGCTTTAGACATTAACGACCTTTTCAAGTAACTTTTAAGTGCTGGAAAGGGTAACTTTAAAACTTCGTCAGGTAATTTATTATAGAAATGAATGCATTGACCAACAAATGATTTATATACTTTACGGACGCGGAATTTTCGGATAGCGATTTTATTTTTATTTCTGGTATTTAAATTATGTATATCAGAATTTTTGGTGAAAGAATCTAAATTTCTAATAACGTAAATAATATTCTCATAAATAAATTGAGACGCTACAGTCAAGATATTAATTTCTTTAAAAAGTTCTCTTAAAGAGTCACGGGAGTTTAAGTTGTAAATAGAACGAATGGCCCTTTTTTGTAACACAAATATAGTTTGTATGTCAGCTGCCTTACCCCAAACCAGAATACCGTACGACATGACACTATGGAAATAACTATAATAGACTAAGCGAGCTGTCTCAACATTGGTTAGTTGTCTAATTTTCCTAACGGCGTAAGCTGCCGAACTTAGTTTACCTGCCAGTACAGCTATATGGGGACTCCATTGCAAATATTTATCTAATGTTATGCCTAAGAAAATTGCCTTATCTACCATTTGCAAACACTCGTCATTTAGAAAAATACTAGAATGTACCGGTTTAACATTAGGCAAAGCGAACCTAACACATTTCGTTTTCTTAGCATTTAGTAGCAAATTGTTGCTAGTAAACCAATTAAGTACTTTAACTAGTGTGGTGTTAATCCTACTGTAGTCTACGGATTTTCTATCTACCTTGAAAATTAGTGAAGTATCATCAGCAAAAAGTACAATATCACAAAGTTTATCTACTGTTGGTGGCAAGTCATTTATGTAAACCAAAAATAAAAAAGGACCTAAAATAGAGCCTTGAGGCACACCTATTTTCAATGTAGCTCCAACAGATTGCGTTTTGTTTACAACAACTGTTTGAGTTCTATCACTTAGATAAGAAGACATAAGGCTTAAAGCTTTGTTGGACAATCCATAATGTTCTAATTTTAAAATAAGGGTCGTATGATCCACGCAATCAAAAGCTTTAGAAAGATCACAAAATATTCCTACTGCATCGCAAGATTTCTCCCAACTGTTATATATATGTTTAATGAGTACAGATGCCGCATCAATTGTTGATCGACCTCTGGTAAAGCCAAACTGGTTATTGTTAAGTAGTTTATTTCTGTTAAAGTGACCTAACATATCCTTTAGCATTACTTTCTCAAAGACTTTACTTAAAACTGGTAGTATGGAAATGGGACGGAAGTTCGTTATATCACTCATCTCGCCCGATTTAAAAAGAGGTATTACTTTACTATATTTCATGAGATCTGGAAAGACCCCCTCTGATATGCAATTATTGTAGATTAATGCTAGATGGGGTGCAATTACATCTATGATATGAAAGAGTACCTTAACTGATGTGCCCCACAAATCTTCAGTCTTTTTTAAACTAAGTGATTTAAATATCTTGACTATTGAATCTGAATTTACAGGGCTGAAATCAAAGTTTATATTACATTTACTGACATTAGTGCTAAGTAATGATTGAGCTTCCAATTGGCTTGGTTTTAGGGTGTACCAATTGGCTTGGTTTTAGGGTGCCACTATCGAAGTGCGTATAACATATCTACCTCTTTTTACTATATTATATCATTGGCAAAAAGTATAACCTCGAATTTCCACCAAGCGTTTTTTTTTTATGGCAATGAGACGGCACGCGAGCACTCAGGCCACCTGATGGTAAGTGGGATCTGAGACCCATAGACATTTGAATCTCAAGACTACAATCTCAAAACTGCAATCCCAAGACTTAAAATGCGTTGCCAACCCTGAGGACTAAGATGGAATGCATCTATGCTAGTAATTTCACCGGTTATCTTATCCCCACACCGGAACACAACAATTCGAATGACGCTGCTTGGCGGTAGGCACCTCCACTAATCAGCATATCAAACATGCATCTACATGTGATGGTATCTCATTAGAGCGGCATCCAGTTTATGATAAGTCTTTAGATTGTAGTCATGAGAATTGAAATGTCTATGGGTCACAGATCCCACTTACCATCAGTACCCTATTTCACCATCTTGACAATGACACGTGTCAGGTGACAATTCGGTATACATTGCAAAGTCGACACACTGATACATCACTGGGTTTCATATAAGCAGCGTCATGTACACCTAAATGTCACCTGTCATTGTCAGAATGGTGGAATACGGAACTGGTAGCCTGTGTGCTCGTTTGAATTTTCCATGGCATAAAAACTGCTATAACCACCATGGCTGTTTCAAAAGTATTGTAAATCTAAACAAAACGGTCTGCTCGAACCGGACAAGTTTTAAAAAGAAGTTATAAACTTGTCAAAACCAGACATGACTCGTGGCTAAATTGAATCGGCATTGTTCAGAAGATTACGGCTCACCTTTATAACTCGAAATCTAGTTAAAAAAAACGAGTGTCTATTGTGTGTCATGTTGTTTGTTGGATGTAGGTCAAGTTATATTGAATACTGGCGTTTACCAGTGACTTCGTCTGCGCAACAAAAAGGATTACATATTTTAGTGAATTTGATTTTACATGGACTTCAATGTATGTTATAGTTTATTTAAAGGGGTTCCAAAGCTTTCGATTGCGTAGATCATGCGACTCTTATATTAAAATTAGAACATTATGGTCTGTCAAATAATTCTCTAAATCTTATGTCTTCATATCTTAGCGATAGAACACAAACGGTTGTTGTAAACCAAACACAGTCCATTGGAGCAACTGTTAAATTAGGTGTGCCTCAGGGCTCTATATTAGGTCCTTTCTTATTTCTGGTCTATATAAATGACTTACCACCCAAGGTAGATAACCTTTGTGATATTGTGCTATTTGCTGATGATACTTCATTAATTTTCAAGGTGGACCGAAAATCCGTCGATTACAGTAGGATAAACGCTACGCTGGTTAAAGTACTTAATTGGTTTACTATTAACAATTTGCTACTTAACGCTAAGAAAACTAAATGTGTTAGGTTCGTTTTGCCTAATGTTAGACCGGTAAAATCTAGTATATTTCTAAATGATGAGTGTTTGGAGATGGTGGACAAGGCGCTTTTCTTAGGGATAACTATAGACAAAAACTTGCAATGGAGTCCCCATATAGCAGTACTAGCAGGTAAATTAAGTTCGGCAGCTTATGCTGTTAGGAAAATCAGGCAACTTACCAATGTTGAGACAGCTCGCTTAGTTTATTATAGTTATTTTCATAGTGTTATGTCGTACGGTATTCTGGTTTGGGGAAAAGCTGCTGACATACAGACTATATTCGTGTTACAAAAAAGAGCCATTCGTTCCATATATAACCTAAACTCCCGTGATTCCTTAAGATTACTATTTAAAGAAATTAGTATTTTGACAGTAGCGTCACAATTTATTTATGAGAATATTATTTATGTCATTAAAAATCAAGACTCTTTTGTTAAGAATTGTGATATACATAATTTGAATACAAGAAATAAAAATAAAATTGCTATTAAAAAATTTCGTGTCCGTAAGGTATATAAATCATTTGCTGGTCAATGCATTCATTTCTATAATAAATTACCTGACGAAGTTTTAAAGTTATCATTTCCAGCACTTAAAAATTACTTGAAAAAGTCGTTGATGTCGAAAGCTTATTATAGGGTCGAGGACTATCTAACAGATAAAAATGCTTGGCCTAAATTAAACACCTAAATAACTTAGTAATAGCTTAGTCAGGAAAATATCTAAACATTGTAGGTATAATTATTGTCTAGGGGACACGGTTTCTGTAGGAGAATGTATCAAAACTATGTGGTTGTTTTGCACCGTCATGGGTAAGTATTATGTATACTATTATTATTACAATTTAAGAGTTCATCTGAACATACTGAGTTTTGACACATTTTCCTGCTCAACTACGCATGATATATATATTTTAATGTTAAATTCATTGTTTTATATAATGCTAGGTTAAGTTCTATAATTGTATAAGTAATTTTTAAAAAAAACGACTGACTGTTGAGTTTCTTGCGGCGTTTCTTCTCAGCAGTGGTCTCTTGCGAAGCGCTGGTAGATTTTTGACGTGTAAAAGTGCCCGTGCGGCCTACTTACTGAATAAACATCTTTTATCTTTTTTTTTTTTTTATCTTTTGGGTAAAAGTGTTGTCATTTGTAAAATTTATACATTTTCAAGGTGAGCGGCCATTCGTAAAAGTGGCAAATTATGATAGAATTATTAAAAATAAACATATTTTATTATGTAATATAATACTCTTAAGTGCATCGGAGACGAGATATTTAAATATTCATACTTGGGCGTACTTTTGTACTAAAAACTGAACACTTAAATCTTTAAAATCTCCGCTCTGATATTATTTAACGCCATAAATTATATATATCTATATGTATTTAGAGGTCCTCTAAATAACTATGTAAGAATCACACGTGGCCGCTGAAAAAAAAAATGACAATATTCTTCAAACAAATTTATCCAATGCCCTTTGGTTAGATGTTTATGGTGAACAAGCGACCCGTCCACGCTTCGCTTGAGTTTTTTGTAACACACGTGCATAAACTACAATTAATTATACATAACAAAAACGGATGATGAAAACCGCACCATGCATGGTTTAAGAGTTAGCAGATGACTGGAGAAACAGACAGACAGACAAACAGATAGTCGAAAGTGTTTTTTTTTGTTCAATGTAAAGAAGAAGATAAAAAGGCAAACACTCTTTATAAATCCCCACAACAACAAAAAATATTGCACACACATTTCACACAAAGTTGAGTGCAAAAGTCAACTTAATGTCTAATAGCATTCTATACTAGTGGACCTTTGGGCAAAGCAAAAAAATTACAAAGCATTTTTGAAAACGTTATTCTGATAAAAAGGGTGCTTATAGTAAAATGATTCAACTCTATCGTACACTATTTGAAGAAAAAATCAACTTAATAAGGAAACTTAACATAATTTATCTTTTAATCAAAATATAATTGCCTGAAAGAACCCTCATAACAAGCTTTCTTAAAAAAACACATCCAAATTGGTCCATCCGTTAGGGAGCTACGTTGCCACAGATAAACACATAGATACCAGACACACACACATACACGCCCCTCTTTTGTAACGAAATTAAAAACGTAAAATATTTTTTTCAGCTTAATTAAAACCAAGCAAATAGCACATTTTTAATGACAGCGAAACGGCAAAATGTCAAACGCGATGCAACCCATCCTTTGTCATAAAATATTAAGTCATAATAAGCATTCCTAGAAAAAAAGCTGCTAAGATTATTGTTTATGGTGACCTACTTTTTGCCGTCAAGGGGAGAACGCGCTGTCTAGAACTATCTACATTTTTAAAGGCTAAGCTGTTATTATTTCTAAATGCTATACTAAATTCATTTAGCTCTAAGTAGAGAGAGATATTTAAACTTAATTAGTTATACCTCGAAACTTATAATATAATATTTTTGACTTAACCGACCCTCTCAAAATTATATGATTGAACCATTACTTCAGGATCATAAAAAACAAACAAGAACAGATTAAATATAGTAAATAATTTACATCTGTCAGATTAATAAACGCTGCGCCATGTCCACTGAAATGTCGCCTCTCACCTATCATTGTTGGGATGGTAAAATACGGTCTTATTCGTAGTATTTCTATTTATCTTCCTTTTTTAAGTAAAGTAAGGCCAATGAGACGAGATAAAAAATGTAAACAAGCTTTCAAAAGTCTTGACACTTCGAACGCAATCCAAACAGGAATGAACTTCACGAAATGGTGGCCCTGATGTTGACAACTTCATCCGTCATCGACCAACTGAAGATATTAGCGGCCTGCACACGTAGAGTTCGGACCGCGGGAAACGCCACGCGCCATTCCAATCTTCGCGCCAAACCGTACGTGTAAATGCAACTGTAATAGTAAAATAGTTAAAAACCTACGGTTCGGACTGGCGCGTGGAATGGCGCGTGGCGTTTCCCGCGGTCCAAACTGTGCCGTGTAAAGGCCGCTATTATTGCGTACGAGAAATAAGGACAGATATAATAAACGTAATATAACTCAGTAACGGTTAGTTTGTTTACATTCTTTATCTCGTCTCATTGGCCGTACTTTAGCTTATTAAAAACTAAAACTGACTGGAGAGAAATCGGACCAAAAAGATCGCATGTTGATTCGCTATAACACCTGTTATCATGTCAGCCGAAAGACGTCCACTGCTGGACATAGGCCTCCCCCAAGGCTCTCCACTCAGACCGGTCTTGTGCTTTTCGCATCCACCGCGTTCCCGCGATCTTTACAAGGTCGTCACTCCATATTGTTGGAGGCCTACCTACAGCTCGTCTCCCGGTCCGCGGACGCCACTCAAGAACCTTCTGACCCCATCGGCCGTCAGTCCTGCGAGCAATGTGCCCCGCCCACTGCCACTTAAGTTTGGCTATTCTTCGAGTTCTACTGCGGACTTAACACCTGTTAACACCTTTTTAATAATGGCGAATCGGAGAAGTTCTAAACGCGAAGCAACCCTCAACCCTCGTCATTAAGAGTCGCAATAACCCGCCTCGATGCGGCGACAGACGGACAGATGGGAATCCAACATGCTATTTACTCGGTGTTTATGGATGACTTCATTTGTTGTTTTTCTGTGTTGGCAACAATTTACATTTTATTTATTTGGTTGGTAGGATTTTTTAAGTGTTTTTTTATTTTATTTATTAACTAGAAGACGCCCCCGACTTCGTACGTGTATAATTATTTTATTTTTCCGCTACTCCCTCCCCCTATTTTAACCTTGTAGGGGATGAATTTTCTCCCCAAATACTCCCTCCAAATTTCAAGTTCCTAGGTCCAGCGGTTTAGGCTGTGCGTTGATCGATCATTCAGCCAGTCAGTTGCTTCATTTATAATATAACTAGTGACCCGCCCTCGCTTCGCTTCGGTTTATGCCAGTTTTCTGGAATACCCGTACATAATCCAAAACTTATTATACATATAAACCTTCCTCTTGAATCACTATCTATTGCTGAAGACTGCATCAAAATCCGTTGAGTAGTTTATAAGATCTCAGCGAACAGACAGCGGGAGCGATTTTTTTTTATACTATGTAATAAAAAGTTTACAGATTTATTTTTATGTTTAAAATATTACTTTCTGCTAGAGCTTCTTACTGAGCTTCTCTACAGTGATGTTCTTGTCCAAAGCGATAGTAGATTCACTGATACTAAAGTTTAATAGTGTCTTGATGTGGCTTTACTAAATAAATGATTTCATTTCGTGTCACAATATTCAGTTTTAGTCATTTAAAAAGTCAAATTATCCATTTCCCGACACGTTTTGACAGTATACAAGTAACACATTTCTCGGGAAAGTATCAAAACGTTTGAAGCCTTCAGCGACGCCTTAGTATCTCAATATCTAGATAAAACGCTGACGTAGCCAGTCGCGTTGAAGCCTTCGGAGCGAGCGCTACGCTGGTACGGAGCTACGCCGGTACGGAGCTACGCGGGTTACTACGCGGCAAAGTTTAAATTAAGTTGGAAAATTAATGAAAAGTTTTGATCATTTTGAATAATGACTTTAAGTGTTTTGGTTTAAATGTGTTTTTAAGTGAATTAGTCTTCTATTAAAGTGTCAAAGTCGAAGTGTTATTTAGTGAATTGTTGAGTTCAGTGAATGATTTGTAAAAATGTGATATCAAGTGAACTGTTTCTGCATGTAAGTTTTTTTTCACTTAATGTTAAGGTATTTGATGACTGATTTAAGCTGCCGGTGTTTTTATAAAAGTCAATTAACTTTTATAACTTGTGACGACGTTATTATTAATAATTATAGAGATATGGTTACGATGGATATTGTGGTATGTGTGCCGACAGTAGAAAAGATTAGATTAGGAATGAATATAGTACCAATAGCAAAAAAAAACTGCCAATATTTATCTGTCATGGAGAAGGCAAACGAGCCCACAGGCCACTTGATCGTAAGTGGGATCTGTGACCCATAGACATTGTAATCTCAAGACTACCATCTTAAGATTACAATAATATGACCGCAAATGCGTTGCCAACCCTGAGGACTAAGGTTGTCTTATCCGCCTACACAGAAACAACAATGCGAACTCTCTTGGCAAAGGATTGCAATTTTAAGATTGTAGTCTTGAGAATTCGAAATGTCTATGGGTCACAAATCCTACTTACCATCTGGTGACCAGCGGCTCTATACTGGGCGGTAAAATCCAAATCGTATTTCATCGGTGATGCTCCAATACCGCGTAACTAACCAATTCAATAAATTGCAAAATGTACCGTAAACTCGGGTTACTTTAGCCCTAGGGGGTAACATTGCCCACCCTTAAAACTATAACTATTTTAGTGGTAGTCATCATAAATTGGTTCAAGAATTTTAGAACTCCATAAGTAGCTTAGGTCTGATATAACATTTAATAGAATAATTAAATTTTAAAGATGGTTTTTGGGATGGGCAATGTTACCCCCTAGGGCTCAAGTAACCCGAGTTTAAGGTACCTTACTGTCTTACTTGCTAAGGTGTATTTTACACCAAATTTTTTTTTTTTGTTTTTAATTTTTTTTCAAACTTATAAAATAAAGAACATGTGAGTGTACATTTTAGCCACTATTGAAAACCCAGTTGGTTTATGTAATAGTTGGCGAGCTCGCGCGGTAAGGCCCTAATAAGAGGTAACTAAATTAAACTAATGTTGTAAGTGCTGTACATTCCAGGTAATACTTCTTAATTAGAGTTTTAAATTTAACATTATTATTACTAGTTTTATGCAGAATATCTAACATTTCCTTTGGTAAGGTGTTAAGAATGAATGGGATCACATGCTTATTGGTTCTCCTGCCGTAAACATATTTATTACTTGGCAATTGGTATACAGGTAAGTATTCTAGACAGCGCAGCCGTTCGGGCCGCGTTTTCCGCTCAAGTGTCGGAATACTATAACATTCTTCACTTAGCAACGATAAACAAAACCTACTGAAGACATTTACTAATTGACAATGTTTAAACAAACCGGAATAGTCTTCAACATATTTGGCTTTTGTTTTACTCGGTACTATAGTTTTTATTAACGCAAGTTGTAATCTATATATTTGCTCCAGGTAGGTTTTGTAAGTCCGCCCGTAGCTACTTATTCCGTAACAAACGATTGAATCCGCCAGTGATAGATAAAGCATCCGTATTTAATTTGTTAGTTACGAGGTATTGCAGTATCACTGACGATTTGACCTGTTATGGAGTTGTTCTTAACTCGGCCGCCATTACTGTCAAGTAAATAAAAGCTATTGGTCTAAGATCCGAATAAGAGACGACCTTCACCTAGCTGTTTATTCGATACAAAGTATTTTATATCAAATTGAATATGCTAAGTAATATATTTATAATGGGAGCCCTTTGTTTCCCATAATTTTATTGTTGTACTATAATGTAATTGTTGACATAATTTTTAATAGTCATAATTTTTTATATCGCTGAAACTGTAAAAAATTCAGAAGTTCTGAAATATCACACGTGTAGACAAGGCTAGGTTAGGTTAGGTTTGATTTATAAAAATCCTGAAAAAGTAAGTTTGTTTCAAAAAACATGTTAAGACTTGCGATGATTTTGACCTAAAGTACATTATGACTAAAAATAATTATGTCAGTCAATATAGAGCCATTTATAATAGGTTGACAGGACGATTTCAGTCCAGTCATTATATGATTAAAAAAAAAAACTGAACATGAAATGTTCTTTTAAGTTGCTATTGCTTGTTTAATAGACCAATTACATTCTAATCGAAAGTATGAAGCCTATAGAATATGCAAATGTTAGGTTTAGTGCAAATTATTAGTACCGACTTACCTACCTACCCGATAGTTAAGATGGGAAAAAATAGTCAACCTAAAATTTGCATGTTTTATAGGCAGCATACTTTCGATTAATATGTAATTGGTCAATTAATCAACCAAAAGCAATTTAAAAAAAAAGTTCATTTTCAGGTTTTTTTTTTAAATCACATAAGGACTGGAATTTTTCCAGTCAACCAATTATAAATATATTACTTAGCATATTACATTTGATATAAAAAACTTTTTCTCAAAAATGTCCGGAAATGTTGACATTCCTATCTACATATTGAGACGCGAAGTACATAGTTTACTGACAGTTCCCAAATTAAAAAAAAAAAAATTGCGTGCTCGCTACACAAGCCCGCAATGTTGCATATATTCCATTACTATCTAGCTTGTAACTTTTTAAAAAGTGAAAAGGGCCATAATAAAATGAGGGCACAAGTCTTATACATCCAAATTTTACTCGAAACATAACTTTTTTATTTGTGCCTGGAATAGCTTATGTTTTTTTTTAAAACAACAATTGCGTTTCTCCTTGTCATAAACAAAAAGGCAGTAAGGAGTGGTGGTTTTTTCACATGAAGTTTCTGTTTGTACGCAATTCAAAAAATGAGTTCAAGCGATGAAGATTTGACTCCAACACAATTTTTTTCTTGCGATTTTTGAGAAAAGCACTATATTTGCCTCGGCAGGAACAGCAATTGCGGGCTTTGTATTTTTAAACGGACTCGCAAGCTCGTCCGTTTAATCCAATACTCGGCCCCCAATTGCCTACTTCCATGCCTAGGCAATAATGTACTATTTATCTAATATACAGCTAGGTGAAGGTCGTCTCCTATTCGTATCCCCTCCTATATCAAAACGTTGGCAATAGGGTATTTGCCTAATTTTTTATAAGTATTTAAATTGAAGCTTTTTTTCCTTCCGAATAGCCTAGTATAAATAGTTTTTTAATATCTTTAAAAATAAGAAAGATATAAATGTTTAAAACTTGCTTTTAGTCGGAGAGGAAAATACATTAATACTCGTATGACGTCATATTACTCCACCGCCATATGAAACACACGCAAAACATCGTTTCGTGAGAATGAGATAGATAAAAAACTTTAAAAGGCTATAACTTTTTTATTTTATTACCAATTTCAAATTTGATTTTGAATTATTTTATCACACATACATAATCTCACGCCTTCGTTCCCAGAGTGGGGTAGGCAGAGCTACAGAATTACAAACATCTCTAAAAACTTGTTGATAATTCTATAACCACAATTTGCACAATTAGGCTATAAGATGTTTACCAGCGTATTAGTGACAGGTTGCAAGCCCATCGCCTAACAGTACTACAGTATTTTATCATACTACGTTTATTGATATATTATCCAAATTAATATACAAAATTTAATATCAGGCAAATACCCTATTGTTTTTAACTCGGCCGGCATTTCTGTGAAGTAAATAAGAGCTATAAACGTTGACAATACGGTGGATTTTACAATGTTGAATAGAGGCCCAGTTAAATAGCAGTGTGAAGTCTCTCAACCCGCCTGATAGAATAAAATCTGTTCATATAAAACCTTAAGAAAATGATAATATGTTCTAATACGAAGAACTTAAAAGCCATTATCGGCTGACGGACTGTTTGTCTAGCCCTTAGACAGTGAACAATAACACATTTCAAAGAGGCTTAGAGACGTCACAAGAGACTGAACAAGAATAGACGAAGCCAAGATGCAAACGCTGTTAACGTTTCTATTTTCAATCGAATAGAAGTGAATGGGTATGTGGTTATCATAATACATCAAATACATAAGGGGTCACCTTACTAATATTATAAACTAGTTGTTCCCGTGCCTACTTGGTTGGGCAATAAACATTTTTTTAGGTTAATATATAGTCTATGACACTCACAAATAACATGGCGTTCTATTGGTAAAATAATTTTTAAATTCGTTTCTGTAGGTCCAGAGATTACCCCCTACAATTTCACAAACTTTACCTCTTTATAATATTAGTAAGTAAATCAGTATATAGGGTGACTGCGTGGGCGTGATACAAATGATCACCTGTGTGTTCTACCCACGAACATGAACAACTTTCACTATGGGACCAACTCTGAAATCAGGAAAAAAAAACAGCTGCTTCATACATTTTGGTCGAGTACGTATTGAACTTTTCTATGAAACAGCTGTTTTTTTTTCTTGATTTCAGAGTTGGTCCCATACTGAGAGTTGTTCATATTCATGGGTAGAACACAGAGGTGATCATTGTGATCACGACCCCGCAGCCACCCTGTAGATGAGAAACTTTGAAGTTTGTTACTAAACCTCGCTTCAACCACTAAACGGATCGGGATGAAACTTGGCACACATATAGGTTAGGTCCTGGAATAGGACATAGGATAGTTTTTATGTAGGATAATTTAAAAGTTACTGAGGGAATAACAATAATCGAAATCTACGTAGGTGAAGTCGCGGTCAGAAGCTAGTAATACATCATGGTCATGGTATTTTTCTGAAACCGTAAACTTTTTAGGATGGTCATAAAACGAACCTAACCTACCCTTTAACGGTTGTATGCAATGGCCTTTTAAAAAATCCTGAAAAGTTTACGATTGTACATTTTGACCATTATGTATTATGCCTCAATATGTATTTTGAACATTATATGTTATGATACGATCCAGTATGGAGTTGACATAGCGGTCATCAGCAGCATCAGCTTAGGGCCGGTTCAGACGGACAGCATTTGAACTGCAAAATGGCAGTTCGAAGGCAGTACAGTTGACCGGAGGTCCGTATTGGCTCATATAAAATTGTACTTTAGATTTTTTATACAAATAACGATTTGTGTCTATACTCATCATTTCTTCGAAAATTTTTGCATATACTTTTGTTCATACTTTTTTAAGTCATAATCATCGCAACTCATAACGCATTTTTTTCAAAAAACTGTTTCTTTTTTTAGATTTTTATAAATCTAACCTAAACTAAATTTATCTACACGTAAGATATTTAAAAAATTCTGAAAAGTGTACGGTTCCATGAATATTGGCGTTATAAGTTCAGATGATTATAAGTTCCGATCATTAGTATTAAAAAAAAAATAAGATTATGAAGAATGATCATTAGGTTGTAAAATTATATGAGATACATTTTCGGAGTTCCAATAATCTAATTTGCAATTTTATATGAACTTTGGCGCACCCGTTGACCGAAGTATACTAGACGTAAGCTCTTTTTCACTTGGTCTTCAGAACCTTATACATTGTATAATTTCATTTAACTAACCACGAAAAGCATAATGAACGTTTCGTATAAAAACCAATTCTATAATTGTATCTGGCATACGATCAAATAACATAACACTCATTTAGCATAACTATAATTTTCTTGTTATTATGCATTTTAAGTCAATTTCTTCTAACTAGGTTAGGTTAGGTTAGAACTGAGACCACATTAATAGTAATGAAAGCCGTTAGAAATATATATTTTTTAATTTATAAACATTATAGTTTTTGAAATTATGCATTTCGTTTTATGCATCATGACCATACATCGGGGTTTTCGGTGCGGGAATGATTTAAGAAAGAGTAGAGATAAACAGATAGGTTAATCTGAGAAAATATATATTGTGCCTAATGAATAACTACCTCTCTGCGAATTGTAAACACAGTACTTTAGCTTTACTACCAAGGCCATGAGATAATAATAAAAATAACTTTAATTAATTACCTGCAGTAAATTTAGTAGTTGACACGATTTTCAGAATAAACTATATTAATATTTTTAATTTTATCATTTCATTTCATCTTTCTACGTCGGCAGTTGTAATAGGTGCATATAAATGTCATATTATCAATCTTTACGCGTCCGATATCTGTGACCTATTTGCTTATAAATGAGTTGAGGCTTAACTGAAGAGGTTGATAATGACTGACCATTTCATTTATGAAATACTTATTATTTTTTCAAGTTTTATTTTTATTATAGTTATTCATTAGGTAGAAACCTGCTAGAGTATATTCTGTTTCTTAACTCAATACCTACTCTTTGGCAAATGACAAACATTCCCGCACCGAAAACCCCGATGTATGATCATGACTATTACGAGTATATCGATGGTTTATTATGCAGATTGAAATTATGCAATTCATTTTATGTAAAATGTTTAAAAAAAAACAAAAAACCGCCTTCAAAAACGCAAAAAATAACTTCTTTTAAAATTGTAGGTACCTAATAGGTTAGTCCGACTGATGTCGGCTTTTTTGTTGAAAATATTGTGGTCGCCGACTTCAGTTGGACTAACCTATTAGGTACCTACAATTTTAAAAGAAGTTATTTTTTGCGTTTTTGAAGGCGGTTTTTTGTTTTTTTTAAACATTTATTTTATTTTATACTTTTTAGTGATCATAATACGTCGTTACGTAGTCCCACTTCTTAGTTGAAATGAAACTTTAACTTATATCAAGCGCGCCGCATGCAACGCCGCGGGAAAGTCATAGTCATATTTGAACAAGTAAATATTCTTCGTTGTAGTCTCTCAACTATCTTAATCGAGATATCTTACCGTCACCCTTGAAATAGGTACCGTTGAGGAGTTCCGGTGGCCATCTGTGGTCTTCATCATCAGTTCCACTTCACCAAATCATACTTTCTGAACGCAAATGCTGGATTTGTTACTAAAAATACTAAAATCGCTATATGTTTGCCTACAATATTTGAGGAGTTCCCTCAATTCCTCACTGATCCCCTCATCAGATTCATATTTGGTGACAATGGGACCACCCCGAAAGTATACTCTATCAAACCAAAAAAAAATTTTTGAAATCGGTCGAGAATTGGCGGAGTAATCGGTGAACATACATAAAAAAAAATATACATACAGTGGAACGTATAACCTCCTCCTTTTTTGAAGTCGGTTAAAAATGATCATTAGACCATTTGTTTTCATGCTAAACACACCCCCCTGTTTCACTAGGACCCCAATAATATTAGTCTACAGTTGTAGTGAATAATCTTTCCCATAGTTTTTTGTGAATAAGTTCGTATTATCATGCTATATCAGCTGGCGTATTGAAGGGTACTGAAGCTAATTGAGAAAGCAAGATAAATACAAACTTATCCAACAAAAACCGATGAGAAAGGATTTTTCACTACATCTAGTGCCCTTAAGACAGACAACATCTTACACATTTCAAAGAGGCTTAGAGACGTCACAAAACACTAAAGAACTGGCAGTTCTCTCGCGAAAATTATTTCATACTTATTGTTTGTCGAGATAGTTTATTTGTTGTAACCCTACTCTAGTACAGTCACCAGCAATAATATATTATCCAACATTGGCCGCAAAAATATCTGACACGCTCTTATACCTCTAGTAATTAAGACGTGTCAGATATTTTTGCGCCCAATGTTGGATCATATATTATTGCTGGTGACTGTACAATCAACAGCATAAATAAGTGATCATTTATGTACCTTGTCGCTTTCAATCGTTTCACAATTTTGTATGACATTTCAAACACGACTTTAAAGTGACAAGGTACATAAATGATCACTTATTTATGATGTTGACTGTACGACATGCTCTTGCCCGGTTTAGTGTTTTTTTTTATAATACTATTTTTTTTTACCCTGCGTCAGGAGGAAGGTTGCTTCTTAATATTGTTCAATATAATAAATGTATTTAAAATAAATAACAATTAATTTTAAACCGCCGTTAAAACACGCAATAGGAATAAATACAATGATATGTATAGTACGGGTCCATATTGGTTCATATAAAATTTGTCTTCAGATTTTTCATACAAATAACGATTTGTGTCTACTCATCATTTCTCCGAAAAATTTTGCTCATACTTTTTTGTTCATACTTTTTGTCATAATTATCGCAATTCACAGTGCATTTTTTCAAAAAATTACTTTTTGAGGATTGTTTTAAATCTAACCTAACCTAACCTAATTTTATCTACACGTAAGATATTAAAGAAATTCTGAAAAGTGTACGTTTACATGAATATTGGCGTTATGAATTCAGATGAGTATGAGTTCCGAACATTAGTATAAAAAAATATTATAAAGAGTATGAAGAGTGATCATTATGATTTAAAATGGTATGAGAAAAAAAATCGGAGATGCAATTTTATATGAACTTTGGCGCACCCGTATAGTACAAACGATGGCATGAAGTTCTCGTAAATGTACTAAAACCCGCAGATATAAATACTACACACACACACATACACACACAAACTCACTATAAACTATTTTAGTTCCAATATTGTGTTTTGTCACTTTCTCACAAATTAAAATGTTATAATGAAAGACAGGGCCAAAGCATTCTTAAGCATACTTTAGCTATTGTTCGTTTATGAATTGTGCTGTGCGAGGTAGCGGAGCGATACGCGAGGAAATAACCGCCAAAAGGATTATTTAATTTTCCTAGCGTCGCTGAGCGCAGCTCTATTATTGTGGGATTATTTCCTCGCTCACCGCTCTAATAATTATCCGGGGTTTTCAAAGCGTGATAGCTTTGACACAATAATACAATATGTAATAATACAGTAGACTGATATCTAGAGTACCACTAATCAGGATAGCTATCACGAGACATAGGAATTTAGAGGGCAAAATTTTATGACAGGTAGGGAGTTCCTATATCGATAAACTCAATTATCGATGCTTTTTCCATATACTAGTGATCGCCCCCAGCATTGTATGTATTTTTTTGTAGGTATTGTTCCGAAGACGAGTGTCATAATTACTTTAAAAAAAATGTTATGCGCCTATTACCTCCACAGAAATTGAAAAGTCATTTAGCCACCTGAAATCGATTTATCAGCCAAGACGGAGACGTGTAACGCCCAAAAATTTTGAAAAAAAACTGATATTTTATTTTAACAATAGTAGATGGGACAGTAATAAGAAAAAATAATGATGAGTATAGTTACAAAAATCGTTTTGAAAAATGAAGAAAGGAATTACGTTATTATTTTGTTCAAATCAAATCAAATCAAATAAGTTTATTTGCTAGAATACAGTTATAAATTAAGGTGTTACAAAATAATGTTCACAGTGTATTCAGCCCGCATGCAAGCGTGCAAATATTTTGTTCATTTTAAATCTACTTAATATGTCAAAAAAATAAAATACAAATAAAAATACGTGTCACAATACACTAACATTAAATTTTAAATAATCTTGAACACTGTAAAAACATTTATCCATGAGGCATTTCGTCAATATGCGCTTGAAAAGGTTTCCTGTAAGCGACTTCATACTTTCTGGTAAATGGCTATAAATTTCTATGCACATGTTGTACACATTCCTACCATATATCGCCTTATTACAAGGAGGTTTGTACATTAGACACATAATTCTTTTCCTCGTTGACCTTTAGAAAATCTCACTGCGTTTTTTGAAATGGAATTGGTGGGAATTAACAAAAATACATATGTTTAATATTTACACTTATAATAAAAAAATGTTTTTACACGCAAAACTTGGAGTGATCACTAGTACATAAAACAAACATCGATAATTGAGTTTATCGATATACGAACTCCCTAACTGTCATAAAATTTTGCCCACTGGATTCCTATGTCTGGTTTTCACACAACACCGAATATTGATTGAGTTGGTTACTTTTTACTTACAGTATTCTTGCTTTAATAGCTTTCGGCTGGCTATCGCTATCACGCTTGCACTCGCAACTGACAGTATATTTGTCACTCGGGTGTCATAGAAAAACGAAGATTGCCGATCATCATCATCATCATTATCACCCTTCAATTTTTCCATTCCTGGACATAGGCCTCCTCCATTCTCTTCCATTCCTGACGGTTTTGCGCCCTCTGCATCCAGTCACGGCCTGCGTGCCGTCTGATGTCATCCACCCAGCGTTGGGGTGGCCTCCCTCGCGCTCGTGTGCTTTCGCGTGGTCTCCACTCCAATACACGTCTGGTCCAACGGCTTGCGTCCATTGCCGATCGATATTAAGAAAATGGTTACACTGTACTTTTACTGCGGTATTTTGTTTTGTTTACTTTAGTTTATCTAGTGTGTGTGCTGTGTGTGTAATCTGCAGAGATCGTAAAATGCGAGCAAAATCCATTGAAATGACGTATGACAACCAGTTAGGGTTGGCGATGGTTCTAAATCTATGAACTAAAATATTACTTAGGTACTAAAATTACACAAATAAACATTTTATTTAATGATGAAATTGAACACAATCCGAAACTCAGTCCACTGGCTGGTATATTTTTTTATTACATTTACAATTTCAAATCAAATAATTCCCAATTTAATACCTAAGTAATAATTTCCGCAAGTACAATGGCAAGACAATGCAAATAATACAATCAGATTGTCAATCATGACAAGATAATACTCGTAAACCTATAGACAATGTACTTATCAATTCTAATAAGCTTTTGTTTAATATTATAGATAAACCATGAACACTGATAGGGCAATTTATTACCATAATGATAACAAGTGCTTTCATAAGACGTATAAACACATTCCTCCATACATATTTAATTTATTACATTATATTATAAGTGACAACCCTAGCACTTCAATGAATTTTGCTCGCATTTAACGATCCCTGGTTATCTGCCGTGGTCTCACTGGATGGTTCCATCCATCCCTTTCTCTCGATTTAGTCTCGAATAACGAATGACAGGGATGGAGCTAACGTAACTTCGAACTTCGTTTTTTAAAGTAGGGCCTCAGCTCTAGCTTTAACGCCAGCATAACGCTGTTGGAACCATTTCGTGACAACCGGTCTTTTGTCTGTATTAGTATTTTGTGGCGTTGTTTGGTTGTTTGTCATGAATAAATGTTTTTTCTTTCTTTCTTTTTAGGGTTCCGTACCCAAAGGGAAAAAAAGGGGACCCTATTACTACTTAAGGCTTCACTGTCCGTCTGTCTGTCCGTCTGTCTGTCACCAGGTTGTATTTCATGAACTAGACAATTGAAATTTGTACAGAAGATGTATTTTTGTTGCCGCTATACCTAACAACAAATACTAAAAACAGAATAAAATAAATATTTAAGGGGGCTCCCATACAACAAACGTGATTTGTTTGCCGTTTTTCGCTAATGGTACGGTACCCTTCGTGCGCGAGTTCGACTCGCACTTGGCCGGTTTTTTCTTTCTTTCTATACCTCGCACAGCTCTAGTGGATACTCACCCTTATGCATATTCTCAAAAAATTCGTCTGTGATTGATATAACACACAGCCTAAACCAATAAACTGGCTCCAAATTTCGATACCCCAAGGACTTGAAATTTGTTAGGAATATTCCTTGGGTACCCTAGGGATGCATTAAGGAAGAATTTTACGAAAATAGACCCCCCACGGGATGAAATAGGGGAGTAGCGGGAAACTTAGTCTACGTGCGAAGACGCAGTTGTCGTATAATATTTGTGTATACTTATAAGGGCCGATACAGACTGACTGCAAAATGTCAGTTCGAGTGCAGTTCTGATACAATTGACGTAACTGTTCTGATACAGTTGACGTACGTCCGTCAAATGCACTCAAACTGCCATTTTGCAGGTGTTGCAGTTCAAATGCTCTGTCTGTACCGGCCCTAAGCCCGGGGCGCATTGTCGCAATCTTAAAGTTTTTTTTTAATTAACAGTAACTTTAGAGTAGAGAATGGTACTTACCATTTTTCGAAACACGTTTCAACGTATCATTGCGCAGAATTTTCGTTAAATGGAAAAACATTTCTCGCCGCATTTTTTTTGCAGTCAGATGTCTAACCTAACCTAACCTACGTATTACATTTAGGATATCCTGAAAACATCATGGTTTCAGCAGAAAATGAGAAAAACAATTCGTTCCATAAAAAACACTTATATACGAAAATGAATTATTTACAAAGGAAAACGTATAAGGGATATCTTCCAGCTAACCTTGAACGCATTTGAAGTCTTAGGTAGAGATTGTAATCTTGAGAATGCAGTCTCAGGGTCTCAGATCCCACTTACCTGAGTGCTCGTTTGCCTTCTCTAATGGCCGTATTAATAAACTCGTCTTGACTGAGATGCCCATCTCGAGAGACGTCAAAGTAAACGTCAACCCATAGAAAGCTGTCATTTTTGACGTGTCTTGTGATTGGCATCTCAACCAAGATGAGTTTATTAATACGGCCCTTAGACATAAAAAACCGGCCAAGTGCGATTCGGACTCGCGCACGAAGGGTTCTGTACCGTTATCTATACAGCATTAGACACTATACCAGTTGCCGTTATTAATATCGAGCAAAAAACGGCAAAAAAAATCACGTTTGTTGTATTAGAATTCCATTTAAATATTTATTTTATGCTGTTTTTAGTATTTGTTGTTATATCGGCAACATAAATAGGTACATCATCTGTGAAAATTTCAACTGTCTAGCTATCACGGTTCATGAGATACAGCCTGGGGACAGACAGACAGACAGTGGAGTCTTAGTAATAGGGTCCCGTTTTTACCCTTTGGGTACGGAACCCTAGAAAACACAGATACACACGGTAAATTTATAAAACCCCTCTTCTCGTGGGGGGTTAAAAATTGCCGCACTCACGTCACAGCACTTGTGTGCGATTAAATGTCAGTTCCAATTGTCATTTACTAGTACATACTTATGCAGAGGCGAGGCCAAAGCGATCTGCCCTCGTTTACGATACGACTGGCCATATCTGTAACGATACGGCTAAATTATTCAATGAAGGCCGATATTCCACGTCATCTACTCGTAATCTTACTTATTGTATTGGTTTCATATCGGTATGTTTTGTCTTTATCTCGCTTAACCAAGAAACTTTAGGGAATAAAAGGAGCTAACATATTGATATTTTCACAAACCATTTCTATACGTTTGCTCTTTTTGCATGTTTTCCTTATTCTTTGCTATTTTATCTGATAGTTGCGGAATCTTCTTCTGATCTGATAGTTCTTTTTTTCTTTTTTTATGTTGTATGATGAGACCCGTTACAAAAGTCTAGCTGTCGTCGCTTTTCTAGTTTTTCTTTGTTACTAAAGTGAAATTACGTATAATTCTATATCCGTTATGCATTTTTTTTAATATTTTCGCCTAGTATACAGGATGGCCCAGATCTTGACGTAAAAGAATAAGGTATTAGGTGTACTTTTTAACATCCTTTTCTATCCTCATTCCCCACCCTACCTTTCTGAACGTTTTAGCTTTCTGGCCACTGGATCTCATAATCGCTTGCGTTCGAGTGATAATCTTTCTCTTGCTTTCCCATCGAAAAAATCCAAAACTTATTCTAAATCCTTTTCGGTTCACGCTGTGCGGTTGTGGAATTTATTGCCTACTGAAATTAGGCAGTCTCAGTCTGTAGATTCTTTCAAATCTAGACTAAAGAAGTTCTGGCTTGACACTTGTTCTAGCAATTTCTTTTAGTGTTGTACTTATTTGGCTATTCGTTGTAATTAATTATTTTTCAATCGCTCAAAGGTTAACTGGAAGAGATCCCTTAAAGGGATAAGTTCGCCTTTGTACATCCCTGTTATATTTTTGTCTACTTTATAATTGTTATCTCTTTTGTTTGTACAATAAAGTGTTTACATACATACATACATAAATAGATAAATAAGTCTCCGTCAAAAATAAAGTTCTTGGAAGAAGCTTTTTTTGCTGACTGTACTTTTTTGTGCAAATTCAAAATCTGTTGTCAAAAACAAACTAACGAGTCCCAACACGGTGGGTCTACGTTAAGTATAGCGGAGATCCTGTCGCCACCTTCCGACTCCATCATCAGATCAGCTCTTAGATACCGTAATATTGCATTGTCATCAGATTAACACACGCGGTCTAATGTTTCACTAACGGGAATTGGTTCAAAATTTACAATACAATATACAAATACTCTTTATTGAACACCAAAAAAACAAAACACGGAACAGTACATTTTAACTACAGGTATACAACAGGCGGCCTTACCGCTTAATAGCGATCTCTTCCAGACAACCTTGGTTAAAAAAAACGGTACTGGCAGTGAATGCGTTAAAGATGTTGTACAAAAAACTCACAGGCAAAGTCTTATTATTGTTACGAGTACCTACACGAGTATTCCATTAGCAAAAATGACTTCTCTCGAAAATAGATTTCTTTCATTTTCCAAAAAAGGTTCCTTATTAAATATCCTTAAATAACTTTTAGAACCCCGTGTACCTTAAACTAAAAAGACAATTCTCTCCAATTTATATATCAATCAGCCCCTTTCACCCTAACTAATAAGCTGAATAGGGGAAGGTGGGCCAATAAGCGCCAGTTGGGGATTACATCACGCCTGAGTTCACCCTTTAGGGGCAATAAGGCGTGAAGATAATTTGAAATGCTTTAGACAGCCGCGTGTAATAGGAAAATATTTTTGATTTAGAAAATAAAATATGAATTTTCTAGAAGTTTTGTAGTTTCGGTGGCCCAGTGGTGAGTGTTGAATTGTGATCGTAAGGCAAAGAGTTCGAAAGCTTGTGTCACCATGTACCAACCAATGTTTTTTTTCTAACTTAAGTACATTACCCGATATTCTTACGATGAAGGAAAACTGTAAGGAAACCTGCACTTTCGAACATCTGAGTGTGGTAAGATAATTTTCTAAAAGACCAAGAATTAGAAAGAAATTTTATACTAATAATGATACTTATAATTAAGTTAAAAGGAAAATTATCACAGCTGAGAACTGCCTTCTTAATTCAAAAGGACGCATCTCAGTTTCATAGGTTTTGAGGAACAAAAAAAATAATCAATTTGTGGGTACGATTTTCAGAAATATGGCGGAACATTTAAACATAATGAAATACTTCAATTTAAATTTGGATTTATAGTTCGTATAATAAAAAAACGATGCGTTTTTTTTTGCTTAACATTTTGAGGTAAATTACTATGTGAATGCGCTTGTCCAAATTACGTCCAATTACGATGCAGGAATGCAGCACAGATTTTTTCATTGCGGTCCCTAAGCCAAAAAAACGCATGGCAGGCAATATGCGTACTTGACTCCTTAGTAACGTGAAGATAAGGAGTAATTGCGTAGTTTTCACACACATCGAATCACCTTACTTAGGAAATGATATATTTTTGGACACGTGTCAAATTATATTAACAAATTTTTGAAAAAAATTGCTAGCCAAGACGTTGTTTTTGGTATGTTCTTGGGATACATTAATATCCTGTCTACCAAAAAATTATAAAAAGTTAAAAATTTGTTTTCTGGACATTCTTCCTTTTGAATTAGGACAGCAGAGTAGGTATTACAAGTTAAAGAGTAAAAAATTAATAAATATCAGGGGACGATCTCACACAAATTGACCTAGTCCCAAACTAAGCTCTATACGCTTACACTATGGATATTAGACAACGATAAACATGCTTATATATAGAAATAAATATAGAAAAGACCCAAGTCTCTGACACAAATAATCGCGCTCATCACACAAATTTCCCTGATCAGGATTCAAACCCGGGACCAATAGCTTCTTAGCCAAGATCCCTAGCACTACCGACTAGGCAAACTGAGTCGTCAAAGTAATAACTAAAGTCGACCTCGCCTCCCCAACACTAATTCGCTAACTTTATTACCTTTTGTCTATTATTTGGGGCGTCTCACCCGAAATCTTATTATTCGAGCCAATTTATTATGTCTAGTAATTATCTCTTAATCCTAAGGAATACGGGAAAACACTGAACAATGATAAGGGTTGTTTCATTGTTTCAGTGTTTTCCTCAAACTAAAGGTTCGTCGAATTTCCAGGGTTGCCACGAAACGTGCGATGCTTAGGGCCGATTTTGCCAATCTACAGATAAAAGATTGAAATCTTGAGTTAGGGTCTCCCCACACCTATCGACGCGGAATCGGCTTTCGCCGAGTGTTTTGCACCACACTATTCGCATTTAGCCGACCGGCCATCTCAGCGTTTGTAAACCTACGTTCAGCAGTTTCATCCTCGGTATGGCCGGCGAGACGCCCGATCGCCTGCGATTTGCTATCGCAGCAGCAAACGTACGGTCGGCTCTCGCGTGCTTCGTACTGCCGTCGAGACGTCAGACAGCCCTCTATGTAAAAGTAATGGTCTCCCCACACCTATCGACGCTGAATAGCTGTCGCCAGCTCTAATCGGCTCTCATCATAGCTACTCAGCCGTGATTGGAACTCTTCATCCCTCGCCGGCATTGATCGGCAGTACTCGGCGATGTAAGAATGCGAACGCGTAAGGTTGGCTGCTAACAGCGTGTCGTACAGATGCAAACTGAACGAAGAAATTCCGGTCGATAGACGTCGGTTCGCGTCGGCCGAGCCGATTGATGTTTGTTTCGCTCTTATTGCGTAGACATGAAGAGTTTTTTGATCAGCTAACGCCAATTCCGCGTCGATAGGTGTGGGGAGACCCTTAATCTTCCCCTTATAATATAAGTATATTATACTGGTAGGTTAAACTAATAAACCATACTTTTTTTTTCGTACAAAATTTGATAACGTTTCTTCCCTTAAACCTAGTCCGATTACCTTACATATTATGTACATACATATTATGAAAAAGTAAGTCTGTACGTTTTGTTTTCTAAGGAAATATTTATTAATCCTCATAAAGAACTGAATCATTAAATCTTCTTTAATTTGTGATATGTTTTTATTTATTCCCTTTTGTATAGAAGATAGAATCTTTCTCTGTTTCTCAAATCAATTCTTTCTATTGTTGAGCTGGCAATTTAAAAATATATTTCAGTTCTAGATGTCCATGGAATTGTTACGCGGTCGTAACGAATGCTTTTTTCTTTTGTTATTCTAATACAAAACGCTTTTGGGCTTCGGGGTTTTATTTTAGATATTTTGAGAAGGAATTTGCCTTTAGAGATATTTGTGATACGGTCAGGGGCTATTTAAATATACTAGTTAATGTCCGCGAATTCGGTCGCGTCGAAATCGTTTATTGGGAAGAACTTCAGTAAATTCAATATTATATGTATGTAGAAAAAATACCGTATGTTTAATTGATAAATATTTAATAATAAATAATTCAGAAAGTATTTATGTCTATTTTGCTCTACTAACTTTCTTTTCCTTCATTTCAAAACTTTTAAGGTCAAACAAATGACAGAGTATTTGAAAAAAAAACATTTAAATTCCTGAAAATGGGTTTGAATAACAATATATATAACTAAATTGAAAAAAAATTGGTCTTAAGGACAATGACTATGATAATTATAGAATTGGGTTTATTTGATGTAGAAAAATATTTAAAACAATGATGTGTTGTTAGTTTTTCTGAAGAACTTGTCTTATTTTACTTTACATTTCATACATTACTCGCAAGTTGTCTTATTTATAAAGTATCTTAATAAATGGCTCTATTTTTCGTATAAGTTCCCTAAATGTGTAAGTAATAAAATACTGAATTTAAATCTCATACTTCACGAATATTCACGAATATTCATGATTCATAAGTGGTGAAAATATTGAGATGTTTGACCCGGCCGGTTCCGCGTCGAGTTTGTCCACTCGATAGTTCTCGACTTTTCAATACTTTTATAATGGTATAGTTACAATGGTGCAAAATTTTGCTTGGTTTAGTATACGAGTAGCAATAAATTTTATTTATAAACTTTGATATTAGTCAAAGTCAAAGTCAAAGTCAAAATCATTTATTGTGTGATTGCAGATGTACAATAATAAGACGTTATGGATACATTGGTTGGGCGCCTCACAATCAACCGTTTCCGGTGTACAATAATTAAAGCACTATTTATTATATCTAAAAGTTACTTATTAAATTTAGCAGCAAGTCAAGATAAATTACACGATTTTTTAAATTAAATTTAATCTAGGTCTGTTCATCCTTACTTGTCTTATATAGTAAACAACTTTCTAACCTCAAAATGAACAATTTTTTGGCTAAAACAGCTATTTTAAACAAAATAAAGCAATCGCAGACGATACATTGGCCAAGTGATGTCCAAAATGGTAACTCGATTTACTTTATTTACGATAAAAGAGCTGTTTTAGCCAAAAAAGGTTTATTTTGAGGTTAGACAGTTGTTTACTATATAAGACAAGTAAGGATGAACAGACCTTAGTTAAAACAAGTATAGCACAAATACAATTATAATATTAATTTAGGAAGGAAGGCAAAAACAAGGAGGGAGAATCATTTAGTTAGTAAATTTCAGGTAAAATTTAATTTAATTTTGGGATTAATTTAACATTGTATGCGGTTTGGTGCTCTGGGCCTCTGTTTTATCAAGTAAAACCACATTGCCGGGGACTAGGGAATGCAAATAACCGGTTTTATCCGATTTTAACCGGTTATTTTTAGACAAAAACGGTTAATAACCGGTTAACTTGCATTCCCCACCTGTGACATGTTATTGTATTTATTTGGCACACTTTGGGTACGGAACTCGTAATAAATATAATATTTAATTGATGCAGTTTTAAAAATTGCCCATGACGAAACACTATATATGAAAGAACACCTTCCACAGCTAAGTTGATTAAAAAAGTCCTTTTATCTGACTTTGTTACCTTTTCGATACAGAAATTTAATGTGAACAGCAAAATAATTGTAGGCGCGTATCTAAATTTAATGTAAGAAAGCTATTTTCATCATTAGATACTTATATTATACGTACGTAGTTGATAATTATGTTCTCAGGGTTGGCAACGCATTTACGGTCTTGCATTGCAGTCTTAAGGTTCATTTTGAGAATGCAAATGTCTAATAGATCCCACTTACCATCAGGTGGCCTGCGCCGGTATTTTAGGCGGTAAAAACCATATCGTTTTTGACCTGTTGTCGTATTGTCAACGTTTTGATAGCTCTTATTTACTTAACAGTAAGGGCGGCCCAGTTAAAAACAATTCCATCCATAACAGGTCATTATACGATATCGTTTTTGGGTGAATCAACTTTTAAGGTACTCCTTTTCTTTTGCGGTATTAAAACTTTCCTGGTGACTTATGATTAATAATAATATATGAATATTAAAATCAGGCCACCAAATTTACAGACCTTACACGTTAAACACCTGAAATACTTTTTAATCTTCAAAAAAAGCTGGTAACTCGGGAAAAAATGCTCATTTTCCATACAAAACCTAGGGACAATCGTCCTCTGCGTTACCACCTATATTATTATTTAAAAGTGTGCAATTTAAAATCAAATCTTTTCAAATATAAGCCTATTTGTCTGATTTAATATGCGTCTCAGCCACGTCGTTAGAAAATATATAGTTTTTCTGTCTATCTCTCTCTCTCTCTTGATGTGCCTCTCCGACTAGCGGAGGTTGGCATTCAGCTCCGAAAACTTTTCTCTGTCTCTCGCGAGGCGAAACAGATGGCCAGCCCTCGTGACACCAGTCCACTCCCGGAGATTCCTCAACCATGATCTCTTCCGGCGGCCTACATCTCTTTTGCCAGCGACCTCTCCCATCATTATCAGTTGTAAGAGGTTGTATCTGTCATGCCGTAGTACATGGCCAAGATATGCAACCTTTCTTTGGCGGATGTTATCCTAAAGACAACGCTTCATGTTGACACGTAGTACTTCTTGATTCGTCACCTTCGATAGTTTTTCTACAAACATATAATTTGTGAAACATGATTAAAAAAAAAAGAGATAAAAGATAAAAGAAATTTATTCAGTAAGTAGGCCGCACGGGCACTTTTACACGTCAAGAATCTACCAGCGCTTCCCAAGAGAAGACCACTGCCGAGAAGAAACGCCGCAAGAAACTCAGCAGTCAGTCATTTTTTAAACATATTTCTTATTACAATGGTACTACTTAGTCTAGCATTATATAAAGCTATAAATATTAAATTAAATATAGTATCAAATAACATGCGTAGTTCAGCAGGAAAACATGCCAATTAAGAATCTTACGGGAGAGATAGAGAAAAAAAAAAAAAAACTTATGTGTATATAAGATGGTGCGAGACGACCACATAAAAGTTTCGATATGTTTCCCTACATCAACGGTGTCCCCTAGATGTCGAAAACTGGGGAGTAGGTAGGTACCTTAAAAGTTGATTCATCCTTTTACTTCCTAGGATAGAGGCCATGTGTGCTCGTTTACCTTCTCCATCGGAAATTTAACGTTAACCTTAACGTCTATAAAGGGTAAAAGTTTATGCTCGGGGAACAAATATCTACGGCACTGTAAACAAACCAAACTCTGCAAAATATGAAGTTGTTCGCGGTTTGCGTGAGAGCAGTTCAAATAGAACTCGTATAACTTGAAAGGGTTCCGTTATAAGGGTTCCGTATATTGACGAGCTCATCAGGGAATAACCGACGATGTTATGTTATCCTGTTATGTATGAAATTATCTACAGGTTTCCTGTCCCATGATAATAAAACATATGATTCAGGAACGCTATTTTGTCCTCTGATTCGTGCATGAATCAACTGTGCTCAAATTTGGATATAACTTTACATTGCTCTTGTATGGGGACAGGGAAGTTGTTAATCATTTCGTGCGGTTTTTGTTATGACTTCATACACAAACATACATAAACTCACGCGTGGCACACTTTATACCACGTTGTGACGTCACCAGCCCCCACTCCCGAACTTTGATGCGCGTTATATGTGTCAATTTTAATTGATTTGAAAAAGCAAACAATACGTGGATACGTTATCGCGGTGGATGCGAAAAGCACAAGATCGGTCTGAGTGGAGAGCCTTTGGGGAGGCCTATGTCCAGCAGTGGACGTCTTTCGGCTGACATGATGACGTGCTCAATATTTTTTTGATAATCTTACTGACGGACTAGTTAGAATTATATATTTTTTCCCCAGGACACACCCCTATTAGGCTAAGATGTTTACCAGTGTTATGCCTCAGATGTTATGACGAAAAGATGGCAAAAAAGCGATACAGACCACTGGGATCTGAGATCCATATTTTGCAATCTCAACACTAAAATCTAAAGACTAGGTATCCTAAGACCTCAAATGCATTGCCAACCCTGAGGACTAAGACGGAATGCCTTAGTTAGTAATTTCACCGGTTGTCTTATCCGCACGTCAGAACACAACAATGCGAACACTGCTGCTTTGTGATAGGTTAAAGGATAAGCTAGTGATAGCAATCCGAACGGACCCTGCACAATGTCCTACCAGCACTTTTTTTTAAACTTTTACAAACTAACGTCTGCCCGCGACTTCGTCCGCGTAGATTTCGATTATCGTTATTACCTCGAGGACTTTTTTTCCGGGATAAAGACTATCCTACGTCCTTTTCCAGGACCTAACCTACATGTGTGCCAAGTTTCATCCTGATCCGTTCAGTGGTTGAAGCGGGATTGAGTAACAAACATCCAAACATCCATACATCCAAACTTCCATCCAATATTAGTAAGTTAAGTACTAATGGCGGTCTTAAGGCATCTACCAACCAAACAACTCGTCAAATAGAAATAAGTCAACGTACCAAATTCCGCTATCTGAGGACGGCCATGGAAAACTTTTGCGTTTTTTTATTTTATTATTATTGTTTTTTTTCTCTAGGTTTTTTATTATTTTGCAATCATTCCTTGTTTTCAAATAATTATGTGTGTGTAACCTTCCGTGGTTTTACCGGATGGTTCCAACTGAAGACCAGCGCTGACTTTAATGCCAGCATTACGCTGAGTTGGGACCATTTCGTGGCTACTTCCTTCTTGTACGTGTTAATCTGTTCTTTTTTTATGTATGTCACGAATAAATGATTTTTCTTTCTTTCTTTCTTTTCAAATTAACCATACTATAAAAAAACCCGCGGTAAAAAGTATCCTATGTGTTGCTAGGATAAGGACTATTTCAATGCCAAATTTCATCCAAATTCGTTTAGCCGTTTAAACACCAACATCTAAACATCCATTTATACTAAATTTTACAACCTACAGAGGCTTAATTTATAACCCTTTCATACATAATCGCACCATAAACCTACATAAGTAAAAACATGCTTTGTCACTTTCTGTCAAATGAAAATATAACAAGCAAGCATACTTTAGCTATTATGCGAGTATACACACTACAGTATCCTACCGCTGCGTTATTGAGATTAACCCGCCTAAAGCTCTTAACACTTTCAATGCCTAACATCTCGATTTCCATACAAACTCGACGCTGTATCGTGCTTTAGGCGCTGTTTAACCCTATTGGGGGTAAATTGAGCCTGTTATGCATAAAATGCATAAAATGCATATTGCATGAGATTATTTTGATCCTCGATAAAAGTTTAAAGCTGTTCTCAGTTAAAGCAAATTTTACTATGGTTATATCCTCGTAAGGCCCAGGTTGCAGTAGGATGTACATTACCAAGGCAATTTAATTTGAACTGTATTGCAATAAGAATAAAGTTAATTTTTCTTTCTTTATAAATCGAATATGGCATTATCGAACAAACGTAATTGAACTTTATTGCCTTGTTGGTAGATTCAAAGTCCCACTGACAAAAACTGGCGGTTTGTAGTATGGTGGGCCTTACGAGGATAAATAAGGTTTATTTACTGAAAGCTAGGACAAACAAACGAACATATTAGATGGACTTGCACGAAAATGTAACACTGGGTGAAGACACTAACTCGAGTTAGTAAACGTCAGATTCATAAGAAAACTGTCATTTTAACTCGAGTTAATGTCTTAACCCAGTGTTGAATTTTTCATGCAAGACCTAAGGTATTTCTAATAATTCAAAATATCAGAGTTTGTATGTTTGGATGTGGATGTTTCAATTACGCCTAAACGGCTTAAGTAAAATTAAATTTGACATCCTAGACTGAAACGTCATCATCATCATCATGTCAGCCAAACACGTCCACTGCAGGACATAGGCCTCCCCCAAGGATCGCCACAACGATCGGTCACGTGCTACCTGCATCCACCGGGTTCCCGCATGACTGACACATGATACTTTTTAATTTGGAAAATTTAATAGTTCCCAATGTAAAAACGACAAATGACTTTTACGCGGGCGTAGTCGGGGGCAAAAGCTAGTATTAATAATAAAAAAAACAAATGAACCTATGTCGTTAGCTAAGCTCTAGGCTTGAACTAAGAGTACTAGACAAGAGTGTCGGTGGCCACAAGTACATTGCGTCGTTGCAATAGCTCTCGCCTCAAACGTGAAAAGCAAATCGTCAATGTACTTCTACTGACATGCTTTTACTGGACCAATGTAAATCAGCCATTAGGGATCGACGTGGTCGTAAGGTACCTAACAGCTGAGTGTCACATACATACATACATCAATCTATATATATAAAAGGCAAACCTAACTGACTGACATCAACGCACAGCCGAAACTATTGTACCTAGAAACTTGAAATTTGTTACAGGGGTTCCTTTCATGATGTAAGTGAGCACTAAGAAAGGACTTTCCGAAAATCGACCCCCAACGGGAAGAAATAGAGAGTAGCGGGAAACTAACTCTACGCGTACGAAGTCGCGGGCGTCTTTTAGTACATACATAAACTCACGCCCTCATTCTCAGAGTGGGGGTAGGCAGAGCTACAAAATTACCAACAACTCTGAAAAAAAATGATAATTCTGTACCCACATTTTGCACAATTAGACTAAGTTTACCAGCGTATTAGTGACAGGTTGCAAGCGCATCGCCTAACAGTACTACAAGCCTTTATTCCCTTAGTCGACTCTTACGACATCCACGGGAAGACATGGAGTGACACTATTCTTACCCGGCGACCACACGGGGCAGCTGAGTGTGATCCTAAAGGAGTCGAATTGTATCCGAAAAGGCCCACGTGTAAGATAAGATAAGATAGATACAATTAAAAATTCAAACTAAACGTATTTAAATTAAAATTAAACTAAGCTACTCAAATATTAAAGATATAAATAATAATCACCACTATAAAAAGAACGACCCCTCTAGCAGGTCCGCTCGCGGCATGGTCCCCATGACACTGGCTGCATTACCTCTCTGGATAGCTAGCCCAATCCTTTGGGACAGGTAAGCACCAGCTCTAGGATCTCCGGAGGTTTCTATGAGCCGAGAGGACAGGGCGTTAACAAAGCTTTTCATATCAGCTGACCAAGGTCCCATGGTTTCCACTGCATGCGCCACAAATTCGTAATTATTTAATAATTACATATTAATTGCGAAATATAACATAAAGTTGTCCGATAGATACTAAACAACGATAAAAATACAAACATGGGTATTAGAGTCGTCAAGTTATTTTTTTTAAATTGTGATGAATCAAACCCATAAACGCTAGTTTTAATTATATTGATATAGGTCGAGTCTTTAAAATATTAAGAAAATAGCTGCACTGAACACTAGAGTAAGATCAATAGTACAGGACAGTACTATAAGCCGATTACCGGGTACGGCCAGCAAAGAAAGCAGGTCGACAACTAGGTATTAAAAAAACATACACATTCGATATTAATTATATCGCTTCATTTTCGACTCAAATGGTGCAAAATACATCTTAGCAAGCAAGTCAATAAAGTTTTTTTTTTTAACTTATTGTAACGCAGTATTTATATAGAATAGGAAGATATATGAAAATTTAAATACGTGAGCTATTACGATTTTTGAACAATAATACTATTACCACTATAACAACAAATAATATAAAGAAAATAAATACCATAAAAATATCATACGGAACCCTTCGTGTGCCTTGTTTCCTGGTTTTTTTTTGTTACCTCAGACCTCCATTATTTATAAGTATATAAATGATTTGGATATTCATATTTGACTTCCAAATTGGACCCATTTCTGTCAAAGCGCAACGTAGCTTTAATGATGATGGAGTGCACTTGAGGATTTGACGGAGCTCTTGAATAAATAAAGGCACATACTCGTGCAGGGTGTAAAAAACGTACGCCACATGGACGGCGACTACCTTAAATATTGGAAATAGCAAGTTCTATGCAAAGGAGACTGAGGGTGATGGAACCAGTAATGGACAAGGCACCAGTAATGGACACTTGATTTTTATTTTACAGAAGATAAGGTTATTCATTTGTTTTGCAACAATCAATTTAGGACCGTCCGAAATTTGAATTTAGAGTAAAGTGTCCATTACTGGTGCCTGTCAGTTTAAAGTGTCCATCATTGGTGCCGTCACCCTACTTTTATTTTTGTAAAAAAATACTGCATTATTGGATTTTTGAATCGAACTGGTAGAATATGACAAAACAATAAAGTCGTGTTTTATAATACAGATCGAAAGGGTTATTGATAGTGATCATTTATGTCTATAACACATACACCTTTAAATTAAATAAAGACCATACAAAAACCCTTCTTTATCATTTTGTCATATTCGACCAGTTCGATTCCCGAATTACGATAAATGCAGTAATTATTGATTTCAAAAATAAAAGTAAGTCTCTTTTGCGGAGAATGTGCTATTTCCAATATTTAAGGTAGTTGCCGTTTGTGGCGTTCGTTTTTTCCACCCTGTACACCTATAGTGATTTTGATTTGTTCTAAAGTACGCATTAACGTTCCGAAGACGTCATTTGTTTTTTTTTTAATTAATGTAAAAGGCGAACTAGCACGCTGATGGTAAGTAGGATCTGAGACCCAAAGAAAATTGCATTCTCAAGACTACAATCTTGAGACTGCAATCCTAAAACCTCTGAGGACTAAGATGGAATGCCAGTGTTAGAAATTTCGCCAGTTTTTTTTATCCCCACACTGGAACATAACAATGCGAACACTGCTGCTTGACGGTGGGTTTAAGGATAAGATGGTGGTAGCGATCCGGACGGACCCTGTACATCCTACTACCACTAAATAAAACTGATAATAAAGACCATGGATGACCATCAGTACAAAGGAATGACACCACAAGGGTTCCTTCTTTACCATTAAGCTATTGTTGAATTTAGCTTGAGTTATATTTAATCAAATTTACTCGCTCGACCTCGGATAACTCCATGCAAAAGGACAACGGAATTTGCGTCTTTTTTCAAACAAATTAAGTTTTAAATTCGCATACCAAATTCCAAGGACATTTCCGAGTTTGAAGTTAAGCGACTCAATTATTTATTTAGCTTTTGCTGTTGGCTGTACCGCTAAGTATTAGCCTACTTAATATAGTTCAACAGTGCATTTACAGCTTAAATTAATTGGTTTCAGTTGCCGAGCTCAACTCAAATGGGATTCAAACGTGAGTATTATACAATAGTTATTTTTCTACTCGCGTACTATAAACCGCTAATATTTATATCGATAATGATACGTGAAAACGATTATATAATGAGCGTAGCCATGGTAATAAGAGTTCTATAATAATTATTATAGCATTGTTATTACCATGGTTACGGTCATTCCGGATATCAATCTTGGCGTTTAGTGAAGACTTGACATCCTAATTTGTATACTAAACCGTTAAAAATATTTCAATACCAATTAAAAATACGTACCTACACTAAAAAGAAAAATAAATTTTGAAACTAATTTTGAGACATTATCAAATTACTAAATATAGATGATTAATATCCATCGCTTTGTTATTTGGTTACCATGGTTACGTTCAATATGGATACCAACAAAATGGCGTTCCATTAGGCATTCTAATTTTTATTATAAATTGTCAGAACTGGTTTATTAACTATTAAAATTGGCATGAAATCTGTAAACATAATTATAACAATAAAATTCACAAACTATTAACGCCAATCGGAATAGTTAAAATTACTTTGCTGACATGTAAATGTAGCAGAAAAATCGAGGAAAGTATACAAGAAAAGTAAGCGATTATTTATTCTTGTCATTTTAAGCTTGTAGAAAAAGTTATGTATGCAACGGTACATAATTAGCTCTTAAGGTACTCGTGCCTGTAATTAGAGCGCTCGCAAGCTCGCGCTCTAACCTCACCACTCGTACCTTAAGAAGCATCATTATGTACCAGTTACATAAATAACTATTATGCAACTGTTACATAATGAAGGTTCTTATGCTAGGCGTGGCGAAGTACCCAAGACGGTTCTACCCAAGTAAAAGTTTGGTCGTATAAAGTTAGCGACAACGTTTTCGTTACAACCTAAGGTTGGACCGTTTTGGTTATTTAGCAATCGTGTTAACGTGTATATGACGCGAAAAGGGCAACAATTATAAAACTATGATTCTTATAGTGGACGAGTTAAGATCGTGTCAATGAGTACTAGGAAGGTAAGAGACATATTAAACATATCCTAGAAAAGATGGGCCTTTATGACGACACAGATTGTAGAATGTGCGGGGAAAAGGTGGAAACAATGAAACACTTATTGTGTGAATGTGATGCCCTCGCCGGGGAGTGAGAATGAAAATCCTCGTTTGTGGCTACCCAGAACCAAGTGACTTCAAGGCACTGCCATTGCACTCAACTGTCCGCTTTCTGGAAGGGATGGAGGTTGCATTGGACTAAGCGCTAAAAAGGGGTAATTACACAAAAGATTCCATAGGGTCGAAGTGTATACGTAAGGACCCCACTAACTAAAATAAGATAAGATAAGAGTCATATTAATGCGTCGCGTCATAGAAAATTCATTTCAAACGTGACTTGAGACTAGCCAGGCAACATGAATTTATAGTCTGTTCTGAAATTGCCAAGGATGTAAACAAAATTGTACTATATGACCCAACCTCAAATATTCATCAAGTTTTTATTTAAAATAACGTATAACTAACAGTCATTTCATTTTAAACTTAATATTAAAGTAATGTACGAGTGTATAGGTTATAGGTTGTGGCGGGCTGTTTTCCGCAACTCGACGACTTAAATGTGCGCCTATTTTGCGTGAGAGGGTGTGTGACACTACTCCTGCCAACCCAGTTCCACCAGGAAGCCTAGCAGACCCTTGACGTTGCCGACGACTTCTGGTAGCGACCTCGGTACCAGTCCGAGGTGTCGCGCCCGGTATGTTGCCACCTCTGAGCACTCCATGATGACGTGGGCCGCGGTTTCTTCCGCTGCCATGCAGGCTCTGCACAGGGGGCTGTCTGTAACACCTAAAGTATGTAAGTGTTTGTTGAATAGGGCATGGCCGGTTATTGCCCCAGTTACGAGTCTAAGTTGAGTCCTTTTCAACTTCCGTAGTTTCCGTGACCATCCGGGATTTATTGTCGGGAGGGCTTCTTCGGCCTGCCTGCAGGTGCTTAGGTTGCTCCAGTATCGTTGGTGTTCTACCTTGGTTAAGCGTCGCAGTTTGTTACGCAGCCATCCGAACGGGAGAGGCAATATGGGCGAGTGTATAAATCATTGCAAACACCTCACTTTATCTTAAAAAGTACGTGATTATCGAGTAATTGGCGATTGTGAATTGGTTCGTTTGGTTGTGTTTACATCTTTACCAATTTCAATTGACACAAACTTTATTAACACATTATTTTTTGCGCACTATACTCGTACTACATACTTCACAATAGTTATTTGTTATACAATGGGGGAAAGTTGTATTTTACCTGCGAGTGTTCAAATGAAACACGAGCTAGCGAAAGGATTCTATGATTGACCACGAGCGAAGAAACAACAAAAACAGAATCCTGAGCGTATCGAGTGTTTCAACACACGAGACGTAAAATAACTTTTCACCCGTGTATAACACAAAACTTTTCACCTCACTACAGCGAGGAAGATAAGAAAAAGGGTTCGTACTATCAATTATCATTTTGCACGGTTTCCCGTAATTCCACAGGTGTTAATACGTCTTGGTACTCGAATAACTCATTTTTAATAACAAAACAAACTAGAAAAACATGCGAATATTTAACTTTGACGGCTTAATTGAAAAGTTTTGTCTTAAGTTTTTTTTATTATATCGGATGTTTTTTGTTCGCACATCGACTTACTTGGAATGTTAGAACGTTTTATCCGTTTTTACAACAAGAATGAAGGTTAATGTTAAATGCTGATATTTATGAATTAAAATAAAGTTGTAAGACTGTATTTAGAGTTTTTTACTCGATGCAATTCATTAGTTGTGATGTTATTAATTCAGCACTTTTAACGTTTTACGTTTTGTTAGCTGTCAAATATCAAACAAACAAAAAGGGCTTTCCGTGCTAGTGAGATGAAAACGAATTTGATCCTATTCTCGATTCTGCACAATTTTTGATTTCACACAGCAGTTCCGATCGCTACCACAGCTTTATCCTTCAACCGAACAGCTAAGCAGCTGTGTTCGCATTGTTGTGTTCCGATGTGGGGATAAAACGGCCGGTGAAATTACTAACATAGAGGCATTCCATCAAGGTTGCAGTCTTTAGATTGTAATCTCGGGAATACAAATTTATATGGATCACAGATCTTACCATCTGGGGCACGTTTTATAAAGCTTGCGTGATCGTTCGCCTTAAACATAGTTTTTCCTCAAAATCTTTTTTTACACAATCACATTTCTTCCCATTCGTGATTCTGCACAATTTTGATTCCACACAGCAGTTTTTGATCACATTCGCTATTTTTCATAAAGATTCGAACTACAACCACAATATAAATCTCCACACTAATTCAATATGTCCACGAAAATATTCCCGAAAGAGTTCGCGTAAGTAATAACTTAATTACCGAAGTCTGAGAGCGTTCCTAAGAGGAAACATAAATAAAACTACGAATAAGGAGTATTCCCAATGGACGGGATTGGTATCTGCGAGTAGCATATGAGGCAAAGTTACGTACCTACCTTTAACAGCGTCGGTGGCCTAGTGGCTTAGGGGGTCGACTCGTGATCGTAAGTTTCCGAGTTCAAACCCCCGCGGTCACCATGTACCCATTGACTTTTTCTCAAACATGCAATGAAATATTGATGTTATGTTCCTTATAATAGGCTGCGAAGTATGACGTTTCAAGTGCGGCTAGGACAAGAGGTCGTTAATGGAATTTCATACAATTCGTGCAGGCCTAAGGCCGGCAAAGTCCTCTTTTTTAATTTCCATTTCACATAAATTTGTGGCACAGGCATCATGAAATTCTGCCATTAAGCGTATTAAAAAAATTTAACATTGATTTTTTTTTTTGTTTATGTCATTGCATGTTTGAAAAAAACGCTATACATACCTCGGCGGGAAATAAGGGGTTGCCCGCCTCAGACCTATCCTGCCTCCCTTTTTGTCCCGGCCTCTGTAGTAATGTACTATTTCTAACTCAAGTACATTACCCGATGCTCTTACGTTAAATGAAAAACATCGTGTGGAAACCTGCACATTTGAATAGCTGAGTGTGTAAAAGGGTATTTGTGCAAAAGATCCTAAAAGGGTCCGAAGTGCATCCGAGAGCCCATCTGTAAGATAAGATAGGAGCGATAAGCCGAACTGCGCCTCTATTCAACACGGTTAAAACAATCTCGTATTTGATCTGTTATCGTATTGTCAACGTTTTGATAGCTCTTATTTTCTTGACAGTAATGGCGGCTGACGTCATAACAATACCATAACAGGCAAACTACGATATCGTTTTTACCGCCTAGAATAGAGGCGCTGTTATCGTATTGTCAACGTTTTGATAGCTCTTATTTTCTTGACAGTAATGACGGCTGACGTCATAACAATACCATAACAGGTAAACTACGATATCGTTTTTACCGCCTAGAATACCGGCCCTTAGGGCCCTGCCAAGATGCATTGCGCTAACTAGCGTTTCTATTCGATTCGTTTTTTTAAACCAATCGCGTAACTGGTAGATGACGTGATACGAAAAGTCACGTGATCTACCAGTGACGCGATTGGTTTAAATACGAAACGAATAGAAACGCTAGTTAGCGCAATGCATCTTGGCTGGGCCCTCTGCTTAGCTCCGAAGCCTGCAATCAAATTAAAATATAACTATTAAATAGATAGAGATAGATTGAAGACGCGCTGGCCTAGTTGGTAGTGACCCTACCTACGAAGCTAGCGGTCCTGGGTTCAAATCCCGATTAAGGCAGATATTTGTGCGATGAGCGCGAATATTTGTTTCTGAGTCATGGATGCTTTCTATGTATTTAAGTATGTATTTCTCTATATGAGTATTAATATCGTTGTCTAGTACCCATAGTACAAGCCTTGAGCTTAGTTTGGGACTAGGTCAATTGGTGTGACATTGTCCCCTGATATTTATTTATGGTGACCCCCGCCTCTTATGGCTGGTTTACATTGGTCCAGCAAAAGCATGTCAGTAGAAATACATTGCGTCGTTACAATAGTTCCCGCCTCAAACGTGAAAACCAACTCGTCAATGTACTTCTACTGGGATGCTTTTGCTTGACTAATGTAAATGAGCCATTAGAGCTGATATCTCATAAACAGCGTAATCGTTTTTTTTGAAATCTAAAATAACCATCCCAATCTAATAGCGTTCCTAAAAAAAACCGCACGCAAATTGGTTCATCGTTGTGATTTAAAAAAAAACAAGTGATAATGTTACACCAATTGACCTAGTCCCAAACTAAGCTCTAGGCTTGTACTATGGCTACTAGACAACGATATAAATACTTATATAGAGAAATATATACATAGAAAACCTCCATGATTCAGGAGCACATATTCCCGCTGATCACACAATATCTGCCCTTACCGGGATTTGAACCCAGGACCGCTAGCTTCTTAGGCAGGGTCACTACCAACTAGGCCATCACGTCATCGTAATGTTGAACCATGCTCAATTACAGCTTCTCAGTACCGAGTCTCTGAGTCAAACAAGACAGACGGACAAGGCGAAACTATAACGATTCCTTATTGACAGTGATCGGAATGGGTAGAGTATACTCGTATTTACCTAAAGTTTGCAAAAGGACATAATATAGAGTGGATACAATCGGGTGAAATATTAATTTATTTTTATTGAATTCCGGATTTCAGGTAATTTACTGGTTCTAGTAAATGTAGTCGCACGGAAGTGTCTAGTTTTTGTCTCTGTTCTACGAAGTTTAGGTAAATATGCTCAACCTATTAACTAGATACTTAAAAGAAATGAGTAACAGGCCCCTTTTATCACAAACTTACATAAAATATAAAATACTGTTAGTAAATATTATGTATATTTAACATTAAAAATACCGGTAATCCAGATTTCAATAAAAATAAATTCATATTTCATCCGGTTGTAACCACTCTATATTATGTCCTTTTGCGAACTTTAGGTAAATAACCTACCTATTCCGATCACTGGTTATTGACTACGGAACCCTAAAAAGCTTGCCGCAGCACTGTAATCCTTTAAACCCACATCTGTGATGTCCAAAACCCTTCTTAATGATACTACTTGTTTACGAATTCTGCACAAACTCCTTGCCACAAAACTTTTGTCATTAACACTTTTGTCCTCGCGTACCCAGCGGTACAGCCGAGCGCGAAATTGAAAAGAGTAAAAAGGCATCCGGCCTATAATTGCGCATGTTTCGTTCTTGACTGTGAAATGCCTCGTTTACACCATCTAAGTACTTGTTACTAGTTAACCCCAGGTTTTGTAAGAAAAATGTGCATTACCAATATTTTAGGTTAGGCATTAAACAAGCTGGATCTTTGAATTTAACAACCTTATTATAATACCTTACCAACCAACCTACCACCAACCTTATTATACGGCTTGGCAAGCGTAGCGTAGGACGCCCTCCAGCCAGATGGACCGACGACCTGAAAAAAGTGGCTGGTGGTGACTGGATGGCGAAACGGGAGATCGGGCCTTGTAGCGAACCCTGGGGGAGGCTTACGTCCAGCAGTGGACTGCAATAGGCTGAAATGATGATGATGATGATGATTATAATACCACTTGAGTGCTCGTGCAAATTTGATCGCCCTTATTTATAAGCGAATAAGCGCTATGACTCGCAACTAGCACATAGCACATGAGCGGATATAGGACGCCCGCGACTTTGTATGCGTAGAGTAAGATTCCAGCTTAAACCCCTATTTCTTGACATTGTACATTGGGGGATAGATTTTCGAAAGATCAATATTATTTAAGATATTTTATTTTATTACATTCATTTTTAGTGCCGCCCTAAGTTGCCTAATTAATATTCCGTCCAAAACCATTCCAATGATTTAAGCTGTGAGTTTTCCGTCGATCAATCACGGAAGTAAAGAAGATAGAAAAAATAATAGAAGATTAATACATTATTATTAACCATAGGATAACGGTTAAGTTTAATAATTACAAAAAAAAGTAGTCCCTTACATGTTACTCAACTTTTATCATAATGTACTTATGTCAAGTACTAAACACATGTAAACTCTGCACAATAAACTCCTTGTCTATGTCCTTTTCTAACTAGTCTGTAAAGAAAGAGAGGCAATGCGCAAGTGAGGAAAATGTAATTTGTGTGAGATGTAAATATAAATTGTATTCTATATTGCCTCTTTGAAGTAATCAATTGGCTTTTTGTTAACAAGGGGGATTGTTTGTTGGATAATGTCACGGGATAATGTTAAGGGGACGTCAGAGTTAAGTTTTTACACCGGTTGTTGCCCGCGACTCTGTCCACGTAGACATCTATACTATAATATTATAAAGCTGAAGAGTTTGTTTGCTTGAACGCGCTAATCTCAGGAGCTACTGGAAAAATTATTCAGAGTTAGATAAGTAGCCCATTTATCGAGGAAGGCTATATATCATTACAGCGGAGCACCACTGAAGAATGTTCAACCTTCTACGTAAACAAAGTCGCGGGTTAAAGTTAGCGTTAGCCCAAAGTAACTATTCCATGGGGACGAAGTCGCGGGCGGAAGATAGTCGTTTATAATAATAAATAGGTAATAATAAATGGCAGGAACAATGTCACACCAATTGACCTAGTCCCAAACTAAGCTCTAGGCTTGTACTATGGGTACTAGACAACGATATAAATACTTATATAGTTAGAGAAATATATACTTAAATACATAGGAAACATCCATTACTCAGGAACAAATATTCGCGCTCATCACACAAACATCTGCCCACCCTTGGCCTAACTACGGTTATATAAAGTCATAACTTCATTATTTCACTCGCTTCTGTCAATTCAGGGTGGAATTTAGTTTTTAGCAAACGAAGGCATATCAAATAAATGGGTGACAAAGGGCTTAATAAAACCTTAATAAAATTAACTTAATTTTATTGTCTTTAAGAGTATTTCTACATTAAGTACACGTTTCTTCCATGATTCATTTACATACGTATCACATTTTTTTTTAATTTTACGCTATAATTTTTTTCTATCGTTAAAGTTCTTTATTCTTTAATTTAGGCATAATATAATGCACCTATGAATGTCAAAAAAGCACCACGTTCCGAACACCGGTTCGAAAAAACAGTCTCTCCGTCCAAATAAACCAATAATTTTTTAATCATTTTACACTCTTAAATTAAATAATACTTATAAATAAATTATAATTATATAGTATACTTGTTCATTAAAAAAAAAATATTAATCGAGTTAGTACGGGAATTACTATTTTCATCCCAAAATCATAATTATAAGTTTTTGCAACTATATCATGCGTTCAGAAATTGCATCATATATTCGATAAATTGACGTCATCATATAAATAAAATAAATTGTTTACAAAAGCAATCTAGATAATAATATAAAAACACTAATTCAAAATCGATACCATGTCACTGTTGGCTGGAATCCAACTCTTTTCCTATAAATTCGTGCCAAGTTTTGTTGAAAAACAATTATTACAATACTTTCTTTTTCGCAATTTTTTAAACCTCATAAAAATGGAAAACCCAGCGCAGTCTTTAAAATATTTTTTGCCAAAATAATGCTAGTCACTAAGCCGATATATCACTTTTTGATCACTGGAAAAAACACACTTATTGACATTCAACAAACATATAATCTAGGCAAACATTACCAGATATAAACGCTTAGTACCAACGTCACATTCACTCATTAAAAAAAAAAACAATTCAATGTTTCCCTTCATTTTCATATTCTGACTTATCTACATTCATGACTTCCCAGTAAGATGGAGGTGAATCTACACCAGGTCCAGCCTGGGCAGCCTGGTCTTCCAAACCATCTAAGTTTATATCATCTAACTCCACAATCCCTGAACAGTCTCCAAAACGACCCTCACCTATTACTATCGGTATGAGCACACTCGGATTTCTGTGGGGGAAACACAATTCAACAATCACTTGTAGAAAATACTCTTTTTTAATAATCTTGCAGTGTTGGATGGAATAAAGCTCAGGAAGCGTTGGTACTATACATGAGCACTTTTCGATAAGGTTCGGAGACACGCCTGGGATTCTTACAGTGCAACCGTATATGGTTTTCTCATCAAGTTTCGTTTTGGAACCGAAGAATCCAGTCGATTGATACGACGTCTTGCATATCAGTTTAATTTTTATGAAGGATATTTCTGTGTCAGTATCATTATTAACTATTAGTTCCAGGTGCGCGTTCTCTCCAGGCATTAGGAATGATTTTGCGATTTCTGCTTTAAGGTTAATTATATGTTCTTTGGAGGCAAACATTTTGAACAAAGTTTTCTGTAGGCCGTAGGTTACTGGCTGCAGTGGCGCGGTAGGATTAACATTACCGTAAACAGTGATACGTTTCTCGAATTTTCTCGTAAAGCTAAAGAAGCTAGCTTTCTCAAATTTCGCTCTCATGTGATATTCTATCTTACTATACTTGTCTTGAAAACTTGGAGGTATCTCGAACGGCAATACAAACTGGAAAGTGAATTCATATGCCCCAGCTGGTAAAGTCACTGTGTCTTCCGGCCTTTTTTGATCCAGAATGTTTAAATGCATAGCCAGAAATGTTTCACTCCCGGAGTAGGTATGTCGATGTTTGCCGTCGCTCTCTGACCATTCGCATTCTGCCTTACCAATAAGGGATAGAATTGCTGTTTGGTATTCCGTTGGTTCGTCGATGGCGTAGCTGAGGATGCCTGTCACTGGTTCTCCAGCTCTGTGAACTCCTTCCCGAGGTTTTCTGATAAGTATTCGACAGGAAACTCCCATGTTTTGATTAGATAAAGCAACGAACGCGCGCGTACCAAACAATGGCTGGTTGCGTACTAAAGATACCAAGAAAATAACCTCAAACACATTATAAACCGAACATTCTGTTTTGAACTTTGTGAACGCATGTTAAGCTACCATTTGCAATGCTATTGCTGTTGGATTTATTACATTTTATCTTTACACGCAAAGTACCGCGTAATGTTAAGATAACGTTCAAAACGAGTTATTATACATTCGAAAGAGAGACTTGTTTTTAACTGATAAGGTGTAGTTATATTTGTCTGGTTTTGCAGTTGTGACCTTTTTGAACGCGTAGTGTTATGAATCATTCGGTAGTGTGTTCGAGGTGACGGGTTTTTAGCAGCCACTATTTTTTTTAAATAACTTGTCTATCGTATTTTAATACAATTATAATCTTTATTTATCTAATCGAAATAATTTATGATATCTTTTTTTTATACATTGCATTTAACTATCGACTTTTGGACATACAGGCGTATGGTTTGTTTTAGCAAATGTATAGTTGTCTCTTTCATGATAAGGATAAATTCTTAGCAAATAAAATGTAGTGTTGCAGCCATTAGGTGCTATATTAACTTGTGTTATACATTCATAGTGATCGGGAAAAGGTAAATATTTATTATTCATTAGATTTGATTTGTTGAAAACATTATTTAAGTATTGAATATTTTTTAAATACAGTGTGGACAAGTTTAAATTAAAACGATGAGTATTGAAAGGTCTTATAAGTGGGTGAGGCAGGAATTATATGTATTTAATCGTAACAAACTACTTTATTAATATTATGAAGCGTAAATAATTATTATAAGATACGCATGGACGGTTTTGCATTTACGTATCCGGTGTCTCCTAATATGGGTATGTATATTACTTAATTAAAGGAGATCTATTAGTCATATGGTAAAATCAGAAACACATCAAAATAAATTTAAGAATAATACAATACAAAGCAAAACAGAACAAAAACAAAAACATGAAAATGAACAATTTAATAATTAAATGAAAAGCAAACTTTAAAAACCCGACTGCATTTTTTATATTGTCGTCGATACACCTACCCATGTTAATAATTGAAATTTTGCCCTTGTTGTTATTTCAATTTTAACATTTTATCCTATGTCACCCGGGATGGTGAAAGAATTCTAACGATAAGTTACTAAACACATCTAAATCGGCTCAGGCGTTTAGGAGTTATGGTGGAATAAAGAATCGTACATACATACATGAACCGTGAACACATTACACTCCTTTTTTTGGGTAGTCGTGTAAAAATATAGGAACACAACATATAGATATAAGTCTTACGACTTAAAACGATCATCAATAAGTAAGAAACATTACAGGACTATCAGCAACGCTATGAAAGCGATAGAAAGTGATTTCTCAGTTAATTCAAATATTTAGCTTATCTATTACGTGTTGAAAGAATCCACAAATCTAAATAAAGACTTAAGTACTTAATGAAAAATATCTTGCAAATATTACATACATAAAATCATAAAATCACGCCTGTTTCCCAGAGGGGTAGGCAGAGACCACTTCTTTCCACCTGCTACGATCCTGACAAATGTCTTTCGCTTCTTCCACATTCATACATCGAGTCATGCACGCACGTCGGTTTCGGGTACCTACTTAAGATTCGGCCCTTTTCCAGTATTTCTCCAATTTGATTCGAATTCTTGCACATATTATTATTCCCAAATGACGCTTCCCTATTCTTAGCAGTCTCTAAAAGCCCTCAAAACTTTAAGTCCCTAGGTTATGTCCCTAGGCGGTTTAGGCTGTACGTTATAAGTCAGTCATGGAAGCTTTATATGTAACGATGGATAGATATTCTATATGTATAAAACAAACCACCACCATAAGAATAAATAATAACTACACGTAGAAGCGAAACTCCCGGCTCCCGACGAGCGCTCGGCGCGTTAGATACCTACCGCCTGGCGACACCTGAGGTGTCTAGTCAGTCAGGGGCGTCACACACGGAATATATATTAACCAAGATATTGATATTGTGTCTTGAATTGGTTTTCGTATTTGTGTTAATTTTAGTGTTTATGGTTGAACTAAGATAGTGTTTTAAAAAGTGAACGACTATTTACGGCAAAATAATTAGAAATAATTGATTGAATGAAGGAGTTTTATGAGATAATCTTAATATCATCTAAAAGTATTATTACCTAATTTAACGTAAATGTAAAAAACTCGTTTTGCAACAATGTTTCCACGTTGAAGTAAAACATTAATAATAATTCGTGACTAAACTTCTATACCACATCCATAAACCGAATAAAATATTTCGCAAGTGACAGCCCTAACTTTGGGCGCGGACGACAGAGGGGCGTAGCGGGGCGAAGGGGGAAGTAGGTATTTGAAGCGCGGCATTTGGGGCCTGGTCAAAGGAGATTCGCTTCTACGTGTAGTTATTGTTTATTCTTATGCCACCACCTAAAAAAGTGGGTATTAAGGGAGTGGGTAACAATGCGACTGTCGACCCACTGACCAGACCCTCTCTCGTGTGGGAAATGATTGCCCACTTCGCTGTTTTCTCGGTGGCATGGAGGAGCTGCATAAATTTTCGCCTGCCGCAGCAGACTGGCTTAAACACCTGGACATTGACATTCTATACAGGACGAGTGCCACACGCAATGATGATGACGATAGCAGATATTCTATAATTATAGTTTGCCATCATCCACACAGTGTTTCTCGCGACATTCAAAAAACGAGCCTATACTTCTCAAAAAAATCATACTCTTGGTTGTGATCGTGACTATAGGGTTACTCGTGGTATCTTTGCCTTTATTTGAAAAAGTATGCATTATTAAATCCCGTTTTGCTATCGTTATTTGTAAAAACTATAATGATTGTAAGTAGTGTTTACTTATGATTCGTTCATATTTTAACTTCAATATTGTCTTCTGTAGGATTATTCGTAACCACCAAATTATTATTAGATTCATATTTCCCGTATACATAAATATAAATAATTTAATAACAACATAACATGATGACAATAACAAGCTAAAATTAAGCAAATTACATCGCTAAATTATGTATTTAATGCATGGAAACAGTTCATACATAGACATACACAACAGTTAATATTTTTAGGTATACAAAAACGAATAATTTTAACTGTAATTCACATTAAAAACGAATAATTTTCTTCAAGAAACGTTCAAGTGTTATCATTTATTAGGACATCTTAAACTTATAATATAAATACATATAAATACTGATTTAAGTATTTATATTAATAGTGACATTTCGCCTGTCTTTACTTGTTAAGCGATCCAGAACCCTTTCGTAATGTAAGTCTTATCACGCAAAAGAAATTACCCTAAATTAATCATTGTTTTCTACGACATGGTTCTACAAGTGCTAAGCAGTAGTCTATTTTTCGAAGGTCGAGTCGGACGGTGGTGTTGAATCTTCCGCTATATTTAACGTGTTGAGACTCATTAGTTGGTCTTGATAAGCAGATAACGACTGAGCAAAGTGACACATAGTGTGCTTTAGAAAATAATTTACATTACCGGCAAATAATATATCATCTTTGTATTTACATCTCATACGATTACCTACAAATGTGACTCACCAAAATTGACAACCAATCAAGAACTAGTTGAGCAATTGTATTGCTATTGTTCAATTCGTTAGCTGATTAAATAAGGTTCAATATACCATTTTGAACCTTATTTACTACTATAACTAGTTCTTGATTGGTTGTCAATTTTGGTGAGTCACATTTGTAGGTAATCGTATGAGATGTAAGTAAAAAGATGATATATAATTTGCCGGTACTGTATATGGTTTAATGAAACTTAAATAGTGTGGCAATCATAACTTAACTCCTTTGATCTCAGGATGCTAAGAGAAACATTTTGCTTCTGCAAAGAAGTCTGAGCAAAAAAAACATTTGCACCAATTAAAAAACTCACCAAAAATATTTAATTCAATTCCAGAAGCTGTCGGAAAACAGACGCCAAGCAAAAGGTCCTCCTAGCACCGTCTTAAGTAAACTTTGGGCCAATCAAGGTGGAGAGTTTGCGCTGGGTCCCTCCTGATTGAAATGGGGATACACTGCGAAATTAATTTGCGTAGGCCTGCCGATGGACCCTTTGTAACAGGCAGTGTAGTAGCAGGTAATGCCAAATACACATTAGACAAAGACATAGTCTTTAATAAGATAACCATATCACTGAAGGGAAGGGGACAACTTGATGTGCAGAATATGAGAAAGAAAGAAGAAGCAGATGGACTTATTAAGGACGTAGAAACATACGTTGATGATGATATTGTTATACTTAATGCTAGTAGAGGACATGTTTTAACCATGGGTAGTTATGACTCGCAGTTTTGCTTTAACCTACCTCTAAATATACCACCGAGTCTTGATTATATCAAAAGTGCTAATTATTTCACTATAAGATGCAAAATTATTTATTGTTTAGAAATTGAATTTGTTAGTCCTGAAGGTAATAAGCGTTTTAAAACTGAAATTGACGTTAGTTCTGGTATCAATCCTAGTGTATCTACTGAACCGAGGATTTACGATAAGCAAAGAAAACTGATACAACTACTGAGAAACAGTTTTGTTACTGTAAAAGCTACTATAAATAATCCTGTAGTAATACCTGGAGGAAAGGTTGAATTAACATATGAAGTTTTTAATGATACTAATGTTAATTTTAAAAGTGTTGAAAGTAAACTTATAGAAGAAACTTATTTGCCCAGTGGACAATACGATGGAAAGTTACCTGATGAAATTGTAACTGATATTAATACGGCTGGGGTTAGAAGTGGTGAGAGTCAAACTATAAATGTGGAAGTACCGATCCCTGCCGATGCTAATTCTATTGAGAATTGTAAACTTATTGCTAGAGATTATTTCGTTAAAATAACTGTGTATTTACCGCTGCCGTATAGGAATGTAGGTTTAAAGATTCCAGTGCAAATAGGAGAAGTCATTGATCAGAGACTTCCGAATGATAGCCTGAGAGCTCAAGAGACTGTTTGGCAGGTGTTAGATGAAGTTAATTATGAATCCGAAGAAGATACTCGTACTTTGTCTACTGAAAACATGCAATAGAAACATTTTATTAAAGTTTTCATAGTACTAAATACCATGAATGCTTTAAAAGGGCGGTGAAACAGCTAATACGTAAAGGATAACGGTGTTGCCAAATAAATATTTATTTATAATTCCAAATGGTTTTTACTTATATATACAGTTAATCTTCGCTTAACCTAAGGTTAAATGTGGCCATGGACTTTCTTTATGGTTACCTTTGGGAAAATACATTATTATAATCATGTGATTATGAACATCCTCAGCAAAATCATCGATAAGCAAAACCTAAGGCGATTCAACCTAATCCTTGGCTAATGTTTGCTAGATAATGCATATGAATGAGCTTTAATATTATATTTTCCCAAACATGGCCGGAAATTATGGCATTTATTTTGAAAAACGAAGAAGTAAGTGCCTCATTTTCTTCCTAGGAGTAAAACAAACGTATGAAAACTCATTACTCCCCACTCCGTTTTTTTTATGGGTGCAATTGCAAACCAAATCGAAAGGACTGAGGAAAAAATCTAATTCAGCCAAGGCAACTGTTCTTTGCTGGCGGGGGCGGGAGGCTCGTGGTGGGCGGCGGTCATTGTGCGTGAAGTTATCTTAATTGGTTTTTAACCGACTTAAAAAAGGAGAAGGCTTTTAATTCGTTGAGTCTTTTTAAGGTTCCGAAGTCAAAGTAAAACCCGGGAGCCCTTCGACTCCCATAATTTTATTGTTTCGATTTTCGAAAGTCAGAAATTGGTATCCATATTATTTTTAGTCATAATCGTTGTTAGGTATAACGCGAAATAGATATAATGATAAAGTACTATAATGTTACATATCATGCAAGACAAAAGTCATAAAATTTATCAGCATACTATCAAAAGGCATACCGTTTATTTTTCATAAATATCGTAGGTCATATTTTTATATTTACTATTTATTATTTTTGTTCATATCATTTTATTCTCTAATGTTTTAAAGGACTAATTTTAAAATTCAGAAAGTATACATGTCGTACATAAACATAAAACACTGGCTTACAAGAAACCCCCGGCTGTCAGAAAAACAGTAGGTTAGGTTAGGTTAAGTTAGAACTGTGACCCCTGCTTAGTAGTGCCGTGGGGAAGGAGGGGAATATAGTTTATCTTATCGGTGGAAAGACGACTGCCCCACGGCACTACTAAACCGCACTACTGACCAAAACTAGTATCATAAATATGAGGTAGGTTTCGGTTATGTTAGTTATTCAGCAGCCCGAAGGGCTAAACCACCCAGAAAAAGGAGCTACGCGACAGCGGAGCTCCGTCGACTCCGTTAAATTTTAATTAGAAATAGAAATACTAATTGGTCAATAGTGCGCCTTAGTAGTGCACTAAAATTTTCGGATAAATAATTTTCAATCTTTTAAGCGTTATTTAAAATAATAATATTCCTTTTGAAATTCTACCATTCAATACAAACAGCACATTAAATGTTATGACCAATAACGGTATGGCATTCGATAGTTATGACTAATGAAAAAGGGGTTAAGGAAATTATGACTATTGAAATTATGACCAAAGACAAAATGACGAGCAACGATTATGAAAAACAACGGTATGGATAAAACAAATCGAAAGATTAATGTTATGGGAGTCAATATAGACCCTAAGAACCCTTATAGTTGCGCCGTGTCTATCTGTCTGTATGTTACACTATTTTTTGTTAGAAACTATCAAAGTTTCAAAACTTAAATTTTGTTCACAATTAAATACATATTTTTACCGATCACCAATGGTGAAATAAGTTATTATAATAATAGTTTTAGGGGAAAATTGTAATTTTTTCGCTTTACACCATCGTGTTACAAAACCTATTATGTTTATGTCTCTAATGTGTCTGTGTATGTGTGTGTCTATGTATCTGTGTGTGTATCTGCACATCTGTGAGTGTTTTGTGGCATCATAGCTCCTAAATGGATAGACCAATTTGGACGCGGTTTCTTTTAAAAGAAAGCTAGTTTAACCAGGATAGTTTTTAGCTAGATTTCTAGATTTGAAAATCGGTTGAGCCTTTTAAGAGATATCAGCTCTGAAAGTAGGAAACTTAAATCTAACGATCTTAAGCCTTCTTTGAATCAAGCCCACAATACACAGCACCCTGAATAGCAAGATTATCTTAGCTCAGATAGCTCGACGGAAACCGGTTGGCAGAATGGCAGGCTGAGGCGGATTACTCGTATCTAGGTACACACATACTTCGCTCGCTTGTGGAGTCCGGTCTGTTCACGTTTGCAAGGACTTTTCGTCCCTTTACTTTCTCAACCTCGTATCTGATTGAATAGTTAGATAGGAAAAGCACTCATGTTCCCTAAAGAATAAAGACTACTTTCCTATCTAATTATTCGATCAGATACGAGGTTGAGAAAGTAAAGGGACGTTTTGTTTCGCAGTCAATTCTAGTTATGGCTTTTGACGTAGATACCTCGTCGTATTGTTCTTATTGTCATTATTTTTTAATTTAATAATATAAGTATTAAGGTCACATTTGTAATTTTTTTGTGCTAGTTTTATTAATTATTATTTATTACTTTTATACCTTATGATGTAACTTTACTAGGTCGTCATTTCATCTTGTTGGAGGCCTACCTACAGCTAGCCTACCTTTACTATGTCCAGAAGTGAAAGTCTTTCGGCTGACATGATAATGATGATGATGATGATGATGTAACTTAGTAGGTATTATTGTATTTCATTCACTAAAAATCGCGAACTAAATAAAAGAAAACACAATTTCATGCATAAACACAACATGTATTTGTATATTGTGCGGTATGGAACCCTCGGTGCGCGAGTCTGACTTGCACTTGCCCAATTTTTGCCTAATTTATTATTTTGGTCCTTTATTTTACTGTAATTTCTCTAAAACACAGTAAACACAAATTAACAGTAATTCAATAACCGGACTTATTAAATGTCTCACAATTATCCAAATACGCACAATCTCACTAAATTAAGAATATTTCAGCTTTCTCCACACTCTTCGGGTCTCTCGAAATTCAACCTTAATAAAAAGGTTGAAATGAAAGGTGAAAGTATGTGCAGGAATTTTGAATTAGAAATACGAAATGCGAAGGTTAAGGTCAGGTCGTGGGAAAAGCTATAAAATTCCAACTAACATTCGGGGTTTTATATTTTTAGATTGAACCGAGTTAGACGCCTACTCTGCCCTCCTTAGAAAAAAGGGCGTATGTCTCATAGAACCACGCATGTATTAGTGACCTTATTTCATTATGCTTAAGGTTTAATTTACTTTGACTAACAAATTACGCATGCGTCCTTTTTATTTAGGAGGGCAGTACTACTAGATTGCTACTATGTAAACTGAAGAGGATTGTATAGCTAAAAAAATCCATACAAAATGGAATAATGTTTCTATACTCTTAAACCTAGTCTGTTTCCATACACAATAAAGAATTATGATTTATGATTTATGATTTTTTACGATGTTTGAATATCTTGTAGATATTATAAAAACTATGTCTGTACGTTTTCCGAGAAATATAAAAAAAACGGAACGTACTGACCTAGTTTTTCGTAATAACTACTAAGTAAATATTTAAAAAGCGTGAAAATAGGACTTGATTCAAGGGATGAGAAACGTTATCGTGCTAAATTTGTATGTATTTAAGCGTCCATACACAATCCTCTTAAATTGACAAATGACATAATAAAAAAAATGCCAAGTTAAAGATACACGAGCACTCAAGCCACCTCATTGTAAGTAGGATCTGAGACCTGTAGACATTTGAATTCTCAAGACTGCAATCCTAAGACTTCAGATTTAATCTTTTGCTCTTAATGTATACCTACCTAATTGTATAAACTGTGGTAACCTATAATTCGCCCTATGATTAAATCTATGTTATAATCAATGTAATAATACTAAGGCTGGTTGGTTTCCTAAATAAATAAATGAATAAATGCGATGCCAACCCTGAGGACAAAGATGGAATGGCTCTATGCTAGCTATTTCACCGGTAGGTAATCATCACACCGGAACACTACAATCTGAACACTGCTGTTTGGCGGTGAGTTAATGGATAAGATGGTGGTAGTTCTTGTGGATCTGCACAAGTCCTACCACCAATAAAATGTCCTATCCTCGTAAGGCCCACCATACTGCAAACAGGGAGTTTTTTGTGAGTGCGACTTAAAAAAAAAAATGTTTCTTTGCCAAGAAACTTACATTTACATACATTGCCCATAGCCACCACATTAGGCTCAGCCTGTCACGTGAGGTCCATTTGTTACAATTACCAGGTATAAGTATAAGTCCTGCGCTATTACTAATTAGAATTACAGATGGCTTAACACTAATTTACTTATTTTATAAAACATCGATATTTGTGTAGTAAGAGAGGACAATACAGAGATCTCTCTCCAGGCGGGTGTTATGCCTGGGGACCGAAGTCCGTTGGAATGAAGTTGGAAGTTCTATATATGTCATCTGACTGGAGAAACTTCGTTAGCGCGTTGTAGAACACTTAAGTTGCGCTGTCTGACGCTGGTGGCGCTAGCGAGGTAGCGGAGTTGGTTGATACAACTTGACGTTAGATGTCGCTAGGTCGCCACACCAGCCCCCCTTTGAGACCGGAGGTTGATGGTGATGACGTGCAGTCTGTGCGTTGAATTGCCGCTTGCAAGTGCCAGTAGGGATGTCTCCAATAGTGCTCAGAGCCGCGTTGGCGAGCGTAGCAGGAGAAGAGGAGTGAGTGGAGTACACAGTGAGTCGTGTACCTGCTCGTGAAGTACTCGTAGTAGGACGCAATGAGTCGCGTTGTTGAGTGAGAGTAGTGTGCACACTGTAGACACCAGGCATGGAGATATATCAGAATGCTAGTGGTGCACAGTGCGGGTTGTCTGGCTTGCTGTGAAACTGCGTCATAGTGCTTGAAGGTCGTCAGGTTGCGTAATTGTCCATTGTCGAGGGTCACCAATGTAGGATGACGATCACGTCGGGGTCACCAATGTAGTAAGAGAGGACAATAGAGAGATCTCTCTCCAGGCGGGTCTTATGCCTGGGGACCGAAGTCCGTTGGAATGAAGATGGAAGTTGTATATATGTCATCTGACTGGAGAAACTTCGTTAGCGCGTTGTAGAACACTTAAGATGCGCTGTCTGACGCTGGTGGCGCTAGAGAGGTATCGGAGTTGGTTGATATAAGTTGACGTTAGATGTCGCTAGGTCGCCATACTGCAAACAGGGAGTTTTTTGTGAGAGCGACTTAAAAAAAATATGTTAAATTTGCCAAGAAACTTACATTTACATACATTGCTCATGGCCACCACACTAGGCTCAGCCTGTCACGTGGGGTCCATTTGTTACAATTACCAGCTAAAAGTATAAGTCCTGCGCTATTACTAATTAGAATTACAGATGGCTTAACACTAATTTACTTATTTTATAAAACATCGATATTTTAATAAAAGTTTTTTTTTAAGCTACGTGTGAATGTGTGCGTGCGTGTTTGTTTGTGTATGTGTGTGTGTGAGTGTGAGTATGAGTGTGTGTGGGTGTGTGTTAGAAAACCCTCAGTATTTTTTCAGCTTCATAATTATCAATAGGCTGAATCCAGTTTGTAACTATTCTTTTGGCCTCAGAGGCAGAGCTGTGTCTAAGGTTACACCTCCTGTTAACAACATTATAAGCGTGTGGAAGTAGAAATTCAGGGAATCTTCTTGCAAAAGCCGATTTCGTTCTGGGAGTTGGCAGCGTTAGCACTCGTTTTTTTAGCATTGTGTCGTAATCTTTGCATGCGATCACCTTGCGATGCATCGCAACAAATCTACCATCAAGGCAATAAAGTGAATAAACAAACTTTCTTAAAATTTGTCTTTCCGTTTGGGACCTACGAAGTCACAGACAAACACATAGATACACAATAAAAACTTTTTTGTCGGGGGTTTTTCACACACAAGTTTGACAAAAACGAATAAATTGCCTCTAAAATATCTCTGAGTATGGCGGTAAGCAAACACAACAAGCAAAGGTCTCTTGCAGAAGTCAAATAAAATGCCCGGCGTCAAGTGCGGGCTAGAATTAGACGCACAGATCCTAATTGAGTCCTAAATCAATGCAGACCGAACGCTAACCGCTAGGGCACTCGAGGATCGACCGTGTTACAGTAGACACAAATGAGCAGCAAGTTAAGAGTGGCTTGAGGTTCGTTTTGAAGGGCAATTTGAAGAAAAGAGCGACGTCTGTTGGTGATTAGTTTATTTTTTAACAATGCTACCATATTTCCTATTTTTAACCGACTTCGAAAAAGAAGAAGGTTCACAGTTAGACGGTTCTTTTTTAATGTACCTACCCGATTTTATGTATATCCGATTAGTCGAAGATAGCTGGACCGATTTGGAATATTTTTTGTTTGGAAGGGTACCTATGCTTTCCAGGTGGTCTCATTGCCATCCGCAGGCCTATTGCCTAACTTACCCGCGATCGCAATCGACTAAGTGATTCGACCGAGTTCAAAATAAATGTGAATTAAACTAAACGCGAAACACAGTGATGCTTCGTAAACTTCTATCAAGTCATGAACTTCTTTATACAGTCGGGTCCTATTCAGACTGCCAATGATAATAACAAGTATGAAAATCGGTTCCCGGTACGGTAATCCGGTTCCGGTAATCGGTTTATCGTTTTATAAGACTACAATCTTAGGAATACAATCCCAAGACGGCAAATGCATTGCCAACCCTTTGGACTAAGATGGAATGCCTCTATGCTAGTCATTTCACCGATTGTCTTATCCCAACACAGGAAAACAACAATGCGAACACAGCTGCTTGGCGGTAGGTTATTACTGTTTTAAATTATCGATAAGTACTGAAACTAAACAAGAAGTTCGGTACGTTTCCAACATATTCCATTGTCGGCCGAAGTATGTTCGGGCGTTATCGTCCGAACTCCGCCGATCGAATCAAACGTATGTAAAGGAACGAGAGCGCCTACACTGCTGCCGTATACCGAGTACCGGTAGCAGTGTAGGCGCTCTCGTTCCTTTCCATACGTTTGATTGGATCGGCCGAGTTCGAACGACGACGCCCGAACATACTTCGGCCGACAACGGATTAAGTGGACGCCTACCGGTTGTATGCGTAAATACGATATCAAATCATTATTGCATCATACTCGTACTGTATTTAAAGGTTTACTGTGCCGTTATGTAAATAGGAGTTTTAAGTGTCAATTCAGGTAAATCCACGGTAAAACCGCCATCAGAGTAATGCGGTCTAAAGATAAAGTGGCCTTAGACAAAATAAATTGCGAAAACCTTATCATGGTCAAAAAGGTATAGTATTGACGTAAACTGTTGTACGGTCGCTTTGAGTGTTTATGTCAATTACATACATTTAGACAATTTCCGAATATCGATTATATTTTTTCTTTATCTTAATTTCTTAATCTTTTGCCCGGGATTTCATACCCGTTGATCTGGTAAATCGTTATTACCTCGGGATCTGTCAGAATTTCTAGGATGAGAGAATTCTTCCCCATCCATGGGGCTCCTGCTATTTCCATTCCAAAATTTACCAAAATTGTTGACAGCATATAAATACAAAAGTAGTTCGTTCCCGGCCCTTTACGAGTTTCTGTTACCTATTGCCGCTCGGGCGCTAGGGCTGCGTCGCTGCACGTTGCTAGGTACTTAAACTGCACCCAAACATACGCGGCCACAGTGTGGCCCCGACTTAACCGGCTTGGTGCGTTCTATTGAATTTGTTTGTAGTTTAGAGGCTCGCAAACGTGCTAGCCGAACGATATACCGAACGTTTGAAGACTAAATATGTATAAATACACTGTGATAATATGGACTATTTTTTATTTTATTAAAACCTGAGCATAGCGATGCTGGACGCTACTATAATATTTAATACCTATAAAGCTAGTAAGTCAGTAGCTGGTGTTTATGGTCGGTGGTGATTACTTCCCTTAGCATGAGTTACAATTACCGTACCCGCTAGCGAGTCGAATGCTCTGTCCCTCGGACTCTATAAGAATACTGCGAGGTCTGCGAGGGACAGAGCTTCCACTCGCTAGCGATTACGGTAATTGTAACTCATGGCTGATTTATAATAGTCCAGCAAAAGCATCCCAGTAGAAGTACATTGACGAGTTGGTTTTTCACGTTTGAGGCGAGAGCTGTTGTAACGACGCAATGTACTTCTTATTTATTTATTTATTTATTTATGACTCACAAAACAAGTTACAATCAGAAAGAATGCAGATATCATGATAAAAATATTTGAATCTAGACTATAACTCTAAACTATGTGTGCACAAAATGATTAGAGTGTATGTAAATGTTTGATGGTTAGTGGTATTAGTTAGGTATCTTATACAAAGTTAGCCAGATTTATTTTATTTGTTAGTTTTACAGAGAGGAATAATATTATATTAGTTATTATTATATTCTAGTGCATTAAGTACAAAATATTTTGTCAATTTGATTTTTAAAAGAGCAATTTACTGTTAAAAATATCCAAAGAAGAATGCTCGGTCACGGTATCATTATACAATCGGCACATTCGGGTTATAGGGTTGTAGTAGGACGTGTTATTTTTATAAATTTGAAGAAGAAATATTTTAGGCGAGGGATTGCGCGCTTTGAATTTAGTTCTAAAACTTATAAGCGAAAGAAGCGACGGGCAATCAACATAGCAGTGTATGATTTTGAAGAGACAGACTAATTCATTGGATTTACGACGTGAGGCTAATGATGGTAGATTAAATTTATTGGCACACTCTTGCTGGACCAATGTAAATCAACCATCATGATAAGGGTACAGGTAATCAGCATGCGCGTTTGCCTTCGTCTCTTTTAAAAAAAGGTGCCTAAGATGATTACCCGCATCCAGTTTCAATTCAAACACAGACTCGAATAGAAGCAGTTTGTTTGGGATCCCGTAGGCGAACTGATAAGGATGGAACCCTGATAAATTCTTTATCTGCATCCGTCTATCCATCCGTCCATCAGTCACAAAGTAATCAGCTTAATTACTGTAATTCGGTCTGTGTAGGTTGACCTAGTTACATAGTTATAAAATTATACTTAAAGTTATTCTGGTGTTATAACCAAGGATCGGAAAAACGACCGTCATTTTGAAAACATAACCCTGTTCCGTATAGCAGAGACTTCCTTGATATTAATTAAAAATATTATTAGGTATTTTATAGATTTATTATACAATAATTTATATGCACTTAGCGACTATTTTATTAATGAATGACACCGAAATGTTAATTAGAAAACACAAACACACATACAAACCGTAAACCAATGTCAACGATTGCCCCAATGTAGAGGACATTAAACAAGTAAACTGTGAACAAACTTTTTCGACTCATAAATAGGTCCTAAATTCACGTCGTTATGGATTAACAGGCGAAAATTTAAAAAAAGACATTCTTTTTGATTGGTGAAAGTGTTTTTTTCCCATAACCATTATGGTTTTATTCATTAATAATATTGTTGCTGAATACATATAAATAATGGTATAATAAATGTAAAATACCTAAAAATATTTTAATTAACATCAGAAGGAAGTCTCTCCAGAGGGCTCAGACAAGATGCACTACGCTAACTAACGTTTGTATTCGATTCATTTTTAAACCAATCGCGTCACTGGAAGATGACGTGATACACAAAGTCACGTGGTCTACCAGTGACGCGATTGGTTTAAAAACGAATCGAATAGAAACGTTAGTTAGCGTAGTGCATCTTGTCTGAGCCGTCTGTACGGAACAGGGTTATGTTTTCAAAATGACGGGCGTTTTTCCGATCCTTGGTTATAACTGGACTAAAACTCGGACCCATAGCGGTAGGTATCCAACATAACGTTATAAACTTCATATCGATATACAATCATGACATTTTCTCAAAGGATATGATCACGTTTCATACGTCACTTCTTTTACTGCACTGTCAAATTAACAAAGCTAAAATTTTATCTTTGTTATTTTGAGAGTTTTTAAGTTCGAGGTTTCCTATTTTAACATTAACGTAATGAACCTACTAGTCCATGTCACGGTTAACGCTTGACTATACAGGGTGTCCCAGGAAGTAGTGTCAAGCGGAAGTCCAGAGGTAGTGCACCTCAAGGGGCATCTGAATCACCCCCATGTATGTTCCGCGATTTTTAGTATTTTCAGAGATATCGATCATTTTAATCAGAATTTTTGTAATTTTTCCTTATGTCCATGTTATGAAAAACCCTTGAGTTCATGTATTATTTTAATAGTTTTTCATTGGTTTCTTACATTGATAGAATAATTATGAACTTAGGATGTTTTTAAAACTACATGCCAGCTTTTTTTTCATGATGACTTTTTGTGTAATCACACATAGTTACTTTCTCCATACTAATTGTACCCCATGTTTGTTTTTCAGCTAGTATGGACAAACAAACTTTGTGTGATTACACAAAAAGTCATCATGAAAAAAAAGCTGGCATGTAGTTTTAAAAACATCCTAAGTTCATAATTATTCTATCAATGAAAAAATATTATAATAATACATGAACTTAAGGGTTTTTCATAACATGGACACAAGGAAAACTTACCAAAATTCTGATTTAAATGATCCATATCTCCGAAAATACTAAAAATCGCGGAACATACATGGGGGTGATTCAGATGCCCCTTGAGGTGCACTACCTCTGGACTTCCGCTTGACACTACTTCCTGGGACACCCTGTATATTGAGGATTCCAATTTTTTTTCATTCGCTCAAAGGTTTACTGGAAGAGATCTCTTAAAGGGATAATTATGCCTATTGTGTTTTGGTCTATTTTGTTGTTTAATTATTGTATTTTTCATTCATAAATAATACGGAAACCAAAAATTTTGTTCATCCCACTTGGAGTTCCACCACGGCATGAATTTAGTTGAACAAGTAAATCATTTTGCTCGTGTGTAGGTAATATTGAGCCGGACCATCTGTCGCGGGCCTTTATTTCAAAGCAAATAAGTCGCAAATCTGCCGTTATACCAAAAAAGGCGCCTAACTGTATAGTAATAGTACAGCATTCTAAATTTAATGTGGTTACCAATAGAGTATAAAATGCTTTGAATACTTATTGCAGTTAGCTCCTCTCTTTGGTTTACGGCTGAAAGCCAATAAGCTAGGTTCGATGAAAATAAAGCCGTTCGCATTTAAAAGGCAAATGGTGGTTACGACGTTCTTAACATCGTTGCAATACTAATAATATGACAACCGTATCCAGAACATTGTAAACGCCAGCTGCCATAAGGTTGTTTTTAATTTGGACTGGTATGTTATGTGGAGTGTTGTTGACTATACTTGTAAACAAGGCCTTCTTTATTAAAAGCAACGAGTTTTAATAAACAGGAACGCTTTAGTAAATACTTAATCATTCCTGTGTGACAGGAGCAAAGGGTAGTTTAGTAAATAAAAAAATCGCTGGCGATAAATTAATCAGTCCACGGTAAAAGTGGTTTAACGCTATTTCAAATGTATATATTTTTTTAATAAAAACCGTGCTTGACCATGTAATTTTCTTTGGTTTTATGGTTATATTAAAGTTTTCAGAAAAACCCTTTATTAATAATATTTAAATTGAGGTTACCAGGTTACTAAAACAAAACCCAGTCAGCAACATGACATTATTATACTAACTTCCTCGTATTTTGTTTTTTACCAAAGAAAAATTTCTTCTCCATAAAACCCAATCTCATTTATTTTTTTAGCAAGAATAAAGCAAAAGAGCTCTCAGGCCGCCTAATGGAAAGTAAGATCAGACACCCCACATTTGCATTCTGAAGACTACAATCTCAAGACTGCAGCGTTTATACTAGTACTAACACCGGTTGTCTTATCCCTGCTCACTGCTAATTGGCTTCATTAAACTTCCTTGATGGATCCGAACCCTCTTCACTTTTATGCTCTTCCTCATAATGACCATGAGTAATAGGTAAATCTTGTACTAATTCTAGTTTAACATCCACATTTAAATCATTTGTCGCCTTGATTTCTTTAACTTCATCACTTGGTTCTGTATTACGTTCAGATTCATTTTTATTATCCGTAGCCACATCTGAACCTTTAATCTTCGGACTATCTGCACAACTCTCACCGAGCACTAACGGTATTGTTACACTTGAGTTCCTGTAAGGAAACGGCATATTCAATTTAACAAGTAAATAGTATTCGTTTGAGACGATACTGCAGTTTTGAACAGAGTAAAGACTCTTCTGTGTCGGAATTCTCATTGAAAACTTTGCTTTGTGGTTAGCTGGAATGGGGTCTGAGCGAACTGTGCTTCGTTTTATCGTTTTCTTCACAACGTTTGGTTTGGTAGCCAAGCATCCGTGAATTACAAATGTTGACTTGCATATCAATTCTACTTTGACGAAGGGTATTTTTATTTTGGTATCATTGTTAACTTTTAATTTTAAATGAGCATCTTTCCCGGGTTTTATTAATGACTTAGCTACTGCTTTGATTTCGATTTTGCTTTCTTTGCTGGAAAATATTCTGTTCAGTTCCTTCCTGATCCCGTAGATTCTTTTTTCTAGAAGCCCAGTAGCATCGACGAATCCGTACACTTTGATATTTTTCTTGAACTTGTCAGACGTGCTAAGAAATCCAAAAGACTTAAAGAATTCTGCTTCGATTTTGTAAATAATCTTGCCATACTTGCCTTTGAAACTGGACGGTGTATTCTTTGGCAATACAAATTTAAAATTAAATTCATAATTACCTGCTGCTAATTTCGTAGTTTTCTGTTTTCCATCGAGTATTTTTTTATTTTTCTCTAAAAACTTCTGGTATTCTGCAAAAGAACCACCATCCCCATTTTTGACTTCGCAAGTCGCTTCACCAACAAGTTTAAGATTGCCTATTAAAAACTCAGTTGCCTTGCTTAGAGAGTAACGTAGAACACCAGAAACGGGTTTTCCGGCTCGGTGAACCCATTCACTGGGTTCTTGAACGATTATTTCACACGATAAAACCATCTTGCAATTTAGGATTCAGGTTAAGTCCGTAAGCAAGTGTGTCAGACGATGTCTAGAAGCAAACTAACGTATAGCTACAGATGTTAAGAGGACAATAAGCCCTTATTTGTTATCTGCAGTGAATACTAAAAAAATGCACGTTGTGTTTGGTATTTGTACTTGTGTAAAAACAGGAAAATGATGATATTTATTGGTTATGTTCTTATTCAATGTTTGGTTTATTTTGGTGGTCCGTTGAATAAATCTTTGCTGTTGTCTATTTTTTTATGGCAGTGAGAAGGCATACCAGTATACAGGTTATCTAATGCCACGATGATGATGATGAAACCCTATATTAAAAACTAGAGGACGCCCGCGACTTCGTACGCGTAGAATTAGTTTCCCGCTACTTCCCCTATTTCTTCCCGTTCGGGGTTGATTTTCGGAAAATCCTTTCTTAGTGCTCACTTACATCATGAAAGGAACCCCTGTACCAAATTTCAAGTTTCTAGGTACAGTAGTTTCGGCTGTGCGTTGATATATAAGTCAGTCAGTCAGGTTTGCCTTTTATATATATATAGATTTCAAGACTGCAATCCTAAAACCCTCAATGCGTTGCCAACCCTTGAGGACCAAGATGAAATCTGATCTGCCACACAACAACAATGCAAATACTGCTGTTTAGCGAAAGGTAAATGGATAACTCTTTGTTGCCCATAAATAAGCTAATGTACTGCCCACTTTAGTATTTTGTCACTTTAACTTCATTACTGAACTGCCGTACTAATCTGTCATAGGCTTTAATGCAACAAGGTACAATAGTGTGCAGCTAATAAAGCCGACAAAATAGCGGCCTGCACACGTAAAGTTCGGACTGCGGGAAACGCCACGCGCCATTCCAATCTTCGCTCCGAACAGTACGTATGTAACTGTAACAGTAAAATAGTAAAAAACCTACGGTTCGGACTGGCGCGTGGAATAGCGCGTGGCGTTTCCCGCGGTTCAAACTGTGCCGTGTAAAGGCCGCTATTCTATAGGACAATAACTGAACGACTTATAAATAACAAATAACATTCCTAAAATAAATCCTTTAAGTAAGCGATTATTTACAGACTAAGCTGTTCGGCTCAAACGGAGTGGAAAAGAATTGTTCTCTCCATACAAATTGTAAGGCTGTATTAAATCGTGAATTATTGGAAGGATAAGCTAACGGTCTCGAGGAAATACGGAATACAAATTACCCAATTCTAAATTTTACCCTTCTAAGGGGGGACCCTCCTGGTTTCTAAAAATACTTTCTTATGGTTTTACTAGGTCTGCAATGGACAAGTTGAGGAAAATATGGAGGAATCGCAACATATATAGAGACACAAAAATTCGTCTAGTTCGGGCACTTGTATTCCCCATATTCCTGTACGCCGCAGAAACGTGGACCCTGCGGGAAGTAGAGAAGAAGAGGATAGACGCCCTAGAGATGTGGTGCTGGAGGAGAATGCTCGGAGTATCATGGACTGAATTCCGTACCAACGAGTCTATACTTCGAGAACTCGGCATCAAGCAGCGTTTATCGTCTTTGGTACAGTCTCGCATCCTCACCTTTTTTGGCCACGTATGCCGCCGAGGAGAGGTGGCTATTGAGCGACTTGTGGTCCAGGGAAAGGTTGAGGGTACCAGGTCACGAGGAAGATCGCCTATGAGGTGGACTGACCAGATAAAAGCGGCAGTGAATGGCTCATCATCACTGCATGAATGCACGAGGAAGGCGGCCATCAGAGAAGAGTGGCGGCGTGTTGTGAAGCTTGCCACCAACACCTGAAGTGATGACCACGACCACTCTGTCAAGAGTGATACCGACAAAGAAGAGAAGAAGATGGTTTTACTTTTAAATATCTTGGAGAAGGCTACTATGATGCTAACAAATGGTCTCTGAGGTCGATAAACTTATCTTAAGATTGCAACGCTGAGAACCTCTAGTTCTCTGTTTTTAGGGTTCCCTAGTATTTTAATGTTTTTTAAATACCTATTCAGTGATACCCCATTTGTCATTTTCACAATGTGTCTGGTTGCCGCCATATTTAATTTTTAAGAATATAAGGGAAAATTACAAAAAAACTGATTAAAATAACCGATATCTTCGAAACTAATAAAAATGCCTCGTGTGGTTGCCGGCCTCGTGTGGTTGCCGAGTTAGAATAGTGCCACTCCATGTCTTCCCGTGGATGTCGTAAGAGACGACTAAGGGAATAAAGGCTTGTAGTACTGTTAGGCGATGGGCTTGCAACCTGTCACTAATACGCTGGTAAACATCTTAGCCTGATTGTGCAAATTGTGGTTATAGAATTAACAACAAGTTTTAAGAGATGTTTGTAATTCTGTAGCTCTGCCTACCCCACTCTGGGAACGAAGGCGTGAGATTATGTATGTATGTATGTAATAAAAATCACTGAACATACAAAGGGGTTAAATCGATAACTTTTTAGCTGCTCTATCAGCCCTAGGCGGATTAACATCGGTTTTTGGGACACCCTGTATACATAGCAACGGTCCGGTCCGGTAACCCCTTCAAGTTGTTTTGATAACTTTCAAAAACCCCTTAAAGGGGTTACCGGACCGGTCCCTGATACGTAGTACTTCATAACTATTACAAACTTAAAATTAGTCGTAAATTACCGTTTTTACCTGTTAATGATTAAAATTTCCACCTAAGTTCCTAGTTACTTTGAAACACTAATTCAGAGCAATATTTAAAAATTCATACCCTGAAATTTATGAGTCCTGTCTTCAAGTATACATATTTAAGGTAAAGGAGAGGCTTTGCTGGGCCCTAAGGCAAGAAATTGGTAATGGATGGATAGGGGTACTTAAGGATGAAAGGGGTTAACTCGTGAAGGTATTACATAGAAATTTGTGACTTAACTCATTCTGTTAGTACATTAAATGGAAAATCAAGACAGTGACTTAGTACTTTCGTCTACTGTTGACTTTCGTTATTAATGGTTTTGGAGAGGCGTAGAATATGTTTTTTTTTAAATGTTAAAGGTTGGTTGGTAATAACGCTGAACTCCATTTCTCCGCATCTTGTTTTAATGTACAGTTACGGAAGTATATTTGTGTTACACCGTAACACTATGTCACATTAATTTTATAAACTTAATAGCTTATTTAAATTCGTCCAGCAAAAGCATGCCAGTACAAGTACAGTCGAGTTCATAAATATGTATACACTTTAGTACCTTGTCTATTTAATGTCATGTTTAAACTGCCATATATGAATTATCACAGCGATTAAAGTGACAAGGTACTAAAGTGTACACATATTTATGAACTTGACTGTACATTGCGTCGTTACAATAGCTCTCGCGTCAAACGTGAAAACCAACTCGTCAGTGTACTTCTACTGGGATGCTTTTGCTGGACCAATTTAAATCAACCATAACGCCACATCACTCGACTCAGTCATGTCATAGTATAAATAGAAAAGTAGTTCGTCTCCGGCCCTTTAGGAGTCTCTGTTACCTATTGCCGCTCGGGCGCTAGGGTTGCGTCGATGCGCGTCGCTGGATATTTAATACGCACGCAATTAAACGCGGCAAGGGCGCGGCTCCGACAAAACCGGCTTGGTGCGTCCTGTTGAGTTTGCTTGTGGTGACTCGCGACGCGTACGGCCGAGTCACGCACACATTTAAGCCGTGTGATGTACCTTTTATTTGAAGATGAACTACTATATAGTTTTCGAGTTCATTCTTAATGACACACCTTATCTATGTGGAATTAACTCTCGGCGTTTGTATTTCCAAACCAATACGAGTTGGGGGCCTTCAAAAAACGAGCCTACTCTTTTCTCATAGGCCGGCAGCGCACCTGCGATTCCTAGGGGTGTGATTGTCTCAAAAATGCGGTCGGACGAACGAACGAGTGTATGTCGCAGCGGCGAGTTTAAGTAGGCCCGCTCCCGTCAGAGCGAACAAAACACATTTTAGCGCGTGCATTCTCAATTAGGCAGCCTTATACGTTTGATCTTATCGACAGAAGCCATGCTGCCAAATTGAAAATGCACGCACTAAAATGTACTCTGACGGGACTTTTTAAACTGGCCGCTGCGACATTCACTCTTCATTCGTCCGACCTCTGGTGTTGCGGGTGTTTATGGGTCGCGATGGTCACTTACCATCAGCACGACTAGCACATGTTGTCCGCGACTTGTTTGTCGCTCGGATCTTCCTTTCTTTCTAGTCTGTAACGATAGAGACGCACCGAGCGACAAGCGAAAAAATACAACTTGTGCTACCGTGCAGGTAGCGAAGACTCGAAAGTCTTTAGAAGACTATAGAAAACTCGCTTGATCGACTTCTTCCTTTTTTGCATAAAGAAAACTATGATATTACTCAATCATTTTCTTGACTGTATAGTAGGAGATCCGAATAGGAGACGATTTGCACCGGGCTGTTTATTCGATAAAAAGTATTATACCGGGTGTTATGCAGAAGGTTGGACAAACTTCAGGGACTAACTCTGTGGGTCATAATCATCAACTTTTATTACGGGACCAACATCCAAATCGCGAGAAAAAAAACAGCTGTTCCATACAAACTTTGAGAGCTAAACAGCCGAAACGTATGGAACAGCTGTTTTTTTGTCGCGATTTGGATGTTGGTCCCATAATAAAAGTTGATGAGTACGACCTACAGAGTTAGTCCCTGAAGTTTGTCCAACCTTCTGCCTAACACCACTGTATACCAATTTTAATATGCTAAGCAATATATGGCGAATACGTAGGCTGAAAAATTTCAGTCCAGTATATAATTAATAAAAAAAAAAAAACTTTGTTTTAAAAAAATGCAATACCTCGTTTAATAGACAAATTACATACCAATCGAAAGTATGAAGCCCATAGAATATGCAAACGTTAGGTTGAATATTTTTTTCCCGTCAAACTATTGGGTAGGCAGGTATAAACAGGTAAGTCGGTACTAATAATTTGAACCAAACCTAACGTTTGCATATTCTATAGACTTCATACTTTCGATTAGTATGTAATTTGTCTATTAAACAAACATTTGCAATTTAAAAAAAAGTTTATTTTTAATATATTTTTAATGATATAAGTACTGGACTGAAATTTTTCAGCCTACCTATTCGCCAAATATTATTTAGCGTATTAAATTTGATATATAATACTTTTTGGCCGGTGCAAATCGTCTCCTATTCGGAACTAAGACAAGTATGTTTGCGAATATTGTGGATACTTTTTTGGCAGTTCAAAGGCAGTTAAAAGTTAAACTTTCAAGAGAGTCTTTTACATTAAAAGTAGCGAAAAAGCTATTAAAATTAGTACATGCAATCAAAGTTTTGGTGACGAGAAGTTTCTGTTCAGCAAAAAGGGCGCATATTAAATTTAAATCCTGCAAATGCGACCTTATGCTTATCGCACGAGGGTTTGAAATGCTTTAGCTATTAGGATTCGTGATATGCCCGTATTTTAACAAAATGTCTGTTTTGGTACTAAGCCAAATAACAATGATAACGAGATTCAGAACTGCAGTTAACGAGCTATAAGCTTTTTGGAACACTAACGAAGGTGTTCATTAAAAGCTTTTGTTTAACATAACATTCGTTGTGTTTTGTGTACCAAAAAAGTAACTGATATGTTTATGGTAAGGCACAGAAGCTCTCAAGCCACCTGATGGTAACTAGGATCTGAGACCCATAGAAAATTGAATTCTTAAGACTACAATCTTAAGACTGCAATCCTAAGACTTCAAATGCGTTGCCAGCCCTGAGGACTAATAATGCTAGTAATTTCACCGGTTGTCTTATCCCCACACCGGAACACAACGTTACACATATGGTCACGGAAGTTAATTTGCTACCCATTTCAAAGAAAATCTGCTTGAAGATGTCATTGTCAATAGAGATGCCAAGTCATTTGTAATTGATAGGAAACTCAACCTTATTGTTGTAGAATGTCAGATTGACTTTGGACCTAAGGTGGGTCACAAATTAAATTCCTTGACTGTACAATGGTTAGTTACAACAGTACCTAAGTTTTACATTTAAATATTAATAAATATCTTACAGAATATGTATTAAAACAAGGTTGTCTGGAAGAGATCGCTATTTAGCGGTAAGACCGCCTATTGTATACCTGTAGTTAAAATGTACTGTTCCGTGTTTTGTTTTTTTGGTGTTCTGAAGAGTATTTGTATTGTATTGTATTGTATTGTAAAACAGCTAACCACGATGGAAGTTGTTTTTTTTTAGCTATCTTGCCGAAATGGTTCATAGCTAGATTTAATGGAGATCGCTTGGATCATTTAATAATTATCAGCTGCTTAACTTACAGAGTTTATTTGTGTAGATATGTATATCGCTGGCGAGTCGAATACTCTGTCCCTCACAGTATTTTTAGTCACCTTATAGAGTGCGAGGGACAGAGCATTCGACTCGCTAGCGAGTACGGTACAGATGTAGTGAAATATCCTTTCACACCGTATTTTCTCGGAAATGTTCGTATTTGTCATGCTACTTCAGTCTGACTCAGTACCCAACAAGACAACGTGGGGGAACGTCGCATCGCTCGAGTGATAATCGATATAGAGTGGTTAATACCAGAGTCTTTTTTTGTTAATTAAGATTGAGTTTGTTTTCAGTTATAGTCATGCCGAAAGCATTAAGACCTGGGAAACGTAAAGATCGACAAGACTGTGAAATTATTTTCAACATTTATTTATATTTCTTCTTGTTTACCTACACCTAATTTCTATATATTTGATCATGGTGGTTTTAACATCTCGGTGTTATATACTTCAAACTCGTGGTTTGACATTTGATACTGACTAAAGTACTCTATTTATATAATTCAAACATGTCACTTAATAATTCAATAATTCATAGACACGTCGGCATCATTCGGAAGTAGACGTGAGTTCCGAGTTTTCACGATGTGAAAGGATTATTCACTAGATCTGTAATTGTAACTCATGATAACCTCATACATATTCAAGGCAATTTAATTTGAATTGTGTTCCAATGGAAATAAGGTTAAGTTTCCTATTTTCATAAACTGAAAATGACATTATCGAACAAACGTAATTGAACTTTATTGCCTTGATGGTAGATTGAAAGTCCCACTGACAAAAAACTCCTTGTTTGTAGTATGGTGGGCCTTACGAGGTTAAGGTACTCGCTAGCTAGTGGAAGTTCTGTCCCTCGCAGACCTCGCAAGTATTCTTATAGAGTGCGAGGGACAGAGCATTCGACTCACTAGCGAGTGCGGTAATTGTAACTCATGGTAAGGGTACAGAGGGACAGCTTGCGTAAAGCGACTTCGGTTTAATAATGTAACTGGGTAGCTATTCTTACATCATAACAAGCACTTTAACGTAGACCATAAACCTGCTTAGGCGACCTAGTAACTAGCTAGCTCTTCAAACGAAGCTTGAATTGACATAGTCGAAGGAAATGAGGATCTCTATTCTAGGCGGTAAGAACCATATTATCTTTGACGTGTTATCTCTTTCTCCTGGATTTAACGATATTGCTTTTGACATATTATATTACCTATTGCCAGCGTTACGATTGCTCCTATTTACTTGATAGCGGCCGAGTTAAAAAAAACGATAACGCAATCCACATTTTATCACGCTTTTATCGCGTGATAAAATGTGGATAAAGCATCCGTCACCCTCGTACGATTTGTTCCTGATTCGTCATATTCCTAATTGGTCATGTTCCTAATTCGACACTTTCCTTACTGGTCATATTCCTAACTCGTCATATTCCTGATTCGTCATATTCCTAAGTCGTCATTTTGCAGTCAAATAAAATCGCATACACGTGCTTACATGATTAATAAGTATTAGGGCAGATTGTTCTAACTAAGTAGTGTATGACACGATATAAAATAATAAAGTGACAATGACATTAACTTCATGATAGACGCGTAACCACAGAAGAAAGACTAAAGGCATAGAAACCGTACTAAATAAGCAGAAAATACATTATGGTTCACTTCTTTTTATTTATGGTTTTCATAGTGAGTTGGAAAGAGATGAATCTATAGCGGTTCTTTCGTTATTTCGTACATCGTCACAAGTAAGGCGTGATTTGGATCTATAAGCACCTATAGTATTTGGACCTATAGACAAGGAACGACAAAACCTTCCTATAGGAAGGACAAAGAAGTCCCTGCGTAAAACCTTGTGACAATGACAGTTAAAGAAGAAAAAACAGCCTACTTTTTGTTTCATCTTTTCTCATGTAATACGTAATCTAAAAAGTAGAGAAAGATAGCTGACGCAAAGTACGTCTTATAGTCCGGTTTCTATGCTATATGTTCTTATTCTGTGCGCGTAACACTGATCTATTCATTATCTAAGATGGTTCTTATCATTTACCCACAGAGGACTCAATAATAAGTTTGTGAAGGCAAATGTACACGGTGTGACGAGTTAGGAATATGACGAATCAGGAATATGACGGGTTAGGAATATGACCAGTAAGGAATATGACGAATCAGGAACAAATCGAGATCGGATTGTGTCAAAAACTGACGTATGTTTTATCCACATTTTGTCACGCAATAAACGCAGCAATATTAGGCCGCCTGGGAGATTACCATGACATAGCGATGCAGCTCAGTGTACGAATAACCCTTTTGTCTAACCGTTTCAGAGCCGTTTAAGAGAATATCGAAACGCCTAGCAAACTTAGTAAAAGGAACACCTGTTCAATTCCCTCTCAGCTTATTATTAAAGCCGAGCTTCGGGTAAAAAGAGAGCGATACAGGTGTTTCATTCATCAAAAGTATTCTTTGATCGGCTGATCCGGTCTAAGGAAGGGAAAGTAATGATAATATCGATAAAAAACCAAGAAAGAGCATATCGGAACATGCTCAGTGTAGGGTTCGCATTGTTACAATGAAAACAACAAACTATTTCGAAAAACAACTAGTACCTATAAACGATTTTTAACCGACTTCAAAAAAAGGAGGAGGTTCTCAATTCGTCTGTATTTTTTTTTTTTTTAATGTTTGTTACCTCAGAACTTTCGACTGGGTGAACCGATTTTGAAGATTCTTGTTTTATTTGAAAGCTGGTGCTTCCAGATTGGTCCCATTTTTCAAAATGAAGATCTGATGGTGGAATCCATGAGGAATCGACGGAACTCTTCAAAATTTATAGGCACACCTATAGCGATTTTGGTATTTTTCATTGTAACTCGTGTATTTGGTCTTGGAAAGCACTATTTAGTGTAGTGGAACTGATGATGAAGACCACAGATGGCCACCGGAACTCTTAAACGGTATATATTTCGAGGGTGGCGACAAGATATTTCGATTAAGATAGTTGAGCGACTATGACGAAGCATATTTAGGTTTAAATATATGACTATGACTTTCCGACGGCGTTGCTTGCGGCGAGATTGAAATGTTCTATTGTTTCTTGAGAAATGGGAGAATAACAGCATAATTATGATCACTAAAAAGTAATAGTAAGTAAAAGTAATTTTTAATTTTATTTAAGAATTACTTGGATAATTTTTAGGAAGTATAAAAACTTTAGTCTCCTGTAGGTATCTCACGCAGAAACCAACCTAGTTTACTTTTTGCTAGTCGTAATAGTTTTCCTTTTTAGTTCGTTTTATGTGCTTTCATTTATAATAATTCTCAGATTTGTCTTACTTGCAGTTTTGGCTGTAGTTGCGGGGAGGTTGCGTAACTCAAATTACACATTTCAAGTTCAATATTTTCTTAACGGTTCTCCAAATCTAAAAATGGACCTCACTCAATGACATAATGTAAAAAAACCTTTGCTTTACTTGTACTGTAGGTATCCGAAGAAAAATATCTTCATTTTATTTTACAACTTTGTCGGCGTAATTTACGTGTAAAACGTGGTAAAACTATGCAAACTTACAGCTTTATAGTACCAAGAGTCTCGGAGTAAAACCGCGGTCAGACGGACCTGGTGAAACTACAAGGGTTCCTTGTCGACCACGGAACGCTAAAAAGATAAAGATCAATAAAAAAAAGTGTAAACGCTTTGACACTAAATCTGCCCTCCTTACGAAAAGTGCAGTAACTCGTATTTTTGTCAGAATTGAGTTGAATACATATTCGTAATCAGCAAAACGAGCTCTGCAATTCCTTCTTTGACATGTTACTTGGAAAAATCGGGATCATCAGTTTTCGGTAACGAAGAGTGCAGTAACTGTGAATTCTAAGAATAGTTTCCTAAACATAAGTGCAGTAACTTTAGATACTGCACAGGTTTTTTAAATAGTTTCATATCAACTCTAGTAATTGCTTAACATAAGAGCAGTATATATAGTTACTTCACTTATCATTAGGAAAAGCCTCCTTTAATATGATGGAGTACACCTAGTCATAAGTGCAGGTAGTATAGTTACTGCGCTTTTGATTAGGAGGAACCTTGCTAAATGTTGTTGTTCTATAGTTATTAATGCAGTAAAATGGCTTTTACTGCGGTTATGCTAAGGAAATATAATCATAATTTTGTAAACATTATTAAGAATTTGTGTAGTATATCAGAGTTACTGCATTTATATTTAGGACAAAACTAAGTCCACCATACATTTTTTCCCTTTGGTTCTGTATAAACAAAACACCTGAATTTGTACAACCGTGTTATTAGTCTCTTACAAAAAAACGTCATCTTTGAATCCCTAACTTGTTTATCCCGGTGATGACAGATATTTGGGTGCGTAACGATAGATATAAAAATATTTCATATAATATCAGTCGCTATAACGCTCATTTGATATAATTATTGAATCATATAACGTCATTTAATATATTTAAATATGATTTAATTATTATTTGTATAACATACTTTAAGTATAATGCATATTTACTATAATTAACTTATGATATAAAATAAATTCATCTAATGTACATTTTTGTACGAGATATAATCATAAATTTACTAGGTACCCCACAAAATTTAATCAGGCTAAAGGATAAATGGGGGACGGGGTGGCGTAACTCGTACAGCCACTTGGGAAGGTTCGTTAGTTACCTTGTGACTCCACAGAGCGGTAATAGTAGCCCCGCGTTAGCGGGGCTTCGGCGACTGGCCCTTGAACCCCTTGCCCGTGCTCAAAACTAAGTGCTACCGGAAATGTAGGTTAGGTTAGGTTAGAATTGCGACTCCTGCACATAACAAAGTGCTACCGGAAAAATAGTTTAGGTTAGGTAAATAATACAATACGATTTTTATATCAAATGATGTTTATACCAAATGATGTTTATATAAAATGAGTGATTATATCCTTTAAAATTATATCAATTGTTATTATATCAAATGAAATTATATTATTTATTTTTATACCAATCATTTCACTCCCCAGATATTTGTGTGATAAACGCGATTATTAATTTTCGAGTCTTTGATGTTTCCTATGTATTTAAATCTATATTTCTCTATTTAAGTATGTTTATCGTTATCTAGTACCCATAGTACAAGCCTAAAGCTTAGTGTCAGACAAGGTTAATTTGTTTGAGGTGGTCCCCTGATATTTATTTATTTTATTTTAATTGAAAATAATTGTTTATGAAAATATGTGTTTTGTTTATAAGTAATTCAAATTAATTAATCTAATGCAATTCAATATAATACGTCAAAATTTCAGGTAAATGTCCCGGAAAGATCAAATTTTGGCTATGGTGTTTGAAAACGATGTCACAAAAAAAACGCGTCCCTGTCTTACCCATGAAGTCTGGCGACTAAGGTTATTTTAAATTTATGCATTTCGAATCCAGGAACGGACAAAACCTCTTCAAACCAGCTTTTTTTACCATTTGACATACGTGTCAATAGAAAATACTGCGTTTATGTTTAGGAACGCCTTTCATCATTCTGTAGAAATCACTGCAGCAAACCTTTTTCCTAATCATAAGTGCAGCAAATCGGGTACTTACTGCAGTTATGGTTAGGGATTGACACATTCAAATAAAAGGTATACCTAGCGATTAATGCATTTATAAGTTATTTTACTTCATACTAATATCTTTTTAGATTTTATGAATAAATATCCATTCTGTACATGCTCACGATTATTTTGATATAAGTTTCATATCTGTAACTAAAATAGTTTACGAGATACGCGTAAAATAAAAACTCAATCATTTTACCGCTTTTACTCGAAAACTGCTTTGATCGAGATACTGCACTTTTCATAAGGAGGGCAGAAATCTTCTCCACGAATAAAATATAACATTAACCGGACTTGCTAGTGATTGCAAAAGTGAATACTTCTTATTTTTAGTTTCTATTTACTACAAATATCGCTAAGACATCAGTGTCAGCCGTGTAATTCCCTCCCTTAAATACAATTTAATCCATCATATCGATATCATTTATCATCCCACCCCTAACTCTTACACAAAAGTATAATGTTGCCATTCTCTGGACAAACAATACCCGCTAATTCATATTTCATCGTATTACGGTTTCCCATGTCACAAGGGTTGCCAGGAATATGCGGTTTTTCAAAGGGAGGGCAATGATTGTCAAATTACAAAGGGATTATGATTCGTCAAAGGGTTTTCGGGTAATTTGCATTCTAAATTCAAAGGGCTAAAATTTGGAGGAGTTCTTTGTGAAACGTTAAAATGTAACAAATGAGCCAGGTGGGCTATTACTACGGGGTGAGTTATTCAAATAGTCAGTGAGGAATAGGGCACATTCATGACTCTTGTCACAGCTACGATAAAAGCTGATAATTTAACAAACAGTTGAGTTGTTGGTAATTCTGTAGCTCTGCCTACCACTCTGGGAACGAAGGCGTGAGTTTATATACATTATATGTGTATGTATGTATGCAGTTGAGAAAAATCATTTTTTGAATAGCTATATTAATTAACCAAGATATAAGCGAACAAAGATTTGTTCCTATTTCTAGTAAAACAGAATTTAACATGAAGTTTATAATTATGGCCGACCTGTAACATGACGTCACAGTGCATATCGGATCTCTCTGTCTTATCGCTGTCTAATTAGCAGTTTAAAATGCTTGTATTATCCGGATTTATGGAAAAGGGCCGGATCTTAAGTACCCGAAACCGACGTGCATGCATGACTCGATGTATGAATGTGGAAGAAGCAAAAGAGATTTGTCAGGCTCGTAGCAGGTGGAAAAAAATGGTCTGGGAAACAGGCGTGATTTAATGTATGTATGTATTATCCGTACCTATTTCTTCGCCGATTTTAATTTTAATTTCAATTTTGGTGATCTCTTTTACGGTATTTTCATATTTGGTTGAGAAATTTGGTTCGGAAATTATAATTAATAAATTATAAGTAAATATCAGGGGACAATGTCGCACCAATTGACCTAGTCCCAAACTAAGCTCTAGGCTTGTACTATGGGTACTAGGCAACAATAAACATACTTATAATATAAAGAATATACATATACTTAAATATATAGAAAACATCTAAGACGGATGCGGATGAACAAATATTCGCGCTCATCACACAAATATTTGCCCATACCAGAAATCGAACCCGGGACCGCTAGTTTCGTAGGCAGGGTCCGAAATGCTCTTACCCGGTTTTTATGTTTCCATAACACACTCGACAGAAAGAAAGAAAATGCTCGAGGTACAGTCACGGACTTAAAGGGACCCACCTTAGGTCCAAAGTCATTCTGACATCCTACAACAATAAGGTTGAGTCTCCTATAAGTTACAAATGATTTGGCATCTCCAATAACATTGGGGATTTCAAGCCAATTTTTAATGAAATGGGTCACAAATTAACGATCACGATAGCACAGCACAGTTTTTTTGCTATTGCAGCTGCAATTGCAGTACAATTGCAGACCATTTATATAAACTCTGTTTTCGATGTGTATTATATAACATGTTTTTGATAGCTACAATATTTTATTATAGGAGTCAGTATAGGTAACGAAGAAACAATCCAGTGTTTGTCTTCCATGCTAGATAGTTTTAAGCACTGTAAACTATGTTATAATAAAAATAAAACAATTACCCTTGATAAATAGCGTAACTATTTTTTCTCAAAAATGTTCGGAAATGTTGACATTACTATCTACATAATGAGACGCGAAGTACATAGTTTACTGAGAGCTCACAAATTAAAAAAAAAACATTGCGTGCTCGCTACACAAGCCCGCAATGTTGCATACAAATTCCATTACTATCTAGCTTGTAACTTTTTAAAAAGTGAAAAAGCCCATAATAAAATGATGGCACAAGTCTTATACATCCAAATTTTATTCGAAACATAACTTTTTTATTTGTGTCTGGAATAGGTTATGTTTTTTAAAAACAAAGCTTGCGTTTCTCCTTGTCATAAACAAAAAGGAGGTAAAGAGTGATGGTTTTTTCACATGAAGTTAGTGTTTTTCAACAAATGAATAACAATCAATTTTGGTCCGTATACAATTTTAATTAAGAGTGAAGTGTCCATTACTGGTGCCTGTCAGCTAAAAGTGTGATAGGTAGGTTAGGGTTATTTTTAAATGAAGGTATTCCAATAAATACATTTGACGAAAACAGAATTGACATCTTAAAATAATCCCAGGTAATAATTTGTGTAACAATAATTTATCAAATCATTTGGGAAATAAAAATATGGGATACGTAGTTTGGGGAGTTAAGAATTTGCTAAATAATTTTTGTCGAAACATTAGTAAACCCTTATGTCGATACACAGCACAATACATTTTTAATAATTCATTTCGGACAGATCCTCAGAACCCTCTATACTCATCATCATCATCATCATCATCATTATCAGCCGCAAGACGTCCACTGCTGGACAAAGGCCTTCCCCAAGGTTTTCCACAACGATCGGTCCTCTGCTGCTGTCATCCAGCGGTTTCCCGCGACCTTTATCAGATCGTCAGTCCACCTTGTGGAAGGTCAGCCAACACTTCGTCTCCCGGTTCGCGGTCGCCACTCTAGAACCTTTCCGCTCCAACGGCCATCAGTTCTACGAGCAATGTGCCCCGCCTACTGCCACTTAAGGTTTGCTTTAGTACTTTAGTTCTCCTGCGAATCTCCTCATTCCTGATTCGATCTCGCAAGGAGACACCCAGCATAGCTCTTTCCATCGCCCTTTGAGTGACCTTGAGCCTTCTTATGAGGCCCATTGTGAGCGACCATGTCTCGGATCCATACGACATCACTGGCAACACACACTGATCAAAGACTTTTGTCTTGAGGCACTGTGGTATTTGGGACGACATGATAGTGCGTAGCTTACCGAACGCTGCCCATCCGAGTTGGATTCGACGATTGACCTCTTTTTCGAAGTTGGACTTACCTAACTGGATTTTTTATCCTAGGTATACATAGTCGTCAACAACTTCGAGAGTAGAGTCACCAACTTTGACAGGAGTGGGTACGACATGAACATTTGACATGATTTTCGTCTTGTCCATGTTCATTTTAAGACCCACTTGTTGAGAGACTCTACTGAGGCCATCGAGCATTGTACCAAGGTCCTCCAGGGTCTCAGCCAAGATGACAATATCGTCGGCGAATCGAAGGTGAGTGATGTATTCGCCATTTATGCTGATGCCAAAACCCCCCAGTCCAGAAGCTTGAAAGCGTCTTCCAATGCAGCAGTAAACAGTTTCGGAGATTTTACATCTCTATACTCGTAATTTAGCAATAATAATTAGTCGGTGAAATTGAGAAGAATATAGCCTACATGACGGATATGTCTTGGTGAAAATGAAAGAGGTAATAGCGGTCTTTACACGGCACAGTTCGGACCGCGGGAAACGCCACGCGCCATTCCTCGCGCCAGTCCGAACCTTAGGTTTTTTACTATTTTACTATTACAGTTGCATTTACACGTACGGTTCGGAGCGGAGATTGGAATAGCGCGTGGCGTTTCCCGTCCCGCGGTCCGAACTCTACGTGTGCAGGCCGCTAATGGGGGACAGGAAATAAAGAACAAAAGGAAAATTGTCATAACTAAGAATACTTGATTGGTTCTTGAGATGCTGGCGACTAAAGTGTTTATACCTACATAGAAAATAAAAAATAAGTTCATAGTTGAGTATGAGATAGTTTTTCTTCGGAACCCTACACTGAGCGTAGTCCGAGATGCTCTTGCCCGGTTTTACGAGATAAGTCGGCCGTTTTTCACTAGGTCACCACTTCGACTTACAAAGACAGCTATGGACACCTGTAAATGCACTTACAAAATTCCACTAACGACATTAGGTAAACTCGACCTACATAGCAATCTCACCTTAACCTTCAAGACTCAAGGTTTAACTTGGTATGAAACGCGCCCTTCTAATAAAATAGGCCAGGAGCGACAAACCACTTGGCCAGTTTAAGAGGCGACTAGAATCGACCAAGAGCTCTTTATAAATCTGAGTCATGATATTTTCTTGAGCTCGGTGTCAAGACGCGTTGAGCTGTGAAAGAAGTCAAATTAAGAGGGGTCTTGAGAGCAGGAGCGCTATTGAGAGCGTATTGCCGTGAATAATGCTTGTGGAGCACGTTACAGACTCAGCTATAATTTATTTTTGCCCGTGACTCATTCCTAGTTGTTTACTGTAGGGGAAAAATGTACCTCATTAGTAGATATATTTCTCTATATAAGTATTTATATCGTTGTCTAGTACCCATAGTACAAGCCTAGAGCTTAGTTTGGGACTAGGTCAATTGGTGTGACATTGTCCCCTGATATTTATTATTATTGTTTTATTTATTATTTTCGTCTCTGGAGTATAAACTGTTCTTGTACCCTATTTCATGTTGATTCGTTTAGGCGTTGACACGGAAAAAAGAGATAAACACACTTTCGCATTTATTAGTATACAGGCGACCCGCCATAACTTCGCTTCGGTTTTCTTTTCTTTTATTAACTACTACCTCCTCCTACTACTACTACTATTCCTCGTGTGGTTGCCGAGTTAGAATAGTGCCACTCCATGTCTTCCCGTGGATGTCGTAAGAGTCGACTAAGGGAATAAAGGCTTGTAGTACTGTTAGGCGATGGGCTTGCAACCTGTCACTAATACGCTGGTAAACATCTTAGCCTAATTGTGCAAATTGTGGTTATAGAATTATCAACAAGTTTTTAGAGATGTTTGTCATTCTGTAGCTCTGCCTACCCCACTCTGGGCGAGCGGAAGGCGTGAGATTATGTATGTATGTATTAACTACTATTACATCAAATAACAAAACTGAAATATAATTAAAAAATAAAAGGAAGACCCGTATCAAAAACCGTTTCGGCGTGGCACGGAACCCTTCGTGTGGCAGGCTGACTCAAACTTAACCGGTTTTTTTTACTGACAATTTTTGTCTTTATCCTTATAGTAACAGTGTTCTGGTGGTGGTAGCCTCTGAGGTCCTAGCCGAGATGCAAACGCTACTAGCGTTTTCTTTTCTATCGCTCATAAATGGGATGACTGTTGACTACGTGGTTTATCGTAACGCACGAGAATGTCACCCCATACGTTTTGAGAGATGGAAAAGAAAAACTTTAGTGGCGTTTGCATCTTTACTAGGACCTCATAGGGCCTAGACAAGATGCATTCGGCGTTCGTTATCGTTATAAAAATGTATAGGATTGTCGTAAGCTGTCAGACGGTCGCGTCGAGCGCCTACGACAATTGCATACATTTTGTTAGTTTTCGAAAATCGTTTACGTTAGCGTTAAGCAACTTCTCTAGCCTCACCCGGCCCTGCCAAGATGCATGGCGCTAACTAGCGTTTCTATTCGTTTCGTTTTTAAACCAATCGCGTCACTGGTAGATCACGTGACTTTTCGTATCACGTTATCTACCAGTGTCGATAGAAACGAATCGAATAGAAACGCTAGTTAGCGCAATGCATCTTGGCCGGGCCCTCTGGTTGTATTGCCGACGGTGGCTCTTGGGTCTAATTAGATACAACTATATCTGTCACGCGCTTAACATGTCCCAAGTTGAGTTCAGTGCCCAACTTGGTAAATTTTCATGTAAAATTATTCACATATGGAGTTTCTAGTACTGAATGTGTTAATGAAGGCTTGCATATTTAGTAGATGATTTAATACTCGTAGTTTAGTGGTGAGTGAATTTAATGGATATTATGATACAGTAAGTGATTATAATACTGTTGTATGTAATGTATAATTCTTGTTTGGCAATTCTCAAGAAGTTTGCTCTATTCTACACGGGAAAATTCGTTATCGTATATTGTCAACGTTATGAATGAATGAATGAATGAATGAATGATATTTATTTTCCAAAGTAAGTCACAGTATACATTGCATGTTACGTCAAAAGTACAAGAAACTACATTGGAATCGTCAAAAATATACACAAATTTACAATAGCTCTTATTTACTTTACGTAATGGCGGCCGAGATTAAAACAATACTCTACTCGTAACATGTCAAAAAGCATGTTTTATGTAAACACTTTACTGTATATAATCAAACTGACAAATAAATAAGTTTAGCTGTCAAAAAATTCATTTTTGGGACAAACTATTGTTGACGACATCGACGTCATACTAGTCAAGACAATTCTAACGAGCCCTAACACTATGGCTCATGTGTTATTTAGGAGTTCCTATAGCCACCCTGAGTCTCCATCACCAGACCAGCTCGATGGTACTATATTATTGTATTGTCATCAGAACTACACGTGTATGCAAATTTTCAGCTTCATCGAAAGCCGGTAAGTGGGTCAAACTTAACTTGCAAGATTCGATCCGTACATACATACATACATTGCAAGATAAATAAAAGCTTGTAAAAAATAACAAAGCGCAAAAGCGAATTCACCTCTCTCAGTCAACCTTGACACTGAAAGTGGAAAATGAAAATACACGGACAGGTAAAGTGACAAGAGGTGTACAGAAATAGCGTCGGTGAAACTGCAAAACCGCGTAACCGACAAATTTACTATAGAGCGAAATAAACCTTAACATCTTAGAAAAAAGGTGCATTTTGCTCCTCATTACAAATGTTACTTACGCGGTTTAGCAGTTTCAGCGACGATAGTTCACATTTCATTCAACCGCACGGGTAGCACAAGTTCTATTTTCTCGCTTGTCGCTCAGTGCATCTCTATCGTTACAGACTAGAAAGGAAGGGAGATCCGAGCGATAAACAAGTCTCGGACAACATGTCGCACATGACATTCAATACCGTATTAACTCAAAAATAATTTGTAATGCATAACTATTTGTACTAGTTTGAAATTAGAATAAATTTTTCAACACCGTCACATTTCGAGTTAAGACGGTATTGCTAGCCGTGCAGGGGGCTTACCACGACATACTAAAACAGTGCAGTTAAGGTTGAGAGAAAGGGACAGAGCTGTATAACTCCTATAGCTCTGTCCCTTTCTCTCAATCTAATAAATAAATATCAGGGGACAATCTCACACAAATTGACCTAGTTCCAAACTAAGCTCTAGGCTTGTACTATGGGTACTATACTCAAAAACGTAATTAAAGACCAACGTGGGTTGCCACTAAAAAACGAAATATTTGCGTTAGTATATTTCCACTTTTTAAAAGACCGCACTAAGAATATTTATTTGTTGGTAGTTTTAAACCTTCGATTGAAATAAACAAGTTAATTCAAGTTATTTGTTTTCAAGTTACATAAATACAAGATGGCCTATTAAATATTTAACCATAGAAGATTTTTGGTAGCAAAACTGTTATTGCACTTGTAATACTTCAGGTATTAATAACATTTGGTACGATAAATAAACAATAGTTGTAAACAACGTTAGATGCAATTTAAATATTACATACGTTTCGCTATTCGACAAAATAACAGGCCAAAAGTGTGTAGCTCACTTTATAATGACAATCATCGGGCATTTACCAGCCGTGACACCATGGGGTCCATGGGTAACTGTCAAGTTTAAATCAAGCATAAGTGTAAGGCATCCGAATTTAGCTTGTCATTTTGTTGTAGCTGATAAAAAAATCGCCATTGAACACACACACCCACCATTTAATGACTTAACACACTATATGAGAAAATATTTGTTTCGGGATATTTTTATGTTTTGTATATCGGGTAGAAATGCATATTCCCTATTGTTAAATATAACTTTTGATATTAAAAATGTTAGTCATATCTACAAATATTTACGACAATTTGATTATCAATGCAAAAAGGTTGGCTAACTCTGAAATGTTCCATTGACACTGACATAAGTGACTTTGACACTTATGACAGTGACGTATCTGTCGCAGTTTTTTTGGTCTTAAATTACAGTTTTGAGTATAGACAACGATATAAATACCTATACAGTGTGTTACCAGGACCCCGGCTTTTTTTAAAGGAGGTTAAAATAACGTATATCTGTAACGTAACCATGACATTAATTTAATTAATAAACAAATTTTCAGGCTTTGTTAAAATTTTAATTGCCAACAATGTAAAGCACAGCAATTTGACAAGTGTAAATGACAGTCGACGGATACTTTGATTAGTATGATTCGCCCCCGTACCACGACATGCCTTGTACTAAGCAACAGCGATACTGATAACGATGAACACGCAGCACATGCACTATATTTAAAATGGACAGTATCTAAGAAAATTAATTTTCTTGGCAGGGTCACTACCAACTACTGATGTGCAAGTTGCGGAAAGTTTCCAAAAAGCTGGAAAAGTTCTAAGAAATTTCCGGAAACTTTCACTAGAAATATAGGTAATTGAAATTTAAGAAACGGAAAGTTTCAATCCCCATTCAAAATTGTGAGAAGTTTCCGAAATTTTCCTACATGAAATGTTCCGCAATTTTGGAAAGTTTCCTTTGGCACATCAGTACTACCAACGCCAGCGCGTCGTCAAGCCTACACTGAACTCCTTTAGTAAGTATGTCATGGTATCCCCCCTGTACGTCGCTTCAACCATTGCTGATCTTTTGTTGCAGCCCATTGTTTAGAGGTCACCGCAAAGGCCCATTGCGTCCAGGAATTTCCAGATACTTTGGGCAGTGAGGAGTTGTATTTCTTATCCACGATATGTCGCCCTAGGTAGATACTTCTGATGCGCATAAGTGGTCCGCATGATCAGACCCGCATTGCTGTCTTCTCTGTCTCCTGAAAGGAAATAGGTCTAGTCTATAAATTTTTAAAAATCGACATAATGTATTATTTTTGTACGTCATAGTAACCAGCCAGATTTTAAATACTTACTCGCTCTGCAAATCAACGTGAGTAAAGTTTCAAAGAGAAGCTGCGAAACGTTTTTTGTTTAACTGCCGAGATCGAATAACGAATGCAGCGTTTGTGTAAAAATGGCGAACGTCAGTTTTCGTTTTTTAGGGTTCCGTATCAAAAGTCAACATCGAATCAAACATCTTTATTTACTCTTACAAACGTCAGTGATATATTTAGAGCTAGTACAATAAATTAAAATATTATTATAACCAGTGTAAGTGGATGGTCCGCACTAGGATATTCTGTATGACAGACCGCAAAGCCCCTCCTGATTTCACAAAGAAGATGCAGTGTTAACATAAGAAATTTTGCTTGTGTACATAAAGTAATAAGAATGTATATACTAAACAATACTACATACTATTTAACAATTTATAACGTAATGCTAATGTTACTGCAAAATTAACATAAACAAAAAACCTTTATAGTTTCGCCATTTCCGTCTGTCCATCCGTCCGTTCGTCATTATGCGGTTTAACTCAGAAACTCTTGGTACTACAAAGCTGTAATTTGACATTTTTATACATATTAATGATATCGACTTCGTATTTAATAAATAATACGCTTTAAAGTGCTTTAAAGAGGTAAATAAACCGTTGTTTTTGGATCTGTGAAAAAAAACACGGTAGTTAAAAAGAAAACTGTCATAGCTAAATAGTTTTTACGAGTCAACGTGTAATAATCGATCGACCAAGCTTTAACCTCGTAAGGCCCACCATACTGCAAACAGGGAGTTTCTTGTAAATGGGACTATGAATCTACCACCAAGGCAATAAAGTTCAATTACGTTTGTTCGATAATGCCATTTTCAGTTTAAGAACATAGGAAAATAGACCTTATGCTAATTGGAACACAGTTCAAATTGCCTTGATTATGTACATCCTACTGCATACTGGGCCTTACGAGGATAAACAGAACCCTACACGCGTGCTCCGGCACGCTCTTGGCCGGTTTAGTTTTTGCAGCATCAAATCAGCATCATGGCCAGAACAGCTTGTATTTTTTCGCTTGTCGCTCAGAGCGCCTTTTTCGTTAGTCACTGGGTAGTGAGGACTAAGCGACAAACAAGTCACGGAGAAAAACCGGGCGAGAGTGTGTCGGACCATGCTCGAGGGTTCCGAAGACGTTACTAGAAACAAAAAACTATGTCGACAACCAACAAGTATGGATTAATTTTCTATTTATAGTACATTGTTGCAGAGGATAGAAAGAACGCGATTTTTGGACGAGACATATAGAGGCCCGAAACGTAGTTGAGGCCCTCTAGTGTACGAGTCCATAAATTGCACTTTCTACCGAGGCAGACATAGTGCTTTTCACAACTACTGAGAGGAAATAAAATAAAAATTCATATTCAAAACTCAAATTTTAATTCATGTTAATGTGACATCGCCAATTTTACCATAGATAACTTTTTTTAAAATCGGGACCCCTATTCTCGTGGCACTCGAGATTAATAAACTAACATGCGAGATGAAGATGTCAACTCCATATAAAATTGTATTTGTTTCGCCATATCTCCCATGTAATTTCATCTCCAGTGGTTCGAGATTAGGGGCCAAGTTTGAATTACATTTAAAAAAAAAGCAGTGACATAGTTTTTAGTCTGTGTATCTTTTAGCAAAAATACACCTAATATTTTACGATACAAAATGGTGTGTCGGTCGATTTCAATTTTTTTATGACACAAAAATTGATTGATTGATTTTCATTGGTTCTTAAAGTCGGACAACAATGTTCTCGACCAATCAGCAAACACGCCGACAAAAACATTCTTGGTCTGTCCTTATAAGTGACGTTTTTTGACCACAAACAAGACCATCTATGGCCATATTTCCGAGCAGTGTTGTGAAAAAGTTATTTGGTGCTGACTTAGATGCTTTTCAGTAGGTATAAACACTTTAGTCGCCTGTTTCTCAGGAACCAATTCAAGTCTACTTAGTCGTTTAACTGTTAGATGTGTTTTTATTTAAGATATTTTACTTTATCAAATCAATCAAAATTGAAAAATATAACGCGCATCAAAGTTCGGGAGCCCCACTCGTGACGTCACAACGTGATGTAACCTGTGCCACGGAGTGACGTCACGCGAAACTTCAACGCACTTTATCGTCGTAATTGTTTGTTTAATTTACAAAAGAAGAAATATTATGTTCAATATTTTTCATAATGTAAATGACGGACTAATTAATATTTTTATCTACACTCATATCATAAACCCTCTATGATTCGTTCAGAAACCGCAAATTATGACCAGCATAATAATCAACTCTGTTGTAAGAGCAAATTTTTTATCTGCGGCAGTAATCTTATGGATTCATAAGAACATCAATGTCAATGTTCTCATGACATTCAAATTTCGGACATCTCTGAAAAACAAAGAAATTTGATTTGACCGCTATTCTAATATCAGTCGAGATCACGTTTAGTTCGAAATGAATTGTCAATTTGCATACAAAATTGGACAAATGTCGCACCTAAGTAAGATATCGAACGATATGATAGTTGGAGCCGACTCTAGTTTGTCTCTGAATTTAAAAAAATCTATGACAGCTGCCAGAAAACTTTTCAATATTTTCATTACCGCCATTACCGGTTAAAATTTAATATGCGGCTCCTGAATGCATCAAGGAGGCTTATGATTATGATATGTGGGTAGATAAAGTAGTGTATGTAACTTTACATAATTAGGCATTATGTATAGTCACATAAACTACTATTAAGGACACTAGCCTATTATCACGACGCAAATAAATATTTTCTTTTGACATGTGAAGCACTCGGACCTTTCCTTTATAATATGATGGTGTTAGCGATGTTGGTAATATGTTTAGAGGGCCCTGCCAAGATGCACTGCGCTAACTAGCATTTCTATTCGTTTCGCTTTTAAAACAATCGCGTCACTGGTAGATGACGTGATACGAAAAGTCACGTGATCCACCAGTGACGCGATTGGTTTAAAAACGAAACGAATAGAAACGCTAGTTAGCTTAACACGTTTATTGCCACATAACGCGACGTCGCGTGAAGTGGCTTTATACGCTGTGGCCAATCACTCGACGTCGCGTGATGGTCCCATACAAAATTGTTCGAGCCACAAAATTACGGGCGTAGCGTATTGGCTTCTGGTTTTAGTTTGGCCACTAATGAAGGGAATTAAACGTTTTTTTTATTTTGGCCATCTGGTAAAGTTCTGCATTTTGACCTTGGCAATGAACGTGTTAATGCATCTTGGCAGGGCGTCCTGATTGGAATTTCAGCCTGACGATTAATAATTCTTTGAAGAATTCCGAGGTGAGTAGTTTTATTTTGCGCGTCTGCTGTAGGACTTAAGTTTAAATAGGTTAACAATTTCATGCACTAGTGCATAAAAACCACATTAGTGAGCCGACTACCTAGCATAAACAAGAATTTTACGCGAGTAAAAATGTTTTTTGCTGGCACTTTAAAAATGCAATCAGCTTTCGTAAGGTATGTTTGTGCATCGCTAATTCGATTTTTTAATAAACATTTCCTTTGCAGATGTGAGGCGGGTTTTCCTGTTTTTTTTTTATATTGTTTAGTTATTCTCAGTTATTATAAGACCGTTTTTAGGTTTTATTTAACTTCAAGTTTGTTTGTTTAGTTTATATTTAACATACATACATACATTAAATCACGCCTGTTTCCCTGAGGGGTAGGCAGAGACCACTTCTTTCCACCTGCTACATATATTTAACAAGTCAATTTAAAACCAGTTTTCGTTATTGCAATAGGCTAGGATCTGATGATGGAGTCGGAAGGTGACGACAGAATCTCTACCATACTTAACGTAGACCCCACTGAGTTTGAACTCGTTTTAATAATCACTGTTAAAAACAGCTAGTAAAATCGTCACATCATCACATCTTCATCAGCCGCAAGACGTGCTGCTGGACAAAGGCCTTCCCCAAGGTTTTCCACCAGCATCGGTCCTCTGCTGCTGTCATCCAGCGGTTTCCCGCGACCTTTATCAGATCGTCGATCCACCTTGTGGAAGGCCTGCCGACACTTCGTCTCGTCGTTCGCCAGTGATTCGATATTTTCGATATTAAAATAAAAGACAAAAAAAAAACCGGTCCTTGATTAATCTTTATGGTTTAGGTAGGTTATGTCATGTTATGGTATTGTTTTCAACTCGGCCGCCATTACTGTCAAGTAAATAAGAGCTATCAAAACATTGACAATACGATAACATGTCAAACACAAAGAGGTTTTACCGTGTACAATCTCAGTCACGAACTTAAAGGGCATTGGGTAAAGTTTGAAGAATATTGTCATTTTTTTTTTCAGCGGCCACGGTTAATTTTTATATAGTTATTTAGAGGACCTCTAAATACACATAGATATATATAATTTATGGCGTTAAATAATATCGGAGCGGAGATTTTAAAGATTTAAGTATTCAGTTTTTAGTACAAAAGTACGCCCAAGTATGAAAATTTAAATATCTCGGCTCCGATGCACTTAAGAGTATTACATTACATAACAAAATATGTTTATTTTTAATAATTCTACCATAATTTACCACTTTTACGAATGGCCGCTCACCTTGAAAATGTATGAATTTTACAAATGACAACACTTTTACCCAAACCCCTTTGGGACCCACCTTAGGTCCAAAGTCATTCTGACATTCTACAACAGTAAGGTTGAGTCTCCTATAAGTTACAAATGATTTGGCATCTCTAATGACATTGACGACTTCAAGCCTATTTTTCTTGAAATGGGTCACAAATTAACGATCGTGATAGTACAGTCACAACACAGGAATGTTAAGCTACTTGCTACTCTTCGTAATTTAGCCGAGTAATACATACTCGATACACGAGTATAACCGACTAAACTAGGTTTGCATTACACGGCCAAAATACGAACTGTGGCAAGTGGCTCAACAATCCCGTGTGGTGACTGTACCTATTTTAGAGGTCAAATTCTGACAAGTTCCAAGCAGCGAAAGGGAATATTTGTATGACTTCTATATAGCTTCATCCCTTTCATTAACTAGAATATGCCAGATTTTTATGGTTTGTTATCTGCCCCCCAGCGGCTTCGACCCAGCTACAAATTTCCGACTTTCCCTGTGGTTTTATGTGGAGGAGAATTGGAGAAGTGTATGCCCAACGGTGGCCGCATATGCGCTGAAGAAGAAGATACAAATCTTGTCCTGACAATAAAGAACACAACAAAAAAAAAACTAATTTGGTGCAGTAGTTCAGAAGTTATGCGCTACATATATTTCGGCGATTCATTTTTTTATAGACACGTCACACGTTTTACAGTCAGACAACACGGTCTCTGAATAATATATTTTTATAAACCGTAAAATCGGTAAATCCTAAGAAAAAACTACACAACCATTGAATTTTGAATTTTCCGAACCTGTGAATGCTTGTTTACATTTTCATTGGAACCGTGAAATATTCATGAAAGCTCTCGGTTGAGATTGATCCAGACGTTCCGAGTACACTTCCCAGGTTAGCGACGATGGAATCTCAGTCGAATTATGCAGATATCAGATATTCGAGTGCATTGAGATCTAGCCGTATTCTACAAACGTTAACGACTTAGTCTACTTCGCTTACTTTAACGGTATAATTACGTACGGTTTTATTTTGTGGGGATCGACTGCGGATATCGATAGTGTTTATTTTGCAAAAAAAAGGCTATTAGAGCTTGGCTCGCGTGTGTTTGAGGGAATTCTTCAAGGAAATAGATATTCTAACACTGCCGTCGCTATATATATTTAAAAATAATAATCTTTGTTAGGAAGAATTCAAACAATATCCCAACGAACACTGATAAGCCAAAAGCTACCAGGAGCACAGAAAAGCTCAAAACGACATTTTATAGACTGGACAAAACTTTAAAATAATTCTTCTACAATAAAATTCCACATCAAGTTACTGAGCTTACTGCCTCTAAATTTAAATCTGTCATAAAATAAAAACACATTTAATGAGCATATTATAAAGTCTATATCATGGATTGGATACGGATGTTTGGCAGTGAGTCGTGAATCCTGCATGAGTAATCTACGCTTAAATCTAAGGTCTGTTCATTATTACTTGTCTTATATAGTAAACCACTTTCTAACCTCAAAATGAACCTTTTTTGGCTAAAACAGCTCTTTTGTCGTAAATAAAGTAAACTGAATAAACATTTTGGACGTCATTTGGCCAATGTTATTGTCTGTGTTTGTTTTATTTTGTTTAAAATACCGATTTTAGCCTAAAAAGGTTCATTTTGAGGTTAGAAAGTTGTTTACTATATAAGACAAGTAAGAATGAACAGACCTTACGTACGCTTAAAAAATACTAACGCATTCATTTTGACAGTCCGAAAGCGAGTCTGCATACAAAATGAAAACAATTGTTCCACTTTGAAGCCGATTGCACTTGCGAGTGCGTTAGGCAATAGCGACGATGGTTAAGAACCATAATTAACCGGTATTTTTCAAACCGTTCCCAAGCCCTGCGTGCCTGCGTGTGTTACAAAAAAAAAACCGGCCGAGTAGGACTCGCGCACGAAGGGTTCCGTTCCGTACCGTTATCTATACAACATTAGCAAAAAAACGGCAAAAAAATCACGTTTGTTGTATGTATGTATTGTTGTAATTATTTATTTTTAAAGTGAATATACAACTTAATATTCTGTGAATATTTAAGTGTCTGCCTGTTGCCGTTATTAATAGCCAGCAAAAAACGGCAAAAAAATATCACGTTTGTTGTATGGTATGTCCTTAAATATTTAATTTATTCTGTTTTCAGTATATTTTGTTGTTATAGCGGCAACAGAAATACATCATTTGTGAAAATTTCACTTGTGTAGCTATCACGGTTCATGAGATACAGCCTGGTGACAGACAGACGGACAGACAGAGGGACGGACAGATAGACTGACAGAAGGACAGTGGAGTCTTAGTAATAGGGTCCCGTTTTTACCCTTTGGATACGGAACCCTAAAAACATGTAAACCGAAGCAAGAGTGGATCGCTTCTTCTCATAAAAGTATAAAACTCAATAACGTCATAAACCTCTAATCTCAGTCAATAACTTCCCAACAGTTTTATATAAAGAACTGGGAAGTTTCCCCCAAACTTACAGGCCCATTGTAAAGTTCTCGAGACTTTCCCGGGATTTTTCCGATCCTACCAACAATGGGGCCACTTAATGCTTTGATCCTGAACTGCTTAAGCATTTCCTGAAGTGCTGACCTTGCTGAATACTTTTTTGGGTTCCTTATTGCGAAAACATGTAAGCGAAAAAAAGTACTTACAGGGTCCATTTACTCACACTGTGATATCATCCTTCTTGCAAATAATATTTCATGTCTCATATTTATTCATTGCTCATATTTATTTATTACTAGCGGCCCACCAGCGGCTTCCCCCGCTGCAAATTTCTGACTTTCCCGGTGGATTTTTCAATTATTTTCTTGCATACAACCCTTGTCCTGACAATGACGAACACAACACAAAAGAAATCAGACAAATCTGTTAAGACATTCTCAAGTTATAGCGTGACCAGGAGAAATAGGAGTTCATTTATATATGCATATATAGTTATATACATAGATTATCTATACTTTGTCTATACTGTGTTTGTATAGTCCCGTGTGGTTGCCGGGTTAGAATAATGCCACTCCATGTCTTCCCGTGGATGTCGTAAGAGGCGACTAAGAGAATAAAGGCTTGTATTTGTAGTATGTACTGTAAGGTGATGGGCTTGCAACCTGTCACTAATACGCTGTTAAACATCTCAGCCTATTTCTGCAAAATGTGGTTACAGAGTTATCACCAAGTTTTTAAAGTTGTTGGTAATTCTGTAGCTCTGCCTACCCCACTCTGGGATTACAGGCTTGAAGGTATGAAGGTATATAAGCACCTATCTATATTTATTTATAAATGTTGAAGTCACTCTGTCAGTAATTTTTCTGGTTCTCGCATGTATGTAGTATTTGATATTTTCTGTTTTTTGTTGCTTTGTCTATCCTCTTGCATTGTCCTTGTTTATTTCACTCCAAGTTTAACTGGATGAGATTCCATATGGGACAAGTTCACCTATATACATTATCTATATCAATGCAAATATGTCTTGTAATTGTTTATGTGCAATAAAGAGAATTTGTACAAACCGGACTAACTTTAGCGTAAACATACAGAGTCATTAGACTACAGTTTGGTCGTTCTAAGAGGGCCGATTTGACAGCTGTCAACGCAGTATAAAATATAACCTCAAACACATATTTTGTAGTTGACAGCTGTCTAATCGGCCCTCTTAGAACGACCAAACTGTAACATCAATTAAAATGAAAAATGTATGGAACCACAATAATAGATAAATAAAAAGGTCACATACTTCACCAACTTAAACTTCACAGACAGTCCCTAACAAGGTGGCATCAAAGACACGTGTTCGCTTCAGGCCCTTTGAGCACAAACTTTCCCCAAAAAGGGGTCAAAAGAATCCCCTTAAATAGTTTGTGAAGTCTCTGAAATAGGTTTAGAAGGATTTATCTTGTTGTTAGGCAAGATTTTTCCCTTTTATCTGACTGTGGAAGGAGGAGGGTAATGAGTTTATTAGTCTATATATTTATTTATGTATGTATAGGTATTTGTGGCGCTCTAGAAACTAAACGCGTGGACCGATTTTGATGATTCTTATGTCAATCGATTTGGCTTAATCTTGTGAGTGTCACTAAAGATATGACAGTAATCAAAAGTTAATATGGCGGCAACCAGGGGTGTGATTCTCTCAACAACGACGGACGGACGGACGAACGAGTGATTGTCCAAGCGGCGAGTTTAAGTAGTCCCGTCAGAGTGAACAAAACACATTTTAGCGCGTGTATTCAATTTGGCAGCATGACTTCTCGAACGTATTAGGCTGCTTAATTGACAATGCACGCGCTAAAATGTGTTTTGTTCGCTCGGACGGGACTACTTAAACTCGCCGCTTCGATTCGCTCGTTCGTCCGCCCCACCGCCGTTTTTTGAGAGAATAATACCCCAGACGCCATAATATTGTAAAAAAGAAAAAAAATCGACGAGCTATGACTGGGGTATTATGATATCATTCAATAGTTGAATAGGTACTTATTTTATAATCATATTTAGGTTTCTTTTAACATTTTTCATTTTGAATGATTATTTGATTTAGGGTTGGTAAGCGACAGTCGGGTTTTAAAGCTTGCTTTTTTTTAGGGTTCCGTAGCGGAAGGGTGCCGAACGAAACTAAGCCTTTGTTGTTCTTGGATGTCCGACTGTCCATCCCTCCGTCATTATTAGTTAAAGAGCTGCATCTTTTAAACCATAGTGGATAACCGGTTGTTTTTTATCCGAGTGCGTCAGAAAGAGAGTTATGTTCGAGTGTACGTATGTCTATCTCTTTCGCACGCTCTGCAACCTAATCAGCTTGATGGATTTTAACATTTGAGGTGTCGTTAAAGTCTTGATTGTGAGAGTGACATTGCCTTTAATATTTTAAAAAGTAATGAGAATTTATTTTTATTATTATTACGTAACATGTTTACGTATTACGTTCATGTTTTTTTTACGTACCATTTGGCCAATGATTTTTTTATGGCAAAAAATTAAACGAACACACAGCCCACTTCCGTTTATATACGTTTTCCGTAACACCCGTACATACCTAAACATAATTATACAAAAAATATCTAACTGAAAACAGCATCAAAATGAGCGGTCATTCCAGAAATACCGGTATTTCAAAATACCAAACTACTCTTTTTACCAGGTTTGCTAAAAACCAGATTCGAAATAATGGGTGAAGATAATAAACAATACCCTAATTTGTATGTTTAGTTTTGGGATTTCGATATATTGAGAATCAGGTATTTTAAAATACTGGTATTTCGGGAATGAGCGAAAATCCGTTGCGTGGTTTCGGAGTTATTGGATATAAGTACAGACAGACGCGAAAATAAACTATTTTTTACACTATGTGGAGAAAACGCTTAACCAAAATAAAATATTATTATGAAAACAATAAATGTTTTGACATGGGTCTCCCCGACTATAACTTGAAACATTAGCAATATTGTAGACGAAATACGGCTTAACAAAATTGTCCCGGCCTTTATTTTCATGGAATAAATTTGCCCATGAGATTGTCATGTTTATTTTAACTCCTACTGTCAAATTATTTACCGTTAGTAAAAGGTCAACAAAAGGCAAGAAGGTCAACAAAGGGCAAGCCAAAAAGAGGCTCTTTTTTTTAGAGGATTATGTCACACCAATTGACCTAGTCCCAAACTAAGCTCTAGGCTTGTACTATGGGTACTAGAGAACGATATAAATACTTATATAGAGAAATATATACTTAAATACATAGAAAACATCCCAGACTCAGAAACAAATGTTCGCGCTCATCACACAAATATCTGCCCTTACCGGGATTTAAACCCAGGACTGCTACCTTCGTAGGAAGGGTCACTACCAACTAGGCCAGCGTCGTCAAAATCGTATCGTATTCTAATCGGCAAACTTATAATGCTTTTGGAAAGTGTTAAGTGAGGTTTAGACCACACTGAAAAAAATAATTGGTCGCTTGTAACAAGATTGTGAATGTTGTGCATAAGCGTCTTGATCCCATACGAGCCTAACAAGACGATAGATACACCAACTAAGACGGTAGATGCATCAAATAAGATGTTAGTTGAATCACTGAAGAACTTGCTGTTGTTACTATCAGCTTTGGTTGATATAGCTAATATCTTAACTATTGTATTCATTTTTTGTCAACTAAGAGGAAATCTCTCTTTGTTGGCTCCCATTTTTTTGAGTGTAGCAATAAAAAAAACAGAAATTAACTGCTGTTTTACTTCAACTGTTAATTTAGAAAAAGACAGCGAAATTGTGCTTCTTGCTCTTAAACTGAAGTTAAAGTAAAGCAATCAACTTCTGCCATTTATATTGCGGGCCTAAAAATGGCTTTTATCTCAAGTAAATAAGAACGTTGATAATACGATAACACGTCAGAATCAATAATGTTTTACTAAGTAGAATAGAGCCCCAACTCATATTATTTCTGTGTCATTATTTCACTTGTTTTAAGTAATAATGTTTTTAAGCTCTTTATTTTGATGCCCCTCGCATTTAGGTTAAATCATTGTTTTTCAGACACATTGTTAGGTTTTATATGCGCCTTTTTAGTTTTTAACAAACTTCACTCAATCACGCCTTAACGGCTGAACAGATTCGGATGAAATTTGGCACGGGGTTAGATATTAGTCTGGAATAGCACATAGGCTACTTTTAATCCCGGAAAAATATACGGTTCCCGTGGGATGTCAAAATTACGAATTTCACTCGGACGAAGTCGCTGGCAGAAGCTAGTAGGTTATAATTTGTAATGCGATGACAGGTATCAAGATCGAATTCTATCTGCCTTTCACTATAATATGAGACGCTTAACTTCAAACTTGGATAAGTCCATGAAAAAGGACAACGGAATTTGCGACATTTTTCAAACCGATTAAGTTTTAAATTCGTACACCAAATTTCAAGGATATATATGCCCTTGTATCTATCTATCTACAGTACGATAACTAGCTCTAAGAAGGTGCTTCGGGTTTTTACTTGTTACACTCGCTCTCATGCGATCTTTCTAAGAGCGAGTGAGAGAGAATAAATTTGAAACCCGAAGTGCTTACAGACTGTATTTATATAAATAAAAATGAATCACCAAAATGTATGTACACGCATAGCTTCCAAACTACTGCATCAAAGTGCATAATTCGTTTTTTGTTGTGTTCTTTATTGTCAGGATAAGGTATTTATTAAAGAAAAAAATCCACCAGGAAAGTCGGAAATTTGCAGCGAGGCGAAGCCGCTTTCGGGCAGCTCATTTGTAATAAAAAGGAACGAGAAGCCGCAGCTTTATAAAAGCCTCATGATTATCATAGGGTGACGGCACCAATGTTGGACACTTTTAGCTGAAAGCACCAATAATTGACACTTAACTGTTAATTCAAAGATCATTTGGTTATAAATTGTGTCTCAAAACAAATGAATAACCCTTACCTTCTGTAACATAGGAGTCAAGTGTTCATCATTTTTCCTTGTTATGTTTTCATCTCACTAGCTTAGAAAGCCCTTTTTGTTTGTTTGATATCTATTGAGAAAATCGCTTTTTATCCACATGTGAAGAAAGAGTTTTGACATTTGAAGGCAGCTTAAGTGATATTTGACAGCTAACAAAACGTAAAACGTTAAAAGTGCTGAATTTTTAACATCACAGTTAATGAATTGCATCGAGTAAAAAACACTAAATACAGTCTTACAACTTTATTTTAATTCAGTAGTATCAGCATTCAACATTAACATTCATTCTTGTTGTAAAAACGGATAAAATGTTCTGACAGTCCAAGTAAGTCGATGTGCGAACAAAACGCATTCGGATGCGTTTTGTTCGCACATCGACTTACTTGGACTGTCAGAACATTTTATCCCCGTAATAATAATAAAAAAACTTAAGTCAAAACTTTTCAATTAAGCCGTCAACGTTAAATAGTCGCATGTTTTTCTAGTTTGTTTTGTTATTTAAAAATGAGTGATTCGAGTGACGAAGACGTATTAACACCTGTGGAATTACGGGAAACCGTGCAAAATGCGGAATTGAGCTTATTTTCCTCGCTGTAGTGAGGTGAAAAGTTTTGTGTTATACACGGGTGAAATGTTATTTTACGTCTCGTGTGTTGAAACTCTCGCTACGCTCAGGATTCTATTTTTGAACCACTCGCTTCGCTCGTGGTCAATCATAGAACCCTTTCGCTAGCTCGTGTTTCAAATGAACACTCGCAGGTAAAATACAACTTTCCCCCCTTGTATAACAAATAACTATTCCTTCACCCTAGTCAAGGAAATAGTCAACTTATATAACCCTTATTTGTATTCCCCGCTAGTTTTTTTTTGTTTCAATATATTACCAAAGAGAAAACTTTCTTTTTTTATCATCCATGATGAATAGCAAAGACGAGGTAGAGTTGTAACTTTTAATGGCGGCCCCACGTGGCGCGCCAAAATTATTACCGTAACGTATTGTTTTATTTAACAAGTAAATAAACTTAGTACAATATACTAGCTTGCGTTAATATTACTACATAAATAAATGTGAGAGGCTATAATAGTTTTTCTTCCAAATTCTCGGCAATGTTAGCCTTACTGTTGTACAAACAGAGCGCGAAGTTCTGCGTTTCAGGACAAAAGAAAAAATTAAGTAATCATTTCATTTATTATTCTCTTCTACCTATTAACAAAATAATGTACTTACCAACGACATATTTGGAAGAGCGAGACCTCCTAACACAGGTCTATTCAGACGTAAAAGGAGGTCTCAGCCTTATTTGTGTACACCTTGTTTGTCAATGGAAATAAAAATATTTGATTTTGTTGCTGCAATCAAGAAGCGCGCAAACCATCTTCATATCATTGTTTTTCACGCGAAAGCACACAAAATCTTCCCTTTTGATTGTTGTGTATCGTGACAGCGTATTTTGACCTTTTAAGAAAGTGGTAGTGCCTACTGTGCATACATGCAAGGCTTCTATTCGTTGGCTCTAGTGAAAACGGATACAAGTTGATTTAGCTCTTAATAAGAAAGGGTAAACGACATGTACAGAGTATAGTAAAGTCTGTTCATTCTTACTTGTCTTATATAATAAACAACTTTCTAACCTCAACATGAATCTTTTTTGGCTAAAACAGCTATTTTAAACAAAATAAAGCAATCACAGACAATACATTAGCCAAGTCATGTCCATAATGTTTATTCAGTTTACTTTATTTACGATAAAAGAGCTGTTTTAGCCAAAAAAAGGTCCATTTTGAGGTTAGAAAGTTGTTTACTATATAAGACAAGTAAGGATGAACAGCCCTTAGACTTATACCGTTTTTCACCTAAGCCTCGGGAGATCCGACTGCCGAAGGAGGAGGGTAATGTGTTTCACAGCCTATATACATATGTATGTTTGTTCCTTTGTCATTATAAAAACTAAACTCGTTGTCCGATATTGATGATTCTTATGTCAATCGATTTGTCTTAATCTGGTGAGTGTCACTGAAGATATGACAGTAATCAAAATTCAATATGTCGGCAACAAGACGCCATATTGAACAAATAAAAAAAAAGTCGACCAAGTACGACAAGTGGGGTATCATTGAATAGGGATTTAAAAATCATCTTTAGGTTTCTTTCATCATTTTTCTTTTTGAATGATCATTTAGGATTTATAACGATTTAAAGTTGTTTAGCAACAGTCGGGTTTTGAAAGCTTGCTTTTTGTTAAAGTTATTCACTAGAGTCACAGCATTCTTCTCAGTAAAACAATATACCTTCTGATCTGTTATCGTATTGTCAAAGTTACGATAACTCTTGCTCTTATTTACTTAATAGTAATGGCGGCCGAATTAAAAACAATACGATATCATCTCAAATGCAATATGGTTTTACCGAAAAGAATAGAGGGCTATGTCAAAACAGTACCCTCCTTTTTTAACAAACATTACTCTCGGGCACTCACGTAATAACTATACCCTCTTAAAGCTGGTAGAGTCACTCTATATTAGCGACGTGTAAAAGAGCCTGTGGCCAATTTACTGACTTTTGAACTGATAACTTCTTATGGGAGGGTAACGCGTTACGGCGCCAGCAGAGAGGTAGAAAAGCATAGAGGGAGTATAAAAACAGCTAATAGAATAGTACTCTTCGCACCCGTTACAAACGCCCTTCGTTAAAAAGAGACGTCTATATATGACCTCTTTCAACAGTGTACCTCTTTTTAGGTTTGTTAGTGTGTGTCACTCTGCATTAGTGTGCGTAAGTTTGCAGTCAGTTAAACAATTTCAATATTAAATAGTTCAACTTATATTAGTTTAAGTTATCACTTCTGTCGGGCGTCCCGAGACGCACACGTTTTTTATTTTATTTTATAGATAAAACCCCCCATATATTAATATAAATATAATATAAATATAAATATCAAGGGAAAATGTCACACAAATCGACCTAGTCCCAAACTAAGCTCTAGGCTTGTAGTATGGGCACTAGACAACGTTATAAATACTTATATAGAGAAATAAATACTTAAATACATAGAAAACTCCCAAGACTCAGAAACAAATACTCGTGCTCATCACACAAATATCTGCCTATCCCGGGATTTGAACCCAGGACCGCTAGCTTCGTAGGCAGAGTCACTACGAACTAGGCCAGCGCGTCGTCATTGGCGATCCCTTCAATAAAAGCTGATATTTCTTAAACGGCTAGACCAATTTTTATAAAACCTAGCTAAAAACCATCGCCATGAAACTAGCAATCTTAAAAAACAAATTGCTCCAAGCTAGAAACACACAGATACGCAGACACATGCGTTTAACCTAAAACACCGCTTTTTGTTATTGTTGGTTGTTGGTTAATTAAACGCGCAACATACATAAGAAAGATATGTAGAAAGACAAAGAATCCCGCTAGGACCTTGGACGCACTATAACATATATTAAGAAGATGTATTGCGGTAGTAAAACGGACACGAAAATGGTATGAGCATGGAATTATTGCGCCAGGACTCAGGGTTGGATTGGGGAAAAAAGGTTTATTTTGGGTTTAATTCTGTGCTTGTAGGTTCATGGCCTGATATAGCATTTGCTGTATCATACAATGATATTTTATATCAAGATACGTCACCTGCGCGCAAAAGCGTTCCTCGAAAAGGAAGGTAATTGCCTTACTATCGTTCAGTCGCGCCGTGGCCGCTGACACGCACGCGTCAAAAACAGTAAAGTTTTATTACCGAAATGCAACAAATATAAGTCATAAAAAATGCCGGCTTGTGTTTTTAGAGGCTGCCGAAATTATGCTGTACCTAACTATACAAGGAATTTGTCAATTTGTTTTTGTTTGGAATTTGTCTCATTTCATTCGTAAGTACCGTAAATATTTTTTTCATTTTTTGTTTACTTCCCAATATTTTGTGGCGGCCATCACGCGGCCATGAGCGGGCACGCCACGTCATTCGGGTACGCAATTTGAAACAACTAATTACCTCTTTCTAACAATAGCGTTCGCTACGGATTGCCGTCTTTGTCTGTAGGAATCTGGCAACGTAGCCACTGTCTGTAATTGGCGACGGATTTTATGTGTGTTTAGTATGAGCATAACGTACCTAAATATAAAATATCATTGGTATCATACAAGTCAATTCAATCACAGTTTTGACAAGACTCATTGGATTGCGGCGAAGCGATTACTACAGTATTTAAAAGGAACTGTCGATTTGGGCATTATTTAGAGAAAAGGCAGTGGACGTATAGTTGGTTATGCCGACGCAGATTGGGCTAACTGTCCTATAGATCGTCGTTCATACACTGGATTCTACTTCTCTATGGCCGGTGGAGCTATATCGTGGGAGAGTAAGAAGCAAACTGCCACTGCTTTATCTTCGAGTGAGAGCGAACATATGAGCCTAGCGAGTGAAGCTAGGCTGTTGCTAGGCTAGGCTAGGCTGTTGCTAGCTGCTGCTGCGTTTCTGAAGCGGTTGATTTTCGAATTAACTGAGGGCCCTGCCAAGATGCGTTGCGCTAACTAGCGTTTCTATTCGAATAGAAACGATAGTTAGTGCAATGCATCTGTTGTTCCTATTTACAATGATTCGCAGTCAGCCTAGAAGTTGGCTTTGAATCCGTCCACCATAGTAAATAGCACCAAACATATAGACACGAGATTTCATTTTATAACGGGACAGGATTTAGAATAGAATATAATAGAATAGAAAATATTTATTCGACGCACTCAGAAGAAAAACAATAGAAAAGAAAAAGTAAAAGGAAGACATTACGTTGAATAGGACCCCTCTCAGCATAACAACAACATTTAGTCAACTTTTAGGGTTTTGTAGCTGAGTTAAACTCGAAAATTTAATTCAAAACAAAATCTTATCCTCAACGGGCGCGCATACGCTATGATTACTGTTTTGTTTTAAGTGTAGGTATTTTTATCAATAAAACTTACATACATACATACATTAAATCACGCCTGTTTCCCAGAGGCGTAGGCAAAGACCACTTCTTTCCACCTGCTATGAACCTGACAAATCTCTTTCGCTTCTTCCACATTCATACATCGAGTCATGCATGCGCGTCGGTTTCGGGTACTTAAGATCCGGCCCTTTTCCAGTATTTCTCCGATTTGATTCGAAACAAAAAAAACAAAAACAAAAAAACTTATCCGAATATTACTGGCTACACGAGTTCTCATTCATGTTTAAAAAAAATAATATTAATAGTTATTTATGTAACTGGTACATAATGACGGTTCTTAAGGTACGAGAGCCGAGGTTAGAGCGCGAGCTTGCGAGCGCTCTAATTACAGGCCCGAGTACCTTAAGAGCTAATTATGTACCGTTGCATACATAACTTTTTCTACAAGCTTAAAATGATAATGACAAAAATAAATAATCACTTACTTTTCTTGTTTACTTTCCTCGATTTTTATGCTTACAAATTAATTGTCGGCAAAGTAATTTTCATTATTCCGATTGGTGTGAATAGTGTGTGAATGTTATTGTTAAATATTTACAAATTTCATGCAAATTTTAATAGTTATTAAAACAGTTCTGAAAATTTATCATACAAGTTGGAATGCCAAACGAAACGCCATTTTGTTGACATCCATATTGAACGTAACCATGGTAACCAAATAACAAATCGATGGATATTAATCATCTACTTTTAGTAATTTAATAAAAACGTAATTTTAAACACATACTTAGTCCAAAAACTAATTTTGTTTTTAAAACACGTAATTTCAGTTGGTATTCAAATATTTTAAACGGTTTATTATACAAATTAAGATGTCAAGTGTTCACTAAACGCCAAAACTGATATCCGGAATGACCGTAACCATGGTAATAACAATGCTATAATAATTATTATAGAACTGTTATTACCATGGCAACGCTTATTATAGAATTGTTTTCACGCATCGGTTACGCTATAGGTGGTATTCTGATACCATTAACGATATCAATATAGGTTTATAATACGCGAGTAGAAAAAATAACAAAATAATCAAGATGGGAAATGTCAGATTTTGCTTACCCTTAATTTTTGACATGTTTGTCTGATAAGTATCACAGCATTGTCTCAAATTTTCTCAAAAACTATTACGTCACAAAGTAGAAATTTTGTACACAATTTAATTATGCATAGAGAGCGTAATTATGCTTCAATTATGCGTAGATATTACATACTGCCCTCCTAAAAAAAAGGACGTATGCGCAATTTGATAGTCAAAGTAAATTTAACCCTCCGTCTTAAGAAATAAGGTCACTAATACATACGCGTTTCTATGACACGTATACGCCCTTTTTTCTAAGGAGGGCAGTATATTCATTGACTGTTTTATTTTATTTTATTATTAGTTTACATTTGTACAACTCTTGAAGTTGTAACCATCGCAAAAGTAACGTATGTACAGCCAAAATGACAAAGTATTACTTATTAATCTGGGAAATATCTTCCAGTTAAATAAACTCCTAGATGTATAAGGAATTTTACTACTAAACAGTAATTATATTTTTATTCAATACATGTACACGGTTTAAATCAGGCCCTGTCCGCTGCGTGCCTCAAGACATTACGTCTACAACACGAAATTATACCTCGCTACAGCGACCAGGGGTGTCTGATCTGAACTCACCTTTTATTCCGTCGACGAAGTATTAACTGGTAAACTTAAGTTAGGAGCATTAAAACACGTTACTTGTAGTTAATCTAGGCTGCTCTGTTACAGATCATACATAGGTGGTCACAGACTCTTTTATTTAATAAGGACATGACAGCTAAAGTTTGGCGTTCATTCAAAGTCGTAAATATATACTAATATTATAAAGCTGAAGAGTTTGTTTGTTTGCTTGAACGCGCTAATCTCAGGAACTACTGGCCCGATTTGAAAAAGTTAAGTTAAAAAGTTTCAGTGTTAGATAGCCCATTTATCGAGGAAGGCTATAGGTTATATATCATCACGCTAAGACCAATAGGAGCGGAGCACCAATGAAGAATGTTTCAACCTTCTACGTAAACCAACTCGCGGGTTAAAGTTAGCGTTAGCCCAAAGTAACTATTCCACGGGGTGGAAGTCGCGGGCAGAAGCTAGTTTTTTATATGGAAGCGTCAGCACTTAGTTTTGAAATCCCTATAGAATAGGTTTATTGTAAGTAACATCAATTTACAGGTAACCCATCATAATATCTTGTTATGTATAATCGATAGCAACACTTGTTAATAAATGTCAACCAGTGCTGGATCGTCGTGTTTCATTGACGCGTACCTTTACCTACCTCCGCTATACGCATAGATATACTCGTAACATATCTAATTTCGCTTCATAAATTGTATAATTTCATCAAACGTTATTTTCTGCTGAAACCATGATGTTTTCAGGATATCTCAAACATTAATAACGTAGGGTTAGGTTAGACATGTGACTAACAACAAAAAAACTCATGTCGCGAGAAATGCCCTTTCGATGAAATAGAAAAATACATTTGTGTAAAGGTGTTTCGGATAAAATAATAAGTACACATATAAAAACGTATTACACTTGTTTCTTTGTTTTTTTTTATAAATACTGCATTATACAAACTTTACGAAGATGTTCAGTAATTTTTGTGAACAATTACCTTCTTTTTATTGGCATTGCTTACGAGTATAAAATCACAAACAGCTGTCATAGGGATCAACCTACATTCACCGAACGAAATTTGACGACGCGCTGGTGTAGTTGGTAGTGACCCTGCCTACGAAGCTAGCGGTCCTGGGTTCAAATCCCGGTAAGGTAATTTGTGTGATGAGTGCGAATATTTTGTTCCTGAGTCATGGATATTTTCTATGTATTTAAGTATATATTTATCTATATAAGCATTTATATCGTTGTCTAGTACCTATAGTACAAGCCTAGAGCTTAGTTTGGGACTAGGTCAATTGGTGTGACATTTTCCTCCTAATATTTATTTATTTATTTCTATTTACTTTCACAATGTGGCAACCCTACATTCGGCGAAAGCACGATACTTAGTGGAATGTATCTTTTATGACGCGAGCCCACGTGAGTGGGGCGCAGATTGGGACTGTGATCACTTGATCGCTCGAGTGGGCAACACTGGTCATAAACGCATCATAGATCGGAATTAATAGCTGACCTTTACGTGTTGTTATTATGTGATTAGGTTTGAACATTTCATGAAGTTATGCGGTAATAGTAATTTATCTACACACATTATAAGCCCTTTATTATGCGTTCAAAACCCATTGTCAATGACCAGTATTACCTGTGGTAGTAGGTTACACTAATGACAGCTGTCAACGTAATTAATATTATAAAGTAATGAGTTTCAAATTCGGAACATCATCCAAAACCAAAAAAAAAATAGGTCCAGTTCTTTTATCAATTGAAACGTCAACTCGGTATATTCTTCACACAGAATAAAGACTAAAGGCATAGAAACCGTACTAAATAAGCAGAAAATACATTATGGTTCACTTCTTTTTACTTATGGTTTTCATAGTGAGTTGGAAAGAGATGAATCTATAGCTGTTCTTTTGTTATTTGGCACATCGTCACAAGTAAGGCGTGATTTGGATCTACAAGCACCTATAGTATTTGGACCTATAGACAAGGAAAGACAAATCATTCCTATAGGAAGGACAAAGAAGTCCCTGTGTAAAACCTTGTGACAATGACAGTTAAAGAAGAAAAAACAGCCTACTTTTTGTTACATTTTTTCTCATGTAATACGTAATCTAAAAAGTAAAGAAAGATAGCTGCCGCAAAGTACGTCTTATAGTCCGGTTTCTATGCTATATGTTCTTGTTCTGTGATTTTTCAGTACAATATCGTACGACATTTGATTTCGTACGTCATAAGAATAGGAACTTTATTAGTTAGTCTATGATTTAAAAAAACCCTTCATATTCGTGACACTGACACAGCACAAGTTTGTTGCGCGGCCATTTTTATCGTCAAGTCGTCGGCTTCTGAACCCATATTAGAGTACTTATAATATGTGTGTAGATAAAGTAATGTTTTCAACTGTATCTAATTAAGCCTTAAACCTTAACTGGCCTTTGGCTCGTTTCATAAAACCAAACTCGTGTTTTAAGGACTCTCATTATGTATCAGTTACATAAACTACTATTATGTGACTGTTGCATAATGAGAGGTATTATACACGATGGTTTTATGAAACTCGCCGAAAGGTGAGGTGGTTATTTACTACCAATTAAATAAGAGCTAACAAAACTTTGACAATACGATAACAGGACAAAGACAATATTTATTATGGTTTTTACCGCCTAGAATACCGGCCCAGACTAATAGCTCTGTGGCGGCCTTAAATACGCTTCCGGACGGGGATTTAGCGAAGGTTTTTTAAGGCTTTAAGCCCCTTCTGCGATTTCAATCAGAACGTCACGCTGCTAGTTAATTAAAAATCTTCTCTGGAGAGGCAGTTTGTTTTAGGGATCCGTATCTTAAAACGAAAAATAAACCGTTATGGGATATTTCATTTCTGGCTGACTGTCTGTCAAGCCCCTTATTCTCAGGGACGCGTGGAGGTATCAGGTTGAAATTAATAACAAATACTTAGGTCTTGCAAGGTTCTTATACCAAATTTCACCAAACGATGTTAACCACTCAACACACGATTAGAGCGTTAACAGCTGTCAACATGTATGAACTAACAGTCGATTAACATTGATTAAATTTAACATCGTTTGGTGAAATTGGTACTTAGTCAGTTAAATCTTCAAAAGAGACGAGAGCGCGGAGACATGATCGAAACTTTTAAAATTTTAAACGGCTTTTACGACTCTCCTGAACTTAGCGACCTATTTATTCGTAACACCAACACACGCACAAGAGGACATAACTTTAAACTTGCAACAAAAAACACAACACAAATATCGGCAAAAACTTTTTAGGGAACAGAATAATAAAAATGTGGAATAAATTACCCTCAAATGTTGTGAACTCTAAAAGTGTTAACCAGTTCAAAAATAAGTTTGACAAACATTCTAAACTAGTGTGACATTACGTGCAGTGAACAAAGATTTAGACATATCAGTGCCAACTGCCTGTCTAAAATAAAATAATAATAATAATAATAATAAATAAGGCATATTTGGACAATCGCAAATAAATGATAATCTTATGGGGTACGTCCCGTTGACATAGAAATTCATAGAATTAGGAATTTGTTAACATCCAATATCGCATAGCATAGCACAAAAGTAAAGGAAAAATTCTGTAAGTGAATTGTATGTGAATACAAAAAAATTTAGCTAACTAAGAGAGATTTTCTCTTTGTTGACATAAAATGAAAACAATAATTATGACCTACGATGAATAAATATGAGTATGTTTTTTAAGTCGGTTAAAAATGCGTCGAAAGAAAAAAGATCGTTTATCTTCATGGAAAGCTGGTCATTCAAATATAGAAGTTAAAGGTACGACTTACTTTTGCAAGAAATGTAAGATCCATAAGTCACGAAAAAAGTTGTCGATAAACTTAGTCGACATTAAATGAATCACTAGCACTGGTACATTTTTGCCGCCGTCAATCCGGTGTTTTTTATGACATTACTTATAGCAACTAAAGTTAATAGTAACAACAGAATAGTACATTGTGCATCAAGGGTAGTATGAAGGGAATTACTAACGAGAGTGTTAGAAGCCCGACGCCGAAGGCGGAGGGCTTTTAATGACTCGAGTTAGTAATCCCCTTACTGCCTGTGATACACACAATGGTTTTCATCACATTTGCGAGGAATAAAAACAAAGAGAAAATTAAATAGTACATTTCTTTCGATTTGGCGGTCACATATTGCCATGTATTACTTCAGCTGCATCTCTTAGTTCCGGTGGTGTATTGGTGATAATTAATCTCGTGTCCGAATCCTGGGATGAAGAAGCCATTTTCTTTTTTGTTTTGTTCCTATCTATTTTGAAATAAAACACTTTAACTCTGCAAAATATAAAGAAATAACTTTTGACGAACGGGAACGTAAATGGAAACGATTTTTTTTTTGTGACCTCTGCCACAGATAATAACTGCGTTTAGTTTCGACCTGGATTCGAGCCAGATTTAGCCAATTTGATAAAAATGTATAATTACTCAAATTAATGATAAATGTTGATATAAACTTGAAATAGGTATAAAAATAATGAAGTTTAATGAAGCGTATAGGTTTTGTGTAATGTAAGTTAGTCTATAGCTAATTTTTAAAGATGAAATTAGAAACCGATTTAATTTTTGGCTGAAAATTAAACCTTAAGGAGGTCAGAAATGATGTACGAAAGAGTTGCAAATTTTAAAAAGAAAGTCATTACTCCCTAGGGATGACAAACTCGCCATAATTCCCGCGGGAACAATTTAGGCCATTGTCCTTCTGTATACAGGCATGGAATAACACCATTTACGAGCAAGTGTGATGAAAAGTTCTTTAGTGATTCAACTTACATCTTGGGTAACGCATCTAACGTCTTGTTAGGCTTGTACGGAATCAAGATGCTTATGCACAATAATCACAATCTTGTTAGAAGCGACCAATATCTTTTTCATTGCCAGAATTTTCGTTAAAAAATATTGTACCGAACCCTCAGTGCGCGTGTTGAACTCGCACGTGTTCTGGTATTTTTATTGTTGGTTTTTACGAGTCAATTTTTTAGGGTAGAAAGTCGTAAATATTGTAATTTGGCCTTTGAAGAGGTTTAAAGAATAATGGAGAATGTTTTTATAGCATATTTTTAGGTAAGACTGATTAAAGATTAACCGATTACGTACAGTCAAGGGCACACATGTATACTCCCTAAAGTCTCAAAAATATGCACACAGACCTTATTACTATGGAAATAAGGTCTATGTGTACATATTTTTGCACCTTTCTGCGGATATTTAACCCTTCACTGTACCAAATTTCAAGTCTCAAAATATTTATGTGCCTACTCGATAAAGCATATTGCTATTGACATGTTATAAGTATTGTCTTAAATTCGGCCGCTATTATTGTCAAATATATAAGAGCTATCTTCGCGGTGACAAAAAGATAACATCTCCGAAGCAATAGGGTTTTACCGAGCCGAATAGATAGAGCTCTTGTAATACTGGTACTTTTTAGTGCTTTATTTGTATATTTATCCCGTATGGTTGCCGGGTTAAAATAGTGCTACTCCATGTCTTCTTGTGGATGTCGTAAGAGGCGATTAAGGGAATATAGGCTTGTAGTAGGGTAGACCGGAGACAATAGTACCATTTTAGAAATAAAGACCTGCAACTCATAATCTAAAGCTACCTCGTAAAAATCGCTCAGGATATAAAGTTCTAGTTTAATTGGCTATCAGAATCTAGAAAATAATTTTCATTTGATCGCATCAGAATGGTGCAAATCGAGTTTTTGTTCATGAAGTCCTTGTGTTACAATTGACCCCCAGTACGGGTCAATTGTACCAGAAAAACTAACGTAAATAAAACCCAAAATAATGGACTAATTAATCAGTATTTATTGTTAATTTCTTAAGACGAATCAATCTGTTACGTTACATCAGTCTTGAACAAAGAGACTCGTATTTAGACTAGACAAAGCGAGCATGAAATGAACTATAGAATAAATAATATTCTCCAAGTTTTTGAAACATATTGTGACGAGTAATTATAAAAATCACTTAAGGGTGGTCAAAGCACACCTCTCATGTAATAACAACACCTCAATACAACAAAAATATCGAATAATTTAACAATTACGGATCCCATACAGTTACAATTGACCCCTGGTACAATTAACCCCATCTTTCACAGAAAATTATTTTTAAATAATACTACTGAAACTGATGATAGTGCGGGTATTATAATTTATATACATCCCGAAGTATCGAAGTGAATCGTCGGGATGAATCATAGGTACAAATTTAAATACCCGAGATGTAACTTGTTACAAAAATAATTTGCGTCAGTTGTCTTATTTTTAAAAACTCTGGGTCAATTGTAGCACGGGGTCAATTGTAATGTTACAATTGACCCCGAATGTGGTGGTACAATTGTCCTTTTTTACTCGCACTCACTAAACTTCACAAATCTCGATTTTTATATCTAACTGACTCGCACACTGTGTCACATTACAATCTTTAATAACTAGAGAATCACAATTCTGTAAAACTTTCACACTACGACTATTTAATTGCAAGTACTTAAGTAGCGAGTGGCCGGCTAGTGAGCAGTTCGAGATACGCTCAAGGCACACTCGTGTATTCAAAGACATGCATATTTCGATGTAGTTGCAGATGTATAGGCGATGGTACTATTGCCCCGTGTTACTATTGTCCCCGGTCTACCCTACTGTGACGATGGACTTGCAACCTGTCACTAATACACTGGTAAACATCTAAGCGTAATTGTGCAACATTTGGTTACAGAATTATTAACAATTTTTTAGAGTTGTTTAATTAAAAATGTATACCTCAGTGACTTAATGCTGATCCCAAGACTTATGTCGCAGTAGTAGTAGTGTTAAGATTTTATATTGTAATATTGTATGATTTGTGATGCAAGTAGATTCTTTTGCGTTTCCTACATGTTACAAAGGTACAATCGGTTTAAATTGTTATATTGTGAAAATGTACTTTTCTGTACTTTAAGTCCTTATTTCTATGATTATGTGTAGTGGGGAAGAGTGTAGTAACTGAACGCATCTTTAATTTAAATAACTAGCAACACTTTCTTCCCCCCGCTCTCTTGTTTTTCGGGCTGCTAGACATGTATTGTGTCTCTTGAAAGATTAATATAAAACTAGTGGATTAATTAATTTCACGTGTTTTTATTATCAACCTATCGGGCCTGGGAACTCACGGGCTTGCTCAAGGTATAAAACAAACCGGGGGGGGCTCCAGATATTACAGTTAAATTAAGAGCCCCCCCCCGGGTTGTTGTGAGCCCGAAAAACAAGAATAATAATTTGAATTCTGTAGCTCTGCCTACTGGGAATGAACGCGTGAAGGTATCTATGTATGTATGTCTGTCGTTCCGGTTCACATCTTGCAAGTCAATTTCAACTATTTTGCGTTATCGTGATGCGCTGAAATAGGCGTAGTAGGCCGGCTCTTGGAGCTGATCTGATGATGGAGTCAGAAGGGGCAACAGGATCTCTGCTGTACTTAACGTAGACCATAGATCATAGGCAGATAATGACTATATAAAAAAGTACAGTTGGCAACAAAATCTTGTCTCAAAAATGTTTTTTTCGAACCAAACTTAAACAAACAATTAATATAAGATTGATTCGTCATCGATCATTAGAGATATTTTATTTGATAGTACATACAAAATTTATGTGAAATCACATTTTGTTCTTCTGACATTACACAGTGAATAACCTTGACCTTATGACGGAATAAGCGCTATTGCGTGGTATGTAAAGGTCAGAGGGTCCTGCCAAGATGCATTTCGCTAACTAACGTTTCTATTCGTTTCGTTTTTAAACCAATCGCGTCACTGCTAGATGACGTGATACGAAAAGTCACGTGGTCTACCAGTGACGCGATTAGTTTAAAAACGAAACGAATAGAAACGTTAGTTAGCGCAATGCATCATGGCAGGGCCCTCTGTTACGCTTAGCAAAACAATTATATTCACACAGGAAGGCTTCACAAATTAAACAACAACACATGATCATTATTTCAGCAAATGAAAACAGTTTGTAATTACAGTTAAGGATACATAGACAATTGCTCAGGGCTGGCGTGACGAGTAAATACTTAAAACGAATTGATTTTGTGAAATGAGGTCGAACAACGGAATCGCCTCTAAACTGGGGGGTTATGACGTGGCTATGCAGTTGATTTTAAAGGACAGAGCGGAGCTAAAGCAGTTATATAACTCTGTCCTTTTCTCTCAGCGTAAACTGAACTAAGGTCTGTTCATCCTTACTTGTCTTATATAGTCAACAACTTTCTAACCTCAAAATAAAGCAATCACAGACAATACATTGGCCAAGTGATGTCCAAAATGTTAACTCGGTTTACTTTATTTACGATAAAAGAGCCAAAAAAGGTTCATTTTGAGGTTAGAAAGTTGTTTACTATATAAGACAAGGAAGGATGAACAGACCTTACATAGCTATTTCATAATAAACCCCCAGTCATGGTTTTTTTTTTAACTCGCCGCTATAACTGGGCCTCTATTCAACACGGTAAAAACCATATCGTTTTTGCTCTGTTATCGTATTGTCAACGTTTTGATAGCTCTTATTTACCAGTAACAGTAAAGGCGGCCGAGTTAAAAAAAATACCAAAAGAGGTCAAATACGATTTGGATTTTACCGCCTGGAATAGGGCGCTGCTGGTCAAGGAAATAAGAGCCATCAATCGTAACGTTTACAATACGGAAACACGTCAAAAGCAATAAGGGTTTCCCGGCTAGAATGACAATTTAACCCAGTTTAAGATTAGACAATCTCTAGTAAGGTAAATAGGCATATTTACAAGATATTTAATAATTATTTCTTATGTGTTTTGCGTTATGTGCGTTCCTCATTAAAATTACTTAATACGGTCAAAATAACTGCGTCCTAAAACGAAAAAAAAAGATAAAATCCTGGTAACAAGGTCATCCTCGGATTACACAAAAGGTCAAGGTTAAGTCCCTGAGGAAACGTAATAAAGAAGGAGCGAGATGTATTCCACACACAAATCCTGACTAATATATGGTGTAATGTGTCCTTATCTTAGGCTGTTTTGTAATTTAAAAACCGTTCTATCAATTATGCTATAACTATATTGAACTTAAAAACGGATAGTTACTTGTACCTTGTCTATTTAATATCTTGTTTTACTGCCATATATGAATAGTCACAGCGATTAAACTGAAAAGGTACTAAAGTGTACACATATTTATGAACTCGACTATACAAAGTAGGTCTATATTAGTTCCTTTTTAGGGCTTAATGGGCCCCATACACGGAACGATCCGTCGTTACGATCCGTAGCTTCAGACCGATCGAAACGACGAATCGATAGTGTATGTCAAGATCGTTGACGATTTACTTCATCGAAGACGATATCGGACATCGCAACAAAAATCCATGCAATCATGAATATCGTAACGATGAATCGACAGTGTATGGCTCTTTACGATCAACGATTCGATTTTGTCTCAGTCTAACACGAACTTTTGAACACGTATTTATCCTTTGTTTCAAACATGTAAATGATCGATCGTTACCACCAATCGTTTCGTGTATGGGCGTCATTTTTGATGCGATCAATCGTCACGATTTTTATCAGATCGATCGTACAGACGAATCGTACCGTATATGGGGCCCATACCCGAAGGGTAGCCCAAGTCACCGATTTGAATATTCACTTAAGTAAAAGTGATCTTCTTTCAAACCGAAAACGACGTACGCGCATGAAGAGATTGATGAATGTAGATGAAGCGAAAGTTGTATATTTAGGCCGGTGCACCTGGCGTTCCATAGGCTCTGCCTACCCCATTGGGAGATATGCGTGATGGTATGTGTATGTATGTGCGTGTATGTGTCTTTCAAATAAAACGTAAGAACGCATCGTTTATGTTCTGTCCCAATAGCGCGATGAAATAAATAGTTACCCATTTATTTTATGGGGCATCTAAACATTGCGTCATTGTACGTTTTCAACAATTTCCTTTATTACACATCTGCTATAAATTAGTTTCGTGATCCAGTCACACCCCAAGGTGAGAAGAGGTAAACGAGGGTAGGTACCGGTTATCCCGCTGCCGACCGCCGCCCATCATTGCGGGTTAATGTTGGTGGTACCGTTTGGCTCTTTACCCTATTGCATGTTTTCTATCTCTTCTTCCTTTATCTGTGTTCAGTTGCCTTCCTTTTTTATTTTGTTCGAATTATCTTGACCGATTTTTGTACCTATTTTACTCAGTTTTCATATTAAAAAATGTATTTAATTTATTTCTTATTATCTTACTTGTTAATCTACTACTATTTATTATATTCTTTAATTAAACACTGTCTCTTCGTTCGTGTGTCACGTTGGCGCCACTGAAAACCAGCGTCGCGGTTTATGCTGTGACATAGTGCTGAGTGGTGTCAATTTCGACGTCACAGAATCACCCATGGCAACATTATTCTTTCCTTCTATATTGTTTTTGTTTTTATTTTTGTGTTGCCATCCTGTTTTTTTAATGATGTTTTTCTCTGTTCAGTTTTTTTTTCTCTGTGTTCGTCGAATAAATGTTTCTATTTCTATTTCTATTTTCTATTCAAAAGAAGAAGGCATTATAAGAGTATGAAGTACATATCCGCATACTGTCGTTTTATTGTGGCAGAAAAACTGCCGTAATCAAAGGCGGCTAACTACATAGTAATAGTACAAGCATTTTTAATTCAATATGGTTACAAATAGAGTTCATAATGCTTCGACTGGAACATTCCACTAAGCCGCCTTCTTTGTTATTATGGCAGAAATATTATCAGTACAAGACGGCGAAAGGCAAACGATTACAATTATTTTCTTCTGTCCCGTTTCTTTGCCCATTTGTGCGTCCTTGAAATGCTCTATGTGTTTGAATAGGTTTTATCAACGTTTCTGCTATAAAATACGCGTAAACGATTTGTTAGATTTTTGAATAAGGCTACCGAGCGTTTGGAGCGTCCCAGTTTTATGTTTTAAACTAATAAATACATCATACAGTAAGAGCAAGTACACATAGCGGCCTGCACACGTAAAGTTCGGACTGCGGGAAAAGCCACGCGCCATTCCAATCTTCGCTCCGAACCGTACGTGTAAATGCAACTGTAATAGTGGTCTAAGATCCGAATAGGAGAAGATTTGGACCGGGCTGTTTATTCGATGAAAAGTATTTTATATCAAATTTAATACCCTAAATAATAAGTGGCGAATAGGTAGCCTGAAAAAATTCAGTCCAGTACTTATATCATTAAAAAAATAATTAATAATGAATAAAAATTTCAAATGTTTGTTTAATAGACAAATTACATACTAATCGAAAGTATGAAGTCTATAGAATATGCAAAGGTTAGGTTTGGTGCAAATTACTAGTACCGACTTACCTGTTTATACCTGCCTACCCAATAGTTTGACGGGAAAAAATTTGTCAAACTAACATTTGCATATTCTATAGGCTTCATACTTTCGATTGGTATGTAATTTGTCCATTAAACAAGCGATTGTTTTTTTTTAAACTAAGTTAATTTTTAAATTTTTATTTAATTAATACTGGACTGAAATTTTTCAGCCTACCTATTCGCCATATATTACTTAGTATATTAAATTTGGTATAAAATAAATGTTTAAAAAACAAATACCCGCCTTTCAAAAATGCAAAAAATAACTTCTATTAAAATGGTAGGTCAGTCCAACTGCATTCGGCTTTTGGTTTAAAATATTGTGGGACGCCGACTTTTTGAAGGCGGGTTTTTGTTATTTTAAACATTTATTTTATTTTATACTTTTTAGTGATCCTATTTATGCTGTTACGTAGCTCCACTTCTAAATATTAATGAGAAACTATAGAACATTTCAAGCTCGCCGCAGACAACGCCGCGGGAATGTCATAGTCATATTTAAACCTAAATGTGCTTCGTCATAGTCGCTCGACTACCTTTATCGAAATATCTTATCGCCACCCTTGAAATAGGTACCGTTAAGGAGTTCCGGTGGCCATCTGTGGTCATCATCATCAGTTCCACTTCACCATATAGTACTTTTCAAAAGCAAATGCATGAGTTAGAGTGAAAAATACCAAAATTGCTATAGGTGTGTCTATAATATTTGAGGAGTTCTCTTGATTTCTCCATGATCCCATCATCAGATCCTGACGTGGTGACAATGGAACCAACTAGAAAGTATACCCATTCAAACAACGAAAAAATTTTTCAAATCGGTCCAGTGGTCTTCGTGTAATCGGGGAACATACATTAAAAAAAAAACCCCAACGAATTGAGAACCTCCTCCTTTTTTTGAAGTCGGTTAAAAATACTTTTTATCGAATAAACAGTCCGGTCCAAATCGTCTCCTATTCGGATCTCCTACTATAGTAAAATGGTAAAAAACCTACGGTTCGGACTGGCGCGTGGAAAGGCGCGTGGCGTTTCCCGCGGTCCAAACTGTGCCGTGTAAAGGCCACTATTAGGCATTTTAAAGCGCGCGCTTTAATAACGCGCGTTTTAAGAATTATGAGGTAATTCGAAGGTGTACACATGTAAGCCCTCCCTTTTGGTCAAACGCGCGTTTGATTCACGACTGAACCAAAGTTCCAACTCGCGTACGTAGATACAGCACCGCCATTTTGCTGTACATTTGATCGCGCGCTTTCATGTAGAGTGGACGCATATTTCACCGTGATCACTTTGATATAGACTTATTTATCGATGAAATCCAAAAGCGACCAGCTATATGGGAAATGGAAAGTCCTGATTATAAAAATAGATTGATATAGGAACGTGATTGGGAGAAGATGGTATGGTCCATTTCCGAACTGCGCCAGTATGGAAACCCTGACAACGCCTGTCGAACGCCGCGCTAAGCGCACTGTATGTACGCGTCAAACGCGCACCGAACGCAACACCGAGCGCGTAATGCGCCTACGCAGCATCGACGCAACATCAACACCTTACATCTTTCGAACGTCGGCGTCTTGTTAGTGTCTTGTCCGATCCACGCAGCGTCCCCATAACAGATAGTGCACACCAAGAAGCTGACGAAACGCTGGTCCGTCTGTCCGTCCCTCCATCCTTTAAGGCCCAGCCACACCGCTTGCGTGACGTGCACGTGCGCGTTCGCTTTCCACTGCGTTGTATAGTATGAATTCTCATTACGACATGTCACTATACAACGCAGTGGAAAGCGAACGCGCATGTGCACGTGCACATCACGCAAGCGGTGTGGCTGGGTCTTTAAAATCGACTTTAAAATGCTGTCTTCTCTTTCGTCTTTCTTTTAAACCGTATAGATTGTGGGTGTGTTTTTTTAGAATATGTGTTATTACAGTGGATTTAATATATAAACCTTAAGAAATGAAATAATGAAGGGGTTCCCCATACAAGAATCGTTTTTTCGACATCTTTTTATTTTTGTTGTATTGTAAATAGTAAAACATACAAGCGTCAAATTTGGTATGATTATAGTACAAGCCCTGAAGAAAAACAACAAATACTTACAAAAAAATGGCCAAGTATGAGTTAAGCTCGCGCTGCGCTGATTCAATAAATCGAATTCAAATCGCGACACCATACCTAAGGTCTGTTCATCCTTACTTGCCTTATATAGTAAACAACTTTCTAACCTCAAAATGAACCTTTTTTGGCCGAAACAGTTCTTTTATTGTACCTAAATAAAGTAACATTTTGGACATCACTTGGCCAATGTATTGTCTGTGCTTAGCCAAAAAAGGTTCATTTTGAGGTTAGAAAGTTGTTTACTATAATAAGACAAGTAAGAATGAACAGACCTTACTGTGAGGTGGTATGGAACCCTCGGTACGTGAGTCCGACTCGCACTTGACTGGTTTTTTTGTCATTTAAAAGTTAACCTTTTCAACGCCACAGTCGGCTCTGGCCGACAACTAAAAGTCGTGCCACTGACGCCACGTCGGCTACAGCCGACAAGAGTTCAAGATTAAAAGAGACTTTGTTTGGTAGCAATAAGGTGTAATTTGCATAGCATAGCAAACATGTTTGGCGTGTGGGTGGCACAATTTGTATTCGACGTATGGCGTTCAAAAGGTTAAAACGCTCCGCGGCCTTTCCCGTTTTCTAGACTTTTCTATGAAGGTTCACTTCTGGACTGACAACTAAGTTCAGTTGTTTAAGAACTTATTAATATTAATGGAATATTCATGAATAGCAATCTACGAACGGTCCATAAGTTTGCAGGGTTGCTTTTTCTCTTAGTTTAAACCTTCTCAACGTAAATTCGAACCACGTCACAGACATGCCTATGAATTTCAACTCGGCGGCGTAGATACTCAAGGCCTCTATTGTACTCGGTAAATATCCATAATATGTATACCTATATAATTAAAAAAAAAACCCGACGAACTGAGAACCTCCTCCTTTTTTTGAAGTCGGTTAAAAAACAAAAAACCGCCTTCAAAAACGGCGGTTATTTGTTTTTTTAAACATTCATTTTATATGATACTTTTTTAGTGATCATAATACGCTCTTACGTAGTCCCACTTCTTAAGGCCCAGCCACACCGCTTGCGTGACGTGCACGTGCACGTGCGCGTTCGCTTTCCACTGCGTTGTATAGTGACATGTCGTAATGAGAATTCACATGTTTGCCTACAGTATTTGAGGAGTCCCTTATTCCTCACTGATCAGGGGATCAGATTCAGATTTGGTGACAATGAGACCACCTCGGAAGTTACTCTATCAAACCAAAAAATAATTTTCAAAATCGGTCCGTAATTGACGGAGTAATCGGTGAACAAACATAAAAAAATGGGTGCGTTTCAATCAGTATACAAACTTTTTGCATAATTTAATTTAACTAACCACGAAAAGCATAATGAACGTTTAGCATAAAAACCAATTGTATAATTTTATCTGCATACGATCGAATAACATAACACTCATTTAGCATAACTATCGTTTTCTTGTTATTATGCATTTTAAGTCAATTTATTCTAACTAGGTTAGGTTAGGTTAGAACTGAGACCACATTAATAGTAACGGAAGCAGTTAGAAATATTTACTTTTTAAATTAATAAACATTATAGTTTTTGAAATTATGCATTTCGTTTTATGCATCATGATCATGACTATTATATCAATGGTTTATTATGCAGATTGAAATTATGCAATTCGTTTTATGTAAAATGATCATTATACCATTTGTTTTTATGCTAAACATTACACACCCAAAAAAATACATACAGTGGAACGTCCTCCTCCTTTTTTGAAGTCGGTAAAAATTAACCCCTATTTCTCCTGGTCACGCTATAACTTGAGAACGGCTGAACCGATTTGGCTGATTTCTTTTTTGTTGTGTTCGTTATTGTCAGGATAAGGTTTATATGCAAGATTTTTTTTGAAAAATCCAACGTTTCGTTCGGAAATTTGCAGCGGGGCGAAACCGCTGGCGGGCAGCTAGTAAATAATAAATATCAGGGGCCAATCCCACACCAATTGACCTAGTCCCAAACTAAGCTCTAGACTTGTACTATGGGTACTAGACGACGATATAAATAGTTATATAGAGAAATATACTTAAATACATGAATCAGGAACAAATAGCGCTCGTCACACAAATATCTGACCTTACCGGGATTTGAACCCAGGACCGCTAGCTTCGTAGGCAGGGTCAACAACTACGCCAACGCGTCGTCAATATATCACTTTGATATATTGATGAATTAGTATTGTTATAACTTGGCCGCCATTACTTTTAAGTTACTAAGTTATCAAAACTTTGACAATACCACGTCAAAAGCGATATGGTTTTACCAAGTGGAATTAGATCAAAATTTATCCTTGATCATTTGACACTAATTTCATAAAACCCATCGCTTCTTAGAATTTGCAGACATAAAAAAATGTGGTTTAATAACCTAACCAATGAAACCAATATTCAGTGTACAGTATAAGCTTTAGTGGGAAATTCAAGCATACACATGTGAAGCGGGCTACTCATCTAGCCTAGGGGAAATATCGGAGTTTGAAACAGAAAATTGCTCCTACTTGCCTATACACATCAACAATTACGGAGGCAATTAAGGGTTTAACTCAGACAAGTACAACGTTTTATTTAAAAAATCTACCGATTTAAATTACAATTTCATAATAGTAGTATATGTGGCTGGTGCATAATAAGAGGTATTAAAGCACGAGTGTTGGTTTATGAAACGAGCCGAAGGCGAGTTTCATAATAGGATCACACGAGTGTTTTAATGCCTAATTATATATAGGCGCATACATAACTTTATCTACATGCATATCATAAGTTTTCTATAATATGTTCAGATATGGCCTGTATTTTTATTAAGTTAGTGTTACTGTTAACTTGTGTGTAGTACCAAAGCTTAAATTAAAAAAAAAAAAGTTTATTTATAATGTACAGATATGGCTTGCATTTCCAAGTTAGTGGTACAGTATTACCGATACTTTAATGTTTAGGTACCGACACTTTAATGTAAACATTACGATGCACTATACTTTAATGTAAATATTAAGATGCAACCACAGATACAGGTTTCTTAATGTAGGCGATTTGCTGGGCGATGTAGATAAAAGCATATTTTTATTATGTAATTGTAAATGAAGAATAATTTAGTCTAGATTTTAGTTTATTCAACAATGTAATGTAGATTGCATTGCAAAAGAAGATATTAAATATATTACAGAAGAGAGAGAAGAAATAGGAGGAATAAAAACATTTCTTGAACTGGCTTTTACCGGAAAGAAAATTCCGCAACCAGCCGTATAATGGTTTAATGCTGTCACAAAACTGACGTTCCTCATTATTATGATTTCCTAAAAATATGACTTCAAGTGAAAATTGCGGTATAAAATTCAGAGAAGTGATAATATTTTATACGTTGTTCATGGCACGGTAATGGAGCTCGCAGGCCACCTGTAGCTAAGTGGACTACGATGTTTATAGACAATTGTAATCTTAAGTCAGTATGGGTATGTAACGTTGTCAATCTCAAGGACTAGGTAGTAGGTACATTGCGCCTCTACAGGCAAAACCGGCTTTACCATAAGGGCCCACGGGGCCCGTGCCCAGGGCCCCCATCCTCAGGGGGCCCCGAAGGACCGACAATTTCTCTCACGAGATCATACTCGTACTCGTAGTAGAATAATGTAAGTATTTCGCTTTCTTCACTTTCCAAAAGGGCCTCAAATTCTTATGTGCCCAAGGGCCCCAGCATAGTTTAAGACGGCCTTGTCTACAGGGTGGATAAAACAAACGCAATGGACGGCAACCACCTTAAAAATTGGAATCTAGCTTTTATCGCTGCTCCCTCGGGAACGGTCCAATTTTCCGGGATAAAAACTATCCTATGTCCTATTCCAGGACCTAACCAATATGTGTGCCAAGTTTCATCTTGATCCGTTTAATGGCTGAAGCGTGAAAGACGGACTAACATACATACTTTTACATTTATAATATTGGTATGGATAGTAAGTTCTACGCAAAGGAGACTTACTTTTATTTACCGTTAGAACCTCTCGCCTCGGGAGTAAAGTTCATCCATACTATCTGCAACCATTTGAGACGTCATCTAGGAAAAGGGAACTTATTGTCGATGGCGCTTCCGCCATTATTAACGATGCTCCGATATAAATACAACGTCGCGTGACGCGGTGCGGCGTAAGCACCATCGACAATAATCTCGCTTTTCATAGATAATGCCACATTTAAATCGACTACAGTCCATTTCCAAAGATATGTTCTTGAATGGGTAAATTGGTCTACGAGTACAACCGTTACGAGCACTGTGCTTAAATCGAGTAGCTAACCTTTTCGCCAAACTCGATGGCAAACTCGAGCTCCCATTTCTGTGTGTATGCCCCTTCGGGCCTGCTGCAGAACTAACATAACCGAAACTTTTTTTTTAAAGTCCCGGTATTATCGATATTCGAAATCTACGCGGTCGAAATTGCGGGCAGAAGCTAGTTTGTAATAAAATCGAGAGAAAGGGATGCTTCTAACATCGATTTTCAAAACAAACCTCCTGAGAATATTGCATATTTTGCCGTCATGTAATAACAGAGACGATATGTGACATACACGCTGATACTTTTTCACGGCCAAAGCAGTATCGTCTTTGAAGGTGTTGAAATAAGATCGAAATTAACTATCAATTTTTGTGCACGAACGAGGGAAAAAAACATACATACTATACATATAGCTCATCGTACCAAATTGGCCTGATATTTACCTTGGTATTTACCTTCCATCTGCAAAGTTTGTTGGCTAAAGGGCATTGGGTAAATTTGTTTGAAGAATATTGTCTTTTTTTTTCAGCGGCCACGGATGACTTTTACATAGTTATTTAGAGGACCTCTAAATACACATAGATATATATAATTTATGGCGTTAAATCATATCGGAGCGGAGATTTTAAAGATTTAAGTATTCAGATTTTAGTACAAAGTTACGCCCAAGTGTGAATATTTAAATATCTCGGCTCCGATGCACTTAAAAGTATTACATTACATAACAAAATACGTTTATTTTTAATAATTCTATCATAATTTACCACTTTTAAGAATGGCCGCTTACCTTGAAAATGTATGAATTTTACAAATGACAACACTTTTACCCAAACCCCTTTCAAATAAACTCCGCTACTTAAATACTATAAGTAACTTTCACAAGTTTTGTTACGTACGAATACCTCCTCAGTATTTCTGAATAAAACCCTCTCACGCTTGACCGATTCCCGCCCCACTGCTCAGCTCTCCAAGAATATTAAATCACAGACATCTTTATGCCTTCAAAAATATACGTTACTGGGAATTCAAGAGTTACCTACAGTCAAAGAAATAGAACCGTGTCGCAATAAGGTGACGTATTGAACGCAATATGACTTCAAATAGAGTGTTGTCAGTTACAATTGCGACAAAGTTCTACGGGTACGCGAAAATATTTCTTTGACGTGTGAAATATTTCCGCTCTATATAAATTCGTCGGTTTTTATTCAAACACACTACAGTTTACTTTAGAAACTTCACTAACAACTTCAACTTTTATCCTCTTAAGGCCCATTGTACCATAGGACATGCCATACATAATTAAGACAATTTAATTTGAGCTATATTGCAATGAGAATAAAGTTTATTTTCCCATCTTTATTAACTGCAAATGGCATTATCGAACAAACGTAATTGAACTTTATTGCATTGATGGTAGATTCAAAGTCCCACTCACAAAAAAACTCCCTGTTTGTAGTATGGTGGGCCTTATAGTGGTGGTAGGACCTTGTGCAGGGTCCTTCCAAATCGCTAGCTTAGATTCCATCTTAGTCCTCGTGCGCATTTGGGGTCTCATGAAAATGTCTATGGGTCACATCCCACTTACCATGCTGTGACATGTGCGCTCGTTTACTTTTTCCGTGACATTGACAGCTGTCAAATCAGTACAAAATATGTGTTTGAGGCATGTTTGAGGTTATATTTTGTACACTACCTTGACAGCTGTCAAAATTGGGTCTCATAAAAAGGCGCAACTATAACGTAACTTGTCCTATATCTTCCGTAGCTACAGGCTGATTCAATATTGAACAGCGAAACTTCTGCAACGCTGATAGAGGTTATACTTTTAGAGTGTCCAATCACTGTAACTGGGTTGTCCCTTTGCGACCTCAATTGGGTCCCTAATAAGGGTCCAGTTCACGGCCCACCGGTTAAATTGTAACAAGAAAATGAAGAGATTTTTATAACCTTGTATTTAAATTAACGGGGTCAATTTATTTCATCAAAAGTACCTACGTTTGATAAACGAATCAATTTAAACTCCATTCCAATTGATTTGTCTTAACAATTTTATAACCTCAAAATGCGTCACATTTGGCTAAAATGGCCGTTTTCTGCTGAATAAAGCAATTAGAGACCATATTTTGCACACCATTTTCCTGATTTTACATCATGGATGGTTTATTTTATGACAAAATAGTTATTTTAGGCGAAAAAGGAGCATTTTGAGGTTATAGAAGTGATTACTAAATAAGACAAGTACCTATATTGGAATGGACCTTACAAACTTTCATTTTGCAAAACTTTATTTGCGCTTAAACCTTAACATCATCGTTTTACATTGGTAACATGGGCTGATTAAATAGCTTAGATAAGGTTACACTTTAGACTAATTTTTTTTTTGTAAAATATTTCGGCGAGAATATTATTCGTTGCGAAATGAAAGTTTATAGGATGATATTGTTAGCTAGATGTTGAACAAATGGTGAACCTAAAAGGAGAATGGGCAAACATGTATGATAGCTGGTCTAGAAACCAATAACAATAAGCACTATATCATCGGATACCCTTTTTCAATTCTACAACGATTTTGTGTAGCGAGAAACCTCAAATAACAGAGACTTTTTTTTTAAATCTGGTTCATCGGGACGCCTACATAGATGACTTTAGCATAATTACTATGAAATACCGCCGTCTTTGCATAGCGATAATTTATTTCGCCCAAAGATTTCGAACTACCTGCCATAGTAATAGTTTTACAACTTAGAATTACCTATCTGGTGACATATCGTTTGTTCTTATTGGTCATTGGCCAATTTGCCCACCCTCCTTTACATGCTCGTGTGCTCCTTTGCGTTCTCCATACCATAGATACAAATTCTGTGTCAAAAGCATTACCCCACACCACCGTGCACCATTGCATCATAGGTAAGTTCGGGTGCTCCCGTCGTAATCGCTTTCCAGTGACTCATTTGTGCGATTTTAATTTCCATTATTTCTCAAAAATATTTTTATATGACGGTACGAGCGAAATGATAACTTAATATTATATTTCTTGCCGACCCAAACTTTGAGATGCCCTGAAATTTCACTTGACAGTGACGTAACTTTGTTTACATTTTTTCTGTGGGAATAAAAATCCGACCTTAGTTGGGTAAAAAAGTGTAGGTTTGAACAATACTCGTTACCAACGATTTTTCTTTTTCACCAAAGTAAATTTTTACATTATTTTTCCTAAAAATATTGCTTGTCCCAAGTTACAAAGGGAACTATCGACGAAAATAAACGATGTTTTTTGAACATACTTACTACATTATGTCCGGTAACGGGGTCACGGCTTTGAATTGACGAAGGTTTCGAGGGTTTCAGTGTTTTCAGTGCCACAGAGCCAGTTCTCTGTAGAAAATTGAGCCAACATTTGATAAAGATAAGCTAGATTCGGCTTTCAGCTGATATATCAAAGAAGTCGGCTAACGGCATAGATGTATGTATACAGTCGAGTTCATAAATACGTGTACACTTTAGTACCTTGACAAACTGCCATATATGAATTGTCACAGCGATTAAAGTGACAAGGTCCTAAAGTGTACACATATTCATAAAATCAACTGATATAAAAACTTTGTCAAGGATTTACCCTTGTCATATTAAGGCTCTAGAACCGTAGTTGTAAAGATCGCGGGAACGCGGTGGATGCGAAAAGCACAAGACCGGTCTGAGTGGAGAGCCTTGGGGGAGGCCTATGTCCAGCAGTGGACGTCTTTCGGCTGACATGATGATGATGATGATGAGACCCTTGTCATAATGAGAGCGTCAAGTTACGGGTAGAAATCACATAGGATGATCGTATGGTTTTATGCGACAAGGTTCTATAGTGGTTCATCAATTAAAGTCCGTGACCGTACAAATTAATTACAATCGCAGCTGACATTTAATCTCACTTAAGTAACATGACATATTTTTTCTGACCGCGTGGTTTGACAACGTCCAAAATGTCGGACGACGATGAATTTTAATTCCTTGCCGTTTAATATCGGAATATAAGGAATTTCATATTCCACTTAGTTCGACCATCGGAGCTCGAGGATTTTTAAAATTCCACTTGGTTTGAAAAAATACAATATGATCCATAATTTGAGCACATATCAGTGCTAAACACACGAGGGGTTAAACGTCACTTGCACTCCCCTGTCAGACTGAGGCGAGTCGAGCAACTGACATGACAGTAGCTGTCCGCTATCATGCCTGCGGTTTGCACCGTTGAGCCTTTGGGTTTAACATGTTTTGAAGTAATTTAAAGACCGATTTAAATGTATTTAATACTCAGTCATCTCAGCACCCGAGTTCTGTTAAATGAATACGCGGTGTCAAATAATGTTAACCAGTTACTTAATAGTTAAGTACATGCTGAAATAATTTGTGTTTTATTCAATTTTTAACGTTGTATACCTTACGAACACATAAGTATTATAATATATTTTTCCTTTAACTTCTATATTATGTATTTAAGTGCAAAGATTAAACGATCCAACTATAAGGTTAAACTTCATTCACACTCCCTGTCAGATTGAGGCGAGTCCAGCAACTGACATGACAGTAGCTGTCCGCTATCAAGCCAGCGGTTAGCACCGTTGGATCTTTAATGGCTTAACTTGTTTTGAACTAATTTAAAGCCCGATTTAAAAGTATTTGATCTGTCATCTTAACACGCGAATTCGGTCAAATGAATACTCGGCATCAAATAATTTTGAACCGCGTCGTTTTTTTTTTTATCAAGAAATAACTAATATTAGTTAACTTTTTGCTAGTTATTTCCTATATTATAATGTTTCAGGTGCGGCTAGGACAAGAGGTCGTTAATGGAATTTAATACAAAGCGTGCAGGCCTAGGCCGGCAAAGTCCTCTTTTTTAATTTCCATTCCACATAAATTTGTGGCACAGGCATCATGACATTCTGCCACTATGCGTATTAAAAAAAAAAACTTTGATTATTTGTTGTTTATCTCATTGCATCTTTTGAAAAAAGCACTGTATATACCTCGGCGGGAAATATGGGCTTGCCCGCCTCAGACCTATCAGGCCTCGCTTTGCTCGGCCGTCTATATGTCTTCGGCCGGCAACCCCTTTTGTCCCGGCCTCTGTAGAAATGTACAATACCACTTCATAACTTCGTTTTCTTTTCGAAAGAGAGGGACTCGAAGTTTTAAATGGAATATAACTTATTGCATCTTATATAAATAATGACAAGAATAAGAAGATTAAGACAAAACATTTTCAGTAATTATCTATGTTATTATAAGAAAGTTTTGCTAATTTGGCCGTTAATAATATAATGTGAACGAATCGATATTTAAAAGCCAATCCAAGACTCGGAAACAAATACTTGCGCCCTTCATACAAATATTAAAAGAGGGTTAACCCAGAACCGCTAACTTCGTAGGCAGATCATCTATTCGGAAACATTGAAAACAACTCAATTATACAGCCCTGGCGCATAATAAAATGACGAATAAATATCCGCCATAATTTTCTCGAGGGCAACATTTCACGGTCACTATAAGAGACTTTTGCGTTTACGATGTTCTTGTCCCGTTTAATATAAGAATAGCATAGCGCTAACATTAGAAAAAGCGTAAGCGCCACAATAGCGTTGGGACGTCGACGTTTCGTGTCAATTTATCTGGATTAGTCGACATTGTGGCGGTTTGCATTCGTGACTGAGGCTCGTAATTTAGGTGTCTTATTGAGTTGTTAGAGGTTATTTGCAAGCATTTCGTTTTTTATTAAGATTTTGATCAAAATGCTTTAGGATTGCCGGCGTGTGCTTTTCTAGCTGCGGGAATAAGGGGGTTATGTTCTTAAAAACGGCGCTCGGTCGGTCGAACGAGTGAACGAGTGAACGCGCCTCACCGGCGAGTTTAAGTAGTCCCCTTAGAGCGCACAAAACACATTTTAGCGCGTGCATTCTTAATTAGGCAGCAGGACTTCTGTCGATAAGATCTAATGTATAAGGATGCCTTTATTTTTTCAGTACCAGCGTGTAAAACCCGATAGGTTACGTTACGTTAGTTTAAATTATAAAAAACCTGAAATATTTAGTTACAGAAAAAAAGCGGGTTGGTAAATGATACGGTTGGGAAACGATACGATTTGCCAAACATATTTTTGCCAAAAGCAAAGAACCGTCTTTTTATAACAAAAATGGCTTTGTGTTACAACTCCGCTGAATTATCTATTCTGAGAATAGGTATCCCTTTATCTGACTTCTGAAAGTCACGTATGCACTGTAATGCATCTTCGATAGCTCTGGCGACATTGTACGTGCAGTGCATCATTCTGCACGTTAATATTCTAATGCACCGGCTGCGTCTAATGCTATAGATGCGATGAAGACGATAGTCAAGTGGTTGGATACTTGCTTTGAGGTAGGTATGTGTAGTGTATATGCATATTATTGTGGCTATCAAATGCAAGGCGTGAAATACACAGAAGCGGCGCGGCGCAGGCAAGGCGCGTTAAGACGTGAAAAAGTCGCAATTATACCGAAGAGGCGAGCGAGCGAGAGGGAACCTAGGCGGCGCGGAAAAGGCATGCCTTCGCCACGTCGTCGCCGCGTCCTCTCGCTCCCTCTCGTTCGCTCACCTCTTCTGTTTAATTTAGCATCGCGCCTGTGACTTTTCCACGCCTTAACGCGCCTTGCCTGCGCCGCGCCGCTTCTGTGTGTTTAATAACGCCTTAGATGGGCATTAGTCGTGTGACGCAGTTGAATAAAATCGTAGAACCCTGCAGGCTTAATTGTTTAACGCACTCGCAATCGCAATCGTTTTCATTTTGACAGGCCGAAGACGAGTCTCCAATACTCCATACAAAATGAAAACAATTGTTCCACTTTGAAGTCTATTGCGATTGCGAGTGCGTTAGGCAATAGCGATGCAGATCCATGTTTGATTCCTATCTGCTTCCCAGTACTTAGTACTATAGTCCTAGGCAAATAAGAAGTAGATTCTGACACATTGCAAGACCATGAACTCTCTGACTATTGACATTGTTGACAGCAGTAAAACAATGCTAAACTTGTTTGTTGCGTGTGGAGGAATAGTAATATTAGCATTTTTTTGCCGCTGTCACCCTTATCAAGAAACTTTATGGCCGTTGCTATTGGTCTAAGATCCGAATGGGAGACGACCTTCACCTCGCTGTTTATTAGATAAAAAGTATTTTATATCAAATTTAATATGCTAAGTAATGCATGGCGAATAGGTTGTCTGAAAAATTCAGTCCAGTCCTTATATGATTAAAAAAAAAAACTGAAAATGGACTTTTTTTTTAAATTGCTATTGCTTGTTAAATAGACCAAGGATATATTAATCGAAAGCATGAAGCCTTTAGAATATGCAAACGTTAGATTGACTATTTTTTCCCGTCATAATGGTAGATAGGTAAGTCGGTACGGTGTTATGCGAAAAGAAAATATGCGAAAAGATAATAATGCGTAAAAAAATTAAGCGTTTCAAAGAGATACCTAATAAGTATGAAAAAATGAAAATGAAAATGAACGAATGAAATGAATGGGTATTGAAATGGGCAAAGATGTAAACAAAACCAAACAATGCCATTTACCTTATTACTCGATGAACACATACTATGACTTGTTTTTTTTAATGATTTATACACTTAATTATCACTTTCATATTAAGATAAAGATTGAATAACTACCTCGTGCGGTTGCCGAGTTAGAATAGTGCCACTCCATGTCTTCCCGTGGACGTCGTAAGAGACGACTAAGGGAATAACGGCTTGTAGTCCTGTTAGGCGATGGGCTTGCAACCTGTCACTAATACGCTGGTAAACATCTTAGCATAATTGTGCAAATTGTGGTTATAGAATTATCAACAAGTTTTTAGAGATGTTTGTAATTCTGTAGCTCTGCCTACCCCACTCTGGGAACGAAGGCGTGAGATTATGTTATAAAGATTGAATAACTATTAATTATACGATTTTTAAATGAAAACTCGCTCGGTGAAAATTTGAGGTTATGTGTCAAACGGTACTGACTTGTTTACATCTTTGGCGATTTCAATTGAAACCGATTTTAGGTTAAAATTGAACTCAAAGATTTAATTAAATTGCTAATTAAGTACATAGTTACAAGTGAAGCTAATAAAATCACTAACGATTGCCACTGCCACGTTAATAGAGCAAAAAGCGATATTAATTAAATTTTCCCTTTATACGACGCGAACGTTCAATAAAGGCTTTATTAACGCACTGTTATTAAATTAACAATTTGATTAACTATAGTGAAACTGCTAGTAATATTATTAGTTTTCATACGTAATACGTTTACATAGGTACATACATACATAAACGCACGCCTTAGTTCCCAGAGCGGGGTAGGCAGAGCTACGGAATTACCAACAACTCTAAAAACTTTTTGATAATTCTGTAACCACATTTTGCATAATTTTATTAGGCTACACTCAAAAAAATGAATACAATAGTTAAGATATTAGTTATATAAACCAAAATAAACAGCAATTTCTTTAGTGATTCAACTAACATCATAGTTGATGTATCTAACGTCTTAGTTGATGTATCTATCGTCTTGTCAGGCTCGTATGGGATCAAGACGCTTATGCACAACAATCACAATCTTGTTAGAAGCAACTAATTATCTTTTTCAGTGTAAGATGTTTACCAGCGTATTAGTGACAGGTTGCAAGCCCATCGCCTAACAGTACTACAAGTCTTTATTCCCTTAGTCGCCTCTTACGACATCCACGGGAAGACACGGAGTGGTACTCTAATAAACCTTAAACTACAATAGAACTAAACCAATTACATTAAAATAAATTACCAACTACAGTGTTTTGTCTCATGGAAGCGGGTGGGCCATGCTTTTAGTTGTAACGCGTATAGACACGCATCACAGATATAAATACACATAGATAACGCAAATGCATCTACTTCGCGTGTCCGAATCCGGACTTAAACCCCGACCAAGCGTCGGGGTTGGCCGTCGCTACCCGCGCCTGTTGTTGCAGCCGGTCGGCCGCGAAAATTAAGAAAATGCGTCGTTGCGTGATAATAAACTGCAATAGCCCAAAAAGGCGACGACTTTGAATTGTTATTGCGTGGAAAACGGAAAATTATCTTCTCTTGGTGTGTCCCAGTTGGTAGCAAAAAGTGACACGGTTGGTTTTCATACAGATTGAGGTGTTTACGTTATCTATGTGTATTTATATCTGTGACACGCAAACTACGGCGACGCTTGACAACGACTTCAGGAACGTTACTCGCGCTTATCACACAATATATTTGCCCAAGGATCGAGTCCAAAGACCAATAATTTTGTAGGCAGAGCCACAGTATAAACAGTAGTTCGTGTTCAAGCAAAGGTATATCGCTTGTTTGCATGTGTGCGTGCCTCGTCCGTGCGCGCCGCGAGCCACCCACAAACAAACTCAACAGGACGCACCAAGCCGGTTTATACTCGAAAATGTAATTAAAGACCAACTTGGGTTGCCACTAAAAAAAAAATATACCTTAGTATATTTCCACTTTTTAAAAGACCGCACTAAGAATATTTATTTGTAGGTAGTTTTTAACCTTTGATTTAAATAAACAAGTTAATTCAAGTTACTTACACAAATACAAGATGGCCTATTAAATATTTAACCATAGAAGATTTTTGGTAGCAAAACTGTTATTGCACTTGTAATACTTCAGGTATTAATAACATTTGGTACGATAAATAAACAATAGTTGTAAACAACGTTAGATGCAATTTAAATATTACAAACGTTTAGCTATTCGACAAAATAACAGCCCAAAAGCGTGAAGCTCACTTTATAATGACAATCATCGGGCATTTTACCAGCCATGACACCATGGGGTCCATGGATACGTCAAGTTTAAATCAAGCATAAGTGTAAGTCATCCGAATTTAGCTTGTCATTTTGTTTTAGCTGATAAAAAAATCGCCATTGAACACACACACCCGCCATTTAATGACTTAACACACTATATGAGAAAATATTTGTTTTGGGATATTTTAATGTTATAAATATCGGGTAGAAAAAACATTGAATGCATATTCCCTATTGTTAAATATAACTTTTTATATTGAAAATGTTAGAATTATCTTCAAATATTTACAACAACTTGATTATCAATGCAAAAAGGTTGGCTAACTCTGAAATGTTCGATTGACACTGACATAAGTGACTATGACACTTATGACAGTGACGTATCTGTCGTAGTTTTTTGGTCATAAATTAGATTTTCGAGTATAGTTGTGACCGCGCCGTCGCCACGTTTGGTTGCGTGCGTATTAAGTATGGAGCGAAGCGCATCGACGCAACCCTGGCGCCCGAGCGGCAATAAGTAACGGACAATAGTACATTGTTGCCTAGGCGCGGAAAGTAAGGGATTTCCTGACGAGGTGGTTAGCAGGCCGAGCAACAGCGAGGCCTGCTAAAATACGAGTCAGGAAATCCTCGTTTCCGCCGAGGCATACATAATGCTTTTGTCAAACAATGCTAGGAAATTATACAAATACATGATTATAAGTATTTTTAAAAACCTTTGACAAATTCGGAGAGAATGTTTGTTTGCGTCATACGAGTATTAGTTAAGATAGTTTGACGCACAACGAGCCGCCGCCCGCCGCCGCCGCTCCGCAGAGCCCCGCCGCGCCGCCGCCCCTCACTGCGCCCCCACAAGTTGGGTGTACGGGATTTTTTTCATGGGCCTTTCGATTTTATACGCAATAGAGAGCACTTTTGAAAAAACAATATGGACATGGACGGAAAGTATTTTCATATGGTTTTTTTACTCCTAGGAGTAAAAAGAGGCATTTTCCGTCCATGTCTTACAATCGGAAAACCGTTATTTCCGAGCATGTTTGAGAAAACTACTTTTCTATGTGTACTTTGGCAGTGCTGCTATACTTGAGTCTTTGTAGAATGTTTCCTGTGGCAGCCGTATTTCGACGTTTCAAACACCTACAGAGGGCTCAGACAAGATGCACTACGCTAACTAACGTTTCTATTCGATTCGTTTTTAAACCAATCGCGTCACTGGTAGACCACGTGACTTTTCGTATCACGTCATCTTCCAGTGACGCGATTGGTTTAAAAACGAATCGAATAGAAACGTTAGTTAGCGTAGTGCATCTTGTCTCAGCCCTCAGAACTCTCAAGAAAAGCGTACATAAAGAATTTATCATTAATCATTTTAAGTAATTACCGAATATCATCACAATATTAGTATAAATATACGACACAACACGACACGTTAGAATAGTTGGTAGTGACGCTGCCTACGAAGCTAGTGGTCCCGGGTTCAAATCCCGGAAGGCCAGATATTTGTTTGATGAGCGCGAGTATTAGTTCCTGAGTCTTGGATGTTTTCTATGTATTTAAGTATGTATTTCTCTATATAAGTAAGTTTATTTTTGTCTAGTACCCATAGTACAAACCTTGGGCTTAGTTTGGGACTAGGTCCATTTGTGTGAGTGGTCCTCATATTTATTTATAAACCCTTTTTAATAAACGCACAATAAACCTTTTTTAATTAAAGTATTCTTTGTCACTTTCTGCCATATTCAAATGTCATAATGTCAGATAAAGACAAACCATATATTAAGCACACTTTAGCTATTGCGCGTTTATGAATAATAGGGATAGTATTGATAACACATCAAAGAAACAAGTGGGATACGTGATATCGTCGGTGAAACTGCAAAACCGCGTAAGAAACATTTTTAATAAGAAGCAAACTGCACCTTTTCTCTAAGATCTTAAGGTTTATTTTGCCTTATAATAAATTTGTTGGTTACGCGGTTTTGCAGTTTCACCGACGATATGAGGAGTGACACGGATAGCAACCTAACCAACAAGGCTAACATAAAATAAGTATTATATTAAAAGACTGGCCGACGGTACTGAGTTAGGTCTCCTTTTGCAAAGCGCTGGTATATTTCTGACCCGAAAGTCCCTGTGCGTCCTAACTGTATAACTTTCAGCTTCTTATCTTTCAGCTTTATATTTTCAATTTATTCACCGCTAGCTTCTGCCCGGGATTATCGTTATTCCCTCGGGAACTTTTGAAACTTCCCTTTAAAAACTAAAAACTAACCTTTGTCCTATTCCAGGACCTAAACTATATAAGGTCTGTTCATTCTTACTTGTCTTATATAGTAAACAACTTTCTAACCTCAAAATGAACCTTTTTTGGCTAAAACCACTATTTTAATCAAAATAAAGCAATCACAGACAATACATTGGCCATATGATGTCCAAAATGTTTATTCAGTTTACTTTATTTACGACAAAAGAGCTGTTTTAGCCAAAAAAAGGTTAATTTTGAGGTTAGAAAGTTGTTTACTATATAAGACAAGTAATTATGAACAGACCTTAGATTTAAGCGTAGATTACTCATGCAGGATTCACGACTCACTGCCAAACATCCGTATCCAATCCATGATATTGACTTGATAGAATAGAATAGAATGACTTTATTTCAGGCTACAAGGCCCATATTTACAAATAACATAAAATTAACATGACTACTAATGAACTTTCACGGTGTCTGAGATGGCGGCCACGAAATCGCCGAAATATGACACCCCTCGGCCAAAATTCCTCCTTTAAAAAGGTCGACAGATCTTTGGTCCGTTCTTTCACCACAAATGACGTAAAATTAACCTTGTGGCGGGGTTCTAACCACTCGACCCTAAGAGTAACTCCGGTCTTAACTCGTACATACTCTACGAGATCTTTTGCCTCCGTAGAGTAATGTAATCGGGACACGTACAACTGCGTCGTGGACGTAGCAGGACACAGCAAGCGGTTCGGTCCGGTCGGTGCGGTGCTGCACAGGTTCCTCGGGGCAGGCTTCTTCTTCCTCTCCACCCGGGTAAAACCATCATTGTCCTTGTATATGTGTGTCAAGGGTGCCCTTCGACTGACCTAAAATTGTATGTGCTAAATTTTTTTGGTCGAAAATGTTTCCTATAATATTGAATGGCATACTTCTTTTTTAGCATAAAGATTTTTTTGCATACATATTTTTTGTTCTAAAGCACTTTTGGTCTAAAATTTTAATTACTAAAAGGCTAAATCCATAATATTGTTTGGTCGAAATTCATCCCAGTATAAAAAACCTAGGTCTTAACTAATCTATAGGTTTGGTTAGGTTAGAATTGTGTCAAGGCGCGAAGCGCCACAACTACGCGGAATAGGAGCTCCGCCAAGCGGAGCTCCGTCGACTTCGCCTCACGGTCAACGTTATACCAAAAAATCATTCGACAAATAAAAATATTCAAAAACAAATGTTACACTAAACAATTTTTCGACCAAACAATATTACCTATGCAAAACAATGTCGATCAAACAATTGACAACATTTCAAAAAAATAAGTATTTTAGTTTTTTTGCGTTTATAATAGCTGGTTAAAAATTAGACTACCCGTGTTTCTCGGTTTTTCTTTATTTAACTTAAATTCGTCGTTAATAATTTATTAAAGAAATAGTTATTAAAAATACCGTATATACTCGTACAAAGTTAGGAATACTGATGTCGTGATCTTAGCATGATATAAAATAAAAAAAAGTGTCTTTAAACAGAAACAGAATTGACTGTCATGTCACGTCACTTGTCAACAATAACAACTGTAACAACATAAATTGGTCGACTTTGGGCAGATTGCGGCTATCCGCTTTTACAAATCCGTTAGTCACTTTCATTTTAAATAGCGTATATCAAAACAATAGTATTACGAGAATCGAAAGCGTGTCGTTAGAATCAAGTAATCCGTCAGACAGATAAAAAATTGACATGACAGTTGTATATTTTTTTCAATTCCTATGGTAATAAATGGACTAAGGGCACTATAAGTGTATTCCTAACATTCACAATCCAACTTTTCTTTACTGTTTTTCCTAAATATAAAAAAAACTACTGCATACAAAAATCCAAAAATATTTTTACTGTAATCAGTAGTGTAAAATACAAACGGTATTTTAATTTACTACCTTAGCACATACGAATTGTTGTCAATTTTCGACATTTAAATCATTAGACGAAACGTTGGTATGCAAAAAAATATGATGCGAAACAAAAATAGGCCAAAAATTTGTAGATCAGCTGATATAGACCCGTGTGCCAAGTACCTAGTATCCCGAACCGTTCTGTGGTTTAAAGCTTGATTGAGTAACAAACATTCAAACCTTCTCATTTATACTATAAAGTAGTCTTTAATTGGGCCTTACGAGGCAAGGCACTCACACACAGAGAATACGGAAAGTTATGTGGTTCGCAGTTTGTGGGCAATCACTGGTTGATTTGCAGCGGAACGTCAGTTTGCTTAGCTGCAGTTAGCACGGAGCACATCAGTTTAACCTGATTATACAGTGCACTGATTTGTCGCCAGTCCTAGAACGGTCGATAGCCTAGTGGCTAAGAGTGTCGACTCGTGATCGTAGGGCACCGAGATCGAAGCTGTTACCATGAGTTTTAATTGAACAGAAATTTGAAATAAATTAGGGCTTTGACAGGTCAAATACGATTTGGATTTTACCGTCTAGAATAGAGGCGATCTTGTGGAAAAAAATGATACCTTTTTTTTATTTTTATTGGAATGCTAAATTCATCCCTCGAATCTAGTTTCATCCCCATTCGTTTGTGCACTTTATTCAGGGACACTATGTAGTAAACTTACTTTTCTCAAAAATGCTATGTAATCTTGTCATAACATCATCAAATAGGAGCCAGTAGGTTAAAGTTCCTGGAGCACTCTCAAAAGTGTCCAGTAAGTAGAGTGATTTTGAATTAGGAAACCAAAAAGTGTCCAGTAAGTAAGAATGGAAAATCCATATCATACCATATTATTTGAATTTGGAACTATCGGTACAGACCTGTGGACAGCCTTCAAAAAGACTACAGAGGTAAGCAAGAAAAGGTCACATGTCACATGGCACAAAAAAATAGATGAAAGTGAAAACTATTTCGACTCCATTAGGATTTCCGCAAAGAGCACCATTATCTAAAAAAAAACAATTTGAATTGCTTTTTATTTATAACTACATGAAAAGCTGAATATTCAGCTCTAGTTGGCAGTTTGATACTAGAAGATAAAGTTAATAAATAAAAAAGTGCGCGTAAAACACTTATCCCACAAAAGTACCAGGGCATCATAAACCCAAAGCAGTTCTCGTTCAGAGCAGACATCGCGCGATTTCTATTATTTACAAGAACGTCACACGCACCATATCCGTTTTATGCGCGCCTAGTACATCGCGACCGGTCTAACATATAGTGAATCGTTTAAATTAATTAAAAACACGGCTAAGCGCGAGTCGGACTAGCGCCCTGAGGGTTATGTACATGTGGTCATCAATATTTACAACTTTTTTTTTTAAACATTCTACTTGATCTATTTTTGAGAAAAGCACTATACATGCTTCGACCATTAAGAGCCATCTGGGACTAGTATGTATAAAAGGCCTCGCCTGGCGGCTCGGCCTTCTAACTCCTACTCGTCCAGGATGGCTCACTTACTGGTCTTTGCAGTAATGTACTATATAGCCTTAGCTCTGTGAATATCTGTTTGTGTGTGTCTGTTGTGTGTGCGTTGAAGTCTTTCCACGCTTAAACATAACTTCTATAAACCAAGCCATAAACATTTTATCGGAGAATCGTCTTCTGGAACTTAAACTGAGCCAATTGTTTTCTTTATTGCGAGAGTAAAATGAACTTTACGACAAACGTAACAAGACAAAGGTGTGAATTCTCGCAGAATAGTTTGCTTTGTGATCTGAGGGCTCAGACAAGATGCACTACGCTAACTAACGTTTCTATTCGATTCGTTTTTAAACCAATCGCGTCACTGGAAGATGACGTGATACGAAAAGTCACGTGGTCTACCAGTGACGCGATTGGTTTAAAAACGAATCGAATAGAAACGTTAGTTAGCGTAGTGCATCTTGTCTGAGCCCTCTGGTTGTTTACTTCAAGTTTCTACAGTTTAGTTCTCTGCAGGTGGAAAGAAGTGGTCTCTGCCTACCCCTCTGGGAAACAGACGTCATTTAATGTATGTATTTATCTCTATAGTTTAAAGTAAATATTCAAATTAAATAACAATAACGTTTTATTCATAGTTTGACCTTGAATGTTTTCTATGTATGTACTTAGGTATGTATTTCTCTATACAGGGTGTCCCATAAATCGACGTCAACCCGCCTAGGGCTGATAGAGCAGCTAAAAAGCTATCGATTTAACCCCTATGTAAGGTCAGCGATTTTGACGTGATAACGTCTTATAAATTGATGAACGCCGGCTGCACGCACGAAAAAGTGTCACGTTCCGCCTGAGCCGAGCGTGCAAGCGAGAGCGTGGAACAAGCGATAGAGAGGCACGATCAGCCTAAGCGTTTGGCTTGCGTGTTTTCTTATGACGTTATCACGTAAAATTATAGTCCGTAATCGACATTACAGACAACCAGACAGTTTTTTACTAGTTTCGGAGATTTTGAGCATTATAATCAGAATTTTGTAATTTTCCCTTTACTCCTTGTCACGAAAAATTCTTATTTTTAAACAAGTAAGTAGGTACAAATGGCGGACCTATTGCCAAATGGCAGTCTCTACCAGTTGACCAAATAATCTATCAGAAATGTACATAGTGTGTGCACAAAAGAAGACATATAAATAAAAAAACAAAAACCCGCCTTCAAAAAGCAAAAAATAACTTCTTAAAAATGGTAGGTAAATATGTCAGTCCAACTGAAGTCTGCTTTTGGTTAAAATATTGTTGGACGCCGACTTCAGTAGGACTGACATATTTACCTACCATTTTAAAGAAGTTATTTTTTGCTTTTTGTAGGCGGGTTTTTGTTTTTATAAACTTTTTTTTATTTTATACTTTTTAGTGATCATAATTATGCTGTTATTCTCCCAATTCTTATTTTCATGTTTTATTTCAGAAGTTTTTCAGTGGTATCTTACATTATTATTAGAATCATTACGAATCAGCAATGATTTTAAACTCTCTTGTTCGTTTTTTTTATAATCAGCTTTTTAAGTCATGACATTAAGTTGTTTTTTCCATACAAAGTGAAAAAGAAGCACTGAGACACCTAGTATGGAGAAGCGGGCAACAGTTGACTGGTAGAGACTACTTGTAGCATAAAGTTCGCCTTTTATACACTAATTAAATTTTGTGCAATAAAGTATTTAAATAAATAAAAAAACAGTCTATATATACAAAAAAAAAACGTGTTTCGTTTGTTCACACCATAACTCGAGAACGGGTCGACCGATTTGAATAAATATACTTTTGTTATGTTCGTAATTAACAGGACTAGCAAGTTTGTATGAAAATAAATACACCCGGGCGGCGCCGGGCACGAACAGCTAGTTAGTAAATAATAAATTATCGTTGTTTAATAACCGAAACAGATACGTTGACCAAACGATACTAATATTTTGGCAAAAGTTACGAAGCGCCAACTTTGTTGTGAATTCGATTAATAATAGAGATCAAAGATAATATTGCAAAAGTTATGGGTTTGGTTTAAGGGCGGCCTCTGAGGGAGTTATGTTTCTATGTTACAGGTAGGTTAATGTACAAATAGACATTATTGAGAACGCCTTTATTGTTCAAACATATTTTTTTATTACTACCCCTCTGGGAAACAGGCGTGATTTAATGTATGTATGTATGTAATTTTTATTGCAAATAAACAAGTAAGTAGGTACATATGGCGGACCTATTGCCAAATGGCAGTCTCTACCAGTTGACCAAATAATCTATCAGAAATTTACATAGTGGGTGCACAAAAGAAGACATATAAAAAACCGTAAAAATAAAACATAACTATCCTATTTATTGGTAATACCTACTTACTGCAATAATTTAATACAACAAAAATATTTATGTTATAAGTTCGTATAGTATCGTAGCTCCTAAACGTATGGACAAATTTGGACGCGGTATAACTGTTAAATAGATAAAAACTTTCGATATAATAGCGACTTCATATTTAAAAGTTGATGACTGGTGGTTGATTGTGGTCTTGTCCGAAGCTCTGTTAGATTCGTTCCATATTACTGACATGTAAAAGAGTTCTCATGTGTACAATTTAATAAATAAATGTTTTATTTTATTTTTGTTACTATTCGTCGATGATACTGCAAAACCGCGTAACCAACAAATTTATTATAGAGCAAAGTAAACCTTAACATCTTAGACAAAAGGTGCATTTTGCTCCTCATTATAAATGTTACTTACGCGGTTTTACAGTTTCACCGACGTATTTTTAAACAGTCCATAAGTGTGCGGGGGCACTTCGACAGTAGGGGCTGTCATAACGTCAACAATATAAATACAATATAGAAACAAGATAACACGAATTGGAACGGAGGCCTCGACTTTTTCTAGAATGTCAGATTTACTACCATTACCAGTAACATTTATAATACGTTTTAAGCGATCTAAAACAAGAGATAATCGACTTTCCAAATATGCAAGCGACTTTCATCCTTAGGGACACAACTTTGGTTTTATAACTACACGAGAAAAACATGGTCGAGTACTATCCTTCCGTATCCTAAATAATTTATCAACAGAAAAGTAAATATTTGAAAGAAATTAGATTTATTCGGTATCCCATCGCATGTATAGATGAATTGCCGAGAGCGTGGAATTGCATATATAGTGGTAATATGTGTTTACAGGCATTCTATATTTAAATTTCCTCTACTTCTCATACCTTCAGCATAAAAAGAGTATTGTTATATATTAAATAAGTAAGTACAAAAATATTTTCAGCGTCAAATTCTAAATACCTACTTTTTACAATGCGCTAAAATATACGTCTTAATTTATTGTATTCTCGCAATTTTCAGAATTATTTTGACTGGTCACATACGACTGTAAGTTACACAGTTTCTAAAAATTATGGCAGAAAGTAGCAGTAATTTTGGTCCGATTGAGAGTCAAAGTAAACAAATAATTTTAACTGTCATAAATACAAAATCATAAAGAAACTCGAAATAATGAAAAAATTAAATTCACCTTACACAGCTGCCCAATTAGTTGAAAAAGCTACAGGTGTTTCTCTCTCGACTATTTATAGAATTATGACTTAGAGTAAGAGTGACAAATTTGAAACAGCGAAAAAAATCCTCTCTCCGAATAAGAAAAAGTTACGTACCTACTTGTCCGTCGACAATAGATAATTTGATCAAGAAGTCATCAGGAGAACTAGGTATAGTTATATAATTTTCATCTGTCCCATACCTAAGCAATTTCCTACCTTAAAGATGAAAATTTAAATAAATGATAGCGACTAAAAGCTAAAACAGGACATACTTATTCCACTTGTTTCGGGTAATCTCATTAAATTAAGAAAAAAACTTAAATTTTCATGCGAACGGTACAACCACTACATATGCAATTCCACGCTCTCGGTAATTCACCTATACTAGGTTGTTTTAACCTACTGTGTCAGAAGAAGGGTTGTGTTTTTCGAGAGTATATTATGTACCTATGTACGTTTGTCTATTTCTGTGGCACGCATTGCAGCGTAAACAACTTGATGAATTTTTAACATATGAGGTGTGGCTATAATATTTCAACCACAGTTATGAGAGGGGTTTTATTTAACATAATTATTTTTTTATAATCAAGACTGGTGGGAGACTGCCCATGATAGGGCTTCGTGAAAGGAAGGAAGGGAGGCCTTTGCCCAGGATTGGGACATTATAGGTGGTTAAATAAAAATAAAAATAATATATTATATAGACGACAATATCACTAAATGTCAGTCGAGTTTTTAAATAAAATAGGGAATATATCACCAAAAGTGAAATTAAAATTAAAATCGGTCAAGAAATACGCATGATACAAGCATTTTAAACTGCTAATTAGACAGAGAGATCCGAAGTGCACCGGTGACGTCATTGTGCAGTTCGGCCATATAAACTCCACGTAAAATTCCGTTTTGCTAGAAAGAGATAGGAACAAATCTTTGTTGGCTTATATCTTGGTTATTTTTATAGCTATTCTAAAAATGTTTTTTCTCACCTGTTGGTTACATGAATCAGCTTTTATTGAAGGTGTAAAAAAAACATGAATATTCCCTATTGTTTCATAACTATTTTGAAATTTTATAATTTAATTAAAAATGTTTTTCTGAGTCCATTATCTTTTCAAAATATTTAAAGAGATATACCGACAAAACCTGTATGTTAGGCTAGGTTTGTTTTAAAACTGATAATTGATCTGGAAGGCCCCTGCAGTGTTCCACGGTGCCCTCAGTGGAGAAGGCGAGGGGCCTGTATTGTAAAGGCCTCCCGCCTGAAGGCGAGCCCAACAGCATCCGCTATTGGGGGGCTACTTTTTGGCGCTATAGCGGTCCCGTAGCCCCCTCCTAAAGCGATTGGCGCAACGCCCCGAGGGTTATATATACGCGGGTATGCATAGGCATATGTTTTTTTACCATACCAACCAAGAAAGTAAAACGGTTTTCAAAAAAAACTTATAAAAATTCGGACAAACGAAACAGTTAGGTAATGGAACCAGTAATCGAAAAGGACCAATGATCGACACTGATTATTTTACAGAAGATAAGGGTTATTCATTTGTTTTGTAACACTCAATTTATGACCGTATGATCTTTGAATTAAGAGTTAAGTGTCGATTATTGGTGCATGTCAGCTTAGTGTCGAACACTGGTGCCATTAGACATTCGACCATGTGATAGATACTAGTCATTACTAGACTAAACACGTCGTTAAAATTACAACTATCTCTGATTTGGACGACTGTATTTGCTTACACACACATAAGCAAACGTACGTAAAAACGATTTAACTATGATAGTTCATGAAATATACCGCTCATATACAGCACGTAGTAATAACGCTGTATAAACAGACGCTGCCAAATATCACCAAATATTAATTTCGAGGTAGATCATAATGGGTTGAACGACTTGCCTTGGGGTATAGAGTGAAACTACATATCACTTGAAAGTACAAGGGATGTAAGTTAAAATAAGTGTCGTACGATTTAATACTTTATTTGAATAGTATTCTGGTTTTTGTTTCCGATGTGTACTTTATTAGATAGGTACATAAATAAATGGTGAGTTTTTGGGGTTATCATCATATCTCGCTGTTTCTGTGTCAGTAAATGATTACTATTGCAAATTATATAGGGTGTTATTTTATCATCTTTTTTAAGTTTTTGCGAAGCACATAACTTTTTTTTTTTGATGCCCACTTTACATTATCAACTTTATTACGGGTAGAATATGGTTATCAATGATTCGATTACATTAGTAAAACTGCCAAATTAAGTACTACCCTTATTTGACAAAAGTATGTGTGACGTTTTATCCTTGTTTTATAGTCGGGAATGCAATTTAACCGGTTATTAACCGTTTTTGTATGAAAATAACCGGTTAAAACCGGTTATAACCGGTTATTTGCATTCCCTATTTTATAGACACTCATTTCATAGAACGTATCACTTCGCAGAATTTTCGTTTCATAGAAAGCAATTTTCTGCTGAAACCGTGTTGACTTCAGGTTATCTTGTGATGGTTAAAAGTCGGTTTTTAACGTTGGAGAAATGCAACCACACATCGATTGATTGATTGATTTACGCATCTCACCTCTAGTCGGTGGCTAGGGTGGATATGACGGACTCCTGGGCAGAAGGCTCAGACTACCGTCTTAAAAACCAACGGGATGCCGTCTCCGTCGTGTTGGGTTGGGGCGCCACAGGATCACTTTGTAGCACTCGACGATAACGCCCTGACGGTGTTCTCGGCTATTGGATGCCTCGGCTGGTCTGAGGCATCCTCAGTCAAATGGCCCGTTAAAGACGTTGCGCACCTTATGGCGGAGGGAGCAGGTGCGCGTAGCGCCGCCGCCCTCTTCCCTGCCTTCTTCTGCGGAGCGGAGCAGCGTTAGGGTCCTCCTCACGCTCTCGCTCAGCGGCCTCCCTTTGCCCGATAACGGATTCACAAAAAGAGGCCATTAAAAGTCTAACCTAACCTAACCTACGTTAATCATATTTAAGATAACCTGAAATCAGCACGGGTTCAGCAGAAAGTAGTTTTCTATGAAACAAAAATTCTGCGAAACGATACGTTCTATGAAATGAGTGTCGGTGAAACAAGGAGACACCGATTTCCACTTATTTGAAAGCGTAAATATGAAAATCTGCCTTGTTGCCTAACTTTTTTTTTATGGCAAGGGGAAGGCACGCGAGCACTCAGGCCACCTGATGGTAAGTGGGATCTGAGACCCATAGACATCTGAAACCTCAAGACTACAATCTCAAAACTGCAATCCTAAGGGCCGTATTAATAAAGTAATCTCAACTCTAAGGCTCGTCTCGAGATCTGTCAAAAATGACACTGTTCTATGGTTTGACGTTTACTTTGACGTATGGTTTGGCCGGCATCTCGGCCAAGATGTGTTTATTAATACGGGCGTAAGATTACAAATGCGTTGCCAACCCTGAGGACCTAATATTTTATTTTCCCACTGATATAGTAAGCAATAGTATATGTCATTGCCACACAAACTTTTTTTAACTATAGCGATTATTATTCATGAAACTAACGTTAATAAAAGGATTCCGTGGTTAGAATATTTGGCGAGTTCCCGATATTTCGACGTCATGATCACAACGACATTGACAATCGAAATACAGGGAGCTCGCCATTCTCACCGCGGTACGAACGAACTTTATTAACTTTAGTATTGCTACACTACTCCGAAGTCACCCTGTACATAAAAGGTTCATTGACAACATATTGCTTGGCAATTGAGGTAAATTGCTTTTTGTCTAAAAGGAAAAACTTGTTCATATTACGTATATTAGATTTAGAAGGATGTCTTCTATTCGAGAATCTCAATTAAAGAGTACCTAAAGCAACATTACAGAAATACGATGTTTTGAGGGTTCTGAAATAAAACATCAACCGACAGTAACTTCTATTAATAAAGACAATTTTAGCTCCGTTTTGATAGTCAATGTTGACGGAAAAATCAACCCTTGATCGGTTGATGAAATTAGCTACGAGCGTAAAACATGTCGCATGTTCATATTTTTTCTTTTACATTTGTTGCTCTTATTTAGGACGATAGTTAATTTCTTTTTGATACGAGGCAAGGAAAAAGATACACCTAATTTTAATGTTATTTAATGCATACAGGTGTTTTATGAATCCCTACTACACTTTTAACAAACCTTTTCCAAATGACACCAGTTAGAAATAAAGATCACCATTTATTTAAGATTGCCATTTATTTAAGATCACCATTTATTTAAGATCCCCCTATACATATGAGTTTACTTGACAATTTAAGGGACTAAAATCCATCCATATACTTATACTTCATAGTTCATTATTATAAACTTAATTTGTTACATAACTTTATTTGTTAGTTAGTTACGCTTTCACAGCTAAATAAGTGAATCGATTTAAATTACATTTGGTATGGAGCTAGCGTAAACACAGGCTGATTTTTTTTATCCTGAATTGTTAATCAGTTCCCGAGGAAATAGTGATTAATGACTTAAATATTCGCGAAAACAGCTAGTATAAAATAAACATATATACTTTAGGGGAATCAAGCAACGTTACTATAATATTATAATGTGCGTCATGTGTTTTAGGCAATTCATCATCCTCTCAGCTGTGACAAGCCGTTTAAGAGGGAAACTGTTTATTCCCGACAGGATAAAGACATTTTAGGTAGATGGCAGTTTTTTTTACGTCGTGGTTAGCATATAATTTACAGGGTAAAAAAAAACTGATCCATATTTTTTACTTCCTTATCTTTACCGATTACAAATGCGAAAGTGTTGTTTATGAGCCCCGATAAAAAGTGTGTACAGTCAACAACATAAATAAGTGATCATTTATGTACCTTGTCGCTTTCAATCGTTTCACAATTTTGTGTGACATTTCAAACACGACGTTAAAGTGTCAAGGTACATAAATGATCACTTATTTATGCTGTTGACTGTACCTATATGTGTATGTGTATTCGTGTATTATGTATCTGTCTGTCTGACATTGTGGCTCCCAAATAGATGGTCCGATTTGGACCGTTTTCTTGAGCTGGGCATTCACGACCGCTCCAAGAAGCCGAATAGAGCAGCGCCCTACCAAAATCAATCAGTGAATGACAAAACTGTGGCGTTTAAAAGTACTTGGCGCAGTCCGTTGGATTTCCAAATGGACGAAAAGCCATTGCGACGCGCTAACGCGCAATCTGAATTGAACTGTCGTGAATGTCGAGATTCAACGTTGGAACACGCCACGCCACCGCGCCAAGCCAAAGGCGTCGTCGTGAACGCGTTCTCTGGCTGCCATTTTTTAATCAGTCTGCTCCGTAATGTCGCACCGTTGAGAACGTAAAGAAGCGGAAATTAAATGGCGTGGCGTGCCCGTGAATAAGATAAGATAAGATAAGATAATTTATTGGTAAAAATAATATTTAAAAAAAAAACGCCCATCCAGTTGATTACACTCCATCTGTTGCCGAGACAAACGGCGCGTCGGTGAATTCCCAGCTTTAAGAAAGCTAGTTTAATCTGGAACTTTAGGTTTCATGAAATTGGGTTGGGCCGCCTAAGAGATATCTAAATCATATAGATTCAATAAGACCGCAAATGCGACTACTAAACTATGACACTACTAAAGTTTGCGAAACTCACGCCAACATACAATACAATGTATAAAGGGTGTCCAAAATAATTAAATCACCAGCCGTCCATCAGCGCCTGACAAATTAAAAGTTGAAATAAATGCAAATAAATCTGAATAAACAGAAACAAAGCCATTTACATATGAAAGCCGTCGCGAGCGGAATCGAGTTTTAATATTATTTTTTCTACACTTGCTGGATTTTGAAACTCGTGTTTGTGAATATGCCGCTTTAGTATAAAAATACAACAAGTCATAAAAAATACAATTTGAAATATTATCCTAACTTAACATACACAAAGTTCAAAATAGAATAATATTTTGTTTGCGGTCGTTTCATTCGCTATTAAAATACAGAATGTTCAAATTAATAATGCGGTTTGCATGCTCATGCCTTTATTATTATAATTTTCATTTCCAATAAATAATGAACCAATTTCACTCGCTAATGGAAGGTAGCTAAAGTTTTTAATTGGATTTTACTCTAATAATTTCGCGGTTTTGCTCATTGTAAAATCACTGATACGTAATTATCACTAGTTAAATTGCTTCGTGAATTAAATTGAAATTTTACTCTAATCAGATTATTGTATAATACTAAATCTGTAACCGAGAAGAGAACGCTTTTACCAGAAAATAATGAAGAAAGGATTTGATCTAACATCAGAAAAGCTCAGTATCAGATTACTTTATTTTACCGCCAAAAATCCATCTTGTCTTTGCTCAGAGGGTGTATTTTCAAGACTGACGTATACAAAAACCGACGTCACTCGCAAACATTTGAGTCTACTTTTGCTTGACAGTAGACTTGTGGAGCTATCAAAATATAAAAATAAACTCTTGTTTAGAATTACGCATAAATTTCTTTCCATAAAATTCGAGTACATTTTGAGAACACAGTAACAAATTTTATGGGAAATGTTACGGTTTTTTAACACGTGTCAATCTGGCGTACAAAGGGAAATAATACAGGGTGAATATTTAATCCGTAAAATTACCCATTTTTTGTAGATGTTTTTTTTAATGGCAAACACGAAGCCAACGAAGACAGGCCACCTGATGGTAAGTGATCTGAGACCCATAGACATTTGCATTCTCAAGAGTACAATCTCAAGACTGAATGCCTAAGAGCCGTATTAATAAACTAATCTCAACTCTAATGCTCGTCTCGAGATGCGTCAAAAATGACAGTGTTCTATGGTTTGACGTTTACTTTGACGTATCTTGTGACGGGCATCTCGGCCAGGATGAGTTTATTAATTACGTCTCTAATAGCCGTATTAATAAACTCGTCTTGATTGAGATGCCCATCTCGAGAGACGTCAAAGTAAACGTCAACCCATAGAAAGCTGTCATTTTTGACGTTTCTTGTGATTGGCATCTCAACTAAGATGAGTATAACCAAGATGGAATGTGTCTATATCACTTCACCGGTGTTTTATCCCCACACCGGAACACAACAACGCGAACACTGCTGCTTGGCGGTAGGCTAAAGGATAAGAAGGTGGTAGCGATCTGGCCATATCGCACAAGGTCCTACCACGGGTGATAATATTTTATTGCTCTTTTACTTCTTAAATACCTAATTAATTTATTACAGTTAACCTATTTTACCTATCACCATTTTCTTCAATTTCTCTTCACTTATACCGAAGTAATTTCTATTAAGCATTATAATTCTTCATTAACTCTCACATCGTCAAAATTAATAATGGAGACATAATTAAATTGTAAACTCCCTTAAAAGGTTCGAAGCAACTCCTATGTTAATTGCATCACCCAGTTAAGCAGGCGGTTTAAATTGGATACTTTATTAAAATAAATAAATCTATATCTTACTAATCTACACTAATATTATAAAAAGGATTTATTTTTATTTTTGTATGTTTGTAACGAATAAACCCAAAAACTTGCGGACCGATTTCAAAATTTATTTCTCTAATAGAATGCTACATTATCCCTGAGTAACATAGGCTATGTTTTATTTTTCTGCGCTGACGGAGTCGCGGGAAACAGCCAGTAATATAATAAATGCGAAAGTTTGAATGTTTGTTACTTAATCACGGCAGAACAGATGAACGGATCTGCATGAAATTTGACGCAGAGATAGATTACAGACTGGAATAGCACATAGGCTACTTTTCGTCTTGTCGACAATCTAACACCAATGAATTTCTGTGTTTTGTACAATAAAGAGTTTACATACATGCATACAATACGGAAACACATCAAAAACAATAACCTTTTACCGTTTAGAATCTCAGCCTAGTTTATTAATACAGCCCTAAGTCCTTTTTAACCTTTTAAAAATCACTATCCCCCCTCTTACACCCAATCAAGCGTGATTCACCCCCGCTAATGCCCCCTAACTCCCGAAACGCTCGCGAGTATAATTTTCTGAGACTTCGTCCTGAGTTAGCAATACACACGTCGTGGTTGTAAGTTATAAGCGACTAGCTGTTCCCGTGCCCACTTCGTTGGGCAATAAACATTTTTTTTTAAATGACGATCACAAATAATGTGGCTTTCTATTGGTAAAGTATTTTTCAAAATCAATTCAGTAGATCCAGAGATTACCTCCTACAACGTCACAAACTTTATCTCTTTATAATATTAGTTCGAAAAACTTTTGTCCGAAAATCATTTCTCTCTGAAACCGTTTAACTTTTCTGCATTGTTATAAAACTAACCTAACCTAACCAACAGAACAAGTTCTGTATAGTGTATAAAACATATTTTCGGACAAATCAAAATTTCGGACACATGAAACAGCGGACTGTCTTTTTTTCGAAACATCGATAGTTTACCGTCACATAAGCGATTGAGTCAGATGTATGATTATTAGTTTTCATTTAACTTGCACCGTTCCTATGTACCTATGTAGGTATGTAAGTTGGCCTCTTAAAAATTTGCCAGTTTACGTTAATGATAGCTGAAATTTGGACCACAAATGTTATCCCGATGGCAATGCAATATTACGGTACCCATCAAAGATCTGATGATGGAGACGGAAGTTGGCGACAGGATTTCCGTTATAGGTAGTTAGTTTTTTTGGTTCCATCTCAGATCTGTAGGCTAACTCGTCTTCCGCTTCAGCTTTTTGCTTGAAGACCAAAGTATACATCGTAGTCTTGTATGCTCACTGTTCTCCCGCCTCAGCGTATGACTTGATGTCCTCTCCACCAGCTCTGAACCTGAATAAAATATTTACACGGTAAATTAACGCTTCATTTGACGGGATTTTTCACAAGTGGATCCCTTACCTGATTTCGCCCATTGCGATCCTTACAATACGTCTTGTTTAGTTAAATAATATATCTGCCAAAAACATTGCATTACATATTCAACTTTATTTGTTAACGTCAAGAGTTCATTATGTTATAGAGGTTTGGTTGCATATACGCCTTTTTAAGTAAGGCTACGTCCTACGTGGGCGATTCAAAGCGAACAAAATTTGGAATCGAACCTTGTCTTCCGTGCGCGAATCGCACCGCCGCGGGACTACCTCCGCCGCCGACAACTGACGCCGCGTCCGCGCCCGCACCCCGCGCCTGTATTCACGTAGGACACTTCAATACCTGTCGACTGTTTGTTTCTTTCGCGCCGCGTCGCTCCGCTTCGCATTCGCGTGGAGTTCACGCACCTAGGACGCCGCCAAAGGATAAAATAGGACTGATTTAGCTGAAGACTTTTGAGTGCCAGTGAATATGAATTCTATTTTAAACTGTCCCAAAATCGAGCCTTTGGTAATGAAAGGATTAACCAGAAAATCTTCTTTTCCGCTCTTGATTGCTACTTCCTAGTTTCTAAGGTGTTTTTAGAGTACCGAAACCAAAGGGTGGCTAACTGGACCCTATTACAAAGTCTCCACTGTCCGTCTGTATGTCTGTCTATCAACAACAAATAACAAAATTAAATAAAACTACAAATTTATGAGGGCCGCCTTACAAGTAATGTTTTTTGGCGTTTTGCTCGGCCTTACTGTCACTGTATTTCTTAAATTGTATGAAAATAACCGGTTAAAATCGGTTAAAACCGGTTATATGCATTCCCTATTTGGGACTAGATCAATTTGTGTTTGTCCTTGATTGATATTTTTTACTTTTTAATAGCTTCAGTTCAATCAACTTCCAGATATTTAATATTTACTTTGAATATTTTAGCCCCAGCTGGTATCTTAACTAGGCGCCCTGACAGGGAGCGCCAAAGTTCAACTAAAATTGCAACTCCTATTATCGGAACTCCGAAAATGAAATTTTTATACCGCTGGAACCGTAAACTTTTCAGAAGTTCTGAAATATTCAATGTGAAGATAAGACTAGGTTAGGTTAGGTTTGATTTATAAAAATCCTGAAAATGTAACAGTTGCTGAAATAAATACGTTAGGAGTTGCGATAATTAGGACTTATGAGTCGTTATGAGTAAAAATAATTAGGTGAGCCAATATGGACCCGCCCTGACAGGTCTCAATTCAAAATTCCGTGAAATGCTATTAAGCCTCCGGAGATGGTATTTCGGCTTAATCGTTTTCTTCCAATTTCAAGTTTCTGGATATTGCCTTGTTTCAGCTGCTTCTGATTATGTACCATTTATTCATCCTTATTAATATTATAAAATTTGAAGGTTTGTTGGTTTGTTCTTTCTTGGTTAAATGCCTCAATCGACATTGTTTCATTTCTACTTATTATATGTTGACAATTTTAATAAAATAAGTCTACTTTTTATCCTGAGAAAAATAACAGTTCCCAATATATACAGCGATAAACGAGTTCTACACAGAAAAATGCGGGAAAATATAAGGCCATATTTTCTGACGCGATAGCGATATTGGCAGTAAGTTAGTATGGTAACCATATTATTGTATAAAAAATAAAATAAATATCAGGGGATCTAGTCCTATAAACTAAGCCCTAGACTTTGTACTTGTACTTTAGGTACTAAAGAACGATAAACTTACTTATATGTATAGATATTTTAGTTTAATGTATTTGACATGTAATATTTTTTATTTTTATATTTATTTGTAATGTTTTTAATTTTTGAATTTGTAATGTTTTTATTTGTGATAGTTCTAATAATTTATATTTGTTGCTTTATTATCTTATAATGTAACTTACTTTTTTTTTTTACTTATTGTATTTTATGTTTGAAAAAATTACCTTCTGCTGGAGTTTCTTGCGGCGCTTCTTCTCCGCAATGATGGTCTTGTCCGAAGCGCTGGTAGATTCACTTTATATTACCGACGTGTAAAAGAGCCCGTATGTGGCCAATTTACTGAATAAATATTTTGATTTTTTTTTTATAAATACAAGTGTAAACTCTATATAACGACACTTAACGGACTGAGCATTTTTCGGCGTTATAGAGAGTGATAGAATAGAATAGAATAGAATAGAATAGACTAGAAAACCTTTATTCACAACAATAACACATAATTATAACATTTAAAAAAAAAACACAGATAGTGTAATTGTTGCGAAACGGTCCCAACTCAGCATGTGCTGGCTGTGAAGCCAACGCTGGTCTTCCGTTGGGACCGCTCGGTGAAAACACGGAAGGTGACACAGACATTACAAATATTTTAAAAGAAAAACAAAAGGAAAATATAAAATAAAAACACAATATAGGATACTAAGGCTTCATTCGCACGAGCGCCTCTCCAACGCGCATTGAAAAAAACGTCCGTGCGAATGTGGGCTAACGTGGTTGTCAGTCGTTCATTAGAACAGGAAGCGCTCAGGTGGCAACCAGAGGAACTAGCTTACGGTGTCTATCTTCTACACTGGATGGAGAGAAATAAAAGATATTATTTTACTATACTATAATAATATGTATTTACTAATATAGTGCACATTTTACACACGAACATTATTATCATACATTGCGTATAGTCTGTTATCTTCGTCTGATGTTTTTTGCTGCTCCAATATTTTAATTGTATTTTCTTATGTATTTTACTCATATCTTGGGATACTGCTGGATCAACTTGATTATATAAAAAGTATTTTTCCAATAGTTTTGCTTCATCAAGTGCTTGTTTGATGCTTGGTGGAGGGACAGGATCGTCTGCTTCATCTTCTTCATTCACTTGTTCCTCAGTGTTTCTCACCGAATCCAGAATTTCTTCATCTGTCAGTGCCAGATGAAGCCAGGGTGTCGTCAACTTCTGTGTAGGCTTGTAGATTTTCAGTCAAATTATTTGGCAGGTTAAACTGCTTAACTCACGCAGTTAATGGAAGGTCATCTTCACTTTCAAACTCTGCTTTCTTTTTCTACTTCGTCACTCGTAGAACAGATACAAAGTCCGGCATGACGAAAAGAGTGCTGGATAGTTGTTGCTGTCACCTCATCCCAGGCTTTTGATAAAAATGTTATTGCATGCAGCATATTAATAGAAGTTGTACCCTCAGATTCGACCAGAGGGCTCAGACAAGATGCACTACGCTAAGTAACGTTTCTATTCGATTGGTTTAAAAACGAATCGAATAGAAACGTTAGTTAGCGTAGTGCATCTTGTCTGAGCCCTCAGTTCCATCAAGAGTTTCTTTCTGTAGTGACATTAGAGACTTTTAGTCACGCTTTGATCCATTGGTTGTAACCAGAGATGGGCAATATTTATTCGAATGACGAATAACGAATAAGAATAAACGAATTATTCGCGAATAACGAATTAAATTCTCGAATGATTATTCTTATTCGAATAAATTATTCGTCGAATAATTCATTTGCGAATAATTTATTCGCGGATAATTTATTGGTTGAATGAATTGCCACCAATAATTATTATTTACTACTTATTATACCTGCTCCATTGTTCTCTAATAAATTAATAAATTATTCGCGAATAAAAATATTACGAATTATGTTTTATTCGAATGATTATTCGAATAAATAATTATTCGAATAATGCCCATCTCTGGTTGTAACACGGTAGAGCGGCTAAATCCAAAGCGTCTTCCAACATCACTTATCTATTCTCCCGCCTCTATTGACCATATCCATGAAACTTTTTCGTCAATACACAAAGATTTTCGTTTACTCGCCATGTTTACAGTTCGGAAGTCTGTAAGAAACTGCGATTATGATAACGTGGAACAACTTGGCGAAAGTCTAGGTATCCGCAGCACCAAGTAGCGAGTCAGGTCATAAATCATCTGAATCGTGCTATCTCTTTCGCACCTGCACGGCCTTATGGAGCGGGACTCTCAAGCGTAGTGCAGTTAGTAACGCATACAAAAGAACAAGTCGAAATAAACCAGTGCTAGATAATTAAACAAAAAAGTAAACAAAAGAACGTACACAGCAACTCTGCCCTACTAAGCATAATGGCGTTATCTCAAACAAAACATCTGCAGAAATTGCAACCTAGTTACAAACAGAAGAGAGTTGAATCTGCTTTGGCTATTGAATTTAGTTATTGCATTTTTGCTTAGGAGGGCAGAACTGCAGTTCTTAGCTATTTTGGCAACTCAGAAAGTACTGCTTAATGGTTTATAATGCCGTATTGTTGTCGTTAATAACTTTAACAAAAAGCAAGCTTTCAAAACCCGACTGTGTTGTTAACCAACTTTAAATCGTTATAAATCCTAAATGATTATTCAAAATGAAAAATGATGAAAGAAACCTAAAAATGATTTTTAAATCCCTATTCAATGATACCCCACTTGTCATGCTTAGTCGACTTTATTTTATTTCATTTGCACAATATGGCGTCTGGTTGCCGCCATATTGAATTTTGATTACTGTCATATCTTCAGTGACACTCACCAGATTAAGACAAATCTATTGACATAAAAATCATCAAAATCGGACAACGGGTTTAGTTTTTATAGTGCCACAAAGGAACAAACATACATATATGTATAGGCTGTGAAACACATTACCCTCCTCCTTCGGCAGTCGGGTAAAAAGAGTGAGCGTGACGCTATATAGAGTGTATTATTGTATAGAAAACAAGGCAAACCAACCAAAGTCAAGCAATTTCGACGTTTAAGGAGATTGACGTTAAATCGAGTGACGTTATAAAGAGTTTACACTGTACTTAGAAAATATCCAAGACTCAGGAACAATTACTTGCGCTCATCACACAAATATCTGCCCATACTGGGATTGGACGCTTGACGCAAAACGTTTACATTTCGGTTCGGTTTCGGTTTTAACCGGTTTTTGGAGGAGCCTTTATATAAGGTTCTTTTCAAATTAATCCGTTTCGAGCTAAAAAAAAACACTAATCCAGAAGCACACGTCAAACAAACAAGTTGCAAAGAACGCGATGGTTTCTCGATTCGCCGCTCGTGGATTAAACCGGTTAATTAAGGTTAAAATAAAGTTCTCAAAACGTTTGCGTTCCCTAGGTTCGGGGCAAAACCGAAATAAACCGGTATTAACCGGTATTTTTTAAACCGGTTCCGAGTGACTGTACACACAGTATTTAAGTCACCGCTTCCGAACTATAGTTGGGTCCATCTAGGATAATCCCTGTGACAGCTAATATAGGGTGAGGCACGCGCAATAGCTCAAGTATGCTTGAAATATTGCTCTGCCCTTATCTGTCTTTATGACATTTAAATTGGACAGAAAGGGACAATGAACATTTTAACTACAATAGGTTTATCGTGCGTTTATGAATAAGGTGGAATACTTTAAACTTTTTTGGACTTTTAACAAAATCTTCATTAATACAAACCATGCAACAATGTTCATTAATTTAAATCATTAATCACCTATGTTTACTAGCATAGTACAAGTACTTGTGAGTATTTGAAATTTCTTTTTATTTTTTCAGCGTAGGCGATAAAATCCAAATCGTATTTGACCTGATGTGATTCTCTCAACATCGTCGGACGGACGGACGAACGAGTGTACACATTTTAACGCGTGTATTCAACTTGGCAGCATGGCTTCTCGAACGTATAAGGCTGCCTAATTGAGAATGCACGCGCTAAAATGTGTTTTGTTCGCTCGGACGGGACTACTTAAACTCGCCGCTGCGCTTTCGCTCGTTCGTTCGCCCGCCCGCCGTTTTTGTGAGAATAACACTCCTGTTATGGTATTGTTTTTAACTAGGCCGCCATTAAGTATACTGTGTAGTAAAGAAATAGCTATTAAAACGTTGACAATGGGCCCTAATATGGCTGCGGTTATCGCGTGACAAAGTTTGGATAAAACATTCGTCTCCTTCTAACACGTAAATAAGTACGAGAGTGACGGATGCTTTATCCACATTTATCCACATAGCCATACTAGGCCCGCATAACATGTCAATAAGGTCCGACCGAGATCTCGGTCTCGGTCTCGGCAAATCTCGGCCAAAAATCGTGCCGAGATCTCGGTCTCGGTCTCGGCCCAAAACAGTCGAGATTCTCGCCGAGGCCGAGACTCCGCGGCGACCGTTTTTTCATTTTTTGACGGGGTAAAATGCGGAAAAATTGCTTTTTTTGTCGTACAATATTGTTCTTTTCAATTTTGAGTACCTATTAAGTTTGTTAAAACCATAATAAAACATATTTTTTCTTTATTAACGGGGTTTTTTTTAGTTAAAAAAACGCAAATATAATAACTATATAAACAATACCCATTTTTCCGTGTTCGTTTATTTTATTCTCGGTATCGGTCTCGGTCTCGGCCGAGATTATAAAAGCGGTCTTGGTCGGACCTTACATGTCAAAGACGATATGGTTTTCACCGCCTAGAATACAGGCTCTGACATGTCTAAATTCAAAACTCCGCGAAACGCCATTAAGCCTCCGGAGAGAGTATTTCACTTAATCGTTCTCTTCCAATTTCAAGTTTCTGGGGGATATAGCCTCGTTCCGGGCCCGTTGCTGATTAGCTGTCATTTATTAATGTTCGCGGCAGATGTCCGGGAATGGTTACGGAAAAAATCCAAGGGCCGTATTAATAAAATCGGTTAAGTGCGAGTCACACTCGCGCACCGAGGGTTCCATACTAGTACTAGTAGTAAGTAGTATTATATTCCGATTTGAATTCGTTTTCGAATCAGCACGAGACCAATTCACACTTTGCCATTTTATAGTATTTGTTGGTTTTTTTTTTCTACTCCTGTGCAGACAAAGACGCAGGCTTAAGCTGTTTATCTAACATTTCCAAAACCCTTAAAAGGCTCGTGTAATCTAAACTTCTCTCGCATACAATTCACGAAAGTGCTTTGGAACAAGTCAAAATTTATTACGTTGCAGTCGGAAGTAAAACACGGGCATACGCTTTACTCGTAGCTTGGATTCATTTTGTACTTTACTGAAACTTCTTAATAAAACTGGGCAAGAGCATGTCGGAGCGTGCTCAGTGTAGGGTCCGAAGCCGTTAATACACAAAAACTATCTCAAAAAACCACAAGTATGAAGTAATTCTCTATTTAAAGTTATTTGGTGCTGTCTTATGTCGGAACCCAATATTCAAACCGCGGATAGATAGGCTTACTTCGGATTGAAATTTGACACATTTTGTATGGGCAAATGTCAAATTTTAACCCGTAGTAAGGCTTATCTATCCGCGGTTTGAATACAGGGTTTGGCCGTTAGTTCATTTTAGTAGGGCACACACTTTAGTCACCTGTATCTCAGGGACAAATCAAGTGTTCTTAGTCGTCAAAGTTTTCCTTTAAAATGCGTTATATGTGATTTCGTTGGACACTGACTATAACAAAATTTAGCGCTTTAAAGCTTAATATTTCATAAATGGATCCCTTAATCGACAAATTGTTTGCATTGCAGAAATCCGCAATGTTTTTAAAAGACCTATCCAACGACACCCCACACTATGGGGTAGACGAGGAAAAAAAAATACATCCCCACGTTACGTGTAGGGGCTTTTTTAAGATTTTATTTTACCACTTTGTTGGCGTGACTAATATTCATGCCAAATTACAGCTTTCTAGTAATAAGAGTCTCTGAGCTAGGCTGCGGACAGACAGACGGACGGACAGACATGGCGAAACTATAAGGGTTCCTAATTTGACTACGGAACCCTAAAAAACCGGGCAAGAGCATGTCGGAGCATGCTCAGTGTAGGGTTCCGAAGCCGTAAATACAAACACAAAAAAAACATCTCAATTATCAACAAGTACCTATGAACGTATATTGTTGTATGTTTTCTTATATGATTTTTAGTAGCTATAAACACTTTAATCGTCTCTATCTAAAACATCAATCAACCCTACTTAGTCGTGATATTTTTCTGAGCTAGACCGCCGTTAGACGGACAGATGGACACGGCGAAGGTGTAGGTACCTAAGGGTTCCTTTGTTTGACTTCGGAACCTTGGAAACCGTGCAAAAGGATGTCGGACCATACTCAGTGTAGGGTTCCGAAGCCGTTACCACAAACCCGAAAAAAAGCACCAGCAAAATAGCGTATTTTCATGGCACTTTCATCCTTTTGTTGAGAAGCGCAGTTTTTCGGCAATAACTCAAAAACGAAATATTGGATCATGTTGAATTTTTTTTTCCTGAAAGTTAAATTAAGCGTTACCTTTGGACTTTTTTTTTCATATTTTTTGGACATATGGTTTAAAAGATAAAGGACACAATTTTTGCAGCTTTCCGAAAATATTCACTTAATCAAAAAAACTCAGAAATTTTAAAATATTTAAAAGAATTTTCAAAATTTGTGCACCACGTTGATGTTTGCTGAATCCTTTTTTTTTAACAACTAGAAATATTTATTTTTGTTATTTACCTAGCAAACTAAGTACGCGGCTTATACTCAAAATTTCATCAATATTACATTTTGTGCTTTTTGAGTAAAATACTTGTGACATACGGACAGACATAACGAAACTATACGAGCTCCATTTTTGCCATTTTAACTACGGAACCCTAAAAAGGGTAGGGTAGGGGTTTCTTAATAAATTTAAACATGCATTGTAATAAATCTACCTAACTCTGACTAACACAACACGAGCGAGCATAGTGGTGAAACAACAAATATAACCTTTTGAACGCCATACGTCGAATACAAAATGTGCCACCCACACGCCAAACATGTTTGCTATGCTATGCAAATTACACCTTATTGCTACCAAACAAAGTCTCTTTTAATGTTGAACTCTTGTCGGCTGTAGCCGACGTGGCGTCAGTGGCACGACTTTTAGTTGACGGCCAGAGCCGACTGTGGCGTTGAAAAGGATAAATATCAAGTAAATAAATAAATGTCAGGGGACAATGTCACACCAGTTATTATTGACCTAGTCCCAAACTAAGCTCTAGGCTTGTACTATGGGTACTAGACAACGATATAAATACTTACATAGAGAAATAAATACTTAAATACAAAGAAAACATCCAAGACTCAGGAACAAAATACTCATGCTCATCACACAAGTATCTGCCCTTACCGGGATTTGAACCCAGGACCGCTAGCTTCGTAGGCAGGGTTACTACCAACTAGGCTAGCGCGTCGTCAATAAAGGATAAGGGCTCGTAAACCATTAACTTTTCACGGCAATATGTGTGTGTGTATTAACTTTGCCGTATACTTACTCGTTTAGTGTAATATCACTCTTCGGTATCAAATCACATAACAACATATTGACGACGTGATGGCCTAGTTGGTAGTGACCCTGCCTACGAAGCTAGCGGTCCTGGGTTCAAATCACGGTAAGGGCAGATTATTTGTGTGATGATCGCGAATAATTGTTCCTAAGCCATGGATGGTTTATACATATCGTCGCTGGAAAGGCAAAACTACTAAAGCGCCATTTTGGTCAAAATGAGTTATATATACAGTACGACTGCTTTTTTTTTCCTGCGTCGTTTGGTCTGGGTCTCGTAGCGATCGGAGCATGTTTTTGGCGCTTTAGTAGTGAAAATTGGGTCAAAATTTCAATAATTTCTTAGGATTTTTTACTAACATCCGACTCATTTAGACATATTTTTGAATAGTTGGCGGTTAAGTATTGTGCTTGCTGTATCTAGCCGTTTCAAGCTTTATTAGTAATTTTAGATAACATAACTGAGGATACTCGGTGGTGATTATGTAAATTTCGCTTGTAGTACATACTAAATGAAATGTATTTTAGTCAATAACGTTTACGCAATAACCGTCAGTTGTAGTAATTTAGTATTTTTTCTCTTTTGAAATCATGTGAAGTCATGTTTGTTAGTAAATAATCTTATAGCAGGAATCGACGATTGTGGCGCTTTAGTATTTTTACCTTACTCAATAAACAAAGTAAAAAGGATATTAGTATATTTCAATGCGGGACTTCTATCTGTTACATCTGTTAAGAAACTTTGAACTACATACTTAAAGAATATTACGAGATATTAGTAATTATTAAGTTATAAAATAAATTAGAAAAGTATAGGTAAGGCGTTATGCGATTCATAAATTTGTAACAAATTCGACCTTTAGTCTATTTCTCAAATTGTTTTCGGGTGACATCAAGCGTATTAGACGCGCAAGCAATGTCAAAACAATATCTTTTGACATTATGCGCGCCAGTTTATAATTATTATTTATGCTAGTTACCTCAGAACTCCGTCATTTATTAACCGATCTGGAAAATTCGTTTTTGGTTTGATAGGGCATACTTCTGGAGTAGGCTTACTGTCATCAGGTTAGAATCTGATGATGGGGTCCTGGAGAAATTGAGGGAAATCTTCAAATATTTTAGGTACACCTATAGCGATTTGGGTATTTTGTATGTATAAATAGCATATGGTAACTCGTACATTTGCTCTTGAAAAGCACCATTTGGTGAAGATAATTAATGAAGATCACAGATTCACCAGAACTACCTACTTACTCAATAATTTAATAATTTCATGGGTTGGGATTTAATTAATATTATTTAATGCCAATTTATTTAATATTAATACTATTTATTTATTTATGGAAACGCATACCTATTTATTTGATAAAAAAGAATGATGTCCCGTCAAAAACATAAATGTGAAAATGGGAGCCAAGTTCAATATTTTAAGAATATGCGATGCATGGTTATCGCCTTCACCGACATAAGAATTGAGATTTAAATGGGTGCCAAGTTCCGTAGATAATCCTGATATTTATTTATTAAGAACGTACAACATTCTAAAATTAATTAAATAGGTACACAATTTCTTATTTTTTCTCATACGATAATGTATGCTTGATCTGGCCGTTGGTCCAGACATCTAGCGAGAGTCTCCTGAGGTGTTGGTCGAGCCTCTTCGCTATATGACCGTTTGCCGAAACAACTATCGGGACAATGATCATCGACTCAATATCCCACATGGCGGTCACCTCGTGAGACAAGTCAGGGTACTTGCTTGTCCTTATCGGCCTTCACGAGGTTCTCGTCATGCGGGATGGTGACGTCGACGAGCACTGCCCGTCGTTGAGATCGATCTGTCAATACGATATCAGGCTTATTGGCGACAATAGTCCTGTCCGTGATGACAGATCGATCCCAATAGAGCGTAGCACGACCATTTTCGAGAACTGGCGCCGGTGTGTACTTATAGTACGGCACTTCAGACTCAACAAGACCATATTGAAGAGCAAGTTGCTGATGGATGATCCTGGCCACGAGGTGATACTCGTATCTGTGCAAGTACTCGCCGTTGGCCAAATGCGAACAACCGGAAATTATATGACTGAGGGACTCGCCGGGCAACGGCATGCTCGACAAATGTCGACCGTGCCATCCCTCAGAATATATTTCCGGTAATTATTCGTCATTATGACCATGCCAGCAATTGCACAGACAAAACCTTCGGTTTCCCCAAAGAGGTCACCAAATCGCAGCCAGTTCACGGACGCTAAAAAGTCTACCTCGGGTCTTGTTAGGGCCCCGTAGAAGCGTCCGTGTAGCTCGTTGCTCTTCCACACGTTCTTGCGGTCTTCAGTGCTCAACACCGTTGGTCTGTGCCAGTTCTCGTTTGCCAAGGAGAGAGGCGTGAGGCTCTTGTCTAATGCAACCACATCTCGATGCATCCCACACTCATTTCTAAGGAAATAATCCCTGAGATTGCACACCTCGCGGTTGTGGAGATTCTTAGCATTTAACATGCCTCGACCACCACATTTTCTCGGGATGTACAATCTCATAACAGATGAGCGTGGGTGCAACATGCGATTTGATTTAAGCAGTAGACGGACCCTCCTACCCAGGGCGTTCAGCTCAGTCTGAGTCCACCTTAGTATGCCAAAGAAATATGTGAGCAGCGGTATCACCCAGCCATTGAAGGCGCGCACCTTATTGCCACCCGACAAAAGACTGCTAAGAACTTTTGTCAAGCGGCAGAAGAAGCGCTCTTTCACTGACTGCTTGACATTGCCGTCCACAATACCCAAAGACTGTGACATACCAAGATATTTGTAGGTTTCAATTTCGGAGAGAGATCTGAGAGTCATCGTCTCAGAAAGCTGCAAATTCGACCGCACACTTATCTACACCGAATTCCATCTTGATCGCATTACTGAACTCTTGTGTGATTTTCAATAATGCGATAAGATCTTGGCGCTTCGATACAAACAGTGAGAAATTACTTCAGCTTCTCTACGAAGTCAATAGCCAAGCCCAGAATCCGTCAGCAAAGATCTGAGAGGATTCAAGGCTAGGCAAAACCACAAAGGACTTCTGTCACAGAAAGCTGCAAATTCGACCGCACACTTATCTACACCGAATTCCATCTTGATCGCATTACTGAACTCTTGTGTGATTTTCAATAATGCGATAAGATCTTGGCGCTTCGATGCAAACAGTGAGAAATGACTTCAGCTTCTCTACGAAGTCAATCCAAGCCCAGAATCCGTCAGGAAAGATCTGAGAGGATTCAAGGCTAGGCAAAACCACGAAGGACTACTGTCACCCTGGAAGATGCCTCTTTCAATCCTTAGGCGAATCAAAGGGGACTTCTCGACCACTGGGTTGACGAAGGACTGTGACCCACTGCCTCATACACACACCTAAAAAGGACCTCAAAGTTGCATCAACTTTATACAACTCTAAGATCCTTTCGAGCCATGAGTGAGGCACCGAGTCGTAAGCCTTCTTGTAGTCAATCCAAGCAGCCAAAAGGGCCGCCTTGCTATGCCTGACTAGCTGACAAATCGTCATGTCTATGAGGAGGAGCTCCTTAGTACCTACCCCGGGACCCAACCTTACATCCGTTTTGAGCAGAGGCCAAAACATTATTTGCAATAAAATTTACATTTAATTTTGTGCTCAAAATGGATGTAAGGAGCTTGTAGATGGTAGGCAAGCATGTAATGGGTCGGTAGGTAGTTCTTTGGATCCGCGGTACTACGGGACTTGTGGAGCAGAAAGGTGACACCAGTTGTTAATAGATAAAGGTGGCAAGGAACCTATCTCAAGGGAATTTCAAAGTAATTCATGTTTTATTTATTTCTTGGTCTATTAATTTCAACTGACATTCATGCGTAAGTAATATTGTTAAGGCTGAAACAAGAAAAAAGTCCTATAAAAGGTAAATCATCAGGATGGTTAATTGATCATTCTGCCCTTTAAGTAACATACATTTGAAATTTAACTTATCTTAAATGCTAAATTCCTATTTGCTTTATGGCTTTGCAAAGTATTTTTGACAATAAGTCATTTCCGCTTATGATTAACATATTTTTTATACATGTAAGTATTTTTTTCTCGAGAGTAATTAAAAGGAGACAAGTCCTTAGTATTTATTGACTCCTTACCTAAAACTTTAATGTGGAGGTTAGTAATTTTATCTTACCAGCATTTTTTTAGGATTGAGAGCATTAATGCTAAAGCGACACGTAACTCCGTAAATACTGAACACACGTACAATACGATAAATGAATCGTGCAGATAAAAAAAAAACATGATATGTCACCCTTTACAGCCTCCATTTTCATTCAAAAGAAAAAAAGTTATGACATTGTAAAGACAAAAAAAACATTAAAAATGCTTTTTCTCGAAATGACCCTTTTGGATGTTAGTAGTTTTGCCTTTCCAGCGACGATATGTATACATACTTACATAAAATCACGCCATTTTCCCAGAGGGGTAAACAGAGACCACTTTCCACCTGCTACGAGCCTGACAAATCTCTTTCGCTTCTTCCACATTCATACATCGAGTCATACATGCACGTCGGTCAATACGTCGGTCATTTCTATGTACATATATATATTTATTTATATTTTGTATGAAGACGATCAATATACGGAAACAATGTATGGAGACATAGTAAACCAGAAATATGCCCGTTACTGTTATTTGGGTAGTTCTACTAGCGTTTCAACCGCTATCACTTTCCTCGTCGCATTATTCACCATTTCCCTGTAGGTTCGGATTACCATTCTCGGTTATTTTCTAGGAGTCCAGGCATTCTTCAAAACAACTCAAAATGGTAATCCGATCCTACAGGGAAATGGTGAATAATGCGACGAGGAAAGTGATAGCGGTTGAAACGCTAGTAGAACTACCCATTTACTAAAATACCCTAATACTGAGGTTGTAAATAAATTCGCATACTTTTTTTGAAATTTAAAAATATAAAGGTTGAATCTAAATAATGCCATCATACACATTTTTATTCAATGAAATATCTACAGTTGGGAAATGATAATTGGAAAGCCATTGAAAGGTCAACCTCATTAGCTTCTCCTAATTAAATTCCAATACAAAAGGATAATTAATATTTTCTAATTAAAATTCACGAATAAGCAGTCCTCTATTAAACACACGATGATCAAATACAGGTATTTCAAAAACGTTGTCAGGTCAGGGGGCTACCATGACAAACTACATTAGTTCAGCACGGGTAGCACAAGTTGTATTTTCTCGCTTGTCGCTCAGTGCGTCTCTATCGTTACTGACTAGATAGACAGGGAGATCCGAGCGACAAACAACTCGCGGGCAACTTGTGCTAGCCGTGCAGGGGGCCTAATATAGCCTCCTAATGGGGCCTAAAATGTGGATAAAACCTCCGTCACTTTCAAACACGTATATGTATAAGCACGAGAGTGACGGATGCTTTATCCACATTTTATCACGCGATTAACGCAACTATACTAAGCCCGCAGTTTAAGTTGAGAGAAAGGGACAGAGCTGTATTGTATAACTGCTATAGCTCTGTTGCTATCTCTCAACTTGTGTATAAAAATTGTATTTGATCGTCATTAGCAGACCTAGGAATCGAGAGGGCAAAATTTTATGACAGGTAGGGAGTTCCTACATCGATAAACTCAATTATCGATGCTTTGCCCATATACTAGTGATCGCCCCCAGCATTGTATGTATTTTTTGTAATTATTGTTTTGAGTAAGTATGAAATTCACACAGCATATTCAAAAAAAATGTTCTGCCCCTATTACCTCCACAGAAATTGAAAAGTCATTTAGCCACCTGAAATAGATTTATCACTTTTATCAGCCAAGACGGAGGTTTAACGCCCGAAAATTTGGAACAAATTCTAATGGTTTTTTTTGACAATAGTAGATGGGACAATAACGAAGAATAAAATAATGATGAGTAAAGTTTCAAAAATCTTTTTGAAAAAGAAGAAAAGAATTACGTTGTTATTTTGTTAATATTTACACTTTGAATTAAAAAAATGTTTTTACTGGTAAAATTTGGAGTGATCACTAGTATATAAAACAAGCATCGATAATTGAGTTTATCGATATAGGAACTCCCTACCTGTCATAAACTTTTGCCCCCTGGATTCCTATGTCTGGTCCTTAGTCAAAGTCAAAGTTCTTTATTCTTCAATTTAGGCACAATATAATGCACCTGAATGTCAAAGAGCATTACCACCCCGGTTCCAAAAATAAAACCTTTTCCCGCGAGAAGAACCGGCGTAAGTAACTCGGCAAGGTAAAAAAAAAAAGTTTTACTGACTCTGTGCAACTGTAAGTAATTATGATTATATTTTTTATTATTATTGTAATTTTTCACTCTAAATAAAGGCTTATTTTATTATAATACTATAGCCCGCGACTCCGTCCGCGCAGAAAAATAAAACATAGGCTATGTTACTCAAGGATAAAGTAGCTTTGTTATGGTGAAAGAATTTTTGAAATCTGTCAGAAGTTTTTGAGTTAATTTGTAAACATAAAAATATACAAATCTCTTTATGATATTAGTTTAGATTATTATCAACACTAAAATAACGTAAAGTGTCATCTACGAGAATGTCACTTATGCCTTACCCTTCGGAGAAAACATTATTGTTGATGTGTTTCGTCATTACGCACAGCTGCGCACATTCAACTTCCAATCTTACAAAAATCACACTATAACGTTTTAATTAATTTATTTATTTATCTACACTCATATCATAAACCCTCTATGATGCGTTCAGAAACCGCAAATTATGACCAGCATAATAATCAACTCTGTTGTTAGAGCAATTTTTTTATCTGCGGCAGTGATCTTATGGATTCATAAGAACATCAATTTCGATGTTCTTACGACATTCAAATTTCGAACATCTCTGAAAAACAAAGAAATTTGATTTGACCGCTATTCTAATATCAGTCGAGATGACGTTTAGTTCGAAATGAATTGTCATTTTGCATACAAATTTGACAAATATCGCACGTAAGTAAGATATCGAACGATATGATTGTTGGAGCCGACTCTAGTTAGTCTCGGAATTAAAAAAAAACTATGACAGCTGCCAGAAAACATTTCAATCTTTTCATTACCGCCATTACCGGTTAAAATTTAATATGCGGCTCCTGAATGCATCATGGAGGGTTATGATATGTGGGTAGATAAAGTAGTGTATGTAACTGTACATAATTAGGCATTAAACACTTGTGTGATGCTATTATGAAACTCGCCTTCGGCTCGTTTCATAACCCCACACTCGTGTTTAATGCCCTTCATTATGTACGGTCACATGAACTACTATTAATGCATCTCATCGGCGTAAGAATTTGTTTATCGTTGTCTATTACCCATAATACAAGCCTAGAGCTTAGTGTGTTTTATTGGGGCAAGTTGAATTTGTGTGAAATTTGTCCCATGATGTTTTTTTATTTTTTTTATCGCTCCTTTAAGAGTCCTCTTAATCTTGAACTATACGTTGGCTTCATGGTCTAATTCTAATTCTAATTTTAATTAATGGCTTTCACTCCTGTTAAGGTGTATTTCGCCAATTTCAAGTTATTTATAGACACTCCCATGGACTTATTAGGGAAATAAGTCCATGGATATCACTCGCGAAGACAATTGTTCGGTAAAAGAGTATTTTCTCTAATGCGGCTTCATGGTCATTTGAAATCTTGAATAGAATCTTGCTGAAAGTCAATCAAAGTCCAAAAACCGTTGGTCTCTCGGGCACTTACGAGGTTGTTGTCCGTAAACGCTTTGATTATCCGGGGAACGTTTTCGAAACGGATAACCGGAAATTAAGATCCGTATCAGTCTCGATTACCGTCCGGTTAATTAACCGGAACTCTGACCTTTCGAGTGGACGACCTTTTCCACGGATATAATCAACACCTTATAGTAATCGGGGTTCGAGTTACGTTAGTTTTGTGTCTTTTTATTACTTGTTAATTAGCTCGACTAGGGTTGTTATTTCTTTTAATTGACTTATTTTTTAATCGTCTACTAAAGTCAATTTTTTTATTCCCTAGACAAAATGCTAGAAATGTCCATCGTAAAAATAACGTGGCCAGCTTTTATGAAACAGTGCTGTTCTTAGTTTCGGTTCGTGGTGTAATTATTAATAGCCGATATAATGAGAATACTATTACAAAAAATATTTTTAGGTACTTATTGAAAATTAATAACAAATACAGAGTGTTAGGTAATGAGTGGATAATCCTTGAATTATGGATAGAGGGCACTTAGGACGTTATGAAAAAGCTAAAATAGGTTCAGTAAAAGTCGAGATATTTGGACTTTTAGGTTTTTTTCGAAAATGAACACCCTTGTTCAATGTTTTGATCATAGCACCATTCCAAGCTATTGTTTTCAAATTTTAGTTTTTCACAATATTCTTGAATACTTATGTCATCAGATAGGCATCACCACTAATGTGAGACTAAAATGGATTTAAAAAAAAAAACGCATGCTTAATTTTTGCCTTTTCAATCGTACATCGATCGAACTTTCAGCTGCCATGGTGAAAAAAAAATACACTACCGTCTAGTTGCCCATCAGCTTAAAAACATGCTAATTTATTGACAATTTAAAAATAGTAATTACTTTTTGAATTTAAAATGAAAATGCCAAAATAATAAAAAAAATACACGCCCACCCACACTTTTCCTGATTTACTTTTTGTATCCCGGGCGTAGAATTCAAAACTTTTTGCTGCAAAAATTACATTACTGGCCACTAATTTAAATGTCATTTATTCCGAATTTAAAAAATATGCCGCCTGCTTTTTGTTTTTTTTGTACTTCGATTTTGAAATTCGCAATTATTGCGTAATGTAATGGTGAATTGTGTGTTTAATACACACTTTTATTACATTTATGGTGAGTGCCAAGGCAACGCTAGTGCTGCTGCAATTTTGTGCGCTGAACGCTACCCAAACAGACGCCATCCCGATTAACGGATTTTTCCACAAATCCATAACGCGTACAGTGAAGAGAGAGTTCTAGGCAATAGGACCGGCAATGAAACCGGTGAAATTTCTAGCATAGAGGCATTCCATCTTAGTCCTCAGGGTTGGCAACGCATTTGCTATCTTAGGATTAAAATTGTAGTGTTGAGAATGCGAATGTCTACGGGTCATAGATCCCACTTACCATTAGGGCTTGTTTACGGAGACGCGGGGCGCCGCGCGTACCGTTGGGCGGCGCGGTCTGCACTAAATTCAGTATAAAAGCGTTTACGGAGAAGCAGTTTTACACGCGTTTGCTTCAAATACAGCGTTACTTGCGGCGGAGCCCGCGGATGGCATAGCCGCGCTGCACGCAGCGTCGCACGCGTCAATAACGGCGGTTCCCGCCACTGCGCCCGCAGAGGCGGAACCTTCTGACAGTCTTGTGCTCCGCCGCGCGCTCCGCGGACACCGTTACTCTCTACGCCCCGCACCACGCGCCGCGTCACGCCCCGCATCTTCATAAACAACACCGTACATTGCCATATGTTAGTGTTTGCGCGTGTGATGACGCGGTCCGCTGCACGCGCCGCCTCTCTGTAAACGGAAAAAACGCCCGACCCGCCGCGCGACGCCAAGCTGCACGCCACGCGCGACGCTCCGCGTCTCCTAAGCCCTTAGGTGGCCTGTGTGCTCGTTCTCCATTTTCTCCTTCTCAGCATATACTCGTCCACTCTGAACATATGCCTCTTCCATGGATTTCCATGAAGTCCTTGATGCGGCGATTCTATTCCTGCAGGCCTTTCGCGTAACTCACTCGCAATCGCGATCGGCTTCAAAACAAAACAATTGGTTTCATTTTGTATGCAGATAAGCCGTCGATTTTCAAAATGAAAACGATTTTGATTGAGAGTGTTGTTACGCGAAAGGCCTGCAGGTCGGCCCTGCCGTCTTCTGAATATCGTCCAACCATCTGGCTGGTGATCTTCCTCTGTTTTGGCTTCCGGTTCGGGGTTTCCAGTACAGCGTTCTTTGGCTCCATCTGTCGTCATCTACGCGACAAACATGACCGGCCCATTGCTATGTAAGTTGCGCGACTCTTTTACCGATGTCGGTGACTTTACTGCCTTCTCCATCTTACCAAAAAAATTGTTCAGTTAACTACTGATCAAATAATCGGCCCTAAGTATTAACCGGCCAACTAAAGAAGCCCCGCGCGTGGCACTAGGCACGTTAAGCTGATTTACGGACGAAACCTGCGACCAAATTAAAAATACGCACATTTTTTTAATAATGGTCTGAAACAACAACTCATGCTCGCCGTCCAATTATTGAATATTATAAAAATCGAGTTATTTAGGAGAATCACCTAACAGAAGTCTTAGTTTCTTTAAAGACCGACTAAATTAAAAACGTTAAACTAATACCCAACTTTATTTCTCGTTGGCTTAAAAACAGCAAAATATACGACACAACCCGTACATGTAAAGTAAGTAAAAATCTAAATTACATTTTCAATATAACGAGGCTTCCTCCAAGCTTAAAATAAGCCTTTCCGACGGAACCTCCGAATCAAAGCCGTCTCAAACACGAGTGCAATCTTTATACGGCTCTTTAAGACCCATTTATATGCTGAAAGGAGTTTGAGAAGTAAATTGGATCGCGTTTAATTCAGCGCAGTAAAAAGCTCCAGATGTTTTTGGATAAGTTTACGGAGTTAGCTAGTCTGGACCAACCTAGTTTTTATTTAAATTTTGTGCATGGCAACTAATTTAGCCGGCGAAAACGCTGTCAAAATGTAAATTGTTCGTTGTAGGTTAGAAACTGTTTGTAGAATAACTATCAAATAGGTAAAAAAAATATGAGGTGCATTATTCTAATTTAATTTCCCACTGTATTCCATTTTTGTTTCAAATAAATGGTTTTTTTCTCATTTTTTCTATTATTATTCTTTGCGCAGACCACCAAAACTAAGCTACCCTACTCTTAAAAAAAAACTTGTAATAATTAAATAAACTTGACTTACCATCAAAATATCATCAAAACATTTGTACGGTCACGGAAGTTAATTTGCTACCCATTTCAAAGAAAATCTGCTTGAAGATGTCATTGTCATTAGAGATGCCAAGTCATTTGTAATTGATAGGAAACTCAACCTTATTGCTGTAGAATGTCAGATTGACTTTGAAGCTAAGGTGGGTCACAAATTAAATTCCTTGACTGTATGTACGATACTACAACATGAGCAACAATGTATGGAAATAAAAGATCTCTTGAATCTTGAATTGAATCTCGGCATCCGTCCTCCTGAATCCAATTAATCTAATTCTCCTTCAATGGATTTGCTTACAAAAGTCATAATCTGTCCATCACGTCGAAGAATAGGCTTATTCTGGGCTATTCAATTTTATACGCTATTGTATGTATAGTAAGGATGATAGTTAATTTGATCAAACGGATACTAAGTCCAATCGTGTGAGAAGATATGCATCTTTTTGTGTTCTGTGACGCGTGTAAAAGAGGTTTCGGTGCCGTATTTTGTTTGAAACTTTATAATCTTATACCTTTATTTGAAATAAATAAATAAATATCAGGGGGACATTGACCTAGTCCCAAACTAAGCTTATACAGTCAACAGCATAAATAAGTGATCATTATGTACCTTGTCACTTTAACGTCGTGTTTAAAAAGTCATACAAAATTGTGAAACGATTGAAAGCGACAAGGTACATAAATGATCACTTATTTATGCAGTTGACTATACCTTAGGTACTAGACAACGATAAACTTACTTATATGTATAAAGAAATACATACTTAAATACATAGAAAACATCCAAGACTCAGAAACAAATACACGCGCTCATCACACAAATATCTGCCCTTCCCGGGACCGCTAGCTTTGTAGGCAGGGTCACTACCAACTAGGATAAAATGTCGACAAATCAAGATTATTAATTGATGTTAATTTTAAATTTGATAAATTAAACCAACCAGCTGCGTTTATTTCGTGACAAAATGTGAACAAAACAACCGTCACTTTTTGACACGTATATAAGAACGAGAGTGACGGATGCTTTATCCACATTTTCTCACGCGATAAACGCAACCATACTAGGCCACCGCGGGCCTATTATGGTCGTATTTATCGAGGTGGATAAGCGTGGATAAAACATCTGTCACGTACTGACCAGTAAGTAAGTGTGAGAGAGACTGCTTTATCTACCACGATAAAGGCGTCCATAATACGGGCCCAGGACTTATCCAATGAGTTTTTATCGATAAATAGAGTAACTATATAAAAAATAAGTAACTTGTAGTCATGTCAATATGGTGGACGGTAAACGTCATTTTATTCTCAGGCTATTTAAAAATGAATGTTGTTATAACTACAGTTTAATATGTTTAGCTTGCGGCATATACGATACGACTATAAGAAATCTCGTTGTAAATAAACCTGTTTGGTTGCTGAAATAGTATCATTGGATGACAAAAAAACAGACTAATATTAGTAACTAAATTAACTAAGTACTTTTAACCCGTGGAGTGTCCTGTAGACGTCTGTCTACACGATTATTTGAATTTGGAACTCAAGAGTGGTTCAAAATAAGATTGATATTGTAATATGTAAAATAGTCTGTTATTTTGCCTTAGGGAACAATATATAGGGCTTGTTTTTTTATTGATCTAACATAATTTAATTGTTTTCTTCAGCCCTTATTAACCTATACTCTTTTTTCTTTTCAGCTTAGCTGAAGTGCCGACCTGGCATGAGGCGCCCGCCGCGCCGCTCCCCCCACTTCCACTGTTCACCCCTTTACGGACCAACCTTGAAAATACCCCACTCCCTACCCCTAATCCTACTACTCACTCTACTACCCTACGTTAACACACAAATGACTTCTGGAGAAGACTTAGCGGTGTTTGATAATCCTAGAATAGTTAAACACAATGAAACTAATAAAAACGATTACGTAAATGAAGTTTCGACATCCGAAAGTAAAGAATATCAAGTATTTTTAGATAGATCTAGAAGAAAACCAAACAATACAAATATTAAAGAAAGCAATAATGATAATGATAATCTAGAAGTTACTACTAATGATGTATTTAATGATAACCCTAAAAGCAATTTAGCTCATTTTGAAAAGTTTTCCTATACTTTAGATAACCTAGAATTAGTGAACTATAAGGATCTAGATGACGGAAATAAAGAGAAACTAAGGATCGATGATGAAACTAGAAAGAAAATATTTCACGATTATTTTACCACAGTCAATAAACTTAACGAAGACGAACAAAACGCCAATGAATCTATAACTCCAGACGTTTTGGATTACAACGAAACAATTGATATACTTTTTAATGAAACAGAAATTTCGGTGAACGAAACCGATACGAAAATTAGCAGGCGATTTTCAAACAACTCGTTAGTGTCCCTTGATAACCTTTCCTCCTCTCACGTTCCTATTTCGAAAATGCAAACACCACGGCCCGGATTTGTGGAAGGTAAGATAGACCTTAAGCTTGTAAGTGCAAAGTAAAATTTTAAATGAGCGTAAATTGAAAAGATACAGCAAAATAAGTCTTCGAATGATTTATGCGTGGCGTGTGACGTCACGGGTAACGGATTTATTCTTATTCTAAGCAGCCAGTGTTTTAGCGAAAAATGAATTGTTTTATTTGTTACGTAAATTAATAAGAAACGTTTTTAAACACGCGATACTTTTTATAAAGACAATAACACTGAGGTATTATATTACATTGGATCCGATTCTACAGCAGCCGCTAAACTTCCTAATTTTATTTAGGTGTCACTAAAACACTTTGCTATTCTATGAGCAGCTGTCATAATCAAATGACAGCGCTAATTTGAATCTGACGCTTCTTATTTTAGACAGTCTATTCAATATTACCTTGACATTCTGGAATAGCACTTGTTAAATCTGCTGTCTAAACTATGTCTAAAAATTAGACAATTTAGTTTTAGGCTATTTAAGCGATGTGCACTTAGAATCGGGTCCATTATTTAATCATACCTATTCAAAATAATTTGCGTTGTTGTTCTACATTTATATTATCCGAATATTCGATTACCTACAGGTGATGACGCGATTTCTATGCATTAGTGTCTACCGCCTCGGTCATCGCTGCCGCAGGCACCGTCTCGCTACAGATTAAATAAAACTTACTTAGGTTATTAGTTAGTTAGTTAATCAGTTAGTCACGCAAAGCCGGAAAACTTAGCAAATAGGGCGAAACGCTTGGTCAATACTGGTAATCGAGTTATATAGGATATAGATTGTGACGGGCTCTTTTCCGCAACTCGACGACTCAAATGTGCGCCTATTTTGCGTGAGGGGTTGGTGGCATTACTCCTGCCAACCCAGTTCCACCAGGAAGCCTAGCAGACCCTTGACGTTGCCGACGACTTCTGGTAGCGACCTCGGTTCCAGTCCGAGGTGTCGCGCCCGGTATGTTGCCACCTCAGGACACTTCATGATGACGTGGGCAGCAGTTTCTTCTTCCGTCATGCAGGCTCGGCTCAGGGCACTGTAACACCTAAAGTGTCTTAGTGTTTGTTAAATAAGGCATGGCCAGTTAATGCCCCAGTTACGAGTGGTAATCGAGTTATACGTCCTAACACTTAATTGAACATGCACTCCCCTAAATCTATACCAATATTATACAGCTAAAGAGTTTGTTTGTTTGTTTGCTTGAACGCGCTAATCTCAGGAACTACTAGTTCGATTTGAAAAATTATTTCAGTGTTAGATAGCCCTTTTATTGAGGAAGGCTATAGGCTATATATCATCACGCTAAGACCAATAGGAGCGAAGCACCAATGAAGAATGTTGCAACCTTCTACGTTAACAAAGTCGCGGGTTAAAGTAAGCGTTGGCCCAAAGTAACTATTCCACGGGGACGAAGTCGGTGCACTCTCGTAAATGTTATTTAGTACTTTACTACATCGACCCGCCCTCGCGCTTTGGTTAATAATCCAGAATTATGCGTAAAAATCTTCCTCTTGGATCACTGTACATATCTTTTGGTAGAAACTACAAGAAAATCAGTTGCGTAGTTGGAAATATGTATGTACAGAGGGACAGACGACGGGAAGCTACCTATTTTACACCAATTTACCTAGTCCCAAACTAAGATGTAGGCTTGTACTATGGGTACTATCATCATATCAGCCTGTTGCAGTCCACTCACATTCATGGGGGGGTACATGCCCATACTCACCACGCTGGGCAAGCGGGTTGGTGAGCGCAGCACAGAGCCTCGCACCAGTGACAAGCGCCACTGGCTAGAGATATTTGGCTCTGCGTTTAGTCGGTTATGCCGCCAACGGTTCGGTCGCCAGAGCCTCGTCCGTTGTCCAGCAGGGTGCACCACGGGCAGGTGAGGTTGGCACTTGGGGCAGAAGATGTGCGTTTGCCCCCTTACACCCCAAACATGGGTACTATACAACGATATAAATTCAAATTCAAATTCAAATAATTTATTGCGTGTCACATTACGTTACAACAGGTGGAACTATAACTACAGGTATACATGTGACGCCCTGCGAGGGCACAGCAACATGAGAGGGCTACTACCCGTTTAATTATCATTATTCATACATAGAAATATAAACCTTAATACATAGAAAGCATCCAAAACTCAGGCCGCTTCCTGACTTGGCGGTATGCTTTTACAGTAAAATGTACTGTCGACAAAAACGCTGCGCGTTAATTGGTAGATGCCGCTAGTTGCCTAGCAACCCTTACGATTCCGTGTTTTATTGCAAGCATACCGACTAGTCAGGAAGCAGCCTCAGAAACTTATTCTTCGCTCGCTGCACTCAGCAAGTAAGAGGGATGCCACACGAGCGTTGCCTGTGCGTTGTTGCACGACATGTCACAGGTCAAGTGCGACTCTGACTCGCGCACCGAGGGTTCCGTACCGCCACAACAGTAGGTATGTATTATTCTGCCCTCTTACCGAAAAAAGACACATGTACTATATGCAAGGGTGGGCAGTATTTGAAATACGTAATTGAAATACAAATACGTATTTGGTCTTTGTATTTCAATTACTTGCTTATAATATAATTTGTAATTCGTATTTCAAATACCTGACGCCGATGTATTTTGTAGTTAATATTTCAAATACTTATGGCTTCAAAATACATTTTAACATAAATACATTTAGCCTTCATTTAGCGATCTTATTAATGCGTTCTGAAGAAAACAGCGCTCGGTAGCTTTCGTAAGCAAAATGGCGACTGCTAAATATGTCGATCTTTAGAGTTGGCAACACTGTATGTACCTGTTACTGAACGTCAAATTGTTCACGGATTTTAATAGTATTTTGTATTTCAAATAAAAATAGCTAAAATACTGTATTTTGTATTTCATATTTCAAATAAATTACTCAAAGATATTTGTATTTCGTATTTTAAATACTTGCGAGACAGTATTTTGTAATTTGTATTTCAATTAAAGCAAAGCATGTATTTTGCCCAGCCCTTCCAACCTTATTGTAACCCTTGAGAGTTTAATATGCTTCTGTAAATTAATTGCACTTGTGCCTTTTCTCCTTAGGCCAGTATTATAATCCAATTTGAATTCGATTTCGAATCAAATCAGCGCCAGCCCAACTCGCACTTGACCATTTTTAACATTCCATGACTTTTTTTTTTTTTTGGGGGTGTACTATAATCATACCAAATTTAACGCTTGTATGTTTTACCGTTTATACGATACAACAAACCCCCCTTTATTATTTCACTTTCTTTATTTTTTTATAATTGTAAGTACGAGTAAATCCGCCGTAGTAACACATTCTGAAATAAAATCAACCCCTATCTATTAAGGCTCGGCCAGACAGCACCGTCGCGGGAGCGCGGCCTGCGCGCGACGGGCGCGCCGCGCGCTATTTCCATACAAACCGCTAGCGTGGTCAAACAGGCCGCGCCCCGTCGGCATCGCGCCCCGCTTCTGTCGCGACCCGCCAGCGCAGCCCGTCGCGCGCGGCGCGACCTGTCAATGTGACGTCAGACAGCACAGCGCAAAACGAATGACCAAACCACAGAGAGCGAGCGGGAGAGCGCGATGCGGGCGGGACGCGCGCGCGATGCTGGCGGGTTGATGGCGCGATCCTGGCGAGTTGATGGCGCGAGGCCAGCGCGATGCGCGCTTGCTCTGTGTGACCGGGCGTCCCGCACGCAACGCTCACTCATCACGCCCCGCTACCGTCCCGCATGCAGTCTGTTCGAGCCTTTACGGTTCAAAAGATACAGCTGTTTTAAGTTAGGACGGACGGTGGTTGGGCTCCCTTCGCGCACGGAACCCTAAGCAAGGAGTCAGGAGTAAGGTTCTTCTACCACTTTCATTGTTAGGTACTCACTCTTTGCAACTCACTCACTTCTCACTTTTCAGCGATGATCCAGCGAGTTAAAGTTGTCCCTTCTAATGCCGGATTAAGCAAGCGTGGGGCCCGTAGCAAATTATATAAAGAGGCCCTTAGTTTGTTTAAGGTTATTCCTAAGTTTAGGGTGCTAAATAAAATATAACCGGGTAGAAATACATATCAGGGAGACGCACAGGTGCGCGGGGCCTCCCAGTGCGCGGGGCCCGTAGCTTTTGCTACTCTTGCTACGTGGCTAATACGCCTCTGGTCCCTTCGTCGTCCGCGGAGCGTAGAACCCTCTCTTACAAGAAAATTGTAGGTACAATCGAGTTCAAAAATATGTATACACTTTAATACCTTGTCCCTTTAATCGCTGTGATAATTTGTATATGGCAGTTTGAATATGACTTTAAATAGACAAGGTACCTACTAAAGTGTATACATATTTATGAACTCGACTGTACCTTGTCGTCGTAAACTTGAAATCATGTAGAAGTCCATTAAAGAAGTCAAATGGGTGACGAAGGTTCCTTTTGTTTCGTATAATTAAAATTATTTCTCGTTTTTAAATATAAGAAGCGGAAATGCCACCCTATTAAAACTTTTCAAAGCTTTCTCTTTGAATGTGAAATATTTTCTTTTGGAGAAAATAAATAAGAGGTTTTAAGAGGTTTTCTTTGCAGTGTAAGTGATTAAATTTACCTAAAAGGGTAAGAAAATGCTATTTCTAGGCTGATAATTCTATTAAAAATGAGAATGCCAAATCTACATACATACATAATCTCACGCCTTCGTTCCCAGAGTGGGGTAGGCAGAGCTACAGAATTACAAACATCTCTAAAAACTTGTTGATAATTCTATAACCACAATTTGCACAATTAGGCTAAGATCTTTACCAGCGTATTAGTGACAGGTTGCAAGCCCATCGCCTAACAGTACTATAAGCCTTTATTCCCTTAGTCGTCTCTTACGACATCCACGGGAAGACATGGAGTGGCACTATTCTAACTCGGCAACCACACGAGGCCGGCAACCACACGAGGAATGCCAAATCTTTTGAGTCGATAACCATCATGTCGGCGTGGGTCCGTCCGGATTGTTACCATCATCATACCATTAAACCTACCCCCAACCAGAAATGCTCATATTATTGTGTTCCGGTGTGGCGATAAGGCAACTGGTGGAATGACTAGCATATAGATAGTTAGGTTAGATAGTACCACATCGTTTGTCCGAATTTTCATTTGCCCTAAACTGGTTTTCAGGTGAGTCAGGCAACTTTTTAAGTTTTCCAATTATATCTGCGGTTCGATTAGGTAAGGGGTTGTATAATAGTGATGTAAGTTCTAAAATTTTAGCGGAAATGGCATTAGAATAAACGAAAATTAGTACAAACGATGCATAGGAGAAATTACGATTAGAGATTCCATAGGTATATTTACAGTCTTAGGATTGTAGTCTTGAGGCACAAAGCCTCAAGAAATAATATAATCTTGGAGTTCGACTCGCCTTCGGCCGTAAATGAATTCTAAAATTCAAAAGTTTAACACCCGTATTCACAAACAATACTTAAGGGATCCTTCACTGAGTAAACGCACTGCGTTCAATACAGCTCTGTGATTGGTCCTTTTTACACGACTGCCCCAAAAAAAGAAGTGTAATGTTTTCAGGGTTCATGTTTGTACGTATGTATGTATGTGAGTTTCTTTATTCCACTATAACTTCTAAATCCCTTGACCGATTTAGATGTGGAGGTATCGTTAGAATCCTTACGTCATCCCGGGTGACATAGGATACCTAAACTGTTAAAATTGAAATAACAATGGCAAAATGAAAATTATTAATATATGTAGGTATATCGACGACAGTATAAAAAATGCAGTCGGGTTTTTAAAGCTTGCTTTTCATATAGTTATTGACCGAACTTTTTTATGAGATTATTTGAACCACCCTGTGCGTTCGCGAGCACTGTGAAACCTCATAGTGACGTTTGTGAATACGGGTATTAGTTCCCTTGTTTGCTTGTCAACTGCGTCTGCAAAGTCGGCTGGAGTGTGGCGCGTAAATAATTAACCTTAGTGGCATTAACTGGCAACTCCAGAAAAACAACTTGAGGCTATGGAATTAATATACCTAGGGCCGTACAAACTCAGGACCTATTGAAAATGGGTACCTAAGGACTTAACTCGTAATAAAAAGAGTATATACATGAACGGAGTATAATAGACATAAACCCTTTTTCACTTGAATTCAGAAGACTTATACCCTTTTACACTTGGACCCCAGTTAATGTGAGTTCTTTAAAACATGCTGAATCCTAGTCAGTGAGATGGATAAAGCTATTATACTAGTATTAGGTCCTTACATATGAAATTGGCGCTTGATATGGCAAAAATATACCCATAATATACCCATTTTTCGAGCTTTTCCGCCTTTCCAGTTTGTTTAAGATAAATTAAAAGGGAGCCTTTCGATTTTCGAAAGTCAGAAATTGGTATCCATATTATTTTTAGTCATAATAATCAATAGTCATAATCGTTGTTAGGTATAACGCGAAATAGATATAATGATAAAGTACTATAATGTTACATATCATACAAGACAAAAGTCATAAAATTGATCAGAATACTATCAAAAGGCATACCGTTTATTTTTCATAAATATCGTAGGTCATATTTTTATATTTACTATTTATTATTTTTATTCATATCATTTTATTCTCTAATGATTTAAAGGACTAATTTTAAAATTCAGAAAGAATACATGTCGTACATAAACATAAAACACCCGGCTTACAAAAAACCCCCGGCTGTCAGAAAAGTAGGTTAGGTTAGGTTAGGTTAGAACTGGGACCCCTGCTTAGTAGTGCAGTGGGGAAGGAGGGGAATATAGCTTATCTTATCGGTGGAAAGACGACTGCCCCACGGCACTACTAAACCGCACTACTGACCAAAACTAGTATCATAAATATGAGGTAGGTTTAGGTTATGTTAGTTATTCAGCAGGCCCGAAAGGCCAAACCACCCAGAAAAAGGAGCTCCGCGATAGCGGAACTCCGTCGACTCCGTTAAATTTTAATTAGAAAAAGAAATAATTGGTCAATAGTGCGCCTTAGTAGTGCACTAAAATTTTCGGATAAATAATTTTCAATCTTGTAAGCGTTATTTAAAATAATAATATTCCTTTTGAAATTCTACCATTCAATACAAACAGCACATTGAATGATATGACCAATAACGGTATGGCATTCGATAGTTATGACTAATGAAAAAGGGGTTAAGGAAATTATGACTATTGAAATTATGACCAAAGACAAAATGACGAGCAACGATTATGTAAAACAACGGTATGGATAAAACAAATCGAAAGATTAATGTTATGGGAGTCAATATAGACCCAAATTAAAACTGTTTTATCACACACCGAAGCCTGCCGCTAACTCTGACGTAGTTTGCGATGGATCCGCTTCCACAATCACTTTTAATTCTTCGTTATTAACTTCATGGGGCTTGTTTTGTAGGTCAAACAAAATTTCCAGAACGAAAACGTTGGAGCCAAAAACATACCGTGTTTTCTTTTACAGTAGCTGCCTCAGACACATCATTAATCCTTCGAGCCGTTTCTGCAGCACTGGTGCCACGGTGGATCTAGTATTAGTAAATAACGCGATATTTTAAGTTCTCCATATTGTGAACAGAAAGATGTCAAAGAAAAAACAAATGACGCGATAACAAATGAATCGCTAAATTCGAAGCACAAATACATGAGCTAAAATTTGAATTTAGAATTCTTACCCAAACACCTGATATTTTGAACCAAAGTGGCCGGTTTAACAAAAAGCTGATTTCATATTTAGGCGGTATCCTAGGTGGGCGAATTCCACGCGAATGCGATGCGGTGCGGCGCGGCGCGAAAGAATCAAACAGTCGACAGCTATGGCTATGTCCTGCGTGGGCGATTCAAAGCGAACAGAATTGCGAAGCCGTGCGGAGCGGAGCGGTGCGAACGCGATCAAACTATTTGGTATTTTTAGCGCGAACCGACGCGGTGGCGCGTAGTCCTGCGGGCGGCGGGGCGATTCGCGCCTGATTCGCGCGCACTAAGGAAAGTGCCGCCGTGCCGCACCGCATCGCATTGAAATCGCGTGTCACCGCCCCGCACCGCACCGCACCGCTTCGCAATTCTGTTCGCCAACGTAGGACGTAAGCCTAAGGAGCCAATATTATAATTCCGAAAGTTTATGTGTTAGTTTGTTACTCATTCACGATGCAACGGCTTAACGGATTTGAATGAAATATAGACTGGAGATAGCTCATACTCTGGACTTTTCATCCCGGAAGTTTTAAAACTTCCCGAGGGAATAAAAAACAAACCTTCCGTGAAAAATAATCTAACTAATGGTGAAAACTCCGTTGCGAGGATAAGGAGGTTTAAGCCGATATACAGACAGACAGAAAGACAGACAGACGAGGAAAGCGACTTTGTTTTATACTATTTAAAGAAGATTATGAAATATTCTTTAACGAAGCCGAAAAATTAACCTTTAATTAATTTTTACTTCCATCAAGGATGTATACAGGATGTCCCAAAACTCGACGATAATCCGCCACGGGCTGATAGAGCAGCTAAAAAGCTATCGATTTAACCCCTGTGTATGTTCAGCGATTTTTGCTAGTTTCGGAGACATTGATCATTTTAATCTGAATTTTTGTAATTTTCCCTTATGTCCATGTCACGAAAAATCATTAATTTCATGTTGTATTTCATAAGTTTTTCAGTGGTATCTTACACTAGCTGTTGCCCGCGACTCCATCCGCGCAGAAAAATAAAACATAGCCTATTTACTTAGGGATAATGTAGCATCCTAATGGTGAAAGAATTTTTGAAATCGGTCTAGTCATTTTTGAGTTTATTAGTTATAACATACACACACACAAAAATACAAATCTTTCCTCTTTATAATATTAGTATAGATCATTATAATCATTACGAATCAGCGAAGTTTTTAAACCTAATTGCCCGTTTTTTTATCAGTATTTTTTTAAGTCATCACCTAAAGTTGTTTTTTCCATAAAAAGTGAAAAGCAAACACTGGGACACCTAGTATGGAGAAACAAACTTTATGTGATTACTCAAAAAAATACTTGAAAACAAACGGCATAAGGGAACATTACAAAAATTCAGACTAAAATGATCAATATCTCCGAAACTACTAAAAATCGCTGAACATACATAGGGTTAAATCGATAGCTTTTAGGTGCTCTATCAGCCCTTGCGGATTATCGTGGAGTTTTGGGACATCCTCCCATTCCTGCTCCATTTTCCCATGTTCACACGTATAATATAGTATGTTTGTACAGCTTTCCGTGAGTCACTGCCAGTACTGGCTGAAAATCAGCGCTGTAGGTGTCACCTCAGCATTTTGCTGAGCCAGTGTCCGTTTCACCGCCTCGAGCACACACATTGCGTGCTATCCCTGTTACATTCACCGTTTTCTTTAGTATGTATATTTGTGGGTTTAATGTTTAGTGAATAAATGTAACTATTTCTTCTCATTCTTCTTCTTCTATAGCGTATTATTCACTTTACCGAATTACTGTAATCAGTAAACTGACTATTAAATTGTAACATGAACAAAAATATCATCTCTATTTTGGTCTCTTTGTAATCAAAATCCAAACGTGACTTGTTATCTGGCAAACGCTGGGCTTTGAGAATTTTACAAACAATGGCGGATTTACGCCATTTATCGCGTACTAATTCAATTAAAACCGGATGCAAAAGTCATTAATCCGGATAAAGCCGGATCAAACCGGATAAAATCAGTGTCGGGATTCATGCATCAACGCTGAATTCAGAGGGTTTTATTAATAAACGATATAAAGCAATTTTAAGGCTAGTTTATATTTCAGTGCTGAGAAAATACCTTTTAAAGACCAGAGGCCCGTTTCACGAAGCTACAAGTTACAAATTTCAAGCGGAAGTCTCTTTCTAACTCCTGTTGCTAGAAAAGGAGTTCCGCTTGTAATTTGTAACTTTTAGCTTCGTGAAACGGGCCACAAGAGCATAGCAGTCAGATGAGGGTGTTTAGTCATCCTATTACCAGGAGTTCAGACCCTGTAAGGGTCTACTCCGAACTGGCTGGCCTTACGGTCACACAGATGTAAAGGTAGCCTTCCGAGACGGGTTGCAGACCGCAAACTGCAACAGCAAACTACAAGCGACACCACTGGTTTCTATGAATCTCTATGAAATTGATTCCGAGCGCGGCAACACTGCGGCCTGCCCATCTACACAGAGGGCTCAGACGAGATGCATTACGCTAACTAACGTTTCTATTAGATTCGTTTTTAAACCAATCGCGTCACTGGAAGATGACGTGATACGAAAAGTCACGTGGTCTACCAGTGACGCGATTGGTTTAAAAACGAATCGAATAGAAACGTTAGTTAGCGTAGTGCATCTTGTCTGAGCCCTTAGGCCAGCCGCTGTGTCGCCTGCGATTGCGGTCTGCGGTCCGTCTCGGAAGGCTACCTTTAATTGAAAATGAAATGAAATACAGGATGAACTCACTTTTGAACAGGACAGGCAGTCTTTTTATGGTATGGAAATGTCGAACGAGCACACGGGCCATATGATGGTAAGTGGTATCTGTGACCCATAGACATTGGCATTCTCAAGACTACAATCTTAAGACTGCAATCCGATGACTGTAAAATCGTTGACAACAATGGAATGCCTCTACGCTAGTAATTTCACCGGTTGTCTTATCCTCACACCGGAAAACAACAATGCGAACACTGTTGCTTGGCGGTAGATTAAAGGATAAGACGGTGGCAGCAGCTTGCACGAGGTCTTACCACCATTAAAATTATTAACCAGCGAGTTTTAGTGGTTCTGTCAGAGCGTACAAATTACATTTTAGAGAGTAGTCGGGTGTTAAAAATTACAACAAAAACCTGCCTTACAATATTTTTTGACCTTTATTTATAACTTCAAACAACCAATCAAGAAGCTAACTGAGTTATGACCGGATGCAAGTCATTTATCCGGATAAATCCGGATAGAGCCCGTGTCGGGAGATTATTCATCAACGTCGAATCGACTTCCCGATATTTGATTCATGACGCGGCTCGCAATAGAATTCTCTGTATCTCGGGAACGTAAATAAATTTTTAAAGTATTCCCAATGAGGTTTTTAACCCCTGACGTAAGAAGTGGGGTGTTATATGATTGACGCCTAATCAGCTGTCATTCATGCTGTAACGTTGCGTTTTTATCATGACTTAAACAATCCCAAACACTGAGAACTAGCAACATTCTCGAGTATTTTTAAAGGCTGGTCACTAGATTGACATTTCGTATCTACTTTTGCATTAGGGTTGTCAGCCTTAGATTTTCTACTCGATTGTTGGGAAATAAAATAAACTTCAAACTTTAAATTCAATTGGTAGTTGCCATCAATGTGACCTTCGTTTTTTCCTCTTGTATGTATAGGTAGTTTGAGACTACTGCGATATGAAAGCACGTTACGATAGGGGTACGATATTGTTGTGTATCGCAAAACTAACGATTTGATTACGATAAACCGCTAAGCACTGTAGAATAGAGCCCCTGGACTACGTTAATTTGTGTGACATTGTCTTCTGAAATTTATTTTTATTTATTTTATTTTCCAAGTTTTTTTAGCCTTGTCAATTGTTTACAATTCTATTCTATAATACTAGTGTGTATAGTTACTGTGTCAAAGGGGTTTAGGTAAAAGTGTTGTCATTTGTAAAATTCATATATTTTCAAGGTGAGCGGCCATTAATAAAAGTGGTAAATTATGATAGAATTATTAAAAATAAACATATTTTGTTATGAAATGTAATACTCTAAAGTGCATCGGAGCCGAGATATTTAAATATTCATACTTGGGCGTACTTTTGTACTAAAAACTGAATACTTAAATCTTTAAAATCTCCGCTCCGATATTATTTAACGCCATAAATTATATATATCTATGTGTATTTAGAGGTCCTCTAAATAACTACGTTAAAATCATCCGTGGCCGCTGAAAAAAAAGGACAATATTCTTCAAACAAATTTACCCAATGCCCTTTAAAAAAAAATGGGCAAGGCGAGTCGAACTCGCCCACCGAGGGTTCCGCACATGACACGGTAAACTCAATTCAAAATTTGCACCGCCGCCGTTCCTTGCATAAGACCCTGTATTTTTTGTTATTTAATTAAAAGTGTTAGGTTTTCAGATTTTTTTCTATATTTGTAGTATAAGGCGGTATTACTTGCTAGTTCTAGGTCAACGGAAAATACCCTATACATTTTGATTCCCTCGAGAGTTTTAAAATATACGTTTTTTGCAGCATAAACGGCCGTATCTTTTTTTACGTTAACATGGAAGTTTGATTTTTTCACAGCTTCAAGGGACGGTAGATTTGAGTATATGGTTTTAATTTCAACTCGATACCTTTACGCGTTCTCGAGATAAAGGGTCTTGACAGACAGACGGACAACAAAGTGATCCTATAAGGGTTTCGTTTTTTCCTTTTGAGGTATGGAACCCTAAAAACCACTCAGTTTACCAACTGTACGTATTTGACCCATAACTTTGAAGCTAAAGTTAAATGATAACTTAATTGATAAATCCGTTGCCAAAGTTCAATATGTCGTTGCAAAACTCTCAGCTTAATGGGGTTCCGCAGGCAACCCGAAAGTTTAGTTTTTGGGGTCAGATATGGGTGATAAATGTGTTAATGATTTTGGGATATAACTTGCCTCATTTTTTGTGAGTACACTTGCTTGATTAGATTAGATTTCGTTAATAAATAAATTAGTAAATATAAAATGGTCGACAATCTTCTTTAGTCTCAAATTGAGCTTTAAGCTTGCTTCAAGTATTTGTACAGTCAAGGACTTTAATTGTTATGTCACTATGGAACCCTGTCATAATGACAGCGTCAAACCACATGACAGAAATTACGCTTAAATGAATGATTAACGTTATGCGACAAGGTTCCATAGTGGCATAACAATTAAAGTCCTTGACTGTACAATACTTATTGTGTTTCGGTTTCTTTCTTCATTTGTCATTTTCTGTTTATTCTATAATGAATTTACATACATATCTACTATACAACAAAAACATACTCATATTGATAAATACATAGGTACTGAATTACCTATATAGAAAATGGGTATCTAAGAATTAGCAACATTATCAGCTTATTAACCTCGTAAGGCCCACGATACTACAAACAGGGAGTTTTTTGACTTTGAATCTACCATCAAGGCAATAAAGTTCAATTACGTTTGTTCGATAATGACATTTTCAGTTTATCAAGATAGGAAAATAAACCTTATTACCATTGTAACACAGTTCAAATTAAATTGCCTTGATCATGTACATTTCATTGCACACTGGGCCTTACGAGGTTAAATCATCGCATAAATTTGCTCCTACTGGAGATCGAACTCGAGAATGCTCTGCTAGAATACCAACTTAGCCATCGGCATCATAAAACAAGATGTCTTGACGTTACTCAAGTCATGAACGTTTTTCATGTATCAAGGTATTAAAGTTTGCATCCATAATACATACATACATAATGCCTAAGAGCTACCGCAAATTAGACCACTAAACTAGTTTTTTCATACATTTTGTATAACATCGGCGCAAACTGAGCGTTTGAGTGGCCGCGTCCTAGCCACAAGCTGCGGGAGTCGTCCGCGCTTGCTACTAGGTAGCAGCTGCGTTTTGTCGACTCGTACGCAACTCCGGCCACGTGAAAAATATATTCTACCCGCTAGTGGCTGCCACTGGTTGGCACATCCAGCTACCAGAAGTGTGATTCTTCAGCAACGACGGACGGACGAACGAACGAGTGATTGTCCAAGCGGCGAGTTTAAGTAGTCCCGTCAGAGTGAACAAAACACATTTTAGCGCGTGTATTCAATTTGGCAGCATGACTTCTCGAACGTATAAGGCTGCCTAATTGACAATGCACGCGCTAAAATGTGTTTTGTTCGCTCGGACGGGACTACTTAAACTCGCCGCTTCTATTCGCTCGTCCGTCCGACCGACCGCCGTTTTTTGAGAGAATAACACCCCAGTGCCTGCCACTGGCGGCGGCGTGTAGTGCTTTGACTGAACCACTAGTGGTCTCGTTTGGTGGCGGCGACTAATGGGCTAATGTGGGGCAGCTCTTAGTATCAAAATATTGTAGGTTATTCTTGATCCTTTGACATCTTTGCTGTGTGTATTATAAATTTGAATGTAACTTTCCATCTGTTTACTTGTTAAGCTTTCACGGCTAAACCGTTTTCGATGAAGCGTTAACTTAACTTGAGCCCTGAAGAAGGACTTAAGGTACACGCAAGTAACGATGAACGACTTCTATACGAATTTGCGGGCAACAGCTAGTCTCTCTATATAAGAATGTTTATATGTGCCTAAGAGGGATGCCAAAGTAGCGTTGCGTCGTCGCCGCGTCGCTGCGTTGTTCTAGATATAAATAAGAACGACATGCCACACGCTGCGTTGAAACACTTGCATCATCGGTCTATGTTGGAATCACAACGTTGCGAGGTTGCGCCGACGCAACGCACCGTCTCGTATGGCATCGCTCTTATACCCATAACCTTAAAGCTTAGTTTGGGACTAAGTCAGTTTAAGTAATATTATCCTTTGTTACATCAAAAAAACCTTTTTTACACTTATAGTACTTAAATACTTATTGTTACGCAGCAGTTGGAATATTATATTATTCATGAAGTAACTCCAGTACGTAGTTACCTACTAGTTAGTTGTAAATTTACGTAACTAAATTAATATAATAAATACAGAAGGCAAGTTTTAATCTCGTTACAGAAACGTGTCTGAATTAAATATTGTTGCTGCTGGCTACTTCTTGCATGAGTGCATCTAATTTGGGTTGTTTGTGCACTGAGCTGCAGTAAAGTGTACCTAGGGAGGTAGGGAGGGTATTTGTGACTCAGAAAAAGTGTATAAGGATAATATGGGGATTGAAGTGGAGAGAATCATGTAAGCCACTGTTTATAAAATTCCAACTCCTGACAATTCCGAGTCTCTACATACTTGAGATTTGTAAGTTCGTTAGAATGAATACTGAACTTTTTACAAAAAAGTGTAATGTGGGTAAGCGTACCACTACCCACAGGGCTCTATTAGCTCCGAAATGTAAATTAAAACTCTGTCGTAGAAACTGTTATCAAATGGCAATCGAAATATATAATTCTCTTCCTATTGTATGGACATATTTGACAAACAATGCATTCTTGACTAAACTTACTCAATTATTAATTGAGGGAGCATTTTACTCTCTTGACGATTATTTTATGAAATGTAGATCGATGTGTTAGACTTTTTAACTTTAATAATGATTTAATGTACCTTATTTTCTGACTACAAATTGCATGCCCTAAAGGCGAAATAATGAACTGTATTAACTAATTTTTAAGATCCATGTAACATTATTTCGAGCAATAAATTGATTTTGATTTGATTTTGATCGAGTATGTAGGGTGGACATGATCCTGAACAAAAATATTTCATTAGATGTTTATTTCAATAAAAAGCAAGGTAATGTTCTTAACGCTTTTAAATCTATTACGTTATGTTCCTAATGATATAGTGAGTTTAAGTTTACTTTGTTGCTACACGACCCCGCAGTCGCCTTTTATACAATAAAATGACCACATACCAAAGTCGGTGAGCGTACTGTTAGTCTGAATCGCCCATTTCACTTAGTATAATACGTATAGTACGTAGACACCTTAAGAGTTCAAATCCTTTACAATTCACTAATTACTTCTGAACGATCATTTGTTTTCAACAAAAGTAATTCAGGATCTTTCGGTGTAGTGTGAGTTTGAATTAAAATTACTCTTTGGGGTTTGTTTGATTTTGTTTGAAAGATAAAGAAGTTACGGACCAATTGGTTTCAAAAGGGATCTATTGTTACCTTGATTAATACTTGTGAGCATACTCGTAGGTACATCGTTTGTCCCTCGGGAACTATTGTGTTTAACGGGATAAAAAGCATTATACGTCCTTTCTGCTACCGTTATATCAAAAGAAGACAGCATACTAATAGTTATAGCGTTTTAAATTTAATGTAGATACCAATAGAGTATAGAATTCTTCGACTACATTGCGGTTAACCGCCTTCTTACCATGAGTAACAATTACCGTACTCGTTGGCGAGTCGAATTCTCTATCCCTCGCACTCTAAGCCGCGTACGGATAGCCCGTACCCTGCTAAGCGTAGTCTGTTACGCGTGTCCTGGAACGCTCTATCCGTACCTGCAGCTACGCGTAGACTTTTGTAGCACGCGTGCCGCGCGAACTGGCCGGCGCGGAGCAGTCGGTCTTTAAGAGGACGCGCTCGTTCTGGTAAGCCGCGTACGGATAGCCGGTACCCTGCTAAATACACGCGTAGCCGATTATTTGTAACTCTTTCCTTGAAAATTTTGTTAAAAAAAATCGGCGTTGTGTACATGATTTAAATTTACTTGGCGTAAAAATAAGGCGCTGAAGTGACCAGTGGATAGGCAGACAGTAAAATGGAAAAACAATGTCGAATTTTAATATAGTATAGACATTTATTTCGCATAAGTTCCATAATTTTTTTATTTTCTTATGGCAAGGAGAAGGCAAGCGAGCACTCAGGCCACCTGATGGTAAGTGGGATCTGAGACCCATAGACATTTGAAATCTCAAGACTAAAATCTCAAAACTGCAATCCTAAGACTTCAAATCCGTTGCCAACCCTGAGGACTAAGATGGAGTGCCTCTACGCTAGTAATTTCACCGGTTGTCGTATCCCCACACCGGAACACAGCAAAGCGAACACTACTGCTTGGCGGTGGGTTAATGGATAAGATGGTGGTAGCGATCCGGACGGACCCTGTACAAGGTCCTACCACCACTAAATATCGAGTTTTCACAGCTTTGCTGGTCACTACCATTAACTAACAAATCGACCACTTTTTCACTAAAGTTGTTTGTTCAAATAAACATAAACATTGTAAACTATTTTAATTTACGTGTTAATTCACTATCGTATTTTACTAACATAAACAACTCCCACAAAACAACGAATTTGCTAACTAGAATTCTCATTAACAACAATATTCCAACATTATTTATGACCTGGAATCTATTCATATCAAAGTTATACAAAGCTTTTGTTCGCAAATCGGAACACCCCTGTTTGCGTAGTTTGTATTGTTGTGTAATTTCACTTATTTCAATTTAACTTTACAACATTTGGAAATCCGGTTTGGGTGAAATGAAAACAGACTTGAATAATATAAATATTCGGTGCCTTAAGTCTCCTTATCGGGTCCATTATAAAAAGGAGGTTACACTTTCATATAAACAAACAACAAATATCAGGGGACAATGTCACACCAATTGACCTAGTCCCAAACTAAGCTCTAGGCTTGTACTATGGATACTAGACAACGATATAAATACTTATATAGAGAAATGTATACTTAAAATCATACATATGGAGTATAGCACTACATGGAAGCGAGGCATGGACCCTAATACAAAGGAATAGAGAGAGGCTGGAAGCGTTTGAGATGTGGTGCTGGAGAAGGATGGAAGGAATTAGCTGGACGGAAATGGTATCAAATCAAGAAGTATTGGCGAGGGTAAAGGAAAAAAGAAGGATATTGGAGATTATAGAGAACAGAAGAGGAGGCATGATTGGCCAATTATTGAGACACGACATGCTGATCAAAAACATTATAGAGGGGAAGATTGAAGGAAGGAGAGGCAGAGGAAGACCAAGAAGAAGCTACATGGACCAAATCAAAGAGAAGGCGCATGTCGTGTCGTATAAGGAGAGGTCAAGGAGCTAGCAGAGAGGAGAGAAGATTGGAAATTACTCCACCGACAAGAGCGAAGCTCTTAAATTAACTGAGAGAGAGAGATACTTAAATACATAGAAAACATCCATGACTCGGAAACAAATATTCGTGCTCATCACACACACATATCTGCCCTTACCGGGATTTGAACCCAGGACCGCTAGCTCCGTAGGCAGGATCACTACCAACTAGGCCAACACGTCGTCAATATATTCGATTGTATTTAAAGTTGTGTGATGATCCCAAGTACTTTGTTTCGGAGCCTTGGCTATTACCCTGTTTTTGCTCATAATGTCTTTGGTACACAATTATTGAGTCATAACTTTTATATCGCCGGAACCGTAAACTTTTCAGAATTTCTTATATATCAAACGTCTAGATAAAGATTAGATTCGATTTATCAATACATCACTACATAGTATAATATAGTATAATAAATAATAAATAATAAATAAATATCAAGGGACGATCTCACACAAATTGACCTAGTCCCAAACTAAGCTCTAGGCTTGTACTATGGGTACTAGACAACGATATAAATACTTATATAGAGAAATATATACTTAAATACATAGAAAACATCCACGACTCGGGAACAAATACTCGTGCTCATCACACAAATATCTGCCCTTACCGGGATTTGAACCCAGGACCGCTAGCTTCGTAGGCAGGGTCACTACCAACTAGGCTAGCTCGTAGTATAAAACAAAGTCGCTTCCCGCTGTCTGTCTGTCCCTATGTATGCTTAGATCTTTAAAACTACGCAACGAATTTTGATGCGGTTTTTTTAATAGATAGAGTGATTCAAGAGGAAGGTTTTTATGTATAATAAGATTTGGATTATGTACGGGTATTACAGAAAACTGGCATAAACCGAAGCGAAGCGAGGGCGGGCCACTAGTAAACTTATAAAAGACTTCTAATCTAACACATTATGACTAAAAATTATTATGACAGACAATTATAGACCCTGTGTGCGATGGTCCCCTGATATTTTAGTTTTTAATTAATTCAAACCTTCCAACATAACACTGAATAGAGGTACAAATCGCTTTGTAGTACAATACGTCATTTGGGTCAACACTCGTTATCCTATTGTATCGCCAAGGGGTAATGGAAGAAAAAATGGCTGATATATTACAGGCCATTACCTCTCGATGGACATTTCGCTTTGTACCCGCCACAGGTAATAAACAGATTGTACAAGATGAAAATTTCATAATTTGGTGCATCAGGAATCAAAAATCGAAGGACAAGTTCATACACACAAACTAAGCTCAAGGCTTGTACTATGGGTACTCGATAAACTGTTTATCGAGTATTTGTTCCTGATGTTGATGTATGTTTATCATAAACATACTTAAAAAATCGCCGAGGCTCAGGAACAAATACTTGCTCTCATCACACAAATATTTCCCCTGACCAGAGGCCCTAGCCAAGACGCATTACGCGAACTAGCGTTTTTATTAGATTCGTTTTTAAACCAATCGTGTCACTGGTAGATCACGTGACTCTTCGTATCACGCCTCTACCAGTGGTTTAAAAACGACACGATTAGAAACGCTAGTTAGCGTAATGCATCTTGGCTAGGGCATCGGGAGTCGAACCCGGATTCGCTAGCTTCGTAGGCCTACTCGCTACCAACAAGGCTAACAGTGTCGTCAAAATTTTTTTTTATGCTATACTCCGTTTATTTAGGTACTTAAATAAATGTAAACAATCCAAACCATGTGGCATTATTAAACAGCCAATCAAAACTGTTTTATCGAACTTTGACGTATCAGTGGTCTGCTATTGGCTGACGAACTAAGTATATCACGAGGTTGTTTTGTTTACATTTATTTAACTAGGTACTTAATAAAAAAACAAAGTTATTTTTTGCTTTTTGAAGGCGGGTTTTTGTTTTTTTAAACTTTTTTTTTATTTCATACTTTTTAGTGATCATAATTATGCTGTTATTCCCCCACTTCTCAATTAATAAGAAACAATAGAACATTTCAATCTCGCCGCAAGCAACGCCCCGTGGGAAAGTCAGTTTCCGTGAGTTCCGGTGGCCATCTGTGGTCTTCATCATCAGTTCCACTTCACCAAATAGTGCTTTTCAAGACCAAATACATGAGTTACAATGAAAAATACCAAAATCGCTATAGGTGTGCCTATAAATTTTGAAGAGTTCCGTCGATTCCTCATGGATTCCACCATCAGATCTTCATTTTGATAAGAATAGGACCAATCGGGAAGCACCAGCTTTCAAATAAAAAAAGAATCATCAAAATCGATTCACCCAGTCGAAAGTTCTGAGGTAACAAACATTAAAAAAAAAACAGAAGAACAGGTTCTAAAAACCTCCTCCTTTTTTTTAAGTCGGTTAAAAAAATACAGACGAATTGAGAACCTCCTCCTTTTTTTGAAGTCGGTTTATAAACGGAGTATAGAGAAGGCAGAGACCTGCAGCACCAGAGGACCTAATCGAGATACAAAACGCCTTGTTAGCGATTTTCGAAAATCGACTAAATGTATAGAATTGTTAAGCTGGGTCCGTATTATGGTCGCCTTTAACGCGATGGATAAAGCATCCGGCACTCTCGCGCTTACTTACTGGTCTGAAAGTGACAGTTGTTTTATCCACGTTTTTCCACATCGATAAACACGACCATTCACGCGACCGCTTATGACAACTCCATTTCGAGTCGATAGAAAACAGAAACGTTAGCAGCGTTTGCTTAACTAGGCCACAGTCGAATGCTCTGTCTCTCGCACTCTTTAAGAATACTGTGAGGGACAGAGAATTCGACTCTTTAGCAAGTACGGTAATTGTCACTCATGGTAAGGGAAGAGGAGAGGAATCGCAGATGCGTTGCAGGCCTTTGAGAACTGAGTACGCTCGTCTCGTGAGTTTCTTGCGGCGGCGGCGTTTCTTCTTAGCAGTTTTTATCTTAAAGGTCCCCGAATCGTAGTAGTCTGGAAATACCACCGGAATAAGATAATTCCATAAAACTGTAGACAGTTGTAGATAGACAACTATAGAGTAACTGTAGACAGTTTATATACCTATATGGTTATAAAAAGTTTGGAGCATATACAGGGTGGTACTGGATAAACTGTACATATTGAAAGGGATGAAATTTTAGGTTAACTTATCGGTAAAAGTTAGCCACTTTTTTTTCTTATTTTTTTTATAAATTACAGCAAAAATGACATTTTGTTTTCTTAAAGCACGATTTTCTCAAAATATCGTAGATATTTCACTAGTTTTTTTTTGCTTATTATTATTCCTCGTTTAATTTTAGATCTAAAAACGTTGAAAAAAATTGGAAAATATTTGCAAAATTTTGAGAAAATCGTGTTTTTATGAAAACAAAATGATATTTTTGCAGTAATTTTCCACAAAAAAAGCAGTTACTCAGTTATTTTTTTTAATTGGTCTATTATTGTTGTCAATTATTATAAACCTAACTAATGTCAATACTATGCATTTTGTTTTATCTTTTTCAAAAATAAGCGTACTACCCAAACTTTATTAAAAAGTTTGACAATCTGTAAAAAAACCAGTGGCAAAAAATTTAAAAAGAAAATGGTTTTACCTATAAATTAACCTAAAATTTCATCGCTTTCAATATATACAGTTCATCCACTACCACCCTGTGTTTTTGGTGACAATCCCTACATATATCGCCTGAACAAAAGTGAGGGGTCCATCTGATACTTAGATCGAGATCTCCTACTAATAGGTCTTATTTACTCGACAGAAATAGCGATAGAGGTAAAAACAATACTAACACAAAGGCAATTTGCTTTTAACGAGCAGAATAGACGCATGTGCACCAACAGTTGTATACCGCGGTAACTGGACAGCCATTATTTTTTTACGACCGACCTCAGTCCGGATTATCCTATGATAAATTCCATGTAAACCTTGGAAAGGGTTAGCAATGACAAATGGGGTTTTCGTTACAGATTCAATGTGAAATGACCGTTGTTACGAATGCTTGACACATTTAGGTAATGCTTTGATTTATATAATTTAGTTTGACCATGTAAAATGCACAAATAGCACGGTGAGAACGAAAGTGACCTAATACGAAAATCAAACTTTTTGTGAAATCAACAAAATGTGTTTACGTTTTAGGAAGTTTCTCCTTAATTATATCATAACTTCCCGAAATAAAGAGCGTAAGTAAAAAAAAACTTCTTTGTGTTCCTTATGCGTTCCTTAACCAATTCCATTTATTTTTAATGTTTTAAATATTAAATGTACTAAAGTTAATATCTTCCCAAAAAAACCTTGCAAATATAAGTCACTTTAGCATTAGAACTGACATAGATTATCAATGACCTATTTTGAATTAGATCACTTTAGGACTAAAGAGTAATTGGTTTAGGCACAGCTTAAAATGTAAAAATGACTCAACTCAAGTCAGACCGAACAGCATATAATATTTAAATGATAGAATGACTCAAAAAGGACATCGATCACTTTAAGACTTAAATCCATTCATAGAGCTTACCTTATTACACGTGATGTAACGACGCACTAAGTATTAGGTCCCTGCTTTTTTAAATGATCTTCACGCACTTCTGACGCAATACTAAATTCGTCATTATTGCAATGGTGAGATGGGCGGGGCGCGCGGAAATGAAAGAGACCCAAAGTCTCAGTTTCTCCCTTTCTAGCTCAATTTCGTCAGTGTTTGATTGAGTAAGCAAAAAACATCCTTTTTTAAGTCATTTTACATATTTAACTCAATTTACCAAAATTTTGAATTAGGTCACTTTCGTTCTCACCGTGTGAAATGTTGATTACATGTTTACACATCTCACACCAATTGACCTGCGGGCTGCGTCTATATCGCGCGTCAAATGCGGGTAAAGCAGCCGTCACTCTCGTACTTATTTACGTGTTAGAAGGTGACAGATGCCTTATCCAAACTTTGTCACGCGATAAGCAGCCATATTAGGGTCCCTGGTCCCAAACTATATAAGCTCTAAGCTTAAACTATTTTTAAGACCTTATGTAACGCATTTTAGCAAATAAATTTATTGATTGATTGTACTGTGGATACTTGAGAACGATAAACATACTTAAATATGAAGTGTTACAAACTTAAATACATAGAAAACATCCAAGACTTAGGAACTAATATTCGCGCTCATCACACAAATATTCGCCTTAATCGAACAAGGCTAACCATACATACATACATAAAGATCTGCCAGACTTCGTAGTAGTTTGTAGGAAGAAAAAACCTTCCACCTTAAGATTAACAATAAAGAAATGAAGGACTGCTCGAACTTGGCCGTGATTTCAACCGTGCGACCAGCGAGTCGATTTCTAAGAATCGAACACTCTATAATTTCGTTCGAAGATCAAAGTGAAGCGGTAAAATTGTATTTTTTATTTCGGGGTCGGTTGTGACGTTCCTTTGTCGATTTTTTTTTATAGCGAGGGTAAGTCATTCAAACACACAGGCCACCTGATGGTAAGTGGGATCTAGGACCCTAAACATTTGAATTCTCAAGACAACAATCTCAAGACCGCAATTTTAAAATTTCAACTGCTTTGATTTATCTTCTACTTTCGAGCAATCGCTTCTCTAAAATTCACCCGGAGGTTCCACTTTATTTTTTTAATAATAATGTCACCTCACCAATTCGTCGGCGATACTGCAATAACGCGTAACTAACAAATTCTATAAGTTGCAAAATGTACCTTACTAACACCCGTATTCACAAACGTCACTATGAGGTCTCACTGTGCTCACGAACGCACAGGGTGGTTCAAATCGTCTCATAAACAAAAGGTCGGTCAAAAAGGACCAATCACAAAGCTGTATTGAACGCGGTGCGTTTACTCAGTGAAGGATCCCTTCAGTATTGTTTGTGTATACGGGTGTGACTTACTTGGTCAGGTGTATTTTGCACCTTATTTGATTTGTTAGTTATTGAAGTATTACTGACGAAATGCAGGTGTGTATGAGAATTTAAAAAGAGCCTTCTCATACACTTTATTAGTTTCACTGCTAATAGGTCATATTATGGGATGCCTAATTCCCGGTTCACTAATGTTTGACCGAAAATTGTTTCACAAATGTTCATTTCACAACCAACGTTTCGTATACTATTCATTTCACAAATGTATCAGATTAAAATACGCCGTTTAACAACTAATCATATAGCAAATAGTACACTTTAAAAACGTTTTGGTTAAAAACATGGCTTTTAAAAACTCATCGTTAAGCAAACGGTTTACTTTACATACTGTTATTACACAAAGTAACATACATTACATCTACCTACTTTTTTCATTTGAATCGACGGGTCCCCGCTATGCGGGGCCCCTATTTCTGGGTGGTTTGCCCTTCGGGCTTATATAAAAACTAACCTAACCTATTTGAGCCCCCATATCTGAGCCAATTTTTGTGCTCCACTTTGGAAAAATGTAAGTTCCTAATTTTGACAAATGATGCGATATGAAATAAATTATTCTTAATTCATAACTTTTATTAATAATATATTTGACAATTGAAACGTTGTAAAATAAAATTATGTCATATAAATCATTTTAATCATGATTCATTTGTTAAACCTGCGGCTTTATTCAAGACGGTAAAAACCATATCGCATTTGATCTGTTATCGTATTGTCAACGTTTTGATAGCTCTTATTTTCTTGACAGTAATGGCGGCTGACGTCATAACAATACTATAATAACAGGCAAACTACGATATCGTTTTTACCGGCTAGAATAGAGGCGCTGTTGTTGCATAACGTTGATATGCCATATCATACTTTTGCCGATCGTTAGTTGTGAAATGAAAATTTGCCAATTGATTGTCGATAAAATGATAGGATACCCTAATTCCTAGCTCCAACAAAACACTCTTCCGACCTTTGAACGATCCTTCGGATAGACATTACAAGGGCTAGTAAAAATCCGGTCATAGCCGTATCGTAAATCTAAGGACGAGCAATTTAGGACCTCATCAAGCGAAGGCGACAACTAATAAAACTTACAGGATTACCGTATAAATCCAAGTGCCCGAAATGGGGTCAATTTTGTTTATAGATCAGAAAGTCGGGCACTTAATGTTCACCCAATAATAATGGAATCGGGTCGCTCTGCGTACAAATTTAACTAAAGCATGACCCGTTGTTGTTGCTTTTTAGACGAATTCAGCGCCAGTGTGAATTATTTCCGTATAAAATTGACACAATTACGAGTGTTTGGCGTCGGCTGTGGTAAGTCGTCAGGATGGTAATTTCTTCAAAGATCGTTAAAACAATTAATACGTATAAAGTAATCAAGCTTAGCTAGCAATTTATTTTATGAGACGTTGTCTAACTAATGCCAATTTTATTGTTTTGTATTTGTTGTTTTGTTGTTTATAACTTGTTTACAAAATCCGGACAAGAGCACGCCGGACCATAGCTAGTGTAGGGTTCTGGCGCCGTTACAACAAACACTAAAAGCTATCTAGGAAAAAAAAGTATGAACGAATTAGATGATTTTTAGGGTTCCGTACAAAAAATGAAAAAACGGAACCCTTATAGACTCGTGCGTCTGTCTATCCGTCTGTCTGTCACAGCCAATTTGCTCCAAAGGTACTGGACCAAATCAGGTGAAATTTGGTACACATGTGTAAATTGATGACCCAAACACAGATGTGCAAAGTAAATATATTTTTTTTTTAAATAAGGGTCATTTTCGTGGGACAAATTAGGAAATTAAAAAAAAAAGTTTTGCAAACCTTTCTGTTTCATATATAAATGAAAGGACTCGTTATGAGGATCTCAAATATATTTTTGTTATTATTGTTAAATAAAGGCTTGTAGTACTGTTAGGCGATGGGCTTGCAACCTGTCACTAATACACTGGTAAACATCTTAGCCTGATTATGCAAAATGTGGTTACAGAATTATCAACAAGCTTTTAGAGTTGGTGGCAATTCTGTAGCTCTGCCTACCCCAAACTGGGAATAAAGGCGTGAGTTTATGTATGTATGTATTATGTAAATAGTTTTGATTATATTCATGAAAAAAGACGAAATTTGACCATCCCCCCCCCCCCTGATCTCCGAAACTACAGAGTCATTTTTTTTTTATATAATACAAAATATAGTTAATTGCTTGGAGATTACTGGAAAACATATAAGAATTCTATCAAACAAAGAATTAAATAACTTTAACAAAAAACAGGCTTTCAAAACCCGACTGTTGCTAACCAACTTTAAATCGTTATAAATCCCAAATGATAATTCAAAATGAAAAATGATGAAAGAAACCTAAAGATGATTTTTAAATCCCTATTCAATGATACCCCAATTGTCATACTTGGTCGACTTTTTTTTTTTAATTTGCACTTTATGGCGTCTGGTTGCCACCATATTGAATTTTGATTACTGTCATATCTTCAGTGACACTCACCAGATTAAGACAAATCGATTGACATAAGAATCATCAAAATCGGACAACGAGTTTAGTTTTTATAGTGACACAAAGGAACAAACATACATATATAGGCTGTGAAACACATTACCCTCCTCCTTCGGCAGTCGCACACAGGGGTATTTGACACTAAACCGCGGACATTAGGTACAAAAACCAAATGGGCGAAATCGAGGTAATTTTTTTTACCTGCGGTTACCCAAGGGTCTATGTAATAATAATACATGATAGATAAAATTGTGGAATTCACACAACTTACGTATCAGTCAACTTTCGACCGCTGTTGCGTACTGTTGAATTGTTGCGAGTGCATATTATCACAAATATTTACATTACGTTTCATTTATTTGGAATTATTCTGAAGTAAACTGCAGTGATTTATATAATGGAGAATAGTCAACCAGGTATGTACATTTTATATTTATATGAAGACGTCTAGTTGTGCATAGTTCTGTTATATAATTTAACATTTTATAGAAGTACTCTCTATATTTAACCATTTTCACCAATCTATTATAAGTATTCGCATTTTAGTTATACTTCCCGGCAATATCAGGTCTTGATTTTTTCTTACTACATTAGTATTGTCAGTATTCTGTATGTAATATTTTAAAAATACTGCTTTAAACTGCTGCATCAATGTTTTTTCTGATTTTGAAATAGCGGCCTGCTCGACCAAACCACGATAACTTTGCGGTCGTTATTCTAACGTTCCTGTTTATTTGTTTTAGGTGGTTCTGGCGTGAATATGGTTACTCGAATTGCCATATTTAACATGGCTAAAGAGTGTGCCGAGAAAGATTTTGCAAAAAAACTGGATTTTGTGGAAAAGTGCCACGTGGAAACTGCTTGCTTCCCAGTTGAGCGGAAAGAAGACTTCCTGCGGAGATTTGCTCGATTGAAATACGATATGAAGTCTCGCTGGCAAGCAGCTGGTCGAGCTGAGGTCGCTTTTTTGAAGAAAAATTATAACTGGTTGCAAGGAACTATAGAAATACCTATGAAAGTGTTATGCAATACCGGCCACCGGCCGCAAAAGTCCTTTGAAGATTTGTGTGAAAGAAGCAAAAGACGCAAAACGGAATCTCTCAGGGAAAATAATGAAGCACAAGAGATTTTATTTGCTGGTCAAATGATGCTTCGAGAAAGCGGTAATATTGACGGTGCTACTGTTGTCAAGAATATTATGACTACGGGTTCAAAGGATGATTCTAACCAAAAAGAAAACATTAGGACTCCCGTGTCCTCTCGAAGACAATTGACACCACAAGAGGCCCTGTCTATGTTTGTAGAGGCATCATTAACAAGAAAACAGTATGAGATTATAAGAGCTTGCGATAAAGACCTATTTCCATGCTACACTTTAATACAAAAAGAGAAAAAGAAGTGCTATCCTAGCGAAGAAAGCGTTAACGTTAATTCTGTGTGTGCCGAGGTTAAACTGCAACAGTTACTCAATCATACGGTTGAAAGACTATTATCGTATTTGGATGAAGTTTTAGATACGTTATCATCCGAGGAGCTTAGTTCTCTTGAGCTCATCTACAAGTGGGGATGTGATGGTTCACACCAAAAACAATTTAAACAAAAATTTGAGAACATGACTGACTCTGATGCGCATATCTTTCAATCATCTTTGGTTCCTCTTCAACTTATTTGCAAACACAATGATAAAGTTATTTGGCGAAATCCAACGCCGTCTTCGCCTCGTTTTTGTCGACCGATGAGGATACGATTTGTGCACGAGACTAAAGACATCACAAACGAAGAAATTGAATACTTTAATAATCAGATCAAGGAACTTCAATCAACAAAATCAAAAAGAGGATCTCACGAAATCGATGTTACACACAAGATGCTTCTGACAATGGTAGACGGAAAAGTATGCAACGCAGCAACTCAAACAACATCTACAATGAGGTGTTTTATATGTAAATTGACTTCAAAAGACTTCAATGATTTAACAAAGACCAAAGAAGTAATCATGGAGAACACAGAATTCGGTTTATCTATTCTACACGCCAGAATCCGATTATTTGAATCCTTACTCCACCTTTCATATAAATTACCATTGAAAAAGTGGCAGGCGAGATCCCAGCAAGACAAAAATATTGTAAAAGACAGAAAATCTATAATTCAAGAGCAATTTAGAAATGAACTAGGTCTTATCATTGACGTTCCTAAGCCTGGATTCGGTAGTAGCAATGATGGCAATACAAGCAGGAGATTTTTCGCCAATGCTGGAATATCTGCTCGGATAACTGGCATTGATCAAAACTTGATTGAAAGATTCGCCATTATTTTAGAAGTAATTTCAAGTGGACACGAAGTAGACACCAGCAAATTTTCCATATATTGCGAAGAAACGGCCAAACTATATATTCACCTTTATCCATGGCAACCCATGACACCCACTGTCCACAAAATATTGATCCATGGGCCCACAGTGATAGACCATGCTCTATTACCTATTGGGTCATTATCTGAAGAAGCTGCAGAAGCAAGAAACAAACATTTTCGATTGTACCGAGAATGTTACAGCCGAAAATTTTCACGGGAGCAATGCAACATAGACGTTTTAAATAGGTTGCTTTTAACTTCAGACCCATTTTTGAGCAGTATCCGAAGCAGATCCCATAATAATAAACTTTCATTTTCGGCAACTGCGAAAGAGATGCTGTTACCATACAGGTAAATTAATAGTAGTTTAAATATGGGTAGGCGTCCCTAAATTTATAGTAGAAGGCTTTATTGATAATATAACTGATAAGAAGTGATTATTAATGTATTTTTTTGCTAATATTATATGTTCTTTCTATTTTAAATTGATTTTGTTTCATTTAATTAATAAAACCAGAATTTGGGTACCTTGACCTTGACCGATATTTTTTTGCCAATTTTTTTTAAGTAATTCAATCATCCCTGAACACAAAAATGTATATATTTGTATATGTCCGACTTTTTGGGTCAAATACCCCTGTGTGAGTCGGGTAAAAAAATACGTATGTACGGAACGCGAGTTTATTTCGCACTTGGCCGGGTTTAGTAGGTAGGTATAAACACTTTAGTCGCCTGTATCTCAAACTTTGGTCTAATTACTTCGTCGTGATAATTTTCCTTGAAGATATTCAGATTTTTATTAGGTACTTGTAGTTTTGATTGTAGGAGGATGCGACACGCATCACTAACGAAAATTTTAATTTTCGAATTCAATTGATATGTCAAAAAAAAACACTTGTCTCATTCGATGTTACATTGTAAAAATAAATGTTTAAAAAAACAAAAACCCGCCTGCATTTTTGAAGGCGGGTTTTTGTTTTTTTAAACATTTATTTTTACAATGTAACATCGAATGAGACAAGTGTTTTTTTTAAACATTTATTTTATTTTATACTTTTTAGTGATCCTATTTATGCTGTTACGTAGCTCCACTTCTAAATATTAATGAGAAACTATAGAACATTTCAAACTCGCCGCAGAGAACGCCGCGGGTATGTCATAGTCATATTTAAACCTAAATGTGCTTCGTCATAGTCGCTCAACTACCTTAATCGAAATATCTTATCGCCACCCTTGAAATAGGTACCGTTAAGGAGTTCCGGTGGCCATCTGTGGTCTTCATCATCAGTTCCATTTCACCATATAGTACTTTTCAAAAGCAAATGCACGAGTTACAGTGAAAAATACCAAAATCGCTATAGGTGTGCCTATAATATTTGAGGAGTTCTCTTGATTTCTCCAAGATCCCATCATCAGATCCTGACGTGTTGACAATTGGACCAACTAAAAAGTATACCCATTCAACAAACGAAAAAAAAATTCAAATCGGTCCAGTGGTCTTCGAGTAAACGGGGAACATACATAAAAAAAAAACCCGACGAATTGAGAACCTCCTCCTTTTTTTGAAGTCGGTTAAAAAGAACTATACTAGGTGAAATCTGGGTCGTGGTACAGGTGAACTTTCACCATGGGACCAGCTCTGAACTCAGGAAAAAGAATGCAGCTGCTTCATACATTTTGGTCGCGTACGCATTGAACTAAGCAGAGGGCCCTGCAAAGATGCACTACGCTAACTAACGTTTCTATTCGATTCGTTTTTAAACCAATCGCGTCACTGGAATGACGTGATACGAAAAGTCACGTGGTCTACCAGTGACGCGATTGGTTTAAAAACGAATCGAATAGAAACGTTAGCTAGCGTAGTGCATCTTGTCTGAGCCCTCAGTAGAACTAAGGTTACCGACATAGCCCGAAGAATAGCCAAACTTAAGTGGCAGTGGGCGGGGCACATTGCTCGCTGGACTGATGGCCGATGGGGTCAGAAGGTTCTTGAGTGGCGTCCGCGAACCGGGAGACGAGCTGTAGGTAGGCCTCCAACAAGATGGAGTGACGACCTAGTAAAGATCGCGGGAACGCGGTGGATGCGAAAAGCACAAGACCGGTCTGAGTGGAGAGCCTTGGGGGAGGCCTATGTCCAGCAGTGGACGTCTTTCGGCTTACATGATGATGATGATGATGGTGACGTATTGAAAAGTTGCTCATATTCTTGGGTAGAACACAGAGGTGATCACCTGTACCACGACACAGATTTCACCTAGTATATTTTTCAAGGTATTATTTTACAGCTTTGTAGTACGAAGAGTAACTGAGTAAAACCGCGGACAGACGGACATGGCGAAACTATAAAGGTTCCTAGTTGACTACGAAACCCTATAACCCTGTTGACGGAACATCCTTGTAATCATTAATGTCACTAAGTGCCAAAGCGTGAAAGGGAAAGGTTAATAGGTCAAACCCGCTCCGTCCTTTCCTTTGCTGCGAATCGAATTGAGTTGCGCGGTTAATAGGTTCACAATCTATTTAAACGGGAACTGAATGGTTAAAGGTTAAAGTTTTGACGACACAGCCTATGAAAGCCGCGGTCCCGGGTTCGATTCCCGGTATAGGCGGATATTTGTGTGATGAGCGCGTGTCTTTGTTTCTGAGTTTGGGATGTTTTCTATATATTTAAGTATGTATTTCTCTATTTACTTACGTATGCTTATCGTTGCCTAGTACCAAGTACTTTCAGTATAGTTAAGTTGGTTAAGTTATAGACTATAATGGTGGTAGGACCTTGTGCAGGGTCCGCCCGGATCGCTACCACAATCTTATCCATTAACCCACCGCCAAGCAGTAGTGTTCGCATTCCTGTTTTCCGGTGTGGGGATAAGGCAACCGGTGAAATTACTAGCATAGAGGCATTCCATCTTGGTCCTCAGGGTTGACAACGCATTTGAAGTCTTAGGATTGCAGTTTTGAGATTGTAGTCTTGAGATTCCAAATGTCTATGGGTCTCAGATCCCACTTACCATCAGGTGGCCTGAGTACTCGCGTGCCTTCTCTTTGCCATAAAAAAAAGTCGACTACAAAAAGATGTATCAAGTTTTTCACCTAATTGTAATGTAATAAGGTCCAATATGGGTAGGCACATATATTTGTAGCCTAGAGCATAGTTTAGGACTAGGTCAATTTGTGTAAGGTTATTCCCCCGATATTTATTTAAAATTAAATAATTTATTGACCTATTTTTATATATTTATCTTGTTTAAAATAGGCGTGCGTATTTTTGTTTATTTATCTTAATGTTTTAATTGAAAATCTTCATGTTGCTTGCTTGGGATTCGATATCTGCTTACTCGAAGATGTTTTTGTAAGACACTTTAGAACAATATCGCAAACTGCAATGACCAACATAAAGTTACAAAGTAATACTAAGGTAGGTACAGTGATGACCTTCTGCTGGAGTTTCTTGCGGCGCTTCTTCTCCGCAATGATGGTCTTGTCCGAAGCGTTAGTAGATTCACTCCATGTTACCGACGTGTAAAAGAGCCCGTATGTGGCCAATTTACTGAATAAATATTTTGATTTTGATTTTGATTTTGACAGTCAAGGACTTAAATTTTTATGCCACCATGGAACCCTGTCGCATAAAGTGAATCATTCATTTAAGCGTAATTTCTGTCATGTGGTTTGACGCTGTCATTAAGACAGGGTTCCATAGTGGCATAACAATTAAAGTCCTTGACTGTACAAAAAAACTACTCAACCTGCCTGAAACGGTAGTATGCATAATGGATTTACTTTCCTTTACTTAACAAGTGCTCTAAAAGTTTTAAGTGCTCAATCCATTCACGAATCTTTTCTTATTTCTTTCCACATATCAAAGTTTCTTTTTATTGTTTTTATGTTCTCATTAGATGACCGAGCAAAAAAATCTTTCTAAATTAAAATAAAAAAAAGATAAAAGAAATTTATTCAGTAAGTAGGCCGCACGGGCACTTTTACACGTCAAGAATCTACCAGCGCTTCCCAAGAGAAGACCACTGCTGAGAAGAAACGCCGCAAGAAACTCAACATCGTTGTCTAGTACCCATAGTACAAGCCTAGAGCTTAGTTTGCGACTAGGTCAATTAGTGTGACATTGTCCCCTGATATTTCATCATCATCATCATCATCATCATGTCAGCCGAAAGACGTCCACTGCTGGACATAGGTCTCCCCCAAGGCTCTCGAAACGCCGCAAGAAACTCAGCAGTCAGTCATTTTTTAAACATATTTCTTATTACAATGGTACTACTTAGTCTAGCATTATATAAAGCTATAAATATTAAATTAAATATAGTATCAAATAACATGCGTAGTTCAGCAGGAAAACATGCCAATTAACAATCTTACGGGAGAGATAGAGAGAAAAAAAAACTCATACTTATGTGTATATAAGATGGTGCGAGACGACCACATAAAAGTTTCGATATGCTTTCCTACATCAACGGTGTCCCCTAGACAAGATAAAGATTTTGCATTAAACAGTAAAAACGATTTAAAAAACAAAGTAACCACAGATGCGTAAAGAACTCTACGTTTTTAAAATTAGCTAACCCCGCGGGCTATGGTTGCGTTTATCGCGTGACAAAAAGTGGATAAAGCATCCGTCACTCTTTTACTTATAAACGTGTCAGAAAGTGACGGATGTTTTATCCACATTTTGTCACGCTATAAACGCAACCATACTAGTCCCGCTGGTTGCATAAAGCACGTGAGTAGTTACAAGTAGTTACAAAATGGCCGCAACAAGCTTTGAAACTTTCAACGAGTTGCTTAAGGCAATTAAAACCTTCAAACTATACGGGAAACCTATGAAAATGGCAACTCAAACTAAGTTTTTCAACAATAACAAATCGAGGTGGAAGTTTTGATTACATAAAATAAACTATTGTAGTTATTGTCCAAGTGTAATGTCGTTTCAGGGTGATACGTGAACAACATTTGATGGTCAAAGCGATTCAGAATAACGTTAGCACGACGACGCGCTGGCCTAGTTGGTAGTGACCCTGCCTACGAAGCTAGCGGTCCTGGATTCAAATCCCGCTGAGTCATGGATGGTTCCTATGTATTTAAGTATATATTTCTCTATATAAGTATTTACATCGTTGTCTAGTACCCATAGTACAAGCCTAGAGCTTAGTTTGCGACTAGGTCAATTGGTGTGACATTGTCCCCTGATATTTCATCATCATCATCATCATCATCATCATCATGTCAGCCGAAAGACGTCCACTGCTGGACATAGGCCTCCCCCAAGGCTCTCCACTCAGACCGGTCTTGTGCTTTTCGCATCCACCGCGTTCCCGCGATCTTTACAAGGTCGTCACTCCATCTTGTTGGAGGCCTACCTACAGCTAAGGAAGCTCAAAGTCACTCAGAGGGTTATGGAGGGGCTATGCTCGGGGTTTCTCTGCGTGATAGAATCAGAAATGATGATATCCGCAGTGGAACTAAGGTTACCGACATAGCCCGAAGAATAGCCAAACTTAAGTGGCAGCGGGCGGGGCACATTGCTCGCAGGACTGATGGCCGATGGGGTCAGAAGGTTCTTGAGTGGCGTCCGCGGACCGGGAGACAAGCTGTAGGTAGGCCCTGATATTTATTTATTTATAATTACTGCACTATCTTTACAAAATTACTATCTACACTAGTATAATACTAGAGAAAGCACACGTCGTCGTATACCTTCGTCCGTTGAATTATTTTCCCGGTATCTTATGTAGGAAGAGAGGTCAATAGAGAGATCTCTCTCCAGGCGGGTGTTATGCCTGGGGACCGAAGTCCTTTGGGATGGAGTTGGAAGTTGTATATGTCAACAATGTCAACTGACTGTGCAGACTTCGTTAGCGCGATGTATGCTAGTAATTTCACTACTGATAAGATGGTGGTAGCTATCCGGACGGACCCTGCACAAGGTCCTACCACCGATTCTGCTTACGGCGGGCGGCGTCGTTGATCGGGTCGCCACCTTCCCGAACACATAGTTGAGAGAGGCGATGGCTGAGATACGCGTCATACTCGTGAACGGGTGCTGTCTGTGGGGTCCGGTCTGTTCACGCTTGCAAGGACCTGTTTTCCAGTTGGTTATTTTAATTATCGTTCCTGATGTAGAGACCTCGTCATGTTTATTTATTTATTCAGAAAACCAACCAGCCTTAAATTTATAGTTACATCTAAATAGCATGCACATGTGTATGGCGAATTATAGGTTTTCACATTCGATAATCAATCCGTGAGATTACAGCATTATTTCGGTGTAGTAAATACACTACATATGTATACATACTTATAGCTAAAAAACGTGTGAAGATGTGTGTGCTTGTGTGTGTATGTGTGTGTGTGTGTGTGTGTGTGTTTGTATTTAAATTTTTATCAATCCTCATTTACAAGAACTTGCTTCACCTTACGTTTGAAAATGTTGTTATCCTAGTCACTATTTTTAATTTAAGTAATTTACTTTACATTTGTAATGATTGATTTGTGTTAGTTTTAAAATAATTATTTATTACTGTATTACCTTGTAATGTTACTTTTAAGTATTATTGTATTTTACGATTGGAAAAAATTACCTTCTGTTGGAGTTTCTTGCGGCGCTTCTTCTCCGCAATGATGGTCTTGTCCGAAGCGCTAGTAGATTCACTCCATGTTACCGACGTGTAAAAGAGCCCTCATGTGGCCAATTTACTGAATAAATATTTTGAATTATGGCCACTGTCCCCCTAATTAACTTAACGTTCAGTAAAAACTACCATGCATCCCGATTCCAACTAGTGATGGGCGATTTCTGAAACATTGCAAAACCTTCCTTAGCTGCGAAAATTACAGCGTCTGAAAGTTACATAATTAGATGGAAATGATTCTGACACAAGTAAATTTCATTTAAATTTAATGAAAAGTTTCCGTTGCTTACATTACATGTCAAAACTATAGACATTTTCAGAAATTAAACGATTTCACTTTGGTAACTTTCAGAATATTGCATGAAATTTTAGGTAAAAGTTTCACTTTCGAAACTTTCACAATATTGCAGAAAATTAAGTGAAAGTTTCACTTTTGAAACTTACAAACCGCCCATCACTAATTCCAACTAGAAACATAATCCAAATGGAGTCATTCGCACTGAAAGTCGAAAGACTGTTTTTCAAACGACATTATTATCGGCTTCTGCCGTTAATGAGGTTCAAACATCACTAATTAGTTTGTAAACAGCTAATTAAACAGTTCGTTAAAATAGGAACGTTAATTTTAAACCGGAAAGCGCTAATTTCACTGCTAAAAGCTTTCAGGTGTAAAAATTACTGTTACATTTTTTAACTTCCGACCAGAAAATAGGGTTGTTTATAGTAGGGCTTCTTTGTAATTTAATTTAAGTATAGATAAATGCCAAATAAAACAAAATGGAAAAAGGTGGACATTCTCTACCAGTGAATCTTTTTTTGGACCATCCTTGATAAAAGCCATGGCGTTATTTCTGCCAACATTATTATTATTATAATTATATTAAACCCAGAAAGACAAGGGACTCCCATTAGCTTAGAACGCGTAAAAATACATTATTTTAATCATAACAAGCGCACGAAAATGCCTCCTTTTTACACTTTTTACGTGTTTTTTTTACGATTATATCCCTGTTACGGCACTTTGTAATGTTGTGGTATGTTTTCAAAATGGACCTATCGTATAAATCCTTTTTTAAATTATTATCCATTAATATTCCAGCTTTCTGACGGCCAAGTGCGAGTCTGACTCGTGCACAAAGGGTTGCATATACCATTTTTAATTTCATTTCATTTTTATTATTTACTAGTTCAGGATAATGAAACATAGCCTAAGTTCATCAGGGATAATGTAGACTTCTAATCATCATCATCATCATCATGTTAGCCGAAAGACGTCCACTGCTGGACATAGGCCTCCCCCAAGGCTCTCCACTCAGACTTCTAATGGTGAAAGAATTTTTATAATCGGTCCAGTAGTGTCGAAGCCTATTCAATGCAAACAAACAATCAAATCTGTCCTCTTTATAACATTTGTATAGATAAACGGCAGTAGTCTACCTATTACGGTTCATGAGATACAGCCCGCTGACAGACAGACAGCCGAGGTTTAGTAAAAGGGTCCCGCTTAGAGCTTTTTAGGTACGGACGGAACCCTAAAAAGTCCATTATGTACTAGCAGCCCAATGGAACCCTAACCCACCATAGAACGGTGTCACAGTGACATTATAAAACCATTTGTTTGACACTTGTTACGACTTGAATCATAACGTCACTGTGACACAGTTCTATGATGGGTCAGGGTTCCGTTGGGCTGATAGTAAAATCGGCAAAGTAAAGCAAAGTAACTTAAATATCGACCAATATATGTTTTACCCAAAGTAAAGCAAAGTAGCTTAAATATCGACCAACATATGTTTTTCCCAAAGTAAAGCAAAGTAACTTAAATATCGACCAACATATGTTTTACCCAAAGTAAAGCAAAGTAGCTTAAATATCGACCAACATATGTTTTACCCAAAGTAAAGCAAAGTAACTTAAATATCGACCAATATATGTTTTACCCAAAGTAAAGCAAAGTAGCTTAAATATCGACCAATATATGTTTAACCCAAAGTAAAGCAAAGTAGCTTAAATATCGACCAATATATGTTTTACCCAAAGTAAAGCAAAGTAACTTAAATATCGACCAATATATGTTTTACCCAAAGTAAAGCAAAGTAGCTTAAATATCGACCAATATATGTTTTACCCAAAGTAAAGCAAAGTAACTTAAATATCGAACAACATATGTTTTACCCAAAGTAAAGCAAAGTAACTTAAATATCGACCAACATATGTTTTACCCAAAGTAAAGCAAAGTAACTTAAATATCGACCAATATATGTTTTACCCAAAGTAAAGCAAAATAACTTAAATATCGACCAATAAATGTTTTACCCAAAGTAAAGCAAAGTAGCTTAAATATCGACCAATATATGTTTTACCCAAAGTAAAGCAAAGTAGCTTAAATATCGACCAATATATGTTTTACCCAAAGTAAAGCAAAGTAGCTTAAATATCGACCAATATATGTTTTACCCAAAGTAAAGCAAAGTAGCTTAAATATCGACCAATATAATGTTTTACCCAAAGTAAAGCAAAGTAGCTTAAATATCGACCAATATATGTTTTACCCAAAGTAAAGCAAAGTAACTTAAATATCGACTAACATATGTTTTACCCAAATTCACTAAAGTGCATGGAAAACGAGCAGGGGAATACTTACTACCAAGTCTCCGTAACGAGTTACCCGGCGACAATGATATAATATAAAAAGAGGTAGATATGTTACCTATACGGTATTCCGCGTGTAAAAATGGCCCGGCTTACGCACACATTAATCAGTAAATATTGCAATTACACACTAATTCATAAATGACAAGTGAAAACAGGATGGTATGCTAATTTCCGGGAGCGAAACAGAGACGAGTGTATGTTGCTCTGCAGACTAGTTCACGGTTCCGTTGACGGCGCAAGACTAAGTAAAGGTGTACCAATTGGCTTGGTTTTAGGGTGCCACTATCGAAGTGCGTATAACATATCTACCTCTTTTTACTATATTATATCATTGCCCGGCGATATAGTTTTCAAGTTGCATAAAAACCATTTTCACTTCTCATGCTCTAAAAGTCCGTCTTTATGTCGTGCGTAGGCGACATAAAGTTGCTTTTTATGCTCTAGTGCATAAAGTAAAATCTTCGTCGAAGACCAAGGCAATCGGTCCAACAGCCACACGAACAACTATAACTTCATAGGATAACCTCTTTATTTTATTTCGTTTTGTTAGTATTCTAAGACCAAGACAGGGATACCAACAGCCAAAGTACACAATAAAACTTGATGAAATAAACTTATAATTTTTATTTTGTCGCATTTATTATTATTATTATATTTAAGTAAATCAATATATTTAAATCATGACAATAAGTTATCATAGATATAAAAAAAAAAAAAAAATTATAACTGAGCGTTATGCAACGACCTAAGTCAAATGTCACCTACCCAATGAAAAAAAAGAAAATAAAAGTTAATTGGCGGGAACCATACTTATTTTGTCACTGTCAATATTTGTGTTACAATAATTTACATGTTCCTGTTTCATTTCCTCGCAATCGAAGTGAAAATTAGAGTGTAAAACTCGTCCATAAAACCCATTTAACACTCGACTTTATATCCATCTTCGCTCGCAAGCTCGCTTGGATGGATAAACGTCTCGCGTAAAATGGTGCGTTTTATGCACTTGTTGTACAATCTACTATGTAAACGTATCCTAAAAGCCGCTTAACTCGGCTGACTTTTCACATTTAGTCATTCACAACATGCACTAGAAAAATTAACAATATAGTATGTCTATGTGGTACGTCGGCGTAATATTAATACCTAGACAAGTAGACATATAAGAATATACCGTGTGACTCCAGCGGCAGATAAACTATGTCCTATAAATAAATAAAGAAAAAAAGAGACCCTTGACTCACCATAGAACTGTGTCAAAGTGACGTTATAAATCAAATCGTAAGAAGATCAAACAAGGACTTGACAGAAGCGCGTGGAGCTAACCCCAGGTGCTTCTGTTTAGTCAATTTGAGATAATTCTCTTTTACCGAACAATTGTCTTCGCGTGTGATATCCATGGACTTATTTCTCTAAGAAGTCCATGGGAGTGTCTATAAATAACTCGACATTGGCGAAATACACCTTAACAGGAGTGAAAGCCATTAATTAAGAATTAAAAAAAAAGATGAAACAAATTGTTCCATAGTGTCACTGTGACACCGTTTAGTAGGAGATCCGAATAGGAGACGATTTGCACAGGGCTGTTTATTCGATAAAAAGTATTTTATACCAAATTTAATATGCTAAGGAATATATGGCGCATAGGTAGGCTGAAAAATTTCAGTCCAGTACATAATTAATTAGAAATTTATTAAAAAATTGCTGTAGCTTGTTTGATAGACAAATTATATACCAATCGAAAGTATGAAGCCTATAGAATATGCAAACGGTAGGTTGACTATTTTTTTCCCGTCAAACTATTGGGTAGGCAGGTATAAACAGATAAGTCGGTTCTAATAATTTGCACCAAACCTAACGTTCGCATATTCTATAGACTTCATACTTTCGATTAGTATGTAATTTGTGTATTAAACAAGCATTTGCAAGTATTTTTTTAAAGTTCTTTTTTAATAAAAAAATTAATGATATAAGTACTGGACTGAAATTGTTCAGCCTACCTATTCGCCACATATTATTTAGCGTATTAAATTCGATATAAAATACTTTTCATCGAATAGGTAAACAGCCCGATGCAAATCGTCTCCTATTCGGATATTAGTTCTATGAGGGTTACATTTTGCCGATTATACATAAAAGCTCCTTATCAAAACCTCAAGACTAAAATTATAAGACTTCTTCTTATTATGTTGACGGCGTATAAGATTAGGCTGACCAATATTCTTAATCACAATACAGCACCTAAGACGGTAGATGATTAAGATGAAAAAGCCTTAATGCTAGTAATTTCAACGATAATCTTATCTCTACACCGAAACAAAACAATGCGAACACTGCCGTTTGTATTATAAACCATAAATGACATAGATACAAACGTATCCCGTAAAATGGAACGTAATAAGTCAACTCGTGCGTTATTCCGTTCGTCCGCCTGTCCGTCAAAGTGATTTCCTCTGAATCGGTCTGACGTAATAACTTGACATTTGAAATTCCACCCACATATATTGTATTTCAACATTAACATAACACAATGGGCTCTATTCGTTATCTATCTAGCGAGCACGGTAATTGACAACAATTCATATGTGCTAAGGTAGTAAATTAAAATACCGTTTGTAGATTTTACACTGCTGATTACAGTAAAAATATATTTGGAATTTTTTATGCAGTAGTTTTTTTATATTTAGGAAAGACAGTAAAAAAAGTTGTATTGTGAATGTTAGGAATACACTCATAGATCCCTTAGTCCATTTATTACCATAGGAATTGAAAAAAATATACAACTGTCATGTCAATTTTTTATCTGCCTGACAGATTACTTGATTCTAACGACACACTTTTGATTCTCATAATACTAATTGTTTTGATATACGCTATTTAAAACGAAAGTGACTAATGAATTTATAAAAGCGGATAGCCGCAATCTGCCCAAAGTCGAAGAATTTATGTTATTACTCTGTGGTTGTTATTATTGACAAGTGACAAGACATGACAGTCAGTTCTGTTTTTGTTTAAAGTTACTTTTTTTTGTTTTATATCATGCTAAGATCACGACATCAGTATTCCTAACTTTGTATATACGGTCTTTTTAATGACTATTTCTTTAATAAATTATTAACGACGAATTTAAGTTAAATAAAGAAAAACCGAGAAACACAGGTAGTCTAATTTTTAACCAGCTATTATAAACGCGGAAAAACAAAAATGCTTTTTTTTAAAAATGTTGTCAATTGTTACTCAAGGTAACGACGACGCGTTGGCGTAGTTGATAGTTGCCCTGCCTACGAAGCTAACAGTCCGGGGCTAGACGAGTTGCCATCGAATACAAACGCTAGCGTTAGGTGATCACCTGTCGCTTTGAAAAATGTATGGAATTGACGTAAGATAGTCACGTGATATATCACTCGTTACAACTGACACGCTGTAAAGTGATCACTATCACTCGCGCTAAACAAATATTCATTTTGACAACTAGGTACGGTCGTTACGCGGTACTATCTTGACAGGTCGAATTCAACACGAGCGCTATCACAATATAAACGTCAGTATCCAAGGGCGGTAACTATGCGAAGAAACTGTCAACTGAGTCAGTGTCATCACAGGTGATCACCTAACGCTAGCGTTCGTATTCGATGGCAACTTGTCTAGCCCCACTGGGTTCAAATCCCGGTAAGGGCGGATCCAGGACCTTTTACTAAAGCAGGACTGAGCACTGTTAACCAAAACTCGGTCCGAGTAGGATGTGAAGCACAGATGCGGTTTATCTCTTTCTAATAGGGTGACCATGACATCGTAGCAAAAAGTTATATTTATTTGTACGAGTATGAAGCAATTTTCACACCATGTAATGAACGCTCGATTATGTAGCTGTACTACACTTGGGGGCAAAGAAATCGAGCCACAATTCACGATCGTACAATAAGTATACTTGATAGGAATTATCTAATGCCTACTACCTTTATATTGACAGACAAGACATGGACTTGTTATTAATCTCGCAAGGTCACCCTATTTGTAAAAATCCAAAATCTCTTTTTATCGGCTTACCTGTGAAACGATATCCCACAACCAGTATAGGATTCGCTTTTACAAAATTGTATGCAACACTTTTTCACCATTTTGTAATCTTGCAAAACTGAGAATCGTTAATTCAAAACTTGATGAAAACCGCGCCGCCATGGTATGATTGATACACTCAATGGGTTGACAGCCTAATAAAAAATAATACTTCCAAGTAGGTTTAAATCGTCATATTTTAAAGTTTATGGGGTAATAAATACAAAGTACTATAAGAATTTAAATTATACGAATAATGTAAACTTTAAGTTACGATTCAAATTTAATAAATTGTCTAAAACAAAATTTTTAATTTTCTACTTAATGCCGAAATTTTAGCACATGGCAAGTGTTAGAAAGGGACAAACGGCCTCCATTATAATTATCTATGCCGCTCGGACCAGCTTTGCTCCTGTAAATCTAACAGCCCAAACTATGTCTTAAGTTTATGACATAAGGTTTGTTTTAGAAAATCAATTTTTGGTTAGTCCTCAGTCCTGCTTTAGTAAAAGGTCCTTGGGGCGGATATTTGTGTGATGAGCGCGAATATTTACTCCCGAGTCATGGATGTTTTCTATGTATTTAAGTATATATTTCTCTACATATTTAGGTATTTATATCGTTGTCTACTACCCATAGTACAAGCCTAGAGCTTAGTTTGGGACTAGGTCAATTGGTGTGACATTGTCCCCTGATATTTGTTTATTTCATATTTGGTAAGGGTACAGGAAAGGACATGGATACTTTTGATTCCGGAAAATGTAATAGATAACCAACTTGTTCGCGGACGGAGTCGCGGGCAACAGCTAGTACACCTATACAAGGCTGTAAGCTAATAGACAGTATCTCCGACAAAACTCCTGTAGCAATATCCACCTCATTGCAAACCGAATAGAATTCAAACTGCTTTGATTATTGAATACTGCAGCTGCCTAAGGAGGGCAGTATACAGGGCGTCCCAAGACTATGGGACATGAAGGGAAGGTACCTTAAATATCGTAGACAGGATATTTCACTGAAAGAAGACTTTATGTTATTTTTAAAAGTTAGTAATACTGCATTCAAAGATATTCTAAAAATGATTTGCTTCGTCTGGAAATTGAACCGACTTTATTGTGAAAAAAAAACACCCGTATTTTTATGATGCCAATCGAAAGAATGCACCAAAAATAATAATTCTTCTTAAGTAACATAGTATCTTAAAATAAAGGAAGAAATTAAAAACATACATGAAACTGCCTCTAAGTCAGTTCAGTATTTTTTGTAAACTAATTATTTTTTTGTAAATGAATGCATACTAAGTTTTATTATTTTATCTGCACGTGCACCTATAATAAAGAAAACTGTGCCAGTAAGACGTTTATTAAGTAGGTACTTATTTGCCAATAATCAATGCTACCTATGGAATGATAATATGGCTATTTTCCGGATTTCATAGTCGGTAATAAATAATTTTCTGGAAATTTGAATCAAATATTTTACGTTATTCCTTTCTTTTAAGATACTATGTTACTTAAGAAGAATTATTATTTTTGGTTCATTCTTTCGATTGACATTATAAAAATACGGGTGATTTTTTTTCACATTTAAGTAATTTTTAGAATATCTTCGAATGCAGAATTACTAACAATAACATAAAGTCTTCTTTCAGCAAAATATCCTATCTACGATATTTAAGGTACTTTCCCTTCATTAACCATAGTCTTGGGACGCCCTGTATATAAGTTTATCCGTTATCAAGAGGGCTGATATGATGTAACGCCTCCGCAGTAACTCAATACGTCTTAAATGTAATAACCCTTCAATGGATCCAATAAATATACTCTTTGTGACGGTAAAGCGTGAAAAACAGTAAGCTTAGCAAAATATTTACACGATTTGATGGTATAGTCACAACTCGGGTTTTTTGAGCCACTTGCCACTGTTCGTATTTTGGTCGTGTAGTGCAAATCGGATTTAGGCAATGATATTTTATATTAAGATACGTCATCTGCGCGCAAAAGCGTTCCTCGAAAAGGAAGGTAATTGCCTTACTATCGTTCAGTCGCGCCGTGGCCGCTGAGGCGCTGACAAGCATGCGTCAAAAACAGTAAAGTTTTATTACCGAAATCCAACAAATATAAGCCATAAATCCATGTTTTTCGAGGCTGCCGAAATTATACTGTAACTATAAAAGGAAGAAAGGATGTCTCATTTCGTTCGTAAGTACCGTAAATATTTTTTATATTTTGTTTTACATCGCCATACCTTGTTTAATTTGCACCGATGGCGTCACTGTCACCTGTGAAACATGAGATACACAATTAGATATCGCATGAGTTCGATAAAGACGGGTAGCTATATGGCAGCCATGAGCGGGCACGCCTCTTTCTAACAATAGCATTCGCTACGAATTGCCGTCTTTGTCTGTAGAAATATGGCAACGTAGCAACTGTCAGTAATTAGCGACGGTTTTCGAATGCGTTTAGTATGAGCATAACGTATCTAAATATAAAATATCATTGGATTTAGGCGGTTAAAATTAGCTTGCCTCTGAAGTATAAGTACTCATTGGCTCTCTGTCGAGTTTCCCCCGAGGATAACACCGTATTATTATGGAGTGCACATAAGCGTAGTTTACCTGTAAGAGGGTTTCCACAACTTACTCAACTCGCGTAGAGCGTAGATGGAAGTGACCAGTCGGGTGCACACGTGCTGGACGTGTGGTTTCCACGACAATGTGCTGTCGAGAGTGTCGAGCCTAGAAACTAAACCGGTTTAGTTGTCGATATGTCGTTAATTTCTGGGTAGTTAACAGCACGACCGATGAAAAGTACGTTTTTAGTTTTTTCCATATTTAGTTTTAGTCCGATAATACATATATCCAATTTGACTCCTTGGGAGCACTCAGGTCCGTGGTGATACTACTCGTCAGTGACCCTCTACTAGCAACCCTGACTGCACAGGGAGGACCAGAGGGCGATTGGGTCGTCATATATCGTACTTAAACCGGACATGGACTTGGGGTACTTTTTATACCGGAAATTTTGTCATTTGCCTAGGATATTTCAATAAGCGGACCGAGTCGCGGGCAACAGCGAGTATACTGTAAATGTAAAATGTTATTTAGAGGTTAATTAATTCTTCACGCTAAAACGGCTGGACGGATTTAGACAAAATTTGGTAAATAGATAGCTTATACCCAGAATTAACATTAGACTAATTTCGTATTCGAAAAACTCACTGTTCCCTTCTAACTGTCAACGCAGATGAAGTCGCGGGCAGAAGTTAGCACTGTTTTATAATCTGTGTATTGTGATTCGTAAGCTCTTGTCGCTTCGGTAATCCATTTAATACAAGGATACGACGTTACGACGTTAAATCAACTGTTTATTAAAGGCTTTACCAGAGTTTCTATTATAAGACGGCGTTTAAAGGGGAATCTCAGTGTAATTGGGCCATTATTGAAACAAAATGTGTTCTAAAATAGGGAAAAACGATCAATGTTATAAATAAGTGGTAGTAGCACCTTCATCATCATCATCTTTAACCTACCGCTAAACAACAGTTTGCATGGTTCCGGTGTGTGGATAAGACAACCTATAAGATGAATAGAATAGAAGCATTAAAATTGAGTTTTGGATTTTTTCCACACATATTATTTAAGTATGTACAATACAGTCACCAGCAATAACATATTATCCAACATTGGGCGCAAAAATATCGACACATCTTTATTACTACCAATGTGGGATAATATATTATTGCTGGTGACTGTACTTCTCTAAATAAGTATGTTTACTACATATAAAAATTAAATCACGCCTGTTTCCCAGAGGGGTAGGCAGAGACCACTTCTTTCCATCTGCTACGAGCCTGACAAATCTTTTTCGCTTCTTCCACATTCATACATCGAGTCATGCATGCACGTCGGTTTCGGGTACTGAAGATCCGGCCCTTTTCCAGTATTTCTCCGATTTGATTCGAAAAAGTACGCCTAGGGCGGCCCCTTCCGACCCTCCAACTCACTTTTGCTCTGTATATCTCTTTCGTCAATCTTCTTTCATCCATCCTTTCCACATAACATGAATGAATAAGTTTGTCTAGAAACCATAGCTAGTCCCCTGATGTTTATTTATTTATTTTGGGAGGAGTTTGCAAGTCACAGACCGGAATGGCGTCGGAACATTCACACAAAGGTGAACGCATTCAAACAAAAGCGTCTTGAAGACCTTGATGCAAAGCCCCACGTACGCAAGACTCAACCTAAGCGCTCCTATAACTACGCCTATAACTCGACTGGCCAACTCTTCTGCACACCTTGTAACCGCGCTTTTAAAGCGAAATTCTGTTTTCCCAGCCACCTTAGACCACATCACCCATTAGACCTGTAGCAGGACTCGCCGTTACCGGACACGGTATGGAGTACATGATGATCATGATGATGATGATGATGATGATGATGATGATGATGATGATGATGATGATGATGATGATGATGATGATGATGATGATGATGATGATGATGATGATGATGACGGCGACGACGACGACGACGACGACGACGATGACGATGACGATGACGATGACGATGACGATGACGATGACGATGATGATGATGATGATGATGATGATGATGATGGTTATTATTATTTATTTTCTATTTCCAACTTAATCCTCAGGGTTGGCAACGCATTTGTAATCTTAGGATTGCAATCTTGAGTGCTTATAATGATCTGTCGAGTCTACTAAGGATGCTCTATGTGCTCGTTTGCCAACTTTATGCCTCTAATAAATCTATTGTTCTTCCACAGAACTGACCAAATCCACGTCCAGCCGCATCGTGTCGATCCTGGGGCTGTTCGAGCTGACTGTGGGCTCGGCCCCGCGCGCTGAGGGTGCCTCAGAGCTGGCGGCGGCGGAGCTGGCGGTGCAGCATGTGAACCAACGCGGCCTGCTGCCAGGATACCGGCTGCAGTTGCTCACCAACAACACCCAAGTAAGTCTTCATCATATCAACCAGAATAAGAGATGGGTCTTAAAGGATTCTTATTGACACCCAAGTTATATCCTTTATCAAGGCTTGGTGATTGACGTCTTCCCAAGGTCACAACTAATGGTCTTGAGTTATCATAAACCAGATTCCAGTGAACATCATCTACGTTAGTTTGGAGGAGCTGCAAAACTGCGACTTCTGTTGAGGTTAGGCAAATTCCACATGAAATCAAATCAAAATATTTATTCAGTAAATTGGCCACATACGGGCTCTTTTACACGTCGGTAATATAAGGTGAATCTACTAGCGCTTCGGACAAGACCATCATTGCGGAGAAGAAGCGCCGCAAGAAACTCCTGCAGAAGGTCACTTTTTCAAACATAAAATACAATAATACTTAAAAATAAGTTACATTACAAGGTAATAAAGCAACAAATAGTTTGTAGTTTGTTTGTAGTTTGTTTGTAGTTTTGCACTGATGCAGAGTTGCTCCTTATTCTAGACTGTTCATCCTGGTCTCCATCTTTAACGCAGAAGAAATGTATAACATGGATATTAACATATAGACGACAATATCAAATCATGCGATAACATGTCAAAGTCAAAGTCAGGTGTTACTCATTAGAATAGAGGCCCTGGGAAAAGCGAAAAGCGAAAAGGACAGAGCTATATAACAGCTATAGCTCTGTCATTAACGCTCGCCGTAAAATTAACTGCATAGCTATGTCACAGGCTATGTTATAATAAACCCTCTGGCCGGTTTTGAATTGTATCGTATCAGAGTGATTCTTTTGGTATTATTGAAGTATCATGCTCATTTTCCCCAGTGCGACCCCGGCGTGGGAGTAGACCGGTTCTTCCACGCGCTGTACACGGAGCGAGAGTCTCGCATGGTGATGCTGCTGGGCACCGCCTGCTCCGAGGTCACGGAGAGCATCGCCAAGATTGTGCCGTATTGGAACATCGTGCAGGTAAGCTGGTAGAACTGAGGAAGGCTTCGCTACGACTTTGCTCGTCGGCAATGAATGGCGAGCGAGGCGGCCACGAGGCGATGCGGCGGCAAGAGCAATACATCTGCTTTCGCCGATTGCCTTCTTGGCCAGGTGCATGGGTATTCCTGTGTGTGTATGAATGCATGTGTGTGTTCCTGTAATGTTTAAAAGTAAGTTAAATATACGCATGCTGAGTAAGCCTCTGAGTATGTTGTACAGACGAAAGCATTGATATCTAAACAGCCATCGCATTATATAATGTATAGTATACATAGACCTTATTGTTGGTGGCATAGGGACGTGTAAATATTTATGGCGTCTTGGGAACATGTATACAGGGTGTCCCAGAAACCGACGTCAACCCACCTAGGACTGATAGAGCAGCTAAAAAGCTATCGATTTAACCCCTATGTATGTTCAGCGATTTTTACTAGTTTCGGAGATATTGATCATTTTAATCTGAATTTTTGTAATTTTCCCTTATGTCCATGTCACGAAAAATCATTAATTTTATGTTTTATTTCATTTTTATTTATTTATTTATATAAACACATTCATAAGTTTTTCAGTGGTATCTTAGATAATTGGAATCATTATGAATCAGCGAAGTTTTTAAACCTATTTGCCCGCTTTTTTTCTGTAATTTTTTTAAATAGCCAATCACATAAAGTTATTTTTTCCATACAAAGTGAAAAACAAACACTGGGACACCTAGTATAGAGAAACAAACTTTATGTGATAATGATTACTTAAAAAAATTAGTGAAAAAAACCGGGCAAACAGGTTTAAAAATTTTGCTGATTCGTCATGATTCTAGTTACGAGGGCTGCTACTTATGTAACCGGAATAGAAAAAAATAACAAACGTATATGACTAAATATGGTTTTATTGTTTTTCAAAATATTCTCCCTTATGATCGATGCACTTTTGCATACGTTGAAACCAATTTTTAAAACATTTTTTCCACTCTGACTGAGGTATCTGCAAAACGTGCAGTTTGAACGCGTCGACTGCATCTTCACGGGTCGAAAATCGTTGACCACGTAATTTATTCTTTACATTTGGGAATAAATAGAAATCATTGGGTGCCAAATCAGGGCTGTACGGCGGATGACCCGTTAATTATATATTTTGACCTTCCAAAAATCGAGTCGTTTTGCGTGATGTATGACAGCTGGCATTGTCATGGTGAAGAACGATTCTGCGTCGCTGGTTGTTTTTACGTATTTCTTCAAATACCTCCGGCAAACAAATGGTCGTGTACCATTCCGAATTAACCGTTTTACGATTCTCTAGTGGCACTGTAGCCACATGGTCATATACCGAAAAAGCAGGCGACCATTTGCTTCAAGGTGCTTTTTGCACGAGTTACTTTCGTAGGGTTCGGCTCATTTTGAAACACCCACACTGTTGATTGTTGTTTAGTTTCCGGATCATACGCATAGATCCAGGATTCGTCACCTGTGTAGATATTATAAACAGCTTTTGAGTCACCACGGATATATTTTTTTAACATTTTCTTGCACCATTCGACGCGAGCCTCTTTTTGATCCTTAGTTAAATTGTGAGGGATCCAACGGGAACAATTTTTTTTTACAGCTAAATGATCATGTAATATCTTATTAATGCTCGTCATACATATGCCCAGAGTCGCCTCTATCTCGCGATATGTAACATGACGGTCATGCATTATAAGTTTTCGCACAGCTTCAATATTTTGTGGTATAACGACCGATTTCGGGCGACCTTCCTTAACTTCGTCCGTGAGCATACTACGTCCACGATTGAACTCAATAAACCAGTGATACACAGTGCTTTTCGATGGAGCTTCATCACCAAAAGTCGAAGTTAATTGATCTATGCACTGTTGTTGCGTTAAACCACGCCGAAAATCATAATAAATCATAGCACGAATATTTTCACGAGTGAGTTCCATTCTTGCAGCGAGATGACATTTTGATCCCGCCAAAAACAAAAGACTAGTACATAAGAAAAAAATTTATAGCGGCCAGTATTAAAAAAAAGTTCAAATTTTACCATGGAGGTCAGATATAACGTTTATAAATGTTGGAATCCCAGATTCCGGATACATAAGTAGCAGCCCTCGTATTTAAGATTACGTCGGTTTCTGGGATACCCTGTATATTGATGACTTTGATAGAGATATCATAAGAAAGAAAATCTAATACACAAAACCTATGTATCATATGGCTTCCTATTTAAGTAAATAAATAGTCTTCCTCATCACACCGCTCTCCTCGGTTCTGCGCTAGTCGCATCCATAGTCTCCACGTCAATACGGGGATATCATCCACCAATCGAGGAGTTGGTAGACCAACGGGTATTTTTGAATTCCTTGATTATCATTTAGTAACCACTTCCTTCCATCTGACATCATGGGAATTGGTATAAATACAGTGTGTAAATGGAAAACGAGCAAACATTTAAAGTAGACGTAGGTTATGGCTCTACAAGTCATGTAAATGTGGAATTTCGTTAATAACTCTAATGCATAGAGCGCAAATATTTTTTAAAGGTCCCATCGAGCAGTTTTTATCTTAATTAGGATGCATTAATAACCGTCGTTAAAATATTTGCCCGTATTTGATTTACACATTGTATAGTAAATAAATTTTGGGTTACAATTTCACACAAATTCACCTAGTCCCAAACTAAGCTCTAGGCTTGTACTATGGGTAAGAGACAACGACAAACATACTTATATAGATAAATTCATACTTAAAGACCAAGACTCAAGAACAAATACTTGCGCTCATCACATAAATATTTTATAACGACGCATAATTGCCCTAATTGGGAATCGAACCCAGAGCCGCTATCTTCGTAGGCAGGGTCACCACCAACTAGGCTAAGCGCGTCAAGTTATTAGCTATAATCTTACTCAGAAATCGGAATCGAATTTACCTATCTTCAATAGGAACAGAGCGAATGCGCTCTAATGGAATTTACCTTTGAAACATCTGAGCCTTAACCCACGTTCACAGCTAAATGACTCGTATTCTGTTGGAATATGGTTGAATCTCGCTCAATTTGAATGTGCGGAATCTGAAGGGCTATCGTGGATATTCGGGTGGTTCTGGAAACCGGGTTAGTGTAAGTGCTGTCTGTCCGGACAGTTCCCTATTTTACGAACGCGACAATGATAGGAGATAGGTGAGAATTCGATATACATTGCGTAGTTAAAGAGTTCCTGCATCAATGGAATTCATTATAAATGCGCAATGTACACTGAAATGTGACCTGTCCCATGGTATTTTGAAATAGGAGGCTGGTATGTACTCAGATGTATATAAAAACTTTATGGTACTAGATAAAAACAAAAACGTTCGCAAAAAAAATGCAAAAGATCTCTTCTAATTAACCGAATGCGAATTACTATTGGGGAATTCTATATTGGTCCTTAGAGTTGGCAACTCATTCGTAGTCTTGAGAATGCGAATGTATATGTGTCAAATCCCGCTTACCATTAGATGGCCTGTGTGCTCGTTTGCTATATATAGTACATTGTTGCAGAGGATAGAAAGTACGCGATTTTTGGACGAGTCATATAGAGCGCCGAAACGTAGTTGAGGCCCTCTAGTGTACGAGTCCATAAATTGCACTTTCTACCGAGGCAGACATGGTGCTTTTCACAACTACTGAGAGGAAATAAAATAAAAATTCATATTCAAAACTCACATTTTAATTCATGTTATTGTGACATCACCGCCAATTTTACAATAGATAACTTTTTTTTAAATCTGGACCCCTATTCTCGTGGCACTCGAGATTAATAAACTAACATGCGAGATGAAGATGTCAACTCCATATAAAATTGTATTTGTTTCGCCATATCTCCCATGTAATTTCATCTCTAGTGGTTCGAGATTAGGGGCCAAGTTAGAATTACATTTAAAAAAAAAGCAGTGACATAGTTTTTAGTCTGTGTATCTTTTATCAAAAATACACCTAATATTTTACGACACAAAATGGTGTGTTCTGATTGGTCATTTTAAGGAGCTATGACACAAAAATTTATTGATTGATTTTCATTGGTGCTTAAAGTTGGACAACAATGTTCTCGACCAATCAGCAAACACGTCGACAAAAACATTCTTGGTCTGTCCTTATAAGTGACGTTTTGTGACCCCAAACAAGACCATCTATGGCCATATTTCCGAGCAGTATTGTGAAAAAACCTTTTGAGTAGAAAAATGCATACAAAAGGCCTTGGCAGGATAAGGGAAGGCGAAATGCCCTTTTATGATAACGAGCCGGTTTTTTTTCTACAGTTACTGACATCTAGCAGTGCAGTTTTGCCAAATTTGGTTAAAAAAATAATGAAAATCTTAAAATGTTGACTTTCCTGTTTTTTACATAAGTGTTAAAGATGGAGACTCCATTTTCGTTATAACATTGTATTTAATTAAACTTATCAACAGGAAAAAATTATGGTTAATTTTGAAAAATAATAGGTTTCGTGAAAAGTCATATTTAACGAATTGAGATGGTTTTTCTGCGGAACCACCGCGAATTTTTCAACCAAACTTGGCACAATTGCACTGCGAGAATGAAAAAAAAAAACATGTCAAAGGGCATTTTTCCTTCCCTTATCCTGCTACGGCCTTTAAGCGGTGACCCATCATTTTATCGAATTTCACTTCATCGATTGTATCATTTCATGGAATTTCATTTCTTCGAACGCTATTCTCTGCTGAAACCATGATGTTTTCAGGATATCTTAAACATTAATTACGTAGGTTACGTTAGACAAAATTCAAATTCAAAATTCGTAATATTTACTCAGCAAATAGGGCTCTTTTACACGTCGGTAATATAGAGTGAATCTACCAGCGCTTCGGACAAGACCATCATTGCGGAGAAGAAGCGCCGCAAGAAACTCCAGCAGAAGATCATTTTTTCAATCATAAAACATACAACAATACTTAAAAGTAAATTACATTAAGTAATAATAAGGCAATAAAGTAATAAATAATAAATTCTTAAAACTACCAAAAATGAACGTATTACAAATTTAAGATCAATAAACCTAAACTAAAAATAATGAATATGAGAACAACACGACGAGGTCTCTTCGTCAAAAGCTATAACTATAATAATTAATTGAACAACAAGTCGTTGCAAACGTGAACAGACCGGACCCCACAAACAGCACCCGTTCACGAGTATGACGCGTATCTCATCAGCCATCGCCTCTCTCAACCATGTGTTCGGGAAAGTTGGGACCCGATCAACGACGCCGCCGTAAGCAAAGACCTTTGAGCGAGCATGACATGCTCATGCTGCCGGACAACATAAAATGAATATTGTATGGAACAGCTGTCCGGCGAGAAACATCACAGTGTGTTCTCGTTTAAAAGCGTCTTGTACACACAAGAACTAGTAAAGATAAAAAATACAAATAGTAAACATAAAATTGAATGCTTAAATACACAGTTTGCTTAAAGGCTATGTTTATCAAGGTACAAATATTGTAAATATCCTAGACACTACTTAAAGACATCTTCGTCACCAATGAAGTCATTTATAGTGTAATATGCCCTACCCAACAAGCAGCGCTTGATGTGAGACTTAAATTTATTGAACGGCATATTGACGATATCAGATGGTATCTTGTTGTAAAAACGTATACAGTTCCCCGCAAACGAAGTGCTTACCTTACGGAGACGGTGGCCTGGAAGAGCGAGCTTATCCCTATTTCTAGTATTTAAATTATGAACGTCGCGGTTATGCCTAAACTCATGTATGTGTTTGCGTACATACATGATATTCTCAAAGATATATTGAGACGCGACTGTAAGAATATTGATTTCTTTAAATTTATCCCTAAGTGAAACACGAGAGCCGAATTGATAAATAGCACGTACAGCCCGCTTCTGTAGTACAAAGATGATTTGGATGTCGGCCGCTCTTCCCCACAGCAAAATTTCGTAGCTCATAACCCTATGGAAATAACTATAGTACACAAGTCTCGCCGTCTCGACGTCAGTAAGTTGTCGAATTCGCTTTACCGCATAAGCCGCATATGCGCACTCCATTGCAGTTTAGAGTGACACCTAAAAATACTGTTCTATCTTCGAATTCCAGTGTCTCATCCTTCAGTCTTATTCTATCCACATTGATAATTTTCACGATGGACAGAGAAAATTTTATGCACTTAAGTAGTTTTTTTGGCATTTAAAAGTAAGTTGTTGGCTGTAAACCATTCAACAATTGTAGACAACGCAACATTGATGTCATTAAAATTATCCTGTTTCCTATCCGCTTTAAATATAAGTGACGTATCGTCAGCAAACAAGACTATTTCATGTTTATCGCGCACTACATACGGGAGATCGTTAATATAGATTAAAAATAAGAACGGGCCCAGAATAGAGCCTTGAGGCACTCCCATAGCAACAGATGACCCAGAGGATTGTGTTCTGTTAATGTCTACCCGCTGAGTTCTTTGAGCAAGGTAAGATGTAATAAGATCAAGTGCACCGTTTTAATGCCATAGTAGCTTAACTTCCGCACTAACGTAACATGATCAACACAATCAACACAATCACATTTGACTACCGATAAAATTTAACACATGCGGCGAGAAATGCCATTCGATGAAATGAAAATTCTGCGTAATGATACGTTCGGTGAAATGTGTTTCGATAAAATAATAGGTACCCCCTTTAAGCACACTACACAGCTCGGACTCGCACAAGACCGGTTCCGTATCATTCTTGTATGGGGCCCTTTTTTTTTATCTGTTTTTATTTTTAGTATTGTTTAATATAGCGGCAATAGAAATACGCACTCAGTAAACATTTCAACTGACAACGGACTCAATGAAACTTGGTATGGAGATAGTTTCTTGCTAGCGAGATCCGGGAACGATGTGGATTGAAAGAAGAGATGTAGTGACAAATATCGAAAAGAGTATAAGAGTAAGATGGTTTGATAATTTAGAAAGTATGGATGAAATAATAGTTACGAAAGAGGTAGGGCGAGCGAGAGTGAGCGGAGATTTCAGTAGGGGACGCCTTACACTCACATGCAGTGATCAGATTCGCCATGTACTGAATAAGGGCCAAATCAAAAGAACCCGAAACCAACGTTACATGCATGAAGCGGTTGATGAATGTCATCATCATCATCATCATCATGTCAGCCGAAAGACGTCCACTGCTGGACATAGGCCTCCCCCAAGGCTCTCCACTCAGACCGGTCTTGTGCTTTTCGCATCCACCGCGTTCCCGCGATCTTTACTAGGTCGTCACTCCATCTTGTTGGAGGCCTACCTACAGCTCGTCTCCCGGTCCGCGGACGCCACTCAAGAACCTTCTGACCCCATCGGCCATCAGTCCTGCGAGCAATGTGCCCCGCCCACTGCCACTTAAGTTTGGCTATTCTTCGGGCTATGTCGGTAACCTTAGTTCTACTGCGGATATCATCATTTCTGATTCTAACACGCAGAGAAACCCCGAGCATAGCCCTCTCCATAGCCCTCTGAGTGACTTTGAGCTTCCTTATAAGGCCCATTGTTAGCGCCCACGTTGATGAATGTAGAGGAAGCGAAAGTTATATGTTTAGACTGTTGCAGCTGCCGTTCTAATGGTCTCTGCCTACCCCATTGGAAGACAGGCGTGATGGTATGTATGTACAGTCACGATATTAAATTTGGCACCCACCTTAGGTCCAAAGTCAATCTGACATTCTCACATGCCCCCCCCATTAAATTATAGCAGATGTATAGGCTAAGTTGCAATGGAAGAGGTCACAAAAGAGGGCAGCGTAAGGAGACACGCGCAAACTGACATTCTACAACAATAAGGTTGAGTTTCCTAAAAGTTAAAAATAACTTAACATCTCTAATGACATTGACGACTTCAAGCATATTTTTCTTGTAATGGGTCCCAAATTAACGCTCGTGACCGTATGTATGTATAGCTTTAACCCCGGGGAATAGAATTAGAAATAATTAGAAAGTTCCCGAGGGAAAAGCAATAAACGACGTCGCGTACGGAGTCGCGGGAAACAGTACGCTCTATAAAATTCCGTTAAGCGAATATTTCTGAAATATCGAAGCACGGTATGCGGCAGGATTGGAATAGCGACTCCCGGGTTACTCCGAGAATTTAGTGCCTGGAAGAATAAAGCACCTTTTCGTAGGATAAAGTATTTTTTCGATAGATCAACACCGACGATGCGGTAAGCCTATTTGGTAAAAAATCTGCCTGCACCGTACCGAAACTTTTAAAATTGTTACCCTCTTAAACATGCAATTAAATTTTCTATGAAACTTTTCCGTTGTAACACGAAAGTTAGCAGTACTAAGTAAATGCAGCTATTAACGACCCTCCTAAGGCAATTTTGAAATTGATCATACTTATTAAGAATATTGGTAGTCGTCACAGTACTTTTGTAATTTTTATATGGTAATATTGTATATTGGGTTTATATTTATGATGATAAATGCTTCAAAATAAAGTATTTTATAGTGAAAAATAATTAATAACGCGGGTAAGTCGATTGTTTCTATTACCGATCCATGGTAACGGCTGTGAAGCTATTAACGATTTTTATGCAGGTATTACCGATCGTAAGAGAATGATAAAAATAGATATGGTGTAAAATTTGAAAGCAATGAAAATCGCTGAACAAACATGGGGGTGTTTCGGATCGGTGTAGGCATGAGGCATCTAGATTTTCAATTTTATTGACCACCTTGTATAAATAGAAATAACGTGAAATAAGTTTAATACATTTGTGTAGAATCGCTAATAGCTGCTCATTGTCGCTATTACCGACCCATATGGGTCGGTGATGGCTGCAGCTACTAAAATTGAAAAAGCTATTACCGCCCTATTTTCATTTAAAGTTTTATGATATAAAGTGACATTTTTTCAATAAAACGCGTTACTAAATCGAGAATTTATAAGTAAACGAATACACTTAATACTACATAATAATTGTAGGCATCATTTATATGCATTAAATGACTTAAGCAGAAAAGTTAGATACTTACCTGCAGGAACAAGGGTCAGTACGACCAGACCTGCGTTTACGCCGGCCGCACAGAAACCGATGTATTTTATCTCCTTTTCGAACTGCCACGTACACTAATGTAAGATTATTCGATGCTCAATGAACAAACGCGTGTATTTTTTCTATTACAATGACTCAAATAGTTGCAGAAACGTTAAAATATCGAATTACGCTAATGGGTCGGTAATACCTGCAGATTTTGGATGGGTCGTTGATAGCTTCGTTTACCTTATGTATTGTAGGGATACTTTTCGTTGCACAACGGAACTTTTTTCGCGTTCGTTGTTTGTATGGTTAACTACGCTTAACTAAGGCCCAACTTTTTGGTCCTTACCCTAGTGTGCTTAAACTATGCTTTGTCTTTATCTTTCCATGTGACATTTGTATTTGACAGAAACTGCCAAAAAATGCTACTAAAATAGGTTTATTATGCGTTTATGAATATGATGGTTAGTTTCATAAAGAAACGAGAACACCCGCGACTTCGTACGCGTAGAATTAGTTTCCCGCTACTCTCCCTATTTTAACCCCTTAGTGGATGAATTTCCGAAAATCCCTTCGTAGTTCACCCCTAGGATATCCAATGAATATTCCCTCCAATTTTCAAGTCCCTAAGTCCAGTTGTTTTGGCCGTGCGTTGATCAATCAGCCAGTCAGTTTCTCTTTTTATATACAACTAGCGATCCGCCCTCGCTTCGGTTAATGTGAGTTTTCTGTTATAGCCGTACAAAATCCAGAATGTATTATACATATAAACCTTCCTCTTGAATCACTCTATCTATTGCTGAAAACCGCATTAAAATCCGTCGAGTAGTTTAAAAGATCTAAGCGAACAGCACGGCTAGCACATGTTGTCCGCGACATGTTTGTCGCTCGGATCTCCCTTTCTATCTAGTCTGTACCGATAGAGACGCACTGAGCGACAAGCGAGAAAATACAACTTGTGCTACCCGTGCTGACAGCGGGAGCGACTTCATTTTATACTATCTATACTAATATTATAATATTTAATATATCATATAACTAATATTATATATGTATAAGCTGAAGACTTTGTTTGCTTGAACGCGCTAATCTCAGGAACTACTGGTCCGATTTGAAAAATTATTTCAGTGTTAGATAGCCCGTTTATTGAGGAAGGCTATAGGTATATACCATCACGCTAAGACCAATAGGAGCGGAGCACCAATGAAGAATGTTCCACCTTCTACGTAAACAAAGTCGCGAGTTAAAGTTAGCGTTAGCCCAAAGTTACTATTCCACGGGGACGAAGTCGCGGGCAGAAGCTAGTGTAAAGATAAAGATATAGATTCTCAGTAACTCCTAAGAATATTGTTACTTGATTAATTTTATTGCTAGTAACAATTTACTTTAGATCATTAAGTGAGGTCTAAACGGATGTACAAAGAATCTCTCTTAAAAAGCACATTATACTTTACTAGCGACATGCTCTCGCTTCGATTTACGGAGTTTCTGTAAAACCCTGACATAAACCATAATGTATTATACATAGCAACATTTCGTGAAAAATTATGTAACTAATAGTGAAAACAGCATCAAAATCCGTTGCGTGGTTACACACAGACACACACACACACACACACACACACACACACGCATGCACGCACCACACACACCCCCTACTATTAACTATATGTATTTTATTACAATTAAGTTATCATCAATCAAAACGTAACAGACTTCTTATGATTTTATTTACAGTGTCAGTTTGACACAGTCCAAAGTGGTCTAGGAATCAATTTCCTCAACTGTATAATATAATTCGAAACACGGTCCGAAGTTTCGTTAGTTCTATTTACATGAATGGCTGTGCACTGATCTGATTCCGCATTCAGAAGTTTAAATGACTTAAACTCGGACATTCACAAGCTCTCAGTCGTAATCGAATAGAGAACGGAGTAAATTTAACTTCAATGTTGAATGCGACAAAGTTACATAACATCTGCGGGCCTAGTATGGTTCCGTTTATCGCGTGATAAAATGTAGATAAAGCATCCGTCACTCTCGTACTTATATACGTGTCAAAAAGTGACGGATGTTATGTCCACATTTTGTTACGCGATAAACGCAGTCATATTAGGCCCCGGGCCTGTATTCTACTGGGTATAACCGTATTCCATTTGACATGTTATAGTATTGTTTTTAAATCGCCCGCTATAATAGTGATGATAGTGGTACTGGTTATGTGATGATAATGGTGCTGGTTCCTCGTGTGGTTGCCGAGTTAGAATAGTGCCACTCCATGTCTTCCCGTGGATGTCGTAAGAGACGACTAAGGGAATAAAGGCTTGTAGTACTGTTAGGCGATGGGCTTGCAACCTGTCACTAATACGCTGGTAAACATCTTAGCCTAATTGTGCAAATTGTGGTTATAGAATTATCAACAAGTTTTTAGAGATGTTTGTCATTCTGTAGCTCTGCCTACCCCACTCTGGGAACGAAGGCGTGAGGTTATGTATGTGTATGTGTATTGTGCTGGTAATAGTGATGGTGGTGATAATGGTGATGATGATAATGGTGGTGATGCTAATGATGGTGGTGATGATGATGGTGGTGGAGCGGATGATGTTGGTGGTGGTGATGGTGGTTATGATGATAATGATCATAAAAACTATTTGTTGCTCTAGGTCTCGTTCGGCTCTACGTCACCAGCGCTCAGCGACCGCTCGGAGTTTCCCCTGTTCTGCCGCACCGTGGCTCCAGATTCCTCACACAATCCAGCACGCATCGCCTTCATCAGGTAAACCATAATATACTATCAGATCAGCTGATTTAGCTCATTCGTTCATTCCTTCCTTCATTCCCCTTACGTAAATAATGTAATCCCCTTTTTGATTTCAATACTGAAATCGTCCATACTCGTATATGTACGATTTTGTCTTTCTTCCTATAATTACTGTTTTCTGCTAGTTCTCAATCAGGCGGCTAATGTGGCTACCTGATCGAATACGCTGCCCTCTGAGTTTATGTTTAACAAAACCTACTAACTATTTTGCGTTCTTCTTATTACCCATCATAAATATTTGCTTTCCCACAGACAGTTTGGTTGGGACACGGTGACAGCTTTCTCCCAGAACGAGGAGATATACTCTCTGGCCGTCAACGAACTGGTGACCCAACTGGAGGCTGCCAACATTACCTGTGCAGCCTCCATCACCTTCGCGGAGTCAGACTTCAAGGAACAGCTCCAACAGTTGAAGGTAGGTTCACTTTAACAAATTCAAGACCAGGATCCAGGACTTTTGTAAAATTACAGGATTAAATAAAATTCGATTGTGTAAATAAATTCGGTTAGTTTACTACAATTCTGGAAAAAAAATCCATTTCAATTGTAAAAACCGTTTTCAATCAAACGATTTTAGCCCAAACAATCATTAGGACAATCAATGATTATGCCACTTGATATAGCCATTTGCGCTCTTTCCGTCATATTTTAGAAACAGCTCCAACAGGAAAAGCTGAGTGCTTAATCAGGATTCCTTTTAAGGGTTCGGAAGTCGAACTAGGAACCCTTATAGTTTCGCCGTGTCCGTCTGTCCGTCTGTCCGTCTGTCCGTCTGTCGTGACCGCACTCATGACTTAAAAAGAATATAACAATGCAATATTCAGGACGATTTGTCGTCTATTTCAGATGTTACCAGTAGACAAAGCTCTGTGTCTTATCTTGTTAATTAATGATATCGCATCAATTTATCGTAACATGATGCATAGTCTGTGGCGAGCGATCCGACAATGAGGTATCGCTACTAAAAAATGGTCGCAATCTGGGTTTTCTGGTGATTGATGATAATGATTGTTTTGTTAAGAAGGGGAACAAGGCTACGTTGTTCTGACATCGCGTCAACGTTAGACTTGCAATGGAATATTCTGTAATATGACAAAATGATTAAATAAATAAATAAATAGGTACAGTGAGAGAATGTGCCGGCGACGAGAAAAACTCGTGATTTTTTCTACAAAAGACGCGCTGTTCTTGACAATTCTACAGTATTGTACTTTGTCTATCGGTTGACTTTAGAAAAACAATTTAAAAATGTCGGCTGAGTTAAAATACTTATTTTTGTGACTGGTGCATAATGAGAGGCATTAATACACGAGTGTTTTAATGCCTGATTATGTGTACAGTCGCATATGTAAGAAATATGTATCTGTAGTGGCCCTGTATCTTAATGTTCACATTAACGTATCGGTCACCGATACTCTAATGTAATTAAGTTGCGACTACATTGATAACGGATACTTTAATGACATGTAATACTTTAATGTTGACATTAAAGTACAACCACAGATACAGGTTTCTTAATTTAGGCCATTTGATTATAGTTTCTGAACATATTCAAGGGAAGTTTTGGATGTAGGTAAATAATACCATAACACATCAAAGACGATATCGTTTTACACAGTAAAATAGACGCCCTGATTGAATAGAACGGTGGCAACACTGGCGAAGAATCTAACTAGATACAAAAGTTTATAAATATGTCACACCCAGTAAATTGGGGTTTAACGTTCCTAAAGTTTATTAAAACTTCGTCCGTCTGGATTGTTTTGGGCTCGGCTTATGCAAAAACTTTACTCGATACGTTGGAGTTAGTTATTACGAGGGCTGCTACTTATGTAACCGGAATAGAAAAAAATAACAAACGTATATGACTAAATATGGTTTTATTGTTTTTCAAAATATTCTCCCTTATGATCGATGCACTTTTGCATACGTTTTAACCAATTTTTAAAACATTTTTTCCACTCTGACTGAGGTATCTCCAAAACGTGCTGTTTGAACGCGTCGACTGCATCTTCACGGGTCGAAAATCGTTGACCACGTAATTTATTCTTTACATTTGGGAATAAATAGAAATCACTGAATCAGGACTGTACGGCGGATGACCCGTTAATTCTATATTTTGACCTTCCAAAAATCGAGTCGTTTCGCGTGATGTATGACAGCTGGCATTGTCATGGTGAAGAACAATTCTGCGTCGCTGGTTGTTTTTACGTATTTCTTCAAATACCTCCGGCAAACAAATGGTCGTGTACCATTCCGAATTAACCGTTTTACGATTCTCTAGTGGCACTGTAGCCACATGGCCATTAATACCGAAAAAGCAGGCGACCATTTGCTTCAAGGTGATTTTTGCACGAGTTACTTTCGTAGGGTTCGGCTCATTTTGAAACACCCACACTGTTGATTGTTGTTTAGTTTCCGGATCATACGCATAGATCCAGGATTCATCACCTGTGTAGATATTATAAACAGCTTTTGAGTCACCACGGATATATTTTTTTAACATTTTCTTGCACCATTCGACGCGAGCCTCTTTTTGATCCTTAGTTAAATTGTGAGGGATCCAACGGGAACAAATTTTTTTTACAGCTAAATGATCATGTAATATCTTATTAATGCTCGTCATACATATGCCCAGAGTCGCCTCTATCTCGCGATATGTAACATGACGGTCATGCATTATAAGTTTTCGCACAGCTTCAATATTTTGTGGTACAACGACCGATTTCGGGCGACCTTCCTTAACTTCGTCCGTGAGCATACTACGTCCACGATTGAACTCACTAAACCAGTGGTACACAGTGCTTTTCGATGGAGCTTCATCACCAAAAGTCGAAGTTAATTGATCTATGCACTGTTGTTGCGTTAAACCACGCCGAAAATCATAATAAATCATAGCACGAATATTTTCACGAGTGAGTTCCATTCTTGCAGCGAGATGACATTTTGATCCCGCCAAAAACAAAAGACTAGCGTACATAAGAAAAAAAATTATAGCGGCCAGTATTAAAAAAAAGTTCAAATTTTACCATGGAGGTCAGATATAACGTTTATAAATGTTGGAATCCCAGATTCCGGATACATAAGTAGCAGCCCTCGTACATTACGGTTGTAGAACAAAATGATTATTTTAAGATAGAACGTTGAAATGTCTGAGTAATAAATTTTACTTGAAAGTTTTCAATTAGTGGGACCTAGTCATTGTATTTATATTTATAATAATTATGTTTGATCGTTTTCTGTTTTGCTGTTTTGTTTTTTTAGAGAGAAAGATTAGAACAGGAACAGGAGATAGCTCATTTCGCCTCAGATTTATTTATTAACATTGAAAGGTCATTTTTGATGAAAACATGTTGAAGGTTTAAAGGCGAATTTTATTTTGATGTAATTTTTTGTGTCAGTTCATATTATGCTTTCACAGTTATCTGTGACCTATATTTATATGTAATATGTACATAAATAATAATCAGGGTTCGGAGTTTTCATAGCACGGTAAGACGAAAGAGAGCTGTGGAGTCGACATTAACATTAACCTCGTAAGGCCCAGTGCGCAATAGGATGTACATTACCAAGGCAATTTAATTTGAACTGTATTGCAATAAGAATAAAGTTTTTCTTCCTTTCTTCATAAATTGAAAATGGCTTTGTCGATCGATCGAAATTGAACTTTGTTGCCTTGATGGTAGATTCAAAGTCCCATTCACAAAAAACTCCCTGTTTTTAGTATGGTGGGCCGTACGAGGTTAAAATTCAACTGTTACTCATACTCATACTCATTTCTTCATTTAATTCCTAAATGCTTTTATATTCGCCCTGAGCCCCTGAATAAAGCTGCTAAGCTAAGTAATGAAAGATTACAATAGGCTATTTGACTAAGTTTACAAAACCATTTTAAATTATTCTTTATGACATAACAAGCACACTACATCGATATTTCCTTGAGATTCGACTGTATTATCAATAAAAATCTATGTTAAAGTTTAAATTTTCAAAACCGCGCTAAAATCGCTGTTTCTATCATGGCGCTGGCCATATGACAAGTGTGACGTCACACGCAAGTAAACAATAAACAATCATTTGAAGAGATATGCCCTTATGATCTGTGGTTACTTGCATGTGACGTCACCAGCAAGTAACCACAGCTGCAAACCAATTCATAGCGTTTCTGCCACAGACAAGGACAATTTTCAAAAAATATTACAATTTCTTTCGTGTAATTTCCAAAAAAGTATACATAATTTAGTTTAAAATAAAGTGAAATATGTTGTTTTACGCTATTATCTGATAGGATGACCCCAATTTGTAGTATATTTTCAATGTTGTCAAATAGCCTATTATAAATAAAATTAGTTTCATGTACTTAATGTTAATCTCATAATGTTATGAAAATTAAAGTGAAAGTTATTATCAGTGATCGGAAATAGGTGAACTAATTTGCCTAAACTTGATGCATGTTCATTCAATAATGTATTCCCATCTCTCTCACGCATGAATGAATATGCGTCAAGTTTAGGCAAATTAGCTCTACCTATTCCGATCACTGGTTATTATCCATATTTGTAATAAAATTAAATTTTGCAATTATATAAACAAATGAGGATGAGTATGAGTAAGCGTTGAATTTTAATGTTAATATCGACTCCATAGCTCTCTTTCGTCTTACCGTGCTATCAAAACTCCGAACCCTAAATATAACATTTACAAAAAAATAATTGTGTACACTATTGAATATTTATGTACAAACATTACGTAAATTACTTTCAGTAAAACGTAAATAGAACCCACACCATGTCTCCTGCGAGCCAGTACACCTATATTGTAAACCAGCCTTATTAGGTCTCCTGTGAAACAATTTTTCGATTTCAGAGGGGGCCATGGCCCCCGGGCCCTCTTATAAAGCCGGTACTGTCTTATAACGAAACATACTCAAGGATATTTTATTTTCAGGAGCTGGACACCCGTATCATAATTGGAAGCTTTTCTCAAGAAATGATTCCGAAAATATTCTGTGAGGTGAGTTAGTTACATTACATTACCTAAATTTAATCACGCATGTTTCCCAGAGAGGTAGGCAGAGACCACTTGTTTCCACCTGTTACGATCCTGACAAATCTCTTTCGCTTCTTCCACATTCATACATACAGTCATGCATGCACGTCGGTTTCGGGTACTGAAGATCCGGCCCTTTTCCAGTATTTCTCCGATTTGATTCGAAAAAGTACGCCTAGGGCCGGGCGGCCCCTTCCGACCCTCCCACTCACTTTTGCTCTGTATATCTCTTTCGTCAATCTTCTTTCATCCATCCTTTCCAAATGACCGAAACATCGAAGCATGCCCGTTTCAATCTTAGTCACTCCGAGTTAGGTGAGTTAGTTATAAATCCAATATGTAAGTATAGTAGTATGTCAGCAGCCTTACCCCAAACCAGAATACCGTACGACATGACACTATGGAAATAACTATAATAGACTAAGCGATACACACTATATACGACTATATAGACACGCACGCACACTTAGGCGGCGACGCTTAGCGACGACAGCTACGCACTCAGAGACAACGTGCAGGTGCATATATACATATACATAAGCATAGCTCACCCGCTCGCGTGAGATTAATCAAACAATTATACCTGATGTGAATCAACGAGAAATGATTTTGCGACTTTTTAGGGTTCCGTACCCAAAGGGTACCAAGGGGAACCTGTGACTAAGCCTCCGCTGTCCGTCCGTCTGTCTCCCAGCGATCTTATGCACCGTAACAGTTGAAAGTTTCACAGAGTGTTTTTCTATTACCGCTATAACAACAAATAACCTTAAATAGAAAACTCTTTCACACTTGAGGGCCCTGCAAAGATGCACTACGCTAACTAACGTTTCTATTCGATTCGTTTTTAAACCAATTGTGTCACTGGGAGATGACGTGATACGAAAAGTCACGTGGTCTACCAGTGACGCGATTGGTTTAAAAACGAATCGGATAGAAACGTTAGTTAGCGTAGTGCATCTTTGCAGGGCCCTCTGTTCTTTTTCGAGATAGTATTTTGTGTTTGTAGTAACGGCGTCGATAACTACACTGAGCATTGCCCGGTTTATATCCACTTAATAATCAACACCAAGACTTCACCCCTCAAAACCACATTGGGTTTGTGTTACAATTCGCTTAGATTATCCCTTAATGAATGATGATAATCCACCATTAATTACAGAACGATTTATCATCGATATCATTAAGTTCCCGAGGACATATCAACAAAATATGGCGCGAGGATGTCAGAGCCAATTATTAATCATTTATTCGACTACCATAGCGGAATATTGAAATATCCGGGATGTAAACTAGACAAGCATTATGTACCGGGCCGCTAACTAGGTAAAGGTGCGACCCCACCGCTGCTTAAAATACGGAGACTTTACAAAAAAGATACGGTAGATGACGGTACGAAATCGCAGTGACGTGCCGTAAATATCATGGTGAATTCGTGACGTTTACTGGACGTCACTGGGATTCCATATTTTGAGCAGCGGTGTGGAGGGCATGCGACGATAAAAACGGTACGGATACGATGCGTCACTGCGATTCCTCTCGTGGAGTCTCGTGGAGTAGCACATTAAGACCATATTACAAGCCATACAGTCAAGTAAATATGACCTATCGTAATGTTGACAATACGATAACACATCAAAAGCAATATTCTTTTACTTCACCGCCTTGAATAGAACTACAGGGCCTATTCTACTGGGTAAAAACCATATTGCCTTTGAAGTGTTACGGTATTGTATTTAACTCGGCCGTCATTACTATCATGTAAATAATCTGAGCTATCAAACACACCAAGAGCAATAAGGCTTTATTGTGTAGAATCTCGGCCCAGATGTAGTGCATAAGGGTCCATATTGGCTCATATAATTATTTTTACTCATAACGTATTGTACAAGTCATAATCATCGAATCGCATAACGTATTTTTTTTTTCAACAACTGTTACTTTTTCAGTGCATAATCATACGATACCGTATTTTATCCTATAAGTTTGTTTTGGTCTTTCTGTCTCGCTTAGCGTATCTTATGGGCACTAAACCTGACTGAGTAAGCTTTACGAGTTTGTCGTATGTTTATTCTCTACATCATCATCATCTAAGCCATCAGCAGTTCACCCCTGTATATGTCCACTCCTACCTAAGACGCGACATAAACCGTTTCCTCTAGACGGCTGGCATATACCGTCTGCGACTTATGTACGTACAGATAAAGATGCACGGAGCGACACGCGAAAAAATACAAAACATGCTAACCGCTTTTACGCATCCAGTCGCTTCCTGGGGGCAAAATGCTGAATGCTAAGTTAGCGATTTTCGAAAATCGACAAAACGTATAGAATTGATGTATATGGATGACAGATCGCGTCGACCGCCTATTTCAATGCCATGCATTGAGTCGTTACCTTTACTTTTTTCTTTCCAAGAATAAGAACATAAGAACAAAAGAACGTATTTCTTGGGCAGAAATAAATGGAAACATACATCCTAGTTTTTCATAACAACATATTCAACAAAAAAATCGTGGAAATCGGACTGGAGTTAAGGGGTGAGAAAAGTTATAGTAAGGAAAAAATCGTCGGTTCACAATACTGAAACCATTGTGAAAATCAGGATTGTTGCTAGAAGTTTTATAAAAATCTGTTCCTCCGTATAAGAGATATCAGTTCTCAAACAACTCAAATGTAGGGGTTGCCATTATAACTATCGGGATTTTAATCACTTGAATAGCTCTGGGGTCCTAGTGAAAAAGGGTACAAGTCGACTTAGACCGTAATAAAAAGGGTAGGATACACATGAACGGCAGTGGCGTGCCTAGGGTTTCAGGATAGGGCAAGCCGAGATATATGATTTTGTAGTTTTTAAAGTTATTGCGGATAAATGTCTCAATTCGCTTTTTACCAAAATTACTAAATATTCGTTCGTGTCTTATTGCAAATAAAATTCATATGCCTTTTAATCGTGTCAGCTAAGTTATTTGATTTTTCATAATCAGATAGGTATATTCCAAACTTTTTGTCGTTCGATAATAATATACCTACACTACAACAGCAGCAATATTGTGTTTTTTACACTGATCTAGGTATTAAACATTAAACCGTCTTTTACTTATGCGCGAAATGAGAAATAGGTACTGAAAATCTGATGTTTTATCAGCAAAGTTTAAAGAGTTTATACATTTCACTCGCCAAGCAAAATTTTTGCACAGTTTAAATAATCACAATCACAAGATTCACAAGGGAATACTTCCTCCATTGCCAATCTAATTGAACAACACAACAAACAAAATACTTAGTGACCGCAGTTGACTCAAACAAAACAATTCACAATTCACAACAAACAAAACAAGTAAAATTATTGAAGTAAGTAAGCAAGCAAATAAATAGAAGTGAAGTCGGCCGTCAACGCGGCTCAACACGCGCATGCGCGAATTTCGCATTTTACTCGACTCGGGTACAACTTCAGACGCAAGCAGGGCTTAAAATCTCGTACTATGTGCTATATGAACCTATGAATAGTTATATCTCATTATAAGGCAGTTCTAATGCGTAAGAAAGAGATATACCGGTTAAGATAGAAGCCCCCCTGCAAGCCACCGCGTGCGAGCAGGATGACTAGCCGTGTCTCAAGCGAGTTCGGGTCGTCTCAGCGCGCAGCAGTGCTGCCCGCCGTGCGGCGGCGGAGCGCGATCAAATTCGGTACTACGCTGCTGTTGCATTATTTGAAAATTTTAATGAGAGCGCGAATTGAAATAGTTCGTGATCGTGACCTTTGATTTTTGATTGTTGTTATATTTGTAAGGCAAGCCCGGCTTTTGGGCTTGTATGGCAGTACCGCCACTGATGAACGGAGTATACTAGACTTAGGGCCGTATTAATAAACTAATCTCAACTCTAATGCTCGTCTCGAGATGTGTCAAAAATGACAGTGTTCTATGGTTTGACGTTTACTTTGACGTATCTTCTCGATCGGCATCTCGGCCAAGATGAGTTTATTAATACGGGCCTTAAACCCTTTTTCACTTGATCTTCAGGGGTGTTATTCTCTCAAAAAACGGCGGAGCGGCGAGTTTAAGTAGTCCCGTCCGAGTGAACAAAACACATTTTAGCGCGTGTATTCAATTTGGCAGCATGACTTCTCGAACGTATAAGGCTGCCTGATTGACAATGACTGATACCGTGATACCCCAGAGATATGGTTATGTTTAATAGTAAAAACAAAATGCTTGACTGACAAAATGTCGCAAAATTAAATGGAGTTATAGGAAATACATTTTAAGCATACTTTATCGTTTAAGCTATAAATAAGAGAGAAAGATAATTAAAATCAGAACAAGTTAATCACCCACGCCCACGTCCATTCCACCGCAACAATCGCACGCCTATAAAACAATGTTACTCTAAATGTTAAATTAAACTCCATTTGTATGCGAAAACCCATCTGATAACACAGCAGTTAATTTCTAACGGTGTTGAATTTAATTTTAGTTTTGTAACAGTCGTATATAAGTAATTGCACTATTTTATGATAGTACAGCGTACGGTTAAATTACTTTGTTGACCAACAATCGAGGGCAATCTGTAGCGTGATAAGAATTAAGGTGTTTTGTATCAAGGTGAATATTAAAAATATTATTTGAGGTCGGGCTATTCCGACAGAGCGGAAAATGCGTATTTTAAAGATTTTAAAGCAATACATACATACATTAAATCACGCCTGTTTCCCAGAGGGGTAGGCAGAGACCACTTCTTTCCACCTGCTACGACCCTGACAAATCTCTTTCGCTTCGTCCACATTCATACATCGAGTCATGCATGCGCGTCGGTTTCGGGTACTTAAGATTTTCTTTTCCATTTGATTCGAAAAAGTACGCCTAGGGCGGCCCCTTCCGACCCTCCCACTCACTTTAAAACTAATACAACATTTTAAAACTAATTTTGCTTCCTGTTATAGTTCAAATACTTAAACTTCTATGTAAGGGCGCAATAATAGCTTTATAATTATAATATAACATTGTGTTGAACTATTTTGCGGGATGAAATGTATGTTATGTCCTTTCCCGGGTTGCAGCTATCATCTACCAAATTGTATTAAAATCAATTTAGCGGCAAAGGTAAGGTTTAGGTTTGTAAGCAAAACAAACTATTTCATTTCATTCCATGTCTAGAGAGTTACTGTTTTTCATGTTTCTTTAACATCTCGTATGGGTGTAAGTACGTTCATATCAACTAGCTACTAAGAAGAAGGTACTGATTTAACTGATATCCCACCAAAGTATAGCAAAATGCATTGAAAAATGTTGTTTGTGTGTACGTACAGACAGCAGCAGACATTTGTGGCTAGTCGAAGAGGTTAAAATTATCTAAACACAACTTTATTGTCAAGAGAATAAGTGCGTGTGCTATTTGCAAGTTGCAGAATATTCCCAAAAGTTTAAAAATCTTCTCAAGAAATTACAGTTATATCCTCAGCAATATTTGAGAACATTGAGAATATTCTCTTTCCACGTGAAAATTAGGAATATTCTTAGAAGCTACCGAGATTTTGACTTGACTTGTTATCGTATTTTTTTTAACTCGGCGGCCATTACTGTCAAGTATATAAGAGTTATCATAACGTTGGCAAGCTTTAGTTTCAAGGAGATACAGTTGCAACAAGACACAATCTCAAAGAGACACAAGCCCAAATAGACACATCAAATATTGTACTATTGGTTACGGAAGTGTGGATGGAGATCGTTGAAAAGATGATGTACTTATACTCGAAAATCTAATTAAAGACCAAAATCTTACAGTTCCTATCTTGATTATTTCGTTATTTTAACATTATTTCATAAAAACATGAATGAGAACTCGTGTAACCAGTAATATTAGGGTAAGTTTTATTGATAAAAATAAAGGCAGTAATCACAGCGAATGTGCACCGGTTGAGGTTAGAATTTTGGTCTTAAAATAGATTTTCGAGTATAGGTTTAGATTATGTTAGTCGTTCATCAGTCCCGAAGGGCCAAACCACCCAGAAAAAGGAGCTCAGCGAAACCATTGGTCAGTAGAGCGGCTTAAGTCTTCGGCTCCACTGAGGCGGAGACGAGCGGAGCGGTGCAGAGCTGTGCCAACATTAACCAATAGAAGGCGCATGCGGTCACGTGGAGCTCGCCTTTCGCACGTTAGTTTAGATTCTATTGGTACAGCTCCGCACCGCTCCGCTCGTCTACGCCTCAGTGGAGCCGCAGCCTAATAGTGCAAATAATTCCGCTTGGCAAACTGATTTTACTGTGCCTGTTTACAACTGTGTCCTTTTGGACTTGTGTCTCTTTGAGATTGTTTCCCGTTGCAACTGTATCTCCTTAAAACTAAGTCGTTGGCAATAATATGCCACTGATACGCTTACCTAATACATAACCTGAAGTGCAAGGTGCCCTGAAACATGCAGCTGTTTGTAGAGATGATTCGCAACAACTTTAATGAGAGAACAGACAGCGGGAATGCACCGCTGCAGCTGCTTGATAAATTGGATCGCAGTCAGCGGCTGCAGTTAATTAACTTAGTTCTAACTTCAGCTGTGAGAAAGATAAAGCTAATTATAGTTACAGATGGAAATGATATTGCAACCGACTCTAAGTTGGAAAATATAATAGTAGTTTATGCAACTGATGCATAATGAGAGGCCTTAAAATACGAGTGTGGTTTTATGAAACGAGCGTCAGCGTTTCATAATAGGATCACACGAGTGTTTTAAGGCCTAATTATGTACAGTTGCATACACTACTTTATCTACACACATATAATAAGTACCTACTCAAAGATGGGTTCAGATGCCGACGACTTGACGACAAAAATGGCGGTAAAACAAACTTGTGCTGTGTCAGTGTCACAAATATGAAGGGTTTTTTAAATCATAGTCAAGCGAATGAAGTCCCTTTTCTCATATCACTCGAGATCAAATGTCGTGCGGCTTATATTAAAAAAACATACGGAATTGACGTTGCGTATCGAAAACTGTTTTAATTTCTACGGATACTAGAATAGAGCCCCTCTTGAGTTTTGACAGGTGTTCCAAATTTAAACTCATAACCTTACAAAAATCTACTAACATAACATTACAGTACAGATTTTACCTACTACCACAGACAAGAAAGTTCTCATAGTTAAGTGGTGTGTAATAATGCTGGTCATTTCCTACGGTTTCTGAACGCATAATGGAGGGCTTATGATATGTACGTAGATAAAAATCACAAACAAGAATATGTCGAAAACGGAAAACGACGTAACAAGAATGTGTCAGACTAAGAATATGGGTTCTTGTCTAGCTGTCATTTTGAAAACATCTGTCTATTTATTTCACTTTTTGTAAATTACTTTATCGTTGATTTTGGTTCGCAAATCCAGGGCAACTTTGTGAAGTAACCTCCAACACTGACGAAGAATATGCATCAAATAAAATATCAGTGAAAAGTTGATTCTGAATGAGCAAGCGGTCAAGAACACTCCAAGCCATTGAAGTGGATGCCCGCCATCTTCAATGGTGTGCCGACTGGGACTGGAAGTCTGGAAGACGCCGACGACAACGACGATTCACCGTACAATTGCTTATATATACTTGACATTGGCAAAATTACATAACTTGTAGACGCCATTAAAATAAATAAATAATTAATAAGAATATGTCGAATCAGGGATACGACGAAAAAGGAAGCAATCGTCTTTTCTACGGCCTTCAATACCATAGGGAGTTACAATTATCGTACTCGGTAGCGAGTCGCACGCTCTATCCCGCGCACTCTGTAAGGTGACTCTAAATACTGTGAGGGAAAGAGCATTCGACTCGCTAGCGAGTACGGTAATTGTGTCTCATGGTAAGGGTGATTAAAAATCGGAGATGGGCCGACTACGGACTTTGCCGACTGGCCAGTCGGCCGACTAATCGGTTTTCAATTTGCCGATTAATCGGCCGACTAGTCGGCAATGCCGATCGTAGGATTTTGCCAAGTTCGGGTGAACTTGGAAACGTTCGTTTCGCTTCGTCCGTCGCGCTTTGTTACCTATCCCTACCATGTTTTGACCAATTTTATTTACGTTTTTTCTGCACGAAAAAAAAAACAATTATAACCCTAATTATAGTATCAAAACGAACTACCTATTGCTTTTTATAACTATGTGAAAAGAAAATCGCGTGTGCGGTAATTTTTGACGATATTTCCTATAGGCAATAAAGTGCCGAATATTCGGCATTTTTTGCCGACTAGTCACCGACTAATCACCGACTAGAAATGATGCCGAATAGTCGGCTTTCCCGACTAGTCGTCGACTAGTCGGCCCATCTCTATTAAAAATCCATAGTTAGGTACAGTATTCCCAGCTTCTTAATAGCTTCCGGCTAGCTATCGCTATCACGCTTGCACTCGCAACTGACAGTATATTTGTCACTCGTATGTCATAGAAAAACGAAGATTGCCGATCGCTATTAGGAAAATGGTTGCACTGTATATGGATTGTAAATACGAAAGTTGTTAGTTTGTTACGCTTTCACGGCTAAATAACTGAACCGATATTAAGTATGGAGGTATCTCAAACCCCGGGGTAGGGTACTTTTTATCGTGCAAAATTGGAAAGTTTCCAATGGAATGATGATAAACAACTTCTACGCGGAACCGCTAGAAAAACAGATTCTCACCATCGTTAGTGAAAAAACAGACAATGCAAAATGCAGCGCTACAGCTGTTTGATTAATTGGATAGCAGTCAGCGGCTGCAAATAATTCAATTAGAACTGTTCTTCTGCTGCGAGAAAGATTAAGCTAATCATAGGATGGAAATTAATCTGTAATCTGGTTTTGTTCCGTATCTTGTTTGGCTTTTGAAGTGTTTTTACAGGGAGCCCTTTGTTTCCCATAATTTCATTAGTCATAATGTAATCGTTGACATAATTTTTGATAGTCATATTTTTTTATATCGCGGAAACTGTAAACTTTTCAGAAGTTCTGAATTATCTTACGTGTAGACTAGGCTAGGTTAGGTTAGGTTTGATTTATAAAAATCCTGAAAAAGTAACAGTTTCTTTAAAAAAACACGTTATGACTTGCGATGATTATGACCTAAAGCACATTATGACTAAAAATAATTATGTCAGTCAATATAGACCCGTTTTTACATGACTGCTTACGAAGGGTTTTTGACCTGCAACAAGGTAAAAATAATATCGTTTTTGAGCTGTTATCTTAATATCAACGTTCTCATAGCTCTTATTTTACTTGACTGTATGTTTGTATGGTTTTTTTATGGCATGGGAAAGGCAATCGAGCACACAGGGAAATGGGATCTGTGACCCATAGACATTTGCATTCTCAAGACTACAATCTTAAGACTGTAATCTTAAGACCCCAAATGTGTTGTCAACCCTGAGGAGGAGACCTGTGTCCAGGAGTGGACTGCTGTGAAGTGAATAGAGAATAAGAGATAAACATGTTTTATTATTTCCTTTCTTACATAGCTACAGACAAGGTTGAGGTGTTCTTTCAAGTATAAAAATACCTGTGTCAAGAGACAACGCTCTCCCATGATTAGCATAATAGTACATTATTGCCTAGGCATGGAAGCCCGCAATTGCTGTTCCTGCCGAGGCAAATATAGAGTTTTTCTCAAAAATCGCAAGAAAAAAATTGTGTTGGAGTCAAATCTTCATCGCTTGAACTCATTTTTTGAATTGCATACAAACAGAAACTTCATGTGAAAAAACCATTACTCCTTACCGCCTTTTTGTTTATGACAAGGAGTCAAACGCAATTCTTGTTTTTAAAAAAACATAAGCTATTCCAGGCACAAATAAAAAAGTTATGTTTCGAGTAAAATTTTAATGTATAAGACTTGTGCCCTCATTTTATTATGGCCCTTTTCACTTTTTAAAAAGTTACAAGGTAGATAGTAATGGAATTTGTATGGAACATTGCGGGCTTGTGTAGCGAGCACGCAATGTTTTTTTTTTGAGAACTGTCAGTAAACTATGTACTTCGCGTCTCAATATGTAGATAGGAATGTCAACATTTCCGGACATTTTTGAGAAAATACATTTTAGAACCTTAAATAGAAAATTTAAAAGAACTAAATTACATCTCCAATTGGACCGGTTATTCTCTGTCTGATTGACTGGTAGAAAATTTGAGCATAATAGTCCGCCATTTGTACTTGTTATCATGATGAGATGGATTTTTAACTATTGGTTTCCCCACAGGCCTTCAAACTAGGCATGTGGGGTGCAGAATACGCGTGGGTGGTAGCAGGCGCCCCTCCACGCGTGCGCGCCACGCCGCCGTGCGCGCGGGCGCAGCTGGCGGCCGCGCTGGAGGGGCTTGTGACTGTCACTGCGCATCGCGGCATCGTGGGCGACGCAGTGTCTTACTCTGGACTGGTGAGTAGGTTAATATTGGCGACGAGGTTAAGAAGATTGTGAAGAAAAAAATCCATTAAAATGACTCCCCTCACCCCTTAAATCAATTTCGATTTATACGATTTTTGAATGTTGTAGATACTTATTATGAACAACTAGGTGTGTACAGTGCTACCATTTTCCTAATAGTTATCGTCAATCTTCGTTTTTCTATTACACACGAGTGACAAATATACTGTCAGAGTGCAAGCGTGATAGCGATAGCCAGCCAAAAGCTATTAAAAAGCTGGGAATACTGTACCTTTAGGTGGCCTTTTAGGGAAAATATTTCTTGGAAAGGAACAAATGAAAAACGGAAACGTAAACCCTAGTTTTTCATAACAACTACAATATATTCAAAAATCGTGGAAATTGGAATTGATTTAGGGGGTGAGAAATGTAATCACACAGAGCTATATTTGTATGGCTTTTTTTTACAGCTACGCGATATCGCATCGGTTCACAATCCCCTTAACCTAGTTGGTAGTAACGCTGCTGACGAAACCAGCTGTCCAGCGTTCATTTCCTGATAAGGGCAAATACTTATCCTTTAGTATTGTGTGTTTATATATTGACTGATGGCTTAGTTGCATTTTATCTTAGTCTTCAGCGGGCTTAGTATGGCTGCGCCTATATCGCGTGTCAAATGTGGATAAAGCATCCGTCCCTCTCTTCCTTATTTACGTGTCAGAAGGTGACGGATGCCTTATCACGTGATGAACGCAGCCATATTAGGCCCCCAGGTTTGGCAACTCATTTGTTGTCTTAACTGAACTGTACCTTAAAGACATGCTAATTGGACATACTCAAACTCTTCTTCTCTTCGGCTCTTCAAGTCTTCAGTGAAAGTCATTACGTTACATCCAGCAGATTCACATAAGAGGATGGTGAACCAAAGCTTGAATCGCATAGGTATCATAAAAAACCATACAAATTTAGCTCCGAATTTAGAATTTTTTTAATATAATGTAGTTACTAAAAAAACTATGTTTGTACGTTTCCATTTTATTTTATTTTATTTTTTTCCATTCAAGAAATATTTTCTTGAAAAAAGAAATACTTCGTTATTCATTAATATCTACAGCATATCCAAAAATCGAAAAAATCGGGCTAGATTTAAGAGGAAAGAAACGTTATGTATGGAAATTTTTAGCTTTACAATCCTCCTTTAGAAATTGCCTACGCTTCGTTTCTTTGGATGAGTAATGTACAGTCACGAGCGTTAATGTGGGACCCATTTCAAGAAAAATATGCTCGAAGTCGTCAATGTCATTAGCAGGGAGCGTACATTTCATGCCGATGACAGGCGTATGACGTCAAGCTACATACAGGTGGAAAAAACGAATTGTTGGTTTTCATGACTATCTCTTCATTTAATTATGCGTGTTATTTAGAGATAAATTAATTAGTTATAATTTATAACTAACGTAATAGTTTCTGAAATATAAAATATAAGTATTTAATGATTTGGAAACAAAATGCTTCATTGTGTAATATGACATTAAGTACTATCACTCAGTTTCGTCTTCTCCGTAGTCAACAAGTTTAAAAAGAGCAACGGAATAATGAACATTTATTTATCCGTACCTAACAATGGAAAATATGATTAATCATTAAGCACTGTTATCTAATCAACCTGTTCCATTTAAGTAGATATATATTGACACTTGAGACGGACATTGAAAGAACACTATAACATTTAAATTGAACCGATATTGCGTTGTTTTTTCCTACTTGTTGACTACGGAGAAGACGAAACTGAGTGATTTTACTTAATATCATATTACACAATAAAGCATTTTGTTTCCAACCCATATACTATTACCCAATACTTCTTTTTTATATTTCAGAAACTATTATTTTAGTTATAATCTAACGGTGATAGACTATCTCTGTCACTACGTCTTTTGAAACATCCTGTGTGTTTATATGAATACGTCATTATGACGAAACCGGCATGAAATGTACGCTCCCTGGTCATTAGAGATGTCAAGTAATTTGTAACTTTTAGGAAACTCAACCTTATTGTTGTAGAATGTCTGATTGACCTTGGACCTAAGGTGGGTACCAAATTTAATCTCGTGACTGTACCTAGATCGGTCTCACAAGCAGTACTCGTTCTTTACATTTCTCGATGGGTACGTTGAATAATGAGGTAAGTGGTCGTCTCAATACCAATTGACCCCCAAAATACATTGCTAAATATATGATTTTCTACTGATCTTACATAAATAATAGACATGTCACTCCTTACGTATGAACAGCTTGTGTCACGTAAAAATGTATGAGTTATCTGTTATAGTGCAAGCACATGCGAGGTCGGTCACTGCTCTTAATACGTGACTAGAGCTATCCAACAAATAGCAGATATCACTAGTCTAGTATTTATAATTAGTATAATTCTATGGGGTAATTCTACGGACTCTAAACACGTTCTCACCTTGCAGAAGAGAGCTCTTCGTACACTGGCAGGGGTAAAACCAAGACATTCGTGTAGGGAACTCTTCAAAAAATATGGTATAATGACGCACTATTCACAGTATGTTTTTGATATCATAATGTATACTCATAACAACATTAATAAATTCAAACGTGTGAACATGCCCGGCAGGGTCACCCGGCAAACGGGCCGCCTCCAGCGTGTGCCGCGGCGGTTGGCGCTGCTCGACAACTATATTCTGTTATAGAATATAGTGACGATTAGATATAGCTAGCTATATTGAGTTATTTTATATTTTATTACTTTTTGACATTTCCAAATATTATTGTACTCTTATCTTGACATTTTATGACTGTAGCATTTGGGCTATATTTATTTTGTTTTCTGCTGTTTTTATTTTGTTTTATTATTATTACTACTTTTGTACACATTGACATTATTTGATTTTTACATTTTATTATATAGGGCGTCCCACGGCTATGCCACATGAAAGGAAAGTACCTTAAATATTGTAGATGGAACATTTTACTGAAATAAGACATTATTTGAATTTAAAAAACAATTTAAACTGCATTCATAGATATTTAAATAATTACATGGTTGAACCGGGAATCGAACCCGTTACACGATAAAAATACAGTAGTTTTATCATACCGATCGAAAGGCTTCATCAATTTTAACATTTGATGTGAAATTTTGAACAGAAAAATGAAAAGCTGACCTTGCCGAAAGGATGTACAACTGACACTATCATAAGTACCTATTACTAATTACCAGTATGAAAGTGTTCACGAGCTACAAACAGAACTTAGACGTATTATTCTAAATATCCACCACAACAAGATCAAAAAATCGACAGGGAGCGAAATAATCAAAAGAGTGCGACTTTGTATTCAACAGGAAGGGACTCATTTTGAGCATTTGATAAATTGATTAATTTTGTATTCAAAATGTTAAAATTCGTGGTCTTCCTTTTATTTCTGACACTATGTTATTTAGCAAAAAATAATCCTTATGATGAAGCCTTTCGATCGGTATGATAAAGCTACAGGGTAATTATTTTTATCGTGTAACGGGTTCGATTCCCGGTTCAACCATGTAATTATTTAAATATCAGTTTAAATTGTTTTTTAAATTCAAATAATGTCTTCTTTCAGTAAAATGTTCTATCTACAATATTTAAGGTACTTTCCTTCCATGTGGCATAGCTGTGGGACGCCCTGTATTTTTTTACACTGACGATCTTATTGTGAATTCATTATAACTATGCGACATATAATAATGTAACTTCCAATATGAAATAAATGACTACTACTACTACTACTATATTCGTATTTAAGAGGCCGTATACGAAATTTTGCCGATTTCGCTGATTTACGTGATTTTAGAGACGTGATTTTACAGTTGAAATACAGTATTTCTACAAGTTTTAATGCACAACACGCAAGATAATTCCTAATTTTAACGAATGTATGAGCTACTTTTTTTATTATTTTATTTTGATAAATCGACCTGACACCGGCGACTGTTATGTGAATTTTGCTGGAAGAGGTTTAGAATGTCACATATTCATGAATCGTTTTGACGTCTTAACGGTATGAAAAAATTACAATGTAGTGCTGTGAAAGTCGTCTAAAAAATGTAAGAATTACTTTTTACCACTTTGATATAAATTTTTCGAGTAAAAAAAAAAACTTGGTAATTTTTTATCACTTTTAAACTAATTTTTGTTCATAAAATTAAAACAACAGAAATAAACTTTAGTTCAAAATCAATCCATTACCTTAAAAAAAATATCCAAAAGTTCAAAAGAATTGGCAATAAATAATGTTTTAAAACAACCTAAATCTCGCATTATAATACTGGACAAAAATAAAAAAGTGGCTCATTTATTAGATCATAACTAAAATGACATTTAATGTTGAGCATTAAAACTTATAGAAAAGCAGTATTTTAACTGTAAAATCACAAAAATAAGCAAAACCGGCAAAATTTCGTATACGGCCTCTTAAAACATGGGTTTCTACAAGTTTTTATATACTTACTTCGTTCGTGGTTCTGAGGGCTCAGACAAGATGCACTGCGCTAACTAACGTTTCTATTCGATTCGTTTTTAAACCAATCGCGTCACTGGTACACCACGTGACTTTTCGTAAAACGGCATCTTCCAGTGACGCGATTGGTTTAAAAACGAATCGAATAGAAACGTTAGTTAGCGTAGTGCATCTTGTCTGAGCCCTCTGTTGTTCCCGTTTAAATCTTGCACATCAATTTTTAAACCTTTTCCTGCTATCGTAATGTCAATGTCAGTACATTTGGAACACGTACATAAGTTAAACTGAGGTCAATGCAATACAGGAGCCGATCTTAAGACGGAGTCGGACGGTAGCCACAGGATCTCCGCTGTTTATGTAGCACCACTAAGGGCCCTGCAAAGATGCACTACGCTAACTAACGTTTCTATTCGATTCGTTTTTAAACCAATCGCGTCACTGGTAGACCACGTGACTTTTCGTATCACGTCATCTCCCAGTGACGCGATTGGTTTAAAAACGAATCGAATAGAAACGTTAGTTGGCGTAGTGCATCTTTGCAGGGCCCTCTGAACTAGGATTCGTTAGTACCAGCGTGAAGTTAGCAGACTAAAGTTAGCTGCCCATGCCATCCGACCAATTTAAGAACTCCTAATCTGGTCTCAATAAGCATGAGTGATGACGGTAAAAGAAAAATACAGTCGGCAACAAAACCTTATGACAAAAAAGATATTAGTAACTTATTTTTAATTGCTTGGCGTTTCAAAGTATAGATACAATATCTGTATTTAATTTTGCATTAAATGTAGCACCTAATTCTTAAGGTAGTGGACGAGATAATTTACCATATACACTTTTTTAAAGTTGTAATTATCAGCAATAGTGATTCATAAAACAATTAAGTAAAATTCTGGAAAAGAGATTAAAAAAACCTAAACAAGATGCGAAATCTAAAAATTTCAAAAAGTTGTGATTACCTTGAAAACCGCAAGACTTTTACCCTTATTATACTCGAAAATCTAATTTAAGACCAAAATTCTAACCTCAACGAGCGCACATTCGCTGTGATTACTGCATTTTGGTTTAAGTGTAGGTATTTTTATCAATAAAACTTACCCTAATATTACTGGTTACACGAGTTCTCATTCATGTTTTTATGAAATAATGTTAAAATACCGAAATAATCAAGATGGGAGCTGTCAGATTTTGGTCTTTAATTAGATATTCGAGTATAGGTTGTTAAGATAGAGAAAAGTGTGTTACAAAACGTCTATATACAGGTTTTGGAACTCTAAATACAGAAGAACCTGCGGCACGCACGTCTTGTTGTCTGTGTTACCCCTGTTTATTATATTACTCACTGAAATATCTTTACAGGTCTATCGCAAAACCCTATAAACGTATTATTTCGTTTCGATTCCGAACATAAAACGGTAAGCGACCGCGTACAAATACGAACTCCTATTAGATTGCTCAGGCTGAAATAGCCTCGGATCGGATCCTTGGAAATAAGTCTGAAGTCATTTAAAATTCTAGTCTCGTTCTATTTTACCGGGAAATATCCGTGTAACAAATTCAAACTCCAATAGGGCGTAATCCGTGTTGGCGGTAATGTGGGAAATCAGATGTTGTGTAAAATACTGAAACATTTTAAAGTTGGTTTGGGACTGTAGATATAAATAATCATTATTTTAACCCCTGATGCAAAAAGAGGGCTGTTATTATGTTCAACGTGTGTATGTGAGTCTGTCTGTGGTATCTCAGCTCCCAAACATATGGACTGACTCGAATAGATGGAATGGATAATAGGGTATTTGCCTAATTTTTTATTAGTATTTAAATTGAAGCTTTTTTATCTTCCGAATAGCCTAGTATAAATAGTTTTTTAATATCTTTAAAAATAAGAAAGATATGAATGTTTATAACTTGCTTTTAGACGGAGAGGGAAAAACAGTAATATGACGTCATATTACTCAACCGCCATATGAATTACACGCAAAACATCGTTTCGTGAGAAAGAGATAGACAAAAAAGTTTAAAAGGCTATAACTTTTTTATTTTAATACCAATTTCAAATTTGATTTTAAATTATTTTATCATACTACGTATATTTATACATACAACGTGTCCCAAAACTCAACGATAAGCCGGCACCAGAGGATGGAGCTGCTTATGATTAGTCGAGAAAAAATAAAAAAGATAAAAAAGATAAAAGAAATTTATTTAGTAAGTAGGCCGCTCGGGCACTTTTACACGTCAAGATACTACCAATACCAATACCAATAAGGAAAAGATATATTTTTTTCCTTATTTTTTCTCGACTAATCATAAGCAGCTCCATCCTCTGGTGCCGGCTTATCGTTGAGTTTTGGGACACGTGGTATATTATCCGAATTAATATATGAAATTTAATATCAGGCAAATACCCTATTCAGGATGGTTCTTATTCTTAGTTACGTTTAATGGAAATCGGTTAGGTTGTTTACGAAATATCAGCTCTCACAGTAAAATCCATAATATCGGGGTTTTTTTTCTAACAGTTATTGATTATATGTAAGAAATTTAGATAAATCATTTTGTTTTACCGTAAGGCATACATTATAAGGTTACATTTAATATAAAAGTTAAACCGTGCTAAATGTAATTATAGTACATTACGCATCAAGTAAGAAGGGGATTGCTAACGAGAGACTATTAGATTTTAATGACTCGAGTTTGTAATCCCCTTAATGCCCGTGATACACGTTACACAATGTATTTCATCACATTTGCGAGGAAATAAAAAAAATAGAGAAAAAATATATACAAAATACGCTTCTTCTTCTTTTTAATGGCAGCCACAGACAACAGGGCTTGTGCCAATGTCAGTTGCGTCAGTGATGGTCGGTTGTCAATGTCAAAGATTCTGCTTACAGTCAAATGAAAACAGCAAGGTAGGAAAAGATACAAAGTAAGAAACCTTCGGTAAAAAGGGGGAGGAAACGGCAAAAAAAAGGCAAATGAACTCGACTCGCTAAAAGAGTTTGTCAGTCAACTTTTTTCAATATAGTCTTCCACAGATAATGCTTAGAACTGCTTTAGTTTTTAAACTTGACAGGCCATACTACAGGACAGGAAATTTTATATAATAATTGTAAACGTGTCTGAAATAATTGTAAAATATAAATATAATGCAGATAAATGTACTTTATAAGTTTAATTATACAGTAAAATTGGTTTGTAGCCAAGTTTTGAATATAGGAAATAAGCCTTGGCTGATTTTACACCTCCTTAGTCTGAAATGATGTACCTACGAGTGGATTCTATATTTTAAAACTAAACTCATAACTCCCTAGGGAGTTATAAAAAAACCATAACTCCCGCGGGAGCTAAATCGGCTATCACTGCCCTATACGCCTGCGTTTTAAACACCCTTTCCGAGCAAGTTTGATGAAAAAATAATAACGACATTAGCAAATAACTTAAAAATCTGGCAATCGCAATGAGCTCGATCTATAAAACTATTAGATTTGCTGTCTTTTATTTTGTAACTTGACTCGTTTATTGGACTATAAATGTTTTACCGTCGTGACTCCCGCCGAAGAACTATATCTGTTTCATATGCATCCAATAGTGCAATATAGAGAACCTCAATTAACTTGTTTAACTGGACGATTATTGGCATATTTAGGGATTACATAAGAAATAAATAGTCAAAGCAACATGTTTCGTTATCTACTTTGAACAACAGCTGTTTTGTAATACCTAGCCATTTCTTATAACACCTGAATAACACATACAACCAGTAACACACCTACATGTGTTCGATGTGTCTCAACACATACATAATGCAAGTAAGCCACTTCGGCTTCAGCTGAACCACATATCGCCGACACGTTGAGTTAATACTGTGTTTTTGATCGACGAAGTCGCGCCCACTAGGGTTATGGAACCAGTAATCGACAAGGCACCAATAATGGACACTTGACTCTTATTTTCAGAAGATAAGGGTTATTCATTTGTTTTGCAATAATCAATTTTGGGCCGTATGAAATTTGAATTAACAGTGAAGTGTCCATTACTGGTGACTGTCAGCTAAAAAAGGCCATTATTATTGCCGTCACCCTACTTAAGGGACTACATATCGTCCCTTTACTTCCTCAACCTCGTATCTGATTGAATAGTTAGATAGGAAAATCACTCGTGTTTCCTAAAGAATAAAGACTACTTTTCTATCTAACTTTTCAGGCAAGTCAGTCGTAGCTTCATAGGCAGTCACTAGGCTACCAAGCTGTCATTTGTGTGATGAGCGCGAGTATTTGTTCCTGACTCTTGAATGTTGTTTGTATTTGAATACGTTTTTCTCTATACAAGTAAGTAAGTTAGTTAATCGTTGTTTAGTACCTAAAGTACAAGCCAAGAGCTTAGTTTGGGAGAAGATCAATTTGTGTGACAATTGTCCCCTGATATTTATTGATTACTTTATTCATTAATGAGCAGATGATACCTATGCGACAAATAAAAAAATATTTTAATAAAACCTTATTCCAGACTCTTCTTTGTTTAGGTTATATATTTTTCATCACACTTGCTCGTAAATAGTGTCCTAACGTGCTAGAAAAATCGACCGTAAATTCAAAAAAATACCCGCGGGCCTTTTTTTACCATTACACCCTATCTTGCGTAATAGCTTTGTTTTTAAATATAATACGTGGACTCAAACTACATATCATAATACGTCAGGACCCCAATTCTTGTGCCATTCGATATGAAGTCTCATTCGAGATGAAATGTCAGTTGCATACAATTTTCCAAAAATCTCGCATATAAACTATTGATCTCGACTATCACTAGAATCGGACTCCTGAACACGTTTGACATCATCTGTGGTAAGTCATAGACAATGATGTAGTCTAGTCTGCCGCCAATTTATAAATACTGATTATAAACTGTGATTCCAAAAAAATAAATTAAAGTGTGTCTTTGTGCACATATCAAAATTTATACATATATCAATAAAAAAAAAAAACATCAGAAGAAATGGATAATGCGACTCCGCCGGACATCGCCAACGCGGCTAATATTATTAGTGAGAATCGTAAGTTAAAAATATATGATCTTTTATCTGATTTTATTTCATTTCCTCGCAATTTGTGATGAAAAACATTGTTACACGGGTGGTAAAGGAAATACAAAGCTCGAGTCATTAAAGCCCTCAGCCTTCGGCTTCGGGCTTCTAACAGACTCTCGTTTGTAATTCTGTCTTTACAACCCTTAATACGCAATGTACTATATTATACATAACTAGATGACTATTTGAACCCCTTAAACGCAATTACAATGTTACTAAAATATAAAAATAGATATTGGGTCTTACGAGGATTTAAATATCAATATCTATACTTCTATACTAATATTATAAAAAGGTATAGTTTGTGACGTTGTCGGGGTATAATCTCTGGATCTACCGAACTGATTTCGAAAATTCTTTTACCAATAGAAAGACACGATATTTGTGAGTGTCATAAGCTATATATTAACCAAAAAAAATGTTTATAGCCCAACGAAGTGGGCACGGGAACACCTAGTCGCTCACAAAAGTATTAAATATTGCCGCCAACCCTTCGCCTACACAATGTGTAAACAACGTATCTGTAACGTGTGGAGTTGAACAGGCTTTCGGTTTGTCCATTTATTATTCAGTTGATCTGAGGTTGTTGTGCGACGGCTTGACAGTTTTACTTTACGCAAAATGCGTCAGTAAACCGGTAAATAAAACAAGATTACTCTTTTACAAGTCCTTATAAAGGATGTCCCAAACATGCATACCTAGTAGTAAACTTACAGTACACTTTCGGCTCCCTTGACTAGAAAAAAGGCAAGCTTTCAAAACCCGAATGTTGCTAACCAAATTCAAATCTTTATAAATCCTAAATGATCATTCAAAATGAAAAATGATGAAAGAAACCTAAAGATGATTTTTAAATCCCTATTCAATGATACCTACCCCACATGTCATACTTGGCCGACTTTTTTTTTAAGTTGCTCAATATGGCGTCTGGTGGCCGCCATTTTGAATTTTGATTACTGACATATCTTCAGTGACACTCACCAGATTAAGACAAATCGATTGACATAGGAATCAACAAAATCGGAACACGGGTTTAGTTTTTATAGTGCCACAAAGGAACAAACATGCATATATAGGCTGTGAAACACATTATCTTCCTCCTTCGGCAGTCGGGTAAAAAGGTGTAATTTGTAATTCCAGAACTTGATCTAATCCTTAATAACGTAGCAGTGTAAATGATTCACATCGTAATTTCAAAATGTACTTTTTACTGAAAAAAAGTTGATTCTACTAGGTAAAACCATATCGCGTTTCACATTTATCATATTGTTATAACTCAGCCGCCTTTACGTCAAGTAAATAAGAGCTATCGTTATGTTGACAATAGGATTGCACGTCAAAAGCAATAGGTATAATTTTGCCGAGTAGAATACAGGCCTGGTATTGGTACCTATGAAAAATTATAGAGCATAATCAGATAGAGTATTTTGTCGGGTGAGTTAGTGTTTATCTTGTTTTCTCCGAACGCTTATCGACAAGTACTTAATCTAACTGCGGAAGCTAGATTTTAACGAACTTATCTAACAACATAGTGTAGACGAAGTCCTAAATAAATATACAAATGCCCAAGACACCTAAAATATCTACACGCCCCTATTGCACAAACAATAAGATCTATAAATATATGTTTGATGCGAAGTGAAGATATTAAAGGTTTCGACTGTACCTAGTAGTTTTATAATTATAACCGACACAAAACTATAATTAACAATTATTTACAGACTAACGAAAAATTCCACCGCGAGATGGCAGCCGCAGGCGTCCCCATCTCCCCCTTCGCCCCCCACACCTACGACGCCGTCTGGGCCATCGCCCTAACCCTGGCCAAGGCGGAACAGCTCTGGAGAAGCCTGGACATGACGCATCATAACGGCACATTGCTAAAGGGCGGACCTAAACTTGGGCTTAGTCACTTTGACTATAATAGGAAAGACATGGCGGAAGAGTTCTTGAATCAGCTGGCGAATTTGAGCTTCCTTGGAGTTTCGGTAAGTTTAATAAAAACTACTATCAGCCCTATAGTGCCCTGATGGTGGGCCATAGAACTATGTCATAGTGAAGTTATGATTCAAGTCGTAAGAAGTGTCAAACAAATTATTTTATAATGTTACTGTGACACCGTTCTATGGTGGGTCAGGCTTCCATTAGCATAGAGGCATTCTATCTTGGGCCTCAGGGTTGGAAATGCATTTGAAGTTTTACGATTGCAGTCTTAATATTGTAGTCTATGGGTCTCAGATTCCACTTACCATCTCTTCTCCTTGCCTTAAAAAATAGTTGTAGCAAAAAAAGGAGTGTGTACAGTCAAGGACTTTAATTTTTATGCCACTATGGAAACCTGTCATAATGACAGCGTCAAACCACATGACAGAAATTACCCTTAAATGAATGATTAACGATATGCGACAGGGTTCCAATTAAAGTCCTTGACTGTACATGTATTCAGTTTCTTATAGAATGACATACCTAAAAGTGTATTTTGTTGGCAGGGTCCAGTTTCATTTAATGGAGCAGACAGGATTGGGACATCTGCCTTTTATCAAATCCAAGGTAACAAATTGGAGTAACCATTGTTTTCTATAACCTCCTCTTCCTCTATAAACCACAATACGCATCAGCTAAAACTGAAGGAAGTCAAAGAGCCTACTCTTTTCTCAAAGGCCGGCAGCGCACTTGTGATTCCTCTGGAGGTCTGCTCAACCATCCATCCGGATTAGTCCGGACATGTCCGGACTTTGAGACTCTAGTCCGGAGTTTGTCAGGCTTTTTAATTTGACCGGGTTTTTTTATGAGATGGAATATGATTAATAAAACTACATATTAAATGCCTACCATACCACTGTAATTACTTTTTGTGACTGAAAAGTCTGAATTTTTATCAAAATGTCAGGACTTTTCAAATTCCTAAATGGACTCCAACACACAACGCTAAGTTAGCGATTTTCGAAAACCGACAACATGAATAGTATTGACGTAAGCTTATGACAGATCGCGTCGACTTCTTATGTAAACTCCATACATTTCAAGTCGATAGAAAACAGAAAAGTTAGCAGCGTTTGCATCTTGGCTAGGCCTACTCTGCCCTGACGCATACGCTATTTGATAGTCAAAGCAAATTGAACCCCCTTTCTTAAGAAATAAGGTCACTAATACATTCGCGATTTTATGAGACATACGCCCTTTTTTCTAATGAGGGCATTACTGTTATTGGGGGTATGAGTCGCGGTGATAACTTACCGTCAGGACTGCACTGCTCGTCTACCTCTTTTTTTCCACCAAATATAAACAGCCAACTAACAAAAGAAATACCATAAAAGTCCAGAAACGCTCTGAAATTTGAATGGTACGGAAATTCGACTAATTATTTTTAGTAATAGCAGATATACAAATTTAATGAGGTAACTTTAGAATTTTATCAGAAATTCTGGAACCCAGAAGTTTTCTTTAAAACTTCCAAGAAAATTCTTAAAACCTTCTGAGAATTGACAAATAAAATTCCAAACCGTTTACACTTCAGGAAACTAACTTAACGGAAGAAATATATTTTATCGGAGACTTTTTAAATGTCTTTTAAGGTAGGCATGAAATTGCTGGTCCAATTACAACTGTGGAACTTGAGTTTGGGGAACTGAACGAAGTAGGTCACCCTTGCTAATAATAAATCTAAATGGAGAAGTGTTTGTTTGTTCAGTTGTGTTATTCTCTCAAAAACGGAGGCCGGTCGAACGGACGAGCGAATAAAGGCGGCGAGTTTAAGTAGTCCCGTCCGACCGAACAAATCACATTTTAGCGCGTGCATTATCAATTAGGGAGCCTTATACGTTGGTGAAGTCATGCTGCCAAATTGAATACACGCGCTAAAATGTGTTTTTTTCGCTCGTTCGGGACTACTTAAACTCGCCGCTTGGACCTTCACTCGAGCGAACGATCACCTTTGCTTGGTGAGAGAATCACCACCCAGTTTTCAACTATCAACGCTGCATTACCTATACATATAGTATGTAATTTTGTACATAGATGATAGCCCGAAGGTAACATAGGGTAATTTTATGCCGGGGAATCGAACAGTTCCAGAGGAAATACCGATAAACAAAACCAAAAAAAAAAATAAGCCGCAAACACACCGAGAGTAGAGGTGGCGCGTTCCCATGCCCGACGATTTGGGAGCGCTTTTTAGTATTGGATCTGGCCGCAATGCACGCACCGCCTCCACTCCACCTAGTCAATTGGCGGCTTTTAAAATAACCTGGAGGTCGATTTTTAAATCTCATCCGGTGACAATGGCTCACCAAAATTGCTGATTTTACTCATTTCTGCAATTTTCGTACACCCATTCGTGAACGAAATCACCGCGTAAAATATTTTTGAAATTAAGTAGGTACTCCTTTATTATTAGTAAAATTCAAAATTAGGCATAGTTCCCACCAAATGTATTGTGGACCGCCGCCGAGTGTGAGCTCGCGTTACGCAGTTTATCGCTTTTCCACATATATTTAACTTCTCGTCCACACCGAACCGACAATAAAAGATAAAGATAAAAAAGATAAAAGAAAAAAGATAAAAGAAATTTATTCAGTAAGTAGGCCGCACGGGCACTTTTACACGTCAAGAATCTACCAGCGCTTCCCAAGAGAAGACCACTGCCGAGAAGAAACGCCGCAAGAAACTCAGCAGTCAGTCATTTTTTAAACATATTTCTTATTACAATGGTACTACTTAGTCTAGCATTATATAAAGCTATAAATATTAAATTAAATATAGTATTAAATAACATGCGTAGTTCAGCAGGAAAACATGCCAATTAAGAATCTTACGGGAGAGATAGAGAAAAAAAAAACACATACTTATGTGTATATAAGATGGTGCGAGACGACCACATAAAAGTTTCGATATGTTTTCCTACATCAACGGTGTCCCCTAGACAAGATAAAGATTTTGCATTTGAATAAATTATTATTGACTAAGTTTCGGATTTAGGCCATGCATTTTTGTCTGTTAGATAGTCCTCGATCCTATAATACGCTTTAGACATTAACGACCTTTTCAAGTAACTTTTAAGTGCTGGAAAGGGTAACTTTAAAACTTCGTCAGGTAATTTATTATAGAAATGAATGCATTGACCAACAAATGATTTATATACTTTACGGACGCGGAATTTTCGGATAGCGATTTTATTTTTATTTCTGGTATTTAAATTATGTATATCAGAATTTTTGGTGAAAGAATCTAAATTTCTAATAACGTAAATAATATTCTCATAAATAAATTGAGACGCTACAGTCAAGATATTAATTTCTTTAAAAAGTTCTCTTAAAGAGTCACGGGAGTTTAAGTTGTAAATAGAACGAATGGCCCTTTTTTGTAACACAAATATAGTTTGTATGTCAGCTGCCTTACCCCAAACCAGAATACCGTACGACATGACACTATGTAAATAACTATAATAGACTAAGCGAGCTGTCTCAACATTGGTTAGTTGTCTAATTTTCCTAACGGCGTAAGCTGCCGAACGTTTACCTGCCAGTACAGCTATATGGGGACTCCATTGCAAATATTTATCTAATGTTATGCCTAAGAAAATTGCCTTATCTACCATTTGCAAACACTCGTCATTTAGAAAAATACTAGAATGTACCGGTTTAACATTAGGCAAAGCGAACCTAACACATTTCGTTTTCTTAGCATTTAGTAGCAAATTGTTGCTAGTAAACCAATTAAGTACTTTAACTAGTGTGGTGTTAATCCTGCTGTAGTCTACGGATTTTCTATCTACTTTGAAAATTAGTGAAGTATCATCAGCAACATTACAATATCACAAAGTTTATCTACTGTTGGTGGCAAGTCATTTATGTAAACCAAAAATAAAAAAGGACCTAAAATAGAGCCTTGAGGCACACCTATTTTCAATGTAGCTCCAACAGATTGCGTTTTGTTTATAACAACTGTTTGAGTTCTATCACTTAGATAAGAAGACATAAGGCTTAAAGCTTTGTTGGACAATCCATAATGTTCTAATTTTAAAATAAGGGTCGTATGATCCACGCAATCAAAAGCTTTAGAAAGATCACAAAATATTCCTACTGCATCTAAGGATTTCTCCCAACTGTTATATATATGTTTAATGAGTACAGATGCCGCATCAATTATTGATCGACCTCTGGTAAAGCCAAACTGGTTATTGTTAAATAGTTTATTTCTGTTAAAGTGACCTAACATATCCTTTAGCATTACTTTCTCAAAGACTTTACTTAAAACTGGTAGTATGGAAATGGGACGGAAGTTCGTTATATCACTCATCTCGCCCGATTTAAAAAGAGGTATTACTTTACTATATTTCATGAGATCTGGAAAGACCCCCTCTGATATGCAATTATTGTAGATTAATGCTAGATGGGGTGCAATTACATCTATGATATGAAAGAGTACCTTAACTGATGTGCCCCACAAATCTTCAGTCTTTTTTAAACTAAGTGATTTAAATATCTTGACTATTGAATCTGAATTTACAGGGCTGAAATCAAAGTTTATATTACATTTACTGACATTAGTGCTAAGTAATGATTGAGCTTCAACCGCGGATGATTTAAGACATTTCGTAGTATTAATGGCTATGTTAGAAAAATAATCTTCGAATGCTAAGGCAACGTCTTTATTTGACGTGATTTGTTGGTCACCTGTGTTCAGAGTGACTTGATTATCACGAGTTTTTGATTTTCCCGTTTCTCTATTTATAATATTCCATACAGTTTTTACCTTGTTGTCAGATGATTTAAGTTTGAGACTAAGAAAATTTGCCTTGGCAGTTAATACATGTTCACAGTCGGCAGCGTACAAACGTTCGGTGCGAACGATGCCTTAGACCCCCATCATTTGAATACCTACTGGATGGTTACCGCGAACTACTAAATTCGGAACTCCGGGTGTTAAGTCCCTGCCACTCGAGACTAAATCGAGATAAAGGCATGGAGCTAGCTTAACTTCGAACTTCGATTTTCCAAGTAGGGCCTCTACTGTTGCAGGAGGGCGGCCGAAAACCGTAGCCCTGTACACCGCCGGGCGGCAGATGGCGTGCGCGTGGTGCGCGCGCGCGGCGTGGGGCGGCGGCGTGCCGGCGGCGCGGCGCGTGCTGGTGCTGCGCGTGGAGGCCGTGTGGGCGCCCGCGCGCCTCGCCGTGGCCGCGCTCGCCGCCGCCGGCGTCGCGCTCTCCATCGCCTTCTTGCTCTTCAATTTGCACTATAGCAAGCGGAGGTAGGCTCACCGAATACTATTTTAAATGTATCTTTCTTATTTCTTGAACAATTACAAGCACTATAGTTGCTTGCGATTGTTCAAGAAATAAGAAAAATACATTGCAAGTCTTGCAAAAAGCAATATTTGGAAATCCGATTGCACGTTCTGATATTGTCGTCTACATATGTTATCACAATCATCTCCTGGTGATGCTGAAATATCATTAAGATCAAATGTGAAGGAATGAACAGATGTTTTTAACTTTTATCATGTCGTCTCTACAAAAAATGTTATTAAAACTTTTAGGTTACTTAATATAAAGACGGACGATCTATGGGGACTCTCCGTCACAGTACTACAGTCCTTCTAGAGTTAACTGCACCATATCTAGCTGCTTTATTTAACAAGTGTGTCGATATTGGAGTGTTTCCCGACCTGATAAAACACAGTAAGGTACCCTTGTTTAAGCCAGGGGCAAGAACAGACCCCACAAATTTTAGACCAATTTCGATACTGCTAGCACTAAGTAAAGTTTTTGAAAAAAATATTCTTAACCAAATTTCCTCACATTTTAGTAAGAATAAGTTGCTTCATAGTAGTCAATTAGGGTTTACCAAGGGACGGTCAACTACAAATGCCAATTCAACCTTAATTAAATATGTCTTTGATGCCTGGGAAGAATCACTAGATGTCATTGGAGTTCTCTGCGATTTATCCAAGGCATTTGACTGTGTTGATCACGTTACGTGAGTGCGGAAGCTAAGCTACTTACTACCTTACGCTACTACGTTACTCCTGTTTGGATTAACATCATCACCTGATTTTTTCAACAGAAATTAACTACCCCGCTGCAAGATCTTAAAGGAATTGAAATCATATCTGATGATGTTTTGATTTATGGAGTGGGTGATAGTTTGGAACCCTAAAAGATGTGTCGTGAGCATTCTTGATCATGGTGTGTCTTAATTGCTTGGTATCAGTAGTATTCTGATAATTATGATTTGATTAAGTTGGTAGTGACAGTGAAATTGAAATCAAGCCGTTCATTAATAAACCCACCACAGTTAATTAGCTTTTGTGGAATTGTTGTTATTTAATTTGACGGCGCGTGTGGTTTGAGAGCGAGTAGACATACTGTTTAGTTATGTTATGGTCCTGCTCACTCTGGCGTAACTCGGGCACTGGGCCTCTACTTTCATAGTTCGAACGTTACGCTTGCTCCGTCACTTTCCCTCGACTTCAGTACGATGGGCGAGTGAAAGGAACGGAGTATCCATTAGCACTACTGTGGTGTTGGGAGTAGGATCCCGGACGTGTGTCGCCATGTTTGACACTCTTGTTCTAGACTTCGCTGGTAAAACTGGGTCGTGAAACATGGTACGCCGCGAGCGTTATAGTTTTGCATCTGACCTTGGCACCCTGTGCCCCTGGAACGTCGTCAGGCGGATTTCTTATTAACTGACTGTATTTTGATAATTAAACGACACATTGTGAAACATCCAGAAAAGGCTTTTGGTTCTCCTTGCCCAACTATCCTCGCCTACACCTAAGTTCGACCATCGTGACGCTCCCTTTACCTAAAGATGAGGAGGAGCTTACAAATTAAAACTTTGTTTATTTGTTTTCTGCTTTAATAATTAATTAGTTGTTTATAATGTTATTTTTAATCAGTGGCCCAGTTATTAGACCTAATTTTACAATGATTTTAATACTATTTATCTACGCTCATATCATAAACCCTCTTTGATGCGTTCAGAAACCGCAAATTATGACCAGCATAATAATCAACTCTGTTGTTAGAGCAAATTTTTTATCTGCTGCAGTCAACTTATTTCGAACATCTCTGAAAATCAAAGAATTTTGATTTGACCCCTATTCTAATATCAGACGAGATGACGTTTAGTTCGAAATAAATTGTCAATTTGCATACAAATTTGACAAATGTCGCACGAAGAAGAAAGATATCGAACGATATGAAAGTTGGAGCCGACTCTAGTTTGTCTCTGAATTAAAAAAAAACTATGACAGCTGCCAGAAAACTTTTCATATTGAAAAGCTTATTTTCATTTTCATTACAAGTCGACTTAACTCGTAATAAAAAAGGGTATACTTATACATGAAGTATACTAGACTTAAACCCTTTTTCACTTGATCTTCAGACGACTTATACCCTTTTTCACTAGGGCCCCGGTTAAATGGGCAAGTCTGAGTTGGGCTCGCGCTGATTCTTCGAATTCGAATAAAAATCGGAATATAATACCAGTAGGTACAGTCCAGGACTTTAATTGTTATGCCACTATGGGACCCTATCACATAACGTTAATCATTCATTTAAGCGTAATTTCTGTCATATGGTTTGACGCTGTCATTATGACAGGGTTCACAAAAAAGTTGTCTCAACCCAGTCTTGTTTCCAAGAGATATTTTTTAAATTATACAATAGTCAGTACCAATTTAATATGATGTGGAAACAATATTCTAAAATAAATACTTGAATCTCAATAAGCCAAGCAGAAACCTTCCGTTGAGAAAAAAGAAAAAGACCACTGTGTTCATTATTAAAACATAACAGAGTACAAAATTGAGTTTTTACTCGCAGCCCTTCGGACACAAACTAAAATGTAAACCAATAAGGGCTGCATCGCAGCTCCCAGCCTCCTGACACCAGCGGACTGGCATCCTGTTGGAAAATTAATGACCCCTCTTTAACAGAAACCTCCACAAGAGCATGCCGCAAGGCTATAAAAAAATCAATTCGATTACAAAACAAACAGAAGACTTAAAAAAGGCATCAAGTAAATTTGAAATAGCACCCTCGATACTAAAATGCAAGATTGCAGCCGTCTGACGAATTGCACGAACACAACTCGAGAACCAATTCTAAAAGGTGATGAAAATCACGATAAAACAACAGGTACTCGTAATGAGGAAAAGTATAATGGATTATGTGAGCGAAATGTTGGATAACTACAAATAAATGGATGGCTGGATAAATACTTTGCGTCATCCACCTTTGTTAACCTGAATCGCGAGATAACACTATCGTCTTTGACCTGTAGCTGTCAAAAAAAAAACATACAAAACTAGCTCCAGGCGAAAACGTTTCTCACCCCCTAAATCAAGTCCGATTTCCACGATTTTTGAAAATGTTGTAGTTATTATAAAGACCTAGGTCTGTGCATTTGTTTTTTGATTTTTAAATTTGTTTAGTTCTAAAAATATTTTCTTGGAAAAGAAAACGTACAGACATAGTTTTTCATGATATCTACAATATATTCAAAAATCGTAAAAATCGGACGAGGTTTAAGGGGAGAGAAACGTTTTCGCATTTTGTATGGAGATTTTTAGCTTCACAATCCTCTTAACTCGTCCGCCATTACTGTCAAGTAAATAAGAGCTATCAAAACGTTGACAATACGATAAAAAGTCAAAAACGATATGGTTTGTACCGCCTAGAGATAGGCCCTGGTATGAAGAGGTCCCTGAGACCCGTAGATATTTGTAGTCTAAGGACAGCACATGCGTCGCCAGAAGTGCATAAGATGAATGCTTTTATGCTTGTCATTCCACCGGTGTAACCCCACAACTGGAGTACAATACGAATACTATAATGTAAGTATAAAATAACTATTAACATGCTATTTAGCACATATAAACCCCCTATACTATTATAGCGACTCCTACTTTTAGACCTAACTCTTAAACGGTCAGACCGATTTTTATAAAACATAGCTAACCACAGATAACGTAAACACCTCAATCTGTACGAAAACCAACCGTGTCACTTTTTGCTACCAACTCGGACACACCAAGAGAAAAGAATTTTCCGTTTTCCGCGCAATATCGATTCAATTTGTTTGGGCTATTGCAGTTTATTATCACGCAACGAGGGATTTTCTTAATTTTCAGGCTGCAACAACAGGCGCGCGGAACGTCAGTAGCGACGGCCAACCCCGACGCTTGGTAGGGGTTTAAGTCCGGATTCGGACACGCGAAGTAGATGCATTTGCGTTATCTATGTGTGTTTATATCTGCGCTACTTAAAGGAGCTTTCTATCTTAACAACTTCGATCGAGTCGATCCGTCCGTTTAGGAACTGCGAAACTCAAACCGCTAGTGTCAAACTTATAATACCTTTTTTGCGTCGTGGGTTTGTTTGTTGTAATTTTAACATCTTCTTAACGTTTTGGGGTGGTGTTTTAGCTGTGGTAGGACGTAGTGCAAGGTCCGGTCTCGATCGCTACCACCATTTCATCCTTTAACATGTGTCCGCATTGTTGTGTCCCGGTGTGGGGATAACTAAGTCAACTGGTGAAATTACTAGCATAGAGGCATTCCATTTTAGTGCTCAGGAAATTTATAGAACATTGGGTTGGCAAATGAAAATGTTGGGAAAGGATATATTTGGCAAAAATATCTTTGTCAGGCTCCCATTTTTCGGGCTAAAATGGGAGAACCAGCTGAATGGGAAAATATTTGTGTGATTTGCGCAAGTTACTGACAATGAGTCTTGGATATTTCCTACATATTTCTCCATATTAGTATGTTTATTGTTTCCTATAGCATAAGCCTAGAGTAACGTGGTAAATTTTCTTGAGATTGTCCCCTATTTATTTATTGAAACAGCCACGCCTTTTCACCAAGCCTATTACCCTCCGTCCTACTTGCAAATAGAATCAGCGACGAAGTGATCAACGATTTCTGTAAGTTCTCTTATTTATACATATACCTACTTACACACAGGTCTATAAAGCTTTCTTCTCCGCGGCTGAACAACATGACGCTGATTGGCTGCGTGCTGGTGTATACAGCAGTGGCGCTGCTCGGCTTAGACAACGCCACGCTGCCATCTTATGTGCCATTCTCCGCTATGTGCACTGTAAGTTAACTTTAATGGCCGTCGTATATTTTCCTGACTTTTACCTATTGTCTTGAATGTAATATTTTGTAGTGATAGGAGGACAAATATCTGTCGACCTATTTAAAGGAGGAATTCGGGAAGGGTGTCATATTAGAGACGAGGGTATAATAGTACATTATTGCCTAGGCATGGAAGTAGGCAATTGCGGGCCGAGTATTGGACGAGCTTGCGAGTCCGTTTAAAAATACGAAGCCCGCAATTGCTGTTCCTGCCGAGGCAAATATAGTGCTTTTCTCAAAAATCGCAAGAAAAAATTGTGTTCGAGTCAAATCTTCATCGCTTGAACTCACTTTTTGGATTGCATACAAACAGAAACTTCATGTGAAAAAACCATCACTCCTTACCGCCTTTTTGTTTATGACAAGGAGAAACGCAACGTAATTTTTGTTTTAAAAAAAAACATAAGCTATTCCACGCACAAATAAAAAAGTTATGTTTCGAGTAAAATTTGGATGTATAAGACTTGTGCCCTCATTTTATTATGGCCCTTTTCACTTTTTAAAAAGTTACAAGCTAGATAGTAATGGAATTTGTATGCAACATTGCGGGCTTGTGTAGCGAGCACGCAATGTTTTTTTTTTTTAATTTGAGAACTGTCAGTAAACTATGTACTTCGCGTCTTAATATGTATATAGGAATGTCAACATTTCCGGACATTTTTGAGAAAAGATAGCTTCAGTTCGATAATGCGTAAAAGGGCGGCCTCTTTGATGCGTCGCGTGCGACACAGTTGCAACAGCCTCCTACCTACTACAAGTTTGGAGCACACCGGCCTACGCTATAATGAAGCACTGGAACTCCATTCACATAGAGTCCAGGGTACAAAACTTGTAGGTACTAACATAGGCTACGTATTTTGTAACTAACCATTCGTTTCAGGGCAGAGTGTACATCCTATCGGCAGGGTTCTCGCTCGCCTTCGGCTCCATGTTTGCCAAGACCTACAGAGTCCACAGGATATTCATCAGGTAACTTGAGTCAGTTTCTTCAATGGAAGACCCAACAGTAGCATATCATGCCAACCGCGATGTTTAAAATGATGATTATACGGTGTAACTGATTAGCTTAAAATATCACGTCTAAAATGCTTTGAAAAACACGTATTTTACGACCGTTTGGTCTTCTCCATCACATTGCCACCAAATGTTAGAGTACTGTACGTATTTAATCTTCTCTCTGTTTTCCACTTCTACTTAACCCATAATCTGCATGTCAGCCAAGGTACGTTCACTGCTAGACAAGGGCTAGCTCCAAACATTTCCACAATAAAGGCGCGTACACATAGAACGTCCGTTTTTACAGGATCCTTTTTAACGGATCTTTTCACCTTGTTATCTTCTTTTTTACTGGATCCAGAATACTGGTTTGGGTGACCTCGCTAATGCAACTACATACGCCATCAAATAACGGACCTGTAAAACGGATCGCTATGTGTACGCGCCCTAATCGGTTCTACTCGAACCCAGCGGTTTCCCATTAATACTCAGAGAACTTGTGTCATGCTTGCAAGGCTAATCATCTTTTTCATTAACGCGCAATAACTAAAGTGTGCTTGAAATATGCTCGGTCCTTAGCTGACATTAGGACATATGAATTTGTCAGAAAGTGACAACGCATACTTTAATTAAAATAGGTTTATGGTGCGTTACCTAATAAAACTTTTTAAATAAAAAATCCTGTTCAGTAACGCCGCGTCTTATCTAAACTTCTCCCTACAAATCATTCCAGCAACCGCAGCGGCGTATGCAAGACCAAGTTGCTACAAGACACTCCTCTCATCTCTCTGGTGTGTGCCCTACTTGTCCTGGACGCTTTGCTGGTGACGCTTTGGGCAGCCCTGGATCCTATGCAGCGGCAGCTCCAGAACCTCACTCAGGAGATCAGTGCTGGAGATACTAGTGTTGTTTATCAGCCCCAGGTATGTCCAGAACGAAGAACACTTAGTTATTCCATTTCATTTATTAAAGAACGCGCCCAGGTGACTATATTAGTTCGGCTCACGAACTGATTCCACCAAGTGTCTCTCCCCCCCCGCTCTCTCTCTCTCTCTCTCTCTCTCTCTCTCTCTCTCTCTCTCGCTCTCTCGCTCTCTCTCTCTCTCTCTCTCTCTCTCTAACTCACTCACTCACTTTATCTCTGAGAGGTACTTCTGGCCTTTCTGGGTTTTGATTTCACATACGCAAATTTTAAACAAAACATTAACCTAATGTCAAATCTACTTGTGCAGTCGTCAATGTAGTTGCATATCCTTGAATCGTAATAGTCATCATTATTTTTAGATCCAAAACCATCCAGGCCGAAAGACGAACAAAACACCTCGACCCTTTAACCTTTTCATGACTAAATCGATTTAGTTTGAGAGATTAAGTCCAAATCCAAACACCGTTTTTCCAAGTAGGGAACGAGGGGTCCTGGCCTGCAAAACAATAAATTAATATGATGATACCTTTTGATATGGGGTATATTTTTACGTGTACGAATATGCGTCGAAAGCTAAATAATCTCTTTTATTTTCCAGATTGAAGTCTGCAAATCTCAAAACACAACAGGCTGGCTGTGCGCGCTATACGCATATAAAGGCCTACTCCTCTTAGTCGGGGTCTACATGGCATGGGAGACCAGACACGTCAAGATATCTGCCCTCAATGACTCCAAATACATCGGCATCAGCGTGTACTCCGTGGTCATCACCAGTACGAGTGTGGTGGTGATAGGGACCATCATCTCCGAGAGAGCCACGTTGGCTTTCATAACGATAACCAGCTTGATTCTCATCACGACCACGTCGACACTGTGCTTGCTGTTCTTACCAAAGATCTTCGCTATTAGGAGTAAAAGTGAGTATTGTAAGACTTTAAAAGGCCTTTGGTTTGTAGTTCTTTTAACGCTCTTCATAACCGACTCCCAAAATATTTCTAAAACACGCAATTTTTACTTGTTTTAAGAATGTAAAACACTCAATTATTGGCCAAAAGTGATTAAAGGATTACCGCCTCTAACTTGAAAAAATTTAGCAATATTACTCTGAGCTAGAAGGAAACTTACAACAAGAAGACGAACGAAATGATTCTAAAGAACTCTTTGTCTTCTTGGTGTAAATTTACTAAGCAACTCCTTAAAGTTTTGCCATATTAAGCCTTGTCACATCAAGACAATCTCGTCCAATTCCCTACACTACCACGAAACTCTTCCTAACATTCCAGCGGAAGATGACCCGGTAATCCAGAGCCTAGGTCTCCGGCTAGAGTGCAAAACTCGCCGGTTCGTCACCGACGAGACACAGGAGCTACACTTCCGCATCGAGATACAGAACAAGGTGTACAAGAGGGAAGTGGCAGCGTTGGATAAAGAGATCGGAAGACTGGAGAAGCTGTTGGCAGAGCCGCTGGAAAGTACTAGCAGTTCTAATATCTCCATCGCGCTGCAAAAACGGGTAAGGAAAAATAAGCCTGCTTAAATATTGTTGGGTTTTAAAACTAGTAAAGTTGACCAGTACTATCTAAATATCTTTACAGACGGAGTTAAACACCGTGGAAGAAGAAGGCAGACGTTCGGACCCGGACAGACGGACGCCTAGCATCACCGGAGGTCTACCCCTGCTGTTGCTATCAGTTCTACCCCCAGTCATCCCTCGCGCTAGCTGGCCTTCCGCCGAACACTGCCGAGGCCGCAACTCCGTCAGCTTCAGTTCCCAACCAAAACTCAACTACAGAAAATCACAAGCATCCATAGATCTATACAGCCTCTGTTTAAATAGGAGAGAAGAAAACCAAGGTCTACTCAGTAGACTTAAGAGCTTCTTTGGTAGTAGACCGTCCAGCAGAAAAGCGTCTACCATGTCAATAGCAGACCCGACGGGACAAAGCATAGCAGCAGCTTTGAAGATGCATGTTGGCATGATTGCTGGGCTCGTCCCCGGGAACAGGAAACATTCCATGGTATTGTCTTGTAACACATTGAATGTGCCATATCCTGAACTGAAGTTGAGAAGAGAATCGTATGCAAAAAGTGGACCTATTATAAGAATTACTGATGATGAACCGACTTGCTCAAAATTCGCTGAAAGAACTCAACAGAAATACGTAGCGGAGCCAGAGACGAAAGTCAATTTTGTGTTGCCAACTGTTCATAAAAGACCGATGTCCCATGAGAACTCCTGTGAAAAGATAAAGGGTTCCCCGAGGTTCCCTCATAGGATCTCGCCTGCCGCAACAAGTCTGACCACATTGAGCGGCAGAAAGACGAGCGCTGATAGTGTTTTTAGTATAACTGGGAAGATTTTCGATGAGCAACGAAGATATAGTCACCAAAATGTAACCAATCAGGAGCCAAAAGGTAAAGCTACGTTGGAAAGCAGGTGGAAGTCCACGGAAGACGCAAGGCCTGGACCTTCTTCAAGAAATTAGAAGTATCAAGTGGTGTGCCAAGTTTAAGGTTAAGATCAATTTTGGAAACAGTCAGTATAGAACTAATTAGTGATAAATAATATCAGCATTTTCTAGAAGTATGTTTGGTATCATGGAATATGGAATGTTGTAAGTTTTATTATCTGCTCAAAATACAATTTGGATACTAGTCTCTTAGTATTAGTTTAAATAATGATTAATTTTTATTCTTAGGTAATTTTAAGATGGTTGTCATCAGACAAATTATTAATTAATATACAACCGTTTTTAATTATAATAAGGTAGGACACGGCGACTTTATGTAGCAATGCAGTCACGCGTTTCGTATCGCTGTCACTTTTGCCCTCTAATGTGTTAATGTGTGAAAGTGACAGTTATACCGAAACGCCTGCATCGCTACAAAAGTTCGCCGTGTGCTATCTCCCTGAAATTAATTAAACATGTCCGTGGGCCTCAAATAAAACTAACTTTCAAGAGGCCTAAGAATTAATTTACATTGCATGCCATAAAATAAAATAACTTGAATTATGTGCATTATGTAACTGTCTTTCACCCGTATTCACAAACAATACTGAAGGGATCCTTCACTGAGTAAACGCACCGCGTTCAATACAGCTTTGTGATTGGTCCTTTTTGACCGACCTTTTGTTTATGACACGATTTGAACCACCCTGTGCGTTCGTGAGCACTGTGAGACCTCATAGTGACGTTTGTGAATATGGGTATTTAAGTCTTAACGATGCTCTAATAGTAATTAGCCTTAATTATAAAGTGTAAATATAATACATTTGAAGTATATCTTCGTGACAAAGGAATGACACCAAAAAGTAGCCTAGACATTTTCTATCAGTATTTTTTTTATGTAGATTTAAATGGCCTATGTCAGTATTTTGAAATATTCTTATAGGATTTATTACTCGATTAGGGTGACCCGGGATTTTTTTATCTTTAATTGTGTATCTTACTTGTTTTTGTTACGTTTGGCGTTTCCACTTTTTGCTTTTGGCATTCTCCTCCATCACCCAAAGGTTAAAGGGATAAGTTCGCCTTTGTTCATTCCTATTCTGCGAATACTATATTCGAGTTTGAGAATTAAAGAGCTAAAATAATTGACGCAGGTTTTTTTAGCTTGGTAATTTTAAAGTTAAGGCTTAGTAAAGGAGTCCTTTCATATAGTTAATATTTATTAACCCCTTAACATAACCTGCGACGCTTGTGATTAGGGATGTCCCTAGTGTCGGTAAAGACTCAAGTCCTTGGAGTCTCCAATTCTAAGACTCGACTTGGTTTTTTAGACTCTAGTCATTGAATCGAAGCTCGAGTTCTTTTAATCTAAGGAGGGACTTGAGTCTTCTGTAGTTTTCTAAAGAGGCTCGAGTGTTTTGTTTTAAGTTTTAGTTAGTTCCTACTTATTGTTTAAAATCGTTTCATGTATTTATTTTTATTGTTATTTCAAACGTTTCTGGAACATGCATGACATCGTGTCAATTTCATTAGGTAGTCATCTTTCATATTTGAATAGAAACTTCAAAAGTGAGTCTTCATTAGTCGAGTCTTCTTGATGCACACCTACAGATGAAAAAAACTATAAAAAATCGTATATTTTATACTTTTTTTTCATCTGTGCATCAAAAACACTCGAGTCCTATAATGAAGACTTGAGTCCTTTCTAAAACTTGAGTTGTCATTTAAGGACTCGATAAGACTCGAAAAAGGACTCGACTCACGACTAAAAAGACTCGGAAGTCTTTTAAGCTCAGAGTTCCGTGTATATGAGTCGAGTTCTTAAAATGTAGACTTCTAAATCTCGAGTCGTTACCAACACTAGTTGTTACGGAGCTTCGCCTCCGCGTCCGTTAAGACGGAACTTCCGTTTGGTTTTACACCATCGGATCCGCCTCCGCCTCCGTTAATTGTTTACCGAAGTTATACCGGAGCTGAAGGTATTGCATTTGCCGCGGCAGCGCGGCGCACACCTACAAGTTTTGACTTGTCCAAGAATTAATTTAAATAAAAGGTACTCGGCTCCGGCTCCGCCTCCGGCAAACCTCCGGATCCGGCTTCGCATACGGCTCCAACTTCGCCTCTTGCTCCGGATCCGACTCGGTTAAACAAAATAATTAAACTCCGGATCCGGCTCCGGCTCCGGTAAAGCCACCTCCGTAACATCCCTACTTGTGATCATCGTCTATTGGCTGGCGAACTATGTCACGTGATTTTTGTTTACGTTTTACGCTTACCTAAACAAATGAATTGAAGATAAAACAATCCCGGGTCGCAGTATTTATTATTATTCTTTTTTTTCAGTCTTTACAAATAAAAACTATGTCGATGTTTTATGAATCGTATACCTACTATGAATTGTAATATCTTTAAAAATACAATAGGTAAACATATTTTGTAGAAGGGGTTTTTTTTAAACTAGTCGAAGTAACTTTTCAAGCTGTGTTACTACTAATAGTGTTTTATCAAATATATTTATTGTACAATAATTTCCTGTGAATCGATGTTAATATAGTAATTATTTTGTAATACAAATTATTTCAAATGAATAAGCAATATGATAACAATAATTTAAGAAATAAATGGGGTGAGGTCACATTTTACGGTGCTGTAATAACACGTTTTATTATATACCTATAAGTTTTTGACAAATATTTTTGAGACAAGATTTTTTTTGCCGACTGTACTTTTCTACTTATTCATATACTGCTTAAGTCCTAAATTGGTTAAGAATTCCTGTTGCAACCTTCCATCATCAGATCAACTCTTTGAACCATATCGAATTTCCATTGGGTTACTATATTTTTCAAAATTCCAATTTTGTACATTTGTTTTTATCAGAAAAAAAAATTTTGCTATCCACTATGTAGCGCCCCACTACTCATATTACGGACAGTAACTGGAAGATTTAGCGTCACTCATGTAAAACAGGTTTTTTTGCGAAGAGGACTACTTGGCAGATTGATTTATTGACCTAAAATATAAATTTATTTAATGATTAACACATAATTTTTTATCACTGTTAAAAATATATACAATAAAATATACCTAAAATTCACTTAAAACTACACTAATCTAATAAACCGCTGCCAGTGGGCATCGTTCCCAAAATGCTGTCAGCATTGCCACGTTGAATGGCAATGCTTAATCTTTGTGCCAAATAAAGGCCAGCATTTTGGTCACGAGATGTGTCGACCAGGCGCTTGGAAAGATCTTTAAAAAATTTATGAGCTCCTGGTCCCCACGGTCCTAAAGTTTCGACCCCAAAAGGCTCAAATACGTAGCTTCTATCGAGCTGACTGTACTTGCGCCTTTTCAGGGTCTCCGCTGATTCTGCCGCGGATCCAGCCTTAATTCTCGATCCTGGAAGGTGTGACGGCGCAAGGGTGTCCACGCAAGTAGCATCCCACACCAATGGCCGTCCCAACTTCCACGGAATAAGGGTCATCCCATCAGGTCTTTTACCATCGTCACGCATGAGACCATTTGGTTCCAAAATGGCCGCACAGTTGGCGCTGGTAAAAGCCCGGCGAATAATGTCATTAAGGCTGGAGTGACGGGAGAATCTGCCAGCGCTTCTCGCGCAGGACAAGCCGTGGTGACCAAGCCAGTCGACGCTAGCTCCACACTGGCAACGGTGAGGAGCACAACATTGTGCACCCAAGCGGAGTGAAGTTGCAATTCTGAAAGTAGATGAATCTAAAAGAGTTCCAGTGTTCGACGATGGGAGCGCCTGTAGCCATAAACCCGATTCCCATACTCCAACCGCTAGGATACGGGCACGATCTGCGTAGCTGTTGCACGTTTCTAAGAGTTGATTCCGTACTTGCTCGCAGATCGGTCCATCCCACAACCTCTGAGAAGAAGGAGTTTTGGGGAGCTCGGTATTCGGGCAGGCTACAAGCCATGCATCTCTGGCCTGTTCAAAATGAGGGATGTTAAAATCGGAAATTGAGGCTGAAAGAATTTTCTGAATTAAATTTTGAGTGCTATGTACTGAGGACAGAGACGCTGGCAGAGCGACACCAGAGACGGACCTGATGCCTAAACCACCGAATCGCACTAGACGTGAGGCCTGTAACCACTCTCGCTCATCTAAATTTATGTTTAAAATCGAAGCCAAAGTGTTTTTTATTATGTTGTCAATTCTCTGTAATAATTCTGTATGCTTCCAAAGTTGGCAGCAACGAGTATAATACGTAAATTTCGGGACGAAAAGACAAAATCGACTTAATTGTAAAAGCCATGTGTGTATTAATTTTTGATAAACGGTCCGAACATTGTAAGAAATTTTGAATTTTTTCTTCAAAAAAAGGGGATAAAGATTCATCGAGGATAGGAGAGCCCAGCAAACGAAGTGAAGATTTGTCTACCATTTTTAAATTTGGGGCAAGACGATTTGACCTAAAATACCCCTATTTAAAATTGTTGCAATCCCACTTCTGACACCATTTTGTATATCTTGATTGACTGAAGTTTTATTTAATTCACATTATTATAATAAGGCACCATTACAGCGTGCTGGAGGGTAACCAGTCGTCTTGAGCACAGATAAAATACAGTCGTCATGTCCACAGATTATATTGATGCGATAACGATTACAAACAAATAAATCAATATTAATTGTAACTTTAATACATTTACGTATAGGATTTACGCAGTCGTGGAACTTCAAATTAAGTGGTGGGGCGCACATTCGTGATATCAACACACGTTTTTTTTTGGCTCGTTATTAATTGTATCTACACATAAGTCCTCTATTATGCGTTCAAAACCCGTAGGCAATGACCAGCATTACCTGTGGTAGTAGGTGACAGCGATGACAGCTGTTAATTTTGGAAGATGTTCCAAATTTGGATCTCATTACCTTACAATATTCGATAACATAATTTCAAAATTACGTTACAGCTGTCATCGCTGTCACCTACTACCACAGGTAAGGTAATGCTGGTCATTTTCATTTCGGCTTCTGAACCCATCTTAGAGTACTTATAATAATGTATGTAGATAAAGTATTGTACGCGACTCTGCGTAATTGGAATTACGCAACCGTTACGTAAAGTACTATTTTATACTGTATAAAGTGACCTACCCCAATTTAAAGTCCTAGACATCGTGTTCAAACTTGTAGCTCTAAGCTCTAAGTATGTAAGCAATGTAGGCTCTACTGTGGGAAATAAATACAGTTTGAAATAAAACATTTCTTTCTTTCATTTCCTTATATATTTGGGTATTTTTGTTACAGTGTTTTTTTGTGTTGTGTTGTGTGACATCCATATCCATATCCATACTAATATTATAAATGTAAAAGTGTGTATGTTTGTCCGTCTTTCACGCTTCAGCCATTAAACGGATCGAGATGAAACTTGGCACACATATTGGTTAGGTCCTGGAATAGGACATAGAATAGTTTTTATCCCGGAAAATTGGACCGTTCCCGAGGGAGCAGCGATAAACGACTTCTACGCGGACGGAGTCGCGGGCGAAAGCTAGTAAGACATAATTGGGTACAGTCGAGTTCATAAATATGTGTACACTTTAGTACCTTGTCTATTTAATGTCAGGTTTAAACTGCCATATACGAATTGTCACAGAGATTAAAGTGACAAGGTACTAAAGTGTACACATATTTTTGAACTCGACTGTACTTATTATTTTATCGAAACATCTTTCAACAAACGTATGATTTCGCAGAATTTTCATTTCAACGAATCTCGTCGCTTTTTTTTTTGGTAGTCATATGTCAAACCTAACCTACGTCATTAAACATCATAATTTCAGTAGAAAATAGCGTTCAATGAAATGAAATTCGATGAAATGATACATCGATGAAGTGAAATTCGATAAAAGGAGTTACTGACATTTCGCGCAATACTCGGTTTAACTTTAAAAATATGCATTTCATATTGCATTGTATATTGGCGGAGCTCCTATTTCTAGGTTATTTTGGCCCTTTGGGCCCTCTGAAGGACTAATATAACCTAAACCTACCTTTTAATTTTGGCTAGTCTACTCTCTGTAATCCACATAGGTGAACAACATTATGTAGGTGTACCACGGGTAATGATTAGAGATGGGCCGACTAGTCGACGATTAGTCGGGAAAGCCGACTATTCGGCATCATTTCTAGTCGGTGATTAGTCGGCGACTAGTCGGCAAAAAATTACGAATATTCGGCACTTTATTGCCTATAGGAAATAGAAATTAAACCATTTTTTAATCTATGAAATTTAATATTCTTATGAATCAATTAACTTTAATTCAAATCAACAATCAGTTACATTCACATACCGGCGTAGGTAGGTAGAACTAGCAAATTGGTTTATGTTTATGTTATTATAATAGGTATAGCGCGACGGACGAAGCGAAACGTTTCAGAGTTCACCCGAAGTTAGCAAAATTCTACGATCGGCATTGCCGACTAGTCGGCCGATTAATCGGCAAATTGAAAACCGATTAGTCAGCCGACTGGCCAGTCGGCAAAATCCGTAGTCGGCCCATCTCTAGTAATGACCTCTCACACGTACCTAACACGTTTTATTGCACAGATCAAAAAATATCGTGTATAAAGGTTTACCATGGCTTAGCCTTTGACCTAACCCATATTTCGTAAAGCAGAACTAGCAATTCTTTCTTCTATGATCTTTCTGATATTCGCATTGACGTTTGGCAGCTCGATCTGTTTTCTCACTGATGTTTCTATCTTCTGAACCAGCTTGATTTCTCTGAAAGCAACAAAAAATAAATAAAACACAGAAACGAAAAAGGTTTTGTTCTGGGCGGAGATTGTAGACGGAAAAAAGGTTGTTATTTGTGACGTGTTTCCGTATTTTCAACGTTTTGATAGCTCTTATTTGACAGTAATGTAATGGCGGACGAGTTAAAAACAATACCATAACTCGTCAAAGGCAATATTAGGGTTTTACCGAGTTGAATAGACAACGTTTAATAGTCACTACAGTTTTTTTCATGACCAGTTCCCGGAATTTTCGTAGCAATTTTGAGCTGTCATAGGGACTTCTCGTTTATCGACTTCCGATATAATATATTTTATCGATACATTATAGAACACAACACAACATATCAATGAAGATTAAAAGTAAAGTTAAACAACAGGCGGTCTTATCGCTAAAGAGCGATCTCTTTTGGATAACTTTTGGGTGGTTGAAAATGTTAAATAGAGATTTGCAATGAAAAGTTAATAGTTAACAATTTGACATTTAATCAGTTCATTTCAGTGTTTTAACATTTATCAATTTCATGTTCAAAGACAGTGTTTCATCATTCGTTTCTCAATAAAAGAAATAGATAGTCATAATTTCCTAAAATTAGGTATTCAAAGGTTATCTCGAAGAGATCGCTCATTCGCGATAAGACTGCATGTTGTATACTTCTACTAGTACTCATATTTTAAAAAATGTATTCCGTATTTATTTATATACACATGTATATCGGAAGTTGATAGACGAGAAGTCCCTATGACAGCTCAAAATTGCTACGAAAATTCCGGGCTCTGGTCATGACACACCCTGCTACTTTGTTTTTAGGGTTCCGTACCTCAAAAGGAAAAAAGGAACCCTTGTAGGATCACTCGTCTGTCTGTCTGTCCGTCTGTCACAGCCGATTTGCTCCAAAACTACGCCCGAGGCGCGCACATACATTCGCAATTTTCATATGCTACTTTAAACACTCAAACTTATAGGTTTTCCTGTAATCTATAGGTGAAGAACTATTTTCCATATTTTTTCCAAAATATTGGGGCCAGTAGTTTCAGAGATAAGGGATGGTCAATTTTTGCGTATTTTCTTAAATAACTTCAAAACTGTTTATGTTAAAGTTATAAAACAAATATATTTGAGATGCTCACAACAAGCCCTTTCATTTGACTAGTCACACAATAAGGTTTGCGAAACTTTTTTTTTTAATTTCCTTATTTATCCCCCAAAAGTAGCCCCTTGTTCAAAATTCATTTATTTACGTTACACATCCGTCTTTGAGTCACCGACTTACATATTTGTACCAAATTTCAACTCGATCGGTCCTGTAGTTTTGGAGCAAATCTGCTGTGACAGATGGACAGATAGACCGACAGACTACCAGACAGGCATATGGTGTGGATACGGAACCCTCTCCACGCGAGTCGAACTCGCGCTTGGCCGGTTTTTTCATTGTTCAGCTATTAAACATTATAAATGCACTATAAATTCAATAGTGTGTAGCGTCATCAACTCATCATTAGACCCCGTTATCTTGTCGCAGTGACATCGCTATTTTGTAGGGATTGAATGTTTTTTTTATCGACCATCTCTATATCGATGTTTGTAGTTTATATTATTCAACCAAGCGATTAATTTTTGCCTTTTAAATCTCTTCTCAATTTCAATATTGCGTAGGTATTAAAACTTATTGATTAAAAATAAGTAGATATCCTCATAAGTATCGTATCTCGTAGATGCAATAACCTTATGTAATGATTGTGGAAAAACTAAGATAAGCAGTTTTAACTAACGAACACACGCGACTTTTATTCCCATTACTTTTTATCACAACTTTAGTAGTTATTGTCTTTAACTCATTGTCAGTGACATGGCATAACTTTAAGCACAATACCATCGACATTTAGATAGTCGATAAAATAAACATTCAATCCCTACAAAAAAACGACGTCAGTGCGACAAGATGACGGGGTCTACTCATCATGGTTGCAAGTTCCAACTTGTCATTCATTCAAATAAGGGGATATGATTTAAATTTCTATTACACAGCGGTTTTTGATAATAGTGAATATTCATGACTTTTTCACAGCTTTAATGAAGCTGATTCATGCAACAATTAGTTAAGAAAAAATATTTTTTGCATAGCTATAAAAATAGCCAAGATATAACCCAACAAAGGTTTGTTCCTATCGCTTTCTAGCAAGACAGAATTTAACATGGAGTTTATATTGCCGACCAATTATGTTACATGACGTCACAGTGTATATCGGATCTATTTGTCTAATCGCTGTTCAATTAGCAGTACTGTTATTTGAACTTTCGCCAGGTTCTTTTGTTTTATACGGAGCTTGCCTACTGTAAGAACGCACATATGCGTTGAGGGCACTGGGTGGAAGTCACGGTGACGCATATATGCGTCGGTGGCAGTGAATGCGTTAAAATGCTTGTATCTTCTTTACTGCTTGGCCGATTTTAATTTTTACTTCACTGGTGATCTCTATCACGGTATTTTCTTATTTTGTTGAGAAATGCGATTTTAGAAATCCATGCATATTCCCTATTCGAATGGATTATTCTGCCCTCCTAAATAAAAAAGGACGCATGCGCAATTTGTTAGTCAAAGTAAATTAAACCTTAATAATAATTAAATAAGGTCACTAATACATGCATGGTTCTATGAGACATACGCCCTTTTTTCTAAGGAGGGCAGTATAGTTGAGTTGAAGGGTACATGGAAAGAATATGTCTAATCACATGAACAAAAATTAAGCTGAAAGTTTCCATACAAAAGGCAATAACATTTCTCTCTCCTTAAACGTAGTCTGATTTTTACGATTTTTGAATATGTTACATATTATGAAACAGTAGGTCTGTACTAGCGATGGGCAATTTCTGAAACATTTCACATATTACCTTAACTGTGACATATTTCAACTTTTGAAAATTACAAAATTGACAAGAAACGTTTCTGACAGTAATGTTACCGAATAAATTACACTTAAATTTCACGTCACGTGTCCGCTACTTCTGACGTTAGTAGAACGGGTTATGATTGTTAAATTCGAGACTATATGTCAGTGGCCGCTTGGCCTGGGGGTGTCTGTTCCCAACTTTCCAGTTGACATACGAAGGACGGAAGTTCAAGACCAAGTTAAGAGAAGTGCCGTGTTCTTTTTTGTATTTATTTATTTATTTAACCTTTATTGCACCAAAAAAAGTACAAATGGCGGACTTAATGCCTAATGGTATTGTTTAAAATGTTTTGTATATGTTAAAAGTAGGTATATTGTGTTATCTTTGTCTTAATAGATAACACCATAAAATAAACAGGGTAATTAAAGGAATTATGTTAAAGTTATGGCTGTGATAATTAATAAGAATGTTGTTGTTTATCGAGGAAATTACTCACAAACAGATAATTTACACCTGAAAACTACAGAAACCTAACAGAAATTTTCCATTTGAAACTTCCAGTAACTTACATGAAATTTAAATGAAAGTTTCACTTTTGTAACTTGCAAGCTGCCCATCACTAGTCTGTACTAACCTGGGCCACGCGACGAAGTTAGTGACCAGGCAGGTGGGCGGGGAGCCGACGCGGCCGGTGCGGCCGCAACGATGCACGTAGTCAGCCGTGTACAGCGGGAAGTCGTAGTTGATCACGTGTTGCACCTACACAGAATACTTATTAAGAGAGGAAGGCAGAGATGACATGTTCTTTTTTTCATTTCCCTTTTGCAAAACGTCCCTTCCCTACCGCTTAAATGTTCACCCCCGACAAAAAAGAGGGGTGTTATAGATTTCTCGTGTGTATCTGTGTGTCTGTCTGTGATATCGTAGCTTCCAAACGAATGGATTAATTTCGAAGCATTTTTTTTAAAAATAAAGCTAGTTTAAGGCTGCGGCTCCACTGAGCCGTATATATATAATATTAACCAATAGAAGGCGCAAGCGGTCACGTGGAGCGCGCCTTGCGCACGTTAGTTTAGATTCTATTGGTTAATATTGGCACAGCTCCGCACCACTCCGCTCATTTCCGCCTGAATGGAGCCGCAGCCTTACACTGATACTTACGACTTACGTAAATAGGGACGCAGCTATCTGTTAGAATGAGAAAAAAATATAATAACTAACCTAACCAATAGCTGCGTCCCTACTTACGTAAGTCGTAAGTTTCAATGTAAAGGCCGCCTAAGAGCTAGGACTCATGAAACTCAGTCAGGTCGTTTCAGAGATATCAGTTCTTAAGGAAGGGATCGCCATTATATCATTAAATAGTTAATTGAATGGAGGAATAAGTTTTGAATGGTACGGACGTTTGCAAAGATAAGACGTTTTGCAAAAGAGACGTTTTGAGATTAGGATCATTATTCTTGTTTTTTCATTAATCTTATAGCTGATGCGTGTATAATAAAGTCTTAGATTTCTAGAGCTTTCATTCCCTCACACATTTAAAATGTTGTTATTTTTTGTTGTAGTTATGTTAAGCTTAAGTGGGACTGGGCTGGACACGTCTGCCGAATGCATCCGGAACGGTGGGCCAAGGTTGCCAACGAATGGACCCGCAAGATGGCCACCGGAGCAGAGACAGACCAAAAGGAGATGGCGGGATGACTTAGAACTCGGGACGAATGGCGGCCGAACCCAAATAGGCAAAAAAAATAGTTGTTAGTAACCTTGCAAATAAAAACCCCAAGTAAAAGTCACAAACAAATAAATACTCACTCGACTAGTATCCAATCCACGCGACGCAATATCAGTACAGCTGAGCACATCAACTTTACCACTCTTAAACAATTCGAACTTTCCAGCCTTCAACGCGACAACCATCTGCCCATTGATGTTGATGCATTCGACCCCGTTCTCATTGAGGAACATGGAGACAAAGTCACATGTTGGGGTCTGGTTGGAGAATATCATGACAGGCCGCTTTAGGTTCATGTCTGCTTTCACAAGTTTGAGGAGTTCGAGGGGTTTTTGGGCTTTGCCAAGGCGGAGGAATCTGTAATGAGGTTGGAGTGACGTCAGATAACAGGTGGTAGTTCTATTAGAATCCTAGACTATGGCGATTTCGTACGCGTAGAACTAGTTTCCCGCTACTCCCCCTATTTCTTCCCGCTGGGGGGTAGATCTTAGAAAAAATCTTTGTAGGGCACCCCTAGTAATATACCCTCCAAATTTCAAGTCTCTAGGTACAGTGGTTTAGGCTGTGCGTCATCTGACAGTCATTCAGGAATTGAAAATCGAGTCCCTTCTTGTGGATATGAAAATCGGGATTACTGTAAAGTGAGTTAAGTTAGGTAGCCTTAGGTTTAATTTTGTTTATCACGACATATTATATAACAAAGTTCCCCACCGCGTCTGTCTGTCTGTATGTTCGCGATAATATCAAAAACGACTCATTGTCTATTAGGTAATTTTTCACGGAAATATTTTTATGTATAGTAAATTTTGGTTTATGTACGAGTGCTACAAAAAACTCACAAAAACCGAAGCGAAGCGATAGCAAAGCGATCAGATACTCTGAGCGTGTCCATTAAAGTGTCAACTTTATTGAAATTATCATTAGATAGGAAGTTGTCAAAAATGAAAGATTTGCGCAATTTCCGATTTACCAGAAAATTTAAAATATCAAAACGTTACGTTCAAATTATGTTTTTTATTATTTCTACCCAATACCTACTTCAAATCTAGTGTTTTAGAAGTCTTGTAAATAGTGCTATCTGGTATTTTGAAATTCTAGCTAGTATATCGAGAACTCTGGAATAAGCGCTTATTTAGCTGACCATACTTATAATTCAACATTTCGCAAAAAAACACCATGATGTAACATGAAAAGACCCAATATTTTTTATTTTTTACCTTCGACCATTGTTGCTGTTTTTTTTTGTAATAGTCATTGTCAGGACAAGGTTTGTATGAAAGAAGAAATTCACCCAGGCAACACCGGGCACGACAGCTAGTAGAAGATTTAAACTTACTTATGTGTCACATGCGGCAATATCCTGTGTATCTTTGAAGTGGTGATAGTCTTCAACGACTGAGGGTCCACGAAAGAGCTGATGGAGTCAGGCAGCTCGTGGGGCAACGTCGCGCTTACTAGCGTAAGCTGACAACCCTCCGGTGGGCTCTGGACTTCCACTTTGAATCGGATCTGGGAAAAATGTAGTTTCACAGATTCAGTACAAACAACCCGAATGTCAAAGAACAAGAAAATACATGAAGTGGATTCGTACGAGTAACTAAAAAACATTGGGGATTTCCACACATATTATTAGAGCCTAATGTCTTAAATAAGTAAAATATAAGATGTAAGATAATTAAATTAAAGTAGGATCAGTTTGACTAATACTTAGGTTACTTGTGAGGCTGATTAATATACTTAGGTTACTCAATCACCAGGGCCATACTGCCGTCCTACCAAAGAAGGCGGTTAACTGCATAGTAATAGTATAAGCATTTTAAATTTAATGTGGTTACCAACAGAGTAGTTACTACTACATTTCAGTTACTCGCTTTCTTTGGTAGCATGGCAGCATACATTAACCAGCGTTTCACCTCTATTTCATTTACTTTTACTGAAGTATAAGTATAATATTTGCTTAAACATTGCATACTTTAAAAAAATCTAAAGAATCTACTCTACTTACCGAAAACTTCTTCATCAAGTTTGAAAGTTTCCCACTAAAACTGTCATCAAGCAGCGTATCCGCCTCATCCAAAACTACATGGTGTACGTTGTTTATCTTGTAGATACCTGTTGTAACTAACTTGCTGTAAGCCCCTAATGTGGTTACAAGGATATCGCAGTACTCTATTGGTGGATGGATCATTTTCTGTTTGGTACGTCCACCTACAAGTGTTGTGACATTTATATTTAAGTTTTGGGCGATGTTTTGGGCTACTTCTCCTATTTGTGTAGCTGGAAAGAGAATTGGCACGATTAAGGAAAAATAAAGCAATGTAATTCCTGAATTGTTATAAAATAAACCTAACCTAACCTACAGGTTCTGTAAGTATACCTCATTAAACATTTTGAAAAGTTATTGGGTTCAGAATAAAATGAAAATTATGGGAAATGAAAATTATGGCAAATGAATCAGCTGGCAAACGTTTTTAGTGTTTGCGATAGGATACCAATTAATATTCAACCTAACTATAAGAACTTTTGTGCTAAGATAAGGTCAATTTAACCTGTGATATAATTATGTGATGTGATAAAAATACATTATCTATTTCATTATGTCTTTAGACCTATGACCATTTTTGTGCACTTTTTGTAAAAAAGATTAGCACAATTTTGTGTATAGTAATCATTATCTGAAGAGACTAGAACACAGTACTTTTTTTAGTCCTTTATTTAAACATGACCATCCATCAGTTTACTCTATCTCATAAACAAGGCAACATTAACTGTAGTTGAGACCAAAAAGTTGGACCTTAGTTAAGCATAGTTAACCATACAAACAACGAAGTCGAAAAATGTTCAACAACGGTGCGACGAAAAGTATTCCTACAATTTGTATGACTAATTTTGTGTCACAGCGGAAAAGTTTTATAGAGAATTTGATTGAGTGAGTTAGCTAGCCAAATGTTTAGGTCCTTACCCAGATACTAAAAACATTAACAACACTTACCCAATTCTCTGCTAGGAGTAATAACAACAGCTAGAGGACTATTAAAGTCTTCTTTTACACTCGTCTTCCAGTCCATAATATGCTGGAAAATAGGCAAAAGGTACGCCAAAGTTTTACCACAACCCGTCTCAGCGGTCACTGCAGTGTTATACCCTTGTAAAATAAATGGAATCGCTTTCGCTTGTATTGCAGACGGTAGACTGAACCCTTGCATAGCCATAACATCTATCAATTCCTGACGAACGCCTACTTCCTCGAAACTCTTCTTGTAAACTACTTTTTCTTCTTTTTTATTAGCATCCCCGTATATTGTAAAGTAATCGCCTTTGGATTTTACATGTAGCCAGCCCGATGAAGCCAATTTAATGCCATCAAACTTGCTATAACTTTGCCCTTCGTAGTGATTATATTCCGGCCGTTTGCAAGTTATTATTGGCAGTTTTTTCTTAGCTTGCTGGCTGTAGTAGCGGCAATAAGATGTACTAAGTATTTGGCGTAGTTTCGACATTTTTAATCACATTTGATTGCGCGAATACTGATGCCTGAATAGGCTTTATAACCTCAAAGCATTGTTGTGACATATGTCAATGTCATGTGGTGCTTGTTTTTAAACGAAAAAGTTGTCTGTAAGACACGGAATCTAGTTTATTCAGCAATACAAACTATTATACTGGGACAAGTCAGATATCAAATGTATAATGTATCAATGATATTTTAAATATAGATACGTTATGCTCATACTAAACGCATTCGAAAACCGTCGCCAATTACTGACAGTTGCTACATGGCCATTTTCCTACAGACAAAGACGGCCATTCGTAGCGTACGCTATTGTTAAAAAGAGATAAATAGTTGTTTCAAATTGCGTACCCGAATGACCCGGCGAGCCCGCTCATGGCTGCCATATAGCTACCCGTCTTTATCACACTCATGTGATATTTAATTATGTATCTCATGTTTCACAGGTGACAGTGACGCCACCGGTGCAAATTAAACAAAGTATGGCGATGTAAAACAAAATGTAAAAAATATTTACGGTACTTACGAATGAAATGAGAAATGTAGCTTTATAAAGGGTGCCCCAGAAGTCCAAATTTGGGTTTAAAAAGGATAAGGATAGGAAAAAAATATAAATTGCCACCGTCCACTTCCCACATTTATTTACGCGATACATTAATAGGTATCAGACGCGTCGCTATCAACTAATATATTCAAGTTTATTTACATTTTACAAGGGGAAATATTTATCGAAAACGATCACAGTATAGTTGATGGATGGTAAGACCTTTGCACGTAGAAATAGCCCGTTAATAAAAATGCATTACTCGTAGTATAGATTAGGACTTGCGAGTAAAAAATAGGTCAACTATGTTTTTTTTAATCCTAGGATTTACTTTTCAACACCCATCTCCACTATTTTTACATTGTAAATAAGAAAAAAAGATAAAATAAGAAGACAAGAGAAATTAACCTTCACTATAAAATAATTTAGGTTCAAACATGTAATGTAAGACTTATTCTAAAAAACTTAAAAGAGATCCGCTAAAGACCACTTTGTTGGTTAAATTTTAATAGCGAGAACCAGTAATTGGTTGACATGTAGTACTATTTAATGACATTGTTTCTACCGTTTGAGAAGTCATTGCAATCACAAATTGCTGTTATTGTAATAAATTCATTAAGGCGCTTACTACTCTCGATGACCTTGCAAATTCAAGGTCTAGGTCATGCTTTTCAAGGTCATACTTTACAAGGCTACACTTTACAAGGTTACGCTTTCCAAGGTCATAAGAATTTGTTAGCGTTTTAACTATACACGTAAATATTTACAATTTAGTATGCAATTATAATTAAGGTTTTTGTTGGCAATGCAACATTTTATATAAAAAAACTATCGTTATTCCCATTATAAACTACACACAGAATTACCACATAACACTTATATTACAATAATAATAATGTATACACTGATTTTCATTTTGTCTTATTTGATATTTGTCCTATTTCCCTACTATTTGAATCAATAAGCGAACCAAGACTAAATTCATAAATCACCTTGCCTAATTTTAGTCTTCGGTCACTCAATTCAAAATAATATTTTTTGTCGTAATAATTATTAAACATTATCTAGGTTTCCAAATAAAAACAAACTTATATGGTAGGTAACAGAGGAAACATGTTTGGTTTTAAATTGTGTAATATTGTTTCAGAGGTTAGATTTATTGATGACCTTGACCTTTTCAACGACATGGACGGATATATCCGCACACACTGGTTCAAGGCCAGCGACGGATATATCCGTCAAGATTGACAGCGTAAAATAGACCTGACTGTCTATGAGGTAAGGTTGACATTTAGCTCTGGTGTTGGCGTCATTGGCGTGTGTCTGGCGACTTTTGGTATAGCATACCATTAAAAAGGTTGAATGAACTCATTTTTTATAAGTACTTAATAGTCCATTCCATCGTACTTGTATTATTTAGTAAACTGTTTTATAACCTCAAAATGCTCCTTTTTCGCTTTAAATAACAATTTCCTCATCTAAGAAACCACCCATGATGTAAAATCGGCAAAATGATGAGCAAAATCTGGTCTCTAGTTGCATTATTTACCAGAAAACGGCTGTATTAACCACAAAAAGATGCATTTTAGTTTATAAAAGTGTTAACTAAAAGACAAGTAAGGCGAAATAGACTTTACAAAATGAACAAATAAAATAAATTTGGAGCACGCAAATCTAAATATTTAATTTCGAATTTCAAAACTAATGTTAAACTCCGCTTTTTTACAACACCAAACGGATCAAAGTGATATTAGTATTATGTCTCATGTATCGAAATCACAAACCCACGTCATTCCGAAACTTACATGTACAAAACGCTGCTTAAATACAAAAGCGCCACAAATCAAAAAGAAATATAGTTTGATTTAAAACTTTAATTAAATAGCATTCCGAATTTAAATGCAACACAAACACATTTTGATTTGTGTCGCTTTTGTATTTAAGCAACGAAAAGTTGACAATCCCGAGTTGATGTTTTAATAATGTTATTTTTTTTTTATTTAATCGGAATTAAATATTTTAAGACCATATAGGTGTAGGCTAGATTAGAACTACGCCACACGAGCGATGTTGTATTATTATTTCTACTCTGTTCAAATTACGAACCAGAGGCAAAATCAAAAAAGATGAAAAACACAGGATTCAATGTTTAGTCTTTTTGGTCGATATTACAAAAGTATAACTTTCACGGATTCTTTCAATAAACTAACGGTTTAAAGAATAAAGTTATGCGCATCTAGCAGTTTTCGGAATATTTTTATTTAAATAATAGAAACCTCGTCTCACAGGATGGAAAGGAGGATAGCGTCATTTATTTTCAAGATGGCGTCATCTAAAACGCAGAGTTCTTCCCGCGTTAAAACCCATTTTGTCACATTATTTAAGTTTTTTTTGTGATTTAAGCGACTTTAAACTATCAAATACCCTTTAAATATATACGTTAAATGTATATAAATACTTGGAATAATAGCACATAGCCAAACATGATGCCACAAATGGCATATAGGCGTAATATTCTCGTATAGTCAACAAGTTTAATTGCCAAGCACCTATAGAACCCTATCACAATGACAGCGTCAAGTGTAAAGAAATAAATTACGTCAAAATTAATGATTGCCTTTCTGCGACAGGGTTCCTTTACAGGCCTCGCGTACAAACAATTGTACATAATACAGCCATTGGAATAAAGATCCATTGCAAAGGAAATAAAATAGATTTTCCTTTGTTTTTATGACTAACAATCGAATTAGAAAATTGACTCTATGATATTTACAATAGGCTCAAATTCCATTGATAAATTTCGTTGTATGGTGGGCCTGTACAGTCACGAACCTAACGCATTCACTGCCAGTACTGTTTTTTGAACTTTCGCCAGGTGCCACATCTTTTGCTTTATACGGAGCTTGCCTACTGTAAGAACGCACATATGCGTTGAGGGAACTGGGTGGAAGTCACCGTGACGCATATATGCGTCGGTGGCAGTGAATGCGTTAAATTTGGGAGCCAAATTAGGTCCAAAGTCATTCTGACATTCTACAACAACAAGTTGAGTCTCCTATAAGTTACAAATGATTTGGCATCTCTAATGACATTGAAGACTTCAAGCCTATTTTTCTTGAAATGAGTCACAAATTAACGATCGCGATAGTACAGGAGGTGCTCAACAATAGTTGTTGACCGTACGTTCGCACGACGACACGCACACAAGTTAGTGCACTAACTGCCCTCGTTGGAAAATAGGGCGCATGTCTCATTGAACCACGTATGTATTAGTGACCTTATTTCTTAAGATAGGGGCTAAATTTGCTTTGACTTTCAAATGGCGCATGCGTCGTTTTTATGTAGAAGGGCAGTCTTCCCTCCGTAGAAAAAAAGGGCGTATGTCTCATAGGACCGCGTATGTATTAATGACTTTAATTCTTAAGACGGGGGGGTTAAATTTATTTTGACTATCAAATTGCGCATGCGTTCTTTTTACTTAGGAGGGCAGGTCGTGTTGAGTAGACCAAATTTGGTCTAGTTTGAGTGGCATCACATTGGTGCGTGGACTTGGTTTCTATGTGTTATAGTGGTTCTAGAATCCATGTAGTCGCTATTACCTAATTATTATAATACATGACACTTTGATTTAGACCTTCTATGGTCATATTTCAAAATAAACTAAATACATTTGTTATTCCATACCTACTAATATTTGCATGTTTGTAACGCTTTCACAGCAGAGTTATCCTCCATACCAAAATTAATTTAAATTGGTTTAGCAGTTTAATGAAAAAAATATTTTGAAATATTAATACAGAAGGTCAAAATCAAAGTGGTATGTATTATAATAAATAGGAAAAAGCGACTCCATGGATTCTAGAACCACGATTTGCCACCAAAAGTCCTAACTCTAGTTAATATTAAGAGGATTGTGAAGCGACGCTCAAGACACTTCTGCCGACGCCGGCGAGTAAGGGATTAGCTATCAACTATTTTCTCGGTCAAGAAACGAGCAAAAGATATATATCCCGTGTAAATAAAAGAGACGGGTATATTATTAATAGTTGATCGCTAGCTGTTCACACTGCCGGCGAGACCTCTCTCTCCAACAAAGGATATAGATTAGGGTGGATCACTGAAAATATGAAAAACATTTTTATTTTGCTTCAATCCTTTTTGGCTACTATGAAAAAGTTGTTACAACTATTGTAATATAAAATACATTCATAATATAAAATATAAGATACATTAATATTTAGTTCTGCCCCAAGCTAACGGAACTTTTACAATATAGGGAATAAGACCATTATTTTAAAGTTCTGTGAGCTTGGGGCAGTACTAAGTATTGTATCTCTTTTATATTTTATGTTAGACAGCTGTAAAAACTTTTTAAAAGTAGGCGAAAAGGATTGAAGCAAAAACATTTTTTTTCATACATTCAGTGATCCATTCTAATATAGATCCCGAGGCAATAAAAGAGACGCATATATTAATAGTTGATCGCTGACTCTACTCGCTTCTCACTCATCCTTGACGGTGGGAAAGTGTCTAAGTGCCTAAATCGCGTAGGTGTCAAAAAATCTTTTTGCAAATTTCGCACCTTCAGAACAATAGTGACGTAATTCAGAAATTTTAAATTTCGAGTTAGGTCTCCATAATAATAAATTTATGACTTGAAATTTGAAAGTAGACATTTTGAATTAGGTGACTATTGTTCTGAAGGTGCGATTTATCTCCGGGCTATAACGTTTCTCACCCCGTAAATCAAAACCGATTTCCACGATTTTCAAAAATGATATAGTTATTATTAAAACTAGGTTTGTACGTTGCCGTTTTGATTCTCTTAATTTTTCATTATTTTCTTGAAAAGGTAAACTTCCTGACCTAGTTTTTAAAAATCTTAAAAATCGGACTTGATTTAGTTAGGGGGTGAGAAAGGTTACCGCATTTTGTACGAATATTTTTAGCTTAATAATTCTGTCTCGCTAATCCAATATGCAGTATGTCAGATAAAACTCCTGTAGCAATATCAACCTTATTACTAACAGAAGAGAATTAAAACTGCTTTGGTCATTAAATTTGGGATACTTCTTATTAGCTTAGTAGGGCAGAATTCTCTCACGCATCACTAGAAATGGCCGAATATTTCAACAAACCAGTATATATAATTTCTTTTGGATTCACCTACTTTTAAAGATGGTCCTATTAACGATTTATACATTTTGTTTATATAAATTGTAAGTGTAAATGTCTATTAACTGTTTTTTTTAAAGAATACTTTATGTGACAATACTTGGTTGTTTATATATCAAGCCATTTTTACATATTTCATTACAACAATATATACAAAACTGTTGTACAAACTTTTCTTCAAAATAAAGATCATACAATCTTAAAAATAACTTATTAAATATTTTACAATCAACTGCAAAATAACTTTTTTTTTTGCAGTAGGCTGAAATCAATAAATTAGACTGAATTATACATTTACCCGTAACACAGCTATAATACACTTTTTTTTACTTAAGAAAAGATTTTCAGCTTTTTATATAGATACATCGATTATAGTAACAATTTTTTTGTCTAAATAAATTTGTTGTTATGTACAATAGATAACTAAATACTAAAGGCCTGTTGTTTGATCAGTAAAACTAACTTAACTAACTAATTGTTAAAAATCGTGACTAATGGTTAAATCTTAAGGAAATGTATAAAATTTTCGATACAGTCTTCGAATTTTAACAATTAGTTGAGTTAACTACTAATCAAACAACAGAGGGCCCTGCCAAGATGCATTGCGCTAACTAGCGTTTCTATTCGTTTCGTTTTTAAAACCAATCGCGTCACTGGTAGATGACGTGACTTTTCGTATCACGTCATCTACCAGTGATGCGATTGGTTTAAAAACGAATCGAATAGAAACGTTAGTTAGCGTTATGCATCTTGGCAGGGCCCTCAGACCCTAAATCATTTTCGCTTCAACCAAATCATAGGTGGGTTTTTTTAATGCAGAGTAAAGTAATGAAAGTTAATTTTATGTACACTTAGCATATCCCAATATACTTTACTATAGCCGTGTTAAAATTATTCTTGACAGTTAGGCCCTGGCCTGTTTCACAACCGAAAAGTAAATTTATGTGCCACTTAAAGTTAGCCCTTTCTTTGTCTATGTTCAAGTGTAAGAAAGGGAAAGGGCTAAATTTGTGTGTCAGATATGTTTTACTTGACGTTTGTAAAACAGGCCTTTAATATTATAGAAATAAAATTTATGGTGTCCCCTTGTTTTACAGACAGAAAAATTACAGAATTTTGTTTCACAGAAAATGTTTCATATACTATTTGGTCCTTGTATTTTTGCTTCGAATATTATTTTTTTTTAAACTATTCACTTGAAAGAAACACATTCCACAGAAAATCAATTCAATGAATTTTATAATTTTATTTTTTCATTACACAAACTTATCAAACAAAATATTTGTTTTTTAGCGAATAGCGACCAAGACCTCTCTGGGCAGAACCGACTTGAATAGGTTAGGTTAGAAGGCTATGGCGGGAGCGAAGCGAAGCAAGCTCCCGCCTTAGTCTTCGAGGTTATTTTTTTTATATTTTAAATAAATAATATTAGAACAAAGAATATTTAATTTGCTATTCTATGATATGAAAAAAGAAACATTGATTTTTATTTGAAATAAAAAACGATGATTTAAATGTCTTCAAAGTAATTATTCTACATATTGATTATTCTATGAAATGATAATACGAGAAAAAATTTATATGAAATGAAATTCTAAACAAATTCAGTCTGTAAAATAACGTACAACCAAAATTTATCATACAACTGCTTACAAATATAACTTCAAAAATACTTAACCAATTTTGTTGTAAATATTAGTGCTTTGTTGCTCATTAATTTATGTCCAAAATGGCCACCTAAAATGCTTTTCAAAGGTCGTAAATCTTTATTTATGTATGCATGTATGATAACCAACAGCTTTAAAAAAAGTTGAAATAAGACTAACAACACAAAGCCAATTATAGTTCAGGAAATATGATATGGCCGTCTGTTATCTACTTTGCGATCTTTTTTCTGCGTTAAGACTTACCGGACCTGACCTTAACCTTAACCTTTCAACCCACTGTGCTGTTTGAAGAACGAGGTCAGTTTTACGATTACCTTTTGTTTGATATTAACAAAAAAAACCTTAGTGAAGATTACAGACGGCCAATTCATATTTCCTGAACTATACAGGTTCTCACATTTAGTAATTAAATATTTTGAAAAAGAATAAGCCTCAAGGAACCCAAAAGATCCATAAATTAGCTGTTCGTTGTAAATTAATGTTTAATACGGCTTTCAAATTTTAGATCTTTTGGGAGTGAGTAGGGATTAAGGGGTGAGTAGGGACCTAGGGACACAACCTAAAATAAGTCATAACTTATTACAAATAAGAACAATTATTAAATGGACAACAACGTTACGTCTATTGGAAATAATTTCATTCTTATAATTAGTAACATATGCTTCATTTTAGGTTGTGTCCCTACTCACCCCGTTTTACGGTAGTCCATTTGTTAAGGTACTTAACTAAATGTAAACAAAAAAACCACGTGACATATTTGGTAAGCCAATAGAAGCAGAACACTGATACGTCACAGCTCGACCAAACAGTTTTGATTGGCTGTTTAATGGAGCCACGTGGTTTGGTTTGTTTACATTTATTTAAGTACCTTATAGTCAGATATAGGACAAATGGGCGTCATTACTCGCAATAATGTGGACATGACTCCAAAGATTTTAATTAAACAAATTAAATTACATTTAATTGATTTCTTACCTGAACTTTAATCTTGATGCTTTCCAGGACATTAATAAATAAATAATACAAAGACGTGAGAAGTGGCTATTAAAATGAATCTACTTAAGTTTGCTCCGTTAACATCAAGGGATTGCGAAAGGAGCTTTTCACCTCTTCGGTTTATTTTAGCCGTGACAAGGAATAAACTAACCACTAAAAAAAAATCTGTTTATTTGCTTTAATAAATCTACACAATAACGAGTCTTTGTATTATTTATTTATTACTGCCTTGCAAAGGATCAAATATATTTTTAGGGCAAGTAATCAATTAATGTAATTTAATTTGTTTAATTAAAATCTTTGGAGTCATGTCCACATTATGCGAGTAATGACGTTCATTGGTCCGATCTCTGCTTATAGTGGAGGGCCGTAAGATTTATACCTCGGAATCGAGGGACAGTCAATGAATCTTTATATAAACTTTGAAATGTGTTTTTAACAGTATATATAATAATGTAAAAAAACCGATCTTCATTTTTAGGGTTCCGTACGCAAAGGGTAAAAACGGGACCCTATTACTAAGACTTCGCTGTCGATTCGTCTGTCTGTCTGTCCGTCTGTCTGTCACCAGGCTGTATCTCATGAACCGTGATAGCTAGACAAGTGAAATTATCACAGAAGATGTATTGCTGTCTCCGCTATAACAACAAATACTAAAAACAGAATTAAATAAATATTTAAGGGGGGCTCCCATACAACAAACGTGATTTATTGCTGTTTTTTTGCTCGATATTAATAACGGCAAAAGGTAGACACTTGAAATATTCACAGAATATTTAAATGTATATTCACTTTAAAAATAAATAATTTAATGAAAATAAATTAAATATTTAAGGGGGGCTCCCATACAACAAACGTGTTTTTTTGCTAATGTTGTGTAAATAATGGTACGGAACCCTTCGTGCGCGAGTCCGACTCGCACTTGGCCGGTTTATTTTTATTTTTTGTATATAGAAATTCTAAACTGATTGTTGATTTTTCAACGCACAGCCCAAACCGCTGGACCTAGAGACTTGAAATTTTGCACATAGATACCTTATACAGTGTAGAGATCCACTAAGGAAGGATTTCTAGCTTTACAATGCTCGAATCTTAACAATTAAGAAATAGTTAAAGTGAAATAGGTTTGTACCATTCTTCGGGAAATAGGTGTCATATTTTGCAGAGTTGCCCATATCTGATATTTAACACGGGCAGCCCTGCAAAAGACAACACACCACAGGTGTCTTGTCTTTTGCAGGGCTGCCTGTATTTAATATCACCCTCCAATGGGCTGTCGGAAAGCCCAACCACTTGAACAACGAAGAGGACTACCTGGTGATGACCAAAATTCAAAATTCAAAATATTTATTCAGCAAATAGGCCACATGAGGGCTCTTTTACACGTCGGTAATATAGAGTAAATCTACCAGGCGCGGGCGAGTTGGCTGATGTGAGCAGCTCCAGCGTGCACCCCTTATTCTGCCTTAAACGAAATACTACCAGCAATTGTGATCAGTGCGACGACACATACAAAGCAAACGAATGCAACAATGTACTCGAAGTGTACCAATGCAACACCGCACACAACGAGAACGAATGCAACTGCACAATTGAAGCAAAACAATGCAACTCCACACAAGAAGCGAACCAAAGGAGCACCACATATACCAAAAACGGATGCAACTGCACAATTGAAGCAAATCCATGCAACACCACACAAGAAGCGAACCAAAGGAGCACCACATAATAACGAGAACGAAAGAAAATGCACAATTGAAGCAAATCAATGCAACACCACAAAAAAATTGGTAATTAAGGGCCGCACTGTGGGAGCGCGTAGAACAAACGGTCGGACATGCTTGAAAATAAAATGTTTCACTTTCTTGCTGTTAAATGACTTTTTTGTAAACTTTAACGCTTAGACCATCATGTCTTATTATTATTTTTTCACTTATTTGCCTTGTTGGTGAATAGTACTCGAACAAACATCACTATCCGATAAACCCGTAAAACTCGACTATACTTCTAGGTACTATTTTAACTGTTGTGTAGTAGTTGAGGTCCTTTTTTTGATTTTATTACAAAGAATATATGTTTAAGTATCGCCACAACAAATAATATCTAGGTGTTTCATATTATAATTAATTATAATTGCTGTTTTATCATTCATGTAAAATTAAACTAGAAAGTCATGATTATAAAAAATGTGCCAAGCAATTCCAAGATACTAAGTATTACAAGTTATAAGTTAAAGATAATTTTAATACGCTGCATTTTAACCTTACCCGAACTTAGCCGAATTTTAGAGATATTTGCAATTGGAGGTCATTTTTCGAAAGCGCCTATTTAAAAGAAATAGCAATTTGTTTCTTAAATCTGCTAAGGCAGGCAGCCGAATAGAAATGCAGTTCTAACATCGAAGAATCGGTAAATATTTATTTATACATTAAATATTACGTTTTTTGTGTCAACCGAGCGCATGAATTAACTCCTTGATTTTTACAAATAAATAAATAAATTAACGGCAAATATTATAATTTGTACCTGGCACTTCAAAACTTATAGTGCAAGTAATTTCAGTATACCCGCAAAATTAAAAATGTCTTCACACTAAGCCGTCGTCAATCGTTGTGCGTGTTGTTATAATCGGAATATAATGGAAAAACTAAAAACAAATCGTGATTTATATAATCTGCTTAAACATGATCTGCGAGATCATAGTATTGCTGTAGAAAAAGTGATGGCTGTATTTCCAAATACCATCTCTTCGGATATTTATTAAATTGTAGGCGTAATAAAGAAATATGCATTTTTAAGTGAATCCTAAGCACAGGACCAATAAAAAACTTATCAAGGGATGTTTGCATGCGACCAGAATAAAATACTGACAAAAATCTTGCGTTTTTTTTTTTTTTTTTTTTTGCTATATAATCGGAAGACTATTCTTTTCCCCTATTAATATGTTGCTAAAAATGCACTATACTAGCATTTCGTTATAATTTAGAGGCCATAATAATAGCAGTTTATCTGCAATAAACAGTTTACTGTCGCGCACTCGCATGTCCGACCGGTTGTTCTACGCGCTCCCACAGTGGGCCGGTACAGACGGACTGCATTTGAACTGCAACCCAACTCAAAATGGCAATTCGAGGCCAGTTCTGATGCAATTTATGTAACTGCATCAAAACTGCAAACCAACTGCGCAGTCCGCTCAGGTAGACTGCACGCCAACTGCAAGTGGACTGCGCAGTTGGTTTTCAGTTTTAATGCAGTTACATGAACTAATTTCACGGTTTTTGCATTTAAATCAATATATGAATTTATTTTAATTTTTAAAGAAAATGGCTTTATGACGTCACTACAAGTTGGTTTGTTTGAGACATGCTTTAAAACTATCGAATTCGTTTGAGAGTACGCGTTTCTGTCAGATCACGTAAAATGTCAACGTCAAGTCATGTGATTTCCCTCGGTCGTTTGTTGAGTTTGACAATTTCACCCACAGATTAGCCTACGGGCGGAGGCTCCAAAACGGACTTGTATTTTAATCATTCAATTTTTTTAAAGATCTTATTTTGTCATGTTTATATACAGTTAAAAATTGTCTTAATTTTAATAAGCGTTAAAATAAAACAGAATTTAATAAAACAAAATTCGATATACATTATTTACATAATACTGCATTTCGGACTCATATTATATGCAGTACTATGGTTGATCACAGATTAGACACAACTTACCAATGAAGATCGTGACGTCACTATATTATAGGTCAAATAATGTGAGATGATAAATTAGAAATAACTATTTAATACTAATTTTGTAAAATAATCTGATAACAGGGAATGGTTCTACAACCCTTTTTTCTCGAAATGGTTTTTGAATCACTATACATTACAAAATTATGGGATAACCCAATTACCACGTTTCCAACTACTTAAATTACCATAGTTCATACAAACTTCTACCACCTATTTTAGCCCCTTAGGGGATGAGTTTCCAAAAATCCCTTCTTAGTGCATCCCTAGGGTACCCAAGGAATATTCCCTTCCAATTTCAACTCCCTAGGTCCAGCAGTTTAGGCTGTGCGGTGATCGATCAGTCAGTCATTTTTACCCCTATCCATCCCTTTGGCGATGAAATTATCAAAAACGCTGTGACAGGTATAAATAAATTTTCAACCGTCGCCTTAACACAAAAATTAAAGATTCTAACTTTAAAACTGACGGACTTTCAAACAAATTTTCATTCCCTTTTTTACCCCCTTAGGGGCGGAATTTCCAAAATCCTTCCTTAGTGGATCTCTGCACTGTATAAGGTGCAAAATTTCAAGTCTATAGGTCCAGCGGTTTCGGCTGTGCGTTGAAAAATCAACAATCAGTTTAGAATTTATATATAAAAAAATTAAAAAATGAAGATTGGTTATATATTTTTTTACATTATACTATAATTATATTATTAAATAGTATTTTTCACAATCGTGTTATAATAGAGAGCTTTTTAGTCGAGTACCGTGTTCTAATTAAGGTACGAGATTAAAAAGCTTGATTATGACACTATTGTGAACAATGCTTTTTGTACAAATTCATTAAAATTAATAATTTAAGTCATTAATACGAGTATATAAGAAAACTAAATATAGTAAGTACTATATTGTCTAGTTCTACTATCCGACTTCGCATCCGTAATGTTGCAGTACTGTGCTGTGATTGGCCAAATACTAGCCAATCACAAAGCGTAGTTTTATTTACGAAGTTCTATTTTCATTTTTTTTTCGGTTGTGTAGAGCGTATCGAAACAGTTATTTCGGTTGTTTCGGAAGTAACATAGACTATTCAACGATGAAAAGAGCGACGTTGCAGTATTCTCTATGAAATCTTAATACACAGATTTTAATCGACGAGTACAAAAAACACATTTCAAAAGTTTATATAAAGATTCATTGACTGGCCCTGGATTCCGTGGTTTTACAATTTTTACGCCTAACGGCTGTCCACTATAAACAGATGAGTATAGATAATTATGTGACCACCTATGTATGTATGTATGTATGTATGTAACAAAGAAAGCTAGTTTAATCGGGAATGTTTTTAGCTTGGTTTCATGAAAATCGGTTGAGCCGTTTAGGAGATATCAGCTCTAAAAGAAGGGGTCGCCATCAGATCGGTGGTTTTTTTCTTTTAAATGGTTATTAATAGTTAGGGTCGTTACAGACGGACTGCATTTTAACTGCAACCCACCTGCAAAATGGCCGTTCGAGGGCAGTTCTGATGCAGTTTACGTAACCGGATTAAAACTGCAAACCAACTGCGCAGCGCGCTTAGGTAGACCACACGCCAACTGCAACCTAGCTGCACAGTTGGTTTGCAGTTTTGATGCAGTTACGTCAACTGCATCAGAACTGCAATACAGTTCTATTGCGCAGTTGCTCCAACTGCAACAGGACTGCATTACAACCGCGTAGCGTCAACTGCATCATAACTGCCATCGAACTGCCATTTTGCAGCTGGGTTGCAGTTCAAATGCTGTCCGTCTGAACCCGCCCTTAGTTGATTGATCATTATCGGAATATTGACCAATACTTACGTCAAAAGTGAACATGGAACGAATAGAGTCGCTTTTTTATTGTTTAACCTATTACGGCGAAGCAAAGGTAGGGTAATGATTTTGACACCCCATGTATGGATTTATGTATATTAATATATATGGATGTTCCACTCTAGCGTCGTTCCTAATTAACCGATTTTGTCTATCGATTCGTCTGTATTGAGCGATGGTTATGGGCTACTTTGTTTTATTAAAACGTACTGTAGTGAACAGAATGCCAAAATATGATCATAAATGCTACAATTGTTTTTGTGCTTCATATACAATAATAATATTTATGTTTGACTTTTAGTCGAAAATGTGTCAAAGACAACAGACGAATTACACGTGACTTGGAGAGTTGACACGCTTATCTCGTGCCCCATTTTAATTTTGCGCGTCGTTTAGGAAAATATAAGGAATTCATTATTTAAACATATTTATTTTATCATTAGTCAATACAAACCAATTCGATTAAATAGCTACTCTATACATTTTCGTTTCGTGGTAAGTCATATTTTTTATTTACAAATAAATTACTAAAAATCATGAAAGCATTATAAGTTTAACTAGAATCTGTTTATTAATAAATAATAGTTACTAAAAATAAGACATTCCATATTTTTTCCTGTTTAGTACTGTTATTCATTTAGTTATAGTTATACATTGTAAGGTGCTTTGAACTATGATTTATTTTATATACGTACTTGTTTCCCGCGTCTCCCCCTATATCTTCGCGTTGGGGGTCGATTTTCGAACAATCCTTTCACAGTGCACTCCTAGCCTCCAAAGGCCACTCGTACAAAAAATTGTACATAATACAGCCATTGGAATAAAGATCCATTGCAACGGAAATAAAATGGACTTTCCTTTGTTTTATAAATGACAATCGAATTAGAAAATTGACTCTATGATATTCACAATAGGCTCAAATTCCATTGACAAATTTATTTGTATGGTGGGGATGAAGAAGCTAGGGTACTCAAAGAATATTCCCTGTAAAGTACAATGCCAGATCTCGGCTTAAAACATTTTAAAAAAAAGCTCGCGCATACGAAGTATGTTGATATGACCTGTTTTGTGTGAGATTTAAATTCAGTATTTGATTAGTTTCACATTTAGGGAACTTATACGAAAAATAGAGCCATCTATTAAGATACTTTATAAATAAGACAACTTGCGAGTAATGTATGAAATGTAAAGTAAAATAAGACAAGTTCTTCAGAAAAACACCACAGCATTGTTTTAAATATTTCTCTACATTCAATTAAACCAAGAAAGAAGTAGTCTCTGCCTACCCCTCTGAGAAACAGGCGTGATTTAATGTATGTATGTATTGTATGTATATAAACCCAATTCTATAATTATCCGTCACATTTTTTTCTTAGGCCAATGCTTCTATGGAGACCTGGCATTGTCCTTTCAAGGGTATCCTGCCTTTTGGCCGAAATACGTTTGGTCGAATGTATCGTTTCCGAACTGTTTCATTTGCCAACCCACTTTTATTTCTGTAACTGTAAATATTTCAGGATTTATTTCTGTACCTTCGTGTAGACCCTATAAGTAGGTTAGTTTAGGTTAGTTTTTATAAAAATCCTGAAATATTTACAGTTACAGAAATAAAAGTGGGTTGGCAAATGAAACGGTTGGGAATCGATACATTCGACCAGAAGTATTTTGGCCAAAAGGCAGATAACCCCTTTCAACTCCCTACGTCCAGCGGTGTAGATAGTGCATTTATGTGCATGTGTCTTGAAATCGAATTTGATTTTTGCTGTTCAAATGACTACCGTATATCTTAATCATATTTCTGACGTTATAGTAGCAAGTTACTATGAAGTGATTACATAACTTCAAACTCGGATATGTCCTTAAAATTTGATATACGAATTTAAAACCTAAGTTGTATGAAAAAGACGCAAAATTCCGTTGTCCTTTTGCATGGACTTATCCGAGTTTGAAGTTAAGCGACTCAATTAAAGTTAGATGGGCAAAAACAAATAGAAGAGAGTGGAGGGTACACGGACAGAACATATCGAGTATCCTTAGCCTCGTAAGACCCAGTGTGCAAAAGGATGTACATTACCAAGGAACTTTAATTTGAACTGTATTGCAATAGGAATAAAGTTTATTTTCCTTTCTTCATAAATTGAAAATGGCATTTTCGAACAAACGTAATTGAACTTTATTGTCTTGATGGTAGATTCAAAGTCGCACTGACAAAAAACTGACTGTAGTACGGTGGGCCTTACCAGGTTAGTTTGCTTTTCGAGTTATCGCTAAACCCAGTTATCTTGTCCCACTGACGTCGCTTCTTTGTAGGGGTTGAATGTTTTAATTTATCGACTATCTACATGTCGATAGTATTAGTATACAGGTAGATGGGTCAATCAACTTTTCGTTGCACCTCGTTGCCATGGTGACGTCTCTTGGGTCACTTCTTAAAACTATGATTCCGAAGGATATTAGTCCACTAAAAATCAGTTTTTATGGCAATTACACACCTATTCTTTTAAGGGTTTTTTCCTGATTGTGTTAGAAGTAACATATTATAACATTTTTTCTATGAAACTCTATCACTGTTTTCCCCTGGCTTACGGGACAGAATAACAGCAACAAAAAGTTGATCCACCCAGATTCACTTAAGCTGGCATGAATGGAATGAACAAAAGTAATGTCACCTATCACTGTGTGGGTGCCGTCCTTTCAATCGAAGTTCGAATTTCAAACCGAAAACCTGTTTTTATTTTACACACTTTCGTTCACTCAGGAACAAGGAACGGAATTCTTCATAGCAAAAATCAAACTGTCATAGGGTTTGACCAAAGTGTTTTATCGTCTATCGATAAATAAATGTCACTTAATGAGTCATTAACATGATATCGATAGATGTAGATAGATCATTTTCCACTCATAAATGGATCTTCAATAAATTAAGAAACCGATTTATTCCGAAAAACCAGGAACAAGTGGCCATAGTCCATTCATTTTATAACATGGATACGCACTTAACTCAAGACAGTGACGAGGACCTCTAACACTTAATTCCAGTCACCAATAATTGAAGGGATTTTAAATTTAATATATATACACACTCTTTTGAGTAGGTTGTGTAACAGGCCACCATTAAGTGCACAAATGTGAAAAAAATAATTGGAACCAAATATATTACGATTGGTTGACGTATCCAGAAATCTGGTTTACATGTTAAAAATGGGTGGAAATCATTTTAGTAACACGGCACGGAAATTACTTATGACAATCAAGCGACGTAAATGACATATGTGACGTGGGCACGATTTATTTTAATATGGAGATGCAGGTTGCTTACCAAAGAGGTCAAATGTTACAGAATAATCGTATAAGTCGATATGCGATAATATTCCGTAACATCGATAAGTGAAATTGTCGATAAAACAATTTGGTCAAACCCTATGACAGTTTGATTTTTGCTATGAAGAATTCCGGTCCTTGCTCAATACATTCGTGCCAGCTCTTGTGAATCGACCTGTCGTCAGTTACGAGTATGTCACTATTCAAATAAAGTCTACGCCAATATAAAACAAACACTATTTTTCATATATTAATGGGCCTGTGACAGATGTAATTTGGCAAATTTGTATCGATCGATAAAAATCGATTGTAGGTAAGGTTTATAAATGAAATGTAATCGAGTATTCCGTTATAAATTTGTTAACTTAATTTAATTTACAGGTAGATTCATAAAAGCTGGCACGAATGGAATGAACAAAAGTAATGTCACCTATCGCTGTGTGAGTGCCATTCTATGAACCGATGTTCGAATTTCAAACCGAAAACCTGTAATTATTTTACACACTTGTATTCGTTCAATCATTCAATCCATAAGGTATCATAAATCGACTAACATCAACGTCGAGGTAGATGTTTTTTGGTGGTACAATAAAACGCAATGACATTAAATGATTAAGAGTGTTTATTTTTTGAATTTTTAGCTATTTCGATTCCCGGATGAGAGAAGCTAATTTTAGAAAATATTTGAATGCAGTTTTGTTTCTTTTTAAAAATAAAAGCATGTTTCCTTTAAGTAAAATTATCTAACTTAAGGATTTAAGGTAGTTCCCCTCCAGGACCCATATTTTTTTTCCACCCTGTAGACTACAAACATCGATATAAATCAGATACGGACGATAAATCAAAACATTCAACCCCTACAAAAAAAAGACGTCAATGCAACAAGATAAAGTGGTTTAGTAGTCGCGATTTAAAAGTAAGAACCATGACTAGACATGACAAAACTTGGAGGAATCACTAATATATGGGAAAGCATCGATAATTGAGTTTATCGATATAGGCAATCTCTAGATGTCATTTAATTTTGCCCCGTATATTCCTAGGTCTGACCATGACTATGTACAATTTTCATTGAACGTCATTTTCTTGTAAAATTATTTGAAAAGTTTGTTGTAAAGGTGTTTGTAAAGGTGTGTAACCGAGTGGTAAGTGTTAGTTCATTGCGAACATTTTAGGATTAAAATCTTATTTTCTAACTATAGTGACGAGACATGTTCGTTCCATGTACCCTTTAAGGCCCGCTTGCACGTAAAAGCCCTAGGTTAACCACAGGTTAAATTATTAAAGAATGTCAGATTCATGTTAGAACTGACAATTTTAACAAATTAACCTGTTAACCTGGGGTTAAACTAGGTTAACATTAACGTGCAAGCGTGCCTAAGTAATTATTATAATCATTTGACATTTCAAAACAAAAAATCGTTTAATTTTGCCGTAGACATAATTTTTAACACGACTCATTAGTAAATATAGAAAGATAATATGTCTAACAACTTATCTTAACATAGTCGGGTCTTAAGTAGCTATGGTGGTACCCAAAACTGGTACTCTGTAGCGGACTCTTAGGTGTAAGTAAATCTTAAAAATATAACTTGGGACCCAATAAATAATATTTACAACCATTACAAAAATGATTATGGTTACAAGTAGGACCCGGAATTTTGGGGCTTTTGACAAGTTGTAGGGAGAGAACACCGCAGTTTATCGATGTTATCGATAAATCGATAGTTTATTTATTTATTTGTCTTTATTAAATAAAACCTCAAGGTTTCCGGTGGTAAGTACTCTTTTCGGCGGCCGATGATAAAAAGGTCGGTATATCGGAAAGTTTAATTCATTTAAATTACTTTATTGTAATCAGTATTTTATAACTTCAGAATAGATCCCACTGAGACTTAACGTTAGGTGGCTTGTTTGCCTACCCTTTGATTCCTATAATAAAACAGAAAATATTATTTTATAACTTTCCGATATTTTGAACTTTTTTGATCATCGACCGGTGAAAAGAGTACGTATCATGTGAAAGTTAGAGGTCTTATTTAATAAAGACATAAATGTCGATAACATCGATAAACAGCGGTGTTCTCTGCCTACTTGTCGAAAGCCCCGAAAATTCCGGTCCCTAGTTACAAATGTAACACATTGATAGAGTTATTTCATCTTAAGCAAATTGTTTATTTGAAATACTTATCAGTTGCAGGAAAGGCGATCTCTGCATAGGTCTAGGAGTTCTTTCAGTTGGCAGAATTTGCTGTAGGCTTCCTGTAGCATACTCCTGTAAACAAAACATGATAAAGTTATTTGTAGTACTTCCATGACTAACTGACTGACTGACTAACTGACTGTCAAGTGACTGTCTAAGTGACTGTCTAACTGACTGACTACAGCAGCTACGGATTTTTCTATAACGATTTAGAGGACCTCTAAACACACAATATCAACAACAACAAGAAGAAAAATGGGGAGAAGCGGGAATACCCTACCGCCAAGCAGCAATGGTTGCATTGTTATGTTCTGGTGTGGGGATAAAACAACCGGTTAAATTACTAGCATACAGGCATTCCATCTTTATCCTCGGGGTTGGCAATTTGCGGTCTTAAGATTGGCATCTTAAGATTCTGTAGAATGCAAATGTCTATAGGTCTCAGATCCCACTGACCATCAAGTGGCCTGTGAGCTCGTTTGCCTTCTCTATTCCATAAAAAAAGTACAGTCGACAACAAGTATGTTTTTTTAAATAATTTAATACTGAGGGATATCGTTACCTGCACTTAAGACAGAAGATCCTCAGGCTATGCGCGTTGAGTCCTTGCAGATGAGGTTGACGCTGTCCTTGAACACTGTCTCTTCTGCACCCGGCTCCATTGGGTCTATACTGACTGACTGACAGACTGACTAACTGACTGACCAACTGACTGACTAACTGACCAACTGACTGACCAACTGACTGACCAACTGACTGACCAACTGACTAACTGACCAACTGGCTGACTAACCGACTGACTGACTAACTGACTGACTAACTGACTGACTAACTAAAACTAAATAAATATATTTTTTAAACATTGAAATACTCAATTAAGGAAATCGTTACCTGCACTTAAGACAGAAAATCCTCAGGCTGTGCGCGTTGATATGCGTGGAGTCCATGCAAATGACGTTGACGCTGTCCTTGAACACTGTCTCGATTCGGGCGATGGGCTCTTCTGCACCCGGCTCCATCGGGTCTATACTGACTGACTGACTAACTGACTGATTGACTAAGACTGACTAACTGATGAACTAACTGACTGTCAAACGAATTTTTATATATATATTTAAATACTCAATTAAGGATGTTACCTGCACTTAAGACAGAAGATCCTCAGGCTGTGCGCGTTGGTATGCGTGGAGTCCATGCAGATGAGGTTGACGCTGTCCTTGAACGCTGTCTCCATTCGGGCGATAGGGCTCTTCTGCACCCGGCTCCATCGGGTGTATACTGACTGTATGACTGACTGACTAACTAACTAACTGACTAACTGACTAATTGACTGAATAACTGACTGATTAACTGACGAACTGACTGATTAACTAAATATTGTTTTATAATTTAAATATTCAATTAAGGATATCGTTACCTGCACTTCAGACAGAAGATCCTCAGGCTGTGCGCGTTGATATGCGTGGAGTCCATGCAGATGAGGTTGACGCTGTCCTTGAACACTGTCTCCATTCGGGCGATGGGCTCTTGTGCACCCGGCTCCATTGGGTATATACTGAGTGACTAACTCACTGACTGACTGACTAAGTAACTGAGTGACAAACTGACTGACTAACTGACTAACAGACTGACTAACTGACTGACTAACTGACTTATTAACTGACTGCATACTAACTGACTGACTAACTAACTGACTGATTAACTGACTGACTAACTGACTGCCAAACTTATTGACTATTTGACTGACTCACTAAGTGACTGCCAAACTTATTGACTATTTGACTGACTAAAAAATATATTTTTTAATATTTAAATAATCAATTAAGGATATTTTTACCTGCACTTAAGACAGAAGATCCTCAGGCTGTGTGCGTTGATATGCGTGGAGTCCATGCAGATGAGGTTGACGCTGTCCTTGAACACTGTCTCCATTCGAGCGATGGGCTCTTCTGCACCCGGCTCCATCGGGTCTATACTTAAAGCTCTGTAAAACAATTACATGGTTTTTTAACCCCTGAAGCGAAAAGAGGGGAGTTATTAGTTATGGTAACCTATCGCAAAAACTAAAAACGTTTGCCAGCTGTTTCATTTGCCATAATTTTCATTTTATTCTGAACCCAATAACTTTTCAAAATGTTTAATGAGATATACTTACAGAACCTGTAGGTTAGGTTAGGTTTATATTATAATAATTCAGGAAAGTTAAACGGTTTCAGAGAAAAATGACTTTCAGACAAATGAAAATTATGGCAAATAAAACAGCTGGCAAACGTTTTTTAGTGTTTCAGATAGATAACCATTAGTTATCGTATGTATTTGTGTGTTTGCGGTATAAACAGTTGGTCATCTCAAAACTCGAGTAGTCAAAGTATAATAAGCTCAATTGGTAATAATATTAAATATTAAATGTTATATTATTACTAGAGTTAGGAATTTTGGTGGCAAATCGCGGTTCTAGAATCTATGGAGTAGCTATTTCCTATTTATTATAATACATACCACTATGATTTTGACCTTCAGTATTTTTAATATTTCAAAATTCATTTAATCAACGCTAAACCAATTTAAATGAATTTTGGTATGGAGGATATCTCTGCTGTGAAAGCGTTACAAACAAGCAAATGTTAGTAGTTATGGAATAACCGAACTTAAAATGTATTTAGTTCATTTTAAAATATGACCATACTGAAGGTCAAAATCATAGTGTCATGTATTATAATAATAAGCAAATGGCGACTCCATGGATTCTAGAACTACGATATGCTACCAAAATCCTAACCCTAATTATTACTATGTAGTTCGCGCCTTCTATTACGTCAGATATCGCTGCTAGCATTACGGTGGTCCAAAAATCATTTCTGTTGTTTTTTGACCAGGCCACCCCGGTAATTTATTACTTCCTACTACCTTATTACAATGCCCAAAATATAGCTTTCTAGTTTAAGTGCAAAACGGTGCTCGAAGGACATTAAAATTTATTAATTTCATACAAAATTATCAAAAATATTTTTTTGCTACAGTTAAAATATTTGTTCCATACATAAAGTGGACTATTGAATAAAAAGCCTAAAAAGCATTTTTAACATTAGGCTAGGATTAAGAGTTCAAGTTCTATAGCGAGTACCAAAATGCTAAAATGAGTAAGTTTCTTACATGAAAAAAGTAGTATTTTGAAGTTATTTATATTAAATATTATTAAAAATTATAGTAGAGTTAATTACACGAAAATGTTCAGTAACTAATTTCCGGATACATCGGTTTTTGATATACACAATCCGGATATGCAAACTTTGAGGTCGTTGTGCACCGCTTTATCCTTGACATAGAGAACTGGAAGTTCACATAGATTCGTTTAGAAACATAAGCAACCAAATAAGCGCGTGGCCTGACTTTTAACTGCACTTTGAATTTTTCCCATACGAACGTGGACCACCCTAGTTAGCATGTGTGCGTGCCTCGACCGTACGCGCCGCGAGCGAGCACAAGCAAACTCAACAAGACGGACCGAGCCGGCTTAGTCGAGGCCGGGCCGCGTTTGGTTGCGTGCGAATTACGGTATTATTCTCGTAAACCCCACCATACTACAAACAGGGAGTTTTTTGTGAGTGGGACTTTGAATCTACCAACAAGGCAATAAAGTTCAATTATGTTCAGTGATTGGAATAGGTAGAATATATTTACCTAAAGTTGGCAAAAGGACATAATATAAAGTGGTTACAACCGGGTGAAATATTAATTATTTTTTAATGAATTCCGGATTTTCGGTATTTTTCTGGTACTAGTAAATGTAGTCGCAAGGAAGTCTCCAGTTTATGACTCTGTTCTACGAAGTTTAGGTAAATATACTCCACCTATTACATAATTAGATATAAAGAATGAATTACAGGCCCCTTTTATCACAAACTAACATAAAATATCCCATACCGTGTGTAAATATTATGTATACTTAGCATTTAAAATACCGGAAATCCGGAATTCAATAAAAATAAATTAATGTTTCACCCGGTTGTAACCACTCTATATTATGTCCTTTTGCGAACTTTAGGTAAATATACTCTACCTATTCCGATCACTGATTATGTTTGTTCGCTAATGCCATTCTCAGTTTATGGAACATAGGAAAATAAACCTTATTCTTATTGAATAGGTGTACATCCTATTCTGCCCTACTAAGCATAATGGCGTTATCTCAAACAAAACATCTATAGAAATTGCAACCTAGTTACAAACAGAAGAGAGTTGAATCTGCTTTGGCTATTGAATTTAGTTATTGCATTTTTGCTTAGGAGGGCAGTATTGCACACTGGGCCTTACGAGGTGATATTCCGATTTGAATTCGATTTCGAATACAATCGGCGCGAGCTCAACTCACACTTGACTATTTGTTAGTTTCTGTTTTTTTTGTTCAGGGTTTGTAATATCCAATTAAGGTCGAAGTTTCTATTTTTTAACGTTATTACGATACAACAAAAATAAACATACCTACTTTGAAAAAAAAAACGTTTTTTGTATGGGGATCACTTTATTTATCTTTTATTTGTTAGTAAATCCACCGTAATAACAAATATTCTGAAAATATAGCTCTTAAAAGTTAGGACGGACGGACAGACTTCCTTCGGGGACGGAACCCTAATCACGAAGTATATTGTGGTTGAGCTTCAAGCTTCAATCAAGGCAATTTAATTTGAACTGTGTTGCAATGGGCATAAAGTTGATTTTCTATCTTCATAAACTGAAAATGGCATTATCGAACAAACATAATTGAACTTTATTGCCTTGATGATAGGTTCAAAGTCCCACTGACAAAAATCTCCGTTTGTAGTATGGTGAGCCTTACGAGGTCAAAAGAGACATGAGTGTGGGCGAGGCGAGCGAAGTTTGTCTGGATAATAGCAAGTGGAGCAGTATGTATGAACTTTAAAAGCGTGTTAAAATAATTACCCTTTGACAGCCATAGTGAGATAGTTGATCTGATTGCTAAACTGCGGCAATTTGCTGGTGATCACTGCTAATGGGTCTTCGGTGGGCAGTTTGTCCTCGATGTTATGCGGTATACCCATGCCTGAAGCCAACTTTGCACTGGAAATTAAAAAATAATCTCACTAATATTGTAAATGCTATATTATTTTTGTAGATGAAATTGTATCTAGTTTCATCCCTATTCGTTTGTGCACTTTATCCAGGGACACACTGTATTATATTATAACATTTATAACAAAGGGCAGATTAATACACACAACAAGAACGAAGCCACGAAATGGTCCCAACTCAGGTGGTGGTGGTCAAGGTGACTCGTATATAATTATTGAACACAAAAACTTCTTTACATAGTCATATTTATAGTCTTTTGGAAGCCCTTTGTTTCCCATAATTTTATTGGTCATAATGTAATTGTTGACATAATTACTTGCGATGATTTTGACCTAAAGCACATTATGACTAAAAATAATTATGTCAGTCAATATAGACCCCTTTTCATAATATAAAACAAAGTCGCTTTCCGCGTCTGGCAGTCTTTCTGTCTGTCTGTATATACGATAACTCCTCCTAAACCACGCAACGAATTTTGATTCGGTTATCACCATCAATAAGATAGTTTTTCACGGAAAGTTTTTATGTATAATAAATTCTGGTTTATGTACGTGTGTTTAAAACTTTATCGGCGTAATTTAAATGTATATTTATGCCAAATTACAGCTTTGCAGTACCAAGAGCTACAAGGGTTCCTTGTTGACAAGGGAACCCTTAAAAAATGAGGAAATACTGTATATCTCACCAATAACTGGAGAACACGGTCCATATCCCTTCAAACGCCTGTATGACCGGCAGCTCCGGGCGCGGTTCCCTCCGTTCTAACCGCTCGACCGTGGCCTTGGCCAGCGACATGTACTCCGGAATGATCTGGCACTTGCGCGCCACATCCAGGCACAGCTCCTGGAAGTTCGATACTTCCGACTCGGACAAGGATTTGGGATCTGGAAAATCGTTAACTCATTTTTAATGGCTTGCAAGCTCGCGCTCTAACCTCGAAACGAGTACCTTAAGAGCTAATTATCCACCGTTACATACATAGCTTTTTCTACAAGCTAAAAAAGGAAACTACATAGTTTGTCGTAATTAGTTTAGTTTTTTTTGGCGGTTTCTTTGTGATTATTAAATATAATGCTCTTGAGTAATTTATTATTTTGGAGATTTTAGCGTTTTTTAAAATATGTTTTTACTTCCAGATATGAATTATAAGTAAGAATTGGAATGTCAATTTCAGGTGCCGCCATATTGATCTTTTCTTAATTAAGTATTATTTATTTTAAAGCTCCTGTTATGGTTAAATTAAATTTATTGGTTGGTTTAATTAAATATTTTTCGTATTTTTTACACATTTAAATTGTTGTGAAAACAGTTTTTATTATTATTATTTATTTATTTTAATGGCGTCTACAAGTTATGTAATTTTGCCAATGTCAAGTATATATAAGCAATTGACAATTATAACATAAAACTGACATTACTCATGCGCGTAACCATGGCAATAGCAGCCCTATAATAATTATCAACGAACAGTTATTACCATGGCAACGCTCATTATAGTACTTTTTTTCATGCTTCGGTTACACTATAGGTGGTATCAGAATACCACCTATAAAAGTAACCGTGACGCGAAACATAGTAAGAAAACACTGGAAAAAACGTAACAGTTACCTTTGTTCTCAATAGAAGCTAAAGAATTCTTCAAATCCAAGATCAAATGCTCAATCCTGGGGAACACCTCGTTGAACACAGCGATCCAATGTTTGAGCAAACATTGGAGCACCTCGCCCAACGTCCAAGGGGGCGGTTTGAAGAGGACATGCTTCCATAGATTGTTGTATTTGGCTCGCATTTCGTTCTGAAATACAAAGTAATAATTGATGAAGACAATCGATAAAGCGCGGACGCCGACGACGAAGAAATTCGTACATTGACCTTTAGGCCTACTACCAGTGGCGCGCCGTATTTCTACAGGGAAAAGATTTAGAATCCATGATTGTGTACCATATTCGTATGCCGGCGAACCTAACCTAACCTACATATAATTATTATTTAAGATAACCTGAAAACAGCACAGCTTCAGCAGAAAATAATTCGATAAAAAAAGTCAGGTCTTCTCTTTTAACTTTTTTTATCTCCACATAATAATCTTTATACTTATCTGGCTTTTGCCCGTGACTCCGTCCTCTTAGAAATCAATAGTCACTATACCCTAGGGAACTGTCCTGTTTTTCATGAAAAACGTACCCAAGGCTATAAAAAAATTCTCCGTACCAAATTTCACTTCATCGGTTGAGAACCGTCAATAGATAACAAACAAACACTTTCACAGTGTACTGGCACCAAATGAAAATTTTGAATTTGGCGTTGATTTAATTCGGATAACAACTGATGCCTCACGTCATGGTTTAGGCGCAACTCTCACCTCAAGTATATCAGCAAGCAGCTGATGCATGACGTCCCGGTTGCGGCGCGCGCTCGCCCAGCGGTCCGGGTCGGGCTCGGGCTGCGGCTTGGTTTCTAGCAGCTCCCGGAGCTCGTTGAGGCCGATGCAGCGGAGGGAGTTCACCATTGCCTTGTTGCAAAGGTTCTTGTCGTTTGATAGAAGGATCTAGAATGAAGAAAAATTGGTGATGATGACACATAGTACTCCTCGCTTCGGTTTCAAGGTAACGATTGATGTCATGGTTCAATAAAATTTACTGTCACAATTCCGCATAATTTTCTTTGGAATACAGTCACTTTGTATAACGTTCTATGTCAAAATGATACTTTCGCATATTATTAATAAGAATAATATTCGTATGACCGAATATTTGCTTCACCGAAAAAAATATTTTATAATATTTAGTTGGCATAAAGATAGTCACAACGCAGGCAGGTCGGTTCTGGTGTTGTTTGTCACAATACAACTTAACACTCCTCACTTTGCTCGTTGTCGTACTCAACTTTCTGTTTGCTAACTACACGGCATGACTCAAGTTATGACATGAACCGTGTATTTTTTATATGAACTTATTAGCCGCGTTAGTTTAGTATGCTTTAAGTTCATTATACTATACGATTATTATGTACAAGAAATTATGCCAAATCAAAGTCGGCGATACTAATCGTATAAATACATACATACAATCACGCCCCTTTCCCGAAGGGGCAGATTGAGACCACCAGTTCCTCTCACTTGCTACTATCCAGATAAACTTCCCTCGCTTCCTCCACACTCATAAGTACTAATGGTGTTTTTTAAGAGCAGGCAAGCGAGTTCTTGATGGTAAAAGAATTCTGAAACCTACATTTACATTCTCAAGACTACAATCTCAAGACTGCAATCTCAAGACTGACGTGTAAAATGCTAGTGCCCAAAAAAAAATCTAATTAGACCGTCATTTACATTTTCAAAAAATATTGAACACATTATTTTTTCTTTTGTCAAATAAACAAAGAATGACGAAGATAAAGTTGAAGTTTCGCGTGACGTCGCACCGTGATGAACTTTGGTGGGCGTTATATTTGTCAATTTTGATTGATTTTATAAAGCACAAAATACGTGTTCAATATTTTTTGATAATCTTACTGACGGAATAATTAGGTATTTTTTTTATCCAGGACGCACCCCTTTTGCATACGTTCAAATGTAACTTACCACAGATTTACCCCTCCCCGCCTGTTGCAGCCCACAGTTCAATATTTCATCGTCCGGCAACTCACATGGGTGTATGTGGGAATTGGCATCTCTTAACGATTGACCTGAAAAAAAAACATGATAAAAAAAGGGTGCCATCTATATGGTATAATTTTTAATGTCCGAAACGTATTAGGCATAACAAGTTTCGCATAATTTATTTACGCCGAATCTTAGACTTGCCGAAATTATATTTCGCATAAATCTATATTATCCGAATTGTTGTTTACCCGAATAGTATGTTAGCATAATATTGACATGGCATAATTTCATTATGCATAATTTTGTTTAGCATATCTGTAATTTAGCAGAATTTTGATAGCCCGAAATCCTGTGCGAATTATGTCCGAAAATCCGAGACAAAAATATTAAATAATTAAGTAAATTTGAAAAAAAATAAGTTTATGTTAGGTTAGAGTTGTGTCCAGGCGCGAAGCGCCAAACTACGCGGAATAGGGGCCACTGACACTGCCGCAGGAAGCGGGATATAAGGCGACTCTTCTCGCTTAGGTCATTATTAGGTTTATTACGTTAATTTATTAATTCGGCGAAATAAGCTTATGCGACAAATAACTTTCTGCGAAACTAATTTATGCGTAAGTCATTTTCTGGCAAATTCCTATTCGGAATTCAGAAAATATGCGTAAAACCAAATCGTATAGAATTCGGCGACATCTAATTATGCGAAATTAAAATATGACTACAAAAATTATGCGTTAAAAGGGGGAACCGATAAAAAAGTTATGTGAAGCAAGCCAACAAGATAACGGTGATCTATTCTAATCTAAAATAACTAGTACCCTCGCGAATGGACTCCGCTCCGAGCGAATGTTTACGAAGAAAATGGTATTTTGGGCGTTCCCAAGCTCTGACTTAAAGGTCCTTAGAATTGGTTTATTAGGGTTCCGTACAAAAAATGAAAAAACGGAACCCTTATAGGATCACTCGTGCGTCTGTCTGTCACAGCCAATTTCCAAGGTACATATTTAAATTGATGATCCTAACACAGATGTACAAAGTAATTTTTTTTTTTTAAATAAGGGTCATTTTCGGGGGACAAATTAGGAAATTAAAAAAAAAAGTTTTGCAAACCTTACTGTGTCATATATCAAAAGAAAGAGCTCGTTATGAGGATCTCAAATATATTTTTGTTATTATTGTAAAAAATAGTTTTGATTTTATTCATGAAAGAAGACAAAAATTGACCATCCCCTCCCCCCCCCGATGTCCGAAACCACAGAGCCTAAAATTTTGAAAAAAATTACGAAATTTAGTTCATGGCTTGTAGATTACAGGAAACCTTATAAGAATTCTATCAAAAAAAAAGTTACGTGTCTCTTTCCACGCGAGTTCAACTCGCATTTGGCCGCTTTTTTATTTTACTTTCTCTACGCCATGAAAAAACTTACCTTTAATCCTGTTATTTTCCGGAAGCGACTTATACAAGTAGTCCATAGCGGCCCGCGCTCGTTTACAAATGGCGCCGTTTCCGTTGTTGTTGTCTTTTAGACGGTCTAGCTCGTTGATCACTCGCCAGGGGACTAGCAGGGTCGGCTGTTCGCTGTAGCCTGGGAATAAAAAATGTTTATACGTTTAGTTTGTTATATTTGATGAACAATGGGCGGATAACGGGTGCAAACTAAGTCAAAACAATGTCGAACGATATCCGTAATATGGATATGACTACAATTGATTGAAAAAAAAGAGAACATCACTGCAAAAAAAGTTATAGATTTTTATTGTTAAAGTAAATAATCATATTTTTTTCTTTATTAGGTATTTTCAGTAGTCACATTCACTACTACTATTTACTATCTACTTATATAGGGAAAATTATCTCTCCACATCTACAGACGTAAGAGGGCGTATTCGTAAAGTGGTACTTCAGTACTTTTTTAATATACAAAATGTGTACAGATTTTTAACGAAAACTGCATATATTTTCTCACATAAATAGAACTCGAAATTTAAGAAAAGTCTTATCCATCTTTGCTTTCGTCACCATATTGCATCCGTGAGCCGCCCAATTTTTGATGACTCGTTGGCCAAGTTGGTAGTGGCCCTTCTTACAACACTAGCGGTCCTGGGTTCAAATCCCGGTAAGGGCAGATATTTGTGTGATGAGCGCTAATATTTGTTCCTGACCATTGTCCCCTGGTATTCCCCAGTGATTTCGCCAGTGTCAAGTGAATAGAGCAGCGATCCCCAAAGTGGTCTATATCGACCCCCAGGGGTCGACGACAATCTGAAAGGGGTCGATGTGATCGGAAAAAATAAATGGGGGTCCATGAAAGGAAAATGGGGGTCCACGATAGTGGATCCCATTTAAACAGGTTGTGACTTTAATTTCGGCTTACCATTAATGGAATAATCCACATTCATACACAGATAGTAGGCACCTACTTACTTACGTAATACTTTCTTATAAATATACACATATGTACCTATATAAATTATGTTTTAATTTTCTCTGCGTGTAAGTTTTTATTTTGTAAAATGTATTTTTCCGGGCAAAATTTTAATTGTAGCTTAATTTTTTTGCCGGCTAGACACGTTATCCGTGCAAAAATGGCTCAGGGCGACTTTGTCCACAGTCCTATTTCGTCACCTTCTTAACTCGTCCACAATGCCATGTCGTCAGCATGTAATTCCTAAATCGTCACCTTCCTAACTCGTCCACTTTCTGATATCGTCAATACCCCATTTTGTCTACATTCCTATTTTGACCACAGTGCCAACTCGTCCGCATTCCTGTATCGACCTCAGTGTCAACTCGTCCGCATATTTGTACTCGAGTCTGGATGTTCAATATTTTTACTATATAGTTGACGAGTTGGCACTGTGGTCTAAATAAGAATGTTGACGAGTTGACATTGTAGACTAATAAGAGATGTTGACGAATTGGCAATGTAGTCTAATTACGAATGTAAACGAGTTGGTACAGTGGCCCACGTGAGAAAGCGGACGAGATAGGGAAGTGACGATATAGGAATGTTCGCGAATCGAAACAGTAGACCATATGCGAACGAGAACGACTTAAGAAGGTGACGAAATGGAACTATAGCCGAAGTCATCCTGAGCCGCAAAAATCCCGAAGATTTCTTGCTTAGTTTTTACTTGACAACTTAAATATTAGGTAAGCAGGGTCAACCCAAAACCGAAAAAAATGCCAAGCGGTCTACCAGCCAAAAAAAAATGCGGACCTCTGGAATAGAGTAAATCAGTAAAAATAATAAATCAAAAGTAAAAGCCGGACATCTTTCAATCTGCCATGTTTCCTCCCCGAAGGATACCGGAAGGCAATCTAGACCACATTCTAATAACGTATGCTATACCTTACCTTTTATATGTGAATTAATAACATTCTTAATAACATCAAGCTCGTGAATGAATATATTGGTATCCACCACCAACACGACATCTTCCGAGTGGCTGAGTGGGATTTCTTTTGGCGGTTGGTATTGAATCACCGGTGGTGGTGGTGATGGGGATGGACTCTTTATCTGAAATTATAATAAAGAAAATTCAACTTTGCGTAATGGACTCAGAAGGACATTTTGGGCGATATATGAACCAAGAATTCCGCGCATGACCATTCTGGCGGAAATAAATAATAATAATAATAATAATAAATATCAGGGGACAATGTCACACCAATTGAGCTAGTCTCAAACTAAGCTCTAGGCTTGTACTATGGGTACTAGACAACGATATAAATACTTATATAGAGAAGTATATACTTAAATACATATAAAACATCCATGACTCGGGAACAAATATTCACGCTCACCACACAAATATCTGCTCTTACCGGGATTTGAACCCAGGACCTCTAGCTTCGTAGGCAGGGTCACTACCAACTAGGCCAGCGCGTAAATGACAGAAGCTAGTAAGAAAATATGCTACCAATAAATCTCTACATAGTATAAAACAAACTTGCTTCCCGTCGTCTGTTCCTCTGTATGTAGGTACACCCTGTTCAGACTTACTTGTCTTAAGTAGTAAACAACTTTCTAACCTCAAAATGCAACTTTTTTGTATGAAACTGCTATTATAAATAAAATAAAGCAATCACGGACAATACATTGGCCAAGTGATGTCCAAAAGGTTTTCTCAGTTTACTTTATTTACGATAAAAGACCTGTTTTAGCCAATAAAGTTTCATTTTGAGGTTAGAAAGTTGTTTACCATATAAGACAAGTAAGTCTGAACAGGGTTTACGCATAAACCTTTTAAACTACGCAACAGATTTTAATGGGGTTTGCATCAATATATAGACTAATATACACCGTGCCCGGGACGTACCCGAAGGATTTTAACCATCGATTCTAGACCCTATTTGGCGTATATAATGTGGTATAACATGTAGTCCAATAACGCATAAGTTCCGAGAATTTTATTATTTAAAAAACAATTCCATAGTTAATTTAATTTGAACTCTGTCACCTTAACCTAAAGCATTGTTGTAAGTAGCAATATCTCAATGTACAACATAAATTCATTTACTCAATTTCGTAGTAAATAATCCTTAAGTTAAGGTGACAGAGTTCATTTTAAATTAAGTATGGAATTGTTTTTTAAATAATAAAAATCTCGGAAATTATGCGATATTGGACTACATGTTATACCACATTATATACTCCAAATGTGGTCTAGAATCGATGGTTAAAATCCTTCGGGTACGTCGCGGGCACGGTGTAGAGTGATTCAAGAGGAAGGTTTTTATGAAGAATAAATTAGAGGTTATGTATGGTTGTGACAGAAAACTCATATAAACCGAAGAGACTTCATTTATTAGGTACTTAATAAAATGTAAACAAACCAAACCGCATGGTTCTGCTAAACAACCAACGAAAACTGTTTGGTCGACCTTTGGTGAATCAATGTTCTGCTTCTATTGGCTATATCACGTGGTTCTTTTGTTTACATTTCATTATTTATATATACTCGCGTCTATCTAAAGGGCCTGATTTGACAGCTGTCAAAAACAAAACCTTAAAAACAGGCCTATCAAAATGGGCCTTTTAGAGCGAATGGAGTATAAAGAAATTAAGCATAGACTAAAGGACAATGGGCAAAAATGTATGGAACGTGGTACCCGCGCCAATGGACATAATGTATATATTATTGGAAAGGTATTTTTATATTGGGCAAAGATAACCATATCGCTTATCTCTATTTCCTGTCGGAACTGAGTTATTTTATTTTGAATATACGTTATTATCAATCAATTTCCTTTAGGGATACCATTATGAAAGAAAAGAAAACTGTACTACATAACGAGAAATATCTAACTTCTTGTCGGCCGGGCACTATATTTATACTACTTACTATTAGGTGCCTATATTACTAGTCAAGGGTACACTTCAGTGTTTCCGGTTCATAAATAAAATGGATTTTTTTCTCATTTGAAAAGTGACAACATGAGGTGATTTTTGTTACATTCGTTTTTTTACAAATACCTAACTGTCCATGAGGCTGAAGATGGAGCTCTCTGGTGCAGTAGCAGCCTATTCACTTTTGCTTAAGTTGTATTTTTAAGGAAATAAAGATGCAGGGAGCACATTTTATTTCGCATAAGGTGTCATGTTCGTATATGAATATCTCCGAATGGACAGGGATTTGAGACAAACCGCCATAGTAAACGTTGTTCCTATTGGTATGACCTATTCAATGACACTACCATTATTGCTATTGGAGCGGTTACCAAAATGCCCATTGTCCTTTAGTAGTTGTAAAATATACAAACCTCTTTACAATCCACCTCCATAGCTTCAACAGGGAACTCCTTAATAACATCTATACTGACATTATTCTCCTCAATCGCTTCATTGCTTAAATCTGCCCTTAAAGCCTGCAACCTATCCTTTGCACTCGTAAACGTCTTCACTTCCTCTTTCATCTTATAACTTAACTTGGACTTTATAGCAGAAACCAGCTTGCTAGCTTCTGAGAACTGTGGAGGTGTTGCCGGATGCTTCATGAAAGGGTACTCCGCAGTTTGATTATATATTCCTTGCTCTATATCAGCAAATGTGTCTTTCTGTATTGATTTGTTGGAATATTCTTCCGGCAACTGCGCTTTCATTGATGATAAAATCTTATTAGCAGCGAGGAACTGTGAAGGTGATGGTGCGGAGTGAACACTATCACTGCCTGGTGAATGCGTTGTAGTGCATTTTGTTTCGCTAACTGGACTTTTTAACTCCGGCATTTTTGGATGCGTTTCCGTTTGTGGTATAACTTTGGGGCTTATTCTGACTTTGTTTTTTGGTGTTGCATCAATGTTTTCTTGTGATTCAGAGGATAGTTGAGCTCTGAGCTTAGCAAGTCTGGAGTTAGCAGAGTTTTTGCCAGACGAGACTGGACTTGGAGTAGGTTTTTCAGGTGTTCTTTTTGTACTTGTGTTGGCATTCAGTTTTTCAGGTGTGTGTACTGGCGTCGCTAAAAATAATGAAATATTCTTTTATTAAAAGATTTGTAAATTAAATTTTTCCTTTATATTTTTTACCTTCGCAATTTGAGCCATGTCAAAAAAACTGGACAAGTGTGAGTTGGACTCGCCCACAGAGGGTTTCGCACATGAGGTTAACTCAATTCAAAATTTGGACCGGTATTCCTGTTTTTTTGTGATTCAATTAAAAATGTTTAATTTAAAAAAAAACCTATACTTGTAGTATAACAGGGATTTACTTGCCAAATTTTATGTATCTAGGTCAACGGAAAATACCCTATAAATTTTGATTCCTTTGAGAGTGTCGAAATATACTTTTTCTGCGGCAAAAACGGCCGTATCTTTTTTTTACGTTAAGAGGATTGTGAAGCGCCGCTAAAATCGCGTAGCTATCAAAAAAAATCCATACAAAACTAGCTCCGGGCGAAATCGTTTCTCACCCCTAAATCAAGTCCGATTTTCATGATTTTTGAGTATGTTGTAGTTATTATAAAGACCTAGGTCTGTACGTTTGTTTTTTGTTTTTTAAATTTGTTTAGTTCTAAGTAATATTTTCTTGGAAAAGAAAACGTACAGACATAGTTTTTCATGATATCTACAACATATTCAAAAATCGTAAAAATCGGACGAAGTTTAAGGGGAGAGAAACGTTTTCGCATTTTGTATGGAGATTTTTAGCTTCACAATCCTCTTAACTTAGAAGTTTGTTTTTTTCACCACTTCAAGGCACTTAGACTTGAGTTATATGGTTTTAATTTCAACTCGATACCTCCACGCGTTCCCGGGATAAAAGGTCTTGACATACAGACGGACAACAAAGTGATCCCATAAGGGTTCCGTTTTTTTCCTTTTGAGGTACGGAGCTCTAAAAGTATGATTTGTTTCTTTTTTGTCATAGCTCAGGATCGTAACCACCATAAGTGGCTCTGATGGATAGATAGAGCTCTGCAAGCTGCTCTTGTAAGGTAAAAAAAAAACAAGGGGCAATCTTTCTCGAATTTTACTTAGTCCCATACTAAGCTCTAGGCTTGTACTAGGGATAATAGTCAATAATAAACATACAAAATACATAAACACATACACAAATACATACTTAAATAGAAAGAAGACTCAAAAACAAAAACTATCACTTATCATACAAACCCAAGACAGCTTTCTAGACAAAGTCACTACCAATTCAATTCAATCCTACCAACAAGGATAAATGTATTTTCAAATAGGATTTCCTTTGAAACAATAATAAATTTGTTAGAGGGACATGAGAGTTGCCTGGGCGTTGCGTCGTCGCCGCTGCGTTGCTATCTATCTTAATATATATAAAAGGCAAACCTGACTCACTGACTTATATATCAACGCACAGCCGAAAGAAATGTACCTAGAAACTTGAAATTTGGTACAGAGGTTCCTTTCATGATGTAAGTGTGCATTAAGAAAGGATTTTCCGAAAACCGACCCCCAACGGGAAGAAATAGGGGGAGTAGCGGGAAAAGCGGGAAACTAATTCTACGCGTACGACGTTGCGGGCGTCCTCTAGTAGGTACATACATATAAATTAGAAATACATGCCACACGATGCGTTGAAGCACCTGCGTCACTCTATGTTGAAATCACAACGCAACGCACCCGCAACGGTCATGTGGCATGACCCTTATCCAGCATTCTACCTAATTTATTCATAATGGACGAAACAGACTATTGAAATGTCATGAGACCAGACCAAACGCGATGCGTTTGAGTTGAATCAAATGGTATGCGAACATCCGACGAGTAGGTAATGAACACGGTGCACATTGGGGTGTCGACACGTTGCATCGCGTCGAGCTTAGTTTGGGACTAGCTCAATTTGTGTGAGATTGTCCCCTGATATTTATTTATTTATTTCCATATTGTGTTTCGGACAATTGATAGGTACTAGCTGCGCCTGATAGACGGTTGCCAACAAGGGACCGACGGCGCGACCGCGGTCGGAGGCTCATCGCCAAGGCCGTCGGAGTTGTCTGGCTAGACGGTCGGCCAACCACGCCACTTTTTTTATTTCAAAATTTTTGGCTCAGTAGTTTCGGAGATCAGGGGGGGGTGGTCAATTTTCGTCTTATTTCACGAATAAAATATAAAACTATTTATTTTACAATAATAACAAAAATATATTTGAGATCCTCATAACGAGCCCTTTCATTTTATTTCCTAATTTGTCCCCCGAAAAGGAACGGCTTGTTGGCGACCGCCTAACAGGCGCTTAAACTTGCATGTCACCAATAAGAAGTTATAAAACAATGTAATTTATTGATGTGTATTATTATGTATGCATGTATGTATGTAAACACTTTATTTACAGAATAAGAATGTACAGAGGCGAACTTATCGGATTGTATTTAAGGGATCTCTTCCAGCTAACCTTTTGGGTGATTCAGGAAAATAAGAAAAGAGAATGTTTATTGAGTGTAGTGTGTGTAGTGTATAGTATGGTGTTTCCAATCCACATCATCTCACCCTTAACCGTACATTATGACACAAATTAAAATGATAGCAGAAATGCAATGCAATCTTATGGACGAGACGGTGTCATGCTTCAGGGCCCTCAAGCTCAAGGAGCCCTTAGACCTTGACCAGAAAACCTCAAATAGAACTAGTGAAAAGTTGTCCCACAAGAAAATAAATAAACAATAATGTGGAATTCCTACAATTGACTTGATAAAAAAAAAAGCTAAACAGTTTAGTGAGGGCCCCGCAGTATTTTGCACTGGGGCCTTCAGTTATCCAGCTACGCCACTGCTCTCACTGCTTTAAATGTGACTGCAAGAATATAGAATAGCAAAATCCAGTTAGTTAATATCACGGGTTTGAAACCCTAACTGTAGAATACGAAATTTACCAATGTAATCTGTGGAATTGGTTGAAAATCAATGTATTAGCCATTGCTTTGCATAAATAATATCATATATTACCATCATGAGAGGTAATTACTAATTAATAATCATACAATGTCATATTTGGTAGGTAAGGTTCATATTTATCTTGCTGTCTCACTTGTCTCAGTCTGCTTTGGCACCTGTCAATAAGCAAATTGAGAAAGCAAGATTAATATGAAACTGGACTTGACAGAAGCGCGTGGAGCTAACCCCATGTGCTTCTGTTTAGTCCACCAGAGTAAATCTCTTTAACGGGACAATTGTCCTCGCGTGTGATATCCATGGACTTGTTTCTCTAATAAGTCCATGGTGATTGTCTAAAACTCGATACTGGCAAAATACACCTTGTTAAACACAAGGAGTGAAAGCCATTAATTAAGGAAAAAAAAAAATGAAACTGAAGCATCATAATTAAATTTCAATGATAATGAACTGACTCCAAATGATTAAGGAGTTTTGTTGTTTTTCAATGGATCCCATGCGTAGATCTTGACAATTTTAAATGAGGGCAAAATGAATCATTATCCTTTTGAACACCAAGTGGAGAAGTAATTCGGCATGCCTCAGATACCACAGTCCTATGGCATTTGAAGTTTGACATCAGTGCTACGAATTTGCAATGATGTGCTTAGCCAGCTTTGGCTCTTTTAAGGTTAAAACCGTTCTACAATTAGCAAAGATATTGCATAACATACACTCAAAGGAACAGCCTAATGAAAGACTTTTTTTTAAACTTTGTTGATAATATGGTATCATAATTATGTTATGCCATACTTTGTGGCAAACCTTGGGTAAAGCCTATGTCCAGCAGTGCACATCTTTTTGCTGTACAGATGATGAATGATGATGATTATGCACTAAATATGTTCCCTCGTCCTCATTGGGTAAACACAGGGCCGGATTATCCATAAGGCGCATTAGGCAACTGCCTAGGTACCCCGCATCGGCTTAGGGGCCCCGCATCGGCATAGGGGCCCCGCATAGGCTTATGGGCCCGCATCGGCTTAAAAAAAAGCAAAACTGGAAAAAAAAGTGTTTTAAGAAGCAAGAAAAGTTAAAGAGGAGCCCCTAGAATTGCATTGCCTACGGGCCCCTGACATGGTTAATCCGGCCCTGGGTAAACACCTCATCACTTTTCCCTTTATAAGTAACTTCAAAATTACATTAATGGTGTTTTACCTCTTAACCCTTTACTCTCATTTTTAAAATAATTTATCTATAATCAATAGTTAATATATAAATATCATACAAGTAATTTGACAGTAAACATTGTATGTAACATCTTTATTTATCTTACCCTATATTTCCATGTATAGTGTGCACGGATGTACAAATAAGTATTAAAAAATGTAAGTCTTGAATTTACTTTCATATATAGGAAGCCTTCAACTTAATGTTAAAGCCTTACCTATTTATAAAAATAAAACCATTGTCTCAAACATAAATGTAAAAACTCAACCCACCTTTCTTTTGCTTTTTCTTTGAACATTCCTCATGACTGTCGCTTTTCCTTTTTAGGTTTTTTCTAGGGGTTTCTTCTTTTTGACTCTTCTCTGGCCTATCCTTCGGCTTTTTACTCTTTTTCTTACTTTTATCATGTTCATTTTCAGCCTTGAAAAAAATGTTTATTGATCAGGTTTACACAACAATCTGATTGCAAACTATAGTAAACCTGGTCCAAATTATAATCCGCAGGTTTGTAAATTAATTATTATCGCTAATAAACGCATAAAATTCATCAGTAAACAAAATTTGTTGTGTTAATTGCGAAACATACCACTGGTTGACTCCATGAAGATTTTCCAGTTTTCTTATTGAAATAATACTTCCTGCCTGGTATGGATTTGGATTTACATAACACCCAACCATCAGGTAGTTTTTCCGCATCTTTTTTCTCCGAATTCATCGCAAATAAGACTAAAATTCTTCATTTACACATCACGAAAATTTAGAAATTCTAATTTACGTTTTGTTGTCTATGATCCTTTATGTTTTGGTTCTCTGTCTGCTGTGCGAGCGTTTCGTTACATAAAAAGCTATGTCACACCTTATCAAAACTGCTTGCAAGCCGCAAACAAACGCTTTGCTTACGGATAAAGTCGCGTTCACAAATATTTTCCACTGACAGTAACCAAGTGACACACAGCTGACTAACCTAATGCAAAGGATATATTATTATACTCTTTGGGATAGGATAGGTCCGGATAATAAAAATGGCCACATTACGCTAGCTTTATTCAATTTTATACTAAATTTTTCTCACCCGGTTCGGTGAGGAATTGCAAACATGGAGAAAATTGTTAAATTCAGTCATACCATCCGAAATAACTGGAAGAAGTCTGTTGTAGGCGCTTGTGCGTTGGTGTATGGAGCAACTGTGGCAAAAGAAAAATATGAGTAAGTTTCTTTAAGTCATAGCACGAGACCCTGCAATCCTAGATATAATATAGCATCCAGTGCTATTCAGCAGTGTCATGTCCTCATATCATATCAAGTTCCACTCATTTTTTTCCGGCAATAAGCTACGGTAGCTTGGTGGTTTTACGCGAGCCTCTCATGCAGTACAGGTCGCTTGTTCGAATGCCGCTTCGCACGTGATATATTTATTTAGTGCTTTGTCCCCTGAAGTTTTATGGAACTCATGTGATGAATTCAATTTGAGATTTCCTACATAGCTGAAACCTAAATATTTATAGTCTATGATGCAATTCAATGAAATATGTAAAGTCCCCAACTTACACTAGGCCTGCATAGAGCCAGTAATAGTATAGTAGTTTAATTCAGTCAATGTTTTATAAGACACTTATGGCTGCACTCAGTCACACTATTTAATTTAATCACATTTAAGTTGTTCCTTAGTGTAAATTTTTACAATAGTTTGAAAAAGGAACAAGCTTATTATGTCTAAAATGTCTCTGAGTATGACAGATACTGTACTCAAAGGCAGGGCATTAAAAAAATGATTATTTAGTTTATATTACTGAACACAAGGTTTGTATTCATATAGTATTTATGAAAAGTTAAAGAAACAAATTTAATTTGTGTTTATATGAGCTGTCACGGCACCATCCTCATTTGACTCAACTATAGTTTGACAAGGTTTTACCAGATTTGTATTCAATTTATTAATAATGACGAAATTATCCAACATTGTTAGTCAAGTCTTGAGTTATAACTATGTATGATTGTATATTATCATAAGAATTTTTTGATTAAATTAACTTGTTATGCAGTGGTGGATCCAAGGGGGTGGTCAAGTACGTCATGACCACCCCCTTCGGCACTCGTAGATATGGGTCAGAAAGTAAAAAGTCATGTGGCATTATCTCGCACTTGACCGAAGTTCTGCATTCAGCAGTTAATGACCACCAACTCTGAAAGCTGGATCCGCGCCTGTTGTTATGGTTGAAAAAAGTGGTCTCTGCCTACCCCTGTGGGAAACAGGCATGATAGTACATTATAAATATTTCTTTTTTTTTTTAAATATAAATCACAAATTTATTAGTAAAATAGCTTTCTTCTTTGCTGTTCTCAGAAAAAGAAGGCCCTTTTATGGAGCGGTTAAACAGACTGACAGTGGAATATTAAGAGTTATATATGAATACTGTTAACTAAACTAAACTAAACTAAACTATGTTTGTTGCTGTTGATTGTGCTGTTTGGGTTGTCGAATCGAGAAAAGAGAAGGCTTTTGTTACATAAATAAGTAATAAATAAATAAATATTAGGGAACATTGTCACACCCATTGACCTAGTCCCAAACTAAGCTCTAGGCTCTAGGCTTGTACTATGGGTACTAGACAACAATATAAATAGAAGTATGGATTGTCGTACGTGTTTCAACCTCATCATAACACCTCCTTTCTTCCAGAATCAACATTCTTATGCGCGCAGCATGCAAGGAAGCAGCCCAATATGGTGACTCGGTCATTCCCATGGAACGGAACCCTACATTAATCACTGTTATCCTCAATCCGGTTGCAAACAAAAGGTCTGCTAAGAAAGACTATGAGAAATACTGTGAACCATTGTTACACCTTGCCGGTTTACAAGTGGATGTTGTTCAGACCGCCTCAGAAGGGAACGCTAAGGAGATTGTGGAGACGTTGCGGGGCACTGAAGCTATAATTGTTGCTGGTGGTGATGGGACTTTGTCAGAGACTGTTACAGGTATTGTAGAGTTTTAACATGCACGACTAATGGCCTGTTGTTTGATCGGTAGTTAAACTAACTAATGGTCGAAAAACGTTACTAATGGTTAAAATCTCAAGGAAATGTGTCAAATTTTCCATTCCTTTTTCGAATTTTAACAATTAGATAGTTTAACTACTGATCAAACAACACGGCCTAATTATGACTTGTGATTATATTATTTTACAATACAATCAGGGGCTCAGGGCTGGCTTTTGTGGGGGGAGAACCGAACGATCGACCACCGGGCCGGTGCCGAGGGGGCGCCACTATGGTTCTAAATTCAAAATTATTTTATTTTATTATAATATAAAGGGCGCAAATGAACTCGCCCAGGCCGCGTGTTTGGTTAAAGCACCTCAAAAAAAAATGGTTTATACAGAGTGATTTAAATTTTAGGCCTTCTCCGAAGAAAAGACGATGCCACCAACTTCCCTCTTGGCGTCCTACCTCTCGGCCGCACAAATACACTCGGAAACCTCCTCTTTCCTGGAGGGGACGGCGTGGAGCGGGTCAAACAACTCATTGACGCCTCTATGGCTATCATCAAAGGCAACACTGAATGGAAAGATGTCCTCAAAATCGAACCAATAGTAGAAACTGAAGAAGAAACTCCAAGACCAATATTCGCAATGTCTTTAATAGAGTGGGGAGCATTCAGAGACACAATGGCAAGAAAAGACAAATACTGGTTTACTGGAGGATTAAGGGACTATGCTGCGTTCATTTTTAATGGTTACAAGAATTCCATCACATGGGATTGCACTGGCACTATCAAATATACACCCCCCTGTCCAGGATGTAGCAACTGTTTACAAAAACGACCAGAAGCGAAGCGTAAGTGGTTTTTTTTACCAAGCACGGAAGCAGCTATAGCAGATCCAGCTAAAACTGTGAACCCACTATGTTCACAGACTGAAGAATTATGTTTCAAAACTAGTGATTTCAGGATTGAGACATCTGCAGCAAAACAAGATGTGCCATCTTTATGTATAGTGATCGGAAAGAATAATTATTCGTACATTGATTTTGTTAAAGACGGTTGGGAAAGGTTAAAAAATGGTAATGCTGGTGTTGAAACGGTTATACCGGCTAGGACTGTAGAGCTGGTACCGCAGAATACAGAAAAAGAAGTCACTATTGAGATAGATAGAGAAGAATTTGAGTTGAAATCGGTGAAAATAACAGTCCTACCCAAAATTGTTAAATTGTTCTGTAACCCTTAATTAAATAATGTTTAATTCAGTTGAATTATGACCTTTTAATTTTCAATAGCATGTTTTCCTATTGGCTATGACAACTATATTTTGGGGTTAGACATGAATATTATGGGTATACTACATAATTCGTAAGAGAATTCTTCGGAATTATAAATACCCAAATTGATCAAAATCCCGAATTTTGATAGTTCCAAATGCAATGTTTTGATAGAAGACTTTATTTTTCCAGCGTATAAAGAGGGGTGTTAATTTTGACCGCTGTGTATGTGTATGTGTTCGCGTGCGTGCGTGCGTGCGTGCATGCGTGCGTGTGTCTGTCTGTCGCACCGTAAAGCCACTTACGCACTAGCGGTTAAGCGCGCATGCGGTTGCGGCTAACCGCTAGTGCATATAGCGCCACGGTGGCGGTTTTTCATATATTTTGATCGACCGCGCGGCTAGCCGCACCTGCGGTTAACCGCTAGTGCGTAATGGGCCTAACTCTTAAACGGGTGAACTGATTAACCCCGTTACGATTTAAACCCGTTACGATTCTCAGCGCAAAAATGACCAGAGTATCTATGACGTATGGTTGAAATTAAGATGCCTTCTGTCGCTTTCTGTTTCGCTGAGACACGCGACTTAACCTCGTAAGGCCCAGAGGCCCTACTTTGAAAATCGAAGTTCGAAGTTACGTTAGCTCCATCCCTGTCACTCGTCATTCGAGACTAAATCGAGAGAAAGGGATGAAGCTATTGTAACTTCGAACTTCGAATTTCAAAGTAGGGGCTCTGTGTGCAATAGGATGTACATAATCAAGCAATTTAATTTGAACTGTGTTGTAATAATTATAAGGTTTATTTTCCTATCTTCATAAACTGAAAATGGCATTAAGGAACAAACTTAATTGAACTTTATTACCTTGATGTTAGATTTAGAGTCCCACTTACAAAAAATTCCCTGTTTGTAGTATGGTGGGCCTTAAGAGTTGGCAACATAAAATTGAATGAACGTGTGTTCAACCGGGTGCGATAGCTCAGAGTACTACTTTGAAAATCGAAGTTCGAAGTTTACTTAGCTCCATCCTTGTCACTCGTCATTCGAGACGCAGAGAAAGGGATAAGCCTAACGTAACTTATTACGTGATTATTTGGTTGACTGGTAGAGAATGCCATTAGGCATTATTTCCGCCATTTGTACTTTTTTTTTCAATAAAGGTTAAATAAATAACTTCCAACTTCGATTTTCAAAGGCCTCAGGTACGAGGCATGTACAAACCCGAAGCACCTTCTAAGTGTTCACAGACTGTAATTGGCGAGTGACTGACGGTCACGGCTTTTTGCATAAGTGAACTATAAATGTGACGTTATATATGTAAAGGGACCTAATGGCGGATGGCGCTTACGCCGCACTGCGCCACGCGACGTTGTATTTATATCGGAGCATCTTTAATAATGGCGAAATGGCCATCCGCCATAAGGTCCCTTTACATAGATAATGCCACAAATAGCTGATATTTTTTTAAATCCTTATTCATTCATTAAATATGACTGTTGGAATTATTATAAAAACAATACGAACGTACAACACATTTAATTATATTTACATTGTACAAAATTACTTGCTTTTAAGTTCGAACTAAATCAAAACTTTGCTAACAATTAAACAGCCACGGTAAATATTTTAGAAATCATAATGCTGAGCGGTTTTCGAGTACGGGATTACAAAACAATATCCATATTCCCTGTAATAATAAAAGTGTAGGTAGGCAGATGCCTTAGACAAGATTCTTACATAGGTAATTCTCGAAAATCTTCCATGTAAGCAGTGGGTCCACCGAAAACCGAAACAAATGCAAAGTGGTATATGCGACAAAAAAGTTTGGGACCTCTGATTTATCACATAGTCGTCCACTGCTGAACATAAGCCTCCCTCTTTGATTTCCAGTGAGTACAATCCTATTCGGCCTGCATCCACCGACTTCCTACCAGCTAGACTAGGCTAGGCGTCAGGCTAGACTAACGCGTGCCTGAAAACTACATGTTTGAGTACATTTTTAATTAAAACTTGAGGGGTTATTCCCTCCTGTTACCACCAATTTAAGTATTACCAGTGGTAACAGCTGGGATTTTTTTTCTCATCTCTTACCACTAAAGTACTCGGTGGTAACAACTGGGAATATTTCTCCCATTTGTTACCACTAAAATATTTGGTGATAACTACTGGGAAAAAAAACCCAGTAGTTACCACTAATTACTTAAGTGGTAACAGCACGGGTAGCACAAGTTGTATTTTCTCGTTGTCGCTCAGTGCGTCTCTATCGTTATGACTAGATAGAAAGGGAGATCCGAGCGACAAACAAGTCGCGCTACAAACAACTTGTGCTAGCCGTGCAGGTGGGAAAAATATTCGCGATAAAATACCTCCATAAATATGGAATAGAATAGAACCTTTTTTTTAGTATGTTGACAGTAAACTGCGATGAATCTGTAAAAAAAATTGTAATAGGTATAAGTTAGAAATGAAAAAACTTTGGGTGAAGTAAATTTTTATTTGAACTAAAAACGCTTGTTAATTGTTTGTCGAACAAATATAAAAATCTGAATTTGAAAATAAAAACTTTTACAAACATGTTTCACGGCCAGAAGGAAGATTAACAAAACAATTTTTAATATAAATAAAACATATAACTATAACTATAAAAAAAATCTAAAAATCTTCTTAAAAGTAAGTAGTCTTAGTAAATAGTAGTAGTAGTGATAATATTAGTGCAGTAGTGTACTGTCGACATTAAAAAAAATAGTTCTATTTTATCGCATATTTTATAAGAACTGAAAATTAAAATGAATGTGGTGGTAACTAATGAGATTTTTTCCCCAGCACTTAACACTAACGAAATTGGTAACTACTGGGGAAAAAAATCCCAGTTGTTACCACCAATTAATTTAGTGGTAACAGTTGGGAATTTATATTCCCATTAGTTACCACTGGTAAAAGATGAGAAGAAAAATCCCTGCTGTTACCACTGGTGACAAATTGGTGGTAACAGGTGGAAATAACCCAACTTGTGGTGGTAACAAAATCATAGAAAGTTTTGTCTAGCATACTCCCAAACAAAGATGGCGGCGGTCACATGAACATTTAGGGACCTAACAAAACCCTGCTGAGGTATTTCTACACAGTAGTCCATTATAGGCAAGAGGTCGCAGGGTATGCCTTCTTTTTCATGCCTGAAAAGAAAAAATTATAATTTTAAAACCAGCATTTTTGTAGAGTTCACTTTTTGCAAAATAACTGAAAAGTTATGTAAACGCTTATTAAATGTCATCCCAGTTCGCTGGACAAAGGGTTACAACTGGGGCACGTTTTATAAAGCTACAAGTTACAATTTTACAGGTTTAAACTAGCAATATGGCTCAAATAGCCGGTCGTCATTGGTCGAAGTTGTGTGAAATGGAAACTTGTAACCTGTAAATTGTAATTTGTAGCTTAATAAAACAGGCCCCTGGCTCGGTCCTACCCTTGTAACGAGAGTCTGCAGCCAGAGTAGAGGCAGGTCATCCAACTACAACTTACCCTAACAGCAGCAACGTTTTCTTCGGAAACTTGAATTTCTGCAGCGGACAGCTGCTCGATGTCTGTTCAGCAGCCACCACCGAGTAGCCTTCAGCCTTCTTCCGTATCAGATACTGCTGAAGAGGAATGCCTGGACGGACTTGCTCGATGTCCACCCAGCGCTCAGCTGATACGCTGAGAAATCAAAGTTATATTTTTTCAATAGAAAAGGCATACACAGGCCTCCGGGTGAACAATGGGCTCTGAGGTCTCCATGCCATAAAAAAATGACATTTGCAATGACAAAACTGTAATACGTTGCCATCCTTGAGGACTATTAGAATTGGATAGGGTAAAACGAGAACAAACCGATTTTTTGTTTGAGTAATATATCCAGATACTATTTTATAGGGTACGTAAAGAGCGAGTCTAATAGCATTGTTTAGACATAGGTATCAAGCGTATGTCCTACTCGACAACTCGTACTTTTTCAACATAAATCACACACACATTCACATTTTACAGGGCTTTTGTTCTTTATTCGTTATGACAGCTCTTTTTCACTTGACAGCAAGACATAATCTAACATTAACATTATGATATAAGAAATATATAAGAAAGGTGGGCTGATACACAATAGAATAAAGTCTAAGAGCACCTTATATTCAATTATTTCACTTGATTTAAGTCAAACTGTAGCATATCGTATTTCTTACCTTAATCCCTGAAATTGTTTGTCTTGCAAATGCCTCAGGCTGTCCACGACATATGTCCTTACTCCGAAAACTTCACTCGTACGGGCCATTCCTCCCAAATTCGGCAACTTGTCGATTAGGGATGCTACTACTATTAAATCACTTGGACTTCCCCTCTGAAAAGTAAGAATTATTGAATTTTGGTAACTACTCGGAAAAAAATAAGGATTGATGAGTTCCCACGAAGAAACATTATATACCCTTAAATAATGTTGAAGACCACAACTCGAATCGAATACATCCTATTTGAAGTCAAAACTTTTTTAAAAGGTGATTATTTTGCTAACTAGTACCTAGCACCGTAACCAACTGGCACTTTTAAAATTCGGCATCTATAAGCGCTTTCCAAAAGAAGACAGTTGAGAAAAAGCGCGTAGGAAACTCGACAATCAATTCAATCAGGTCAATCGGGGTTCAGTTAATTGGTTACGGCATGTTCAGTAGGGTGTTGCTTGATATATATTATTCTATGATTTATTGGAAATTCCAAGGCCACATATTTATATCAAAGCATATTACCTTTTTAGTGATCTCGTAAACATCAATATCGCTCATATTCTTCCAAGGCACATATTTCTTCTGGATTGTTCCAACATCAGCATTAATTACAGTTTCGTTTACTTCTGCAATCTTACTTACATTTAACTTGAAAACTTCTTCATCTGCTAAATGATTTGCAATCCATTCCTTTTTAAAAACACTGTCATTGTCTTTCTGTGTCATATGCGTTTCTACATCAATTAATACGCTTTTAACGTAAAATATATCGACATTTTCATTGATGCTTACTTCACAGTACCTCGGGAGAAAGTAGTAAATAAAACAAGGAGTAAGATTGCTAACTAGATCAAATTCATTAGCAAAATAATCTCTTTGTAGTTTGATGAAGTTTTTATCTTTACAGCTTTCGGTAAACGTGTTTTCTATTATTCTTATAACGTATGCGTATTCTTCTAGTTTTTCGTTAGTTTGTTTGTAAAGTTTTAATGCAAGATACTGAGCAAGTAGTCGTATATTGAACGTTTGGCCCATAGTATGTGAAAGTAACGTAGCCATAACCAATTCAAATTCTTCTTCTTTGTATGTTGCGTTGGAAATTTTGTGTTTCAATATCCAGTACAGAATAATGAATTGAGATGCCAAAGGAGTTTTTTTGCTTTTGAAGAGATCTAGCAAGACCTTGTTTAGTTTACGTTTCTGGAATACACACATTATTTTCTGTTAAAACTTTGAAAGACTAAAAATAAAAAGATGAAATGCTGTTCAAAAAAGTAAAATTCGGAGGGAGATATTACTCCTGTAGTGGGACAATAACATAGTCGTATTAATAACTTTGAAGTGTTTGTATTACGTGAAATAGAAAGTCATGCAAAATTGAAGGTTACTCAAATAGCTACAATTATATATAAGTAACTTGAAATGAGTGTGACATATGTATAGAGAAAACATCACAGAAGTATATTATGAAGTCTAAACATAACCAAAATTGGACATACCTTGATATAGAAGTTCAAAGCTATGTACCACTCCAAACAAATTCTGACGCTAGGCTGGTGTGGGATCTTCCCCAACAAATCTAGACACCAATTCGCTATATCATCATCAAGATTACGTTTCAACAAAAGAATCATCAACAAATGTTGCACAGCGCTCATCAGCGTCCGATGCGGTTGCGAGTTCCCGTGATACATACATTTGTTTATCAGCATTTTGTCTATTCTCTTCATAATCAGAGACGCGACTATTTTCAGAATATTGGGATCAGATATTTTACACAATATTGATATTGTGGTAAACTGTATTTGAAAATTGAAGTGGATACCGGATCTGTAAATTTAGAAAGTTCTAAAGAAATAATTACAAAGTATCATGTCATGGTCATGTTTGCCAAATGAAAATCTTTATTAATGAAATGTACATTTAAAGACATGGAAAGAATAGAGGAGAGTAGGAGAAGCCATATTTTCAGAAGTGGGAAATCATTATAAAAGCAGATAGTATTTTGCAAAAACTTACTGATCCTGATTTACGCCATATTCTGTATTGTGAAGTATATCTACTGCCACATTTTCTGCAATCCTATAAATAATGTTGTAATGAGAGTCTTATATGATAACATTCTAAAACTATATAATAGAAAGATAAGCTAGTTGTATCCATCATTTAGCCATTACCATATCGAAAATAATAAATGATTGTGACAACTCATACCTTTGATCTTTCCTTGGGACTGGAGCAAAGAGAAGAATTTCACAAAGAACGTAAACAATTTGACCATAATCATCATTTATGTCTTTTAAATTAAGTTGTCTGACTAAATAATACAATGGTGTATTTTTCATTGGGCCATATTCAACTATTTTGTTACAAAACAACGATATCACGTTATTGTATGTCGCATTCTTTAATAATACGTCTTGGGTTATCAGATCCACAAATTCCTTCATACATGGCGAGTATTGGTTATTAGATTTCAGCTCCTCTATTTCTCTCCAGGATTTATTAATGAATTGGGTGACATTAAAATTCTCTGCTTCATCTGACAGAAGTGGCAATATTTTATTAATTATCTTCAAAGTCCATTTAAGACACCCATAACCACCACATTCAATGACATTTTCAATGAAATCATCAATTTCTTCAAAATGTCTCTTAGCATCATCATCATCCTCTATTAAGTAATGTATCATTTCACATGATTTCTCATAAATAACATTTTTTAACCTTCCATTGCTTTCTTTACTTTTGTTCTCGCCAAATTTAAATTTAGTGACTACCTCTAGGATTCCCTTTAGGTCAAACATTTCGTGCTTATATCGAGAATTCATCAGCTTGTTAGAAGCCAAGCTGGTTACAACAAACGTACAAAAAACTTTACTAGTCAAGTCTGAGGTTCCATCTTTCAACATTACCATTGATGTCTTGTACAGGTCTAATAAAATTTCTTCAACATCATTACTTGAGTATTGAAACATAGCATTCATCTTCAAAAAGAACAATTTCGTTTCATCTATTGTTAATATGATTCCATTTGTTATTACTGTTAATACATAATGAAGTATAGTCTTGATTTCCCTGGCTATTATTAAATTGATAGAATTGTCTTTATCAACAGTTTCACTGTACAATTGCGCTATGTAAATAGCATCATTAAAGCATTCTATTTTATTAGAGTACTGTCTATTTACAACATCGCGTATCTTTCTGATCTTTTCATTGATTACATGTATGATAATAGGTAAATCTTCATGATTGTTGTCAAGGTATAATAATCCAAATTCAATATTAACATGAGAATCACGGACTAGTTTAAAAAATGAGTGTTTATCATTAATATCATTATCCAGTAACAATTTGTTCTTAATGCTTAATAATAGAGGATTTTTTCTTTTAGCATCCTCAGACATTTCATCAAATTTAAATGCTGAATATATACTAGCATAGTCTCTCCATTTAAAGCCATTGCAAGATCTTCCAACAAAATGTGTAATATTAATATGAATGGCTTTTCTAGCAGCTATATTGTTACATGGTATTTTGAGTAACTCATTTATTACCTCAGTTATTCTATTAGGAGCCATTTTTTTTGTTAAATCTCCTACATTTACCTCAGCTATGATGCAGCTTAAATTGTAAAATGGCACTGGTGACCATTTTAACAGTGGCATTGCTTGGAAAATGTGTATGAAAGTTTGTATGTCTTGCACTTTCGCTGCAAGTTTTGCATTCAGTTTTCCATATTCTTTTGGGTGATCATATAAATTTAAATCGTTTAATGCTTCCAGAAGTATTAATGCTTCTGGCCTGCTGTTGATTCTGACATCCAGTCTATGTTCTATACATTTGATTCTTACTTGTGCATTGTCATGTTTGAGGCCCATATTAAATAAACAATTCAGCCAATGATCACCTATATCATTAAGTTTTCCAAATAATTGTAAAGAAGGCAGGACTATATTACTCTGTTTCTCTTCTAAACTGTCCATCAACACAAAGTAGTTGTCCCACATATTTTTTAGTATCCTCTCATCTTTAATTTTCCAAGAAAATAGTGTGGTATTACCCAATGTTGCGGCAATGTTTCTTTTCATGCTGCCTATACTATCAATAGACCGTTTCATTAAATAAACAGATAATTTACGTAAAACAGCATCATTTGACATCAATCCATACAATACAACATTCCAGAACTCATAATGATTTACAATTTCAGATTCAAATTTCAAATTTCCTTCACTATCTCGTGTTGGCAAGTAAAAGTTGGATAAACAACTTAAAACTTTCAAAGACATTTGCCTCGCATCATTTTTTAATTGTTTCAAATAAACCCATATTCTATCTAATATACCATAACCAGTGACACCTTCAAAAAATAATGGAACAGTTATAGTTAAAAAATGCATTCGAAGTTTCTCATCAATGCTAAGAAGAATATTCTCTAGTGGACACTCCAGAAACAGTAAATTCAGCTTTTCATTATTCTGAATGACCGCATTCAGTATACTGTCACAAATCTTCAAGTTCAAAAGAATTTTAGACGATATGCACCCTTCCGCACTGTCATCAAAATTTAAATTCAAATGAGAAGAGTCCAAGTCTAAATTTGCCAAAATCTGCTGCAGTAAATGTTCTGATTTGCTAACAATTGAACTAGGATTTAAATTTAGAACAATATTCGTAATTTTGCACACATTATCAACCGTTTCTTCTTTTACTTCTTTTATAATTTGAGCAACAAAATTACTTTCGTATTCATTCTCGCAATCTGTTTCCTCTTTTTCGTTAATTAATTGCTTGTATTTCAGCAACTGTATGGCCCATGATAGATGTTTGTTGGAGTGGTCATTCCTTACCATTATTGTTTTAAGACGTTCATCGACTATTTCTTCTTCTAAATCCAGTAAATCCATAAAAGACAACACATCATCGCCGGAATTCATTTTAAACGAATTATTAGCAATAACCGCACTTAGAAATGTAGTTTTAAATTTAAAACAGCAGATTTATATTAGCGACAACACATAATTTATCTTATCTTTTTTCGATATTTTTTACGCTTTTTCTTTTTCAAAATATAAAACATCTGTCAAAGCCTCAATGGTGCCACGCGGATTTGACGTCTAAGTAAAGTTATGTTGCCAGTATCTCCTTGCGAAAAACCACAAACCTTATCTATAAATTGTAAATATTGACTGCGGGGTCGTGATCCTAACTTATTTTTCCAAACTCAGTAAATTATTGAGATTCTATTAGTATAAAGGTTTTTGAAATAATTGAGTTTTCATTTTATCAAAATAATATTATGGTTCTCTAACTAATACTAAAATTAAACTCACCTTATATTTTCATGTTGAAACCTATTTGAAAATCAACCGATCAGACGAGGGAGATTGAGTATGTAGGGTGGCCATGATCCTGATAAAAAATATTTCATTTAATCTTTATTTAAATAAAAATGTGTGTTGGGCTGTTTGTTTTCCTAAATAAATTAAAAAAAAAAATAAAAAAAAAAAGTATTTGTCTTAACGCTTTTATAGTACATTACTACAGAGGCCGGGAAGTGAGAGTGAAGTGGGGTTGCCAGCCTCGTAATTATCCGGCCTCGCTTCGCTCGTCCGTCTATATGAACTCGGCCGGCAACCCCACTTCACGCTGAGGTTTATATAGTGCTTTTCTCAGACATATAAATAATTCATTAAAAAAATAAAACAAAAATTACAACGTCAAATACGTACTAGGAGTGCATAGACATTAAAAGTAACCAACAGTGCTCAGTCATCCGCGCTGTGCCGGGTGCGCCCCGCGGCGCGCCGCCCGGTGCAACATTGCCTGCGATCTAAGTTGCGCTACGCACCCCTAATAACTTCTGCCCTCCTGGTACCTGGTGCCTTTATGCAAACGCTTTGGATGGATGCACGGTTTAGTATATTAAAAAAAAAACAGCTATTTAGCCTGTTCATAAACACAGCCGCTATGTTTACATGAAACTTAAAAATAACTACTTCCAGGCCTAGGCCTTCAATTTTGTATGAAATTCCTTTACAGTTCTCTCGAGGTGTTCCGCCCGCAACGTGATACTTTGAGGCCAAAAATAGCTAACATAACGCCAACATTCCATTGCATGTTTGAGAAAAATCTATTACGTCATGTTCCTAATGGTACTATAGTGAGTTTTACTTTACTTTGTTGCTACACGACCCCGCAGTCGCCCTGTATTTTCCATGTGGTCGCCGGGTTAGAATAGTGCCACTCTTTGTCTTCCCGAAGGGAATAAAGGCTTGTAGTGGAGTTAGGCGATGGGTTTGAAACCTGTCACTAATACACTGGTAAACATTTTAGTCTGTTTGTGCAAAATGTGGTTACAAAATTGTCAATACGATTTAAGAGTTGTTGGTAATTCTGTAGCTCTGCCTACCCCACCCTGGAAATTAAGGCGTGAGTTTATGGATATATGTATATAATATATAATTATCGATGATATTACTATGTAGGGTAAATGAGAAAAAAACGTGGTGGTTGCCACCTCCGCTACTGCATATTGGGGTTCAAATAAAGAAGCAAATACTCATGTCAGGGTTGATTGTGTCAATACGTTTCATGTGGTTTATTTTGTTGAATAAAACCTAAATAATACGATACGAGCTTATTTCTTGCTACATTATGAATGTTTGATCCGGTATTGGAAAATATTGCGACAGCTAATATAGGATTCATTTCCTAAAAATCAAATTTGATTTTAGATGTAAGCAACCATACACGCATGAATAACAAGCGTCAAGTTTAAACCAATAATGAACACTAACTATTCAGTCTTGGCTATAAACTATATACCTACCTACCTAAAATATTATTAAAAATAGGGTGCTGTTCGGACTTTCAGAGCATATTGGCTGTAGTATATGCAGCTATTACTTTATCGCCGCCGATTAATATAGATAGGAGTAGTAAAACGATACAACTTTGCTTTTTTCAATTATTGCTCTTTTTTCACATTTATCATAACTTTTTGAATTAAAAGTCTGTACTACTAACACCTTTGCATACTGTTCTCGCTCTCTGTTAAGAATCACTACAAAAATGCGTTTATTTATTGGTGAAAATGACTCTCAAAGTGATGGGCCAAAAAAACATTTTTTATAACATTGCCCACTTTTGTATAAACGCTAATAACTTTGGCATTGTTGACTTTATTATAAGGTCCTTTAAAATCTATAATATAGAATAACTATAATCTCATTATATACAATTATAACTCCTTTTCAACGTAGGATTCTCCACCTAACGTTAGTGGGCAAAGTTGTGAATCGATTTTGTGACTCCTTCATACAAAAATGAAAATAAATTAGGGTTGTCAACTTTTTGTTTTACGCGGCTACGTCGAAACCTAAAGAAGGATAATGTGTTTAAACCTGTATAAATGAAGAAAGTCTAAACTTATTAAATATAAATATAGGCTCATTAAGATTCAGATTTGTATGAATTGAATACATAAAATCAAATTATCTCAGATGTATTCAAGAGATTAAAAACAATATTTTAACTGTACTGTTTACCTGTTTTTACCAATAAACAAAAAAATGCCGTGCCGTGTACAATAATCAAACAAATGACATTCTAACACAAAAAATAGTGTGATGTTGAAAGATAAAGAAAAATAAAATGAATAATCAACAAAACCGTTATCACGTCTTGAGTGACAACCCTAACGGTAATATTGTACTGGGCAATGTTGCAAGCAGGGGCACGTTTTATAAAGCTACAAGTTACCATTTTACAGGTCTAAACTGGCAACACTGCTCAAATGGCGGGTCGTCATTGGTCCACGTTGTGTCAAATGGAAACTTGTAACCTGTGAATTGTAATTTGTAGCTTTATAAAACAGGCCCCAGTACTCCCGGAATACACATATAACATTGCCCACCGTTATAACTCAGCAATGAATAGAGATACAGTGTTGAGTCTTTGTCTGTTGCGATTAATTGCTATAAAGTAATAACATCCAAAAGTACATACCATTTGGAATGTCGCAGGTGCATTTACCAGACAAGTTTTTTCGATCATTTTGGCCCACTCACTCATTCAAAAGTGACGGCTTGGGCAAAGTTATGTTCAAAGCGCAAAGTTGTACGGTTTTACGGTACACGCTTGTAAGAATATTTATTTATTTAAATATATATTTATTTGTTTATTAATGATATCAACAGCTAATAGGTTTAGTTATAGTTAGTTATAGGTATGCGTTCATATAGGTCTTCGTCAAATAGTTTTGACGAAGTTAATATATTAAATATTTAAAAATAGTTTAAAATAAAAGCGATTTGTGGTAGTGGGCAACATCATTGATTATTTGGTCATTATCTTGGGAGCGTTCATGAATAACAGTTTTTTTTTTAAAGTTTTGACTACACTCATGCAAATTTCGTTTGTATTTGAATCTGTTTGCGTTTAAAACTCTGAAAAACGTTTTTGTATTGACGTCAAAAAAAGCAAACACAGTGCTCGTCCATCCGATCGTCTGTCAGAAAAATCAGAAAAAAATAATATCCTCCATTGCTCCTGCCTTTCTCAGTACTGTTGAATAATATTCGTAGATAGTTTAAAATTTGCAAGCAAGTCATTTTAACATTTGTGAGCTAATTTCTTGTGTCCATTGTCCGTAGTCTGCTATCGCGAGTACGATGGAAGACAATTCTTCGAGTGATGACGAAGTAAAGGAATCTCCTATTAGCCCTGTTACGGGTGGAAAAAAGTTGAAACTGAACGATGGGAGCTCTCAGGAGAGTTCCAATGGATTAGGTGGTGAGCTTAATCGTCGAGTGTCCTTAGGTCAGTTGTTATGACGCGTTTTAATTACCTACGTCTTTACTTGTAGCTTCGACGAGCAAGATAGAGAAAGATGAAAATGTTGACAGCGGAGTATCCGCGGATAAATCGGAGAGTACTAGCAGTGAGGAAAGGGTAGTAGAGCCCTTGGAAGGGCCCTCAAACGTGCTTGTTAATGCTGCGCCTTCTAGCAGTATCCACGGGATTGTTTTGAACATACGTCGGCCAAAACTAGGGAGATGTTATAGAAAACGAAAAACGCCTGACAGAGATTCAGATAGTGATAATTCAAGGGATTCTGATGATTTGTCGGCTGAGGAGAGCCCTACTAGTCCTACTACGTCAAGGAGGTTGTCTAACACTTCAGAAGCTGGCAGTGTTGACATGGAAAGGTCACTGATCACATTCTCTGATGCCTCTAGAAGCCCGTAAGTAGAATATTTGGCAGTGGCAGAACTTTCTGTACTTAAACTTGGGTAAAAGTATATTAATAGGCTGGTATACCAATGAGTGCTTGAGATAGAAATAGAGCAATTAGAAATAATTATTTAGGGTGTACTAGTTAACTCTGCATAGAGTTAGGTATAGAAAATTGTGCCAATTGTGGCTAACATTTCTAGTAACCTTTACAGCTGTAGAGTATGACTTATGAATCTTTATTTCATTGAAATAATGTCCATAAGTGTATACATATCTTTGTACATGGTACATGATACATAATGTTTTGACTAGGGATGTTATGGAGCTTCAAATCCAGTTCCGACTCTTGTTCTGATACTTTTTAATTGGAGCTTCTAATCGGAGATCGAAACGCAGCCGCGCCGGCCGTGGTCAGCGTGTACAAACAAGTTTATACTTGTTGTATGGCCAACCCCACATCCTGCGTCCGACTGAAAACCAAATTTAAAAACTCCCAGTCTGACTTCGGTTCTGATAAAACCACCTCTGTAACACCCCTAATTTTGACACAGTAAATACTCTCTTTATGTGCCATTTTCTATAGTCAAGGGCAATAGAAGTACCAATCCAAAAATAATGTGTTGATCCATGTTATATTAACACGTGTTTAAAACTTATAATATTACATACTTGCCATAAAAAACACAATTATTATTACTAAATAGTAAGAGCCGGTACAGACAGACTGCATTTGAACTGCAACCCAGCTGCAAAATGGAATTTCGTGGGCAGTTCAGATGCAGTTCACGTAACTGCATTAAAACTGCAAACCAACTGCGCTGTCTGTTTTAATGCAGTTACATCAACTGCATCAGAACTGCCGTCGAACTGCCATTTTGCAGCTGGGTTGCAGTTCAAATGCATTCCAACTGTACCGTCCCTAAGTAGTGGTAGAATGACATTATATCTTATTTAATTACCTATACCTATAAGTTTTAACAAACTTGTACCTACAGTCAGGTCCTAATTGGACTGCCCATGATAATAACCAAGGAGTGGAATTTTCATAGCAAAAATCAAACGTCAAGAGGGATTGATCATTGTGTTTTATCAACTAACTATCGATGAGTAAAAATTACAAAAAACCTGTGGCTGGTTATTTTTTTTTGATGGGATATTGCAAGGTACTAAACATAATATTAAATCTAGAAAAAACGTGTCAATGGTTCTTCTTGAGGATTGTGATTAATAAGTTTTACTCGCTAAGTGAGTTTGCAACGCAATTTTTCTTAAGCTGCTTTAAATGAACTTCACACTTGGAGCAGGAAAAATCGTGGAAGAATCTTCTTTGTAATTAAAAGAAAGATATTTCTTCTCCATTTGTTAATCGTTTTTCTTTTAGGTTTAACCATTTCAATAACCCGGGAACTTAATAATAACTAACTTAAGAAAACTCAAGCGACATCAATGTTATATGTGACGTTGACGTAATTTATTTAAATAAGAAGATGCAAGTCGCTTATCAGAGTGGTCAAATGTTACAGAATAATGTTAAAAGTCGATAACATGCGAAGAGATTCGATGAAATCGATAACTGGAATAGTCGATAAAACATAATGGTCAATCCCTCTTGACGTTTGATTTTTGCTATGAAAATTCCGCCCCTTGATAATAACAAATGAAATAGTAATGGGAAATGGAAATGAAAAATTTTAAATTTATGTATATTCATCATCATCAGACATTTTATGAAAGGTAGAGAGTTCATCATGATCAGCAGAGATCGGAATAGGTAGAGCTAATTTGCCTAAACTTGATGCATGTTCATTCAATAATGTATTCCCATCTCCCTCACGCATGAATGATTATGCGTCAAGTTTAGGCAAATTAGCTCTACCTATTCCGATCTCTGATGATCAGCAGAGGTCGGAATAGGTAGTGCTTATTAACCTAAACTTGATGCATCTTCATTCAGTAATGTATTCCCACCTCACTCACGCATGAATGAACATGCGTCAAGTTTAGGTTAATAAGCACTACCTATTCCGATCTCTGATGATCAGTGATCGGAATAGGTAGAGGATTTCCGGTATTTTTAATGCTAAATATACTTGATGCATGTTTATTCAATAATGTATTCCCATCTCTCTCACGCATGAATGAATATGCGTCAAGTTTAGGCTTCCAATTAGAGGATTTCCGGTATTTTTAATGCTAAATATACGTAATATTTACTCACGGTATGGGATATGTTATGTTAGTTTGTGATAAAAGGGGCCTGTAACTCATTCCTTATATCTAATTATGTAATAGGTGGAGTATATTTACCTTACCTTCGTAGAACAGAGTCATAAACTGGAGACTTCCTTGTGACTACATTTACTAATACCAGAAAAATACCGGAAATCCGGAATTCAATAAAAATAAATTAATATTTCAACCGATTGTAACCGCTCTATATTATGTCCTTTTGCAAACTTTAGGTAAATATACTCTACCTATTCCGATCACTGGTCATGATAAACTCAATTATCAATGCTTTTTCCATATACTAGTGATCGCCCTCAGCATTGTAAGTATTTTTTTAGGGTACACACTACATAAACTCAAAATATTTTTTTCCAAATTTGAAAAACACGAATTTCAGAATTCCGATTTTGAAATCTCTGAATCATCACTATTCGTGTTTCGCAATGTCTAGCCAGCCAATAGGGAATATGCATGGATATTTTTCATAGCATTTCTTAACAATATATGAAAATACCGTAAAAGAGATCAGCAAAAGTGATATTAAAATTAAAATCGGTCAAGTAATACGGATGATACAAGCATTTTAAAATGCTAATTAGACAGATAGATCCGAAGTGCACCGGTGACGTCATCGTGCTGTACGGCCATATAAACTCCACGTAAAATTCTGTTTTGCTAGAAAGAGACAGGAACAAATCTTTGTTAGCTTATATCTTGGTTATTTTTATAGCTATTCAAAAAACGTTGAATGCTTAACCCCTTTAAAGGTGGTATTTCATTAGGCAAGTGCCAAGTGCAAGTTGCATGAAGTAACACGTCACTTGAATCAAAAATGTACGTGAAGTCTCTTTCTAACTCCTTTTTCTAGAAAGAGAGTTCCGCTTGTAATTTGTAACTTGTAGCTTCGTGAAACGGGCCACTGGTTGTCCAGTAACCGACGCAGCACTAAAAGACAGCGATACCGCGCGTACGCCGGATTTGATAGTCTGAAAGTGTGAAAGAGAACCACAATAGCGGTCGGTATTGTTTTGACATAAATAAGTCACTTTTCGATTAACCACAACTCAGATCGTTCCATAAAGGGACATTTCACATCAAACGTCACTTAGTTAAAATTTTGTTTTGAGTCACTTTCGTTCTAATAGGCTAGTGTCCTAAAATATTCCAATAAGTCCGCCGTTTACTATTAAAAAATATTGAACACTAGTAGTTTACGTGACGGTTGCGTAATGACAGGCATTACAACATGAGTGTAGTTTATGAAACGAGCCACAAGGCGAGTTTCATAATAGATCACTCGAGTGTTGTAATGCTAATTACGCAGTCTCGTAAAATACTTTATCTACACACATATTATAAGTACTCTAAGATGGGTTCAGAAGCCGAAAAGCAAATGATCAGCATTACCTTACCTGTGGTAGTAGGTGACAGCGATGACAGCTGTAACGTAATTTTGAAATTACGTTATCGAATATTGTAAGGTAATGAGATCCAAATTTGGAACATCTTCCAAAATTAACAGCTGTCATTGATGTCACCTACTACCACAGGTAATGCTGGTCATTGCCTACGGGTTAATGCATAATAGTGGACTTATGATATGAGTGTAGATAAATATTTTTTCTTTTGTCAAGTAAACTAGAAATGAAGCGTTTGCGTTGAAGTTTCGCTTGACGTCACGCCGTGGTACACTTTTACCACGTTGTGACGTCTCGAGCCCCCACTCCCGAACTTTGATGCGCGTTAATATTTGTCAATTTTGATTGATTTTATAAAGCAAAAAATTCGTGTTCAATATTTTTTGATAATCTTACTGACGTACTATTTAGAATTTATTTTTTACCCTGTGCACACCCGTGTTATTGTGGTTGCATCTAACTATAATATAATTCAACATGTCTTCTTCAGAACCAACAGCAACAGCTACCACAGCACCTCATCGACTAACGAGAGCGACTCCAGCAATGACATGGACCTGATAAACTCCGATTCGACGGACAGCGATGAGGGCGGCTCCATCTGGGCCCGAGCTCACCCACCCGACGCCGAAGACAAGGAGAAGTCGGACAGTGTACTGTCCAAAGCTAGACCGAAACATAGTTATTTTATATTGAGAGGTGAGAATTGTTATACTTTAAGGTCAATCAATTACGTCAAGTGGCTTTAACTCCCGTTTAAAAGGGGTGATCGACGGGCGAGTAAGTACGCCGTACTTGGGCATTTTCACGAAAAAGTGTACCCAATTAAGGAACTTTGATTTTGTCAGTTTTGGCGGCCATCGATGTATAGCTAATTTTCGTCACAAAACTGACAAAGTTAAAGTTCTTTAATTTCAGTCCTTAATTGGGTACACGTTTTCGTGAAAATGCCCAAGTACGGCGTAAGTGAGTGAGTGATGTAGAGAAAATAGTAAATTTTGATGCAAGTGCGGAAAGTATGACAGTTCCGCAGGTGTATCAAACGACGTTTTTTAATACATACATACATACATTAAATCACGCCTGTTTCCCAGAGGGGTAGGCAGAGACCACTTCTTTCCACCTGCTACGATTCTGACAAATCTCTTTCGCTTCTTCCACATTCATACATCGAGTCATGCATGCACGTCGGTTTCGGGTACTTAAGATCCGGCCCTTTTCCAGTATTTCTCCGATTTGATTCGAAAAAGTACGCCTAGGTCGGCCCCTTCCGACCCTCCCACTCACTTTTGCTCTGTATATCTCTTTAGTCAATCTTCTTTCATCCATCCTTTCCAAATGACCGAACCATTGAAGCATGCCCTTTTCAATCTTAGTCACTACATCTTCTTTTAGTCCACATTTCTCTCTGACCTTTTCATTCCTTACTCTATCAATCAGTTTCACACCACACATACTACGCAAAGAGCGCATTTCAACTGCGTTTATACGACTTTCATGCTTGTCCTGCCACACCCAACATTCACTACCATACATCAGAGTAGGGATCAACACTCCATTGTGAACAGCCAGTCGCGCTTTTTGTGAAACGCCCCTTCTGCTCACAAAGGAGTACAGTACAGGGCCCCATTAATTTGGTTTCCCGCATTCACCCTCCTCTCGACATCCTTCTCACACTTACCATCTCTTGTAAACATACTTCCCAGGTACACAAATTCATTCACTTGCTCTACTAATTCACCATTTATATTGATCACGCACTCAGTCATCTCCTCGTCCTTCTCTATCACCATGACCTTGGTCTTGGCAACATTTACTTTCATCCCTTTTTGCTTTTTGTTTTTTAATACATTTGCGAAAAAACGTGTATCTGTGTATGTGTCGCCCCCCCATTGTATATACATTAAAAGTAACCTACAGTGACGTGTGTGTGTCATCCGCGCTGTGTCGTGTGAGCCCGCCGCACCGAACGACCCCACCACGCTACGTCATCATCTGCGATCTAAATTGCGCTACGCATTTCCTAATTACCGCTGCGTTCCTGGTACTTTATTTAAACATGCCAACTCTTTTGGTTGTACGAATGGCTTAGAACAAAAGCTTATTTTAAAAAAATGGAAAAGTAAAATTCACTAGTTTGAAATATCCAATATTCCGCAGTAGTGCGCAATAGGAAAAATAAAACGCACTACTTCGAAAAAGTCCAACTTTTCGCACGATATACAGCTACAAAAAGTACCACTTTTTGAGCAACTGCATTAAAAAAAAAACAAAGCCACTCGACGTAATTGCTCCACTGACGTAATAGCCCCACTTGACCTTACCACTAATATTGTTTACATGCTACTTTCTGTTCTGAAACGGAGGCCTCTTTCTAACTTCCTAAAATACATGTTTTCTCGGTGCGTGGGGCCCCTAATAACTGAAGTCAGCTTTTGGTTAAAAATATTATGGGACGCCGCGCCGACTTCAGTTGGACTGACCTACCATTTTAAAAGAAGTTATTTTTTGCGTGTTTGATTGCCGTTTTTTGTTTTTTTTTAATACTTTTTAGTGATCATAAGTCCCATTCAATTCAAGCCGGCGCCGCGGGAAAGACATAAACATATTTAAACAATTAAATGTTCTTCGTTATAGTCGCTCAACTATCGATCGATATATCTTATCGCCACACTTGAAATAGGTACTGTTGAGAAGTTCCGGTGGCCACTTCAACAAATGATATTTCCTGAATGCAAATGCAAGACTTGTTACTAAGAATACTAAAATCGCTATATGCATATGCCTACAATATTTGAGTACCCTATCAAAAAAGAATTTTCAAAATCGGTCCACAATTAACCTCGTAAGGCCTAGTGTTCAATAAAATGTACATAATCATGGCAATTTAATTTGAACTGTGTTGCAATGGGAATAAGGTTTATTTTCCTATCTTCATAAATTGAAAATGGCATTATCGAACAAACGTAATTCAACTTTATTGCCTTGATGGTAGATTCAAAGTCCCACTCACAAAAAAGTCTCTGTGTGTAGTGTGTGGGCCTTATGAGGTTATCAGAGAAATCAGTGAGCATATAAAAAGAAACATACAGTGAAACATAGAACCTCCACCTTTTTTCAAGTCGGTTAAAAATAATGCAGGGATATTTTCGATCCATGGACATTTTTAATGGGTGTAGTTGGTAATGGTAATGACCAGGGGCAAGTTTTATAAAGCTACAAGTAACAATTTTACAGGTCTAAACCGGCAACACTGCTCAAATCGCTGGTCGTCATTGGTCGAGGTTGTGTCAAATGGAAAATTGTAATTTGTAGCTTTATAAAACAGGCCCCAGGTGTCGTACTTTTGATGCCGATGACGTCAAAATGACGACATTTTACATCTGTGCTCTGCTTTCATTTGGCAGGTGTTTAGGAATGTATTAACTGGCACAAATAAAAAAATGTTAAATCGCAATCAAAATAAGATTCTCGCCTGATATTAATTACTACTCTGGTTATTTATTAGAGTTGTGCCCGCTCGGTCTTTAAAGGGAGCGCTCCGATCTCGGTCAATCGGTGAAAGGAAATAGTTCGTTCTTTTAGTTCCTTTAGGTCCTTTAACTCCGGAGCAAATTTGGAGATCTGAGCAGGACACGCTTTGAAGTATGTACTATTGGTCTCGTTCACATCGAGTTCGCTCTTTACTCGTTCGCTCGGTTTCGCTCATACATACAACAATTGCTACTGACCTAAAGGACCGAAGACCGATTAAGATCGTGACGGGAATTCATTCCTTTTAGTTCTTAGTTCCTGACCGACACGAACCTATTATTTATTGACCTATCAATTTCTGTCATTATAGAGATCGTTAATCGTGAGATGGGCCTGTCCTTTCGCGGCGGCATGGCCAGGCAGGAAGAGTTGAACTTTGAGCAGAGGTTTTATGGGTCCCTACACTCGGTCTACCGGCTGCAGAAGTTGCACCATCTCAACAAACATAAGGGCTGTGTTAACTCAATTAACTTTCATCCCGAAGGTATGTATCTTTAGCTTCCTATTTATAATCCTAAATGACTGATGAATGGTTGCTAGAGGCATAAGAATAAACAATAACTACACGTAGAAGCGAAACTCCCGCCTCCCGACGCGCGCTCGGCGCGTTAGATACCTACCGCCTGGCGACACCTGAGGTGACTAGTCAGTCAGGGGTGTCACACGGAATATATATTAATATGCAAACATATATATTATAGCAATGCATCATACGATATATTTTCCGCACTAGTTGACAGAGCCCACACACGCAGCTATAATTAATATATTATATTAAATTAGCCATGGGAAAACATTACTGTAGTCTACTTGGCTGTAAAAGATACAAAAATGAATTAATAGATAGGAATAGTATTTTGTAAAAAAAGCTTTTTCAACTTAATAAAAATTCAAAGTAATGGACCAGAAAGGAACGTAAAAAGTAACTCTGGATCCCAGCTATAAAACTCATTGAGCTTAATTATTATTTTAAAGATTTTTTTATAGACACGCGTCCGTGTTTTATAGATGATTAATAGCCACATAAGCAATGTAATTTTCTGGAGATAATCTTAATATCATCAAAAAGTATTATTACCTAATTTAACGTAAATGTAAAAAACGAATTTTGCAACAATGTTTGGGTGATTATTCGGCGTTTCAACCGCCGTCATTATTGTCTTCGCATATTATTCAAGATAAACTTTATAAATTTCTTGTTCTTTTAAATGGAATGGATACTACCCCCCGGGTCCGTTCATTTTGACATCAAAAGTTGCTGGTAGTTATCATTATTTTCGTCAATATATTGAAGACAACAATGACGGCGGTTGAAACGCCCGAATATTCACCCGTTTGAAAAAAAACATAAATAACATTTCGTGACTAAACAACATATAACACATCCATAAAAAGATTAAAACATTTCGCAAGTGACAGCCCTAAATTTGGGTGCGAAAGACAGAGGGGCGTAGCGGGTTGAAGGGGGAAGTAGGTATTTAAAGCGCGGCATTTGGCGCCTTGGCAAAGGAGATTCGCTTCTACGTGTAGTTATTGTTTATTCTTTTGCTAGATGTCAGATATTTGCAGGCTGTGTTTTACAACTCGTAAATCTTAGTCGGGAGATATCTTCAGCATTCTAAGATTTAATTTGCAGTGCCAAGTCTGATCTTCCCTACAGGACTGTAGCCAGGTCCTGGACTAAGGGCTTCTGTTTAGTCCACCAGAGTAAATACTCTTTAACCTAACAATTGTCCTCGCGTGGGATATCTATGGACCTATTTCTTTAATAAGTTCAGGACGATTGTCTAAAGCTCTACATTGGTGAGCTACACTTCGTTCGTTCGTACACTTTGTTCAAACAAGAAGATAAAGCCATTAATTAAGAAAAAAAACGTTTATTTAAATAGGTAGAATTGACCAATATTACTAGTAAATAAAGAAAAAAAAAGTGCTTTTGAGATAAACCTCCATAAGATTTTGAACGGAACACCTTTTTAAAAAAAATTCTTGTCAATTGTCCCTGTATATACAGCCGAGTTCATAAATATGTGTACATTTTAGTACCTTATCATTATCACTTTAATCGCTGTGACAAGTTACATATGACATTAAATAAACAAGGTACTAAAGTTACACATATTTATGAACTCGTCTGTGCAGTGCGTCATACTTGCCATGCCAGTAAGAATCGAATAAGAATAAGAATAATTTATTGTTTAAAACTGTGGCTGAGGTCATAGGTAGATCTTTACGCAGTATCAACAGTTTTACCCTTTTCGGACATACAATATTTCAATCTTTATCTACACTCATATCATAAGTCCTCTATTATGCGTTCAAAACCCGTAGGCAATGACCAGCATTACCTGTGGTATTAGGTGACAGCGATGACAGCTGTTAATTTTGGAAGATGTTCCAAATTTGGATCTCATTACCTTACAAAGTTACAATATTCGATAACGTAATTTCAAAATTACGTTACAGCTGTCATCGCTGTCACCTACTACCACAGGTAAGGTAATGCTGGTCATTTGCCTTTCGGCTTCTGAACCCATTTTAGAGTACTTATAATACCTATGTGTGTTCAGCTCGACACACGTAAAAAGAGCTCCGAGCGGCTAGTAGAGGGGATATGTTTGCGCATATTGTCTACTAACATACCAATCATAGATAAGAGTGTATTACTGGGAAGCAATAGCGTGGCGTGGTTTACGCTCCCCCCGCCGCGCCCACTAATTTGGTCCGTAATTTGCTCACTGCGCAGGTAGGTCGCTCAGGGCTCTTTTTACGTGTGTAGATCTGTAGAGAAAGTAAATATCAGGGGTACAATGTCACACCAATTGACCTAGTCCCAAACTAAGGTCTAGGCACGATATAAATATATTCTTAAATACATACAAAACATCCATGACTCAGGATCAAATATTCACGCTCATCACACAAATATCTGCCCTTACCGGGATTTGAACCCACGACCGCTACTTCGTAGGCACGGTCACTACCAACTAGGCCAGCGCGTCGTCATCAAGTATTGTACGAGACTGCGTAATTAGCATTACGCAACGGTCACGTAAACTACTATAACCTACAACGACGTATTTAACTCCTACATTAATCTTCATCAGGTCATCTCTTAGCTTCCGGCTCGGATGACACCAACGTGGTAGTTTGGGACTGGGCGCGTAAGACAGCGCTGCAAACTATCAAGACTGGTCACAAGTCCAACGTCTTCCAGAGCAAGTTCCTCTATCTGAACGCGAGGAGCCAGTTAAATATTGTCACTTGTGCCAGAGACGGTCAGGTAATGATCTTTTTCGACTCGCGTGCTTTAATCTGCTAATATTGTTATCGTTGACGGTAGCAGAATATTATTTATATCGTAACCGAAGCGTGAAAACAATTCTATAATGAGCGTTGCCATGGTAATAACAGTTCTTATTATTATTTATTTATTGTAAAACAGTTCTTTAATAATTATTATAGCATTGTTATTACCAAGGTTACGTGCATGAACAACATCAGTGATGGTATTAGGTCATTAACTGAAATCTCAATTTTTATAATTTATTTGTAAAAACTGTTTTTACAACAATTTCACTGTTTAAAAATTTGAAATATAATTAATTAATTACGGCTTTAAAATAAATAATAATTAAGAAAAGATCAATAAAATCTATTTATTCGGCTATTTTGCAGAATGACAATATGACGGGGCCATTTCCAATTCTTATATACTTTGTAGTTTGAAGTTTAAAAAAAAACGAGACGATATTACGTGACAATTCAATTGACATTTTGTTGAATGTAGCCATATCAAAATTCTAAACTAAGCGGATACTTAACAACCGGATTATGAACGGGGGTGTTACAGAAAACTGACATAAACCGAAGCGAAGCGAGGGCGGGTCGCTAGGAGCCGTGACGCTGTCCCCTGATATATAACCCCCCGGCAGGTGCGCCTGCTGCAGTGCCCGCCGGCGGGCGGCGCGGCGGTGTCGCGGCGGCGGCTGCTGGCGCACGCGCGCGCCGCGCACAAGCTGCACGTGTGCGCCGCCGAGCCGCACTCCGTCGTCTCCGCCGGCGAGGACGGCGTCGTCATGCACTGCGACGTGCGCACCGACACGCCCAACAGGTCCGTAGCCTCCGCTAATACGGCCACACGGGTCCGGGGTCTGTAGTAGTACAACCCGACAGGTAAGTAGACGGTAATGGTACAGCCGACAGGACAGCGGCCTGTAGTTGTACAGCCCGACAGGTGAGTAGCCTGTAGTGCTAAAATCCGACACGACAGTTAAGGGCAGTAGTCTGTAGAATTATAGCCCGACAGATCAGCAGCCTGTAGTGGTACAGCCCATCAGGGGAATGGTCTGTAGTAGTTCAAACTGACAGATAAGTAGCCTGTAATGCTACTGTCCGATAGGTAAGTAGCCTGCAGTGGTACAGCCCGTCAGGACATTGGTCTGTAGTAGTACAACCCGACAGGTAAGTAGGCTGTAATTGTACAACCAATAGGACAGCGGTCTGTAGTTGTGCAGCCGGACAGGTAAATAGCCTGTAGTGCTACAATCCGACAGGACAGTTAAGGACAGTAGCCTGTAGAATTATAGCCCGACAGATCAGTAGCCTGTAGTGGTAAAGCTCATCAGGACAGTGGTCTGTAGTAGTAAAACCCGATAAATAAGTAAACTGTGGTGGTACAGCCCATCAGGATAGTGGTCTGTAGTAGTACAAACCGACAGGTAAATAGGCTGTAATGGTACAACCAACCGTACAGTGGTCTGTAGTTGTACAACCCGACAGGTAAGTAGCCTGAAGAGGTACATTCCGACAGGACAGTTAAGGACAGTATAGTCTGTAGAATTAAAGTCCGACAGATCAGTAGCCTTTAGTGGTACAGCCCGACAGGTCAGCGGCCTGTAGTAGTACAGCCCGACAAGTCTTAGCCTATAGTGGGACAGTCCGACAGCATAGTAGCCTGTAATAGTACAGCCCGAGTTAACTATCTAATAATTCAATTTTCAACTTAAAAGTTACTAGTTAGATATAAAACGCATTTCAATGTTGACGTATAGTCGCATACTAATTTAATTATCTTCGAGTCGTCCTACCACTACCACATCATTTATACTCTATACAAATAATAACACCCTATATTGTTCCAGATTATTTCAAGTGAAAGAAGCTGGGTCTTCCGTCCCGCTGTACAGCGTGTGCGGGCATCCGCTGGAACCTCGTCTGCTATGTGTGGCGGGCCGAGACAGGTTCGTCCGCGTGTATGACACGCGGCGGCCGTCCAAGCCGAGGGATATGTACTGTCCTACCTCGTTTACTGAGCTTGAGGTGAGTTAGATACATACCTACAATCACGCATCTTTCCCGTAAGGGTAGGCCGAGACCACTTCCACTTGCTACGATCCAGACAAACTTCCCTCGCTTCCTCCACATTCAAAAGTGAGTTATATAAGCAATTTTATAGTATTTATTAGGGCAGTACATAACAATTAACTGGATCGGGCTTGAGGAAGGCCCATGATAATCAGAATGATCAAAATATGATTATAATGACGAATTTGAGCCGTTCATGATGATAGTGACCGGAAGATAATGATAATAATCATTAGATGAAAATAATGGTAAAATAATGGTCAGGACCAGTTGGAGCTGCGATTGTTTCGCGTACCGGGTCGAGACATAGGTCGATAGGTGCGTTATTCATCAAACAAAGTTATACCTAAAATTGGGTATTATAAACAGGCAGATTGCGGACAGCTAAACACAAGACACCCTGTATATTATTATCCAAACTTTTCCCTGGGGACAAGATGCTTAGCGATAACGTAAACTATTTTCGAAAACTGACAAAAGACATAAGGGACATAATAAATACGAGCTCGACGCGACCGTCCTATCTTAACCTCGTAAGGCCCAGCGTGCAATAGAATGTACATAAACAAGGCAATTTAATTTGTACTGTGTTGCAATGGGAATAAGGCTTATTTTCCTAACTTCGTAAACTGATAATGGCATTATGGAACAAACGTAATTGAACTTAATTGCCTTGATGGTAGATTCAAAGTCGCACTCACAAAAAACTCCCTGTTTGTAGTATGATGGGCCTTACGAGGCTATACATTTTCGATAACGGTCACTTTCCCGGAATGCATCTTTTCTTGGACCCACTGCCGTATTTCTAGCCGGGCTTTACCAGTTAATTATGGTTCTTAACCAGGTTTGGCGTAAACGCTCGCTCGGAGCGGAATCGATTGGCGAGAATTATGATCGCTGGCATTTACCTGGATTTTTTGGATTTTGATTTTTATTGGATTTGAATGGTGTGGCGACTATGATGTTTTAAAATGGAAAGGCCTGCTTGATTTCATGCTGAGCAAGTGACAATGCAACTAAAGAGCTACAGTCTGTGAGCACTTAGAAGGTGCTTCGGGTTGGTACTTCTCTCTCACTCGCTCCTAATAAAAGTGTATGAGAGAGTGAGACACAAGTACAAACCCGAAGCATCTTCTAAGAACTATCGCACTGTATTAGGGTATAAAACACGATAAAAGGGTGCTGGTGGCGGATGTTGCGAACTAATTAGCATAGCTCGGACAGGGCATCGCAAAACAATCGCAACACGGTAATAGAATAATAGTAGATTGTACAACAAGTGCATAAAACGCAGCATTTTACGCTCGCAAGCTCGCTTGGATGGATATAAAGTCGAGTGTTAAATGGGTTTTATGGACGAGTTGTACACTCTAATTTTCACTTCGATTGTGAGGAAATGAAACAGCAACATGTAAATGATTGTAACACAAATATTGACAATGACAAAATAAGTATGGTTCCCGCCAATTAACTTTTTTTTTCTTTTTTTTTCATTAGGTACGTGACATCTGACTTAGGTCGTTACATGCCGCTCAGTTATAAACACATTTTGTTTTTTATATCTATGATAACTTATTGTCATGCTTTAAATATATTGATTAACTCAAATATAATAATAATAATATATGCGACAACATAAAAATTATAAGTTTATTTCATTAAGTTTTATTGTGTACTTTGGCTGTTGGTATCCTTGCCTTGGTCTTAGAATACTAACGAAACGAAATAAAATAAAGAGGTTATTCTATGAAGTTAAAGTTGTTCGTGTGGCTGTTGGAACGATTGCCTTGGCCTTCGACGAAGATTTTACTTTATGCACTAGAGCATAAAAAGCGACTTTATGTCGCCTACGCACGACATAAAGACGGACTTTTGGAGCATGAGAAATGAAAAATTAATTAATTGTCGTACAGTATTATCTATCTATCTATCTATCTATATATATAAAAGGCAAAACTGACTGACTGACTTAGACATCAACGCACAGCCGAAACTACTGTACCTAGAAACTTGAAATTTGGTACAGGGGTTCCTTTCATGATGTAAGTGAGCACTAAGAAAGGACTTTCCGAAAATCGACCCCCAACGGGAAGAAATAGGGGGAGTACCGGGAAACTAATTCTACGCGTACGAAGTCGCGGGCGTCCTCTAGTTTAATTATATTTAAAACGGTAACCCAAAATTGACCATATGTTTGTGAAGATATTTACATTTTATTTTATCTTTAATGCTGATGGTTGTATTAAAAATAATTATGCAACCGTCAACTACTTCATTTTCTGGAACAAACCAATGTTTTGTATTTATTTATTTGTGTGAATTATTATTCACTATTTTGATTTCATTTCATTATTAAGTAAATTGAAAATGTTAAATAACGATAATATCCGCTTTAGATAATCATAATCTAAGGTATTACGACTCTATTGAATATTGTTCTATTTCCATATCTGTTTTTGCGATGACCTGTCCGAACTATGGTAATTAGCGAGCGAAATTAACCGTTATTTCGAGCAGGTATCGTTTTATTTTGCTCTTTGATCAAAACCTAAATAATGTCGATTCTATTCGAGCGGAATCGAAATGTTCTTTTTGTAATGTTTGGCGTTAATAACGAATTGGTTAAATAAATCAACCAAGTTTCCGAGCCATGGTGTCTAGATAAGACAGGACAGGGCTCTACGAGTATGTACGGGCTGATTGTGGACCCTTTACATGTTCCTACCACCACTATTAGACACTAGTTTAGAGCATATAATTTTAGCCCAAAAAATATGGATCGATACCAGGCAACCATATAAATTTCTTCGTGTACAATCTGTTCCGCTTGGCTGACTAACTGACATATAGTTTGTTTACTTATTGCTAATTACCAAAACCGATAGCTATGATATCATAATTTATCGTCTATACTTGCTAAGGTTATCGCGCAACCCTATGGTCGTGCTGATGAAAGGATTATCATGTAATTATGTCGAGATTTAATTACAAAGGGTAATTATTAATATACATAGGTGGTCGCATAATTAGAAATACTTGCGTTTTTTTCCGTTCAATTGGAATAAACCTAAAAAAATCGCTAGCTTTTTAATTTTTGTTCAGAAGAATAGTCTTTTATAAGGCTTTAATTTTAAGCATTTCATGATTAAAAGTGTTATTGTTATTTAAAATAATTTATTAAACAAAAGTAACCTCGCCTACCTAAAGCGGCAAAATGGCAGAGCAATTTGTTTTTTTTTTTACATCTGTGATCTGTTTTCAAATTTTTCAAAGTAAACACAATCGCAATATATTATATTTATTTATTAATTTAGAGTACTTTTGCATTCAAACATTGCTTATCGCCCAAATTTCAATGCTATTATAATAGCATTTCTAAAGTAGATTTGCTGATCACATCACATTTTTATTCATTTCTAAAGTAAATTTGCTGATTACATCACATTTTTATTAATTTCTAAAGTAAATTTGCTGATCACATCACATTTTTATTCATTTCTAAAGTAAATTTGCTGATCACATCACATTTTTATTCATTTCTAAAGTAAATTTGCTGATCACATCACATTTGTATTCATCAGGAAGTGTTGAACCTCTTGGAAAACCTCACCACACATTATTCACATTTATGCCAGATAACTTAAAAGAGAAATGGTCTCATTAATATATATTAATTATTAATAAAAATGATAGTTATTTATGTAAACAACTATTTTTACATGAGAACAGCTGTCATCGAACGTAGGTGTCTAAACTGAACTAATAACGTAAAATATTGATTGGTAGGTTTTTATAGCGCAATTCGGACTGCATATAGCTGTCAAATGAAAGTCATTTCTTAATTTGAATATATATAATTAATTAATTGTAAGATTTAACTGCAGAGACTTGATTCGAGAAGCCTTGCAATGGTTTTCAAATTCTCATACATTCTTAAAAACAGGTGTATCCCAATTGACAACAATTCATATGTGCAAGGTAGTAAAATACAATACCGTTTGTAGATTTTACACTGCTGATTAAAGTAATTTTTTTTTGTTATAAAGTATTTTTTTTTATATTTAGGAAAAACAGTAAAAAAAGTTGGATTGTGAATGTTAGGAATACACTTATAGTGCCCTTAGTCAATTTATTACCACAGGAATTGAAAAAAATATACAACTGTCATGTCCATTTTTCATCTGTCTGATTACTTGATTCTAACGACACGCTTTCGATTCTCGTAATACTATTGTTTTGATATACACTATTTAAAATGAAAGTGACTAACGGATTTGTAAAAGCGGATAGCCGCAATCTGCCCAAAGTCGACCAATTTATGTTGTTACAGTTGTTATGGTTGACAAGTGACATGACATGACATGTTCTGTTTCTGTTTAAAGTAAATTTTTTTCATTTTATATCACGCTAAGATCACGACATCAGTATTCCTAACTTTGTATATACAGTATTTTAATGACGATTTCTTTAATAAATCATTAACGACGAATTTAAGTTAAATAAAGAAAAACCGAGAAACACGGGTAGTCAAATTTTTAACCAGCTATTATAAACCCGAAAAAAAATGCTTTGTTTTTTTAAATGTTGTCAATTGAATGGGATAAACGAAGTCGTTTCTAATTATGTAGCCACCCATGTTGATGGTGCTGTATATAACCCAATTTTCTTGTAATTGTTACAGACGGATAACAAGAAGAAATTCAAATACAACACGATGCATCTGACTTGTGCGGTATTCAACCACGACGGTAGCGAACTACTAGGGTCGTATAACGATGAGGATATATACCTGTTTGACACTAAACAGGATGTTTATGACAAGTAAGTGTTTACGAAGATAGCGGTTCCGGGTTCGATGTTTGTTAGGGCAAATATTTTTATGCCTGAATGTATGTAAGGACCGTATCGTAAAGAAAGTAGACAACTTTAGGCATCTCTAAAAACTAGCACGTATATAAAATAGACATAAACTTTTTTTTAAATACCGAACGATGTATCCTTTTCTTTAAATTGCAACCAAAAATAATTGCTATTTTTGTCAAACCGTTAACATGGGGCAAATTAACTAACACATTCGAAAAAATATTTGGACGATTGGTGCAAAATATACGGTATGACGATAAGAAAACTGGCTAAACCGTACGAGTTGAGTCCTGCGGGCGTACAAAAGATAAAAAAGAAATTTGGTGACTTCTGTACTCTCGAAGATTTGCCTAAATCTGGAAGAAAACCTGGGACAATCGACTTGGAACTAAAAAGAAAGTTGTAAGAATATTTAAACAAAATCCGTCGCTTTCAATAAGAGATGCGGCAAAAAGAGCCAAAACTTCTTCGGCTATGATACAAAGAATCAAACTAAGATGCAACCTAAATACCTATAAAAAACAATAACAACCAAAACGAGATGAAAATCAAACAATAACTGTCAGAATACGGGCAAGGAAATCATACGACCGTATATTGAACAAGAAAAATCAGGGCATTATAATGGATGACGAGACCTATGCAAACTGGACTTTAAAGCCTTACCAGGACCTTAATTTATTACGGTGCCGGCTAATAAGGAGGTTACTCGATAAGATAAGGCCATCAACATCGAGAAATTCGGCAAAAAACATTAGTTGGCAAGCGATTTGTCAAAGCGGTATGCGATCGCAATCCTTCTGCACTACAGGGACTTTGACCGCCTGCGGTACACCGCGACGAGTGCTTACAGAATATATTACTACCACTCATAAAGAAGCACAGGATTAGCACTTTATTTTGGCCGGATTTGGTTTCTTATGATTACTCTAAAACAACGAAGGCATGGTATAAACCCTATAAGGTAGAAGTAGTGGATAAGGATATGAATCCTCTTAATTGCCCAGAAGTTCGCCCATTTGAGCGATATTGGGCTATCATGAATCGATACCTCTAAAAAAACGTTAAAGCTGTCACATCAGTTAACGACTTTAAAAAAATTTGAACAGGGCATCTAAAAATGTATCAAATGTCGTCCATAAATAAATGAGACACATTAAAAAGAAAGTTAGTTTGCAGGCAAAATAGATATAATACAACGAATTCATTCAAAACAGCTTTTTATAAAGACCTTATTTTTCAGTTTCTTTTTGTTTTATTATCAGTTTGCACAGAAAAAAAAATGATATCATTTTGAAGTTGTCTACTTCCTTTCGATACGGTCCTTAATATAAGCACTTTATTGTACAAAATAAAAACAATACAATGAAGATAAAAAAAATGTACAACGGTACAGTTGTGATGATGAGTGATGGGCTTAGATCTTCTGAGAGTAATTGACGGATATTGGAAAGCACCTAGATTGTATAGAAATAATTTCGAACCGTGTTTAGTATTTGCTCCTCAAACCATAAATGGCTATCCATAAGTAGTACAAGGTTGCGCGCTGGATATTCACGATCTATCGAAACACTTGCTATATGGACTTCGAAAGCACTCTGCGAGAAAAACCCTGTTGGCTGTTTAATACAGAGTATAGATTTAAGGATTTAAGGATAGGTTAAGAATCAAACGGTTAAGAGGACCAATCAGCGATGCGGCCTAGATCATCCTTCATATTATCTCTATTGAAGGGAGCAAATAAAGTGATAGTTACTGTGTTAATTGCAGTTAATATCTGATGAGTATAGTATATAAAGTAAGGGCCCTAGGATTGAACCCTTAGGTACCCCGCGATTGACACTGCTTACACCAGGCAACTGAGTAGACCCATCATTTTTGTTTTCTTGTTGCTGACGACCACTAAGATAGCTGTGAAACCATTATACTTTACAGTGACTTAAACCGTAAAAAGATATCTTTGAGAGTAGAAGTAAAACATTAATTGAATCAAATGCTTTCAAAAAATCAAAAAGAGTCAAAATGTTGCCTCACCCTGCATCTTGGGAGGATAAAATTTTATCAATAACATCTTGTAAAGCAGTACTTTAGCTTTTCTGAAGCCTGTGCCAGTAGACCTTATTTCACAGTAATAAAGCACCTGATCAATAATATTAATTTATAATACAAATATTCCAGAAGCAACCCGGACAAGGAGACCTTGGGCTACACGTACCGCTACAGCGGGCACCGCAACAGCGCCACGTTCAAGGGCGTGGCGTTCTTCGGGCCGAAGAGCCAGTTCGTGGTGTCGGGCTCCGACTGCGGACACATCTACATCTGGGACAAGCGCGGCGGCGCCATCGTGCAGTGGGTCGACGGCGACAACGGCGGTGTGGTGAGACCTTTATTATACAGCGGGGGAAGCCACCGATTTTCATGAGATCTAGCTATGAACCTCTCCGATTAAACTAGCTTACATAAAAGACAAAAACACAGACACACATAAACAGGGTGTCCCAGAAACCGACGTCAACCCGCCTAGGGCTGATAGAGCAGCTAAAAAGCTATCGGTTGAACGTCTATGTATGTTCAGAGATTTTTAGTAGTTTCGGAGATTTTGATCATTTGAATCTTCATTTTTGTAATTTTCGCTCTAATTTTCGCGGGTACGCATCAAAGGGAGTGTCGATGCTTGCACGATTATCGTGCCGATTTAGAGACGATCAGACCATCAACGAACGAGGAGCCAAGAGGCGAGAGCTATTGTAACGTACTACTGGCATGATTTTGGTGGACCAATGGATTTAAATTAAGCACTTAATAAAATAATTACGTGTTGTCCTCAGGTGAACTGCATTGAAGCACACCCGTTAGTTCCAGTGCTGGCGAGCAGCGGGTTAGACAAGGACGTCAAAATATGGATCCCGTCGAGGGAGGAGGACCCCGACTTTGTAGGACTTGATAAGGTAGGTAGAGTTTGGTCAAAAATCGCTTTCAAACCCCCAACACGTAGTTTCTTATACCTAAGACGCAATGCTATGCTTTGTTTGACGTTTTGTTAGTTGCATTAAAATCCTATTTAAGATCAACATGTTTAATTTATCATAGATCATAGTACATATGATCCAACGGACCAGGATTAATTTACAGTGATCTATTTTACGGAGTGAAGTTTATCGATTTTGGACAAAAATAAGGAAAAAATAGTGACAATGAGTGAATAATATTATTGATATGAGTGAGTTAAAGTGAAAAGGGCAAGAAGGATCCATACTAAGTGAAGTTACGAGCATCTAACAACCAGACCAGTTCGTCGTTATTAATAAGGTTAAGAAGGCTTGTGTGGTAACCTAATCTATATATATAAAAGGCAAACCTGACTGACTGACTTAGATATCAACGCACAGCCGAAACTACTGTACCTAGAAACTTAAGATTTGGTACAGGGGTTCCTTTCATGATGTAAGTGATGTAAGATGATTTTCCGAAAACCTAAATAGCCCCCTATTTCTTCCCGTTAGTAGCGGGAAACTAATTCTACGCGTACGAAGTCGCGGGCGTCCTCTAGTATACAGATAAAATTTGTACCTGTTATACATAGCGAAGCAAACTAGACCACCTTATTGAATACACTCGCGCCTGCTTATGTTTACCCTCATTCAAAATAGCGTAGGAAGTAGGAAGTTTGCCGTTGTTCTTCGTTGTATTCCGTTTATTACCTTTTGAAGTGGCGTCACAACACGGAGCATATAGAAAGTCTTACGTTTTTATTACAAGCGGATAATTACGAAAGGGTTGAAAAGGCTCTGTATAAAAAATGGAGGAAAACTACAGGTTACGTGCAAGGCCGAATGGACACTGCATACGTATTGGAGGGACTGCACGAAATCTCACAATTATTTTGACGTGTTCAAAGGAAGGCAGAGATTTTGCTGAAGATACGTTCGTTAAGTTTGAAGAGCTTTGCTACGTATATAAAGGCGAATTGAAAAATACGTTATTAATATTTACTTTGCTTGATTTTTACATTCTGTGAATAATGTGTGGTGAAAATGGTATCATCTCAGCTGTGTCGGACCACCTATTGGGAGTGCGACGCTGGTTTTTTGTGGACTCGCGGACTGGTGTTGCTAGACAGCATACATTGCAAGAAATAAATCGTGGCTGTGGAACATCCGGGAGTGGACCGGTATTGCCTCCGCCGAACAGCTGTTCTGGCTGGCTGTGGATAGAGATCAGTACAAGAAGCCAAAACCCAACCCAAACCTTCATGATTGAAGAGGCACTGGAAGAAAATGAATACATTGCATTCGCTTCTCACAATTCATATATGGCAGTTTAAACATGACATTAAATAGAAAAGGTACTAAAGTGTACACATATTTAGGAACTTGGCTGTACCTAAGACCGTTTCATTGATAGTTATTGACTTGCGATGCGATACGGTTCGTTGTTATTTTCTGATCTCGCGACCTATATAGCATGGAGATCACGATCACACACACAAAAAACATTACGTTTCGAAACCATTACTCGTCAGGTAACAAAATCACCTTATTTTTATCCATGACCATGACAGTGCTTTGTGCTTTGTGTTGTTTTCCATCGTATTTTCACGAAAACATACGAATGTGTCTTGCTATTTCAGTCGGTCACAGAACAAAAAGTACTGAGGTTGACTGAAGTAGCATGACAACACGAACATTTCCGAGAAAATACGATGGAAAACAATTATGCACTACATCTGTACAATATGGAACGAATGTCTTTAAATATTAAACCGTATAATAAAATCGTTTTCAACAACCCGATAGCAAAAACCTATGCAGCACTAAATCCCATCGTCGACTTCACATATAGGCGATCCTACACTGAGATAACATTCCGAGGTCATCAAATCGGGTTAACATATCTACCGCAGTCGATCAGCGCATCGACGTTTTCCCCACCTACGGTAACATGGCCGAATGAGTGGCAATTTAAGCACTTTGCGCCTTGAAATTTGCTTCTTCTCATCGCAGTTAGACTTGGTTTCGCGCTTGCATGTTTGCCGTGTTCTGCTGTCGTTGGACAATATTTATTTCGCTCTTTTTGCTTTCATTCTTATTTTTTTCTTTAATCGTCTTGTAGATCTTTAACTTTACTCGCTATGTTGTCACACCGTACTTCATTTCGTGTATTTCTTTATCCATAATTCCATCGACCACATACTTAATGGCGACGTATGCCATTGCCGTGTCTGCCCAGCTCTCTTGACCAGCATGTACTCCAAACAGCTTTCGTCGCTCCGTTTTTTACTTGCACTCATCAATTCGTGAATCGTCTTAACATCCACAAAGTCGGTAAATTCTTTACAGAGGATGAACACTATATGTCCCTATTTGATGTATACGGACTCTCCAAGCATCTTCGAAAATGTATCACTATTTTAAAGAGCTCGTCTTGCCACTAATAACTGCTGAAGTGGGGTCCACGAGAAAATCGCCGCAAGATCTTCAACTCTTCGGTACCCGTATGCACCGTTCTCCCGCTCAGCGTCAGGGTCTGAAGGATGCTCCGCATGATGGCGGAATTGGTACCATCGTTGATTGATTGATTGATTGATTCCTTGATATGTAATAATAATAATCGTATAATATATTTACCCTTGCGTTTTCTCCACACAATGGGGATAATGACTAGTTGAACTTTACTATATAATAATAACCATATATTTCGGACTTGTCCATATTATATTATTAACAATAAAACGTTAATCTATGTTACATACAATCAATATATCATGTCATAGATTAGTCATTACATTATATTACATAATCACTATTACAAATAAATAGTAGCAAACAATTATAATTTTATTAAGGTGCGGCTACTTGGCCTATGGATATCATTCCAGTACCTTGCAAAAGGACCATCATACCAGTCCGCTACAGTGGCTAAGGGTCTCCCCAGACCTATCGACGCGGAATCGGCTTGAGCCAGTAAGAAAAAGTTTTATGTCCATGCAATAAGAGCGAACACGACGTCGCTCGGCTCGGCTCGGCTCGATTCGGCGTTGCTAACGGAACGACGTCGTTTTCGCTCTTATTGCATGGACATGAAACTTTTTCCTAACGGCTCAAGGCGATTCGTCGTCGATAGGTCTGGGGAGGCCCTTAGATGGCGTAAGCGCTGCCGCGTACGCACCGCGCCAGGGACGCGACTCGCTTGCGCATAATGGCATGGAAGCCGTCCGTCAACATCCCTGACGCGCTGCAGCGTCGCGGCGGCTCCGACGATATCCTGAACGCGTTATTGAACTGGACTCGTAGGGAGCTGAAGGACTTTCGAGATAGTTAATCCGTAGGCTGCATGTATAAAATGATTGGCAGAATGCCCTAAACAAAGTGATTTTACTTCATTATTACACTTAGCAAACCTACGGATCAAGATAATACTTCTGACCGCCAACGCCCTTTATTGTTCCCAATATCTTTGTCATGGCTGAGAGATGCGGTAACCTAATGCCCCAGATTTAAACGTTTCTACGTTCAGAGGAATGTTATTCAGCTTAACCACTGGAGTGCATAGGCTTCTACGCCCTAAACACCAGCAACATTATACCTGAGGCCGTGAGGTCCCGCATACCGCTCACATAATACCAATCAGCTTTGTAAGTGAGCCAACTGATGGGCACAGCAACACATCCTCGGTGTAGCTAATGCGTAGCTAGCGCCGACCCCAGCGCTGCTAAGCTGAAGAACCTCGGTGAAGTCAGCCCCCCCTGCCGCACTCCACAATCCAGTCTGTATTGTTCGGAGAATGCATCTCCCCATCGCACTACATTACTCTGATGACTGTACTGTCTGTGACCAGTACCTGAATAATTCCACCAACTCACCCGGAATTGCGGTCTCATCAGTTAATTTGCGCCACAGTCTGATGTATGATACCAGATCCAAAGCCTTTGATAGATCTATGAAACATGCAAAGTTCGATGTTTTCCTGTCCGTATAGTACCGTAAAGTACGCTTGAGACAAAGGACTGCGGTCTGTTGAAAACCCGGTTGCGAATCCAAATTGAACATCATTCATTTTTACATGCTTTTCTACTTGTTTATCAAGCATACTGTCCAACACCTTAGCTTTACAAATTACCCAGCGATCTCTGTCCGATTGGATTCCCTCTCTATCCGAAGGGACATCAGTTCACTTTGGGCTTTACAACGGGAAGTGTCCAGAAGAATTATTCGGACTACTCGTAAAGCCAGGTTCCATCAACATCACCTTCATGAATGGCGATCTTCCACCGTGCGTTTCACTAGGCACTTTTTGCCTGGTCCAGTGAAACTGTGGAACGAACTCCCTTCGGCGGTATTTCCCACCAGGGGGCCGATTTTTGGCTTTCGAGCGCTCAAAAGTTTGGATCGAAAGTGAGCAAAATCGGTGAAACCGTATTTTTGAAATTACGAGCGATAGAAAATTCAAAGACGAGTGGTCCACACCATTCGTTTTCAATTCTACCGCTCGTGTTTCAAAAAACGGTTTCACTGATTTTACTCACTTTCGAGCGCTCGAAAGTCAAAAATCGGCCCCCAGTTATAACATGGGTGCCTTCAAGAAAAGAGCTTACATTTCCCTAATTGGCCGGCAACGCACCGACAACTCTTCTTGAGTCGCTGGTGTTTATGGGCGGTGGTGATTACTTCCCATCAGGTAACCCACACGCTCGTTTACATCCCACTCTTATAAAAAATAAAATCGTTCGTGACACTACCATGGTCCGCGCGGGGGGGACGGGGCACCTTACTAGTCGATGACTTGTTGCTTCCCTCTACACACTATTTGAGTTACGTTGCGGATGTGTCTGCCGATATCCCTAACAACATTCTGCATAAACCTACTTTGGTATATTATGGTCATTATGAAAGTATTGGGTAACCTATCGCAACCTCGAAAAGTTTTTGACCGAATTTCATTTGACCGAAAACATTTCGTTTTTTATCGTTTCTCCGATGGCACGATTCGTCATTTTTTATTTCACCATTTGACTTTAAGTAAATGGTTCGTTAGTCCAAGCAACTTTTCTCCTTGTAGTCACGTACCCTATGTATTGTTACGTATTTTATTTCAAAGCCCATTTTTCATTACACCAATGCTACAACTAGCCTGTGGATCGTTTTGTATTTTGTTTCTTAACCCATTTTTCACTTCATCAATGTTACATATAGATTTTGCTACGTTACGTCAAATATTCATTTCGGCCAAAAAATCTTGCTTGTAATTAGTTTCAACTATCTACAAAATGCAACGAGCAAGACGAGTCAGGGCAGAACCGACTCAGATAGGTTAGGTTAGAAGGCCAAGGCGGGAGCTTTGCTCCCGCCTTGGCTTTCGAGGTTATTTTTTTTCTGCCCCGAAAAACTTGCTTAAGTATAATTTATCCAGACAATGCAAAGATCAAGACAATCAGGGTAAAACCGACTCGGAACGGTTCACTTATTTTCTATAACTAAGAAATAAGTCAACACAGATCAAACAATATGATTTATATTTTATAGCAATCTTAATAATACTTCATATCATCAACAATTTGTTTGACCTAATTACTACTGAAAAATGTAGTTATTACAATTTTAAATGTTTAGCTAAAGTTTTTAAATATTGAATTTCACTCGTTTTATCTTTCATATTTATAATCTTCATTAACTTTTCATCCCTCATAACATACAACTTTCGTCTCTTTTCTGGGGGTTCACCACATAACATTTTTTCTATATCATTCTCGATTATTATCGCCTCTTTTATCAGTTCGCCTACAAGGCAATAAAATTTAGGTTGTTTTTTATTGATCACTTGGTTTATGTGATGATGCCATGCTTCAGCTGAGTTTTGAGTTCTTGGAATAGAGTTTTGATTGACGACATCACAACTCCAAAACTCAGGGCTGTATTTCGGTTGTGATTTGTAAGTTCCGGTAACATAATTGTTTTCAAACCAATGTGCGAAATTTCTGGCGTCATCTGAAAACAAAAATAAATAATGTGAAATTACAATGTACTTTGTCTAATACATACACCAACTGGTCGTATAAGATATATTTATTAAGTGTTTTATATGACGTACTTATTTTTAGGTAGAATCAAACGTTGTACCTGTAAGCGTTTCCAACAGCTTGTTGAAGTACAATGGTATGTCATTTGCAGGTAAAAAACTCAATGCCATGATACATTTTATTTCAATGTTGAATTTTATATCTTTAGCATATTTGGATGCTAAACCTTGACTTTGTAATTGACGAAACAAAATCTGTCCTAAATGGAAGTTGCATCCATGTAGTATAACATCTTCATAATTTGAGCGCAAACTCAAGATTGCCGCCTTTTCAAAATCTAAAATGCAGATTTTCGGCGCAATTTCCACATTATTTTCCGATCCATAGTCATTTAAAAGACTAAATATTATGTCATAAGAGCGTTTGCATTTATTAGTACATAAACAAAACACTAAAGGAAATGTTTTCTTTTCTATTCCTTGTATGTTGCCGTGAATCGTATATAATTGCTGAAATAATGACGGGACTATCTTAAACGTCCCGTCTAACAGCCAAAACTCAGCATTTTGGAGGACTTGCATCATTTTTTTTGTTGACAATAACATTACTCTTTTATTTTCATCGTAAATTTTGTCTTTTATAATAAAATCTTGGCCATTAATCTCAGTATATTTTTTATCCACGGTAAACAATATACTGTCAACTTCCGGTAATTTTGGCATTTTTGATTTAGTGCGGTATATCACTTGTTTCAAAGCAGCCGTCGACGGTAGATTTTCCAATAAAGGTTTGGGTAGTGCAGATATGTTATTTTGAATAATTTGGCACACTTTCAATCCACTTACTGCGTCTTGCTTAATTTTTTCTGACAAATCTGCTAACTCTTTCCTTAGAGGATTAGGTTCGTGATTATGTTCATCACGATCTTTAATGATTTCATGTCGCCTTTCATTATTTTCTAAAGCTTTAGACACCAATGATGACCTACATTTTAACATTTCATTCTTCCTTAACTCGCATACCCAATAATATGTTTGATCAATCACTTTGTTTTTATCGTAAGCGAAACCACTATAGTACATTTTTAATGCACCTCGTTTCGATTTAAATAGTTCACCATACTGTTCAGACATATTTTATTACAAACAATACTGTACGCGTATAATTCTAAACCTCAACAAACTGTGCAGATTACCTTGTTTTTATGTCACTAAAATTGTCATAAGGCGGGTGCTTTACAAAATGGTTCAACAACAACGTGGGTAGATTGACACAGTTTTGTTTGCCAGGAATAAAAAAGTTTTCGCTAACGTAACAAATAGGAAATTAAAAACTTAGTTCATATTTATACAATTACATCTAACTTTTAACATGTTATTGAAAATCAAAACCAAAACTTATCAAACATAACATGGTCGATTTAAAATTAGGTAAACTATGAATAAACCGAGCCGTAATATTGGGCAAAGGATACTAAGGTAAAATCAGAAATAGGAAAAAGACAAATAGACAAAGCATTACATTGGACAACTGTTGATACGCCGAAACCAGTAATGAGGTATAGATCATTTGTCAAATCGTTAAAAAACCAAAACAAGTAATGAATAAATAAAACTATTCGAAATGATCATTCGGCCAAACGTAAAAAAACCCAAACCATAATTGACGAAAAGTATTTGTCGAACCAAAATTCGGTCAAACATTTTTCGAAGTTGTGATAGGTAACCAAAGTATTGTGTAGACGTGATGTCAAATAATAACATTATTAATAGTAAATAATGGACAAAAATAGGAGATAAAATTTTGTTTTAACGTGTGTTTTATATTTATTAGGGTACTACCAAAGACGTTAACAAAACTAAATTAATTTATTCACTGTCGTCACATTCCGTAACATTTGATAAACCTGTAATGTTACCTACTATGTTTGCCAAATTAACATCATTTTGATGTTCTCTTGAAGTTGGATCTTTGTTTTTTTTTAATACGTTGTATCAATTTGTTTGGTTTAGCGTCCAAAACCGCTGCCTATCGGCGGACTTATCTTTGCGTAGTAATCCCGTGTGAGTTATGTTATGTGCTGCCGCGCTTACGTACACAAGTTACCGCCAAGAGCGACGGCGATCGACTGACGCCCCTGTCAGACGGCCCCCGCGGCGCGCACACTTCATGCCGGCCTGCCCCTGCTGGCGCACGTCCCCCGTCGCCCGCGGACCATGGGAGTGTCACGAACGAATTGGCCACGCGATACAATAGTTGCCAGTGATAGTTTTTAATATCACAGTACAATTTTTGACTATGGGCACAACGTCGTCCTCAACATGTCTTCTGGTAAGTACGAAAGTCTAACGCAAAATTTAAGCCATGCTATGTTCTTATGACATTGTGACGTCTTAATTGGACAGAGGACAAAGCATTGTTTAGCTATTCCACGGTTACTCCACGTTTATTAATAAGAGCGGGTTTTTTAAATAGCTCGGTAATCCGGCCTGGCTTGCAAACGACTCACCTCGGGCTTCAGTTTACTGGTTTCTTTCCACAATTTACTAAAATCCTTACTACAATGGTGTGGCGCTAGGCTATATCCACATCCTGCCCAATGTTCTTTAATAAGAACAAATAGATTTAGTATGTTCTCCCGCTAATTCAAAATAATCCATATAAAATGTCCTACATAGAGGACATTGGGCAGGAGTCGGAAAGTGGTTGAAAATATTATATTATACGCAGTACGAGGACTCTAGCAATGTGGATTGAAAAACTGGAAATTATCATTAAAAGTGAAAACAGAGAAAAAAGAAACAATGGTTTATGGACATCGACACATGAGACATATTTTGTATTATTTTTATCATATCATATATTAAATAAAATGGTAGTATTAACAACCTTGTTTTTAAATTAAAAATAAACTGTGTTGCAACTTTGTACTTAAAATGCAGCTTTTTACCACTAACATTACTTATTGTTTTCACCATACATTCACGAATAGTACAGTATTTAGTAAGTTGTGAAGTCATAGTTTGCTGTTCATTTGTATGGGGCGTTTTCAACGCTTAGTAGAAATGTCGGATTTTGACATTCACTGCTGACTTTTGCTATGCTTTGAATGAAGTTGGTCAAATCATTCAGATGCGGGTGTTCAGTCACCACAGTTCAGAACCTGTAAGGGTATGCTCCAAACTCGCTGGCCCAGCGGTCAATCAGAACCAATTATGAAAAAAAAAATTGGATAGGCAGCAAAAAAAAAACATCTAGCCTACAAATATAGCTAATCGATTTTGACCACCTATCAAAAAGTACTTGATCAATTTTATAGGGATTTAAAAACGTAAGTCCTGACGCGTTTATTTTATAAAATATTTTAGAACTTTGTATGAACACGAAACGCCTTTCAATTCCTTATAAAATGAAAGATTCGTTTTCAACGGGATAAGTTGCAGATAGTTTTAAAACTTCTAAATCCCTTGTATCCGGTTTAAACAAATTAAAAAATAGCTATATGCTTCCGGAATAATTTACAGTCAAGAGCACCAATATGTATACAGCACATGTCGAAAATATGTACACAGACCTTATTACCAGAGCAATAAGGTTTGTGTACATATTTTTACACCTTTGTGCGGATATTTATATTTAACCTTGACTACCTTTCAAATGATGAAAGAGGTAAAAATGATGAAAATAAAAAAAAAAATACACACACTGACACACATTTTTTGCTCGTCACGTGGTGATGGAACTTTAAAACTGGTGAAGTCAAAGTCAAAGTCAAAGTTCCTTTATTTGCATAAATATGGTACAAAAGCTGGTAAAGTTTGAAACAATTTCGGTGCAAAGACATATTTAGCTATATACTAGCATGCAAAATAATCTTAAAACTATAATATGTATTGTTAGATTACGCCCACAGATACCAACATTTTAGGCCACATAATAATTATTATATAAGTACATTACGTTGAGTTCATGTTAAAGAGGGCATTTGTCGAATAAAACATCCGCTCTTTGAGCCATCGAAAAAGTTGTCTTTTGTATAAGTTTAAAGGCAAAGGCTTAAAGTTGTCTGGAATTGCATTAAAAATTCTTATGCACATGTTATAACTATTTTTGAAGTGCGAGTCGGACTCGCACACCGAGAGTTCCGTACCGTCACACGATATTATTATATTTAAATTTGCATGTCATGTTAGTTACGACGAGCCCAACTGTCGCGTGGCTGGATTTTTTTCCAACAAATAATAATAAATAAAGTGGGACAAGAACTGACGGAACCCTTCGAGTCCGAGACCGACTCTCACTTGGCCGGTTGTTTTACATTTTCTATTTCAAGTACAATATAATTTTTTGTACATATTTTAAATGCACAATACGTGCTTTTTGTCGTGTTTCGTACATCCTTTTTTCACGCAGCAACGGAACGACAGATCGTCGTCATTTTTATGCATAGAGATAGCTGGAGGGCCAGAGAGCGACATAGGCACAATTTTCTCCCTAGAAAGAACGGTTCCCGCTATGTTATTATCGAATACGTGGATGGCGTTGTGGGAAAAGGCTAGTAACATCATTTATGTAAATGGACGTTTAGATATTTGGATGTTTGTCTTTTATTTCTCGCTTGAACTGTTAAACGTGGTGTCCCTCGAAAACCCTAATAACGCTTGTCTAACGCATCGTTTCTCCGAATTATCTAATGTTCTAAACTGGTTTTCATCTGAGTCAAACATGTTTTCCAAAAATACCTAAAGGTTAGGTTAGGCTAGGTTTTCATTAACACCAAAAGTTTTAAAATTTAGGATAAACCAAAATTCGGACAAACGATGTATTAGGACAAATGACGATTAGGGATTCCGACATAGACCCGGTTAAACCAATTGGACAATTTGGTACACAGTTAACACATTCGGCGCCAGCAACCCGGTAGTCGGGTTCTCTGTTCGTTGACAGTTCTCTTTACAAAGCGGAAAACCTCCGATTTTCATTAAATGTTTTACTTTGCCGAATTTTCATTTCATCGAGAGGAGACAAGTGCAGGAGTTATGTTTTTGGTGGACACAGGTCTAACCTAACCTAACCTACGTAACCCATGCTTAAGGGTGGTATTCCACTTGTCCAAGATCTTTGTCCAATGTGCATTGCGTCTCACATTTTTTCAAGCAAACTGTGAGACGCAAATAAACATTGGACAAAGATCTTGGACAAGTGGAATACCACCCTAAGATAACCCAAAAACAATAAGGTTTCAGCAGAAATAAGCTATCGATGAAATTAAATTCGATGAAATGATGCATTCGATCAAATGTCGGTGTTTCAAAGCGAATGCGAATGTGTTAATAAATGCCTAGATTAAAACAGCTGCTATATATTCTTTGGCCCCCGCTAAAATTAAGACTAGGCAAATTGTTAAATCCCGTATACATTGAGTTGTTATTGTTTTTGATCATTACTTAAGTTTTGGTTCCCTATTTCTGTTTTATAAAATGATAAATGTAAGATAGTAAACTGTTTACTTTCAAGCATGCTGTGTCTACTTTTTAAGGGTGTACGCAGTCTTTTTATTCACTTGTTAGTTTGTTACAATCCAGTTTGTAGACCCATCAATAAATTAATAGAAACGGGACATCATTTATCCTGTAAATTCATAGTTCCCTTAGGAACAACGCTAAATTACTTCTGTACGGACGAAAACAAAATACATAAAATGTTTGTCTCAAAAATAACATTACTGGTCGGACCAAGTTTTTAGTTCTTGATACATCCCCTTACCTATTAGGTATTGTATATCATGATTCATGAGTGAAAAAAATTACCTCCTGCTGGAGTATCTTGCGGCGCTTCTATTCTGCAATGATAGTTTTGTCTGACACTAGTAGATTCACTCCATAAGACCGACGTGTACAAGAGTCGTCATGTGGCCAATTTTCTGAATAAATATATTAAATTCTGTTTTTTTTAAAAACTATACTGCTATGACTAATGAAGTGAGAATTGAACCGGTTTGGGATATTGGATTTGGAAGATTCGCGTACTAGGGCAGTACATGAATGTTTGAAAAATTTTCGTAATGTAATGGAAAAGTTGCCGTTGTTAATTTAATTTAATGGCAAGTTTACACGATAACAATTCCGCGCCATTTTTTGCCATTTTGTGCCAGCGCTGGCACGGAATGGAGCACGCGTCAATTTTTGGCGCCAGCGACCTCCGCCCGCTTTCCACGCATCCCCCGCGCCAATTTTTGGATTGGTGGAAACACGTCACGTCAATCACCGGCACGCCTCCGTCGAGTAAACTCGGGTGTCTGTATTGAGTGGCTGCTCTGAACAGTAGAACCGTGTAAACGACAGCCCTGTGGCACGCTGCCATGCCAGTTATTGGCGGCGAGATTTTGGCGCCGCAAAATTGCCATTGTGCAAACTTGCCATTACTATGTGCACTATTTTTTAGTTTTGATTTTTTCGTAGATCTAATTATATAATATAATAACTAAATATAATATATATAATTCCAGATGGTTCGAGAGAACAGCATGACCCAGCGCAGTCCTCTCTTCAGCGATTTCTTGCCCACGCTATACAACGCGTGGCGCGGAGAGAACAGACTGTTCACGGACGAGGAGCGCCCGCCGTACGGCGGCAACATCGAGTTCGATGGGAACGTCTGTACTGCCTTCTAGCGAATACACGCGTGAGATACATCGGTGGTTTTATTGTGGCCAAGAACTAGACTTGTCCGAATTATTGATTATTGTGATTTAAAGTGCGTAGTGTAGTCGGGACACGATAGAGGGCGTTGTTGACTCGATCGTTGCTAGATTGTTAATCGTTAAACTTATTTCTAGTAGATATAGTGCATTATACTGTTACAATTCTTACGGTGCGCCCCTCTACTTAAATTGACGTTGCACGGTTTTCTCAATCTACGTAAAATTAAGTACCGGGGCGCGCCATCGTGGATTTAAATCAATATACATGGCCATCGTCCGTTTTACTACAAAAATCACTAAACACGTTTTTTCAGTTGATTTATAAAAAACTGTGATTCTCGGCGCGACCAACACGTTTTTAGTTTTTTTTTTTGTACTACCATGTCATCATTAAATTTAAGAGCCAGGCTCTTGTCGGTGGAGTAATTGCCACTTTTCTCTATCCTGTGCCAGCCTTTTCACCTCCTGATACGACACGACATTCGCCTTCCGTCTTATTTGGTTAAAGTATGTGAGCCTAGGTCTTCCTCTTCCTCTTTTTCCTTCGACTTTACCCTCCAAAATGTTCAAAAAGAAACTATCGTGCCGCATCAAGTGGCCCATCATCTTTCCACCACTACCATGTATAGTGCTAAAAAAACCTTGAACTGTGATAAAGCGCCATCTCTCGCCAGATCGTTTGTTCATGTAGTTTAATTTAATTTCATACGTTTATTACCCAAATAAACAAATTATAAATACATGTACTGTATATCTTTACTCACTAAACAACGCGTGGCGCGGGGAGAACAGAGGGCCCTGCCAAGATGCATGGCGCTATCTAACGTTTCTATTCGTTTCGTTTTTAAACCAATCGCGTCACTGGTAGATCACGTGACTTCGTATCACATCATCTACCAGTGACGCGATTGGTTTAAAAAATAATCGAATAGAAACGCTAGTTAGCGTAATGCATCTTGGCAGGGCCCCCAGACTGTTCACGGACGAGGAGCGCCCGCCGTCTCTCGCCGAATTGTTTAATATACTAAGAAATATTCGCTAGTTCTTCTTTGCCTATATACTCTACTTTCTATTAATATATTAGAAGTATTGAAACTTATAATGTTTATACCGTACATTGCGTGGCGGTTTCTTTTTTCTTAAAAAAGGGCTTTCATTATCGTAATGACGTTAAAGTTGCTCTTAGGATCAATTCACATCGAGACGCGACGCGACGCGACGCGAAGCGCAGATGCGACTCAAAATATACTTTATTTACTAAACGAAAAGGTACATATTTCATTGTGAGAATTCAGAATACGTTGCACCACGCAGCATGAATTCTCACAATGAAATGTGTACCTTTTCGAGTCTCATGTGCGCGCAGCTTCACGTCGCGTCGCGTCTCTGTGTGAATTGACCCTTACTCTCGAGTAAATAAAATCTATTATAACCTTAACATTATGATTGTGATTGTATTATGATATTTATGATAGAGACCCAGCTTGATCTTTACATAATATAAAACAAAGTTGCTTTCCGCGTCCGTCTGTCTGTCTGTCTGTATATCAGCTCCACCTTAACCACAAACTTATTTTAATACTGTTTTCATCGTCAGCTTTTCACGGGAGGTTGTTATGTACAATAAATTCTAGTGTTTTACAGATAACTCACATAAACCAAAGCGAAGCGAGGGTGGGTCGTAAATAAATATAATAGGGGTGTGTCCTGGGTAAAAAAAGTCCGTCAGTAAGATTATCAAAAATATTGAACATGTATTTCGTGCTTTATCAAATCAATCAAAATTGACAGATATAACGCGTATCAAAGTTCGGGAGTGGGGGCTCGTGACGTGTAAAGTGTGCCACGGCGTGACGTCACGCGAAGCTTCAACGCACTTTATCTTCGTATTTTTTTTTCAATTGACAAAATAATAAATACGTGTTCAATATTTTTTGATAATGTACATAACGGACTAATTAGATATTATTAGGACACTAGCCTACGAGTATTATGTCAGGGGACAATCTCAGATAAATTGACGTTGTCCCAATCTAAGCTCTAGGTTTATGCCGGCCGGTGTATCCCCGGGATACAAATATCGGTTGAGTGTCAAAATATCCAATTTGCATACGTAATATCTGTAAAGTAACCTACCTCACTAATCAATTTATTATTTAGTGGCCAACCCTCGCTTAGGAACGAAGTTAACCGATTCGTTGCGTCTACCATTTTCGAAAACTTTTGGCTGTGGCGGCGAACAATTATTTCATGACACGCCAGGCGTGCCGTACGCCATAGGCATCGTCCTAATAAAGCGCGATTGCGCAATCATCGCAAGTTCGCGCGACTGTTTGTATGTAAACTGTCATATAAACAGTCGCGCGAACTTGCGATGATCGCGCAATCGCGTTCTATTAGGACGATGCCATAGAATATGATGACACGCCTAGCGTGTCATCCGCCACACGTTAAAAACATTTGATGACACGCCTGGCGCGTCATACGCACTGAATCGGTTAATAACGTCAAGCGACGGACAAACAAATAATTATGTACTTTACGCGCGCGTGAATAGGCACATTTTGGCGCGTAGCATGCGGGTAACAGTTGTGGGGAAGTAAAGAAGGACGTAAGTAACAAAAACAGCCGAGAAGTACTCTGTTGTATGGAGTGGCAGGGCCAGTATTGTCATCAGGCACAAGTTGCCTTAAGAAGTTGATTGTTTTTATGTCATTTTTATAAATGTTAATACGCACTCGGGGTTGGAATCGGGTAAACATTCATGACTCGATAGACCCTCAGGATAAGGGTCCTTCCACATTTATATCCACACAGCATTGTGTTGAGACGGTCGGAAAAACCTTTATATCTGTCACTCATCGTATGTTTTTGAACAGCTATAGTTTATAATCTATCTCGCGGGCTTGTCGCTTCCGTGTCGTGCAAAGTATAATTAACGTTAAACGCGTTTTAAGTAGGTTTAAATTCGCATGTTTGCTGTCACAGAGACTTCCTTCTTTACTTGTATTATTACTTATTCTGTGCAGGTACTAACGTTTAATACAACCTAATATTTCAAACCGTCAAATTGTGAACGAACCTTCACTTATCGACAGGGTTCACAAACTGTCTAATTTTATCAGTTTGGACAGTTTACAATTTATAGACAGTTTGCAATCTCGATAGATAGAGTATAAACTAAAACTGTTCACAAACCGACGGTGATATACATTTTTCCATACAATAAAAACGATAGAGATGTGAGGCTAGCCGAGCCGAACGACCTCTCCTCCTCTTTTTCTCTATCGACTTCGTTTCTCTCTGCGTCGGTAAATGTAGACCCTTAGAAATAATCGAAAAAATAAAAACCCCACGGAAGAGATGAAGACAATATGAAAACCTACATTCACACCGACAATGCTGTTTATAATAGTGGATGGGTACAATAGCGAAGGATTTATTGAGCCAGTTTTAGCAGAGTACCTAAACTTAAGGGAGGAAATAACGCATTTTGTGCTAATTCCATCAGAAAGACGAAAGGGTAATTCATGGTCTTGAGGTATTTTTTATGAGGTGTAGCAACATTTCTTTCAGGATGAGGCCGACTAAGAGCCATGCTCTAAGAATAATTTGAAACTACAATAAGAGCGGTCACACTAAAATAACTTTGAATACCGTTGGTAACATCTATATAATTATATAAAAGGCAAAACTGACTGACTGACTTAGATATCAACGCACAGCCGAAACTACTGTACCTAGAAACTTGAAATTTGGTACAGGGGTTCCATTCATGATGTAAGTGAGCACTAAGAAAGGATTTTTGAGAATTCATCCCCTAAGGGGTTAAAAAAGGGGGAGTAGTGGGAAACTAATTCTACGCGTACGAAGTCGCGGGCGTCCTCTAGTTTTAAAATAAAAGTCCTGGTAGTTACTCCTAATACTTTGTTTCCAGTGCCACATGCAATATGGGTAACAGGTGAAAATGGTTCAAAACCTCGCAGTGGTACAGAATGGAACTAAATTCCTATATAACTGTGGGAAGTTTATGTAGACGGTGGCGCCGCAGTTATGAGTCAAAGAAGTGATAGAAACAAAGAGGGCGCTGTTTAGAGTGAAAATGACAGCATGATCCAATTTTTACCTAACTGCTGTTTTGGTAGTTATATTGTCAAGTTATATTATAACTTGTAACTTGCCCGTTTCAGTAATACTATTATGATAATGTTGATTATGATAATTATATTTTCTGTTTTGCTGTTTGTCGACTTGTGTTTTTTCTGCTTGTTAGGGCATTTCTAGGCTAGCTGTTGTAGTTCTTGGAGGAAATTAAACAATTGCAGATTTGAAAATTATTTCGTCAATAACAACTCTATCACCAAATGGCAACACTGATCCAATAGTTCATGTCGCTGCGGCGGTATCCTATTATCTCGCCTCATTCGTTTCTCGTTTAATTCTTATTTCGTCTCATTCTGTATTCTTCACTCATTCTTTATTCGTCTTGTTCGCTACCCGACATTATCTTATTTGGTAAATTCTGTAACTTGTCTCTCTCTTAATAAGTCTTATTTCGTTTTTCGTCGCGGTCTTCCTTGGACTTATTCTTTGTTTGTCTCCCTCTTTTTTAGTACCATTCGCAGTCTCTCTATAGTTTTTAGGTATGGAAATAATTTTGGCGAATAAATAAATGAGACAAAAAACTAATGGTATGAACGCCGAATGAGTCCAAGGAAGACCGTGACGAAAAAGGAATAAGACGTATTAAGAGATAGACAAGTTGCAGAATTTGACCAAATAAGATAGTGACGGATAGCGAACAAGACGAAGACGAATACAGAATGAGACGAAATAAGAATTAAACGAAAAACGAATGTGGCCAGATAGTAGGATACCGCTGCGGCCACATATGCGAGATTTGAAGACTCTTTCTGTACGTTAGTACCTAAGAAATGCAGACACAAAGCCCATAGATGTGGCCGCAATATATCAAGCGACGGTATATGTTGTTGGCGGTAATCTGATTTGTATCTCTAATATAATTAAAACTCAAAGAGTTATAAAAATAGCAACAATTTTGTGAAAACATTCTATTACTTTACTTTAGTCAAAACGGTACACAAAGAATGTAATATAAATACGTACTTTTAGTTCCAACTGTGTAAATAAAAATATTTTAAATTATTTGCATTTCTTGTTTTATTTTCTTCAAGTACAAATTCGTCTAAATCGGCTGTTCACGCGTATGGACACGTGAGCTGTACGAACACACTCCCTCTTGGCCTGTCTTGGCTCGCTTCGACGAATGTCTACAGCTGGCATGCATGTAAAAATATAAAAAAAAACACGCAATACCATGTCGGACCGTACCCATTGTAGGGACCGTCCCCATTACTACAAACACAAAAAGCTATTTTAATAAACAAGTATGAACGAATTTTATATTTAAAGTAACTTGCTGCTGTCTTAGATGACTTTTAATAGGTATAAACACTAACTGAAACTCAATATCACAACACTTATTTGACAAAAACACACTGCAACACAACAAATATAATCAAATATTTTAGTAGGTAGTTGTGAGATCTAAAAGGTTTCCGCTCAGCATGTACTCCCACAGCGCTAGTTTTCAGCTGAGGCCCTACTTTGAATTCAGTTCGAAATTACGTACATCCCTTTCTCTCGATCTAGTCTCGAATGATGAGTGACAGGGATGAAGCTAACGTAACTTCGAACTTCGAATTTCAAAGTAGGGCCTCTGAATCCTTTAAGCCCCCCATATATGTACAGGCCGATCGGTTCAGGCCGAACTGCGTCAGTTCCGCCTGACCGGATCGAGTGGCCATACATGTAGAGGCCGATCTGCGTCAGGTCCGCCTGACCGGATCGAGTGGCCATACATGTAGAGGCCGATCTGCGTCAGATCCGCCTGACCGGATCGAGTGGCCATACATGTAGAGGCCGATCTGCGTCAGGTCCGCCTGACCGGATCGAGTAGCCATACATGTAGAGGCCGATCTGCGTCAGGTCCGCCTGACCGGATCGAGTGGCCATACATAAATAAATAAATAATAAATAAATAACAGGGGACAATCTCACACAAATTGACCTAGTCCCAAACTAAGCTCGAGGCTTGTTCTATGGGTACTAGACAACGATAAATTTACTTATATAGATAAATACATACTTAAATACATGGAAAACACCCAAGACTCAGGAACAAATACTCGCGCTCATCACACAAATATTTGCCCATACCGGGGATCGAACCCGGTACCGCTAGCTTCGTGGGCAGGGTCACTACCAACTAGGCCAGCGCGTCTTGTATGTGAAATTTGGCCTGAAGGCAAATCGCATCCGTCCGCCTGAACGATTTGCCTGACCGGACAGAACTCCACACATGATCAGTTTTTCCAACGGTCAATCGTTCAGGAGAACGGATGCGATTTGCCTTCAGGCCAAATTACACATACACGATGCTATTTTGCAACCGGTCAGTTAGACCTGAAGGTAAAACTGATCATGTATAGAGTTCTGTCCGGTCAGGCAAATCGTTCAGGCGGACGGATGCGATTTGCCTTCAGGCCAAATTTCACATACACGATGTTTTTTTGCATCCGGTCATGGAGTTCTGTCCGATCAGGAAAACCGTTCAGGCGGACGGATGCGATTTGCCTTCAGGCCAAATTACCCATACACGATGCTATTTTGCATCCGGTCAGTTAGACCTGAAGGCAGAACGGATCATGCATGGAGGCCTTTAGTCGCCTGTACCAGGGATGTTGCCGATATTCGCATCTGCATCCGCAACCGCATCCGCAATAATCAATGCGGATGTAATACAAGTTGCGACAAGAAAGAAATTGGGCGTGGCCGGCGAATGGCGCGTGCCGTTCGCTTGTGACAATGACCAATTTGGGAGCGAAAAAATTGGTGACATGATCCGACGCGTTTGTCGAGGTGCATCATTTATTTGCTACTTTTAAATAAATCATTACGTGTTTGTTTACGCTGTGGATTACTTTATCTTTGTTTTAATTCTTCATTCATATACTATATCAACATAAAAGAAGATCTTAAACATCCGCATCCGCGGATGTGAGCGTTCAAAAATCTGCAACCGCATTCACATCCGCGGATGTGAAAAAAACGGCATCCGCAATATCCCTGGCCTGTATCTCAGGAACCAAACAAGTCTAGAATAAGGTCTTGATAGTTTTCCTTTTTTGAACGCCATAGACAGCTTAGCCGTCACCTGAAAGTCGTGCTACTTACGCCACGACGGGTACCTACAGCCGAAACACGGGTAACATGAAAATTAAGTAGGTACCTATAATAAAAAAACTTAACAAGAAAATAAATAGAGTTTTATTATTGCTATGCAAATCGTTATTAGTCTAAACCTTAGGCCGGGATTACACCTGTAAGTTAATACGTAAGTTTTGAAACAAAGCTATATGCCAGAGAGAGATGCAGACATTTGCCACTCACTCTTACCCATAGTTGCGTCTCAAAACTTACGTAATAACTTACAGGTGTAATCCTGGCCTTATACATAGGTTATATTATAATAGCAGAATTATGAATGAATCCACCTTATGCCATATTGTGATTTAATTCAGTAATTATCACTGCTCTCTACGCTAACGACGTGGCCTTTGCCGACACAAGTGATGTGACCGCCCGCTACCGCCCTAGAACGTGCCTAGAACCAAAGTTGATCATACGAGAATTTTAGGTGCGGGCCAGACAGAAGAGACGTAAGACGCGGACGCGTCGGCGTCGCGGCGTCCCTTTAATTAATTTTCAACCAAAATGTATAGAAGCCAAAGACTACTATTATACATACGGAGATTGAAGGCCACGACGCGCGCGGGCATGGCTTCAAAGTGGGGCGACGCGTCCGCGTCTTAAAGGGGTGATAGACGGGCGAGTAAGTACGCCATTTAAAACCAATACTAAATCACGTCACAATCGAAAAGTGTACAATTTCACGAAAAATTGTACACTTTTTCGTGAAAATGCCCAAGTACTTACTCGCCCGTCTATCTGGGACTTTACGTCTCTTCTGTCTGGCCCGCGCCTTAAGCGCGCATTACATTCACGCGCGAACGCGTGAAAGTGTGAATGTGGGGGCGTTCGCGGGTTCGCACCTTGTTAACGCCTTATCGGTATTTTGGCCCGCGTCAAAGGGCCGCGAACGCAACAAGGATCCACATACACGCACAACTTTTATAAAATATTTGCTCAATACCCATAATACTGGACAAAATATTACAAAAAATATTCTTTTACAATGAATACTCGTCATCCACCATCTTCGTTTCCTCCATTTCTTTATAATTTGTTTTTTACTTTTAATGTAGACCTAATTACATCGTCGAGCGCGCGAACTATACCTACTGTGAACACAATTGTAAACACAGAATGTGGAGCCTTGGAGAGTTCACGCGCATTAAGTTACATACACTTTTTTTTCTAAATTCCCGACGCGAGCTAGATGCAACGATAATAATAATACCTCAATTCACAAATGAAATTACCTAATAGGGTTGTCATATAGGAATCGTCACACATTGACGCGAAGTGTATTGAAAAGCAATCAAGATGGAATTACAATGGGCTTTGATAAGATAGTATAAGTCGCGGGATACATCTTATCCAGTGTCCTACGTAAGCGATCCATGCGAACGCGAATCGACGCGATGCAACGGGATTTTTATTTGCTATTCTGCTCGGAATCACTTCGCGCCGCCCATTTCCTCATAGAAATAGCGCATTTGGCATGAAAAGACGTGGAACAGACAGATGAACAATAATGTAATGCACTAATGATACATGAAACTAATGGAGGCTGGGCATAAATAAAAATACGTTATTTTACTTACCCGCATTTCTAAAATGTTTCGCTTATAGTACTTAGTTATTTTATCCCACGATACAAAAAAAATATTTTAATATTACATTGATGAATAAATAAAATAAACTACGGGCTGTTCTTGCAGTGTAAAAATCTTTAGTCAGCATTTTGAAATCGCAAAGAAGTAAAAAAACTTCGCATCGACTCGCATGCATGCGCGATTGGTCACTTCGCGTTCGCACGCGAATCGCTTACATAGGACATTCTCGGATCGCTGCTTCGGAACGGATTGGTCAAGACTCATGCGACATAAAAGAATATTGGTTTTGACGTGATTTAGTATTTTTTTTAAATGGTTTTTAACTCGCCCGCCATCATTTAAATAAGAGCTATAAAAACGTTGACAAACTCAAGATTATCGTTATGTGTAGACGGTATAAAAACACGGTGTCAAAACAAATACATAGCCATTATTATTATTATTTGACACCGCCGATAGATAATAGTACCAGACACCGCGTCATTGTCTCGCATTAAAAAAAGCCAATGCAAATATGCAGTGAAGCCGTCTTCACATGGCTATTTTCAAACTCATTCTAAATAACAAAATGATTTAACATTTAATTTTGTTATAATTGGTTCTGCTGGTTATCACTGGTTATTTGTACCAAAGTAAAACATTTGTCAAACAGAGGTCGGGAAGAAAGGGATAGGGATAAGCGTAAGTTCGAATTTCGATTTCATAGTAGGATCCTGTAGTCGATGGCGTACACAAATCCCGAAATAAAACGCCACCATTAGCAAACTAAGAACAAGAACCATTTCCGGATCCGGCAATGAAAGTTTAAATAAAAAAACTTGCTGCAGCTTAAGTATCAGAACTTTGTACGGTAAAGATGTCTTGGCTATTTGGCCTAATATTTACTTTAAATGAGGTGATGTCCATGTCCATCCAAGTGTCCACCCTTGGTCCAGCCACCCACATCATCACATTAATAAAGTAGGTAGGTAAGTAAATATTGTGATAATCTATGGTTCATTATAGTACGCCATAGAGGTAGGAAAACTTTTTGTTTATTATATATCTATGTAGTACGTGCACAACAGTGCGTAAGGCCAAGTTAACAAGTTTTTCAATCAAATGAATAAGTATAATATTATTTTTATTTAATTAAGAGTTGTTGGACCAATGTAATCCACACTTATTGCAAATAAATATTAATCATTTCATTTCATTTGGTGAAATGTAATATTTTCACTGAGTGATTTTACCTACTACCGCCTTTAATTTGAATATAGAAATCAAAACATGCATAATATAAATATTACTAATATTTACTATAAATGCGGAAGTAACTCTGTTGGTTACATTTTCACAACTTAACTGCTGAACCAATTTTAATGAAATTTAGTATGAACATAGCTTTAACCATGACGAGGGACATAGGGTATTTGTTATCCAAATTGGACATTTCCCGAGGTAATATTAGCAATAAACAACTTCCACGCGGGAAACAGCTAGTATTTAATATGCCAGCGCACACGGCATGTTTGCTTTAAGTTAAGCAATTAAGGAGTAGCAGTGCAGGCTGCCTATGAGGGTCCCGTTCTTATTTCCATCTTATAGTTTCACCACGTCCATTTTTATGTTTTTCTCATAAACTATTAGTTGCAAAAGTTTTTTTTTTACACCTAAAAATTTATACCGCGCACAGAGACCAATAATTAACTTCGTATAAAATGTAAGTTAGGTCAAATACTATCCTAGATAGAACTGACAAAGAGCACCCTATACCCACGAAGGACAAAGGGTACTTCTTATCCTAATCCTAATGGCAAAAAAAGGGAATAGCGATAAACGATTTCTATGCGGACGGACTCGCGGGCGACAGCTAGTTTACATTGCAATATCTGCCCTGTGGCCCAAGACAAGATGCATTCGGCAAACTTATCGAAATCGGAAATATATAGAATAGACGTAAGGTGCCGTGCCGGACGGTAGCCTCCAGCGTTAACGTGAATTTCATACTTTTTGTCAGTTTTCGAAAATTGTTTACGTTACCGATAAGCATCGTCTAGGGCAAATGGTAGGTGATTCTCTTAACCAACTCGCTTTACAACTCGACTTTAACCAGCGAGTTAAAGATTTCTCCATAGTAGGTGTCCCAGTGTTTGCTTTTCGCTTTGAATGGAAAAAACAACTTTACGTGATTAATTAAAAAAACGGGTAAAGACGTTTAAAATCTCCGCTGATTTGTAATGATTTTAATTATGTAAGATATCACATATCACTGAAAATCTTATGAAACAAAATATGAAATTAATGATTTTTCGTGACATGGACATAAGGGAAAATTACAAAAAATTTGATTAAAATGATCAATATCTCTGAAAGTAGTTAAAATCACAGAACATACATTGCCATTAAATCGATAGCTTCTTAGCTGCTCTATCAGCGCCCTAGGCGGGTTGACGTCGGTTTATGAGACACCCGGTATATTGAATTAAAATAATAAGGATATGTTGTTCTATAATTTGAAATAATCGCAGAATAAAATTTAAATAATTTAAAAATCGGTGAAAATAAATGCTTAACATTAAAAAAGCTTGAGATAATAGTCTTGTATGTTTTTAGTGGGAGCCCGTTGTTTCCCATAAAAACACATATAATGTTTTTGTTTACATAATTATTGATAGCCATAAACTTATATCGCTGAAACCGTTATTATTTCAGTATTTCTTAAAATTCTAACGTGTAGATAAGGCTAGTTTAGGTTAGGTTTAATTTACTTAAAACTTGAAAATTACCGGTTTCTTAAAAAGTACCTACGTTATTACTTGCAATAATTATGACCGAAACACATTATAATTTAAAATAATTATGGCAGACGATATAGACCAGGTTTTAGTACGCTGACGGATCACTACACTGAGCATGGCCTGACATCCTCTTGGCCAGTGTTTTTCAAATTTAAATAAATTACCGTTATTTTGAACACGTTTTCCTCTTCAGAATAGAAATTGAATACAATAAAATTATTCCTTTTACAAGCAATTAATAATAACAGTTTAGATAAGTAAATATTTTTCAGTTTTACCTTGTTATTCCAGGAAACGTGTGCAAATCAGCCGTAATTATTTTCATGTGAAAGAAACTGAATTCACATATTAGCAGCGTTCGGTCGAACTCATTAGATTGATGTCTTGTCACTCATTTCATAACATGTCTCTAATTTCGTGTGGCAATCAGAACTTGTGCTAGGTATTATGTGAAGTTAGGTAGGTACACTACAGATCGTTCGTTCTTGGTGGAGCGGTGTATAAATACTACCAAGACACGCACGAGTACGAAGTTTATACGTACTGACAAGTAAGCTTGATGGCTAAATGAGCGACCCAGGTAGATAAACAAATAAGGCGTTCCACTCCACTCAAGCAGTTTACCTTCAGGCGTGGTCTAAAGAGGCGACCTGTCTAAAATTCATGCTTTTATTTTGTTACCTGCAATGTTTACCTGCTAGCAATAATGTGAGGGCCGCCGGAAGTATTAAAATTGAACTTTCAGTAACAGTGTAAGTTACTATTAATAGGCTAAATTTTGTATAGCTCCCAAGAGTAGTATGTTTCCTACGTAGGATACCTACTACCTCTATACTTGATATGAGTCGCCAAGCGTCCGTCATCGTATTGAATTAGCGGTAGCACGTCTGCTGAGGCCTAGCCAAGATACAAGCACTACTACCGTTATTCTTTTCTATCGCTCAAAATGTATGGGTTGACAGTTGACCACGTCACCCCATACATTTTCATACTCGTAGTAATATCAAAGCGACGCGATAAATTCAAAATCAATGAGAATTGGATACGATGATATAGCTACTACTAATTTGCGTCCATAACCGTCTCGACCAATCATAAGCAGTTCGCCTTTTGTAGTAGCTATTTTGTCGCATGCAACGTCACATTGTGGATTTAGCTTTACAGTTCGTCGTCAGCTTGTCATATAATTATTAGCCGCTGAGCTAATATTGTTCCCTGCACGGCTAGCACATTTTGTCCGCGACTTGTTTGTCGCTCGGATCTCCCTTTCCATCTAGTCTGTAACAATAGAGACGCACTGAGCGACAAGCGAAAAAATACAACTTGTGCTACCCGTGCTGGGGTGTTATTCTCTCAAAAACGGTCGAAACGTTTGGTCAGAGGAACGAGCGGAATCGCAGCGGCGAGTTTAAGTAGTCCCGTCCGAGCGAACAAAACACATTTTAGCGCGTGCATTCTCAATTAGGCAGCCTTATACGTTCGATAAGCCATGCTGCTAAATTGAAAATACACGCGGTAAAATGTGTTTTGTTCGATCGGACGGGACTATTTAAACTCGCCGCTGCGATTCCGCTCGTTCGTCCGACCGACCGCAGTTTTTGAGAGCATCACACCCCAGAAGCCCTACTTTGAAATTCGAAGTTCGAAGTTACGTTAGCTCCATCCCTTTCTCTCGATCTTGTCTCGAATGACGAGTTACAAGGATGGAGCTAACGTAACTTCGAACTTCGATTTTCAAAGTAGGGCTTCTGTTCCTTTGGGCGAGCTGTTCCAACGACGAAACCAGCGACTAGTGCTATAATATATTACGCATTAAAGTACGTATATCAATAATATATTGCACGCACGCGTGTATAAATAGTAGGGAATGCAATCCCGGTTTTCGGTTGGACTGACAGTTCCTTCTTAGTCCCTCGGGATCCCGGCATTCGCGGGATCCCGCAAGGCATTGTAAGATTATACAAAATATATATCATTAGCATTAGGTACTTGATACTACATTTCAAAGATTTTTAAATTAAAATTAAAAAAAAAATTAATTGATGCAGCGTTACGGGCGGCGGTGGGCGGGGAGTCATTGTGCGTGGATTTATTTTAATACTAGCAGTTTTCAGAAAAAAAGATTCTTAAAAGAGCATTCTCTCTCAATTCTTTGAAATCTTTTTTATAAATACTTATTATGTACATGTATCATTTGCTCGCATTGTATGAGAAAAGCATGATATTCTATGTTTATGCCTCGGTGAAAACGGGATTGCCTGACTCGTATTTTAGCTGGCCCCGCTTTCCGGGATAGGCAATACTATGCTAATAACAGTTGCCCAATGAGTAACACGTATGAAATAAGGCGTTTCTCAATCCCGCAAATCCCGCGGGATCCCACGCAATTTACAAACGAAATTAGTCCCGCATATTGCAAACGGGATCCCGGTATATCGGTATTGCACTCCCTAACAAATATAAATAGTAATATTTACCTAACAATGCAGAGACCCTACTTTAAAAACCGAAGTTCGAAGTTACGTTAGCTCCATCCCTTTCTCTCGATTTTTAGTCTCGTGTGACGAGTGAAAGGGACTCGGCACGGTGGCATCCGATGTTTCGAATTCAGTGTTTTGTGGTACCCATCCAGGAATCTTATTTCATTTTGAATTGAATAACATCATTATTGCACGATTCTTTAACAACAATATATTGTAAATCATTGTAAATAGATATCAGTAAAAAAACTACTACTAAGACGTTTTATTTCCCACAAAACCCGTATTATCCTCCATCACATATAACTTAGCCCTGTCTTCAAATACCTACGTAGTACCTACACATTTTTTTTCAATATCCCTCCCGATTTCCCGAACCTTTTTTATGCTCACAAGTTCTAATAAAATATTACAAAAAATATTTAAGGATATACTGATACTTATATACACCACCTTAACTTATCATTGACATATTGTCTAAGTCAGAGTGCAAGCTTAACTTGGTCGGGTACCTATACCTTATTAATTATTTGACAGTTTGATAATAAACAATGCTGAAAATGCTATCCGACTCGCGGAGCGAAGGTGCCCACGTATACGTAGGCTTACGTACCGATCCCCCCGCCTCTCACCGTCCGCGTGGAGCTTCCCGCTGACTGCATTTTACTGCATGCAGCCGTAAATGTAACGAATATTATAACTTTAAAGGCATTTTATAGAAAACGAGACTTAAGTTTCGAACAAAACTAAATACCTATTTATAATAAAAGCCCGAGATACAAACGCGGGTGTTGACTATTTTATTCTTGTTTACTATTGACCAATCAGAATACCTTATGTCATCGCATCGTAGGGCAACTAGCGCGGTAACGCGGTAACAACATGTACCGCTATTGAGTTATTGGTTTGGCCTCTGAATGCATGCCGAGCCGAGAACAATTACATTTGTACTTATACTTATTATTCAATAGTCATTTAAAATTTTAATGCCATGAAAATTTCTTATAAAAATATTTCATACATAATTAAACGGCAAATACTGTCATCGAGAAAAACAGTAACAGTTGGTAATAAAATGAAAAAATACGAACGCGGCTTGGAACTTGGCGGTGCTCTGCCGTGCATCCAGAATTTTTTAATTTCATTTGCATTTCAATTAAATTATGCTTGACAAGGAAAGGTCCAAGACTAGACTAACTAGCATAAGTAATAAATGTAATAGGTACAAAACATAATTCAAAAGTACGAATCAAGCTGGGTAAGTGGCCTACTATGACGATTTTACTAGTCTCTAATTTAATGAGCGACCTCGCTTTCCGTCTGCTTATATTTTTATTGAATATTTCTTTGTGCGGGAATGAACACAATATTAAGACGTGTGTTTAATTGGTTTTCCAACTAGCTATGCTTAGTAATACAGTAGGTACTTAGTCCTAATTAATTGGAAATCGCATCTTGGAGCATAATAAGAATCGAAACGCAAAAATACCCAACCAAAAGACAACTCGGTAGACGCCAGAAAAAAGAAATAGAATTTGAATAAAAAATAATAAAGTAAGTAGCCTTGCGTTCTAATAAGTATTCTGCTACGAGCTTACAAATTTATTGTTTGAATCAAATACCTACTGCTAGCTACTTAGATAAGATAAGTTTATTTTCCCGCTATATTCCCTCTACAACTACCATTGACTAAAGCGACGCGTAGTGTGGATATTTTGAACTAATTTAAGCCAACGCTGCATTGCTTTCGGTTTTTATATTAATACCACTTATCCTTTGAGGCCTTAAGTAATTAATTACTGCTTTATTTTAGTTTCAAAAACTTTATGTCCACTTATTTAATGATAAAGTACTGGGAATATTTATATTGAAATTGACAATATTTCCCACATGCTAGTCACAGTTTGTTAATGGCGGACGCTATCGTCCAATCACAGAACGCGTGTGGAAGCCCGCGCCATCTTCGTTTTCAAACTCGCCCGTGTGTCGTCGCCGGTCAGTCAGTCGCGCGTCGGATCCGAAGAGTCGTACAGCTTAACTATTTCTAGTTACTAACGCCAAAATCAGAACAATCATGAGCACCAAGGAAAATAACAGTGAAGTGGCCGTGGACAAGGTTGGCGATGAGAAGGACGCGAAAAGTGATCTAAAAGCAACCAAAAGGGCGGCAGAGGTGAGTGCACATGTCTCGTAAATGTATTCATTTAATCCCGCGCCATTTTATTGAACATTATTATAGAGCATAACGCCTCATTTACCCGATTATTGCTATCTTTGTATTTCACCACGTGGTTTATTGGAATCTGCCGCGCTGCACGAGTGAAGCCGTATCGTGCCGGCGTATTTTTGGACGTCATTTCTGACGAGTTATGCATTTTAGTATGTGAGGTAATCGATGAGTCAGTACCATGTTGTTCAAAGTTGCTCTTAAGCTTAGGGGTTATTCATTACGAGCAGTTTTAATAGGTAGCGTCTACTCGGATAGCTTTGTTTACCCGTTTTCGATACGGAGGCATGACCTTGGCAAAAAAACATGGCGCGAGAACGCACCGTGCCTGTGCTAGTAAACGAAATGTCGATACGGACACTTTTATTCCTTGAGTGGCCGGTTTGTTATTGATTTTATTGCGTTCTATCGTCTATTTTAAGTCTTAGAGCTAATGCTCATGGCAGCGTGACGCTGGATCGGTAATATGGCCGGCCAACGTCAAGTGTCCTGTGTTTGGCTGTCACGATCACGATTTACCTTGCTAATGTTTGGTACCACGCTAAACCTGCTTTGGTCGGTTTCTAGCGACTAAAATCGGGGCTGCCGCGAATAGACTACTTGTTATTATGTATAATAACTTCGGGTACCAAGAACAGTAGTCAATGACCCGGCATTATTGGCATGTAGGTGTTGTAAGGAATATATAGACGCACTTCTTTGTTATACGTCAATAGTTAGGTACTTTGTTTACGCTATGCTTTAGGAGAGCTAATCTTAAAAATCGATGGTAATTTGTGTTTAAAATTAAAAACTACTTGTGGGAATATTATCTTGCGTCTCTTTCTCGCGCGGTAACCTAAATAAGTGCACGCGATCGCTAGTAGGCTGAAAGGTATTGAAGGCTTAATTTTATTATCTATCGTCATAATTAGGTTATGTAGTAAAACGCAGTGATGTCGAATAACTTTTTTTTGAAAATAATTCTACCGACGCCTAGCGGTTACGTATGCGCTGTGACCGCGTTCCGCCCGTTGCTACGGGAATATAGGCCGTATGGCGCCGGCCCCGCGCCTCGCGTCGCTCTTTCCCCCACACAACTAATAACCCACGCTTCTTTATCGTAACGAATCTTTGTCACCTGCGTTTCTCATTATCTTCATAAAACCCGCCGCTTTCCGGCAATACCATTACACTGCAAGAACATTGAAATCATTTGGCTAATGGCCAGTTATTACTTGCTAAATGATTATTTCGATCTTGAGTAGCGTCAAGGCGTTGCTTTGTCGCCGTATGTAAATAAATAGTGTCTTGTATTTTTCCCGCCATTAATTCGAGATTGTTCTGTTTTAGGATAAAGCAGTGGAAGCGAAAAAGGCGCGAAAGGAAGAAAATGGCGGCGGCGGAGACGACGAGCCACACAGCGAGGAGGAGGATTTGGAGGGAGAGGGCGAAGGTGACGACGATGATGACGAAGAAGTGGAGGGAGAAGAGGGCGAGGAAGACGAAGAAGAGTTAGGGGAGGGAGAAGACGACGATCTCGAAGGTATGCACAACTGAATATGCAATAAACTGAGCCAGTACATCTTTTAATGAGTCTTTGAGGTTAAAATGACTTTGTTATTGTTACAGATGAAGAAGTAGAAGAGGAGTTATTAGACGAGGAGGAAGATGACGCGTAATACGACTCGTGTCTTCTTAAGGACAATGTCACAGTGAAGTGTTAGTGCTCGTGACGCCCGAACTGGCGCGGCCTCGCCTCGCCCCAACTGGCCACCCCAGCCCAGAGCAGCCCACAGTTGGGAACATGCGAGGCCGACATCGCTCCCACCTAACACGGGTGCAGTTTTATTTAAATGACAAATGTAATTAAGATATCAAATCCAATGCAGATTTTCAATTTTTTACAATGTTTAAGTTTGATACCGAAGTATCTTTAGTTTTGGCTCAAGCAGCCTATAATTAAGACTTAATAGAAATGCTGTTGAAATGTACAAATGTGTTTTTCGGAAAGTAAAGATTAAGTGAAATCCAAACTGTATTCTAGGTATACCCGATGAGCCTTTTGAATGGTGAAATTGTGATATTTTTCTTGCAATAGGGTCCTCTATAATGTAATTAGGTAAATGAAATAGTAACACTGCATTACCTATAATAGCTTATAAGCATTAAGTTTCTTAAGCTCAATTCCACTTTTTTGTTTTTTCCAATGAGAGTTTGTGTACATACTAATATTTAGATTAGAGTAAGTGAAGCCTGTGATTTTTTATAAATCAATCTTGTAACATAGCGTGGTTGTTGCATTCAGGTTTTCTTCACGGTTTGTTAGAAAATTGCATTCAATCTCGTTATCTGCTACCCCATCCTCCCTCATTCAACTTGGAATTTCTCCTAGACCTAGTGAAAATAAAATGATGTTTTGAATGAATTGGAATGTATGAGATTCTAAGGTGAAAATGAATTATTGGTCCTGGAGGAGTTTCGAGTTTCAGGGGGCGCATATACAGCGCCGGCTGTTTGAAAACGAGGCGTTGATAATCCGCAGCATACTCGAAAGAAAAACATCACAATTTTGCCATTATCATGCACACTTCGCGCGCTCTCGCCTCGCGCAGAGATAAAGAGCCCGACGCGATGATAGACAACTAAACGATATAAACCGACCTGTATTTGTCCATAATTGTTAATTAGGATAGCCTTCAGTTCGGTATTCCAGTGTTTTGAGGTGTAGATTACGAGATTCCTAGGTTAAAGTGATTTAGTGTGTAGGATGGTTTTTATGAAAGGGCATGGGGAGCCGGGTGTCGCGGCGGACAGGCGCGCGCCGGCGCCCCGCGCGCCGCGTGGCCTCGTTCGATTTGCCGCGCGGCCCCCCGCCCCGCCCGCGAGCGTCTGTCGGCCCCCGTACCACGGCACAGCCACGCGCTCCGCCGTGTGGAAAATCACCCGTCGCGCGAGATACATCGCTGGCTCGGCCGCGCGCCCCGCCCGCCCGCACCTCGCGACCCGTCATGGCGGCGCGCCGGTCGCGACCGAGCGATGCTCACTCGCCGAATCAGTTTTCACTCCGGTAATTCACCTTTGCAGTCTTTCGTGGGGCACGGGTGTGATGCACCAATAATAATGTTAATTAATAAAACTATTTTTTACACAACGTCCGGCTTCAAGGGAGACTGGGGGATGTGTTCGGAAGCATTTAGATAAATTGTTCCGTTGGCGATCGAATACCAAAGGGAGCAAACGTTACATTAGCAGATTTGAGTTTGGAAATGAAATAAATAAATTTATCTTATGATTAAATCGTATCGTCCCGCCTTTTCATTTTGTGGTAATAATGTCGCATATTGTGTACGACGTATACAGCTAATGTGAATACCTTAGTAGGATTTTATTTATTTGTGATGTTGAACACTATTGATTTTCTACGATGGACGAAATGTAAATACAACCGATTTTAAGTAAAAAGTTATTTTGTTTTTAAGCTTATTTATTTGACCCTAGGGCGGAGGTCTGAAAACCCACAGGCTCCGTCCACAAGTTCAAGATTTGTATAGAAATGATTCTCACGCGCAATGCGCAGTTACGCAGTACGTAGCTATGTTGGAGCTGATTAGGTCTTGTGCATACACGATAAGAAGATAATATGAAATAATTTATTTTAAAGTGGGTTCCTTTGCATCGTATGAGTCACTATGGTAATTAGGTAAATGTAAATCCCGGAACCTACCTATATCCGGCCGTGTCGAAGTGATGTAAGTAATATTATATTATAAACTGCCAGGTTCATTTATCGTTGGTCCTTTTTCATTTTATTCTCAACTCTTAAATGCATGATTTAATTTTTTTAGCCACTTACAATTCTATTACACGTAATAGTGTGCTGATTATATGTAAACATTTTTGAGTTTTTGTAATGTGGGATGCATCCTACAACATGCATTTAAGGGTTTAAGCAATAGATTATATCAATCCAGTTCACCCCTGTAGGTATATACAGGCCTATTAAGACTGGTTCGTTGTTTAGACGCCTCAAACGACGCCGCTACTAGAAAGCAAGGGTATCATTGTCATTGAGGGGTGGCGTTAACAATGAACCCAACTTCTGGAGTGCTACTTAAAATATCGAGATTAGCATTCTTAGTTTATTTAAAATCCCTTCCAGTGAGTACTTCCAAACCAAAGTGAAATTTTGTAGGTTATGTACGGAAAGAAGCCCCTCTGCGGCAAAAAATAGGGTGTTGAGGGCACGGACCTAAGTTGAGGGGAGGCAGGCAATTTATTTGCTAGTCGAAACTTATCCGATGGTGTGTCTTCGACTTTCATACGCAATGTAAAAAATAATATGCAATATGGTATTACAAGGTAAGTGCCCCCTATGCAACACGCAAGAAAAACTACTGTGACAAAACGCTTCGAAACAACTTTTTGAAGTGTCTTCTAAGAAAGGCATAAGTATAAATAAATGCATCCGTCTAGGCGTCACTCAAGATAACGGTAACATGTATGTGCATGCAGCTTTACTAGGAACAGGCACGTGAACGCGATCTCAGCGACATCTAGGATTTACCGATGTAGCTTATAATGTCAAGGTATTTGCATAGAGGGCGTTAGTTGTATCGTAATCAAGCGTGTTTCTCTTGGACAACGCGGGCGAAGTCGCGGAAAGATGCTAGTAAATTTATGAATACGAAATAAAGTAACTTTTAAACCGATTTTCATGATATTTGGTGTGAAGATAGCTCGAACCCCGAGAAGGACATACATCAGGAAACCTTTTATCCGTGAAAATTTGACATTTTCCCAAGGAATAGCGCTAAACGACTTGTACTGTAGGTACGTGGCCGGAATCGCAGGCAACATTTCTTAGTAAAAATGTCGATAATACGACAGTATATAACGTCTTATTTTGAAAAACACTCGATGACATTAGTATACAATCGCACTGAAATGGCTGAACGAATTTTAGCCATCGATTTTAGCCCAATCACGCCTTCAGTCCAGTGCAATGGCTTTAATTTTTTGATCGACAAATCCCCTGATCGATGTCTCGTTCATTCAAGGGCTGCATTCACTATCAATTAAAAACGTCAGGGTAAGGGTGGTATTCCACCTGTCCAATATCTTTGTCCTATGTGCATTGCGTCTCACATTTTTTAAAGCAAACTGTGAGACGCAAATACACATTGGACAAATATCTTGGACAAGTGGAATACTACCCTAAGGCAAAATTTAGTTTCAAGATTTGACATTCAAGTTTATTTGGCAGGACGTCGCGCCAATCGACGCGCTGGACTGACCGTGAATGTCCAGCTTAATGTGGTTTGAGCGATTTACGGAAAATCGAGGACGAAACTGCATACGGTCAACCTTACATTTCAAATCACTTTAGTACAAACTTCTCTTTCTGATTTGGTGGCTCTAACAGGGACTACTTAGGGTAAAATGGGGCAGATTGATGCAATTGTAACGCCCGGACAGACAACACCGTACCGTCCCGGGCGCGCAGCGCGATAATTCCATACAAAACGCTACGCAGGCGCAGCCTGTTTGACCACGCTAGCGGTTTGCATGGAAAATTGCGCTGCGCGCGCGTCGCGCGTAGCCCGCGCGCCCGCTTGGGTGCTGTGTGCCTTCAGTCAGTTTTGGGCAGTTTTAATGAATCAAATATAATTCAAATACCTACTTCTTAAATATTATTTTTCTTATTGCTTAATGAAGCTAATTGAGATTAAAACGGTTATTAAAATATTACTTTGTGACATTTTAACTCGAGAGTGTCTTAAGTTCTTAACCCAGTGTTAAATGTTTGGTGCATGTGGCCCTAAATAGTATAAAAGAAAAAAAAATGTTTTAAAAAAGAACGATAACCACCGTCAAAAAAGCAAAAAATAACTTCTTTTCAAATGATAGGTCAATTGAAGTTGGCTTCTGGGGCCTGTTTTATAAAGCTTCAAATTACAATTTACAGGTTACAACTACAAGTTTCCATTTGACATGGCCTCGATCAATGATGAACAATGGGCTCGTTTTATAAAGCTACAAATTACAATTTACAGGTTACAAGTTTCCATTTGACATAACCTCGACCAATGACGACCAGGGGCCTGTTTTATAAAGCTACAAATTACAATTTACAGGTTACAAGTTTCCATTTGATACAACCTCGACCAATGACGACCAGCCATTTGAGCAGTGTTGCCAGTTTAGACCTGTAAAATTGTAACTTGTAGCTTTATAAAACGTGCCCCAGCCGTTTGAGCAGTGTTGCCAGTTTAGACCTGTAAAATTGTTTCTTGTAGTTTTATAAAACTTGCCTCCGGTTTAAAATATTGTGGGACTTATTACCATTTGAAAAGAAGTATTTGTTTGCGCTTTTGAAGGCGGTTCATTATTTTTTATTTACAAGTCCGTTTTCATCCTCCTTACAGTGTTCTGCTTGTACTCGATCAGGTAGAATTACTGACGGTTCCCTCTGGGTCTAAACCTAAGATTGGTATCCCAGGTATAAATTATAGTAGTAGAATAGAATAGAATATTTATTTATATTTTTACACTGTGTGAAAAGTAATGCTGCGAAAATGGTATCCACTCAACTACATAGGGTGTTAGGTAATTAGTGGTTAATCCTTGAATTACGGATAGAGGGCACTTAGGACGTTATGAAAAAGCTAAAATAGGTTAAGTAAAAGTCGCACGGTTTTCGAGATATTTGGAGTTTTAGGGTTTTTCGAAAATGAACACTTTTGTTCAATGTTTTGATCATAGCACCATTCTAAGCAAAATTTTTTCGAATTTTATTTTTTCTCAATATTTTTGAATACTTATGTTATCAGATAGGCATCACCATTAATGTTACACTACAACGGATTAAAAAAAAATTATCGCAAACTTAATTTTTGCGTTTTCAATCGTATATTGATCGCACTTTCAGCACCCATGGTGAAAAAAAAATACACTACCGTCTAGGTGCCCATAAGCTTAAAAACATGCCAATTTATTGACAATTTCAAAATAGTAATTACCCTGTAAATTTAAAATCAAAATGCCAAAATAAAAAAATACACGCCCACCTACACTTTTCCTGATTTACTTTTTGTATCCCGGGCGTAGAATTCAATTTTTTGGTTGCAAAATGACATTACTGGCCACTAATTTAAATGTCATTTATTCCAAATTTAAAAAAAAGTGCCGACTGCTTTTTGTTTTTTTTTTCCTATTCGATTTTGTATTTGGCTATTATTGCGTAATGAATGGTGAATTGTGTGTTTAGATTGTTGTTGTTTTTTTTGTTGTTTAATAATTATTCGAACACAACCTATTTTACCTTTTTCATGACGTCCTAAGTCCCTCTATCCATAATTCAAGAATTATCCACTCATTACCTAACACCCTGTATGTCGTACCACTTATTGGAAGTACGACGCTGGTACTGGTAGACTATGTGCAGGGCCGTCCAGATCGCTACCACCATTTTATCCTTTAACTTTTCGCCAAGCAGCAGTGTTCACATTGTTGTGTTCAGGTGTGGGGATAAGACAACTGTTGAAATTACTAGGAAAAAGGCATTCCATCTTAGTCCTCAGGTTAGGCTATTTGCGATCTTAGGATTGCAATCTTTAGATTGTAGCATTGAAGGCAAATGTCTATGGGTCACAGATCCTACACTGATCATCAATTATTATCTGTGTGCACGTTTGCCTTCTCTATGCTATAAAAAAGTCAGCTTTACACATAATAAGCCAAGTCAACTAAGTACCTACGTACGATACCAGATACATGTCGCAATTTTTGCCCTATTGCGTTTGCGCAGGTTCTAACACAGTCGGCCTTGAATCCAGTCGACTAAATTGCCTGACAAGGTAATTTGACGATTGCACTTCTCGTATTTTACGAAATTGTATATTTAAATCGACATTGGGTTGACGAGTCAACTATTAGGTTAAGAAATTTCAAACTCGATTCTCTTTTTAGGGTTCCGAACCAAAATGGTAAAAAAGGAACCCTTATGGATTCGTCATGTCTGTCTGTCTATCTGTCCGTCCGTATGTACGTCACAGCCACTTTTTTCCGAAACATTTGTTGAAACATGGTAAGTAGATGTATTCTGTGAACCGCATTAAGTTTTTCACACATAAATAGAAAAAAAAAACAATAAATTTTGGGGGTTCCCCATACTTAGAAATGAAACTCAAAAAAAAAACCCAATACGTGTGGGTTTATCTATGGATAGGTCTTCAAAAATGATATAGAGGTTTCTAATATCATTTTTTTCTAAACTGAATAGTTTGCGCTAGAGACACTTCCAAAGTGGTAAAATGTGTATCCCCCCTGTAACTTCTAAAATAAGAGAATGCTATAAAATCTTTTGAATAATATAAAATCTTTTGCAGCTTCTTTAAATTCCTGTAAATAGGAGTGGAGTAAACGAAAAAGGTTCTTTGGTAGGTATGGTATACGATAAAGAGAAAATCGCGTGAGATTATAAACTTTTATCCACAATACGGACTTGCACGTGATAAAATAGCCATTGAGTCGCTGTTTAATGCCGGCACTACACTTCGCTATTCGCTATTCGTTATTCGGCTTATGCGCCTACATTCGACGAAGTGTGGAGGGTTTATTCGTCTATGTTTTCTTTATTCGCACGCATAACGCTTAAGCGAGATAGCAAATATTTTAACAAATACGGCGCAGCCGCATAACGAATAGCGAATAGCGAAGTGTGGTGCCGGCATAAGAACATAAATAAATTTTAACCTTTGTTGTAAGTTCTACGTTCCAGGCCAAGGCAAAAAAAACTTATTACCTATTTAGGTTCCAATGGCAGTGGTCGAGAAAAATGCATGATGACATTCGTTACCGTATATTCCGCGTTTTTTACTTTTCAAAACCATTATACCATCGAAACACAAGCCTGATTTTTCTGATTTTTTGATTTTTATTAGACGTCCGCACCCGGACTCAGTTAAACGATTTTACACCCGTATTCACAAACGTAACTATGAGGTCTCACAGTGCTCACGAACGCACAGGGTGGTTCAAATCGTCTCATAAACAAAAGGTCGGTAAAAAAGGACCAATCATAAAGCCGTAATGAACGCGGTGCGTTTACTCAGTGAATTAATATTGTTTGTGAATACGGGTGTAAGTCATTCCTTAGTGACGATTTTTCATACACAAGTTTGAAAAAGGAACGAGTTAATTGTCTCTAAAATGTCCCTGAGTACGGAGGTTACACTCATGCGCAACCGTAAGGCTCAAATGATCGTTTTAGTTTTTACCTGCTCTAATTGGGATATGATTGGGGCCAGCAGATGTATCCTGTGCCTGCCTGCGTCTGCGTCCCAAAAATAGGGTGGGGTGCCATCTGCGCAGCTGCCGCACGCGCAGTTCTCGTTAAAAAAAAACTACACATTGTTAACATAATTTTAACGTTTCGTGGTGTTATTATGGCTGATATTACAGTAACAGATAGAATAGTTGTAACATTCTTATCAAAAACGGCAGTGCTATAGGAATATACGCTAATTTTGATTAGGGATCGATTCGTTAGAAAATCGATGTGTGAAGTTGTATTTGGGGAACGAGCGTAAGGCAGGGGGTAGACAAGACGCGTTAAAGAGCGATGCCACACGAGCGTTGACGGTGCGTTGCGTCGTCGCAACGCTGTTATTTCAACATAGATCATAGAGCAACCAAGTGTTTAAACGCATCGCCTGGCTTGTCGTTCTAATTTATATGTAGGTTCTACATTGTAGAACAACGAAGCGGCGACGACGCAACGCACAGGGGTGTGATTCTTTCAACAACGACGGACGGACGGACGAACGAGTGATTGTCCAAGCGGCGAGTTTAAGTAGGCCCGTCAGAGTGAACAAAACACATTTTAGCGCGTGTATTCAATTTGGCAGCATGCTGACTTTTCGAACGTATAAGGCATACTTGAGAATGCACGCGCTAAATGTGTTTTGCTCGCTCGGACGGGACTACTTAAAGTCGCCGCTGCGATTCGCTCGTTCCTCCGACCGACCGCCGTTTTTTGAGAGAATAACACCCCAGGCAACGCTCGTGTGGCATCCTTCTAAGGCTAACGTGTTTGTGTGTATTTTTGAAAACTGATAAAATGTATAATGTATGGAGCTGATCAGCTGACATTACGACCGACTCGATAGATCATCAGAGGGCCCTGCCAAGATGCACTACGCTAACTAGCATTTCTATTCGAGGCCACGTGACTATTCGTATTACGTCATCTACCAGTGACGCGATTGGTTTAAAAACGAATCGAATAGAAACGTTAGTTAGCGTAGTGCATCTTGGCAGGGCCCTCTGCTTACTTCAATCGTGGTGGTCGATAGTGTTGGTAGGACCTTGCACAAGGTCCGTCCGAATAGCTACCACCATCTTATCCTTTAACCTACCGCCAAGCAGCAGTGTCCCCATTGTAGTGTTCCGGTATGGGGATTAGACAACCGGTGAAATGAATAGCATAGAGGCATTCCATCTTAGTCCTCAGGGTTGGTCTTAGGATTGCAGTTTTCAGATATTAGCTTTATGCAAATGTCTCAGATCCCGTCCAGATAAGATGATGGTATCCTGGTAACGATCGACTTGGAGCCTGCATAAGGTCCGCTACCACCACTTAACCCTGGTGTGGTAAGCACTCATCAGTGCACCCCACATTGTCTGCTTAAGCACTTAGCAGTGCAAGGTCACATGATCAACATTTTATTCGATTTTGAACTTCAAAATAAGTTTAATAGAGTCTAAAATGTATTAATTTCTCCAAGCCCAATGAACTAATATACCATAGACATTCATCATTCGTTGAATGAAACGTTTATAAGGTACCTATTCTATTCTATTCTTAATTAATGGCTTTCACTCCTGTTAAGGTGTATTTCGCCAATGTCGAGTTATTTAAAGACACTCCCATGGTCTTATTAGAGAAATTAGTCCATGGATATCCAACGCGAAGACAATTGTTCGGTAAAAGAGAGTTTTCTCTAATGGACTTAACAGAAGCACATTGGGTTAGCTCCACGCGCTTCTGTCAAGTCCCCAATAAGGTACCTATATAACAGTTCTAAATTTGATTTTGACGTTTGACGCGCCATTTTGCGACACACGACGGGTGCAAGTGTGCGACCCTGTCCTACACACGAAAGGTTAAGCATCACACAAGGCAAGTTAAAAATTGACTCCATCGGCCATCTGTTCTGCGAGCGATGTGCCCCACCCGTTGCCACTCAAGTATAGCAATTCATAATACTATGTCGGGGACTTTGGTTCTCGTGCTTCTCCTCATTATGAAGAGTTCTCTAGTGGCGTCCGCTTATCGGAAGACGCAGCGTCGGTAGACCTTCAACAAGGTGGACCGACGACGTGACGACGACGTGAAGGTTGCGGGAAACCGATGGATGTAAGCGGCACAGGATGGTCTTTTTGGCAAACCGGGTGAGGACGCAGCAGTGGACGTCTCGAGGCTGAAATGATGATGATAAGATTTTTTGCCGACTGTACCTTTTGTACAGTCAACAACTGCTCATCAACGCCAATCTACGCGTTAAAACTAGGTAGCTGTGGTAGGTATAGATGAGAGCCTGTTGCCATTTTCCAATTGCATCATCAGATCTGATCAAATCCATGTCACCACAATATTGCAATTTCATCGACCTAAATACCAAATTCCATCCTTCTCCAATAACGGGAACTAATTTCAAATCGTTTTGCACGAGTTTGAACTGATAATCTGACAAACAAAGCTTGTAATGAAGACTGAAAACTACCAATCTAGATGTACGATTATATCACACCAGAAATTTGAGGTTAATTTCAGCCTTAAAAGGATCACTCAGAATATTAACAAAACTCTTTAGTCACTGAGTAAACAGAGGAGTATTTTCATTATGATATCATTAACAAACAACCAACTGTTTTTTTATTAACGATCGTAGTCAGACGTGCGTAAACAAAGGCTAATCCTATTTGGAACTAACATTGGACCAAACATTTGCCGTTGCCTCCAGTAACATCGGCTGCGATTCAGTCAGTTTAGTCGGTCTCACACAACGACCGAAGCCACACGTTCGTTCAATTATTTAATAGAATTCGTAAATGCAAATGAGATTGACCTTGATTTGAAAGGGTTAATTGAGAACGCGAAATTTAAATTAATTCAATAGTGTGAATCGGAACGCACCCAATATATTACTTTTTAAATGTCGGTTTTCGGCGGGAAAAATGTGACAGTTAAAAAGTGCTTCTGTTTTGTTTTGTTTGTTTATAACATGGTTTAAACATTGGTTTTAATTGGATTGTGCTGTGGTTTAGATTATATAAGGATAATATTGGTGAGGTGGTTATTTAATAAGCATTAGGTGAGTAAAACAAATAATAAAAGTTCCACTTCAGCAACTGAACTAATTAAAATAATAAGGGTGCGTCATACTAGTCTCCAGTCAAGTTTTGTTTTTATTAGAATCCATAACAATACACTTGCAAAATACACGCGTCCTTAAGATTGATAATTGACTAAACGATATAGCTACCTAACTACGTGTGTGTGTGTGTGTGTGTTTAAATTATTATTACACACAAGGCAGACAATGTGGAATAGAGCCTCAGACTAGAAATATGCAAGTTGCAGAACATTCTTAGAATTACTGAGAAAATTCTCGGACCTATGAGTTTTGAGAGCATTTGATAAGTTGCCGAGAATTTTTCATAAAAAACTTTCACAATTAAAGGAGTTTTTCGTCGGCTACTTACCCCAAACTTATATGTAGGTGTTCACCTACCAATTTAACCAACTCACTCAACTCGTCAACAGGATGTTGATTTCGTCATTTTACACAAATCCGATTGAATTCCTTCCAATTACGCTCTTCCTTAGTCAAATAACTTCGGCATGGTAACGGTCTGGTTACTCAAAAAACATAATTGGCGTTAATTAATGATTAACCTTGAATTGCATACGAAATGATACCTAAAAATGCACAACAAGGCGGGTGAACTTGAGGTCTCTAGGCTGACAACAATTCGTGGCAGTGAGTGACCTTATGATCTTAAATGTCTTTTAGTATAAACTGATTCATACAGGGTGTCCCAAAGGTAACGAAAACAAGACGAAGACTACGAGAAATCCACAAATGTATAGAGTAGAGAGTAAAAGAGACAATTCAATGGGCATTTAGATTATTGGCATTAGGGGCATGTTTGTTGGAAAATTATCGTCCAAATATCGAGTAATGTTGATTGGATCCTTTTAAAATTTGGTAGAAGAGTAGGTAGTAGTGTCAAAATTATTGAAACAAAGTTTTAGAACAATAAACTCATTCTTTGCACCAATTATCTTTGATTAAACACCCAAACAGTGATAAGACATTGAAAAACAAAGTGATTCATGATCGTTCAAAATTTATGTTAACTGCTATTTTCGCAAACAGTTTTTTTAGATTTCATATCTGTAGACACCTTAGGACGATAATTAAAAAAAAAGCGTCCAAGTCATCCCGCCTTAATTTCCGAACCGGCTTCGTTGCTGGGCAGTTTTCTAATCCGAGCACAGTGGTAGGTATTCTAAAGTCGATGGGATCACGAAAAGGTATGGTTTGAGGTCATCCAAGAGTGTCCTAGGCTATATATTTGATGAAATACGAGTATTCTACTAGAATCATAACTCGCACGCAACTATCCCTACGCAGTAGAAACTAGGAAAATGCGGCGCGGCGCGCCTCACAACGCTGGCGCGTAACCATAGCAACGGGTGACGCGTGCCTCCGCGCAGCTCTGCCGCTTTGTTTGCCTGCGCCTGCGCAGTAGACTCCAGTAACTCCACCTTGGGATCCAGTTACAATGCAATACGATACAAATAGAGAAAATGGAAGGTATAGCTATCTATGTGCGGCCATAATGCTTTAGGATTTTGTGGCGATTTACTTTAAAATCAATAACAGAAATCTAAGAAGAAACTTTAAAATTAGTGGGACTGTGTTAATCTAAGAGTAGGTCCTATTAAGTGCTTAGAATATTAGTTAAGATAATTAAAGTAGTGACGCATTTTCTAGATTAAATGAAAATGTAATTTATTTTATACCGGCTTCTGCCCTCGACTTCGTCCGGGTTATTGTTGTCATTACACGGGAACTATCTTTTTTCGGTATAATAATATAAATATAGGCTATGTGTCAGTTCAGGATACAAGCTATCTCCATTTCAAACCACTTACATCCAAATCCGTATAACGGAAGAAGTAACAAAGATACTTAGACAAACTGTCGCATTAATAATATTAGTGCGAAGGTGTGAGTTGTGACTAACTATAAGCAAACATACTGGCTAAAAATAAACCATTATGAAAAACAAGGAACACTTGAGACTAAGTTATCATCTAGGTATAATGAGTGAAACAGAATGTCTTGCTTACGACACGTTTGAGTGGGACGATCCTGTTTTTGTCAGTTCCAATACCTTCTTCCAATCCAATACAACAAAGAACGTAATAAAGGATATCGTAGATATTTGGCAAAAATTTAATTTGTACGTTTCAGATGTCATTGATAAAATTTGTTGTTATCAGATAAGAGTTTCAAACGGGACAAAGGAAAGCAGAGCGAGGTCAATTAATTATTGATAACAAATCGACTGATTGTAGAAACGATATCGGTCCTACATTATAAATTATATTTTTAACCGACTTCAAAAAAAGGAGGAGGTTCTCAATTGGTCGGGTTTTTTTTTTTATGTTTGATCCCCGATTTCTCGAAGACCACTGGACCGATTTGAAAATTTTTTTCGTTGTTCGAATGGGTATACTTTCTGGTTGGTCTCATTGTCACCACGTCAGGATCTGATGATGGGATCATGGAGAAATCAAGAGAACTCCTCAAATATTATAGGCACAACTATAGCGATTTTGGTATTTTTCACTGTAACTCATGCATTTGCTTTTGAAAAGTACTATATGGTGAAGTGGAACTGATGATGAAGACCACAGATGGCCACCGGAACTCCTTAACGGTACCTATTTCAAGGGTGGCGATAAGATATTTCGATAAAGGTAGTTGAGCGACTATGACGAAGCATATTTAGGTTTAAATATGACTATGACATAACTTGAACTTTGAGAGCTAAAGAGCCGAAATGTATGGAAAAGTTGATGAGTATGACCTTCAGAGTGAGTCCCTGAAGTGTCCAACCTTCTGCCTAACACCCTGTATAACTTCTAAGAATATTCTTGCTTTTTATACGAAAAAGTGGATACTCTCGAATGACTCAGAAAATGTATGTAAATTAAAAAATATATATGCAAAGGCGGACTTATACCATTAAGGGATCTCTTCCAGCTAACCCTTGAGAGAATATTATCAGTAACTGTACCTGATTATAATGTTACATTGAGCGGAGAAACATCCATAGAAATCGCTACATTGCTGTCGTAGCGACTTGTCGCCAGTTTGCCATACTTCATACATCTCTATATATTTAGTTGTTGCCGCTTGCCCCTCGCCGTCGTAGCCAGAGGGCCTAGCCAAGATGCAAACGCTGTTAACTAACAGTTGTATACGCAGCTTACGTCAACCCTATACATTTTGTTTATATTCGAAAATCGTTATGCGTCTTGACTACCGCTCTTTAATCATAATGAGCTCAGAAATTGAGATATCATTACACCACACATCTCAGCTCTTCCAACCGTCTGTCGTGTTCTCTGTCAGGATGTTTTCTTTCATACAGTGTCACTTACTCAACGTGTGAGCGGTTTTTGTTGCCGTGTTCGTAAGTGTCGATGCATGCCATCGCAATAATTAAAACGCTAGGTTATTAGTATTTAACTACTTTCTTTTACCGATTTTCTTGGTTTAAAACCCTTTTCATTGCATTCCATTTTTTTCTTTATCTCCTAGAAAAAGAGACTTTCTAATGCTTATCATTATTTATTTATTAAACAGTGATTAGTATAGATCTTATTAGTTTAAAAGGAAAAATGGTTAATTGACAAACTGTTCACAGGTGGTTTTGTTTCATTAGGATTACTTTATTGTTTTAATACATTATGGCCAGGGATCGGAATAGGTAAACCCAGTTCAGACTTACTTGTCTTAAGTAGTAAACAAGTTTCTAACCTCAAAATGCAATTTTAAATAAAATAGAGCAATCACGGACAATACATTGGCCAAGTGATGTCCAAAATGTTTTCTCAGTTTACTTTATTTACGATAAAAGAGCTGTTTTAGCCAAAAATGATACATTTTCAGGTTAGAAAGTTGTTTACCATAATTATAAGACAAGTACCTAAGTCTGAACAGGGTTCATTGCGTGAGTGATATGGAAATACTACGTTATTGAATGAAGATACATCAAGTTCTGGTTAATAAGTATTACCTATTTTCATTTTAATTTGCATGCTTCTAGAGGTCTATTGCAACGCTGCAATAGATCCCGGCTCAATAATCAATGTTACTGGATTCCTCTAAGCATGCGCTATCACCAGTAAAAAATCGATTAGGGTGACGGCACCAATGATGGACACTTTTAGCTGACAGGCACCAGTAATGACACTTCACTCTTAATTCAAATTGTATACGGACCAAAATTGATTGTTATTCCCTTATCTTCTGTAAAATAAGAATCAAGTGTTCATTATTGGTGCCTTGTCCATTATGGTTCCATCACCCTATTAGCAAGCATTCTTTTCTCCATCCAAAGTGTAATTTGTGGTCCATATTTCAATAATGCACATAAATTACTTAACACATGGAAATACGACGCAACTATGTCAATGTTTATTGCATCATGGCGAGAATGATGGCTTGAGTTTTGGACAAAAGAATGGAATTATTACATCTTGATCTGTCGTATGAATAACAGAGGGCTCAGACAAGATGCACAACGCTAACTAACGTTTCTATTCGATTCGTTTTTAAACCAATCGCGTCACTAGTAGACCACGTGACTTTTCGTATCACGTCATCTTCCAGTGACGCGATTGGTTTAAAAACGAATCGAATAGAAACGTTAGTTAGCGTAGTGCATCTTGTCTGAGCCCTCAGGCAAGGTTAGGAGTTGCGACTCTGGATTGTACAACTAGGACTAGAGAATGTCAGGAATATACGAAATCTAGTGCCAGGAGAACATACTCATGAGGAGTAGAAAGAACATTTGCTTCTGGGATCATGACGTCATTTGAAGTATTATGACCATTAAAAAATGAGTTTTTTTATGGTTTCTCCTAAAAACGTAGTTCTCAATTTACATCTAATTGACAATTTCGGGCACTTCGCTCCAATAGTATCTGCGTCAAATGGCTGTGTCATACGGACAGACAGACATATGGGAACATTTGGCTACGGAGCCGTTCATTCGATTTGACGACACAGATAGAGAAACAAAGCGGGCAAACTTAGGTATAACGACCGGCTTTTTTGGATTCGATTGATTAATCTCGGTCTAAAAATGCCATTTCCTTTTATTTAATCCATCCATACTAATATTAAGAAACACCAAAATAACCCTGTTTGTTTATAACACTTTCACAGCTAAACTACTGAACCGATTTCAATAAAATTTGGTATGAAGATAGCTTGAACCCTGGGAAAAGTCATGGGGTACTTTTTATTTCGAAAAATTGGACTGTTCTCGAGGGAACAGTCAAAAACGACCTCTACTTAGGTATAACAAATGTGAAAATAATTTCGGTAACGTTAACCTTGACTAACGAGGAGACCGCATAAATATTACTTGTGTAATACGATTTACATTTTTACGAAATATCTTGAGTCTCATAGGTGACTGAACAAGGTTAGGGAATAAATACTAGATATAACCCTTAATTTGATTTTGTCCGGTGGGACGGACAACTCATAAAAAAATTTATATCAGTTTACTATGTCATATTTATATCTCTTGCTATATGAAAATCGGTAGATAAATAAATGTTTTTTGGTAGAAAAATAATATTGAAGCATTAAAACCATAATCATGCGAGTTGTCCAACTAAATGTCACAGGGTCGGACGTCAATTGTTTTTATTGAAGAGTTAATGCGTTTATCTTTTGTTTTTTACTATAAAAGCATGTGTGTTTGTATCAAAACAATAAACAATGTTATATTATTGAAACATGAAGGTGCATAATACTAGTGCATTTTACAACTTTTTCTCATTTCAAACTTCCTCGGAATGTGTTGTCCGCCACACCGGACAACGCCATAGATTCAATGACTTATATAAATTACTGGTTGTCCGCCGTGGCGGACTTTGCCAAAGTTGTAGACTGATGAGTTACAAATAAGATTTAAAAAAAAACTTCAAAATATGAATATTTGTATGCGTGTACTGAAATCTGAGCTTAAAATTTTCATTTCCTTTAAACCAGTGAATGGTGTGGGACCATTCTGCAATTTTTTTACGCAAATGACATGCAACGTCTGATTCAGGTGAAGCTCCTGCTGATGAAAATTAGTCATAGAATATGCCTCCGTGAGATTCAGTTAATTATCTATGTATGATTAACTTCTTTGCACAATACACTTTAATTATACATATAATATGTAAAAACGGCGGACATAATCCTACGGTACTAACTTACAAACAAACGTTTGATCTAAAAATTTCGTCGCGCGTTAATTTGCTTCATTACTAACAGCTTCTTTGGCATCACTTTTATGATGCCTTGCTATTTAAAATATTACCCAATTTAATAACGAGGTACAAAATTACAATCCGGCATGCAGTCTTGAAGTAATATGCAAGATATGGACGATTCTTTGAACAAATAAAAAGTACAATATTCTGTCTATTTCATCATTTCCATCTTTACCTACACTGACAAACGCAACGAGAAAAACTCGATCAAGGGACCCCAACGTCATCAGCAAAACACGTAAATTTGTAGAAAGTATTTGGAAATCCTAAATATTTATTCAGATCCCCCCAAAATTCATTTCTCATGAGCCTTTGAAGATGTCTAAATGTACCTCACGAATTTTAATTTTAGTCATTAATATCCACGGATCGAAAAATTATTACAAAGTTCGCACACAACACTGTCAATGTACGCTTTCATAGTTTCATACAACATAAATAATATACCAAAGTAACGTTATTTTAACATTTTCTTCCCTTTTTATGTATTTCTTTTATATCTAATAATTTGGCATTGTCCGGCACGGCGGACATATAATAATATCCCGCATATTTGGCAATGTCCGGTGTGACGGACATAGTTTTTCTCAAAATCTAAAAAAACTAGATTTTTTTAAATATTTTTTCTATACTCCTGTAACTTCTATTAACCAACATATTTAATAAAATTTGTAATTTTACGGTATCGAAGTCTCTGCCAAATTAAGGGATAACAATAGTAAATAAAAAGTAAAGAGACACACCCACATGAATGAGCATTTGAATATTCCATACACGTTTAAAAAAAACATGTACTTTAGAGGTTTTCTTTCGTAAGAAGGGCTTGAACCTATCCTTATACTCTGTCTGATTTGAAACAAGTAATGAAATAACCTCAATTTTAAATCAAAAATATTCACAATATTAAAATTATGCCAATAACCCAATTAGTTTCTAAAAAGTTTTTGAATGATACAATAAAACAAGGTGGATATTAATAGTACATTATTGCCTAGGCATGGAAGTACGCAATTTCGGGCCGAGTATTGGTTTAAACGGACGAGCTTGCGAGTGCGTTGAAAAATACGAAGCCCGCAATTGCTGTTCCTGCCGAGGCAAATATAGTGCTTTTGAGTGAAAACATTGTGTTGGAGTAAAATCTTCATCGCTTGAACTCATTTTTTGAATTGCATACAAACAGAAACTTCATGTGAAAAAACCATCACTCTTTACCGCCTTTTTGTTTATGACAAGGAGAAACGCAAGTTTTGTTTAAAAAAAAAACATAAGCTATTCCAGACACAGATAAAAAAATATGTTTTGAATAAAATTTGGATGTATAAGACTTGTGCCCTAATTTTATTATGGCCTTTTTCACTTTTAAAAAAGTTACAAGCTATATGTATAGTAATGGAATTTGTATGCAACAATGCGGGCATGTGTAGCGAGCACGCAATGTTTTTTTTTTAATTTGAGAACTGTCAGTAAACTATGTACTTCGCGTCTCAATATGTAGATAGTAATGTCAACATTTCCGGACATTTTTGAGAAAAATATGTTTATTAGGCGTCTCAGCACATATTTTGAACATAAGTATTACAATGTCCTACGTCTAAGGCCAGTTTCCCCAGCTATATCTATCTACATTGTCCAAAGATATATAAATCAATATAACTAATACGTCATTTCCGTGCGTATGAAAATTCACTATTTAGACTGGCTAAACAGCAATGCACCGACTGCAACCGCATGTTGAAAGTGCACTTGTGAAACCTGGTGCATCTATAACTCTATACTGCTTTCGTTTCACTTCGCAATATCATTAGCTGCATTTAAAATGACTGATAATTTATGCATTACAGTATTTACAGTATCTAACTAATCATTTAAAAAAGTATCATACTTAGTAGTAGTAAAACTAGAATAAAAAGGGTGTGTGCATCCATCCCATGACCATGAGATCTGAATGTTGTTATGCATGCAATTCATAAACAATTTGACTAATACAAGCTCCTAGACCGTGATCGCAGGCGTCGGTAGATAATGCTCTCAGACTCGGTCGAAGTCTCTTGAACAACGAAATACTTTTGTAAACTAAAGAGGACAAAGGTGCATCGTGCGTGACGCTAAGGTCGCTCCCCTCAAGTTCACGGTTCGTTGTATTCTTACAGACTGCAACATTAAAATACTGAGTAAAATAAATAAAAATCATGCAAGTTAGCATCCCGTACGCAAATTTTCTTCAGAAACTATTTTGACCACTGCAAAAAAGAACTCAGTCGTAGTTACACTTTCGTTGTGGTAACATTGAGTAGTGGCGATGTGTGCAAATTCACATATTCTTACAATTTTATATTCTTAATAGCTTTAGGTTAAAGAAGAAAAAAAAAAGAAATACATATTTTATTTTCGTAGAAAAGTAAACTAGCGAGTTTAGTAGATTTACATTAGATTAGATTAGTGGATATGGTATTTGCCAAAGTTTCCCAACACTATCGCGTTAAGGAGCCTCTAACATCATCACCAATACATCTTTTTTAAATACTAAAGAGAGTAATTTCGTTTTTTTTTATAATTGACATTTTTTTTTAAAACCTTTATAAAATTATCTAATGATATTTAATGTCAAAAAGTAAAATACGAAAAATCTTGACAGGAATATCACATTCTAAAAGACTTTAAGCCATATATCTAGGTTAGAGCTGATAGCTCTAACACGGCCTTTAATCGATTTCCATCAAACTTGCATTAGATCAATCTAGACTAAATTAGTACTTACTTCTCTATCGGAATCTTTCTGAATAACGTCATACAGATCGTTAACACAAATCTAAAACGCATTGCAAGGAAAATACCGTGAATTCAAGGAGACCTTACCATTTCAACTATCAGTGCCAGCCTAAAATATTTCCAAGCAAAATGAACCTCATTATGGAGTTGTAAGCACTGAAACTGATAATAAATTCAGCGCCCGTATTTGTCTGTTGTATGCATTTTTGACACCGTTGTGGGTCATTCAGAGAATGCGTTAAGTACGTCCAAGGTTGGGCCGCGCGGTCATTGACCGGGTGGAATGGAGACTATCGATGAACTGGGTCATTGCTGGATGAATGAGTCTGATCTTGTAATGTCTTAGATTAGGATAGGATAGGATTTGACAGGTCTTAACGAAAGATCAGCGTGGAGTTTACAGCCGGTAAATATTTTTTCTCAAAAATGTCCGGAAATGTTGACATTCCTATCTACATATTGAGACGCGAAGTACATAGTTTACTGACAGCTCTCAATTTAAAAAAAAAAAACATCACACACAAGCCCGCATTGTTGCATACAAATTCCATTACTATCTATCTTGTAACTTTTTAAAAAGTGAAAAGGGCCGTAATAAAATGAGGGCACAAGTCTTATACATCCAAATTTTAATCGAAACATAACTTTTACATTTGTGCCTGGAAAAGCTTATGTTTCTTTTTAAAACAAGAATTGCGTTTCTCCTTTTCATAAACAAAAAGACGGTAAGGAGTGATGGTTTTTTCGCAAGCTCGTCCGTTTAAACCAATACTCGGCCCGCAATTGCCTACTTCCATGCCTAGGCAATAATGTACTACTCGTATTCATATCTTAGGCTGCACCAGTGTTGGACACTTTTAGCTGACAGACACCAGTAATGGACACTTAACTCTAAATTCAAATTTCATACGGTCGTAAATTGATTTTTGGAAAACAAATGAATAACCCTTATCTTCTGTAAAATAAGAATGAAGCGCCCATCATTGTTCCTTCGTTCCGTCACCCTATTGTGCCTGTGCCAGATGTCATTTGGCAAATTTAGTGACTCTGCTAATTAAAATCGCAATTTTTTTTTCGATTTCCGATAATATTTGAAAAGGAAATCGTAAATCGAATCGTATTCAGTTATAAATTTTCTAACTTAATTTCATTTACTTACTATAAAATAAGTTATCATAAATCGTCTAGCATCACGCTAGAACTATTGCCATTGTATGGTAAAGTCTAGGTAGATGTTTTTATGTGGTATAGTCACGGTAAGAAAACGTTCGTCACTTTTGGACCTTAATAGCGTTGAAATAGAGTCGAAAAGTGACGAACCTTTTCTTACCTTGACTATACAATAAAACGCAATGGCATTAAAATTTAATTAATTAAAATCATATCGGCGAATCTATTTGGTCGAAGAATGAGGTTATTGTCAAACACTAGGTACTTATTAACGATCGGTTTCGCATAATAGGAAGTAAAGGTAGTTTAATCAATTTATTTTTAGTGCCATGAAATATGTGTATAATTTTTCATAATTTGTTTATCAAAATGCGTAAAATAAATATTGTTTTTTGAAACAAATTTATCATAGATACCTACGTATTTTTTTAAGTTAGTTGACTGCTCGGAACAACGTTCGCGTGAAATGTAAAATTTCAAATCTGTCACGGGCACATCAAGGTTTGAAAAATATTGTAGTGGTGGTAGGATTATGTGTGTCGCTCACACACATCATGGCCATGGTGGTGGTCATGGTACGGTGACTGGATCGCTTTGTCCTTTAATCTACAGCCAAGAGTAGTTGCATTGTTGTCCTGGTGCTGGAATAAAGCAGCCGGTGAAATGACTAACATAGACGTATTCCATCTTAGTCTTCAGGGTTGGCTAAACATTTGCAGTCTTAGGATTTCAGTCTTGAGATTGCAATGACTATGGGCCTCACATCCCACCTATCCATCAGTTTCCCTCTTGCTCGTTTGCCTTTTCCCTGTGATAGAAAAAAAAGTGCAAAATAGCATCGTGTATGTGTAATTTGGCCTGAAGGCAAATCGCAACCGTTCGCCTGAACAATTGGCCGTTGGAAAAACTGATCGGTCTTTACATGTATGGCCACTCGATCCTGTCAGGCGGAAGTGACGCAGTGCGGCCTGAACCGATCGGCCTCTACATGTATGGCCACTCGATCCGGTCAGCCGGAAATGACGCAGTTTGGCCTGAACACATCGGTCTTTACATGTATGGCCACTCGATCCGGTCAGGCGGAACTGACGCAGTTCGGCCTGATCCGATCAGCCTCTACATGTATGGCCACTCGATCCGGTCAGGCGGAAATGACGCAGTTTGGCCTGAACACATCGGTCTGTACATGTATGGCCACTCGATCCGGTCAGGCGGAACTGACGCAGTTCGGCCTGAACCGATCAGCCTCTACATGTATGGGGGCCTTTACTGACACGTATATAAGTAGGTACGAGAGTGACGGATGCCTTATCCACATTTTGTCACGCGATAAACCCAACCATACGTGGCCTGCAGAAAGTGACAGATATTTTATCCACGTTTATCCACTTCGACAAACACGACCATAAACCTGCTGAAAGTTTCTCCATCATCTGTAGCCTCAATATCAAATTAAAAGGTATAAGCAAGTTTAGAGAAACCTAGTAAAGAGCGCGGTAATCCAATCAAGCAGTTTCGCTTTCACTCAACTACTACGACATTGCTTTTCGATTTTCTATTCAATACCTTCATTGGAAAGGGTTTAAAGGTATTTAATTATAGCTTGGCCACTCGCAAAGCCGGCACGCATGAGCGACGAGCGGGAACGGGAACAAACAAATGCTAAGAAGGGTTTCCACTGCGGGCCCCGTACGGACTGTTTAGCATACAACGGTGCCTTCAAAAGGCTTGCTCGCGGTGGAAATAGGGCACGCAGTATTGGACGATTTCCAGTATATCAATTGAAACTCGGCATTGAACCTCAATATCGGAATCTCGGAATTAAGCAGGGCATACAATATTGAACTATATCTAATACCGGAATTGAAATTCGGTATTGTGTCTCAATGTCGGAATTCCGATACTAGTATCGGAATTGGGGATCTATTAGAAATACACACTTTTGTCCACGACCTTTGCAAAATCCATCTGATAAGTCTGACATCACAAGTTGCTTATCCATGGATGGAAGGATTAACATGTAGAAGGTGCTGTCATCGCTGTGTGGGAACTTGAAACTAAACCAGGCAACTCCACAGATAATAACTTCGAAATACTAGTAATACATACGATGATCGGTGGAGTAGACGGGTTCTCGAGTGGAGACCACGGCTCGGCAAGCGTAGCGTAGGACGCCCTCCAGCCAGATGGACCGACAACCTGAAAAAAGTGGCTGGTGGTGACTGGATGGCGAAAACGGGAGATCGGGCCCTGTGGCGAACCCTGGGGGAGGCTTACGTCCAGCAGTGGACTGCAATAGGCTGAAATGATGATGATGATGACTAGTAATACAATATTACGGAACCCTAAAAAGTAGTTCTGTCTTAGCAGAAACCAGCAGGTTTTCATTTTCATATTTAACTAGCGACCCGCCCCGCTTCGCTTCGGTTTATGTCAGTTACACTCCAGAACTTATTAATCTTATAATACATAAAAACCTTTCTCTTGAATTACAATATCTTTAGCTAAAAACTGCATTAAAATCCGTTGAGTAGTTTGAAAGATACAAGCGTATACAGACAGCGGGAGCGACTTTATTTTATACTACTTACTAGCGACCCGCCCTCGTTTCGGTTCGGTTTATGTGAGTTTTCTGCAACTCCCGTACATAAACCAGAATGTATTATACATAAAAACCTTCCTCTTGAATCACTCTATCTGTCAATGAAAACTGCATTAAAATACGTTGAGTAGTTTCAAAGATATAAGCATAGAGACAGCAACGGGAGCGACTTTGAATTATACTACTTAAATATGTAAAAAAATTGAATTTGTTTAGATTTGTTCCTGATTCGTCATATTCCTAATTGGTCATATTCCTAACTCGTCATATTCCTGATTCGTCATATTCCTAACTCGTCATATCATGTACATTTGCATGCATAAACTTATTATAGAGTTCTCTGTGGTTAAAGATAAGAACCTCCTTAGATTAATAGATGAGTGTTACGTATCTATCATGAAGTGATTGTCACTTTATTATTTAGTACCTGGAAGACGAGCATCACTCGGGTTGAAAACGAAATTTCCCGAAGATGACAACTTGACAGATCGATTTGTCGCCCCCATAAACCCTTATATTTCAAATTTCATCGAAATCGTTGGAGCTACAAGAATTGCTCGTTTAAAGGTATTAGATAGATATCGTGTCATACACTTCTTAGTACAATCTGTCCCAATACTTATTAATCCAGCAAGCACGTGTATGCGATTTTGTTTGACTGTACAATGACGACTTCGGAATATGACGAATCAGGAATATGACGAGTTAGGAATATGACCAATTAGGAATATGACGAATCAGGAACAAATCTTTGTTTAGACTACGATAACTTCCGATTTACAACGACTATCGCATCTCGCGTCTCAAGATCCATTTCCATATGCCCAAGGGCAATAGCAGGAACACTTTCCTCACGTGGCGCGGAAGGGACGGTCAATGTCGACGCGATGCGCACGAGTTGAATTTAGATTACATTTGAACGTTACTGCGAGGGATACCATGATATGGCTTAGCAATTCAGTTTACAGTCAGAGACAAAGACAAAACCGTTTAATACTGAATATTAATTTATAATTTCGCATGATTCTATTACAAAATATTGATCTCGCTTTCTTTTTTGTAAATATATATATAGGTTGTCAAATGTCAATCAAAACTCTTTGGTTTGTTATAATATACTAGTTTAATTTCAGATTTATGTCTGTCACTTACTCGCTATTGGCTAACACAGGGAGTTCTTTAATTGCCCTTTCTTATGAAATAATATGCATATTGTAAACACTGTATATGTGCTGTTGAAATTCTCAATAAAAATAAATAAATACATACTCGTAGAAAACATCAAAAGAACATATTTTTTTATATATAATGAAAGTTTAAAATAAATGGCTTGGCAGCGGACAAAACCATACAAGATTATCTGCCGCTATGTTCACTCGTGATTTAAAAATAACTTAATTAACATAGGTACTTAAAATATATTTAGGTATAAACAACAACAGTTCCCCATGCTGATGCAAATACCCTAGCATGTTCTACATCAGCGTAGGAAAGCTGTTTTCATGATGCGCTTACAATGTTGCGGGTTACTACTTACTACATAATACTCGCGCTCATCAGTGTCATCACACAAATATCTGCCTAACCTATTCTAACCTAACCTAACCGGCAGGCCTTTCGCGTAACAACACTCGCAATCACAATTGTTTTCATTTTGAAAATCGAAGGCTTGTCTGCATACAAAATGAAACCAATTGTTTCGTTTTGAAGCCGATCGCGATTGCGAGTGAGTTACGCGAAAGGCCTGCTGGACTTGATCCCGGGACCGTAAGCTTCGTAGATAGGGTCACTACTAACTAGGCTAACGTGTCGTCAACATAAAAACTATTCCATTAAATTAAAGATTATGCGGGACTAGTATGGCTGCGTCTATATCCGTCTCTCTCGTACTTATTTACGTGTCAGAAGGTGACGGATGCCTTATCGAAACTTTGTCACGCGATTAGGGCCCCTGGTATACCAGTGAACGTTATTAAACTGACATTACGTAAATGAAATAATACCTTATTTTTCAGGATGATGCTACTCACCGTCTGTACACTGATGCTGCTAGCATCGGCGCGTGCGCTTCGCGTCGGCGTCGGCATAGCTGACGTCACTGGACCCCCCGCGGAGATCACGTTTGTGAGTAACAATATCATATTAGTTACTGATGTTTAAGACGTTCAGTGCCTTGAAGACAGATTTCAATGAAAAATGACGCAGAATAGTGTCTTTGGTGTTGAAAGGAGATGCATTGTTGAAAGAGCGCATGCGTACTCTCAGCCCAATGAAACTCTGACTCACCATATAGAACTGTGTCATAGTGACGTTATGATTCAAATCGTAATAAGTGTCAAACAAATTGTCTACACTAATATTATAAAGAGGAAAGATTTGATTTTTTGTTTGTTTGTTTGAATTGAATAGGCTCCGAAACCGGACCAATTTGGAAAATTCTTTCACCATTAGAATCCTACATTATCCCTGATGAACATAGGTTATGTTTTATTTTTTTGCGCGGACGGAGTCGCGGGCAATAGCTAATTTTATAATTAATTAATTAATTATCAAGATTTTACACATTAAGATTTAAAAAAACATTTCTAGAATATTACAAGCCTGTGTGCAATACCGGGGAACGTGTATAATCAAATGTGACTGTGACACAGTTCTATGGTGGGTCAGGGTTTAGTACAGTCGAGTTCATACATATGTATACACTTTAGTACCTTGTCTATTTAATGTCATGTCTAAACTGCCGTATACGAATTATCACAGCGATTAAAGCGACAAGGTACTAAAGTGTCGACTGTACGTGTTAAATGGTGTGCTCGTAGAAGTAAGTCGAGCTCTATGTCGTATAAAGCTGCCTAATTGAGAATGCATGCGCAAAAATGTGTTTTTCTACGGAACCCTAACTAATTTACGACGTGAAGTGCTCACATAAAACAAAACAATAAGAAATTAACACAATGCTCCTAAAACTACCTACTAGTAGATTAATACAGCTTATTTGTCATGTCATCTATGAAAAGGGATCTTATTGTCGATGGCGCTTCCGCCATTATTAAAGATGCTCCGATATAAATACAACGTCGCGTGACGCAGTGCGGCGCACAGTGGTGCACGTTGTATGGAGCCGCGGAATTAATGGTTTTTTTTAGGTTAATGGATAAAAAAACACATTTTAAATATATTTATAAGTGTAATAAAATCATTCCAACTAATATTTTAAATAAAACCTACATTGATTGAACTTAAAATAAAATGTACAATTAGGTGTTGCTTTATTGAATTCACAAAAGTAAATGATGCACAATGTTGTAAATACCCTTTTTATACTATTTTATAATTTAATAGTCTTTGTAATTGCCCTCATTACCATCGATAACGCATTTAAGTATTTTTCTTAGAAAAATAAGCTCATTCACATAATGAGGTAGTAATAAAAAGTTTGCAAATTATTGCAGCTAGAACCAATTAAATAATGATCTAGATTAAGTAATGTGTAAATATTGTTGTATTAGAGCTTGAGGGTCGTTGTAGCTAAAAGGTTATAGCCAATGAAATGTAATATTTAGGGGAGAAATGCTATCAAATTCTTACAGCCCTAAAATTACTCATAATTTAAGAGAAACCATAAATGTTATTTCATTTACAATAGTAGGAATAATGTTTCTTGTATATAAATGAAACATGTTAAACAAAATCAATAACTTGAGAGGAATACACCGTTTGCAAATGCAAGGTATTTTTAACGTTTATTTCATGCGAGTTCATTTGTACGAGTTTGGCGGCCTAATTTCTTTATAAAAAAAAACATATATATGCAATATTTTATTAGATCATAGGTATTTGAAATGTTTTATATACATATCAGATAAAAAATGTGACTACTGATGACCATCCCAAAATTGAATTAATTCCGCCGTTGCCCCACTGTGCGGCGTAAGCGCCATCGACAATAAGGTCCCTTTTCATAAATAACGCCACTTTTAAACAGTCTGCTTCCCAGCAACGAACAAAAAGCATAGTAAGCAGCGGTCAAGGCCAGTGATTGTGCCGTAATCGTTCGGACATTCGACATTAATGTACTTTTAACGGCATAAATGAATACTTTATTACCTTGTCGCTTTAACCTTTTCAACGCCACAGTCGGCTCTGGCCGTCAACTAAAAGTCGTGCCACTGACGCCACGTCGGCTACAGCCGACAAGAGTTCAACATTAAAAGAGACTTTGTTTGGTAGCAATAAGGTGTAATTTGCATAGCATAGCAAACATGTTTGGCGTGTGGGTGGCACATTTTGTATTCGACGTATGGCGTTCAAAAGGTTAAGTGCTTGAATTTCTGTATTTCCATTTTTAGGGTTCCTTGCTCAGGACAATTGCTGTCATATCATAATGAGAAAGTTTGTGTGTGTATGAGTTAGAATAGCATGTTTGTTCATCTGGACTGGACGGATTTGGATGAAATTTGCAATTGAGATAGGTGATACCTACTTTGTATCCTACTAATATTATACATATATATGTGAAAGAGTGTGTGTTAGTTGGTTAGTCTGTTCCAGATGCACTGGGCGGATTTGGATTAAATTTGGAATGAACATAGCTTATACCATGGACCATCTTTACGTATTCGTCCCCATAGTGTAAATTTTTAGTACCACCACCACCTTTTTAAATTCTGTCAATTGATTATAGAACTTCCACAACTAGATTAAAATGACGATGACTCAGATTAGACCTACATAAAATGTGCGTCGATTTCCGTGTGCGTGATGAATCTATTGCAATGCGCTTTGCATGCAGAATCGAGTGCAAGCAAACTAAGAAGGTACCTTGCATAAGGTTGTATGTTAATGTGTCATAGAGATCCCACATTTTTTTTAAATAAATTATGTACGTTAAAAGCTTTGTGTAAATTTGCAATCGGGTATGAAGTTAAATATTATGATTAACCTTAAATTGTTAATAAAAGCGGTTGGTTTGCACAAAAAGTAATATACAGCAGTATTTTTATGGCATATAGAATGGTAAGTACAGCGGCTCCACACGCTCACCAAAATGGCATTTTTCTAACGTCTGCAGATCAGAGGGCTCAGACAAGATGCACTACGCTATCTAACATTTCTATTCGATTCGTTTTTAAACCAATCGCGTCACTGGAAGATGACGTGATACGAAAAGTCACGTGGTCTACCAGTGACGCGATTGGTTTAAAAACGAATCGAATAGAAACGTTAGTTAGCGTAGTGCATCTTGTTTGAGCCCTCAGAGATGTGAACATAAAAATGCCCTAATTTTACTGATTTCTAGAAGTTCTCATTTTTGAAAAACACTGGGTGACTAAAATTCTTCGTCTGCAATATCAAACAAGATTACCCCACCCATTCATAAAAGAAATCACCGCACGATTAATTTTCAATTAATCACGATCATCGGTGAAATTAAAAAAAACCGGGCAAGAGCATGTCTGACCATGCTCAGTGTAGGGTTCCGAAGCCGTTAATACAGAAAAACTATCTCAAAGAACCACAAGTATGATATATTCTCTATTTTTTGCTGTCTTGTTATTTGGTGCTGTCTTAGGTCATTTTAGTAAGTATGAGTATAAACACGTTAGTCACCCGTATCTCAGAAACCAATCAAGTCTACTTAGTCGTCATAGTTTTCCTTTAAAATTCGTTATATGTGCATTCATTTAAGATATTTTTCAGATTTTTTGTATTTGTAGTTTTGGCTGTAGGGGGGTAGACACTTGACTCTAACAAAAATTAGCGCTTTACAGCTTAATATTTCATAAACGGATCCCTTAATCGAAAAATCGTTGCCACAAACCCGCAATATTTTTGAAAGACCTATCCAACAACACCCCACACTATGGGGTAGACGAGAAAAAAAATACATACTTTACCCATGTTACGTGTAGGAGAGGCACAAAAAAAAAAATTTTTTTTCAAGATTTTATTTTACCACTTTGTTATCGTGACTAATATGTATATTCATGCCAAATTACAGCTTTCTAGTACTAAGAGTCTCTGAGCTAGGCTGCGGAAGGACGGACGGACGGACGGGCATGGCGAAACTATAAGGGTTCCTAGTTTGACTACGGAACCCTAAAAATCGACTCCCAGGTCAACGCTCGTAATTTGGCTTTCAGATTGCAACCAAAAGTCGTACCTATCATACCTGAGATAGGTAATAAATTAACAGATACCATACAAATTTAACTACTAGCGATCCGCCCTCGCTTCACTTCGGTTTATGTGAGTTTTTTGTTATACTCGTACATAAACCTACATTTATTATACATAAATACTTTGACGATGCCGCCGCTAGTTGCCTAGCCTAGTTGCCTAGTTGCCTAGTTGCCTAGTGCCTAAATAGTGCCTAGTGACGTAGCTAGTGGTCCTGGGTTCAAATCCCGCTAAGGACAGATATTTGTGTAATGAGCGCGAATATTTGTTCCTGAGTCATGGATGTTTTCCATGTATTTAAGTATATATTTCTCTATATAAGTAAGTATTTACTTATATCGTTGTCTAGTACCCATAGTACAAGCCTAGAGCTTAGTTTAGGACTAGGTCAATTGGTGTGACATTGTCCCCTGATATTTATTTATTATTTGCTATCCGTGAAAAATTTATCTAACTGATGGTAAAAACCGCATGAAAATCCGTTCAGTCGTTTTTGAAATTATTCCGAAAATACAGACAGACGCGGCGGGGGACTTGGTTTTATTTATGATAACTTAAAAAAAAGTCATACCTATAAACACGGTCCGTGACTCAATGCAAGTCATTCGTTGACAAACAAATGACTAACTAAACAGTCTAGTAAGACTTTTTAGCACAATCAACATATCATCATCATGAGGTACATCCTTGATCTTATATCAATTTCTTCTAAACATCCATAGTTATCGTCCGTCATCTCAGTGTTCACTCCCTTCTTTCTCATATGACTCTTCACACAGTCCGTCCTTCTCTTTTTAGTTCAGTCAGTATTTAGGTTATTATAAGTAAAATTAAAAAAACCGGCCAAGTGCGAGTCGGACTCGCGCACGAAGGGTTCCGTACCAACAAAACACATTTTAGCGCATGCATTCTACATATAAGCCATGCTGCCAAATTGAAAATGCACGCGCTAAAATGTGTTTTGTTCGCTCGGACGGGACTACTTAAACTCGCCGCTGCGATTTCGCTCGTTCGTCCGACCGACCGCCGTTATTGAGAGAATGACACCCCTGATCTACCACATCTACAGCGAATAAAGTATTTCATTTAATTTAATGGTTAGCACATTGAAGTAACATTTAATTGTTTAAACCATAGATAGAGGAATAAACTTTAATATAATACATAGTCGTAGATTAATGTCTTCTTCCGTCGTTCCTTAGTGACGATGTTCCAATACACACAAGTTTTAAAAAATAAAGTAATCTCTAAAATGTCTCCAAGTGCGGTGGTAGGCTTAAAATTATAATAAGTAAGTATGTACCTTCTTACTGAACGAATTGATTATCAGCCGAATGTTTACCAAACTATGTCGTACCAATGAATAGTGTTTACACGAATAATGTAGGCGGATAGCTGAGCATATTTATTATGTCTACCGAAGGCTAACTTACTGACCTCTTTGTTTAACCTAATACTGAGCAGCTATTCGCTAGGTAAGCTAACTTCATGTTCAACATGGAATTGCCTTACTAATAATGAAGTGTTAAGAATGTTCAGATTCGCATAAAAAAAAACTAATTTCAGATTCCGACGTTTGCTCCTCGGTCCACTTTCTCTTGTTTAAAAAAAAACAGCGACATGTTAAATCCAACGGTGACTAGATACTATGTCAAAAGCAATAAAGGTTTTACCCATTAGAATAGAGGCCCTGTGTGCCTTTTCCATGTCATAAACAAGACACTACATGCATAACAAGTACCAACATCTTATCTTATCTTATCTTATCTTACAGATGGGCCCTTTCGGATACACTTCGACCCTTTAGGATCTTTTGTGCAATTACCCTCTTACACACTCAGGTGTTCGAATGCGCAGGTTTCCTCACGATGTTTTTCCTTCACCGTAAGAGCATCGGGTAATGCACTTAAGTTAGAAAAACTCATTGGTACATGGTGACCGCGGGGGTTCGAACTCTCGGTACCTTACGATCACGAGTCGACCCTCTAAGCCACTAGGCCACCGACGCTCTCAGTACCAACATAATAAGTACTTAAGCTCATGTTATAGTTACCTGACCTGTAACAGATTACGGACACAATGTGTACTAACTACAGTCTCGTAAGACCCAATACCTATTTTAGTAGCATTGTAATTGCAACCTTGTCGAATTATCTATAGGGTGCCTTTTACGTTTGCTTATGTCCTCAAGCGAAAAACTGGGGACTCGGCAGGCTAGCGTTAATACTGAATTTTCTACCAACTAGGTCACTAGGTCAATGAATTACTTGTTATGGTAACTGAATTAAGGCAATAGTAATAGTTACTTTAAAATGCAATAAATATCTAAGCAGAATTAAAAAAAAACGTGTAATTATGGGTTTAGGTGTATGGATAGTTCTACTAGCGTTTCAACCGCTATCACTTTCCTGGTCGCATTATTCACCATGTCCCTGTAGGATCGGATTACCATTTTGAGTTGTTTTGAAGAATGCCTGGACTCCTAGAAAATAACCGAAAATGGTAATCTGAACCTACAGGGAAATGGTGAATAATGCGACAAGGAAAGTGATAGCGGTTGAAACGCTAGTAGAACTACCCGTATAAAATAGTACATTCTGATGCAAGTGCGGAAAGTATGTCATTTCACACGAGTCTCGAGGCGAGCGAGGGACAAGACTCGGGACGAGTAAAAAGGACTGTTCCGCACGTGTATCAAACGACGTTTTTAAATACATTTGCGAAAAATGACAATGAAACAAAAATAAAACTGTAATTAAAAGAGACAGTTTCACTTAATTCTTAGTCTGATAAAAAATCACAGTGCCATTTGAACAATTAAGGGGAAAGAAATGGAAAGGTAAAAACCACTATAGCGAAAAGTCCAACTTTCCGCACGATACAGATACTCCTATACTTTTTAAATTATTACTTATTAGAAATTTAACCAACGTATTCTCTATTATAACCAGAGATCGGACAAATGGGTCGCAATAATGTGGACATGACACCAAAGATTTTAATTAAACAAGTTAAATTACATTAATTGATTTCTTATCTGAACTTTAATCTTGATCCTTTGCAGGACAGTAATAAATAAATAATACAAAGACGTGAGGAGTGGCCATTAATATTAACTTAAGTTTGCTGCATTAACACGGAGCTTTTCAATTCATAAGTTCATTATATTATAACCGTGAAAAGGAATAAACTAACCATGGGGAAATTATGAAAAATACCTACTGTTTATTTCACTTCACCTTTACTCGTCGATGACGATACCGAAAGTCAACTTGCCATCAAATTTGAGTATCAAATACGGCGAGTTCGAGTCGAGTTCTAAAACTTCCAATCATCGCCTTGTTTCAAATTCGCACACCTGCGCATGCACAGTATGCTTCAATCTGATCGGTATTCTGCCAGTGTCTGCCATTTGGAGGGGTCAATGTTAGCCCTCTTCACATGACGCTAGGTGTCCACTGGGTCGAAATCGGAGCATACGCAGCTGATATTTGTTCCTTTGTACTGAATCTTATGTTACAGCGTGCACTGGATCGGCATATACATATGTATACAGGGTGGAACAAAACGAGGGACTGAACTGAAAGGATAGTGTTATCTAAGTGATCTACAATCGATTTATTATAATTGTAAAGCTGGACTTAAAAGTAAAACAAAATGACTAAAATTTATCAATTTAATATCAGTGACAACCCTACTACTACTAGTTCAAAGTTATTTACTTTTTAAGTTGACACATGTCATCAACAGACCTAGGAATATACGGGGCAAAATTAAATGACAGCTAGGGATTGCCTATATCGATAAACTTAGTTGTCGATGCTTTCCCATATACTAGTGATCGCTCCAAGTTTTGTTTGGCAAAATATTTTTTTATTGAAAGTATGCAAATGAAACAAAATATCAACATAATTCTACTTATTCTTTATTTTAAAAGTATTTTTTAACCTTCACTCATTATCATTATATTTTTTTTCCTTATTGTGTATTTCAGAATGACGTTCCCATTTAATATTGTTAAAATAAACGATCAGAATCTGTTAGGAGTAAAAAAATATGATGATGATGAGTGAAGGTGAAGAAATCCTTTTAAAATAAAGAATAACTAGAATTATGTTGCTATTTTGTTACATTTGCATACTTTCAATAAAATTTAATTTTAATAAAAAAAAAATACAAACAAAGCTTGGAGCGATCACTAGTATATGGGAAAGCATCGATAACTGATTTTATCGATATAGGCAATCCCTAGCTGTCATTTAATTTTGCCCCGTTTATTCCTAGGGCTGGTCATCAACTTCACTTTACATGCGATACTATCTTGATGACGTAATCGGATCTACTTGCTAGGGTTGCTAATGTGCAGATTTTGCGCTAATGTTTAACAAGCTGTATCTCTAAAACGGTTAGAAATATTAATATCGTTAATTGGTGAAAAACAAAGAACAAGACCTAAAAAATTCCCCATTATCTTAAAAGTCCCTCGTTTTGTTCCACCCTGTATATTGAAATCAATACAAACCAACAAATCCGTCCATTCCGTACGCTCCGATTCCAACCCAGTGGACGCGCAGCTTTAAGACATCTTTATACCGCAAAATTGGATGGTCGCCTTGTTTTCGTTCAGAGAACATATATAGGGTAGTAGTTAGGGAATGCAATTTAATCGGTTATTAACCGTTTTCGTATGAAAATAACCGGTTAAAAGCGGTTATTACCGGTTATTTGCATTCCCTAGTAGTAGTACCGTTTGTGGCCACTGTACCCTTTTTGGCCACTTATGGTTGAGTTTTAAAAATACCGTCAAATTAAAAATAATATTCATAAATAGTTAAGACTGAAGATTAAGTAATATAAAGATACTTTACATAGTAGTTAAAATTTAAATTTAGAGTGGCCAAAAACGGTCTTAAGATGGCCAAAACCGGTACTTCTGCCCTACCTACTACAGATGTTTCATAGTAGAGGCAGTTATTAGGCTCAGCGCAGCAGCCACAGCTATTATAGCGTTGAAATAAAACCAAGGAAAACGCGTAAAGTGAATGTTACGAAAGACCAGTTAAGAGATGGATACGAAGGAAACTCCAAACTGGTTACTAACCAGAAGTGGAAATAAGTAGGTTTATTAAACAGTTACTACTCGGTAGTGACACTACTTACTTGTGTACATCTTTTGTCTGATGAGCGTGAATATTTGTTCCTGAGTCATGGATGTTTTCTATGTATTTAAGTATATATTTCTCTACATACTTACAAGGGCGTAGCGAGGTACGGGAGCCCCCCCCCCCCCCCCCCCCTCCCCCCTTAACAAAATCCTAGCTACGCCCTTGCATACTTAAGTATTTATATCATTGTGTTGTACCCACAGCACAAGCCTAGAGCTTAATTTGGGACTAGGTCAATTGGTGTGACATTGTCTCCTGTCTCCTGATATTTATTTATTATTATTATTTATTATTATTTATTTACACTTTTGCATTACACGTAACTATTGGATAGATAAAATTCCCGAAATAAGTAATGGCGACCCATAAGAGGATTGTGAACCGACGCTTAAATAGGGTAGTTGTTAAAAAAAAAACGGTCAAGTGTGAGTCGGGTTCCGTATTTAAGATCAGGAAAACGCAAAAGAAAATACTTATTTTGTTATGAACATTTATGCAATAAGGTCCATTTTGACTAGCCTTAATTTTAATACTACAGATTTTTAAAGTTTTTTGATATTTTTTCCAAAACTGTAAAGTTTGACAACTTCATTTTACTTTTCCCGTGAAATATATGACACCCCGTTTGCTATAATCAAATCACTTTCATTTTTCAACCCCCCATTCTCGATCCCTTAACATTTAGAAAAATAATTTCATATTTTTTTTACTAAAAGCAGATGCGTGCAAGCAAGTTATACCTACAACTATGCCAAATTTCAAGTTGATAGCTTCTATAGCTTCTGAGAAAAACTGCTGTGACATACAGACAGACAAACAACGAAGTCTCACCATAAGGGTTCCTTTTTTACCATTTTGGTACGGAACCCTAAAAAACTAATTTAGCTCTAGGCCATAACGTTTTTTCACCCTCTAAATCAAGTCCAATTTTCACGATTTTTGAATCTGTCCGTGAAGTCTGTGCGTTTCCGTTTATTTTTTCAATTTATATTACGAAAAACATAAACAACATGGTTTTTCGTATTACATATTCATCATCGTCATGTCAGCCGAAAGACGTATCGTATTATATATTATTATTATTAGTTTAGTTTAGTTTATTTATTCATCAATGTAATATTACAATATAATTTGCATTGCATGTCAAAAAATACGAAATTACATTGATATTGTCAACATTAATACTAAATAATAATATAATAATACAAAAATAACACTCAAATAATCAAAGTCAACATCAATAAACAACGAATAAATGGTCAGTTTCCGATGTCAATATACAAAAAGTAATAAAGTCAAATAAACAATGTAACACGTTATTCAAAAATCGTAAAAATCGGACTAGCTTTAAGGGTAGAGAAACGCGTTACCGCATTTTGTACGGAGATGTTTAGCTTCACACACAACGCTAACAGATTGTTATTTGTTGTTATAGCGGCAACAGAAATACATCATCTGTAAAAAAATCAACTGGCTAGCTATCACGGTTCATGAGATAAAGCCAGGTGACAGACAGACAGACGGACAATGGAGTCACCATGGAGTGGAGAAATAATAGGGTCCCGTTTTTACCCTTTGGGTAAATGGCGATCTTAATGCCTTAAAGCAAGCCCAAAGCCCTCTACGCAAAAACCATTTACGGTCAGTGCTGAAAAAAAATCCATTGTCAATAAAAATCGTTGATCGTAGAACACGCAATACCTATATTATGTTGCTGTAAAATTACTTTGCGTGCAATTAGTATATGTAACCAGTATAATAGAAATATTAGAAACATGCCAGGAACTGTGTCGACTGCACGTGTAGCCTAGTTGTTATGATCCGGCTTACCAAGCAAGGGGTCTCCTAAATCCTAACCTCGTCTAATCACGAGTGAAGCATGCAAAATGGCTGTCAGTGTGCGTGCACACGCGCGTTGTCTTACTTAGGGACCTATCAGACAGAGAGCGGTCACGCGGTCAAGCGTTCAAGCGGTCAGCGGTAACGTAATATAACCAAAGACCGCAAAGAACGCAAAACTGATAGCTTGACCGCGTGACCGTTCTCTGTCTGATAGGTCCCTTACCTAGTGTATCTGTGTGCGAGCGGTCAGTCGTGTATAAAGAACGAAAGTGCCGACCTTGCACGCTTCACGACTGTTTCGTGCAACACATCCGTATTTTTTTTTCCCACTGCCGAAGGACGAGGGTAATGTGTTTCACAGCCTATATATGTATGTTTGTTCCTTTGTGGCACTATAAAAACTAAACCCGTTGTCCGATTTTGATGATTCTTATGTCAATCGATTTGTCTTAATCTGGTGAGTGTCACTGAAGAATGACAGTAATCAAAATTCGATTTGGTGGCAAGCAAACGCCATATTGCGCAAATTAAAAAACAAAAATCAACCAAGTATGACAAGTGGGGTATCATTGAATAGGGATTTAAAAATCATCTTAGGTTTCTTTCATCATTTTTCATTTTGAATGATCATTTAGGATTAATAACGATTTAAAGTTGGTTAGCAACAGTCGGGTTTTGAAAGCTTATTTAGGTCCTTGGTCTCGTATTTGATGCACTGAGAGAGCATGGTGTTTTTAAATGGGCTTGTATAGGTACTTGTTTTGGATGTTAGTTATGAAATTATGTACGGAGGTATCCAAAAGAAAATGTTTAACATTTTAGTGCCTAGATACCTACTGTTATGAACTTCACCCTGGGTCTTGGCTGGGCCTACTGATACATTACTAAAGGGGCTTCTAAACGGGCCATATTTTCACTGCAATATGTGGCCGGCAACTATTGGTGTTTTTCTCTAACATACGAGTCAGAGAGGGACACCAATAGTTGCCGGCCACATATTGCAGTGAAAATATGGCCCGTTTAGAAGCCCCTTAAAGCAATGTTGGAGAATGCTGGTAAATACATAACTGGTACGATTGAGTCGATGACATTTATGTCAAGGTTCTAAGCACGCGTAACATTTTTATTGGACGAGTGTACAGTCACGAACTTAAATTTGGGACCCACCTTAGGTCCAAAGTCATTCTGCCATTCTACAACAATAAGGTTGAGTCTCCTCTAAGTTACAAATGATTTGGCATGTCTAATGACATTGACGACTTCAAGCCTATTTTTCTTGAAATGGGTCACAAATTAACGCTCGCGATAGTACCTACATCGTTGTCCGGTACCCGTAGTACAAGCCTATAAAATAAAAATATTTATTTTATTTATTTACTAAAGATTAGTTTGCGGCTAGGTCAATTTATGTAAGATTGTCTCATAGCCGTCTTATTTATGTCGTTATTATAATACATTTATGTATAACGATTAATTAAATACTATAAGATAAGGAAGTGGTAGCAATCATGGATAATATTTAGCGAAATAAACATAAAGAATTGTTTTAGTAGGTATGACTGTCGTATACATTATGTTGGTATAATCTATGTTGTGTTGGCGTGCTAGTCCCATGCAAAATGCATAGATCACAAAGGGTCGAGCTGTGACCCGATGAATTAGTCATACAAACGTTTAACCTTGTACCCCCATGCTGACATAGTTATGCTTACTCAATTCTTCTCAAGTCATTTAAAATCTGAGGGCTCAGACAAGATGCACTACGCTAACTAACGTTTCTATTCGATTCGTTTTTAAACCAATCGCGTCACTGGAAGATGACGTGATACGAAAAGTCACGTGGTCTACCAGTGACGCGATTGGTTTAAAAACGAATCGAATAGAAACGTTAGTTAGCGTAGTGCATCTTGTCTGAGCCCTCTGGTAGTAAAATATCGAAAGGCAATGCAAGATGTCCTGTGCCGAAGCATACTTTCATGCAACTACTAAAAAAAGGATGGAAAGGGAAACGAGTATACAGGCCTGTTGATGATATGACTGCTTATATCTATGGACATTAATCTGAAGATTACAAAGGCATTGCAAACTCTACTACTACTAGAACTTAGAATGACCTGTCCTTTATCCTAGTAACATCAAAAAATTCTGTTTTTTTCTTGACTTGAAATGTCAATCCTTTACATTTTGTCGAATTTAGAAAACTGCTAACTTAGCGTTAATGCATCTTGACAAACTCCCCCACTCCTCCAGGGCTCTTTTACAAGTTGGTAGTATGAAATGAAACTAAAGACTGAAGGCCATCATTACAGAGAAAAAGCGCCGCAAGGAACTCATCAGGGGCCCTAATATAGCTGCGTTTATTGCGTGACAAAGTCTGGATAAGGCTTTCGTCACCTTCTGACACGTAAATAAGTACGAGAGTGACGGGTGCTTTATCCACATTTGACAAGCGATATAGACGCAGCCAAACTAGGCAGCTGTGTTAACCCTATACAGAAACATAAAAACGCGAACATAGCTTGACGATACGTTAGTCAGCAAACTGGCTAAAAACTCTACATCGGGTTCTACCATCCGCTCGTCCATATTCCTCAAGAAAATAACATCCCCGCTAAAAGAAAGCAAGATACCAATATGAAGTTCTTAGCGCAGACGCCTTTTCGTTTTGGACGGCAGCCTGATCATAACTTTTTAAAATTCCAGATGGGCTACGCACACTTCCTGCAGATTGGCCATGGTATCCACCTGCGGCAGTTCTCCAGGGCTTTCGTGCTAGCTGAGGATGGTAACAGCACGCAGAGGATTGTCTTCGTGTCTGTAGATGCTCCTATGATGGGGCATGGGGTCAGGAAGGAGGTAGGATGAAGACGTTATATGGTATTCTACTTGCTGAGTAGATAAGGCCATGTTTAGTTTGATTCATTGTATTATTACTAGAGAAGTAAAGTTAAATTCAACGTCAAAGTCAATAGTAGTTTAGGTGACGGTTGCGTAATGCTAATTACGCAGAGTCTCGTACAATACTTTATCTACACACATACTCGTATTATAAGTACTCTAAGATGGGTTCAGAAGCCGAAAGGCAAATTACCAGCATTACCTTATCTGTGGTAGTAGGTGACAGCGATGACAGCTGTAACGTAATTTTGAAATTACGTTATCGAATATTTTTAGATAATGAGATCCAAATTTGGAATATCTTCCAAGAGTAACAGCTGTCATCGCTGTCAGCTACTACCACAGGTAATGCTGGTCATTGCCTACGGGTTTTGAACGCATAATAGAGGACTTATGATATGAGTGTAGATAAACATTTCTTGCACGGAAAAGTCTATATCTTTTTTTCTCCGGGAACCAATTTTGTATTGAAACACTTTCCAACAAACGTACGAGTATCATTACGCAAGAATTTTCATTTCAACGAAAGGCATTGTTTTTGGCAGTCATAAGTCTAACCGTAATGAACGTTTAAAATATCCTGGAAACGACATGGTTTCAGCAGGAAATAACATTCGATGATATGAAATTGCATAAAATGATACAATCGATGTAGTAAAATTCGATAAAATGATGGGTTACCAGATTTACTTCATGTAATCGATGTCAAAGAGTCCTGGGGGCCTAATATCGCTGCGTTTATCGCGTGACAAAGTGTGGATAAGGCATCTGTCACCTTCTGACACGTAAATAAGTACGAGGGTGACGGATGCTTTATCCACATTTGATACGCGATAAAGACGCAGCCATACTAGGCCCGCTGGTAGATAGCAACATCAAATTAAGCTCTCAGTTTCTGACTGTTTTATATTTGAATTTTAATCTACGGAGTCCTCTTCACTTGGTTTCGACTTACACTTGGCCGGTTTTTCCATTTTATGGTGATGGCCCGCTGAAGTCAATGTTGGAAGGAAATGCAATCCACTTACCAGTAATTCTGCACTAGAAATGTGCAAGAACATTTTCGAAATTTCAAAAATCTTGTCAAGATAGTAGTTTAAACATTATTAAAAACATTTCATAAGTATTAATAATGGTGTCCTTCCGTATCAAGAATATTTTTGAAAATAACCATGAATTTATATAAGAAAGTTATACAATAAAAAAAGTTAATCATCTTTTGGATAGCTTCTTTAAATGGAGTAATAACTTGCTTTGTAATCATATCAATTCCCACATTTCAATGGTTCATGTACAAATTCCAGGTTGTAAAACGTCTTCAAAAGCGGTTCGGAGACATCTACAATGAGCGCAACGTCATCATCAGTGGAACCCACTCCCACTCCACCCCTGGAGGGTTCCTCATGCATTTCCTCTTCGATCTGCCGATCCTCGGCTTTGTCAAGGAGACCTATGTGGCTTACATCGTTGGTATTTACAAGGTACGAGGGAAATATAGTAAGATGTTCTATATATGGTGGTGTCCTACGTGGCATGGAGAGGTTTTAGTGGTGTTAGGAACTGTGCAAGGTCTGTCCAGAGCGCTACCACCATCTTATCCTTTAACCTGCCCTGAAGCAGCAGTGTTCGCATTGTTGTGTGTGGGGATAAGACAACCGGTGAAATTACTAGCACAGAGGCATTCCGTCTTAGTCCTCAGGGTTGGCAACGCATTTGTGGTCTAAGGACTGTAGTCTTGAGAATGAAAAATTATATGGGTTAGAGGTGGCCTGTGTGCTCGTTTGCTTTCTCCATGCTATAAAAAAGTGGTTATCTAAGGTGAAAGTGGTACAGAACAAAATTTTACTCGACAGACCAAGTAAGGGGGTCTTAGTGTATTCATGTCTGTTTCTTTTTTATTATCCTAAGGTCACCTCAGAGAGGACAGACTGATCACTTGTTAGATTCGTGTGAATTCTGCAATAATTCGAAAGAATATGACTTCTATGCTTTGCCAGTGGGCATTTTGCGAACGTTAATTAATGCAGATAACAAAGAATTTGTAAAGAGTTAAAGGCGCTTCTTCTCAACGGTTGGCTCTTTAATGGCTATACTTACTGAATAAATAAATTTAACTTTTTAATCTGACGTGCATTCATGTACTTTGTGATTTTTAACGTCGCTAGCTTCCATACAACGTATAAAGCATCTTAGCTAGATCATATCCCTGCAAGGGAACATAATCCTCAGATCATGATCAAGACTCAATTTGTATCACAGAGCATCGCGATGGCCCATTTCAACCTGACACCAGCTCGCATGGAGTACGGGGAGGGAGAGTTGCTGGATGCCAACATTAACCGTTCTCCAACCTCGTATCTGAGGAACCCGCCTGAAGAGAGGGCCAAGTAAGTTGTAGCATGCTTTTTCTATAAATAGTCAGCGGATAGGTTTGGAAAATTCTTCTGTGTAATTTTTTTACACATTTTATGGCAAGCGAATCAAATTTTAACCCGAAGTAATACTAAGTATACTCACGATGTAAATTTTGGGATCAAGCAAAAGGGTTCACCATCATTCTGCTTAAAATCTATGCACTTGTAGGTAATTGCCATTTTCCTTTATTCTCCGCCTTATCTTTTTGATAAAACCCAGAATCCTCCCAGCGTTCTGTCTTATTTCGTCAAAGTTACTTATCCTAGGTCTTCCTGTCGCATGAGAAAGACAAACGACCTGATGGTGAGTGGGCTCTGAGGGCTGCAAATGCATTTCCAACTTTAAGGACTAAGGTTAAATGAATCTATGCTTGTCTTTCCACTGGCTGTCGTACCCTTGACGCATAATAGGCACATAAATCTGTTGTCTCGTTGTGGAAAATAGCCCAATCCACTCTATAACTAATAGACCCCCTTTTCTTCGTTTCCTCAGATACCAACACGACACCGACAAAACCCTCGCTCAAGTCCGGTTTCTCTCCGGAAGCAAACTCCTGGGCGTTATCAACTGGTTCGCCGTACATCCGACCAGCATGAACAACACCAACAAGCTGATATCCTCGGACAATGTAGGGTACGCCTCTGTGCTGTGTGAGAAGGCTCTTAACGGGAACACTACATTACCTGGGAAGGTAAGAGGTTGGATAAATTCAGATGGTAGGCTGAGTAGAAGGTATTCTTAATTAGGTTTGATACTGGGTTAAGAAGGTGAAGAGAATTTTAACTTTGGGATTTGCTCGTAGTCTAATGATTTTAGTCTTGCTCTTGAGAATGCAAATGGAAATAAATTACCGTTGCCAATGAACAGCGGCAACTCGAGAAGGGTTATCAAATTGTCCAAGAGTTACCGGAGTTTTAAGGAAAACATTTATCTTGCCCACATTTCACAACTTTTAGGAAAGTTAATTTCTTAGTTTACGATTTCAAAAATGCACGTGCGGTAGAGGAATGCCATTTATCAAGGTGTTTTTGATGGGATTTGGACTTTCGATATCGGATACTTTTGGCAGTCCATCGTAATTGTAGATTTAAGATTCAAAACTTTCTAATCTTATTGTTGATATCCTAGTTATCCGACCACTATCTTTTTTTAAAAGTGAGAAGCCCTGATTTTGAGAACACTAGTACATATACATGAGAAGTAATAAATGTAGTTTGACTTTATTACTTGACTTTTTTACATATCCAACCATACTTATCTTGGAATTGTAAATAAGTTCAGCAAATAATAATTCATCTCTAAACTTCCAGGGTCGAGTTGTCTGCGCCTTCGCCTCTACAAACCTCGGTGACGTATCCCCCAACACTCGCGGTCCTCGCTGCTCCATCTCCGGCAAGGTCTGCGACCAGGAGACCAAGCTCTGTACTCTAAAGGGAGAAGAATGCTTCGCGTCCGGCCCGGGACGAGACATGTTTGAGAGCACTCAGATCATTGCTACCAAGATATTTGAGACTGCAATGGTAAGTAGTTGAGTTTGTTCCATCTCCAGCAGTGGGATGAAACCAAGTTTTGTTAGTTGAAGGGAGAAGAATGCTTCGCGTCGGGCCTGGGATGACACATGTTTGAGAACAATCAGATCATTGCGACCAAGATATTTGGGACTGCTATGGTAAGTACTGGAGCTCCTACTTCTGTCTCCGGCAGTGTGAACAAGAGACCATACTCTGTACACTGAAAGGAGAATACTTCACGTCGGGCCCGGGAAGATACATGTTTGATAGCACTCAGATCATCGCTACCAACATATTTGAGACTGCAATGGTAAGTAGTTAAGCTTGTTCCATCTCCGGCAGTGGGACGAAACAAAGTTCTGATAGCTGAATGAAGAAGAATGCTTCGCGTCGGGCCCGGGACGAGACATGTTTGAGAGCACTCAGATCATTGCAACCAAGATATTTGTGACGGGTAGGGTAAGTAGTGGAGCTCCTACTTCTGTCTCCGGCAGTGTGAATGATATACCATACTCTGTATCTGTACACTGAAGGGATAATGCTTTGCGTCCGGCCCGGGACGAAATATGTTAAAAGATAAAAGATAAAAGATAAAAGAAATTTATTCAGTAAGTAGGCCGCACGGGCACTTTTACACGTCAAGAATCTACCAGCGCTTCCCAAGAGAAGACCACTGCCGAGAAGAAACGCCGCAAGAAACTCAGCAGTCAGTCATTTTTTAAACATATTTCTTATTACAATGGTACGACTTAGTCTAGCATTATATAAAGCTATAAATATTAAATTAAATATAGTATCAAATAACATGCGTAGTTCAGCAGGAAAACATGCCAATTAAGAATCTTACGGGAGAGATAGAGAAAAAAAAAAACACATAGTTATGTGTATATAAGATGGTGCGAGACGACCACATAAAAGTTTCGATATGTTTCCCTACATCAACGGTGTCCCCTAGACAAGATAAAGATTTTGCATTTGAATAAATTATTATTGACTAAGTTTCGGATTTAGGCCATGCATTTTTGTCTGTTAGATAGTCCTCGATCCTATAATACGCTTTAGACATTAACGACCTTTTCAAGTAATTTTTAAGTGCTGGAAAGGGTAACTTTAAAACTTCGTCAGGTAATTTATTATAGAAATGAATGCATTGACCAACAAATGATTTATATACTTTACGGACGCGGAATTTTCGGATAGCGATTTTATTTTTATTTCTGGTATTTAAATTATGTATATCAGAATTTTTGGTGAAAGAATCTAAATTTCTAATAACGTCAATAATATTCTCATAAATAAATTGAGACGCTACAGTCAAGATATTAATTTCTTTAAAAAGTTCTCTTAAAGAGTCACGGGAGTTTAAGTTGTAAATAGAACGAATGGCCCTTTTTTGTAACACAAATATAGTTTGTATGTCAGCTGCCTTACCCCAAAGCAGAATACCGTACGACATGACACTATGGAAATAACTATAATAGACTAAGCGAGCTGTCTCAACATTGGTTAGTTGTCTAATTTTCCTAACGGCGTAAGCTGCCGAACTTAGTTTACCTGCCAGTACAGCTATATGGGGACTCCATTGCAAATATTTATGTAATGTTATGCCTAAGAAAATTGCCTTATCTACCATTTGCAAACACTCGTCATTTAGAAAAATACTAGAATGTACCGGTTTAACATTAGGCAAAGCGAACCTAACACATTTCGTTTTCTGTTTGACTGCAATGCAATAGGAAGTAGATAAGCTTGTTCCATCTCTTGTAGTGATAACGAGTGACCATGATCTGTACTCTGAAGGGAGAATGCTGCCCAGGACGAGATATGTTTGAAATGAAACCCATCAATTCATTGCGACCAAGATATTTGAAAATGCTATTAACATTTACAACTACAATAACACATTAGGACAATGATTATGCACGCATCTGACTTGAGCTGCTTGTGCACTGTAAATAAATAAAGAAATTAATAAGTAGTAATATCAGTCCTTTATTTTTACAACTACAATTTAACGATTAATGAATCTTCTTTATCTCTCTTCATATTTATATCGTAGAATAAGATGCGTTACTTAAAATTAATATAGGGGAGATTTATGCGTGTATTGACTATAAGGAAATATGCCGAAGTATAAAAATGTCTACCTTTAAAACATAAATTAGTCTAAGTATAAGAAAGCCAATACTTCAAAACGTCTAAGTCTTATTAAATCGAAATATAGAAATGACTACTCTCAAAGTATAAAAATGTCTACAATCATAGTAAGTAAATGTCTTATATAAAAATCGACTATAAAAATACACTGCGACAAAATTATTCAAGTGGACATTTTATACTTCGGCATATTTCCTTATAGTCTAATGTCGTAACATCTTTATACGTCGTCTAATATATATGTGCACATTTTTATACTTTGACCAAAATTATGCACGGACGAAATTATTCAAGTGGACATTTTTATACTTCCTTATAGTCAATACACGCATAAATCATTTTAATCTAAAACAAAGTACTTGTGTCAGTTTACCCAGCAGATACAGACCAAAATAAGGTATTGAAATAAGTTTTGAAGACATGTACATGGATGATGTTTTCTTTCTACAGAAAGTGCTTAAGCAACCAGGCGAAGACTTGACCGGTCCACTGGGCATCGTGCACCAGTTTGTGGATATGCCCAAGCAGACAGCCAAGCCTTATGATCCGGTCACCGAGACTTTTAACAACGTAAGTATATACGAAGAAGAACATGGTGGAATGTTGAGAAGTATTTGGAAAGTTGTTCGCCACGGGATTATTAAATGAACGAACGATAGTTCCCAGGTAGTAACAGCGGTCAGTCATATATGATATATAATTTATAAACATACTTATAAAGGCTGACCTTTAGGAAAGCCTTTTATTTCACGAGGCTGAGAGCTGGCTCAGTGATGCAGGAACTCGTCGACTTTGCGGTGCATACCGAATTGTCACCAGTGACAGGCCATTGTTGTGAAATGGGGGGCAATCAGTAAACGATAATTAATCAACTTAAAATTACTGGAAGTATCACAGTACTTGGGACAGAATGTTGGTGATTTCCCTCTGAACAGCGCCAAAAGCTATTTTCGTCCAAACTCTTTTATGCCAATCCTTACTTGATCCTTCAATTAAAACAACAATTTAGGTTCTTGCTTACAAAAATATCACATATCTTGGACTAGCATTATCAATCAGATTTCTATATAACTCGGACTAGTTCCAATTTTAAATAATTAACAACCTCGTGGTTTCCGAGTCGGCGCGAGACAGACGTTATGGAGTCTCAGCTATGGTTTTGACACCATTGAGTTATCCAGGCGTATTTTCCTAGAGGGAAGTCCATACAAGGTTATATATAGACCTGTGACCTGGGGCCCGTTCCAGAAAGCCACTCTGCAACTCTGCACTCTGCACTTTGCAAATCCACGATAATGCAAAGTTCACAGTAAACGTGTTCCAGAAAACACTCTGCGTGAAGAGTGTTCTTATAGAAGAAAGATTCTGTTTCTAAAAGATACTTTGCAAATCCACAAATCCACACTTTGTATTTGACTCTGCCTCTTCAACTTTGCAATTGTTTTGTGGAACAGAAATAGTTTGCAAATCCACAAATCCACACTCTGCATTTGACTCTGCCTCTTCAACTCTGCAATAGCGTTGTGGAACAGAAATACGTTTGAAGAGTGGTATTTGTGGAGTGCAGAGTTGCAGAGTGGCTTTCTGGAACGGGCCCCTGACCTCATTTTTTGTAATGTTGACTACGAAGCATCGCTATCCCTTCACAGAGCGCAACGGTCTCCGGTTGTCTCCCAGCTATGGGCTACAGCTTCGCCGCCGGCACCACGGACGGACCTGGCGCCTTTGACTTTAAACAGGGCACCATTACTTCGAACCCGTTGTGGAACGCTGTGAGGGACTTCATCGCTGAGCCTACTGCTGAGGATATCCAATGCCAGGCGCCGAAACCTATACTGCTGGCTACTGGACGGGTAAGAAAAATAGTGATTGATGATAGACATATTTAAATTTGCTGATAATGAAGTTTGATGTTGAGTATTTTTCTCACTATAATTTTATAGACATCAGCCGGACATGTAGATTATGAATATAGTTATGATTTAAAAATCTAATTAGGATGGATATGTTTATTACGAGTAATACGATGGTGATGACTTAACGACATGGTTAGTAAGCCTAGTGGTAGTGTCTGCTTACGAAGCTAGCGATCCTGGGTTCGATTTCCAGTATTGGTAAATATTTGTTCCTGAGTCTTGCTTGCTCGGTGTATTAAGTACCTATGTATTTCTCTGTATGAGTAGGTTTATCGTTGTTTAGCCCCTGTTGTTTGATCACTAGTTAACCCAAAAAATTGTAAAATATCTAAAAAATAATTGAAAATTTGACACATTTCCTTAAGATTTAACTATTAGTTACGATTTTTAACCATTAGTTAGTTTAACTACTGATCAAACAACAGGTCCTATTGTACAAGGCTAGAGCTTAGTTCGGGACTAGGTTGTCATGATTTTCTTTGTTTCTTAATTAATCAAAAATACTGGATGATAATGGCAAGAAACACTCAATCGGTCTCGTTCGTGGCAGTTTAGTCTGACAGACAATTGTAGGTATGGGAATTCAGGAGTTGTTTTAATATCTCCTCGGAGGGTTCCTTCAAATTAGTTATACAAGAATGCGACTAGCGTGTTATTGTGATCAACGTATGTAATCTCTCGGTTGGCCTGTTCTTAGCCTGCTGGTGCGCAATATTTCTCTGTCCAACCAATGTCAAATTTGTATACGTTGACGACTGTACAACTCTCATTCTTTCCTCAGGCAACATTCCCGTACGAATGGCAACCCAAAATCGTGTCGTGCGCCGTCGCCCGCATAGGCAAGTTGTACATCGCAGCCGTCCCCGGCGAGTTCACCACCATGGCGGGCCGCCGCCTGCGCCGCCAGCTGGCGCGCGTCACGGGGGCGAGGTCAGTCCTAGCGGGGCTGTCCAATGTATACTCGGACTACGTGGCCACGCCTGAAGAGTACCAGGTATGTACAGGGTAGGAAAAACAGACGTCACATGGACGGCAACATACATACATACCTTCAAGCATATCTCCCAATGGGGTAGGCAGGGACTATGGAACTCTACATTCATCATCCTATTCATGCACTTACGTCGGTTTCGGGTGCTTTTGATTTTGCCCTTATTCAGTAGGTACATCTTGAATCTGATCACTGTATGTGCGTGTAGGGCAGAGGTCACCAAACTTTTTTGTCTCATAGACCACTTGGAATTTGTTTCGGTTTTAGGTGGACCCCCTGTTTACCTAATTGCCGCCTGCACACGTAAAGTTCGGACCGCGGGAAACGCCACGCGCCATTCCAATCTTCGCTCCAAACCGTACGTGTAACTGCAACTGTAAAAGTAAAATAGTAAAAACCTACGGTTCAGACTGGCGCGTGGAATGGCGCGTGGCGTTTCCCGCGGTCCGAACTGTGCCGTGTAAAGGCCGCTAATATTTACGTTGTCACGTAACAATTAAGCAAATAATCTTCGGGATTTTTTGCACGGACAACTTTTTGACCTACTATGTGTGTATGAATATGGATTATTCCATTGATGGAAAGCCAAAATTAAAGGCACGACTTGCTTAAATGGGATCCACTATAATAGTGGATCCCATTTAAGCACCTTATTATTGTGGACCCCCAGTTTCATCTCATGGACCCCCAATTATATTTTCCGCTCACATGGACCCCTTGCAGGTCGTCGTCGACCCCTGGGGGTCGATATAGACCACTTTGGGGATCACTGGTGTAGGGCGTCCCGCACCGACCTCTCCACTCATTGCCGTCACTAAATCTTCTTTCAATCTAACACACTTTTTGATGGACGGATATTAGAAACAGTTAATTATACGCAAACGAGACTTACTTTTATTTTTCAGAACAATAAAAACTGCATTTATGGATTTTTGAAAATTCGTCTACCTTAATGAATTGATCGAATATGACAGTACAATAGCACAATAGCTTCTCATGGTGGTCTCCTCTTGGGAAGCGCTGGTAGATTTTTGACGTGTATGGCAATAAGGCCATAAACATCTTTTAACATCTGGTAGCTAAGTTTGCGTCAAGTAAATGCGTGGTTTGTCTTCTTTACTTCTTTTCTAGTCCTCCAATTTAAAGAGAATTTTATGAGAAATTTTCGGTGACTTTTGTATGAAAAGAGAACATTCTCAATTTTCTCGAATATTTCGGAGGATACATTTAGTAATTATCTTGGTTATATAAAGTTTCTGAAACTTGCGCATTCCTAATTGTGTGAGGCAAAGTTAAGAAATCCTTCGGTGTTTTTTTTATCGCGCAAGGCTTAACTTGACCCTGCTCTGGTAAAAACAACCTAAGTCACCCGCTGAACTTTGGTTAAATCATGTTACTGATAAGACCGAATTTTGGAACGGCATCCTTTGGAAATGCGACTTAAATTAACTCACTAGACATGATATTTTTTTTAAAATTTTAATGTTCGTAAGATAGGGTTAGTCATATAATAATTATAATGTCAGAACTGAGGGCTCAGACAAGATGCACTACGCTAACTAACGTTTCTATTCGATTCGTTTTTAAACCAATCGCATCACTGGTAGGCCTCGTGACTTTTCGTATCACGTCATCTTCCAGTGACGCGATTGGTTTAAAAACGAATCGAATAGAAACGTTAGTTAGCGTAGTGCATCTTGTCTGAGCCCTCTGATTGTTTTAGGCACAAAGGTACGAGGCGGCGTCAACCATTTTCGGTCCACACACTTTGGACATCTATCTCAACAAATACGTCGAACTAGCTGAAGCCTTGGTCAAGGTAGGAAGTGACTAAACAATTTTTTTTTTTTTTGTGATGTTGTTATAGTAAACGTACAATATGTGTAAGTACCATGTGACTATATTTTACTTTGTATCTTAATAGGACCTGATAGACTATTAATATTATCAGTGATATTGGTATGTCAATGTTATTGCGAATTTAAATATATACGGACAACTCTCATGATAGGTACAGTCAAAGATTTTAATTGTTATGTCGCTATGGAACCTTGTCGCATAACGTTAATCATTCATTTAAGCGTAATTTCTGTCATGTGGTTTGACGCTGTCATTATGACAGGGTTCCATAGTGGCGTAACAATTAAAGTCCTTGACTGTACTATGATACGCATCAAATCAATATTGTGATAGGTACGTATCGCTATATTTATGGTTCGCGTATATTGATAGTCTATCACGCTCTAAATAATTTTTTCAAACTATATTAGGGGACATAAGATTTTGAATCTAGTAAATATTTTCGAATTATTTTCATTAAGTTATATCTTTAGTGCTTCTGGGGATCTTTGGGATCGAATTTCTCCATTTGCAGACTTTATTATTTTGTAACTCTCAAATTTAGACGGAGCAATGTGTATAAAAATTGTTTTTTTTTTTTTCATTTTTATGTTGCATAGTTGTCTAACTATGCTAAAAATGAACTATTCTTGATGCCTCTCAGCACGGGTAGCACAAGTTGTATTTTCTCGTTTGTCGCTCAGTGCGTCTCTATCGTTACAGTCTAGATGGAAAGGGAGATCCGAGCGACAAACAAGTCTCGGACAACATGTGCTAGCCGTGCAGGTAAAAGCAAAGAAAAAACTTTTAGCATCTTACAGTTCTTGATAAGTACAACTGATCCAAAAAAATACCTACTAGAAAGAACGTTTTTTTTTCAGGATGTAACCCTGGACCCTGGCCCGCAGCCTCCAGACTTCAGCGATCAGCTGATCACCCTGGTCCCCCCGGTGCTGTGGGACGCGGCCCCGTGGGGCAAGGAGTTTGGGGACTGCACCAAGCAACCCCAGAGCCAGTACAGCTATGGGGACATAGTGTCGGCACTCTTTGTAAGTGTTTTGATAATTACTTACTAAATAATATAACTCTTCTTAACCGACTTCAAAACAGAAGGAGGTTCTATGTTCCACTGTATGTATTATTTTTTATGTATGTTCACCGATTTCTCCGTTTATTGTGGAATGATTTTGAAAATTCTTTTTTCGTTTGATAGATACTTTGGAGACGGTCCCATTGTCACCGAAATCGTTATTTGATGAGGGGATTCGTAAGGAAGTGAGGGAACTCCTCAACTATCATAGGCATACATATAACGACTTTAGTATTTTCATTAACAAGTCCAGCATTTGCATTTAGAAAGTGGAACTGATGATGAAGACCATAAATGACCACCGGAACTCCTCAACGGTAGCTATTTCAAGGGTGGTGATAAGATATTTCGATTAAGATAGTTGAGCGACTATGACGAAGCACAAATTTAAATGGTTAAATATATGACTATGACTTTCCCGCGGCGTTGCTTGTGGCGAGCTTGAAATGCCCTATAGTTTCTTATTGAGATGTGAAACTCTCTCTCTCTTTTTCAACCTGTCGCCACCCAATGCTGAGCGTAGGTCTCTTCCTATGCACGCCATGATGTGAGACTACATAATATCTATTGTGATCACTCCCCCCCCCTAGGTGTCGGGGCACCCGCGCAACAGTATCCGGCACGGCGGCTACTACGGCGCGGTGGAGCGACTCGAGTCGGCCGAGGACGACGCCTGGGCGGTCGTCGCTACTGACGCCGACTGGGAAACCAAGTAAGGACCATACACTAATAATCTAACTTTTAAGGCCTGCGCACGAAGTCACATCGACCAGTGTCAAGTGAAAATTGGATAACAGTCACCCAGCTAAAGCTTTCCGTATACTTAGATCCTTGTCATTGTAATATATAACGTGTGCGTGGGTGCATGTGTGCGTGCGTGCGTGTGTGTGTGCATGCATGCGTGCACGAAGACAGTGAGCAAAATTCGATTTTGCTGCGAGCGTGAGACAAAGTAACTTTAAAAAAAAACCACACAATATAAATGGATGGTGGTAGTGGTTGTGGGTGGCAATTATACACGATGTTTAATATTCACCTTGTTGCATTTTTTTACCTTTAGGTTATACCTCGCTTTTGAGGTGAAAAGTTGTATGTGTTACACGAGATCAAAGTTAATTCCATCTCTTGTCTTTAAATCCCTCGCTCAGAAGTCTAACCCAGAATCACTCGCTACGCCCATGATTATTATAGAATCCTTCGCATACTCGGGATTCAAAATCAACACTTGCAGCAAAAACCAACTTCACTCTCTTGTTGCACAAATAACTAAAGCCCAATCACGGTCAGGGGCGTGATCTTCTCAAAAACGCGGTCGGACGAACAAACGATTGAATGTCGCAGCGGCGAGTTTTAGTATTCCCGTCAGAGCGAACAAAACACATTTTAGCGCGTGCATTCTCAAATTAGGCAGCCTTATAAGTTCGATCTTATCGACAGAAGCCATGCTGTCGCGTTTGAGAAAATCACACCCGAGCGTTAATCACAAATCGTTACGACTTTAGAAAAAACTCGTATCTGATATTTCGAGGTGTATGAGTTTGAACATAATTCTCTTCACGTTTAAGTTTAAAATCGTACGTCACGAAATATGAGATAAGAGGTTTTTCAAAGCAATGACAAAATGTTCCTTGAAGGTACATCTGGCACCGCAGCAACAAGATCCTCGGCACCAGCCACGCCGAGCTGGAGTGGCACATCCCGCCCGGCACCCCCGCCGGGACCTACAGGCTGCACCACTACGGGAACTACAAGTACATCCTCGGCGGGATATATCCCTATCACGGGTTTTCCAACAGCTTTGAGGTTAGGTAGTTTTAGGTTAGCTTTTGGTGAAGCAGTGATAAAAGTATGCCGTGGTTTAAAGTCATGGTTTATGTAAATTTGTATGTGCTGTGACCCGTTTTGATTGGATATGAGTGTATTATTGTTGGTGTTACATTGGTGTTGTGTTCAAGTATTTTGCAGTTGAATTTATAAACGGTTAAAAATATAGCAATGAACCCTTCGTATGTCAAATTATAATTCTATACAAAAATAAAATAAATATAAAAATCAGTGCTAAATATACGACGGGTATTTAAAATATATAGCCTTGTTTTACATATAAATTAGAGCGACATGCCACACGATGCGTTGAAACACTTGCGTCGCTCTATGTTGAAATCGCGTTGCGACGACGCTACGCACCGGCAACGCTCGTGTGAAGTCGTGTGGCATCGCTCTTACCTATCAGGATAATTACTTATTTTATGTATCCAAGTATCATAAACCCTCCATGATGCGTTCAAGAACCGCAGATTATAACCACCATAAAAATAGACTGTGTTGTTAGAACAAATTTCTTATCTGTAAAAATGTTATAACATTCCTAAATAATAACATCGATTTCGATAACATTATTTCATTCAAATTTCGAACATATCTGAAAAACAAAGAAATTTGATTTGACCTCTATTCTATATTCTAATATCAGTCGAGATGACGTTTCGTTCGAAATGAATTGTCAATTTGCATACAAATTTTACAAATGTCGCACGTAAGTAAGATATCGAACGAAAAAAAAAGACAGCTGCCAGAAAACTTTTCAATCAATCTTTTCATTACCGCCATTACCGGTTAATATGCGGCTACTGAATGCATCATGGAGGCTTATGATATGTGGGTAGATAAAGTAGTGTATGTAACTGTACATAATTAGGCATTAAAACACTTGTGTGATGTTATTACGCAACCGTCACGTAAACTACTATTAGATAAAGAACGTGAACGTTGTTTTAGATGCGTCTGTGATTAGTCATCATTGAAAAAAGGTAGCTGTAAAGCTAGGTCCACGCAGACTTTTTTTACATACTTACCTACTTTTTAAGCTTAACCGTTTTATTTATATACGCAAAATAGCTAAAGTGTGCTTAAAGAATGCTTTGTCCTTATCTTTCAATGTGACAGAAAGTGACAAAGCAGACTTTAACTAAATTAGGTTTATTGTGTATTTGTGAATACGATGGTTAATGTGTATTTTTAATTCTCATATGTATTTATGTAAAACATATGTCAATACGCTATTCAGAGAAATGAAATTTACTCTTTGAATGAATGAATATTTTATTTCAAAACCTGTCTTTCCGATAATTATTACTTTGAAATGTATACCAAAGTAGTTAAGTAGGTATTCATTTTATAATTTGGTTACTTTTTTCTCGATTGCGTGATCCTGATCACTGATCATGTGATCAACTAGTATTAAGGATTGAAAATAAAATATTGTTTATCTGTGCTATAAAATACTTATGTATAGGTAAACACTTATTTTTTATTTTCGATAGTCATACCTTTTTATCATCTTACTTGCCGTAGGAATAAAAAGTAAGTAGGTAACTTACAACTACTTTATGTTTAATTTTAGTGACAATATTTTGATTGATTAGGTCTTCTATTTGATTAAATAAGGTCTAAATTATTTTAGTATTTACATTTGTGAAAAGTGCCAATGAAAAAATTGAACTGAATAAAATAATTGATATCAAAACCCTCGTATTATTTTAATAAAGTTTTTGGAAACTGATTTCATTGATTTAAGGACTTCCCATTCAAACCATGTCATTGGCGACAAAAAATTGGCGACGTAATCCAACACCTGCTTAATGTGGGTAGTAGTCACTTAAAAATATTGTAGTTTCACCTGTAACCACGTCTAACTCTTTCGGACGCCGTTGATTAAATAGAAAGCTAAGTAGTTTCATCAGGGGCAGGATTTATAAACCCACGAGTTACAATTTTACAGGTCTAAACTGGCAACACTGCTCAAATGACTGGTCATTGGTCGAGGCGAGGTTGTGTCAAATGGAAATTTGTAATGCTGTAAATTGTAAATTGTAGCTTTATAAAACACGCCCCAGGATGGTTCTTAGCTAAAGTCGGGGTAAATAGAAATGGAAAAAGACGTAAACAAAAACAAACGGACCTATTTACAATTTACACCATAATCACCTACTTTGACATCGCGTAAGGTATTTTTAATGATGTACACGCTTGATTGTCACTTTTACGTTCTGTTTAGATTAAATAACAATTAACTAACGTTTTTTTAAATCAAAACTCGTTTGCAGAAATATTGAGGTTATGTGTCAAACAGTACCTACTGATTTGTTTACATCTTTTGACATTTCTATTGACCCCGACTTTAGGTTTGATGAAAATCGGTTCAGCCGTTTAAGAGTCTCTTAATAAGAGATATCAGCGCTGTACCCTTACCACGAGTTACAAGTACCGTACTCGCTAGCAGCGAGTCGAATGCTCTGTTCTTATAGAGTGCGAGGGACAGAGCATCCGACTCGCTAGCGAGTACGGTAATTGTAATTTGTGGTAAGGGACAGGGTAAGGGTACTGAAAGAACGGGACGCCACTATATCGGGGGTCTTTAGTCAGTGCGATAGCTCGAAGTTGCTTCGGGTTTGTACTTGTTTCTCACTCGCGCTCAAACGTTATTATTTACAGCGAGTGAGAGAGAAGAACACACCCGAGGCACCTTTTAAGTACTTACAGATTGTACATATATTTTATGCTAAGCTGTACTTACTCGCTAAGTTATTTTTAAGTAGTACTGTCTCAATTAAAATCAACAATAAAATGGAATGTGTTAGTATTATCTTTGAATTATAATTACTACATTAAAATAGATAAGTTACCTACTATAAATAAGATATTACTGTAAAGAACGTAAGTACCTAGAGCTAACATATCGCTAATCCGATAATTGGCAGATAAGTTTAAAAATATTTCGACCAAGCGAAGACTTTGCGGAAAAATACTTAGTTATTTTTATCATTTCATAAAACTCTTTCCGCAAGTACTTGGAAACATCGCAGAGGGATGATGGTGGAGAGAGGAGCTGGAAGATCTCTAGTTCTCTTTAGGCACTTGTAAGACCGGGGAGGAAGCGTCTTTAGACTATTTTCTCGCTCCAGCAACGAACAAAATATAGAGGTGACGTGTCAATAAAAGAGACACATATATTAATAGGCGATCGCTGGCTGTCCACACTGCCACCGAGAACTCTCTCTCCAACAAAAGATATACAGGGTGGAAAAAACAAACGCCACATGGACGGCAACTAACTTTAAATATTGAAAATAGCCAATTCATTCAACAAAGGTTCATAGAGCCAGCTGAGTAGGTAGATAAGGCAGTATTAGAAACTGGTAAACTAAGCCCATGTATATATATATATATACCTAATCTTAGTAATCTTATATCAGCAGCAGCAGCTGGGCAGCGTTCGGGAAGCTTCGCAGCACCTTTTCGTCCAAATTACCGCAGTGTTTGAAGTCAAAAGTCTTTGACCAGTGTGTATTGCCAGTGATGACTTACGGATCTGAGACGTGGGCGCTAACAGTGGGCCTTATAAGGAAGCTCAAAGTCACTCAGAGGGCTATGGAGAGGGCTATGCTCGGGGTTTCCCTGCGTGATAGAATCAGAAATGATGAAGGTTACCGACATAGCCCGAAGAATAGCCAAACTTAAGTGGCAGCGGGCGGGGCACATTGCTCGCAGGACTGATGGCCGATGGGGTCAGAAGGTTCTTGAGTGGCGTCCGCGGACCGGGAGACGAGCTGTAGGTAGGCCTCCAATAAGATGGAGTGACGACCTTGTAAATATCGCGGGAACGTGGTGGATGCGAAAAGCACAAGACCGGTCTGAGTGGAGAGCCTTGGGGGAGGCCTATGTCCAGCAGTGGACGTCTTTCGGCTGACATGTTGATGATGATGATGATGATGAATCTTATATTATCTTATCTTATTCTTACTAATATTATAAATGAGAAAGTTGGGGTGTTTGAATTTGAACGGATCGGGATGAAACTTGGCACGCAACGCAATATATTTAGGTTCTGGAATAGGACATAGGATAGTTTATACCGGAAATTTTAAAAGTTCCCGAGGGAAACGAAATCTACGCGGACGAAGTCGCGGGCAGAAGCTAGTAGTTTAATATTAAGCAATTCGCAAAAAAAAGTTAACAAAAAAACATTAATTTGGTTAACGTCATCGTGAGTACAGGGTGCCCATCCAAAGTCGATACGATTGTTTTATGGTAGCTTACGAGTATGATAAAAGATAAGGTTTTTTAGTGTTTGCGATACCATATTGGCAAATCATTGTGTATGCGTTAAAAAAACTTTATTATATGCACAACTCAAAACTACTACAATAAAACATTACAATACTTATCATTTCTATCGAGTAATTTCAAATTATATTTTTTGTTTCCTGAATCTTAATTTAAATGCAAGGGGCATGTTAACCGCAACAATTCGTAGTTATATAGCCACTTGACAGTCCGGCCCGCGAGACCAATATGCCCTCAACCGTCCGGGTTTTTTAGCGACACACGCCCCGTGCCGCGCATCCGCAACTTTCTACCAAAAACGTCTGTATCTTCTAAACTACATAAGTTATAATAAAGAAAGAAATACTGAGGCATACATGAACGTACTCTTTTTCAAATTCTTTGTATAAAAATATACATGACTAGCTTTTGCCCGCGACTTCGTCCGCGTAGAACTCGTTTATCGCAGTTAAGTAAATTAATAGTTTTAAGTAATTCTATAGTTTGACGTCCTCCCTGGCAAGAATGATCTTTCAAACAATATTGAGATCGAAATTTACCGGGACACCAACTTTAACCATTCACTCTTACGGGAGGGCACTCCCGATACCTCGAAAGAGTTCAGGAACTCTAAGGGTAGGACGTGACTTGCTCTGTGTCTATGACATTGTCTACCAATAGATACTCCACAACATCGCCTTCTACATGAGACATATTTTTATATTTATCCGCCCGACAATTTCGTTTGTCGGTGCTAATATCGCCCTCTCGCACAAACATTCTCTATTCTTTATATTGTTTTTTTAGATCGGGGTACACGTTATTTTTTAGATCATCTGTGTTTTGTACAATATTACAGAATTCGCGGTTTAATGTATTCAAATCGTTACTATCTCTCGCCATACGATCTTCGACCATTTTTAGTAGAGCTGCCGGATATATTGCCCCGACTGTGTATCATGGTGTACTCGTAGTTCCTGGCATATTTGTAGTGAGGTTAATTTTTTATATATATACTCATATCGTAGATGCCGAAATGCATTTATATTATCCGCTGGTGTGCCCCTAGTTATCACCGGTAGATGAAAATCTGTCTAAATTCGCCGTCTCAAAGCACCATCCCTCCCATGATAGTTTGGTTGCTCTTAAAATATCCATCATAGTTCAATATTACATATTTTATATTATGAGTCTTAATACTAATTATAATGTAGGTATCTATCATTATAAATGGCGGAACTCCCAAACATCATCAGTGGCCGCTGAAAAAACAAAGACAATTATATTCTTCAAACAAATTTACCCAATGCCCATTAATCTCATTCGGTTCTGCGGTTAATCCGTGAAAGCGTAACAAACAGACAGACGACAGACATAATTGAATTGCCATTTTGAATTTCTACCTATACTTTCACATCATTTTCGAAATCTGCGTCCTCAAAATCTAGGAAAATGACAATTATGTCCACTTTTTAAAAAAGATTATGGCCTTCATCTTGAATACTAAATTTGACATAATTTTCATAATCTGCGTCCGCAAAATGTAAGAAAATGATACCAATGACGACTTTTTCAATAAAAATCATGACGGCCATTTTGAATTCCAAATTTGATATCATTTTCGAAATCTGCGTCAACGCAACCTAAGAAAATGACACCCATGATGACTTTTTCAAAAAACACCAAACATTGTCGTTATTCCCTAGGGAACTTTTAAATTTTCCGGGATGGGATTTTTCTGTGTTAATCCAGGGTGCTACCTCCATTTTAAATTTCATCCTAATTCATCTAGCCGTTGCAGCGTTAAGGAGTAACTAACTAAAACCCCCTTTTACCCCCTTTGGGGTAGTTTTTTCTAAATCGCTGAAAGCAGTATATTTTATTTATAAACAGTAGCCTAAATATCAATTTCCTAATGTAGCCATTTCGATATCTTCCATACAAATTTCTACTCCCCATTTATCCCCGTCCCCGCCTGTGGGGGAGTTTTACGGAAATCAATGAAAGTTTTTTTTTATGTTAAACAGTCTTAAACAGTAGCTTAAACACCAATTACCACGTTTCCAACTAAAAAAATTAACATAAATGACCAAATTGTCATACAAACTACCATCCCAAATCTCGCCCCCTTAGGGGTGATTTTTGAGATACAAATTTAATCTAATTCAGTTCCGCGGTTTATCCTTGAATGCATAACAAACAGACAGACGACAGACATAATTACTTTCACGTTTATAATGTTAGTATGGATTTTCTTTGTACAGCAATATTATGTACACCTATCGATGTATAGTTTTTTTACCCCTTGAGTATTGTTTGAAATGACATTTTGGAATTAAATAACCGACCAATTCGCCGAAAAATGAAATGCCTGTCAGTTATTATTTTCAAGTGATCATAATAACCGCCCTAATATTAAATAACAGCCGTAGAATTAATACGCCGTGAATAGTATTGAAAATAGCGGAAAAAATGTTAAAATCTGGATATGTCAACGCTGACAACTTCAATCTGACACCGCTCCTTTTCATATAGACTAACAAAACTGAATGTAGGTACAAAGCCTGTCTCATGTTGTCACACTGGATGGCAAAAGCCATAGGAGAAATAAATTATTCAATTGCGCAATTTTGTCAAATAATTACTAATATTATTCTATATTAGTAATTATTTGCGTCCCCAAAAACTAAGAAAATGTTACCCGTGACAACTTTTTCAAAAAATATCATTGCCGCCAGCTTGAATTCTAAATTTGAAATCATTTTCATAATCTGCGTCCCCAAAATGTAAGAAAATGATACCAATGACGACTTTTTCAATAAACATCATGGCGGCCATTTTTAATCCCAAATTTGATATCATTTTCGAAATCTGCGTTAACGCAACCTAAGAAAACGACACCCATGATAACTTTTTCAAAAAACACAAAGATATTGTCGTTATTCCCTCGGGAAACTTTAAATTTTCCGGAATAGGATTTTCCTATGTGTTAATCCAGGGTATAAGCTATCTCCATTCTAAATTTCATCCAAATCCATCCAGCGCCATTTCAGCGTGAAGGAGGAACAAACTAAAACTCCCTTTTACCCCTCTTAGGGGTAGTTTTTTCTAAATAGCTGAAAGAAGTATTTTTTATTTATTATCAGTAGCCTAAATACCAATTTCCAAACTGTTTATTTTAAAAATAACTCATCTCCTATACAATTTTCTACCCCCTATTTGAACCCTTTAGGGGATGAATTTCCAAAAATCCTTTCTTAGTGTACCCTTAGTGTACCCAAGGAATATTCCCTTCAAATTTCAAGTCCCTAGGTCCAGCGGTTTAGGCTGTGCGTTGATCGATCAGTCAGTCAGTTTTACCCCTTTCCATCCCTTCGGGGATGAAATTATCAAAAACGCTGAAACACGTATAAATTAATTTTCAATTTTCAACCTAAACACAAAATTTGAATAGCCTAACTTAAACTAAAACTGACGGCCTTTCATACAAATTTTCATCCCCTTAGGGGAGGAATTTCCAAAAATCCTTCCTTAGTGGATCTTTACACTATATAAGGTATCTATGTGCAAAATGTCAAGTCTCTAGGTCCTAAGGTTTGGGCTGTGCGTTGATATATTAACAATCCGTTTTACCCCTTTTCATCCCTTCGGGGTTGAAATTATCATAAACGCTGAGACACGTATAAGTTGAAATTCAATCGCCAAGCTAAACGCAAAATTTGAAGCGTCTAATTTCAAAACTGACGGACTTTCATACAAACGTTTTTCCCCTATTTTACCCCCTTAGGGGTGGAATTTCCAAAAATCCTTCCTTAGTGGATCTCTACACTATATAAGGTATCTATGTGCAAAATTTCAAGTCTCTAGGTCTAGCGGTCTGGGCTGTGCGTTGATATATCAACAATCAGCTTAGCATTTTATATAATAGATTAGTGACTATAATCGAGGTTAAACTTATGAAATCGGTAAAAAATCCTACAAGATTCTACAAGATTGTTTTAAACATCACACCAGCGCCTCTATTCTAGGCGGTATAAACGATATCGTAGTTTTCCTGTTATAGTATTGTTATGACGTCAGCCGCCATTACTGTCAAGAAAATAATAGACAAAACGTTGACAATACGATAACAGATCAAATGCGATATTGTTTTTACCGTGTTGAATAGAGGCGTAGGTCACTGGAAAATAATACACATTTTCGTAGAAAGTACACATTCCTGATCATTTTTATGTAATAATAACCCCCAAAAAGATGTAAATAAACGTGAAATACTTACGACATAACCGCGAGTCCTTCACAAACACGCGCAGCTTCACGGCAAATAATATTTTTTAATGGATATGCAGCTAGCGGACACTGCCATCTATATTTTTGAGAGCAAGTAATTTGGTTAGGCTACGTTTGTGCAGCAGTAGAATTTGTAAATAATAATAATATTTTACTAGATGGCACTGTAATCAACTATTCCTTCTTCCACATTTTTGGAAAATAAAGTATCCGCGGACGGTTAAGAGCATTTTGGTTTTGAATACAATGGTATCGTGGGACTGTCAAGTGGATAGGGGCAATCTATCATAATTATCATGTCCTGTTACCTATCATACTGAGGATGTATGCGTACGCGCCTCGACCGTTCGCACAACCGTTGGCTGTTTTAACATTTACTGGACGCTAGTTTTAGAAACAACCTGTATATAGATAGAGATGTTACGACTAAAGTATTCAGTAATCCCCCGAACTAAAATCATCCGAAATCAAAGTCCTAAGTTACATCAACCCATCTTTTTCTCGCAATCCAATGTTAACTTGAGATTGAAAGGGAGAGCATGTACTATGTTTCGAGTGTTTCCAAGTAGACCGCCAGTATTCTTATTATATCATAATTAACATGATTATAATAGATAACCCACTAATTTTAGGATTATTTTTATCAATTGACTTGTTTGATTGATATGCATTATTTGTTGCCTTGAATTAATATTTGCCTGCATACGGCTTAGTTGTAAGAACACGTTTAATATGTATAAATAGGATATTTTAATGTTAATTTAATTTATTAACCGTTTATAAAATAGTTTTACCGTTTATAAGTGAATCGAAGTGTTGGCTACGGAATTATTAATACCTAAGGATTGAGTTGACAACGTAAGTACACATTTATTTTATTTTTAAGTGTATTAAACTCATTTTCTTATACCATATTTAAATTAGGTAATTGCTTGAATTCTTTGCAAAGGGTGTGTTTAACAAAACACCGGTCACACGCCAGTCGGACTCGCGCACCGAGGGCTCCGTACTGCCGTACACTCCCCCCCTTTAACCATAAGCTTCTATACCTTTCTATCTTCTTCACCCTTCTATAGCTACTAGCGACCTGCTCTCGCTACGCTTCGGTTTATGTGAGTTTTCTCTAACAGCCGTACATAAACTAGAAATAAGGTCACAGCTCATTAGAACCACCCGACAGCCGACCAGCACCGCCTCGCCTCGAGCGGTTAGTATTCTTTATATGGATTTTTATGGGCATGCGCTCACTACATCAACTACGCTACGCCGGGTGGTTCTACGCTACGTAGTTGATGTAGTGAGCGCATGTCCATACAAATAAATATAAAGAATACTAACCGCTCGAGGCGAGGCGGTGCGGGTCGGGTGCCGGGTGGTTCTAATCAGCTGTGACCCTTAGGTAATTGTTCCTTGAAAAATGATGTAAGGAGAAAACCGCTTCAAATAGGTATAAAGAAGAAAAAGGTTCCAAGACTCAGAAACTACTAGCGGTCGTCACTATTGCAATATTCTTAATACTTTTCAGAAATTAAAATGGCGGTGCCACTGCTAGGCAAAATTATAATCACCTTAGTGACACTAGGTGTAATTGGTGGCATGACAGCCACCATATACTTGGTCGTGACTGACGAGGGAACCAGCGTAATCGAACCTACACCAGATGAGGCTACTACGACTACTACTGAGCCTACTGTACGGCCTGAAGCTAGTTATCAAGTTGGAGTTGGTATTGCTGACATGACGGGGCCGTGTGTTGAAATAACTTTTGTAAGTATCAACGAAAGCTGTCAGCATACTGACAGTCTGTATAGTCGGGTTCCCCTATGGAATCCCTAATCGTCATTTGTCCTAAAGCATCGTTAGTCCGAAGTTTCGTTTATCCTAAAACCATTTCCGCTTAAATTTTAAAACTTTTTGGTGTTGTTATAATACAATCCTAACCTAACCGAACGCAGATATAATTGGAAAACTTAAAAAGCTGCCTGACTCAGCTGAAAACCAGTTTAGGGCAAATGAAAATTCGGACAAACGATGTGTTAAGACAAACGTTATTAGGGATTCTGAGGGACACCCGTACAGTCGACGTCATAAATATGTTTACACTTGAGTACCTTGTCTATTTAACGTCATGTTTAAACTGGCATATGAAATTTTCACAGCGGATAAAGTGACAAGGTATTAAAGTCTAAACATATCTTTGACGTTGACTGTACGAGTAATGAATTGAAGGTGATCATGGAATTCCTTCAATATTAGCATAAGAGATGCTGTCCTACTTTTACAATTCTTTCATCGAATTTCGCTTCATCGAAAGCTATGCTGAAGTCCTCTTGTTTTTAGGTTATCTTAAACCATAATTACGTAGGTTAGGTTAGGTTAGGTTAGACATGTGACCATCACTATATCTAAAGTGCGCCTAGAAAAGCCTGTCGATGAAATGAAAATTCTGCGAAGTGATACGTTCTATGAAATGAGTGTCGACAAAAAATACCTCATCTTAATAAACTACAAACTCCTCCTACATTTGCTTAAAATTACGTCTTATGGATGTTCAAATGTTCTTAAATATTTGATTAAAATATAGCGTAAAGGGCATTTTGAGTGGTCTAATGTGGGTCTAATGCACAGGGCCTCTATTCATCTGTACCCCCCCTATTGTAGTGGTAATAATAAGAGATAAGTATCATGAAATCATTTAAATTCACGTGAAAAGTAAATACCGATTAATCACTCGACTAAAAGCAGGAACCGACTGCTTAGTCAACCCCATACATTTCGAGACGATAGAAAACAGAATCGTTAAGCCTACGATTAACGATTATGTTTTCTATTGTCTCGAAATGTATGAAATTGACATAAGCAGTCGGTATCATCATCGTATTATGATAACTAATAGAAATAGAAGTATTTCTCTTAGTTATCATAATGTTAACAATACGATAAAAATTGGGATTCTTATGATAGTATCATAGCGTCAAGCATAAAGCCACAATTGGAAGCATGTCGTAATCTTCTAGTACGTCCTCGCGACGACACACACGCACATAATGCACAAATGGTCTAGTTTAAGTGGTATCACGTTGGTATCACTAGGCTTCTCTCTTATTATTCTTAAAGCTTATGATGATTGTTCTTGTAACAAACCAATCATAATCTGCAGATGGGCTACGCAGAGCTGTCCCAAAGTGGCGCTGGTCTGCACACTCGACAGTTCTCCCGCGCCTTTATATTCGAGAAGGATGGCTCCAGGGTTGTGTTGGTCACTGCTGATGTCCAGTCTGTGGGAATCGCTGTTAGGCGAGAGGTAAGTATTATCTTACTATATCTGTGGGAATAACGTTAAACAGGTCGAACATGATAGTTTATTAAAAAAAATACGCAAAGGAACAGGGTTCAAGTATATTTAAAAGCACCCATCTAGAACAAGATATAATCATCATCTAAAACCTCATTTCCAGGTGGTAAAGAACCTGGAACAGCTGTACGGAGACACGTACAGCCTCCGTAACGTGATCGTCACCGGAACCCATACCCACAGCACCCCAGGTGGATACCTGGTAGACTTCATCCTGGACGTGAGCATTTTGGGCTTCTCGCAGGAGACCTTCGACGCTTACGTCGCAGGTATCACTAATGTAAGTTTCTTTAGTCTTTGGAACTTGTTTTTATGGCATGGAGAAAGCAAAAGAGAACACAGGACATCCGATGGTAAGTGCAGGACTACAATCTCAAGACTTGTACTGCTGCCGGAAAGTAATCCTCACCAGATCCCATACCCACAGCACCCCAGGATGATACCTGGTAGACGTTATCCTGGACGTGAGCATTTTGGATTTCTCGCAGGAGACCTTCGACCCTGGCCCTGGCCGTGCGAGAACGTTATCACTATCGAAAATGTATAGAATTGACGTAAGCTGCCGAACGGTCGCGTCGAACGCTTATGTCAATTCTATATATTTTGACATATTTCGAAAATCGTTCACGTTAGCGTTAAACATCTTGTCTAGGGCCACTGACCTTCCAAGGTACCCTTAAATATTTTTGCCTATGAAGAAAAATAATTATAACCGTAATTATCATTGCAGAGTATAGTGCGAGCACACGAGAACATGGTGCCTGCCCGCCTGTTCCTGAGCACCGCCGTGGTCTCCAACGCCCATATGAACCGGTCACCGTACTCTTACGGATACAATCCAGAAGAAGAAAAAGCAAGGTACTTATAACATATTGGACCTTTTTATGGCAAGGGGAAGGCAAACAATTACAAAAGCCACCACGCCAATTGCGATTGATCTAATTATCCCCCAAGTTTGCCAATTCAAAGATTCACTCCCCCTTACCGTTGTACTTGTTTTTGTGTCATAAACTCTTACTAAACCAATCAAATTCTATTTCCACCAGGTTCGAATCTGACACCGACGAGCTCCTAACCCAGGTGCGCATAGAGAAGGAAGACGGCTCTCTTCACGGAGTGCTAAACTGGTTTGCAGTCCACACCACCAGCATGAACATGACCAATCTGCTGATCTCCTCGGATAATCTTGGGTACGCCGCCATCAAGATGGAAGAGAGGTTGAACCCTGGCAGTTTTGTCGGAAAAGTGAGTCCTAGTGTGGCAGTCTTTGAAATTTATAATTTAGTTACGGCAAAATTATGCATCTGCTTCGAGCTATACATACATACATACATATATAAAAGATAAAAAGATAAAAGAAATTTATTCAGTAAATAGGCCGCACGGGCACTTTTACACGTCAAGAATCTACCAGCGCTTCCCAAGAGAAGACCACTGCTGAGAAGAAAAGCCGCAAGAAACTCAGCAGTCAGTCATTTTTTAAACATATTTCTTATTACAATAGTACTACTTAGTCTAGCATTATATAAAGCTATAAATAATAAATTAAATATAGTATCAAATAACATGCGTAGTTCAGCAGGAAAACATGCCAATTAAGAATCTTACGGGAGAGATAGAGAGAAAAAAAAACACATACTTATGTGTATACAAGATGGTGCGAGACGACCACATAAAAGTTTCAATATGTTTTCCTACATCAACGGTGTCCCCTAAACAAGATAAAGATTTTGCATTTGAATAAATTATTATTGACTAAGTTTCGGGTTTAGGCCATGCATTTTTGTCTGTTAGATAGTCCTCGATCCTATAATACGCTTTAGACATTAACGACCTTTTCAAGTAATTTTTAAGTGCTGGAAAGGGTAACTTTAAAACTTCGTCAGGTATATTATTATAGAAATTAATGCATTGACCATATACATATACATACACTCACGCTTTCATTCCCAGAGTGGGGTGGCAGAGCTACAGAATTACCAACCACTTTTAAAACTTGTTGTTAATTCTGTAACCACATTTTGCACAATCAGGCTAAGATAGATACTTAATAAAGGTCTCCTAGCGAACCAATCAAGGGGGGCACTAAGATGCCTCATTATCAGCTCTGAAAGTAAAGGTAGCAATAGCAATTTATGTCGGGGTTTTTTATCTATTGAAAAGGTAGTTCGTCATCATCATCATCATTTCAGTCAAAAGACGTCCACTGCTGGAGATAGGCCTACTCGTACCCCAAGGTTTACATCATCATTTTTATATCATCGGCCCACCTTGTTGGATGTCTACCCACGCTGCGTCTTAAGGTACGCGGACGCCACTCGAGAAATCTCCGACGCCATCGACCATCTGTTCATTTAAAAGTTATTTTACGAAATATAATTTTTATAACATTTTCAGGCTGACATAGTCGCCGGATTCTTCTCATCCAACCTCGGCGACGTGTCTCCAAACATCCAGGGCGCCCGCTGCGAGTTCAGCGGAGACGTGTGCGACAACCAGTTCCTGTTGTGTGGCGCTGGGGAGCGGTGCTACTCGCTAGGACCTGGAGAAGACATGTTTGAGAGCACCAGGATTATAGGAACTGCTGTGTATGAGGGAGCGTTGGTAAGCATGTTTTAACTAAGACCAGACATAAACATTGCAGCACTATGTCCAGTAGGGTGGTCCAAAATAGTACGAAGAAAAAAAAACTATATCAAATCCTTCCTTCACAAGGCTTATTTTTGTTTGCTATAAATTAGTTACTTATGTGTCAAATTTAAACTTGTTATGTGATCGTTTACTGGTCGCCCAAAGCGTTTAGTTTATGCCAAAAAGATCTCATTCTCATACAAAACGATATCTAGTAAACTTAGCAAAAACTAAAAACAGAAGTAGAATATTGTTCGCCTCCTGCTGCAACTCAAAATACAGTGTCATGATCTGTCCAAAGACTTTCTCATTCGATATCTTTATTAGATGTGTGAAGCTCAATACATTTTTATATGAAACAAATGTAACATTATGGGCGACCTGTAAAGTTTATTCAATTGCTATAAAACTTGGTATAGCGTATTTTTTGTATTGTGAAATAAAAAGAAACTTGTGGAGAAACAATATTACACACTTTTGTCTTTTGGACCACCCTAATGTCCAGGGCCGGAATAACTATGTCGGGACCTCTAGGCAATGCCATTCTGGGGGGAGATGCCTTTTCCCTTTTCTACCTTACAAAATTATGTACTTTAGGTGCACGGCACCGTAGCCTATGCGGAGCCCCTAGTTTTTGTTTAGTTAGTTGCTTTCACTGTCTTCTGGATAATCCAGCTCTGATTCTGTTTCAAGTCTTTCTGTGTGTCTGGCTATCTCTATATTATCAGAACGATTTCTCTGGCTTATTTTATTTAAAAACTTGTAATCGGCGGTAGTTTTTAGTTGACTTTCGTGAAAATTGGTTGAACCAAGAGCGGGGTTGATGGATTTGGTCTGACCTCACCCCCTTTCAACCTATAAGTACCTACGCATTTTTTCTGGTAGGTACTTTCCTCAACACACTGTTTATTGAAACTACTGTACGCCATGCAACATAAAGTCCCTCTTAACCATTACTTACCCCTTTGCCATTATTAGGTAGTCAGTAACCTTTTAGAGTACCCTTTTTGCTTCCAGGCAGCGCTGAACTCTCCCGGCGAGGAGTTGGAGGGAGACATCGCGGTGGTGCACCAGTTCCTGGAAATGGGTGAACAGGTGGTGCCGAAATACGATCCTGTTACTAGGACCTTCAATGAGGTATATATCTTGAGTTTTCATTACCCATTCTCCAACGCAGTAACAATCTTTTTACTCCCTCACGTGCCTTTTCCAACGCAGTAATCATTTTAAGAGGATCGTGAGGCTGACAATTTTCATACAAAATGCAGTAACGTTTCAAACCCCGTAAATCAAGTCCGATTTCCATTACTTTTGGATAATATGTAAAAGTTTTGGAAAAATATTGAAATATTTTCTTTTTAAGATAAAATGATTCATGCAACCGTAATTGCAGGTCGAATAGTTCGCAGGTTTTTGTCTTATTTGATGACTCTTTTGGTTATAGTAAATATATCATAATTTATAAAGGAGGTAACATTAAACATCCTTTCAATTCTACCGTAATACCAAAGAAGGCGGTTAACTGCATTGTATAGTCGAGTTCATAAATATACACTTTAGCACCTTGTCACTTTAAAATATTAAAGATATTTAAGACAATTCATGTATGGCAGTTTAAACATGACATTAAATAGACAAGGTACTAAAGTGTACACATATGTATGAACTCGACTGTAGCAAAATAAGCATTCTATACTCTATTGGTGACATTAAATTTAAAAATATTACCTATATGTAGGTACTATTTACTATGCAGTAAGCCGACTTCTTTGTTATTTACGGCAGTGTTACTGATCAAACGGAAAGGAAATAATTTTGATCAGTAACATAAAACCAATATTACCCTTAAAATTTAATCACAAAGGATTGTGTTCATTCAATCGTAAAACGCACAATAGAAGTAGAAGTAGATATATTTCTGCAATTTTTTTAGAACGACGAATAATTTATTTGAATATTTATAATTACCAGAGTGACACAGTGAGCGGGTGTGTGGCTGCGATGGGTTACAGTTTCGCCTCCGGAACCATAGATGGCGCCAACACTTTGAATATCACTCAGGTAAGTCCATTATGTATCTGTTGGATACTGCACTTTTACATGCCTATTGGATGAATGCTGGTTAATACAGGAAACTTGTTTTAAAAGCCAGGCGTCGCATACGTTGCGCTATTTGTCATTTGCCATTTGTACGAGCAACACTCTCAGATGCTTGATGACTTTTATACCCTTAGCACTTGCCGACTCGCCACTGCCAGTACATTTTTCAGTTGTATTTCTTAGAAAAACTAAGATTGCCCAACAATAATAATAATGCCCAATAAGCTGTTTACTGCCTGGTATGGATTCCACAACTTTCGTCACACGCTCTAGCTGCTATAATCCTTTGTTCACTCTGGGTGCTCATGGGTTCAAGAAACAGTTATTCCTACTTTGTGACGTGGTGCGTAACAGCATTTGTAAATTAAAGCATTTTGCAGGGTACAATCCAAGGGAACCCTCTTCTGGACTTGATTGGTGGCATCGTTGCGGAAGCAACGCAGGAAGACATTGAGTGTCACATGCCCAAACCGATCCTACTGGCAACCGGTCGAGTGAGTGTTAATATAAATACGGTCTGATCTTGCTATAACCAGTCTGACCCTGCGAAACCATAGAACATACAATTAAAGTACTAAATCCTATTAAAACAGCGTTTAGGTAGGTCGAACGTACCTACTTTGTACTTCTTTTTCTAACGCATAATTCTCATATTCATTCGCGGGCAACAAGAATCATTGCCGCCGATTTTGAAACATTTAAGCAATTGTTTTTAACCATTACACTTTTTACAATCATTATTATGATGATGAAAGGGGTAGATTGCCTCCAGAATGGATGCCGCCAATTTTTGGACATAGTGGTAAGAACGTTTGATGCTCTTCAACGATAATGATCGATAATTCAAGACCAACAAACGTACCTTCCATCACGTCCAAAAACCTGCGGCATCCATTCGGGAGATCATCTACCCCTTCTTATTTGTAACACATTCTTCTCTTTTCTTTTTCTGCATCTTTGGATGCCTCTCCAAACTTCTATGTATTTCGCCTTAACATGAGTGGGTCAGGTCAGGTTTGTTGTATGGGTAGCATTCTCTTTGACATTCCTCTTCCTTTCCTACTCAGAGCCTCCAGACTGCAGTGCAATGAGTCAACTGTTACTTGTTACTAATTTCTTCTCAGGCCAACTTCCCCATCCCCTGGCACCCAAGCATCGTCTCCACGACCCTCATCTGGCTTGGAGGCCTCGCCATCGCTGGAGTCCCAGGGGAGCCCACCACCATGGCCGGCAGACGCATCCGCGATGTAGTCGGTAGTGTCCAGGAGAGCCGTGGACACCCAAGACGCGTGGTGGTGTCTGGGCTTACCAACGAGTATATACATTATGTGTCCACGTTTGAAGAGTATCAGGTGAGTTTTGTTTGAGTCAGTGTGAAGGATATGAATAGAACTCTCTTTGTAAAATTTGCTTTTGTTACTTAATGCAAATATACTATGAAAACAAAAGAGAGAAATAAATAATGATTTATTCGGCTATTATGGACCAGTTCCTGTTATTGAAATAGGATGAAACTTGGCTGATGACAATGCAATGTTATAACACTGCAAAAAAGCTTGTTCCAAAGAGTACAGTTTTGATAGAAATTTTATTGCACCTTAATTAAGTTAATCAATTATTTAATCGATATGTTTTTTACACAATCAACTGACAATCCGTTTGTCTTACAGGTGCAAAGGTACGAGGGCGCTTCAACCATCTACGGACCAAACACGCTGGATATATTCCTTAACAAGTTCGAAGAATTCACCAACGTTGCTATTGAGGTATACGTTCAATTGTATTTATTTGTTTTTTGGGGATAATACACAAATTAAAATGTAGTACATAATTCAGGTAAATTGTAACATTATAGATAGATAGATGCTTCCCCGTATCTATAGGCCTAGGCACGATGGAAAGCTGTTAACGTTTCTGTTTTCTATCGACTACTGAGTTGACATAAGCGCTCGATGTCATCAGTTTACGTTAATCCTATATATTTTGTCGATTTTCGAAAATCGCTAACTCAGCGTTATGCATGTTGACCAGGTTTCCTGGAGCCAAGTTGAATGTTATAAACGCTAACAACTGTGAAAAATAGTCAAAATGTATGGAATATACAGGAACACGCAGCGATACATATTTATTGATTTTTGCAGTTTGCAGAGTGCTTCATTAGGTCCACTGAGACATTTTGTATTTATAAGGAATGGTAGCCGTTTTTTTATGTATGTCATAAATGTCATAATCACTCTTATAGTGGTGGTAGGACCTTGCGCAAGATTCGCTTTGTCCATTTTCCCTCAAAACCTACCGATAAGCACCATTTGTAGTTTTGAGTCTAATCTTAGTGGGGTAAAGAACTCCTTAAAATAATACTAATACTATTGTATATTTTTTTCTTTCTTATTTTCCCGTTTGTACAATGAAGTATTTTACATACATACATAATATTTTCTGTTGTCGTGTTTCCAGGGCACCACAGTACTCCCGGGGCCAGAGCCAGCTGATAACCTAGGCCGCACCATCTCTATAATCCTACCCGTCTTGGCTGACAACTCGGGTCTCGGACGAAGCTTTGGCGATGTGGTGGAATCACCCCCAACTACTGCCAGGAGGGGGGAGACGATCAGCGTATCCTTTGTAAGTTAATTTAGCACTAAAATAACTCTGTCTTTTTCTCTCAGCGTAAACTTAATTGCATAGGCATGTCATACTAACCCCCCAGTTCAATTTTAAACATTATTTATTGTTTTTTTAACCCCCCATGCAAACAGAGTATAAGTATAAGAGTATAAGTTTAAAGTGTGTATCCATGTTAGTGTGTTAGTGTGTGTGTGTATGTGTGTCTGTTTGTCCTAAACGGATGGACCAATTCGGACGCTTTTTTTTAAAATAGACAACTGGTTTAGTGTTACGCCCACCTGTTACCAAGCAGCGTTTTTTTGTTGCCACTTTGAACTTTATTCATCTGTAATAAGCCAGCAAAAGTGTGCGGGTGGTAACAGACGGGAATAACCCCTGGTTTAATCTAGATGGTTCTTACCTAGATTAAATGAAAATTGTTTTGATCATTTAGGAGACAGCAAACTAGGTTGCCATTATATCAGGGTTATTTTAATTAATAGTTGTGTAATTTTTCCAGGTGGGAGCGAACCCCCGCAATGATCTTCGGCAGGAGTCGACCTATTTAGAGATACAGAGGCAAGACCTGGGCGTCTGGGTGGTCGTCGCCACCGACGCCAGCTGGGAAACCAAGTGAGTCCACAGCGCTTTTCCTTCTTTAGTCTACGGACACCCAATGCCGAATAGTGATTACCTACTACTTACGTTTATCGTAATTATTTAGGCGATGTCAAGTGCCGAATACACTGAAAACTCAATAAACAAAATACTTATTATTATATTTGTTACATTAACCCTTCGCATCTGCATTTTTCTGCATTTTAGACTCATTTGTCAGATGTAAGCGTATGATTTATTTTACCAATATTTTTAGGAATAAAATATTAACTTAATCTACTCATAGATATTTTAACTTAAGCAGGTACAGGCACAATCATAAATACATATACGTTCCCAAGATTTTAAATATCTATGCAACTACACCTCTATGCCACTAACAATAAGATTTGTAATCTTTGACGCCATAGGTGTTTAGATATCAGTGCTTTTGACTGTACGTAATGGTTTCTGTCTCGGTTCTCAATCTTCAGTCTCGCTTCAAATTCACCAACCATCTTGCTCCAGGTTCCACTGGGAGCGCGTATCAACACTCCTCGCTACCAGCCTGGTGAGGATAGAGTGGACGATACCAGAAGACGCTCTGACCGCCCCTTACCGAGTCGTCTACTACGGCACGTCGCGAGGACTACTGACGGGAATAACCCCCTTCACGGGAGCAAGCGACGTCTTCACTGTAATAAACTGATAGAACATAATGCGTTATTATTTATTCAACCTAGCTTTTAGCTTTTTTTGAAGTGATAACTTCTTATGGGAGTGTCAACCACTTCGTTACGTAACGCGTTACGGCGCCAGCATAGAGGTAGGAAAGCATAGAGGGAGTGTAAAAACAGCTGATAGAATAGTACTCTTCGCACCTGTTACAATTGCCCTTCCTTAAAAAGAGACGTCTATATATGACCTCTTTCAACAGTGTACCACTTTTTAGGTTTGTTAGTGTGTGTCACTTTGCATTAGTGTGCGTAAGTTTACAGTCCAATAAACAATTTCAATATTAAATAGTTCAACTTAGATTAGTTTAAAGGGCGCTGCATACGTAACGTGATCGGGACGTGGACTGGACGGGGACGGGACGTGGTTGCATACATTTTTTGGTTTTACCGTCCCGTACTTGCAATCGTTACGCATGCACATTCTGATACATTTTCTATGAAATTGTGGCGACCTAGCGACATCTAACGGCAACTTGTATCAACCAACTCGCTACCTCGCTAGCGCCACCAACGTCAGACAGCGCAACTTAACCCCTCGTATGCTTAGACACGGATCCGTGCCAGTTCATGAACTGCGAAAGCACGGATCCGTTCCAATCTCCTGCGTGCCTACCCGAATTTTATTTTGAATCTTCTTATATAGCAACGTAGGTCTAAAATCGATTGTAGGTCAAGCCAATAAAGTGAAGAAATTTTCAAAAAATCGCTCCTAACATAAAAATATTCAGTATGGCCGCCATTCCTCTGGGATTGACGTCACGTGACCGATCACGTGACCGCGTCACCGCACTGAGCCGTCAAATTCTGAAACGGCTCCCGCATACGAGGGGTTAAGTGTTCTACAACGCGCTATCGAAGTTTCTCCAGTCAGATGACATATATACAACTTCCAACTTCATTCCAATGGACTTCGGTCCCCAGGCATAACACCCGCCTGGAGAGAGATCTCTCTATTGTCCTCTCTTCCTACAAAACGATATTGTCGTCTCGTCCCGTCCCCGTGCCGTCCGTGTAAAGTCACGTTACGTATGCAGCGCCCTTAAATTATCACTGCTGTCGGGCGTCCCGAGACGCATACGTTTTTTTTAGACATTTTAGCTTTTTGCAGTTTAACGCCTAGAACATTTTCCTTACTCCGATTGCTTAGCGACCGGTGCCTCGAATGTAAGTTGCTGTTCACACGGCAAACCGTCTCGAACGCGAAAGTGACTATGTTATTCATACGAGAAACGCAAAAGCGATCGAGACGTTTTCGTGTAATGTAAAAATACACTAGAGCCTCAGTACTACCCTTACCATGAGTTACAATTAACGTACCTACTCGCTAGGGGGTCGAATGCTCTGTCCCTCGCACTCTATAAGAATACTGCTAGGTCTGCGAGGGACAGAACATTTGACTCGCTAGCGGGTACGGTAATTGTAACCCATGGTAAGGGTACTGATGTTACTCTCCACCAATCAAGCTATTTATAATGTCGAAGATTTCTTCTCAGAAAAGTAACGAATGTTAAGGTTTATGCAAGTGTGCACCGAGGTAGATAGTTAAATTTCATAGCACATATGAAAAGAAACACTGTCGTCTATGTAAACGAGAGGCTGCAAAGTAGGACGTGTGGTAATTAGTTCCATCAAAATTAATTGTTCAGTATTTCTGTAAGGCAAGGTCGTGTGCTGACAAAACTATCAGAATTCATTGACTTTACCTACTCAACTTCATAACTAGTATGGTAAATATACTTTTTACTTATTTAACGAAAATGCTAATTCCTACTCGTTTAGGTATTTTATGGACACAAAGGATAGTTTTTATCCTAGAAAATTTGTTACTGAGGGAAAAGCGATAATTGTACGCGAAAGGAAATCACTGGTTATTTAGTACCTATATATAAGACCAGGGTATACTAACATACGTTTTTTATTCGGCTGAAGAAGTTTTTACCCTCTGTCTGAATGAAAAAATCTTTTTAAGAATAATAAACCGGTCAAGTGCGGGTCGGGCGCTGTAGGAATTGTAGCGAGAGGCGGGGGTTATGCCTGATAAAAAAAGATAAAAAAGATAAAAGAAATTTATTCAGTAAGTAGGCCGCACGGGCACTTTTACACGTCAAGAATCTACCAGCGCTTCCCAAGAGAAGACCACTGCTGAGAAGAAACGCCGCAAGAAACTCAGCAGTCAGTCATTTTTTAAACATATTTCTTATTACAATGGTACTACTTAGTCTAGCATTATATAAAGCTATAAATATTAAATTAAATATAGTATCAAATAACATGCGTAGTTCAGCAGGAAAACATGCCAATTAAGAATCTTACGGGAGAGATAGAGAGAAAAAAAACACATACTTATGTGTATATAAGATGGTGCGAGACGACCACATAAAAGTTTCGATATGTTTTCCTACATCAACGGTGTCCCCTAGACAAGATAAAGATTTTGCATTTGAATAAATTATTATTGACTAAGTTTCGGGTTTAGGCCATGCATTTTTGTCTGTTAGATAGTCCTCGATCCTATAATACGCTTTAGACATTAACGACCTTTTCAAGTAACTTGTAAGTGCTGGAAAGGGTAACTTTAAAACTTCGTCAGGTAATTTATTATAGAAATGAATGCATTGACCAACAAATGATTTATATACTTTACGGACGCGGAATTTTCGGATAGCGATTTTATTTTTATTTCTGGTATTTAAATTATGTATATCACAATTTTTGGTGAAAGAATCTAAATTTCTAATAACGTTAATAATATTCTCATAAATAAATTGAGATACAGTCAAGATATTAATTTCTTTAAAAAGTTATCTTAATGAGTCACGGGAATTTAAATTGTAAATAGAACGAATAGCTCTTTTTTGTAACACAAATATAGTTTGTATGTCAGCTGCCTTACCCCAAACCAGAATACCGTACGACATGACACTATGGAAATAACTATAATAGACTAAGCGAGCTGTCTCAACATTGGTTAGTTGTCTAATTTTCCTAACGGCGTAAGCTGCCGAACTTAGTTTACCTGCCAGTACAGCTATATGGGGACTCCATTGAAAATATTTATCTAATGTTATGCCTAAGAAAATTGCCTTATCTACCATTTGCAAACACTCGTCATTTAGAAAAATACTAGAATGTACCGGTTTAACATTAGGCAAAGCGAACCTAACACATTTCGTTTTCTTAGCATTTAGTAGCAAATTGTTGCTAGTAAACCAATTAAGTACTTTAACTAGTGTGGTGTTAATCCTACTGTAGTCTACGGACTACTTGCGTTTTGTTTACAACAACTGTTTGAGTTCTATCACTTAGATAAGAAGACATAAGGCTTAAAGCTTTATTGGACAATCCATAATGTTCTAATTTTAAAATAAGGGTCGTATGATCCACGCAATCAAAAGCTTTAGAAAGATCACAAAATATTCCTACTGCATCGCAAGATTTCTCCCAACTGTTATATATATGTTTAATGAGTACAGATGCCGCATCAATTGTTGATCGACCTCTGGTAAAGCCAAACTGGTTATTGTTAAGTAGTTTATTTCTGTTAAAGTGACCTAACATATCCTTCAGCATTACTTTCTCAAAGACTTTACTTAAAACTGGTAGTATGGAAATGGGACGGAAGTTCGTTATATCACTCATCTCGCCCGATTTAAAAAGAGGTATTACTTTACTATATTTCATGAGATCTGGAAAGACCCCCTCTGATATGCAATTATTGATCTTTCTAAAGCTTTTGATTGCGTGGATCATACGACCCTTATTTTAAAATTAGAACATTATGGATTGTCCAACAAAGCTTTAAGCCTTATGTCTTCTTATCTAAGTGATAGAACTCAAACAGTTGTTGTAAACAAAACGCAATCTGTTGGAGCTACATTGAAAATAGGTGTGCCTCAAGGCTCTATTTTAGGTCCTTTTTTATTTTTGGTTTACATAAATGACTTGCCACCAACAGTAGATAAACTTTGTGATATTGTACTTTTTGCTGATGATACTTCACTAATGGTAGATAGAAAATCCGTAGACTACAGTAGGATTAACACCACACTAGTTAAAGTACTTAATTGGTTTACTAGCAACAATTTGCTACTAAATGCTAAGAAAACGAAATGTGTTAGGTTCGCTTTGCCTAATGTTAAACCGGTACATTCTAGTATTTTTCTAAATGACGAGTGTTTGCAAATGGTAGATAAGGCAATTTTCTTAGGCATAACATTAGATAAATATTTGCAATGGAGTCCCCATATAGCTGTACTGGCAGTTAAACTAAGTTCGGCAGCTTACGCCGTTAGGAAAATTAGACAACTAACCAATGTTGAGACAGCTCGCTTAGTCTATTATAGTTATTTCCATAGTGTCATGTCGTACGGTATTCTGGTTTGGGGTAAGGCAGCTGACATACAAACTATATTTGTGTTACAAAAAAGGGCCATTCGTTCTATTTACAACTTAAACTCCCGTGACTCTTTAAGAGAACTTTTTAAAGAAATTAATATCTTGACTGTAGCGTCTCAATTTATTTATGAGAATATTATTTACGTTATTAGAAATTTAGATTCTTTCACCAAAAATTCTGATATACATAATTTAAATACCAGAAATAAAAATAAAATCGCTATCCGAAAATTCCGCGTCCGTAAAGTAAATAAATCATTTGTTGGTCAATGCATTCATTTCTATAATAAATTACCTGACGAAGTTTTAAAGTTACCCTTTCCAGCACTTAAAAGTTACTTGAAAAGGTCGTTAATGTCTAAAGCGTATTATAGGATCGAGGACTATCTAACAGACAAAAATGCATGGCCTAAATCCGAAACTTAGTCAATAATAATTTATTCAAATGCAAAATCTTTATCTTGTCTAGGGGACACCGTTGATGTAGGAAAACATATCGAAACTTTTATGTGGTCGTCTCGCACCATCTTATATACACATAAGTATGTGTTTTTTTTTCTCTATCTCTCCCGTAAGATTCTTAATTGGCATGTTTTCCTGCTGAACTACGCATGTTATTTAATACTATATTTAATTTAATATTTATAGCTTTATATAATGCTAGACTAAGTAGTACCATTGTAATAAGAAATATGTTTAAAAAATGACTGACTGCTGAGTTTCTTGCGGCGTTTCTTCTCGGCAGTGGTCTTCTCTTGGGAAGCGCTGGTAGATTCTTGACGTGTAAAAGTGCCCGTGCGGCCTACTTACTGAATAAATTTCTTTTATCTTTTTTATCTTTTATTGTAGATTAATGCTAGATGGGGTGCAATTACATCTATGATATGAAAGAGTACCTTAACTGATGTGCCCCACAAATCTTCAGTCTTTTTTAAACTAAGTGATTTAAATATCTTGACTATTGAATCTGAATTTACAGGGCTGAAATCAAAGTTTATATTACATTTACTGACATTAGTGCTAAGTAATGATTGAGCTTCAACCGCGGATGATTTAAGACATTTCGTAGTATTAATGGCTATGTTAGAAAAATAATCTTCGAATGCTAAGGCAACGTCTTTATTTGACGTGATTTGTTGGTCACCTGTGTTCAGAGTGGCTTGATTATCACGAGTTTTTGATTTTCCCGTTTCTCTATTTATAATATTCTGTACAGTTTTTACGTTGTTGTCAGATGATTTAAGTTTGAGACTAAGAAAATTTGCCTTGGCAGTTAAACAAACTTGCCTAAAGGTCCTTGAATAATTTTTAACATAATTTAGGAAGTCAGCATTCTTATTGTTCTCCCTCGCTCTATATAGGTCATAAAGCCTATTTCTACTTTTATGAATGCCTGCAGTAGCCCATTCACTAAATTTTGTTTTCGACCTAGAAATAGTGGGGACCGAAGTCCATTGGGATGAAGTTGGAAGTGGTATATGATTATGTCAATCGACTGTAGAAACTTCGTTAGCGCGATTTAGAACACCTCAGTTCCGCTGTCTGACGCTGGTGCCGCTGGCGAGTCGGTTGATACAAGTTGCCGTTAGATGTCGCTAGGTCGCCACAGAATTATTATATTCCGATTTGAATTACCTACCTAGATTTCGAATCGAATCAGCGCCATCCCAATTCACACTTAATCGGTTTTTGCTATTGGTTGTTTATCTTTTGGGTTTGTACTATAATCATACCAAATAACGCTAGAATGTTTTACCGTATATACGAGACCACAAAAAAAACTCTGAAATAAAAAATCGTCTCTTCTATGGGACCCCTTTTACTTTTATTTTTATTGTTTGTATGGAAATCCACCTTATCTCTGAAAAAAAAACAATCTCTTACGATTTAAAAGATACAGCTCTATACAGTTAGGGCTTACGGCAGACGGACGGACAAACGGACGGGCGGACTGACAGAACGTATACATGCTAGACTCGAACGTATGAGATGACTAGAATAATGGGTAAACTAACGAAAGGTGCCAACCGAAAACAAACGCCGCGATCCCTTGGTCACACACCTACTCGTAGAATGCTGCTAAATTGGAATGGTACCTTGTTAACTCCACATATGTGCATTCTCTGCATGTTCTTTTTAGTCGCCTAACAAATAATTTTCCTCTGGAGTAGTTTTTTAGGTTATTTTTTATAGTAATTACAGTATAACGCAAATAAATATATATCATCTACTTACACTCCTTAAACACGACTACGTCTCTTTCTATCGGTTGACAAATTGAAGTCAGTACCAAGTATGCACTACAAAAGACCTTCATACATAGCCTAGAACTTGTGAGACTAAAAATAACATTATCCTCAATTGGCTACTGCAGCCTGCAAAATAAAACGTGACAACTCACTGTGGCTTAATCGAAATAATTAACTCAAACGCTTGGGAGTTTAGTTTGATTTTTCCTTGAAAAAATTGTTGGACTTTGGCTTTGTGTTATAATAGTTTGATAAAATGTTGAATGTTGTCATGAACAGTATACCAACAGTGTCCAATACCGGTCAGAAGCATTTTCGTTCATGTTTCTTATACTTAAGTGAAGTTTGAATCATGTACGTGGTTAAAAAACTGATGTAGGGTTGTAAAGAAACAGAAGTAAATTGTAACCTAACTAATAGGTATTAATAGGTATTATTTTACACTTAGTTCAAAAGTGTCTACATGTAGGTATATAGGTATATTGTTTTATTTCTCGAGGACAAGACTTATTTTTTATCAGACTAAGTAAACTCACAGTTTTCGAGCTGTTAATTTGGTGAAGATAAATAGAAAATGTAAACAAAACTATTAGATCCTTGTTAACATACGTACTTCACAATTATTTTATAGTCTTCAATGTTTTTATTTGGGTGTACAACTTTTTAAAGACAAGTTATTCAAGAAAATAGTTATTACTGTAGTAATAGGTTAATTCAAGCAATTTTTGTTTTTAATAAGATACAGATTGTTATCAAGGGTCGTAAACTTAGGTTCAAACTGATTAGATAAAAACTGACATAATGTTTTGATCGTGTGTTCGTGTTACGTAAATGGTTAACAGCAAGCCAGGAGTCTGACGTGTTGTTGATATTGTCTCGAAGGGTAAGTGAAATTTTAATTTATAGAAAGTTAAACGGAACTATCATGGCCGGTATTTAGATTTTTATTTATTTAGACTTTCGCAAGATGGTCTCATCGGAGAATTGCAATTTTTTAATCTAGGTAATACAATTGATTAAAGATTATGAAAGTAAGAAATGTTTTGTTGTTAAACTTATAAATACTTTGTCAGTGTTTTAAGTCTTCTAAGAAAACCAAACTTCTTTTAGGATTATTGGTTTAATTCGACATCATTTTCGCAGTTTTTAACGACATGTTTTGTACTGGTGTGGGGATAAGACAACAGGTGAAATTACTAGCATCAAGACATTTCATCTTAGTCATCAGGGTTGGCGACACATTTACGGTCTCAGGATTGCAGTCTTAAGATTGTAGTCTTGAGAATACAAACGTCCATGGGTCAGATCCCACTTACCATCAGGTGGCCTGTGTGCTCGTGTGCCTTCTCCTTGACTAAAAAAAAAACTTAGTCTGTGAGAACTTAGAAGGGGCTTTGGTTTTGTACTTCTCTCTCATTCGCTCTTAATAAGAGCATATGAGAGCGAGCGAGAGACAAGTACAAACACGAAGCACTTTCAGAGCAATCGCAACTGTACAGTCAGCATGAAAAGTAGCTAAGCAGAATAACATGCTCAAAATGATCTAGACACGACGTATTCTCTTGACAATAGAGCCGAGTGCAGATCATTTTGACCTCTTCGGTTGCGTAGCTACTTCTGCTGCTGACTGTACATAGTTTCACGCCGTCTCCCATTTGTGTAGGCAGTCATCTATCAACCTCTTCATGCACGTACGTCAGTTTCAGCTGATTTTAATCAAGCAGAAATCAAACAGTTCCCGAAATATTATGACAAAAGACTTGATGCGATTTAATTTAACTTTCAGCTTGAAAATGTCCCGCAAGCCAATAACGAAGAAGATCATCAATTCGGCCGAGACATGCGTCGACGACAACTTACGCGGGGTGGTCGCCACCTACCCCATGCTGCATTTACACCCCAGACACAGGGTGGTCACCGTCAGAAGCAAGGTAACAACGTCGTCATTTTCAAACCTTACGTTACGGAGGATAATGCCTCCCCTTTTTACGCTTAGATGCTCTGTCAGCAGAGTCAACGCAACCCCCTAATTTTATCACAAACTTACCGCTGTAAAAGAACCCCACTTAAGGTTATTTTGGACCAAGCAACCTGGAAGTCAGCTCACCTCAAACTACTGTGTTGATGATTACCAATTATCTGACTACAGACTAGTGGGTTGAATTGTATTGGTAGCCCGTTCGTGAAAATAGGTTATACGAGTAGGTATATCTAATTTAGAATAAGGTTACAGAAAGTGGATTATACTATACTCAGTTCAATCTAGGATGGTGCCCGTGACAGCCGTATTTCGTAATTTTAATCACTTACTATAACTCACAAGCGAAGTATTTAAAAACAGGCGATTAATTATTTAAATTCTTGAACGACGTTTATACCGTATATTTAATAAAGAAACAAGTGTAATACTGTCGCAACTATCATCCTAGTTTTATTTTTTAGTAATCGCGTGAGGGGCCAACGGCAAAAGTCCTTGCTTTTGTTTGCTTTTTACTTGAATTACTTTAACAAAAAGGGGCAGAGGTGAAAATCCCTTCCGGAGACCTGGGAATGGAGGGCCACTGCCGGGCTCGCACCGGCTAAAAACACCAATGCCCCTATTACCAACTAGAATTTAGACTCCCGCGGATACTACCCTAGCCAGTGCTGAAAGGCCGGAGGAGAAAGTCCTTCCTCCGTTTACTTGTCCGCGGGGTTTTTCCAAAAAGGGCGGATAGGAATGGGGGTTGGGATGGGGGGGGGACTTATAGCTATGTGAATCGCGGAGTGTTCATCCTGACCCTGCATGCTTACAGACTTACTTACCGGCTTCTTTTCTTTTGCCCGACAATGGAAGGGTTGGGTTGGAGATCTTTTTTGGACAGCTTGTGGGGCTACCCTTTCTGAGGCTTTCTCTTTTGCCTGGAGATACTATTTTTTGCGCGTGTCTCCTTGCGCTGTCCTCTTTTGTGACCTCTTCCAGTGCAACTTAGCCTATACATCTGCTATAATTTAATGGGGTGGCAGGTGTCAATTTGACGAGGGACCAGTGAATCGCGCGCGGACCCTTACCCCAGCCAGTGCTGAAGGGCCGGGAGAGAAAATCGTTCTCCCGTTTAGGAGGCCGCAGGATTCCCCATCCCCCGTCCTACCGACACCCGTTAGGTGTTCGGGAGGTGCGTGCGTCAGGAGGTTGCTTATAATATAGCTAACTCTAACCTTAAGTGTATGTTAAACACTGAAGGTTCGATTTAGCTCTGGGTTTAACATATAGACGTCACTAAGTTAAAACAAAGAAAGAGAACATTTTCAGCAGAGGTGCTTAGGGATGGGGGTTGGAAGATTTTATACTATTTTATACTACCTATTGCATCATCCTATCAATCTAGATTGAACAGAGTATAGTTAATAACGAAAGGTGTTGTTGGACTAATTTAACCCTTGATTGGATATATTGATGTATTCTTGCAGGGTGACACGAAGCGGGTAGCAGTGTTGGGCGGAGGAGGTTCTGGTCACGAGCCTTTCGCAGGCGGTGAGTAACCGCCATACTCAGACATTTTAGAGATTTTAGCCGTGGCAGCGGGCATAGTATGGCTGTGTCAAATGTGGATAAAGCATCCGTCACTCTCGTACTTATGTACGTGTCAGAAGGTGACGGATGCCTTGTCCACACTTTGTCTCGCGATAAACGCAGCCATATTAGGCCCCAGGACCTTGTGCACGGTCCGTCCGGATCGCTGCCACCATCTTATCCATTAACAGCTGCGATTCCTCTCCAGGTGTTGCAGTGGTGATCACTTAATATATGACCCGATAGTTCGTTTGTCTCCTCTAGCATAAAAATAAATCTATCGCCAAGCAGCAGAGTCCACATTGCTTTGTTCAGGTGTGGGGGGTAACACCACTGGTGAAACCGGTTGGCTACGCATTGGCAGTCTACTAGTCTAGACTCTAGATTGCTAATTTCTACCTCAGAGCCCATTTACCATCAGGTGCAATATTATTTCTCCGTGTCATATAAATAAATATAAATATCTCCTCAGGTCTGGTGGGGGCTGGTATGCTGGATGGGGCAGTGGCAGGAGGTGTGTTCGCGTCACCCCCCACAGGGCACGTGCTTTATGGAATTGCGCATTTGTTCAAGTATAACTCAGGTATGCTCGGAGACTTTTAGCATGTAGCTGAAAAAAGTTAGATGATAAACTTTCTTTCAGAGCTTCTCCATGTCCAATATATGTGACGTTATGTATGAAAAGGTACCTTATTGTCGATGGCGCTTCCGCCATTATTAAAGATGCTCCAATATAAATACCACGTCGCGTGACGCAGTGCGGCTTAAGCGCCATCGACAATAAAGTCCCTTTACATGGTTAATGTCACATATAATCTCGTAAGGCCCACCATAATACAAACAAGAAGTTTTTTGTGAGTGGGACTTTGAATCTATTAGCAAGGCAATAAAGTTCAATTACGTTTGTTCAATGCCATTTTCAGTTCTTGAAAATAGGAAAATAAACTTTATTCCTATTGCGATACAGTTCAAATTGAATTGCCTTGATTATGTACATCCTCTCGCACATTGGGCCTTACGAGGATAAAGCACTAGAGGCCGCCCGCGACTTCGTACGCGTAGATATAGTTTCCCGCTACTCCCCCTATTTTACCCCTTTAGGGGGTGACTTTCCAAAAATTCCTTCTTAGTGCGAACCCAGGATATCCAAAGAATATTCCCCCCAAATATCAAGTCTCTAAGTCCAGGTGTTTCGGGATGATTGAACAGTCAGTTTATTATTTATGTTACGTATAGGTAGAGTTGTACTTTTGGTGGCAAATTGTGGTTCTAGAATCCATGGAGTCGCTATTTCCTATTTATTATAATACATGACACTTTGATTTTGTCCTTCAGTATTATAATATTTAAATTTTGGTATGGAGGATATCTCTGCTGTGAAAGCGTTACAAACAAGCAAATATTAGTAGGTGTGGAATAACCGAACTAAAAATGTATTTAGTTCATTTTGAAATATGAAAATACTGAAGGTCAAAATCAAAGTGTCATGTATTAAATTAATTAGGAAGTAGCGACTCTATTGATTCTAGAACCACGATATGCCATTAAAATCCTAATCCTAGTTATGTAAACTTATGTATATAGATTAACTATCTTTCAGGTGGAGTTATTGTTGTTATTGGTAACTACACTGGAGACAGACTTAACTTCGGCAAAGCTATCGAAAAGGCAAAAATTGCTGGTATTAAGGTAGTCAATGTTTTGTACAACATAAAGTTTCGTACGGCCGATCTCAGAGAAGTAGCTGTGCATTTTAGTACCTTGTCACAGTACGGTACTAAGGTGAGAGTGGTTTGAATTTAGTATTTCATTAGCTGCCACAGGGTACTAAGATGTACAGCTACTTCTGAGTTCAACCATACTCATGGTCTGGATAAAATGAAAGAAGAACACATTATAACCATAATAATATCCTCTAATATTTCTAAGGATAGGTTCCTACTATTAGAGAGAACGTTAAGAAGAGTATACATCGTCAGCAAAGATATCCAATTGGGGTGCCCTTCGACTGACATAATGATTGTTTGTCATAACGATTGTTTGGTCGAAAATAATTTTGTCTAAAACCTTTTTAGACTGATATTACAGATTTGAATAAACATCTATTGTGTAGTTTAGTTAAGTTAGGTTAGCTTAGTTTATTATAACAATTAAAAAAATACGATTTCATTGTGTAAACCGTTTTCGACAATATGATATTCGACCAAACAATCATTATGACAAATAATTATTATGCCAGCCGATATAGACCCGTCCAATTGTGTCACAAACAAGTCTCTGTAATTTCTTTATTTTTGAAACACTACTTTTTTGCGCAGTCATCATTTTAAACTAAGCATAGTGGCAACAAGCAATTAAGTGAAATTAACAAAAAAGTTCATGGCGTTAATCTTTTTATCTACATTCATATCATAAACCCTCTATGATGCGTTCAGAAACCGCAAATTATGACCAGC